>CM054059.1:165267991-166586964 GCA_028641055.1 Alopecurus myosuroides | reverse complement strand
GAGCCAGAGTTGCTAAAAACTTCAACTAAAATAAAAACTGAGTAGCAACAAACATAATTGTTTTGGTTACATATGCACCCGGCATCCCGGGGATCTGATAAGAGTTTGGAGATAAAAGTTCTGCAGCAATTACACGGCAGTGGAGCCCGTGTTGTCAGCATCGGTGTTGACGGAAGCAGTCTGATCGGAGGTTGCGGTGGCCGCGGAGATGGGGTCCGTTGCTGAGCTGGAGGCTGGAGTAGACTGTGAGATGGGCATCGGGTAGGCACCAGTCGCGCCCAACTCGGGAGCTGGCTGCTGGATCACCATCTCGGTGGTGATAGTGGCCTCCTGAGTGGCAGGCTGTGGCTGCTCGGCACCCGTGTTGGCAGTCAACTCGGATTCCTCCGTGTTGCCTGCTGCTCGTTTTCCTCAGCCTCCTTGGTCTCCTCCTGCTCGGCTCCCTCATCTCCAGCACCCTCCTCGTCGTCATCATCTTCAGCACCCTCCTCGTCGTCATCACCTTCATCACCGTCCTCGTCATCATCATCTTCTGGCTCGGTATCTGGCTCGGGGAGGCCATCGATGTAGACGCCCGTGTCGGCGTAAGATGCAAGCTCATAGGCTATCTCCTTGCGACGAGCGATGCAATATGGCTCCTTGGTCCACTTGGAGTCTTCTGGGCGCTCGCGAATCTTTTGGAGGTCCAGGTTTTCATACCAACTCAGGACGAAGTGTAGCAGCTCGTCAGCTCCTGCTCGAGTTGCGGAAGCCCGCCATTTCTTGAGCTCTACCTTGACCTCGTCCAGATGGTCAGCGATATCGCGAAAAGTTTCCGGGACCTCCTTCTCGGGCCAGAAGAGCTTGTGAAGCTTGATGCCAGTGGACACCATGGAGGTGCCCAGGCCTTTGAGGGAGCGGATCTGCGTCTTGATGCTGAGAAGGTAGTCGTTGATGGTGGAAGTATTGTCGATGGGTAGACCGGCAGCAGCCCTGGCCTGTCGCGCCTTCTCCTTGGCGGGAACGCTAGCGGAGCGGAGTTCCGGGAAGATATCTTCATAAGGAACTAGGTTGAATCAGAAGCAGAACCGAGAAGAAACAAAAAGAAAAAAGGAGTAGCGGCAACTTACATTCCATCTCAACCAGCAATTGCCCCAGCTTGATCTTCCAGTCATTCTCGTCTGAGATGTGTTTGTCTTCAATTCGGCGCGCATCTGCGATCTGGAGAACGAGTTGCTGGTTGTGTTCCTTCAACATCGAGATCTCCATCTCGAGCGTTTTCTCTCTGGCCTTGGCGGTCTTCTTAACCTCGTCCTTCTCGGCAGCTTGGTTGATGGCATCCTCGAGGGCAGCTTTCAGGTCGACCTGCATCTTCTCATACTCCGCCCTCTCGGTGGTGCGCTCTGTCTCGATCTCCACTTCTCGGGTTTCCAGCTGCTGCTGCACCTCGGCAGGCATAAGGCAGTTCAGGTGCTGCTCCCGGAATTTCTTATACTCTTCTGCGAGAAGAACAGCAGTGTCAGCAGAGTAACCAAGTAAAAAGAAACACAAGTGCAGAGAAGGAAGGCGACTCACCCTCCAGAGTAGCGATCTTGCTCTGGGAAGAGGCAGCAAAGACTTCGCAGTCGCGATGCTTTTCCATCAGGTCATTGAGCTTGCCTGTAGAGAAAACAACGATGAAGCAAAAAGAAAACACGGGCGTAAACACAAAACACACAAACCGAATTGCTGAAAGCTTACCTTCAACTTCAGAAATCTGGAGAGTGCGGTCCAGTGCCGCCTGCTCCATCGCAGCGCCGTCTTTGTTCTCGGCTTCAAGAGCCTCGATACGGTCCTTGGCGATGCGGTGGTTCCAGAGTAGCCGGCGGAACAATTCCGTCCTCTTCTGGAGGCTATTCTGCAGAAAAGAAGAGAAAAAGTTTGAGATCTTTTGAAGATTTGGCCCGAGTAGACGGCAACTCGGTTGAGTTTTCGCCAACTCGGCCCGAATCTCGGGGACTGGGGGAATGGCTAAGAGGAAAAGAGGAAAAGAGAAGAGGAAGGAGAAACAGCAACTCGGAAATTGCAAGAAGGAGAGAAAAGACTTACAACATAACTTTGCTCGACGTCCTCTGCAGCCTTGCGCATGACGAATAGCTTCCCGGCCAAGGTGCAGGTGGGGCTTGCGATTGTCATGGGAACAGAACCGACATCGGCCTTGTTCCAATCAGTGCGGTAGTGGTCAATCTGGCCCAACTCAAGACCATTCCATTTAGGGTTGCCGTGAGCTTTGCTGTTCCAGGCTGGGTCAACAAACCCCACTCGGTCCAGGATCGCGGTAAGGCCTTCCGATTCGATCTCGCTATCTCCTTCGCCACGCGAGAAGAGATCAGGAACTGGTGCTGCCTCCTTGCCTTTGGACTTGGTGGTCGCCACGGCTTGGCCTTCTTTCAGAACAGCCAGTCCCTTCTCTCCCTTTGCTAGTGAGATCTCGTGGCGCTGAGATAAAGTCATCATGTATTCCGGATAGATGGGTCGCGCGCGGCCGCCGGCGCCAGCGCTCTGATTCTCAACGGGGCCAGTAGACCCAGAAGCAGCTGGGTTGGTGCTGGAGATGGCCGCGGAGAGTGCTAGCTGCTTGCTCTTCACCTGCTTCGCGGCTTGCACAACTTGCGGCTTGGGGGCGGCATCTACTGTCCGGCTTGTGCAGCAGCGTTCCGCTTCGGCTGTAACCAGGTGGCCTCAGTTCCAGACTTAACGATTTTCCTGGGGCTAGGAGCAACTTCTGGCCGAGGAGCAGCTGATGGCGCTTGGCGAGTAGATCAAGTCGGTGGAGGCGACGGTGCCGTCTGAGTTGGTGGAGGAATCGGCGCGTTGGGTGCAGTTATCTGCTGGGTAGGCGGCACTGGAGGCCGGCTACCCGGTGCAGCGTCGAGCTGCACTTGGTCCTGGCGGATGGGCTCCACCACGTTCTCTTCTACCCGCTGCTCTGCAGCGGGATCAGGCCTTGTGTCATTAACATCTTCTACTCGCGGCCCGGCCGCGGGATCATCTTGGGCTGCAGCGTTGCTGTCCTGCTGCTCCGGGGTGGCGTCTGGCCGCTCCAAGGCGGCATCATCTTGCTGCTCGGTGGTTTCTTCAGTATTGTCCCCAGCTGATGCAGCTGGGGGAGATGGCGGTGTCTCGTCGTGAGCAGCATCCTGCGCAGCTTGCTGCGTGTCGAGCTGCTGCTGCTCGGAGAAGGGATCAATGTCGTCACCGGCTCCAGTGTTCTCGGCGCCGATATCTTCTTCTACGTCGATAGGGGAGGACGCGCATGTCCTTTCCTGCTCGTCCTGCTCTTCATCGTCGTCCGAGAGATCTACGAGTTGATCTCGGGGCACGACTGCCTTCCTCTTAGGGCGAGTGGAGGCTGCAGCAGCACAGCGTCCAAAGGGGCGCTGGAAGAAGAAAACAGTTTAGAGAGGCAGAAGGAGAAAAGCGCAACAAGAAGCGGCAACAGAGTGTTGCTCGGATGGAACGCTTACCCTTTGCGGGTGGGGGGTTTTCTCCTAGAGGTGACGACTTTCTTTCCGCTTTTCTTCCTGGCTTTCTTTGGGGGGGGACTGCCAACTCTTTTCCGAGTGCTGGGAGTCGCCACGGACAGAGGATCAACATCCATATATAAGTTCCTCCTCATCATCCGCCTCAGGATCCTCTGCAGAGTAAAGGAAGGAAGAAATTTAGAAATAGAGAAGGAGGGCAAAGGATGTTGTTAATGAGCAAAGAGATGAGCTTGCTCACCTTCTTCATCTTCGGACCAATCCCGAATAGATGGACCAGCTCGTGACTTACCGGGTTGGACGACATTAGGGATACAAAGGGTATCCTGGGTGTCGTAGGCGGTCTCGTCATCGTCATCTCGGTCTTTGGTCCAGTTGGCAGTAAAGACCTCACTATCCTCCTCTCGCTGGCGCGGGATGCGCTGAGATTGCAAACAGATAGCACAATGAGTTGAGTTCTCAGCTAAGGAGTTCTACTCGGGATAGCATGCAAACATAAAGCATATAAAGCCAAGGAGTTCCACTCGGGATAGCATGCAAACATAAAGCATATAAAGCTAAGGAGTTCTACTCGGGATAGCATGCAGACATAAAGCATATAAAGCTAAGGAGTTCTACTCGGATAGCATGCAAACATAAAGCATATAAAGCTAAGGAGGTCTACTCGGGATAGCATGCAAACACAAAGCATATTAGGCTAAGGAATTCTATTCAGTATTAGAGTGCAAACACAGGGCACAGATTACTAACCTGCTCAATGGGATTGTCGCGGCTATACGGCTCGAAGCCGTACGCCCAATTCTCAGTGAGAGATGTCTGCATGATGGACCGGGCCCAGGTGGCCACCTCCGCCTTGCTCAGCTCGAACGTAGTCGTCCGAGTGCAGTCCCGAGCACCACTCATGTAGCACATCTTATGCACTCGGCTCTGCAGCGGGAGCACTCGGCGCGAGATCCAGCAGGCGATGGGGTCATCCTGCATCAGCCCTGCCTTCACCAACTCGGTGAGGCGCTTCTCGACCGATAAGACATCTGGCACATTCTTCGACGGGTCATAACCCCAATTCTACCCGGAGGGCGGTGAGTTGACGAATGCTGGAAGCCCTATTCTGTTCTCTATGGCCTTTCCTTCCTCAGGGGCTACGTTCTTGACGTAGAGGAACCCCCTTTGCCATTTGCGCACGGTGTCCAATCCCTTCACTCTCGGGTGATGACCAGTCGATCGCTGGAGCATCATCGCGCCGCCGGTCTTGGTCATCTCGCGGGGGCCAGTGGTGCCGCTAGGTTTTGGAACCTTTTGGCGGCGAAGGAAAAAGTATCGGGCCCAGGTATGGATCGTGGGATAAAACCCCAGGAAAGCTTCACACAGGGCGGCGTGTGTGGAAAGCATGACTATGGCGTTGGGAGGTAGATGATGGGGTTGAAGGCCAAAGTGGCGGAGGAATTCGGCAAAGAAATCTGAGACAGGAAGGCCAAATCCCCGTTTGAAGTGGGACAAGAAGACGACGTACTCACCTTCTTGTGGTTCCGGCTCGATCTCGTCGCCAGGATGGCGGCAGACGACGCCGGGAGGGATGCGGCGCGTATTGACGAGCCAGGTGCAGTCCTCCGCCATCACGTCCGAGCCTTCCCATCCGGCTCGGGCGGCAGCAGTGGGATTTCTGGGTGCCATGGAGGCGGAAGTGTTTGGAGGAGGTGGAGATCTCAACGGAGTTGCGCAGTTCTGCTTCTCTCTCTCTCTTTCTCACGGCGGCGTAGCGAGTACTTGCGGTGGCGGAGTGCTCGACGGAGGCGGAAGAGATGAAGAGCGAGAGAGCGGAAAGAGCAGGAAAGAGAAATAGAGGGCGGCGTAGGGGTATTTATTTCTCTCCTGCGGATTGCCGTTACTGGCGGATTGATAGTGGGCAATGATCGTGCGGCGTGGGTTAATCGACCGTTAGAAACGCACACAGCGCAAAACGCGCGCGTAATGGGCGCAGTTAATCCCACGTCCGGATCGTGGGCTCTCGAGTGCGGTTGAGGTGACCTAACGGGCCGTGGGCCCTACTCGCAGAGGCTGGCGCGTGGCCTGCGTTTGAACCGAGGCGTCGCGGTCTCTGCGCGTGCCACGTGCCCCTTAGTCACACGAGCAGTTGGATTTGGTCTGTTCCCGCAGGATCGTGGGCAGGAATTTCGCTAAGTCTTTTTACTCGGCTTCGCAGAAGAACGAAAGTTCTACTCAAAGAGGAAGAGATTCAATCAAGATTTAAAGGGCCGCGTGGAGGTATTACTCGGCCTCTTTCAGTTCCGGAGACAAGTTTTGTTTTAAGCTGGCAGGGCCCAGCGAACAAGTTCATTGGACTCTACCAGCTTCGGGGACTAATGTCGGGGGGTTACCCCCGAGTAGGGGTAAGGCAAGTGCTAAAGTGAAGGTCAAGGTGCTGTTGACCAGGTAGACGACTACCCGGGTACTTGCTACCCTGTAGGTTTCTATCCGGCCGTATCCACCGAAGGCCAAGAGAAGATATCAAGGAAGTTATGTTCGTCCGAGTAGACAAGTTGGTCTGAGTAGACGGATGGCAATCCTACTCGGTCCAGAAGTCAATGGAGCCGTTCTGACAAGGGATCCCGCGTATCCTGCGTCCGTACCGGCGTGCGGTTCAACTTACGGAGCGCGTGATTATCCGCGCTACGGCGTGGCTACAGTGTGGTAGGCGCCTGTCAAGTCATGTCACTGACAGAGGGGACAGGACAGGTCTAGGGGCCTACCCTATCTCACTGACAAGGTGGACAGGTCCCATCTCCCGAACGGCGCGACGACTTCCCGCACCCGCGTCAGTGAGAAGCCGGAGGCGTGCTCTGTTCTGCAGTATGCCTGTCCCATCAGTTGTACCTTATAGTCTTTCTCTATTCGGCTGGGCACCAGTATATAAGGTGCCCTGCCCCCTCCTGCGCGAGGGACGTTGGACGACGTTGCGGAACGCTGCTTCACTTCATATTTTTACTAGAGACAACACTAGAGCTAGAGAGAACAGCTGAGTGGCTACTCGGCCAAGAGGCATACTTTGTACTGTGGCTACTCGGAAAACACACATATAGAGAGAACGGCAGGAGTAGGGGTGTTACCTCCACACGAGGGCCCTGGACCTGGGTAGATCTTGTTGTTTGCAGTACCAGAGACACCCTATGCGCGGCTACTCGCCGTGCGATCCCTCCCCGGATACCTCCAGCATCCATCGGCCCCAACACTTTAGCCATCCTATGGCATCTGCCGTGATACCACCACGACACCGCTCGAGGGTCGTTATCCGGTGGTTGCGTGGTTTGCAGGTACGTGGTTGCCCCCATAGAGGGATGGTCGGAATACCGGAAGGTGTGGCGTGAAGTCGAACGACCCGAGGGTCATTGATCCAGGGAGACTCGACGGGCTACTACTCGCCAAGCTGGAGGCCATGGAGATCATGATTCCGACGCATGCTGATTCCCACATACGATGCCACTTGTCGAGACCTTGACTCAGCATATCCCTTGTATGAGGTACTAGGGTTTATGGAAGAGGGAGACCGTTGCACATCGATGAACTCGAAAGTCTAACATTACTCGGGGACACGGTTTATCCTGGTTCAGGGCCCTCGTGGAGGTAAAACCCCTACTCATGCGTGCCTGCTTTGTATTGATTGAAAGGTTACAACATGCAACAATGGATGCGGCGGAGAGACTGGATCTCGCGCATGACCAAAGGTGCTCTATGTGGCCAAGTTACAGATTGATCGTGGCTTGGTCTCTCAATTCCCCTCCCAACCCTTATATGAGGGGTTGGGTCTCAGGGTTTCCATGAATCACGGATACAGGTAGAGTTCAATATGACCTAGCTCACAGCTGTAAGCCTGCCTTGTACGGCAAGGTAGTACATCGGTTCTCTAGGCCCGCTGAGATTGTGTCTTGGATCATGAAAGAACCTTCGAGTGGGCCAGGCTAGCACCCAGTAGCCCAATAGGGGAACACAGAAGGTGTGCCCACGTCATCGGGCTTGGATTTTTTACCTCGTGTTATAGGAACGACCAGGGGGGTGTTAGGGGTGAGAGGGGTCAACTTTGAGAGGGAAAAGAGATTGCAGAACATACATGACCAATTATTGGAGATGCCCTAAGAGAGTTATGTAGCATCCAACTCAGCATGCTAGTTGGACCACTTCAGTCAGCAGACGGCTTCTTTGGATCAAAGGACTTCCGTAGGAATTTTGCAAGATTCCAAACCATAGGATTTTTTCCTATGGAATGCCTTTGGATTGTAGGATTGACACCACCAAAATCCTAGAGAATCTACCCCTATGCTCTCTATTCCATAGGAATCTCAACATGAGTTCCAACCTCTTTTTATTTTTTTATTTGAGGAGTCCAATGCACTCATACTCTATCTCTCTCTACTCTCTCCCCATTCCTTCAAAATTCATGTGTTTGTTTCCTGCGTGCCATCCAAATACATCTCTTACCAAATTCCTGTATTTCGAAATCATGTAGGAATTGAAGTGCATGACATTTCAATCCTGTGTTTTTCCTATTCCTACGTTTGGAAAATCCTTCAAACCAAAGAGGCCCTAAAAGTTTGTTGAAACCGAAATTATTTGTGTGGTGCTAAATCTAAATCTATCATAGCCCGTGATGGCTACAAAGTATGTACTTAGTGCATATTGTATTCAGTCCTCTTGTAAATATAGATCCGTAAAATCGTCCATAGCTTGCATTCTAGTGCATAAGAAGAGCAATACAGATGGAAGAGAAATGCATATTACATATAATTATTATTATGTATCCTCTTATTAATTGAAAGTATAATTTGCAGAACTTACAATCGGATATCACCAAATACCGGTGAAAATAAAAACACTTAAAGTATAATTGAAGATTAACATCCTTATGTGGTTCCTTCACCGGAAGGTTTCGCTAATAAAAACAAGATGGGTAAGAGGTAATGAACCGGAAACAGTAAAGTGTGTCTTTTACGATACAGAGGAGTTGGTTGAGCACGTTTTTTTTTCGTGCCTCTTTGCGCGTTTAATTTGGTCTTTAGTTCATTTTATTTTTAACTTATCACTCCCAATCAATATTATTAATATGTTTGGTAACTAGTTAATTTGTGTCAATAAGAAAATTAAAGGATTAATCCATGTCGGGGTTTGTACTTTACTTTTGGCAATTTAGAATTAACGTGATGATGTTGTTTTTAACAAATCTGGAGTTGCTCATTTTATATAAGTTGTACACAGAGGTTATATTGGATTCATACGTAGGATATCCTCTTCCTTGTGGAGCAGTAACTTTGCAATCTGGATGTTGTCGTATGATGACGGTCGTATGGATTATCTTCGGTCATGGCGGATAGCAGCATTCTAATATATTGCACAATGGTTATTGTTCTTAATGGTTAGTGTTTTTATCTTAGTTCATGTTGCCGTCCTTTGTGATTCATGATTTGCAAGTTTTGACACTCATAACTTTGCAATAAATTAAGCCCGTGCGCCATTTTGATATAGAGGACGGAGTTGTTCTTTTCGGGAAAAAAAAAACCATAATTGGGCGTCTCGGAGACGGATTTTCTTTCTATGCATTTTGTGCGAAGAAAACCGGAATCAGCGGATATACCATCTGGCAGGTTTTTTTCTTACAACATCTCGCGGAGTTAATTCTGATTAGAAAAAGAACAATTGGCCTCTAATCTTTGTTTATTCCTGGCCTGCTAGGTAATCATTGCGTCTATATAACGTCCTACGCCGCGCGGCAGACGCTCAGACCGACACAATAGTGCAGCACGGCAATCGCAGCCCTCTCTCCCAAAGCAAATGTAATTAGCTTTACCTATTTCTTCCCATCCTGTACAGCACCAACATCGACGGCCAGCCTTGCCCCGGCATTTCTTGATTACTTCTCCCTCCACCCAACACCGATGGGGTGCAAGTCGTGCCAGAAGCCCAAGGCGCAGCACCGGAAGGGCCTGTGGTCGCCGGAGGAGGACCAGAAGCTCCGCGACTACATCATCCGCTTCGGCCACAGCTGCTGGAGCACCGTCCCCGTCAAGGCCGGTAAGAACCTCCCAAGCCGCCTCTGCATTCGCACGCGATTCGCCGGAGAATTTCTTCGGACAGATTTTTCTTGTCTACTTGCATTGCGGCTGGCCATCCGGTTGTCGCAGCAAGAAATTAGTTCATTTCCAATTCCCAATTTCCCCTGCTTCTCCAATGTACCTTGGCTCGTGGGGATGGAAAGCATGGAAATTTCTGTGTCAGACGACGAAGCTCTTTAGCTTCGTCTGCTTGTCAAATGTACCTTGGCCTTGTGAGCTAAAATTTCCTGTGAATTGCTGCGCCTGCAGGACTTCAGCGGAACGGCAAGAGCTGCAGGCTGCGATGGATCAACTACCTGAGGCCGGGGCTGAAGCACGGCATGTTCTCCGAGGAGGAGGAAGAGACCGTCATGCGCCTTCACGCCACGCTCGGCAACAAGTAAGCACGCACACATCAGGCTTCTACCTTTTCCACCTCACATTCAAAGAGGGAGCAGAGATTGCTGACCAGCAAAACGTCACCCCTGACCCTGATTAGCATGCGCTATTGAACAATTATTAATGTCTTCTACTTAGATATTTGTTAATTTAAGAAAAAAAGTTAGATTTTACATAAGCCAGATGCTACCTGCCTACTGCTGCTTGTCCCATTTTGCTAGTGTCATCATGGCAAATTGAGCTAAAAAAATTGAGCTAAAAAAATGATCATGGAGTAGTGAAAACAGAAACGGAAATGCTGATGTCTGCCATGGAGACCGCTTTACGTGGTGGAGCTGATGCAGACATCTGCGTTCCATATCGAGTGCTAGTGTCTTTTGGAGTGCTAGTTTGGTGACGCTTTCATTAAAACCTACTGAAAAGTTTGCTTGGTCACGGTTAACATCTTCTTAGACAAAAGAAAAAAAGGACAACTCAATTGCAAAAACTTGTATCTATAATCCCTCGGTTTTTTCGATAAAGAGGCTTTGTAGTTGCTTGTCGGTGCAAGCAAGCTAATTTCAACGCTCGTGTACAACACCGCCCTTGATATTTTTTCCGAGTAACCTATACTACTGTTCTTACTTTTGATAATTAACGATAATCATGTATGAACACGCTTGTGCTACAGTGTCAACTGTTCGCACCAATCATACTGAAACAGGTGCTTTGACAATCCGAACGAAGAAGAAATGTAGTAGTACTGCTACAACAATCATAAGTTCTTTTATTGAGTGGATGTACAATAATAACCTAATAAGATAATAAAGAACCATAAGATCATTAGTTTGTGGCCCGCACAAACCGGCCCCCGTACTATAACATACTCATTTTTGTACTATATATACAATTCAAAAACGAGGCCAGTGGACTTGCCAATTCAAAAAGACAAGTATGCAAAATTCAAAAACGAGGCTAGTGGACTTGCCAATTCAAAAGGACAAGTATTCAATGGAGTAATACACATTGCGCTCATGACACACACAAAAAACTTCATCCAGCTGTAAATTCAGAGTCCAAAGTAATTACTTGATGACTTGCTTCTCTAACATGGTGAGGTTTCTTCTTCTTGGCGCAGGTGGTCACAGATAGCGCAGCACCTGCCGGGCCGGACCGACAACGAGGTGAAGAACTACTGGAACTCGTACCTCAAAAAGCGCGTGCAGGGCGCGCACGCACCAGCCAAGTCCGCCGGCTCAGACGCGCCCCGGAGTCCGACGCCCAGCGAGAACGGTCAAGAACGCTGCACCGTTGACCGACCGGCGAACTCCAGCTCGTCCGGGCCACCGCCGCTGGAGTCTTCGTCCTCTGCCGACGAATCGAGCTGCCTCTCCAGCGCCGAGATCCGGCCGCACGCGCCGGTGCTCCCCAAGGTCATGTTCGCGGACTGGCTCGACATGGACTACGGCACCACGCTGCTGGCGCCGAGCGCCCTCGACGCAGCCTTCGGCGGCAGCCAGGGTTTAAGCCACCAGGGGTCGTGCAGCGGCAGTGGCGCCGTGGACTCGTTTCACGGGCTCGGCGACGGCGACATCTGCTGGGAGTTCGACGCGGACCAGATGCACATGCAGGGCGGGGAAAGAGGGTTCGGCGACCTGCTCTCCGTGAGCCAGTTCCTCGGGATCAACTAGCGTTGACGGGAACCCCTACGTTCGTCGTGATCAAGCGGCGAATGTTTTCGCGGCTCGTCGCCGAGTGTTTGATCCGTTGTCCAGTTCTGTAAATGATCGTGCCGTGTTTGTGCAGTTTCAAAATTAGCGTGTAGCGTACGTGCAGAGCGTGGATTCTTCGTATCCCGCTCTGGTTCCCGGAGAACGTACAGAAAGAATAACGGGAACAGAGCGCAAGGCTTTCATGGTTCGTGTGTGAAGGGAGAGGGGGTGGGCACGGTTCAGTGGTTAATTTCCACTGATTTAGTGGTTAATTTCCGGCGACTTTGTTCAGTGGTGAGCACGGTTTCATCGGGCTGTTTACTGGATCAACATGTGGTCCAACTTGGTTCCCCTGGAGTTTCGTCAATGTTTGGATATTAGATGCACTCGGCTGATGGCGGTTGTTCGGGCTATATTCCGCCAACCTGGTTGGTTGCGCACTAGAAGAATTGATAATGGATGATTTAGTTGTATCTCTCTTCCGTTGGCTTATTTTAGTAGAAACTTTGTGGGACCCTTGAAGTTGTCATGGTGGATTTTTTGTACTGTCAGATACTTATTATTCGTTTTAATATAAATAAGCCGTATGCATCATCCTGATGCAGAGGCTGGGTGGCTCATTTCAAAAAAAAAGTGGTGAGCACGGTTCAAAAAAAAGGAGACTGAAAAAACTGAATCCTTGTCTTGGCATTTTTTTTTATGCCCTTTGTCGATAAAAAAAGGTTACTCTGATCAACTTGTCTAGAAACATCAAATACATTTTGAGTGCTCTTGAGCAGCTCTCTGGATTAAAAATAAGAGGAAATTTTCACAAACCGAAAGTGTACCATTTGGTAGTATTTTTTTGATAAATAACTTCTATTACTTAAAAGGTTTAAGCATTACACCCGGTCTCTGCATCAAAATAATGCACACATCCGAAATCCGAAAAGATGAAAGGAAAGAAGACGACAAGTCTAAACAAATCCTGCAAACGTAGACTATCGACGCTATGGAGCTGCTATCCGTAGATCAAACGGCCATCCATGTGGGATAAAAATATCCCTCGCCACCTGCTCCAGCCGTGCAGACGCCTCCGTAAAAAGGCCTCGAAACTCCACTCCGCTGTAATGTGGACCACGAACGGAGAATACCTGTGCATCGGAATAGAACCTTCATACGAGAAAAGTTTGTATCATTGAAAATGTTGTCATTTCTACATAGCCGGAGCGACCAAATAACGGCTAGTGCTCCTACCCTAATAATAGTCTTGAATCGTTTATCTACCTCATTTAATCAGTTACCGAATATATTCGCAATGGATGTGGGTTGATAAAGATTCGAAGCCATATGGATAGCGGACCATGTAGAACGTGCAACTGTGCAATCAAAGAATAAGTGCTTAATCGTCTCATCATGAGAGCAAGAAACACACTTTGAACTTACATGTCAATTACGTTTGACAAGATTATCTTTTGTAAGTATTACCCCTTTATGAAGATACCACGCAAAGACCTTGATCTTCAGCGGTACCTTCATAAGTCATACATTTTAAAAAATATCGACTGGGATTGGATCATAGCCCTATACATATAATCCACCGAGATCATTCTGTTCTTAGTGATTTTCCACCGAAACTCATGAGTGTCTGGTGTTAAAGTAACCGAAGTTAACCTAATAACCAGAGCATGTCAAGATGCAAGTCGTGGCCCAATGAGATCTCGTCTAAACGTCACATTAGGAGGTGATGTTTGCATGACCGTAGCCAGTGTATCATCCTTATGCCGCGCAATAGTCTATAATGCCGGATACAGTTCTCTAAGTGTGGTATTACCTAACCACTTGTCCTCGTAGAACCATATCTGCGGTCCATCCTTAATCTTAAATACCCCATAGCGAAAGAACATATTTTTATTCACCATAAGTCCAGCCCAAAGTATGAATCACCTGGTTTCCGCATAACCTGTGAGACTGTTTTCGAGTCTATCTATTTTCGTTTAAGGAGGGTTTGCCAAACGCCATCTTCGGTTAATAATTTGAACAACTATTTACCAAGTAGCGCTGAGTTCTTGACTTGTAGGTCATGGATACTTAGTCCCCCTGATCCTTTGGGCGACAAACTACATCCCATGTGGCTAGCCGATATTTATTTTTCTCGCTGGCACCCTGCCAAAAAATTCTTGATACGAAATAATCCATTTTTTTCAAAACTCGTTTAAGTAACTGAAAGAATGATATCATATACAATACCATGTTGGATAGTACCGAGTTAATGAGTACCAGTCTTCCACCAAGTGACAACAATTTACCTTTCCAACTAGCAAGTCTTTTCTGCAAACGCTATTCAACTTGACTGCATTCTGCATTAGTCAACCTCCTGTAATGTATTGGTATTCATAAATACTTTATAGGAAATTGACCTTGCTCGCATCCGAATAACTCGGCATACTAGGCAACAACATCCTGGGCCTCGCCAAAGCAGAACAATTCACTTTTATGGAAATTAATGTTTAATCCGGAAAGTTGCTCGAACACCAAAAGAATTAGTTTTAGGTTCGATGCTTTCTCCAAAACATGTTCCGTAAAAAGAATCGTATCATCTGTATATTGAAGGATAGACAATCCCCCATCAACAATATGTGGAATTAGTCCCTCAATTTGGGCGCTTTCCTTGGCTCTTTCAATCATGATCGCTAACATGTCAGCCACAATATTAAATAATATGAGCGAAAGCGGATCACCTTGTCTTAAGCCTTTCTTGGTTTGGAAGTAGCGGCCACATCGTTATTGACTTTGATAGCCACACTACCTCCAACCACAAAACTCCGAACTAGAACACACCACTCTTCTGAAAATCCTTTCATTCTCAAAGTTTGTTGGAGAAACTCCCAGTTCACCTTATCATAGGTCTTTTCAAAGTCTATTTTAAGAATTACACCATTTAGTTTTTTCGTATGTATCTCATGTACGGTTTCGTGTAAAATCACGACCCCATCAAGGATATTCCTACCCTGCATAAATGCAGTCTGCGTAGGTTTTACCACATGATCTGCCACCGAATTGAACCTGATGGTTGCAACTTTTGTAAAGATTTTGAAACTAACTTGAGAAGGCAGATTGGTCTATATTGTTGTATCCTTTCTACCTCCAAAACTTAGGTAACAAAACGATTTTCCCGAAATTAAGGCGATAAAGCTCTAGGTGACCACTATGTAAGCAACCAAACATCTCAATGAGGTCAACTTTAGTGAACTCCCAAAAATGTTGGTAAAACTCCGTCGGACATCCATCTGGGCCAGGTGCCTTATTATTCTCCATTTGAAACACCGGCTTCTTTATCTCCTCTTCCGAGAAGGGAGCATTAAGAAAAGCGTTTTCCTCATGGGAGACTTGGGAAATATCATCTGTACGGGACTCGTCCATAGTAATAGTACTTACTTCAGGAGGCCCAAACAGACCTTTATAAAACTTTATAATATAGGCCTTGAGACATTCTTGTCCCTCAATCAGGCCTTCATCCTAATGAAGAGAATGAATCTGTTTTTTTCCTGTGCCTTCCATTGGCAATATTATGGAAATAACGAGTATTCGAGTCTCCTTCAAGAATGAATTGTGTCTTAGATCTCTGATACCATTTGAGTTCCTCTTCTCGCAATATTTGTGCTACTTCTGCATTTTGATTGACTTTTAAGTTCAATCTCTTGCATAGTTAGCAACCTAATCTCAGCGATCCGATCCAACTCATCAATAATGGAACAAAGACGCTCTTTCTCTTTTTTGAGCATTCTAGTAGTGTGTCTAGCCCATCCACGAAGATATTTACGCACATTACGCATTTTATTATTCCATCTCCGAATTGGGTTGTCACCTATGACTGTTTTGCACCAAACTTTCTTAACTAGCTCATCAAAACTATCACCTAATAACCGGCCAAGTTCAAACTTGAACTGCGGTTGTGAATGTGGTTTCGTTGTGCCAGTGGATAGCAGGAGGGGCATGGTCCGATAAAGCCTCAATACGCTCAAGAGAACGTACCGTTACCAAGGGGAACTTATCTTCCCAATCAGTACTCATCAGTACGCGGTCTAGTTTTTCGTATGTAGACTCCGGTAGACTATTCACCCAAGTGAACTGTCATCCGGCCATATGAACCTATCTCAAATCCAAGCTATTAATGACATCATTAAACAAGAAAGGCCAATGACCATCAAACCGTCCCCGACTCTTCTCATGTGGAAACCTTAGCATATTGAAATCACCACCAATTAAAATTGGATGTGGATTATCATTAGCCAGATTCACCAATTCATGAAGAAAAGCCTCCTTAAATTCTTCCTGGGCAGCGCCATACACAGCAACCAGACTCCACACGAAGTTATCAACTCGGTTGCGGAGGTGTAATTTTATATGAAAATCACCATCCGACCGTGCTAACACATCTATGAAATCTGATTTTATGTCAAATAATATGCCACTTGACCTTCCGCGAGGAGGAATAGAGTGCCAAGTGAAGTCTAGACACCCCAAAAGGCGGTTTAGAACACTCACTGGAAAGTCTCTCCTCTGTGTTTCTGAGATAGCCAGAAACTCCAACCTATGATCCCTACCGTATTGAGCAATATTCAAGTGTTTAGCCAAGTCTCCAAGACCTCTGCTATTAGTGAATAAGCCATTACCATCTGGGAGCTACTGTACCTAGGCCTCAACCACTACAACACGGTAGATTTTGTACTTAGTGCCACTAAAAAAATTTAGTGGCACTTTGACGAAGTGCCCCGGTTGATTATGTCTCTAAAAGGTATTAGTGGCACTTTGCCAAAGTGCCACTCTCGAGACTTCGTAGTAAGGATCATGGATGGGGGTGCCACAAGCCTACTGGTAGAACCGCGGGGGGACGTGGAAGAACTGCAAACGAGAACACGGGTTTTACCCAGGTTCGGTACGTCAACAACCATTTCAGGTTCCTAGCAAACTCAATCTTGGCATCTAGAAACAATATGGTATCATCAGCATACTGAAGGCTGATGACCCCACCAGGAACAACTTGAGGAAGCAAACCATGAATTAAGCCAGAATTAGTTGCCTTAGACATCATTTTAGAGAAGACATCAGCCACAAATTGAAGAGGATGGGAGACCTAGGACCCCCTTGCTTCAAACCTTTACCCACTTTAAAGTAGGAACTATTTTCGTCATTAACTCTAATGCACAGAGATCCCCCAACCAAGAGGGAATTGCTCTAGGACCTAACAGTAGGGTCAAACCCCCTAGCTTGGAGCATAACATCTAAAAAATCCCAATTCACTCTATCATAAGCTTTCTCATAATAAATTTTCAAAACAAGAGAAGAATCCCCCTGGAATGAGAAGCACATATGAGTTCCTGAGCAGAAACCACACTCTCAATGATGAACCTTCCCTTAATAAAAGCAGTTTGGTTAATAGAGATAAACCTACTACCCACCAAGGAGAGCCTATTATTAAGAGCCTTAGAAATAATCTTCAGGCTACAATTGCCCAAACTAATTGGTCTAAAAAAATTAAGATCCCTGGCATCAGGTTCTTTTGGGATGAGCGTCACAATAGCGTAGTTCAGTCTGGCAACAGACATTCTCCCTCATTCAAACTCCCTGACCAGATCCACAAAGTCTATTTTAATTAAGTCCCAAAACTTTTGATAGAATAGGAATGAAAACCCATCAGGCCCATGAGCACCCCCAGCATAAGAGTTAAAGATAGCATCCTTAATTTCTTCCACGGAAAAGGGCTTTTAGAGGAGCTCATTCTCCTCAGAGGTGACTAGATCATTTGGACCCCAAATATCAGGGCCCAGAGAAATGTTAGCTTTAGGTTCAGCACCAAACAGATTTTTATAGAAGCCCAAGGCAACTTTAATCATCTCAGGGGTACTATCTACAGGGCCCAAAGGACCATCTAGGACAGTAATATGATTTTTCCTCCTTCTCCGATTTGCAACAGCATGAAAGTATGCAGTATTTATGTCACCTTCTTTGTATCTATCCCTAGACCTTTGCCATGCTTTAGTCTCCTCATCTCTAAGGATTCTATCAAGGTCAACCTTGATTTGTTTTAACCTAGTATTTTCAGCTTCAGAAAGAAGACAAGACTCAGAAAAGATGTCAAGACTATCAAATTCTTGAAGAGGGTCCACTTTGGCTTTCCTGTTAGCAGCATCAACATTGATGCTCCAACCTTTATAATGCCTCCTCAGTAGCCTTAGTTTAAATTGCCATCTATCTACTGGGTTGGACAAATTACAGGGGGTATTCCAAGTTTTATGAACCATCTCTGAAAAATCAGGGTAGTCAAACCACCATTTCTCAAATCTGAAAAGTCTGGGTGCTAAGAACTAGCAGAGCCAGAGTCTAGGAGAAGAGGGGCATGGTCACTAATTGGTCTAGGTAAAGTCCTAACAGTACTGAGTGGAAATTTAGCTTCCCAGTATGTACTGACCAAAATCCTATCAAGAGTTGCCATAACAGGATCATCTTGATTATTAGACCAAGTAAAAGTCCTGTTAGCAGGTTTGAGTTCCAAAAGGGCCCACCTATTAATCAAATCATTAAACAACATGGTATGATTAGTATTAATCACTCAATTATTCTTTTCATGGGCACCCCTGACTAAATTAAAGTCACCTCCTCACAAAGTAGGAAGGGAGCTATGTTCCATTACATCATGCGGTTCAACAATGAACTCCAGTTTTCTCTCCTGATAAGGTGACCCATAAATAACTACCAGTTGCCAGGAAAAAACTTCTATAATGTATCTAACAACAATAGATATAGAAAATTCCAGGCGAGAGTGACTAACAATATCAAATATATCCTTTTTTAATCCCACAAGAATACCACCAGCGGTATTCTTTGCAGGAAGGGAGAGCCAAGCAAACTCACAAGGTCCAGCAATATAATTCAATAAATGATCAGGGAAGGCCCTTCTCTTAGTTTCTTGGATACCAACAAAATCAAGCTTGTGTTTAATAATAAAATCAACTAAGGCTTGTTTAGATTTAGTTTTTCTATGAGAAACTACTGTCCATGAACTGTTGTTATCATCATGGCCCAATGAAGGTAACTTACTGGGACTTGATTCAACAGACACAATGGAAGATACAGCCATGCAACTATCATTAGCAACATCAACCTCTAGAGAAACAGGAAGCACCAAGACAGGATTATCTACATCATAAGAATGACTGAGAGTAATCTCTTGATCAACTAACTGATTAATAATATCCAATTTCTCACTAGGAGAAGAACCACACACAAGGTCCACAAACTCAAGAACATCACCAAGGATTTGAGAGTCAAGGACAGCAAAAGAGTTACCTTTGAAGCTGGTTGGAATTTCAAGATTCCTCTTCATCTTATATTTCTCGGTCTTCTCAACAATACTCTGGGCACCATGATTCCTAGCACTCCTCCTTGTAGCAACAACAGGACCCCACTTGGAAGTTTTAGGAACACTAGCTTTGGGAGCAAGAGCAGATGAAGCATCATCCAGATAGGGAAGAAGAGTTTTATTAACTCCACCAAGTTTCTTGACAGTTGCATATTCCAAGTACTCAGTACAATCATCTTGATTGGAGTCTCCATCTAAGTTATCAACATCAGAGTCCATGCCAGCTTCAAATATATGTTTGCAATAGGCAAGGTTGATTGAGGTAGACCCCACCTTGAGGATGCATTCCTTCTCCACTTCTTCAGGGTCAAGCACAAAAGGTTTCTTGGATATAATTGTAGGTTCCCAGTCCCAAACACCATCATCCAGAGAGTTGTAGTCTAGCCTATCAGGAAGAGATAAAGTTGATTTCAAGCACCGGTCCAATGCAGTTAACTTTGGGCAGCTCACACAGTCATCTTCCATGGGTTGTTTGCCTTTATCAACTAAAGTGATGGGAGAAGGCTGCACAGCAAGAGCAAGGGGCAGCAGGTGGTAGATTACCATTGACTGAAAGATCAGTTTCCATATCACTAGCAGAGGGGGCCTTCAGAGATTCAGAGCCATTTGGATCATCTCCAGGGCCAGGGCTAACATCATCAGAAGAGGGCTCCACAGTGATGGTGAGAAGATAGAGGTCCTGATTCATCTCAACCACGCGCTGGGGTGGAATCTTGGATTTGTCCTTCACAACAACAAGCATTCGAACCTCAGCAAAGAAAGATTTGAACAGAGAAGCCCAATCTAAGTCCATAAGCACACCCATGATAGAAGCCACGTGACCAAAGGTCTTCCAGGCACACCATTTTGGGCGAATCCCTCTCACAGTCACCCAAACCTCTTCAAGGACACCATAGGTCGACACATCTCCAGACCATGCAGTAATTTTAATAGTTACCCCTTTTTCCAAGTCAAATGCAGGAAACTCACTGAGATCAGACACCTTCTTCCAAGGGGGAAACGAGCTAAGTATGAATTGGGCTCAAGCTCTCTCATCTGCCATGTCCACCTCCTCTCTTTGCAGAAGATATACTTGAAGTTGGTTTCCAATTCAGTGAGAGTAATCTCACCCTTCTTGACAGTGATAACACCACAATTGGACAGATCCAACCATTTTGTATCAGCCTCAGAAGGAACCTCCACATGGTAAAAACCTAGCCCTAAATTGCCACTCCCAAAATACTCAGCCGAAGGATGCACACTCTTCCACTCTTTGCAGGCTTGAACAGGATGCCCAGGAAGGTTGCAGATGAAGCATAGCCTCGCCTTGATGCAGTTCCCCACGAATTGCCCAGGACCACCACAATTAAAGCATATCAGTTTGTTGTACCTAGGATCTAGAACCTGTTCACGAACTGGGCTTGGAGGAACCTCAGAGCTCGCCGATTGGGAGGATCTAGAGCGATCAGACGAAGCAGAAACGGTTTGAGGCGCACCACCACTGTTACCAGACACAAGACCAATCCCACGAGAGCTACTCGGAAAACTAGGGTTACGTGGCTGGAAGCGAGGCTGAGCCCTCACATACCTCTGATTGACCCGCGGCGGAGCCATTCCTTGCTGCTTGTGGTTATTTGTAGGTTGGGCCGTCGCAAGAGGTGTAGGAGCCACGGCGGCAGGTCCGTGAGGACCACGACTTTCGTGACCCCTACCAGCGGTGCCACGACCCGATTGCATCGGCTTGAGAAGCACCTCCGCGAAGGAAAGTTGAGCAGCAACCACCGAGGGGAGGATGGACCGAGCACGGTGGTGGAGGAGCGCGGCCTTGGTGGCGGGGAAGGAATCGCCCGGAGAGGAGACGAAGACGCGAGAGAGGCAGCCATCCTTACCCTTTTGTTTTTCCTTTTTATCGCTTGTCGGCAAATTAATTAATATATATAACGAAGCCAAGTGAAATGGCGAAATGTGAGATTTCCAAGGTCAGCTCGTGATTTTAGCTCCCCAGCAATCCCACTCTACCGTCGTCGCAGCCTGAGAAAATTGCACAAAACACCAAGGTTTGGTGCAATTGTTGCACAAAACACAGAAACAAACCAACTTTTGCAGCTAGCCCCACGTTTTGGTCTAAAACGTTGCATCTAGCCCAAATTCTTGGTTTAGAGCCTTAACAACGTACCAGACATGTGGGTCCGTAAATCTGTACCGTATTTTTTACCCAAGATATACGCACCAGACATGGTAGCCCACCCATATGAAACGCCTATACGGGTAGAGAAGGCAACGAGCCAGCGACTAGTACTCCTACCGAGTAGCGATTGAAACAGAGAAAAAGACTCAACTTTTGTCTCCACAACTCGAGCGGGCGGGAGGTCAGCGGACGGGGCGGCACCGCAGATGATACCCGGCGGCGGACGCGCCGGCGCCGGCGATGGACGCGGTGGCGCTGGAGGGCCGGTGGGCCGAAATTTCAATCTGGAGCCCCATCTCCCAAAACTCTAGGCTGTATGGCTACTTCACACCAGGTCGTGATGCGCAACGAGCGGAGGAAGAAATGCAACAGCAAGAGCAAAGTCTCCATATTTTGTACGTGCTAGGAGACACTTAATCTGGTACCTATAAACTCTAATGAGACATTTTAAAGTTTGGAGTTTGTGAAGTGCAGTGAGCTAATGCTCTGTGTGATGGAGATGATCGCATAGTCAGACATATATATGTGCATCTATGTGATATAGATGAAGTAATGTTGATGCTCAAATATTTTGTGCATAATCTTTATATTTTCTACCGTTATGCCGCCTTTTTTTTTTACGAATTTATGTATAATTGTGTTATATACCGTATAGGCCCACATGTCAGATACGTGGTTAGGGCTCTAAACCAACAATTTGGGCTAGCTGCAACTTTTAGACCAAAACATGGGGCTGGCTGCAAAAGTTTGTTCGTTTCTGTGTTCTGTGCAACGATTGCACCAAACCTTGGTTATGTGCAATTTTCTCTCGCAGCCTCTCCAAAACGGAGGGAGAAACTTCAGAAATCGCTCTCCCCAAATTCCCCAATTATAGCGACCAACGCCTCTCGGGCCACCTCCGAATCACAGCGTGTGCCGGATCTATCCGCCAGCAGGACCTTCTTCCGCGTTGCACAACCGTTTTTGTTCCATTCCGGAGGAGGTCAGAAGCTCAACAAGCGATGGATCAACGGGCGAGGTATCCTCCCGGCATCGGCAACGGCCGCGGCGGTAACCCAAACTACTACGGCCGTGGCCCGCCGCCGACGCAGCAGCATCACCAGCAGCCGCCGCCGCCGCAGGGACACCAGCAGCAGTACATGCAGCGGCAGTCGCAGCTATCGCAGCAGCACAACCAGCAGCTACAGCAGCAGCAGCAGTGGCTTCGGCGCAATCAGATCGCTGGCGAGGCCGCGGGCGCTGGCAGAGCCAGCGAGCTCCACGCGCCGCCTGCCGCCGATGACGTCGAATTGAGGTAAGAGAGGCGCGGAAAGGCTTGCCTCTTGTTTGGTATTGGTTCAAGACGTTCCTGTATTTATGTGATTCGTGGACTTAGATAGTTGTATACTGGTCCGTGCCAAGGACGAGCATATCAATTTGATATGCATTAATGGGGGTTAGATAGGCAGAAAGGGCGATTTGGGTGAAACTTGTGTACTTTTGGTGGTGACGTTGTGGGTGTTAGTGGACTAGCCCTTCTAGATAAGGGAATTACAGTCTCTGAGCATGAATTATGTGTATAGTATGCATCGCTGCGAACCTCTGGGCGTTCTGCATTTGATCCAAATTCAGGGATGCTCAGGGGTAGAAATAGCTATTTTGTGTTCCATGATGATGGCCACATGGTTGATTTATTTGTCCAATTACTTTGTTAAATCGGCGCTAAAGCTTGAGGTTGGTGCTGCATTTTGTGGTTTGGTGATTGGAAAGTCCTATAAAGTAGTATACTGAAATGAACATCATGGATGTAATCTTCCTTGAAGTTAATTAGCAGAGTTCTCCACAAAGATGGCTCCTCTAAGTAGAAAAGAACCACCGTTTACTACTCTTCAAACTTAGATGATATTTTCCTATAAATTGGTAGTAGGGATTAAGTATATCCTTTTGCAGTTCGCAAGACTGGAAGTCCCAATTGAAGCTTCCACCTCCAGATACACGCTACCAGACAGAGGTATGTTTTGATAATAAAATTTCCTTTTATCATATCAGTGCTGGAAGCACTCATTCTTGTAAAAATTTGGCACACGATGTTATATTTTTACATGAGCTTTCAACAATACTTTTTTATTTCCATGCTCATCATTGTCAGATCTCAGTTTTAGAAGATTAATTTTCGGTGTTGCTTATTGAAGGAAAAACATATGATGCTGATGGCGTTCTCAATTTAGAGAACAATCCAGTCCTACTTGGTCATTCTTGGAGGCTACCCTCTTTCAGTTTTATGTTCTACAGTTCAGATTCAACACACAATGGGCAATCATCATATTTAACAGAGTACTTACTATTTGGTAAATCCTGCTGTAGATTTGAATCTTCCATGTGCCTTTTGAGTTCATCAATTAAGCTCCCTTTCAGAATGTTCAATAAGACTCCTCTACCGTCTTTTCAAAAACACCTTATTGGACGAGTTAAATGTCTACTTTAGTTTATCTTTCTTGTTGCTTATGTTTCTCGTCGCCTACTAAGCTAGTGTCTTCTCTCTCTTCATTGCTTGTATTAAGTAATACATATTTTGTCTTTCAAAGATCATTTCTGAAGGAATTTTTTTGTATAGCAGTCTGCTTCTGTTTCTTTTTATTATCTATTTTACAAAACCCTCTATTTCGCAGAACGAAAATGAAACAGAAATATTTTACTAACAGATTCGTTGTCCAACTTGAACTTGTTTGTTGCTAGTTCATGGGACAGATTATCGCTTCTCCATTCCAAAAATAATTGGATTGAGAAATTGGCTTTTTTTTACGTAGGGAAAATCAATGATATTTCCCGAAGTTGAGTAGCCTTTGATAATATACCCTAAGTTTGCATTTGATGACCATGCCCTGAAGTTGGTTGTTCCCTTGATGATTTGTGCTAGATGCCGTACATCGGATTTTTACAAAATCACTTTTACTTATCCGTTTAAGGAGCATATGAAAATAAGATTCCGCCCATCTAGCTTTGCTCCCTGCTAAGCACCACTTAAAGACATGATGGAGCTCTCCTGAGAGAGTCTGCTCTGTCCAAGAGATCTCCCAGGTCATCTCACCCCTTCCTCTGCCTCTGCCTCCAGCTATTTAAATCTAGCAACCTCCTAGGAGGATTGAAACAAACTCTCCGTTTCCAATATAATGAAACGCAAAGGTCCTTTGCATTTTCTCAAAAAGAAAAATCTAGCAACATGAACTTTTAGAAGCAGCCAAGCACAAAAGGGAAGTAGCACAAAGCCCGGGGGGGTTGAATCTGATTTGCCTCTTTGGATTTGTAGTATGGAATGTGTAACAATGTTGCATGGTCTTCACAGCCCCCCGCGACGATCGGCGAGGTCTGCTGACATGACCTAACCATCTGTGACCTTGGTAGCATGCACCTTGTCGTCAAAGTTGAGTTATGCAGCAGCAAGTTCAGATCACAGCCTCTAGGTCTCCGCTGGTGCACGGTTCTATGTTGTGCAACTGAACGAGGTTGTGCACGCCAGAGCCAACGGTGGTAGTTGCTCGCCTTGTGGGGTTGCCTAAGGGGCATAAGGGTATAAGGGTTGCCGAGGACGATTGCTGGCCGAGCAGCGCTCGAGAAGGCCCTAAGGGGCATAAGGTAATTTCCAATCCGTTTTAATGAGAGGTGCCTCGCCAGCCAGTTTGATGTCAGACAAAAAAAAACTGCGGGGCTTATGTTATAAGGCAGACCAGCTTGAGTTGTGTAATCAAAGGTTACTCAACTATAGTTCCCTGTGTAAACACTCTTAGTGCAGATAAATGGAAATGGAAAAAAATATTACCAGTTGGGTGTGTGTTTAAACTCATTTTATACTACTCATATTATATATGCAATATGAATTTGTTAAATAAAGGAAAACATTAGGATTTTAATATAAATCGGTGGTGCAACTGTAGGGTTGTCCATAAATAAGAATATGTTCTTACAAGCCATTTTTTTTTTCTTGTAGGCAGACAAGCTTCTTTCTCCCGAGTTCCAACCTTCTGTGGAGCAGTTAATTCGATACCTTCCATCGAGTCGACAAATTCTAATGTTCTCTGCAACGTTCCCTGTGACTGTCAAGGCTTTCAAGGACAAATATCTGCCTAAACCCTATGTTATTAACCTTATGGACGAACTTACATTGAAGGGAATTACTCAGTTCTATGCTTTTGTTGAAGAAAGGCAGAAAGTCCATTGTCTGAACACTCTTTTTTCCAAGGTTTTTCCCATGAATTCTAATAGTTGATACCTACATGTTTGACCACGTTTTGTGACTATGGTTCTTATCTGTGACCAATTTCTCCTATTTCTATTTCGTTGCAGCTGCAAATTAACCAATCAATAATATTCTGTAACTCTGTAAATCGTGTTGAACTACTGGTGAAGAAGATCACAGAGCTTGGTTACTCTTGCTTTTACATCCATGCTAAAATGCTGCAAGATCATCGTAATAGAGTATTCCATGATTTCCGTAATGGTGCTTGCAGGAACCTTGTGTGTACAGGTATGGAACTATACCTTTTGCCTTTTAGATGCTGTCTTTCTTTTTTGACTGAAAGACGTTATTCTGTGGCTAATTAGTTTTCTTCAGTGCTCTAGAATCTATACCTTTCCGAACTGTAGGACTTGTTTATTGTCTTACTGTGAATTAAGTGTTTAGGCTGTTCACGGCTTGCTTGCTTCTGGTCCAAATACAATAGCAGCTTCTACAGTGAAGAGAGAATTAAGTGTATGAAATGTTTTTTCCTCTTGGAGCCAGTTAGTGTAAAGTCAGCACGTGTAATTTGTATCTGACTTTTCTGTTACCTGTGCGCTTCAGAGATATAGCCTGTTTGGCCTCACTGTTGTACTGAATTCGCTTACTAGATAAGCCCAAATACATTTGTGTACTTCTTGCTGATAAACTTATGATGTAGTAAGCCCAGTCACTGCCATTCATCTTCTCTGTGAAAGGAGGGGCTCTTAAGCTCAAAAGTTAACCTGGAGATCACACCTGCTGTTTGGGCCTAGCTTAATTTCATTTTCACATTAAGCTTACTTAAATCCTTGCCAGATACTCCAAATATGTCGGGGGGTTACCCCCGAGTAGGGTAAAAGCAAGTGCTAAAGGCATGATCAGAGGGGTGTTTGGCCGAGTAGCCGGCTACCTGGTACTCGCTACCCGGTCGACTGCTACCCAGTCTCACACCTAGACAGCCAGAAGAATGAATCAAGAGAGTAATGCTCCTCTGAATAGAAGAGCTGGTCCGAGTAGAAATGGCGGGAACCTACTCGGGCCAGAAGTCAAAGGAGCCGTTCTGACACCGAATCTCGCGTATCCCGGATCCGTACTTGGCACTGTTCACAGCACTGTTCATCTGGGGACGGCGTGCCTGACAGCGACAGTGTGTCAGCAGGGCGTCGCAGGATAGGGGGGACCTACTCTGTGTTCGCACAGTGATAACAGACTGGTTACTTGGTTTTGCCCAACGACTTTCCGCATCAGGACAAGCTTAGAAGCCAAAGCTGTCAGCGGGAACTCGGAAGAAGGACGGTGTGCACACAATGTCGACACTTGTTTGTATTTGGCTGTATCCGGCTGGGCACCAAGTATATAAGGTGCCCTGCCCCCTCCTGCGCGAGGGATGCTGTGATCCTGCGGATGCTGACCTAGAGCGCTCACTACGTAGAGCTTCTTGACCTAGTTCGTCCCACAGAGAGAAGAGTGGCTACTCGGTAGCAAGAACCATTGTACTGTGGCTACTCGGTGAGACATCAGAATACAGAAAGAAAGGCAGGAGTAGGGGTTTTACCTCCTCACGAGGGCCCTGAACCTGGGTAGATCGTGTTGTTTGCAGTGCCAGATTCATCCTTCACGCGTCTACTCGTCGCGTGATCCCTCCCCGAGCGCCTCCAGCGTCCTTCGTCCCCACATCTTTAGCCATCCTATGGCATCTGCCGTGACACCACCACGACAGTTGGCGCCCACCGTGGGGCAACCAGCGGCGCTGGCTGGAGTTTCCGTTCGGACGGGATCGATTTCTGCTACCGGAGAGCGCGTGGTCTGTGGCCTTGTCCACAGATTCGGCTCCTTCGACTTCGTCACCGACAACGCCGGCGATTTCGGCGGCAGGGCCATGCCGGAGGGCGGCACGGTGCTTTCTTTCGGCGCGCACCTCGTCTACGTCGCCACCATCATCGACCGCGAGTACCCCGAGCTGGTGCATGACGCGGAGGATCCACCTGCCGTTATCGCCGCACGCGGGAGGCCGCTGGGCCGCTCCGCGGACGTTGCGGAGGTGATGATGACCGGCCCTGCTGCTGATGCCGGGAAGGGCGCGGCTGCTACCGCTGCGGCCGTCGTCGAGGATCTCGCTGGCTCTAGTGCTGGCGGGAAGACGCACAAGCCTTACGAGAAGGAGTGCAACCTTCCGCTCTCCACTACTCCGACGATCCCTGCGTCTGCTGCGCGGACGGGCATGCCGCCTCCCACTGACCTCGAGCTCCTGACCATGAAGGCGCAGCTCGACCGGCAGCGCCAGGAGCTGCTCGCCGAGCAGGCGGAGTTGGAGAAGATCAGGCTAGAGCTTAGCTTAGATCAGCTTGAGTACAACAAGGCTCACGGTTTCACACCAGTTGTTAGGAGAGCTAGCAAAGTAGGTGCTACGCGTCGCAACCTAGGTGCCGAGATGGCGACTGTTGTAGAGGCTCCCAGTCAGTCCGCCACCGCAAACACCTCCACTAGACCCAGATACAGCACACCCGCCAAGACACTTAGAGCTGCTGAGGCCGTAGCTGCCGAGTTGCCGCACCTAGTTGGCGACGCGCGCGTTAGGCAGCAGGAAAGGCTGAACGAGTTGGTGCTAGAGGCGGCTAGGCAGAACGAGGAGTTCCGGAAAGCCAACCCGGGTGCTGGAGCTTCTCAGGTGGTGCACTCGCATGTGGCCAGATCTAACGATCAGGCTTCATCTCCGCATCCTAGCCGTGAGAAAAGCCGGAGTGGGCATTCCGGCAAGGATAGGCAAATGCAGGTGTACGACCCGGCTGTCGCCGCGAAACAGCTCGCTGTGCCGCGACAGTCCGGTCAGAAACACAACGCTGCAGGAGCAGGCTTTCAAGCCCATAAAGCTCAAAGCCAGGCCCGAGCTGGAGAGCGCCCAGGTCCTTCTCAGCATCCCGTCGCTCAGCCTACTCGGCAGAGGCAGCAGCCGCGCGCAGTGGCGCCAGCCGCCAACCCGGTGGAGCAGCCTGCAGCTGTGCAGGTGGACAGATATGATGACGGCTACTCGGCCATGGAGATGGCTGGCTATGACATTCTGGATCGTGTTGGCGAGCGCGTGTTGGCGCCTGGAGATGCAAGGCACCAGCTGGACCGGATCAGCTTGTCGGCGCGGCTTGAGAACACGGGTCCTCCTGGCCCCGAGTGCTTTGGCCCGCGCATCATGAACGAGCCGTCCGTGAAGAACTTCCAGCTCGCAAGGGGCACCAAGAGCTACAACGGCAGCACCAAGCCGGAAGATTGGCTCAACGACTATGTCACCGCAGTCCACATCGCGGGCGGCAACAGGAGATGGGCAGTGCGGTACGTCCCGCAGATGCTAGAGGGTCCAGCTCGCACTTGGCTCAACAACTTGCCCAAGCACAGCATAAATTGCTGGCTGGACTTCTCGGACGCCTTCGTCAGCAACTTCACCAGCACCTACAAGAGGCCGAATAGGCCACAGCAGCTGTCCGCTTGCAGGCAGCGAGAAGACGAGACGGACCGCGAGTACCTTACTCGGTGGAGCACGCTGCGAAACACCTGTGAAGGTGTGAATGAAGCCCAGGCCATTACTTGGTTTGCTCAGGGTTGCAGACACGGCAGTATGCTGTGGCAAAGGTTGCAGAGGGAGATGCCAAACACTCTGGCGGAGACCATCAAGATTGCAGATCAGTATGCACTCGGTGATCCTACTCAGCCTCTGATGGATTCCTCCGAGCCGAGAAGAAACTTCAACAGCAACAAGCGCAACGAGTTCCGCAACAAGCGCAGGGGTGACCGAATAGATGTTCGGTACGACCCTGAGGAGGTGAACGCAGTGGCTGTTGGAGCTGGGGGTAGCCAAAGGCAGAAACCTGCTGGAGCCTACGGGCAGAACCAGAACCAGGGCCAAGGCAACAAGAAACCTTTCCGTGCTCCTCAGTCGGGTAGCGGCAACTCGGAGCAGACGAGGAAGTTCGTCTTTGACGACATGAAGGATGGCCCATGCAGTTTCCACACTCAGCACCCCTCGAGGCCTGCTAACCACACTACCCGACAGTGCGAGTGGTGGGATCTGATCAGGAATGAAGGCTTGCCTCCTCCTCCTCCTCTGCCAGCTGCAAATGCCAATGTGCAGCCTGCTCGCGCACCCGCAGCTCGGCCGCCAGTGTTCCCGAGAAGAGAAAACGTGAATCAAGTGGCTTTAGGAGCCAACCGTCACTTCAACAATGAGGGCTACCGCAACAACAACAACAACTACAACCGCAACAACAACAGAGGCAACAACAGCTATCAGAGCAACAACAACGGCAACAATGAGGGCGGAGGCCGCAACCAGTACCAAGAGCACCATGAGAGCTACATAATCTTCACTTCAGAGCCCGTCGACAAGCAGTCACAGCACAGGCGTGCCATGGAGGTTAATGCCGTGATCCCGGCAGTTCCTCACTATATGCATTGGTGCAACCAAGAGATCAAGTGGTCCCGAGTAGATCATCCCAAGGTAATGCCCAACCCGGGTAGCTACGCTTTGGTGGTGGATCCTACCTTCTTGGGTCCCGAGAAGAACGTGAGGTTCAGCAAGGTGCTGATCGACAACGGCAGCAGCATCAACATTGTGTACAAAGACACACTCGAGAAGCTTGGGCTGGCCGAGAACATGCTGCTACCCAGCAAGACCACCTTCCATGGCATTGTGCCGGGAGTCTCGTGCAACCCGATTGGTCGAGTGCGGATAGATGTGCTATTCGGCACAAGGGAGAACTGCCGCACAGAGCGCCTGCAGTTCGAGGTGGTTGATCATCAGAGCCCCTATCACGCTCTACTCGGCAGGCCTGCTCTGAGCAAGTTCATGGCCTCTACTCACACGGCATATCTGAAGATGAAGATCCCTGGTCCCAATGGCGTGATTACCATCTCTGGTGATTACAAGAAGTCCATGGAGTGTGCCTCTGCTGGTTCTCAGTTGGCGGAGTCCATGGTGATTGCTGCCGAGAAGAAAAAGATGTACGAGGTGGTGGCTATGGCGCAATCCGCGCAAGCTGGTGCGCAGGGCGTGCCGAGTACGCAACACGGGACCGCGTTCCAGGCGTCCCAAGAGACCAAGAAGGTCCAGGTCGACCCCGAGTTCCCCGACCGCGTAGCCATCATTGGCTCCGGGTTGGCGGAGAAATAGGAAAGCGAGCTCATCCACTTCCTCCGTGAGAATCGGGACGTGTTCGCCTGGTCCAATGAAGATTTACCAGGAGTCCCGAGGGAGTTGGTTGAGCACTCGTTACATGTGCGTCCTGACGCCAAGCCAGTGAAGCAGGCTATGCGCCGCTTCGGAGATGAGAGAAGGAAGGCCATTGGTGACCAGATCACCAAGTTGCTGATAAGCAATTTCATCATGGAGGTGCTGCATCCGGATTGGCTAGCCAACCCGGTCATGGTCGAGAAGAAGAAGGAGGATCCCAAGGCTGCTACTGCATGGCGCATGTGTGTCGACTACACCGACTTGAACAAGGCATGCCCCAAGGATCCCTTCCCGCTACCTCGCATCGATCAGGTGATCGATTCCACCGCTGGTTGTGAACTGCTGTCTTTCATAGATGCCTACTCTGGTTTCCACCAGATAGCTCTCAATCCTGCTGATCAAATAAAGACTGCTTTCATTACCCCGTACGGGGCTTATTGCTATCGTGTCATGTGTTTCGGGTTGCGGAATGCGGGTGCTACTTATCAGCGGTGCATGCAGAAATGCTTGCACGATCAGCTCGGCAAGAATGTGCAGGTGTACGTAGATGACATTGTCATCAAAACGAATAAAACACATACTCTGCTTGCCGACCTGGAGGAAACCTTTGCCAACTTGCGCAAGTATAAAATGAAGCTGAACCCGAGTAAATGCACCTTTGGTGTCCCGGCTGGCAAGCTACTCGGCTTCCTGGTATCTAGTCGGGGCATTGAAGCCAATCCTTCAAAGATAAAAGCTATTGAGAGCATGTCTTTGCCGAGATCCCTGAAGGATGTGCAAAAATTCACTGGTTGCTTGGCATCTCTGAGCCGTTTCCTGGGCCGAATGGGCGAGAAGGCCCTGCCTCTATACCAGCTGATGAAGAAAAGTGACAAGTTTGTCTGGACTCCGCAAGCGGATGTGGCATTCAACGAGCTGAAGGCAATGCTGGCTAGCGCTCCCATCTTGGCTAGTCCGCTACCCAAGGAGCCAATGCTGCTGTACATTGCTGCCACTAACCGAGTAGTCAGCGTGGTGATTGTGGTGGAGCGAGAAGAAGAAGGCAAGAGTGTGCAGCGCCCAGTATACTATCTCAGTGAAGTGTTGTCTAGCTCCAAGCAAAACTACCCGCATTACCAGAAGATGACCTACGGCGTGTACCTGGGTGCCAAGAAACTGAAGCATTACTTCCAAGAGCATCCTATCACGGTGGTGAGCTCTGCTCCCATCTCGGATATCATGGGCAACAAGGAGGCGAGTGGCAGAGTAGCCAAGTGGGCGATTGAGCTGGCCGCGTACGCTCCCGCGTATGCGAGAAGAGAAGCCATCAAGTCTCAGATTCTGGCGGAGTTTCTGGTGGATTGGGCTGAGGTGCAGTATGAACCTCCTGCTCCAGTTTCCAATTACTGGAAGATGCACTTTGATGGCTCGAAGGTGAAGGAAGGCCTTGGTGCTGGCGTAGTGCTTACGTCACCAAGCGAGATCAACTCAAGTACGTGCTGCAAATTCATTTCAAGGCGTCCAACAACGTAGCAGAGTACGAGGCAGTGGTGCACGGCTTGCGAGTAGCCAAAGGAGGTTGGCGTGCAGCGCATTATATGCTATGGCGATTCAGATCTGGTGGTGCAGCAAGTCTCTGGCACTTGGGATGCTCTAGATGCCAACATGGCATCATATCGCTTCCTGGTACAGTCTATGACTGGATTCTTCGAAGGCTGCGAGTTCCAGCACATTCACCGAGCGGAGAACGAAGCGGCAGACAAGCTGTCCAAGTTGGGATCTTCTCGGCAATCCATCCCGGCGGGGGTTGCCTTGGAGCACTTGAGGAAGCCATCCATCAAGCCATCTCCCAACTCGGAATCCATATTTGTTCCTTCTCTGCCAAGTGAAGAATCCGTTCCAATGGAGATTGACTGGGAGAATGCAACAGAGAACCCGGGGACTGCTGCTCCCTACTCGGGGATTGCCACTCCCTACTCGGGGACTGCCACTTCCTACTCGGGGACTGCCACTCCATACTCGGGGACTGCTGTCCTTAACCCGGGGACTGTCGCATTCATTGAGGAGGTCCTTGCCAATCGTTCTGGGCTCCAGAGAAGTGCTCCCAACCCTAAAGAGCAGCCAGAGATGCCTGTCCCAATGGAAGTGGACGAACCAGTATTTCCCACACGGGAGACACCGAGTTGGGTCATGCCCATATTATCCTTTCTAATGGACGGTACTCTGCCAGAAGATGAGGTGATCGCAAGGCAGATTCAGAGAAGGTCCAAGGGCTACACTATATTCAGAGATGTGCTGCACAAAAGAAGTGCCACCGGCGTGCTGCAACGTTGTGTGGACTCAGAAGAAGGAGGAGAAATTCTGTTGGAAATACACCAAGGAGAATGCGGGCACCACGCCTCTTCTCGGGCATTGGTCAAGAAGGCTTTTCGGCATGGCTTCTACTGGCTCACAGCTCTGCAGCAAGCTGAAGACATCGTGAGGAAGTGCAATGGCTGTCAGATGTTCGCGAGTAAGATTCACATGCCTGCCTCCGATTTGAAGACAATTCCTATCACATGGCCGTTTGCCGTATGGTGCCTGGATATGGTTGGCCCCTTCAAGCCGGCTAAAGGCAACATGACACACATCTTGGTCATGGTGGACAAGTTCACCAAGTGGATTGAAGTGAAGCCTATTCGGAAGTGCGATGGAGCTACAGCCGTGAGATTCTTAAAGGATGTGATCCTGAGATACGGCTACCCGCACAGCATCATCACCGACAACGGCACAAATTTCGCAGAGGGGGCAATGGTGCGGTTCTGCAGAGATAAGCACATCCGACTAGATGTTGCATCTGTTGCGCATCCCGCCTCCAATGGGCAAGTGGAAAGAGCAAACGGCATGGTGCTGGCAGGCATAAAGCCAAGGCTGATTGAGCCGCTGCTGAAAACACCTGGGTGTTGGCTAGACGAGTTGCCAGCGGTGTTGTGGAGTCTAAGGACTACCCCTAACCGGTCAACCGGCTACACGCCATTCTTCTTGGTATACGGGGCTGAGGCCGTGTTGCCAATAGACTTAGAGCATGACTCCCCTCGAGTAACCCTCTACACTGAGGTAGAGGCGAGAGAAGCTCGAGAAGACGACGTTGACCTGCTCGAAGAAGCAAGAGAGCTCACTCTGTCACGTTCGGCTATCTACCAGCAAAGCCTGCGGCGTTATCATAGCCGAAAGGTGAACCCAAGGGTTTTCCGAGAAGGAGACATGGTCCTCAGGCTTGTGCAGCGCACAGCCGGGATGCACAAATTATCTCCTCCATGGGAAGGGCCTTTCATTGTGAGCAAAGCGCTGCACAATGATGCCTATTATCTCGTGGACATGCGTCCATCACAGGAGAACAGGGCAGATAAAGCTGGAGAGGAATCCAAGCGCCCTTGGAATGTAGCCCTACTTCGTCGCTTTCATTCGTGAGCAAAGATGTGTATGTACCCTCTTATCCGAGTTGAAATTCTATTCTGCAATCTGAAATTGAACTCGGGGACTGCCCTCGCCTAAACTTGCTCTGTGTGTTCCTACCCGGCTTTACTTTTGTCCACTCGGTTGCTTTGCTTAAAATTTCACGAGTACATCTAGTACTGTGTTTAAACCTACATGCCAACTCTTCGACTCTGCTGCTGTCCGAAACCCGGCTTCATGGCAAGCAAGAGAACAAGCAAAAGGTCAATGAGCACAAGAAAAATTACTAAGGAAAGAAAAAGTGCAGGAACCGGGTAGGATGTTTTTTACTGTTGTTTCTTGTTAACTCCTTCTCGGCTAAGTGATGGGCTGCGTTACTATGAGTATTTCTAAGTGGCTAAGTATTTGCAACTCCAACTTTGAATTCTTGTGACTCGAATACCAAAAAAGCAACAAGTTGCGGGTAAGAGCTGAGATAAAAAGGAAGAGCGAATAAGAAATGCAACTCGGGGACTCGCATGATAACGCAACCCGGCATTCGAGCCAAAGTTGCTCAAATTGGCTAAGTTAAATATCAAACATGAATAAAACTGAGTAGCAAACGACAAGGATAATTGTTTCGATACATCTGCACCCGGCATCCCGGGGATCTGATAAGTGTCTGAAGGATAAAGTGCAGGATAGGATCAGGTAGAAGCGGCAGTGTTCTCGGCGCTGGCGTTGGTGGCTTCAGCGTCAGCGCTGGCCTTGGCGGCTTCAGCTTCAATGTTGGCCTTAGCAGCATCAACTTCCGAGTTGGCGGCGTCGGCCTTCGCGGCATCCGCATCTGGCTCAGTAACAGCCTGATCTGAAGTGGCTGTAGCCACCGAGATGGGCCCCGTCGCCGAGGTGGAGGCAGTCGCTTGGGCACGGAGGCGAGCCGTGTCGTCAAGGGCAGCTCCTGACGAGGTGCCGAACTCGAGCGCGGCGGTGTCGATTGTCATCCCTTCGCTCTCGGCCTCATCATCGCTGCCCGCGACGAACGCGGCCTTCCCCTTCCCGGTCTCGCTCTCTGGAGTCTCGAAGCAGCTCAGATCCAGCTCCTCCTCATCCGTTTCTTCGCCTTCGCCCCCCTCATCGCCTTCGTCCACCTCGGTGTCGGGCTCGGTGAGACCGTCGATGAAGTGCGCGGTGTCTGCGTACTGGGCGACCTCGTGCGCAACGAGCTGGCGGAGAGCCACGCAGTCGGTATCCGTCTCCCACTTGGAGTCCTCGCGCATCTCGCGGACGACTTGCAGGTTGAGATTCTCATACCAGCTGGTGATGAATAGCAGCATCATGTCGGCGCCTGCCCGAGCTCCGGAAGCCCGCCACTTCTTCAGCTCGGCCTTCACGCCGTTTAGCTTCAAGGCGAGCCCGCGGATAGTTGGTGGCGCGGAGTCCTGCGGCCAGAACAGATCATGGAGTTTGAAGGCGGTGCGCACCAGCTCGGTGCCCACGCCCGCCAAACGCTGAAACTACCCCTGCAAGATTATAAGGCTCTCCTCGATCTCTGCCCTGGTATCGGTGGGTTCGCCCTTCTCGGCGCGAGCTGCTCGGGCCTTTGCCAAGGCGGGTTTGCAAGAAGACTCGAGATCGGGGAAGATTTCTGAGAGAGCTATTGAGAAGATCAGAGACAGAAGCAGAGTAGAAAATGAACCGAATAGCAGAGACGCAGAAAAGAGGGCACTTACTGTTCAGATCATAGAGTAGCCCCTGCAGCTTGTCCTTCCACAGCTCCTCGTCAGCTACGTGCCTCTCTTCAAGTAAGCGGAGCCCGGACAGTTGAGCAAAGAGATCAGCATTGCTCTTCTTCAGCACCTCGCATTCCTGCTCGAGGGCCCTTTGCTTGGCCGCAGCTGCTGCTTCGGTCTTCTTCTTCTCGGCCACTGCCTTATCGCTCTCGCCAGCTAGATCAATGGCTTTTTGGAGAGCAGTTCGCAGCTGGACCTGCAATGGTTCCATCTCGTCGAGGTGCCTTTTCTTGAATTCTACCTCAAGGCTTGCAATCTGCGCCTGCACCTCAGCAGGCTTGAGGCAGTCGAGATGCTCTTCGACAAACTTCTTATGATCTTCTGTGAAAAGCGAAGCACGGTCAGCAGAGTAGCAAAGATGAAAGCAAGAAAACAAGCCGAGAAGAACACCAACTCACCTTCCAGCCTCTTGATTGTGGTTTGGCCGCTCTCGACGAAGGCGCGGCAGTTGGAGTGCTCCTCGGCCAGAGTCTTAAATTTGCCTGCAGAAAGGAGTCGGTCTAAGCAGAAAGCAACAGCGGGCGTAAACATAAAACGCGGGAACCGCGTAGCTACATGCTTACTTTCGATCTCGGAAAGCTTGAGAGCACTGTCCATGACCTCCTTATCCGATGCCTCAGCGGACTTGAGCTCCTTTTCCAGGGCCTCGAGGCGCCTCCTAGCAATGCTGTGATTCCATAGCAGTCGCCGGTACAGGTTGGTTCTTTTCAGAAGGCAGTTCTGAGAGGAAGAAAGAAAAAGAATCAGACAAAGTCGTGAAGATTCAACCCGAGAAGCCGGCAACTCGGTTGAGTACCCGTCTACTCGGCCAGAATCTCGGGGACTGGGGGATGGATAAGAAGAAGCAGTAGAATAGAAGAGAAGGAAAATGCAACTCGGAACGGATGAGCAAAGCTTACCGCGTAAGTCTGTTCAATATCCTCCGCGGCCTTGCGATGGACGAAGAGCTTGGCGGCTAGTGTGCTGGTGTTGGACGCAATAGTCATGGGTTTATAACCCATGTCTGCCTTGTTCCAGTCGACGCGCATGTGGTCCAGATCGCCCAAAGATGTGCCGTGCCAGTTCGTGTTGCCGAGGACGTCGCTGTCCCACTCAGCATCGATAAATCCAACCCGGTCGACTATCTGTTCGAGGCCCGTGGATGTTACCTCGGTTTCCGTAACCTCGCGCGAGTAGAACGAGACGGATCGGTCTTTATTCCTGGCGGGGGGCTTGGAGTCCACCGGTGCGGCCTGTTTTCCCCTCCTGATAGCAAGCTTCTTCTCGACTGGGGTCAATGGGATGCTGTGCTGCTGGCTCACCTTCACCATATAAGGTGGGAAGGTGGGTGGATCCGGGAAGTTGGACCCTGCGGCGGTATCAGCAGCCGCGTCAGGTTCACCGATGGTGAGCTGGCCGGGCTTGGCAGTTGGTCTTGGCGGCGGCATCGTGGCAGCACCACGCGTACCGCTACGCGAGGGATTCCTGCGAACATCGCCCTCTGACTGGCCAGCTGGCTTCTCGGCGGCCTGGTTCCCAGAGGTCTGCTTCTCGGCAGCCTTCTTCTCGGCGGCCTTCTTGTCAACGGCTTCCTGTTTGATATTCTGGATAAGCTGCTTGGCCGGAGGGCTGGATGTTGTCTTGGTTTTCTTTGTTGGTGGAGAGGTTGGCGCGCTGGAGGAAGTACCCTGCTGGGTAGGCGGCGCCAAGGGTGCGCTATCCGGCGCAGCATCCGGCTGAGCGCTACCATGCGCGGCGTCCGGTTGCGCGTCGCTCAGAGGGTACTGCTCCGTCTCATCAATTGTCTCAACCCGCTGCCCGGCAGCGGGGTCTTGCTGTGTGGCGTCTTGTCCTTCTACCCGCGGCTGGGCCGCGGGGTCGTCTTGCTCAGCAGCCCTCGTCGCCGGCTGCTCTTGGTCCTCTTCTCGCCGCTCAAGGGCGGCATCGTCATCATGCTTCTCGGGGTCTTGATCGAGGCTCTCCTCGGCCGTGGCGGCCGGAGGAGAAGGTGGCCTTGCGTCGTGATCAGCGTCCCGCGCTTCTTGATCTGCGCGGGCCTGCTGCTCCTGCTCGGCGTCGTGGGCGTCGCTGTCCATGTATCGAGCGTCGTCGGAGTCGTCCCCTTTCACGGGAGAGGACGCACGCGCTCCGGCCTGCGCTGCGGCTTCAGTCTCGTCGTCGAGGTCGATGAGATTATCGACGTCAATGGCGGATTTCTTCTTAGTCTTGGTGGGCGCGAGAGCGGCGTCAGCGTTCAAGGGGGCTCTGAAGAAAGAAACATGTTCAGAAAAAAGAGAAGGACAGAGGAAATCGAGAAGAAGCAACGAAGTAAGAGAATTGGGAATTCGCGGCAGCAGAGGCGCATAACTAAGGAGAAAGTGCTTACCCTTTACGGGTAGGGATTGTCCGTCCTCCTCTCGTCACGGTCTTCTTGGTCGTCTTCCCGGCCGTCTTCTTCTTCTTGGCGGGGGGCTCCTGAGCACCGCTACCCGTCCGTTTGCGGGTAAGAGGAGCAGCGATCGAGAGCGGCTTGACGACAAGGGCTTCCTCGTTTTCCTCCTCGTCCTCCTCTTCAGCATCAGCGCCGCCTGTGAAGTTCGGAAGAAGAAAAACGGCTCAAAAACAAGAGGAAATTGGGTAGCGCGGCTTGCGGCCAGACAGGATGAGCTCAATTACCTTCGTCGTCATCCTCGGACCAATCGCGGACAGACGCATCTACGTGATGCTTCTCCGTCTGAGCATGGGGGAGGTTGAGCCTGTCCGCGGTCTCGAAGGAGACCTCGTCCTCCTCCTCTCGGTCCTCCGACCAGTTGTCCTCGAAGCGTTCCATGCTCTCAGCGAGCTGGCGAGCAAGGACCTGAAGAATAGAGAAACATCACAAGTTAGTCGAGTAGCATAGAGGCATCCTACTCGGCGAGGCGTGCAAACACAAAGCACATTAAGCCTAAGCAGTGCAACTCTGTGTCCTACTCGGCAAGGCGTGCAAACACAAAGCACATTAAGCCTAAGCAGTGCTACTCTGTGTCCTACTCGGCAAGGCGTGCAAACATAAAGCATAGTAAGCCTAAGCAGTGCTACTCTGTGTGCTACTCGGCAAGGCGTGCAAACATGAAGCACAGTAAGCCTAAGCAGTTCCACTAAGTGCCCTACTCGACGCAGAGTGCAAATACTAGTCGCTGCAAGATGAGAGGGCTATCTACTCGGAACATGCATATAAGAAAGAGGAAAAGAAGTACATACCCGCTCGATTGGCTTCGTGCGGCTGTATGGGATGAAACCATACTGCCAGTTGTCCCTGAGGCCCGTGGTCATGATGGACCGCGCGTGAGCGGCGACATCCGCGTTGCTGAGCTCGAACGTGGTTGTCCGAGTACAGTCGCGGGGGCCGCCCATGTAGCACATGGGGTGGACGCGGTGCTGAAGCGGCAGCACCCGCTTGGAGATCCAGCAGGCGATTGGGTCGTCGCTCTTGAGCCCCTATTCGGCCAGATAGGCGAGGCGCTCGTCCATCTGCTTCAGGTTGCTGTCGATGGACGGCTTGGTCCGTCAGTTCTGCCCGGTGGGAGCTCGGTTGCTCCAAGGGGGCAGATTGATTCGGTCCTCCACCTTGGCTCCCTTCGTGGCGGGGACGTTCTGCACGTACAGGAACGTCCTCTGCCACTTACGGACAGAATCCAGCCCCTTGATGCGCGGATGGTTGGTTCCAGGGCGCTGCACCATCATGGCGCTGCCGGTCTCGGTTATCCGGCTGCTGGTATCCGCGCCGTCCTTCTTGCCCTTGCTCTGCTGGCGAAAGAAGAAGTACCTGGACCACGTCTCCGTCGTGGGGCGAACTCCCAGGAAGGCCTCGCATACCACGGCGTGGTACGAGAGGAAGACGACGGCGTTCGGAGGGAGATGGTGCATCTGGAGGCCGTAGTGGTCGAGGAAGGAGCGGAGGAAGTTGGATGCTGGAAGCCCGAATTCTCGCGCGAAGTGCGCGAGGAAGACGACGTGCTCGCCTTCCTGCGGGGCAGGGACGAGCTCATCGTCAGGTTGCCGGCAGCGAACACCGGGAGGAACTGGCCGAGTGTTCACCAGCCATTGGCAGTCCTCGGCGGTGACCTCGGAGCCCGCCCAGCCGGCGCGAGCGTTGTCGTCGCGAGCCATGGCGATGAGGAAGAAATTGAGAAAAGATTGAAGGATTCAGTGGGTGGAAAAGCTCGCGGCGGCGCAATGAGTTGCGCAGCGGCGACGAGCTCTGCGGCGGTGGAGAAACCGGAAGGCAGAAGGGGAAATAGCGAGCGGAAGAAGAAGAAGGAGTTACCGAGGGGGTATTTATACCGCTCCTCGAGTTACCGTTACGAGTCGGGGAAGTGGGATCGATCGTGGCAGTAATCGTGTGGCGTGGGGTCTGTGGGCCGGTTAGAAACGCACACAGCGCAGAACGCGCGCGTAACGGCCGCATTAGATCCCACGACGAGATCGTGGGCGATTACTGCGCGTGATGGGACGTTACGAGCTGGTGGGCCCACCCCGTGAAAACTGGGCGCGTGGCCTGTCAGTTACCAGGCACCGAGGCCTGGTAACGACGAGATCGTGTCGGTGCCTGGTAACGACGAGATCGTGGGCGATTACTGCGCGTGATGGGACGTTACGAGCTGGTGGGCCCACCCCGTGAAAACTGGGCGCGTGGCCTGTCAGTTACCAGGCACCGAGGCGTCGAAGTCGTGTCCGCGTGACACGTGCCCAGTTGCAGTGCGGAAAGCCGGATTGTGCTCTGTCACGAAGAGATTCCATTTCAAGATTTCGCCAAGTCATTTTACTCGGACACAGAGAAGAGAGGTGGCCCTATTCGGAAGAGAAGAAACAAGACCAAGGGCTACTCGGAGGTTTTCACTCGGTATCTCAAGGTTCAAAGGCAAGACTGTCAAGGTTGGTTTTAAAGCTGGCAGGGCCCAGTGAACGAGTTCGCAGGGCTCTACCAGCTTCGGGGACTGCTGTCGGGGGGTTACCCCCGAATAGGGTAAAAGCAAGTGCTAAAGGCATGATCAGAGGGGTGTTTGGCCGAGTAGCCGGCTACCTGGTACTCGCTACCCGGTCGACTGCTACCCGGTCTCACACCTAGACAGCCAGAAGAATGAATCAAGAGAGTAATGCTCCTCTGAATAGAAGAGCTGGTCCGAGTAGAAATGGCGGGAACCTACTCGGGCCAGAAGTCAAAGGAGCCGTTCTGACACCGAATCCCGCGTATCCCGGGTCCGTACTTGGCACTGTTCACAGCACTGTTCATCTGGGGACGGCGTGCCTGACAGCGACAGTGTGTCAGCAGGGCGTCGCAGGATAGGGGGGACCTACTCTGTGTTCGCCACAGTGATAACAGACTGAACACTTGGTTTTGCCCAACGACTTTCCGCACCGGGACAAATCTAGAAGCCAAAGCTGTCAGCGGGAACTCGGAAGAAGGACGGTGTGTACACAATGTCGACACTTGTTTGTATTTGGCTGTATCCGGCTGGGCACCAAGTATATAAGGTGCTCTGCCCCCTCCTGCGCGAGGGATGCTGTGATCCTGCGGATGCTGACCTAGAGCGCTCACTACGTAGAGCTTCTTGACCTAGTTCGTCCCACAGAGAGAAGAGTGGCTACTCGGTAGCAAGAACCATTGTACTGTGGCTACTCGGTGAGATATCAGAATACAGAAAGAAAGGCAGGAGTAGGGGTTTTACCTCCTCACGAGGGCCCTGAACCTCGGTAGATCGTGTTGTTTGCGGTGCCAGATTCATCCTTCACGCGTCTACTCGTCGCGTGATCCCTCCCCGAGCGCCTCCAGCGTCCTTCGTCCCCACATCTTTAGCCATCCTATGGCATCTGCCGTGACACCACCACGACAAAATATTTACTTAATTGCTCTTTTGATTGGGGAATTGGCAGTTGCTCTGATTTAATATGTGCTATGAGCCTATGACCTTAAAATGTCCACTCCAGTACATTAGTGATTATTTCATCTGTTTGCATGGAAGAAATGCTCAAGCATGTCACTTAGAAATCAATGGTATTCTAGATTTTAGAAAAACAATAAAGTTTCACTGCTCTTTGCATTTTCATTTATAAATCATTAATTATGATGATTGCGTGTTAGTTTTTTCGACATATTTCTGTCAAGCTGGATGGCTCATTTTGGTCTTCTGGGTCAAACCTTTTATCTTTGCTATTGCAGATCTTTTTACAAGGGGAATAGATATCCAAGCTGTTAATGTCGTTATCAATTTTGATTTCCCCAAGAACGCTGAAACCTATCTCCACAGGGTATGCATTTCATAAATTGACATTTAGGTTTTGGTGTTCAGATTATGAGTTGTTGTATTTTAATGATGCATATAGTTTTTTGCTGAGTAATCTGTAATCCTATACTAAGATGATATTGAAGACCTTTTCATTTTAGTATACATGGAAAATGAATGCATCTTGCCTATCAGGAGTTAACGAGTGTAGTGTTCTATCCGTATTAGCATTTTACTGTTATTGACCATGGTGAATTTCTATGGCAAATTGGAACGAGGTGCATTACCCTGCTTGTCTTGTCTCTACAATTACATTGAAAATGTACTTTTCACTTGCAGGTTGGTAGATCTGGGAGATTTGGCCACCTTGGCTTGGCTGTGAACCTGATCACCTACGAGGATCGGTATAACTTGTATGCAATTTGTTATGAAATTGCTATAGCTTTCCCTATTACCCCTTTTTTCTCATGTCAAAATGTCTTTGCTGAGCGCAGGTATCGGATTGAGCAGGAGCTTGGAACTGAGATAAAACCTATACCTCCTCAAATAGACCGGACAATATATTGCCAATACGTATCTCGCAGATTAATCTTGTATTGCCCCACTCTGGGAGTAATGTGACAACTCGTGTAAATAGCAGCTCATCAGGTACGTTTGTTCATTGTTTATCTGTTTTGCATCGTTGCATGTAGTGCCTTTGTACTATAAAAAGTGATACTTTCTCCGTTCCATGTTAATTGTTGCTAATTTAGTACAACTAATATGGATCTGAGGGAGTAATGTTTTTCCAATCAGGAACCACTCCATATAGCGGATATAGGGACTGACACAGGATCACGTGCACCACTGTTACTCAATTTTCCAAAAATAAATGTCAGGGGAGCATTAAGAGTACTGATTTAACTTGCACTTTTGCACACTATAATATTACTTTATTGAGAAAATTATAGCAATTGCTCTTTTACTTACCGGAGTATTAGTGCAATACTCCCGATAATTTATCATTCTCTTATATCATAAAGAATTGCTTTTCTGAAGCAATTTGTGTTGTACTGATTACTTGTTTTATCAAACCGATCTCAGTTGATATTTCAGTTGAATTAGAACAGTCTTTGCAACAACTGCTATAATTTATTGAGTTTTCTGGTTGATTGGCTTATATATTCGATGCAGGTTTCATTAGTGTGATCTTTATGGTGTATCTTAACTAAAGGTGTTGTGGGGGCGCTCAGTGACAGGTGAAATTGTAGCTAGCTCATCTAATCTGCAGCGGACCATGTTTGCGGTTATATCGTGGTTGAGCTAAAAGTTCCCCTCACTCTTTGACAGTAGTTAATGTCGCTAACAAGGTGCCTGTTCCCAGGCTGTTTTCCCTAAAACTGGAAGATCTCTTCTATGTTGACATTGCATTGGCTGGCTCCTTTTTCCACAGGACATTTTAACCCTGGTATTTCTGTGAGTTGCGTGACCTTGGCTTGCACAGATGGATCATTCCACCTGGGCCAAGCTGTCACGTCGTATCTGTGTCAAGATATAGAATTTGGGTATTTTTTTTTGACGGTAATAGAATTTGGGTATGAACCTCACATTTTCCAGTATTTTGTGTTTGTATGCATTCTGATGTACCATACTGTAATGGCTAGATTGGATTGGTGTACAAGAAAGTACCTGTTCGGTTCAAGATTTCTGTTTCATTAGAATGTTCTGGTTCTGGCCGCTTGCTCTTAATGGGAGGCTAGCGAGCCATCAGTTCGCCTGGTGGACGGGGAAGTGAAAATGCTGGCAATTGAAGTTGTATTATTATCTTCTGAGGAAATATCTGCTGTTGATCCTTCTCTTATTGTCATGTTTATTAATTCTTATTGGACAATTGCACCATGATTAGTTGCTCATATTCCTTGATGGATGCATTTGTGATCTATCGAAAATTTGACAAGCGGACAGTCTATTTTTCACGCCCCCAATGCCACAGAAGGAGGCGGAGATGGCTGGTTTATTCTATGAGATGGCTAAATCAAGATTAGGCTTTCCCTGCCAACTGAATGAAGTGGGACAGGTGTTTTGACTGCTGGATGCATATACAACCTTTATTTAAAATATATTTTAAGAACATTTTGAAACGTCAAAAAATTGCAAAAAGTGTCCGCCCTAGTGACATGAACAAACTTGAGGAGACCGGCCCAAGCTCGTTGACCGGCCGGATATTTTTTTTTTTTGAACATCGGATAGGCCTCGAAAGGCCTGGATGCTGCATTAAGTAGAGGCAGGTACAGACGAAAGTACAAACAAGACACTGAAGAAAAGAAAAATTACAAAGCAGTCCTGGTAAAAAGCACAAAGGACCCTAGAAGGACTCGCGAAAACGCGATCCGGTCCTTGAGCACTACCTCTAGCTGGACTACGACGCCGGCCGTCGCCTTCACCGCCGGGGAGCAAGCCACTTGGAGCGAAGGAGACGAGGAACGCCAACACGCAATCGAAGAAGGGCCTCCCATCTTGGAGGTTGATCACATCACGCCGAAACATCGGCGTTGGGAGTTGCCGGCCGCCGGCTTGCTGATTCGATGACCAAGTCGTGGCCACCGAGAGGATACTCCCAATAACAGCACCAACGAATCCCTGCATCCTCTTCAGAGGCTTGATGACGAAGCAGATGCAGCCAAACCCCTCCTCGCCGCCACGACAGGTCGGGGGATCGCCGCGATCCATACTTGCAGAAGCTCGGAAGCAGATGGTGGTAAGGCAGACGAATTTATTGAACCAGCCTCGATCTTCTCCGCCACCAAAGAGAGCCCACCATGGGCCTGTCCTGCAGTGTGAAGAAGCTCTAGCTTCCGCGGCGCTGCGAGCCGCGGCGAGCCAGCCGGAGAGGAGGGAGAGCGCCAGAACGGCAACATCTAGAACTAAGACTGAAGCAAACCTAGATCTACGACCTACTCTACTGCTAAAGCGGGGGGGCCGGCACCCTGACTCATCACCATACCGACTAGCGCGAACGCCAGCGGCAGGGATGGCCGGAACGCGGCGGCGTCTTCGGTGGACTCTCAAAGCTCAGAGCGGGGGGGGGGGGGGGGGGGGTGAGTGACTTGTGTCAGTTTGTGGTGGACAAAGAGCATATAGCCAGCAGAAAGCTTTTGACCGGCCGGATGGTGAGGCCAATGGGACACAAAGCATCCAAGCAAGATGTAAAACCGGAGGTCTCGGCACTTGCATTGGAGGAGAAATTCAAGGCCATGTTCGCCGAGAAGGAGAGGCAAGTGCCCAAAGAGATGAGAGGAAGCACCGGGATATAGAAGAGGCGATGAAGACCTATCTTGAGTCTCAAAAGATGATTCATGAGGATCAAAGGGAAAGCTAGAAGTGGATGAGGCCATGGCCCGGGCATGATCCAAGGAGATAGAGCTTGGTTTAATCGCGAAAGAGAACCGAATGAATCTCGCTTTGAAGGAGGAGGTGAACCAGACGAAACTCGCTTTGAGACGGAGGAGAACCGGACAAATCTCACTTTGAAGGTGGAGGAGAACCAGGAGCAAAATGCATCTGGAGCAAAGGGTTTGGGTTGTCAAGAAGCAAAAGGGGACCCGGAAATGCAATGAGTGATCTCCTCTTCTGTCATATCTATTTTACCTAGTTTTTTTTATTTGAATAACGTGTCATTTGAACTATGTGTCTTTTTGAAAAAAAAATTTATGCCATGTTTAATTTATCTATACTTCTTATAAAGCAAAACCCCACTAACATGTATTTATGATTTTTCTATCTCAACATGGAAGCTATCCACATCATCCATTCTTCTAACCAATCAATTTTCCATGTCATCTTCATTTATATTTATTAATCACTACATGCAATCTACATATTATCAATTTATTAAACCATTCTATTGTTCATATTAGTAATTTAAAATATATATACTATGACCTAGAACTTTGCATATTCTACTAGAAAACATAATGTATCACATCTTTCATAAAATTTTGTTTACAATATACCGTAGATTCTAAAGCGATCCCCGCAGCAACGCGCGGGGTATCTTCTAGTTACTACTATATTAGTTGTTTATGTTCGAACTGTTTTTGAAATTTTTATGTCATTTAAAACTATATTTGCTAGTTTATCTATGCTTTATTTGCACATAGAGCAATAGATATCAAAAAAGAGAAAGAAAGGCACAGATCATTGCGGATCGATTTGGTCCTTGTAATCTGGTATTGCCAAGTTTAGCTATAGCACGTTGGATTTCTCTGCTCCACCCATTGGCAGACTCTGATCACTTTCCTTGAGCTCACGATGGACAATCGTGCCCAGATTACCAGAAGAGAGGAGAAGAGATCGCACTGTTCCATGACGAGTAAAGAAGAGGAGTTCAATCTTCACCTGAAATCAATGCAGCTAAACGGCGCCAATCTTTCCGCCGCTCCTTCCTTCCCCTACAAAACGGCGAACTTGGAGTGAAGTGAAGCTCTGCACCGCGGTGAAAAGACAAGAGCTTGGCACCCGTCCACGCGTAGCATCCGCTGACACCGCGTCGCCAATCTCGCGGATCACGAAACCGGTGCACGGCGCCCGACGCGCGCGGACAGGACAAAACGGAAACGCGGACGGCCTCATCATCCTGCCTGCTCGTCCCGTTCAATCACACGCCGCGTCGTGCCGTGCCGCCCCTCCTGTACCTTGCGACGCTGCCGCGGCAGCCCAAATGCGCGTCGTCCCTGCCCGGGCAGACCCCAGCGGCCTACTCCACCTCGCTCGCATTTACTCCCCCGCCCCTCTGCGATGCTGATTCAGCCCCACACGCTCCGGCAGGCAGGCACAGGACCTCTGTCTGTCTGGCTTTGCAGGATTTTTTGGAGTACCTCTCGTCCCGGCCTGCGCCAAAATCCGAGCCACGCCCGTGTTGGCAGAGCAGCCACCCTCATTTATGGCGCGAGCTTACGTATTTTCATCAACTACCAGTCCTGCCCATCACTGACGCTGTGCCTGCGTTGTTGGTGGCGTCCACTGTGCGTGATCGCCACCGTTTCGCACGCTAGATCACGCGGCGACGTAACCAGTCTCGGCCTGCCCATTTTGGCTTCTACTGTTCATCACAATCCCTTGGTACGAATATTTTGCGCTTGACCCGCCCCCCTTTCTTGTTTAAACAGGAAAAAATGATCGACAGGTCTCAAGCGGATGTCTGAAAGTAAGTGTGGTCGCTTCAGTTTCATTCACTTTGATCTGTGTCATGGTTTTCTTCGGAGACGATTGTTGGGCCGACTTCGCCAATATGCTGCAAAATTAGTCCATGTGTAATTGTGTATACAAAATTATATATTCAGATTGATATTTAGAGAACGCTTCATTTTTTTTTCTTCTTTTGCATTTCAACATAGAATATTATCGTCCTTGCCAGCTCTGGCGTGGGTACACCTTTTTTTTTTCTTTTGATTAAAGGACAATGTATTGCTCAAAAGGTGCTACACTTGGCACCTCCATACCTATGGTGCGCACATCCCACCCTAAAAGAGAGAACGGCCAAAAACAAAGAACCACAAAAGAGAATTCACCTATGACAGTGGAGGGCCTATCCGAAAATCACACGCTATCCATATTGGATAAAAACACCACTCATCGTGTCTTCCAATCTGGTAGATATCACCATAAAAAGGTCTCGACTTTTCTACGTTGATCATGAACGAAACAAATCGTACATAGGTAGACTGCCTATACGAGAGGAAAAAATATCATTAAAAATCTTGTCATTTCTACATAGTCAGAGCCATCACGACACGCTTCCACCCGAATATGAATCATGAACATCTGATCAATTACATGTAACCGGTTGCCAAAAATATTTGCAACACTACGTGACGGATACAAGTTAGAAACTATTTGGATGAATAACAAGGTAGAACAGACAAACTTGTGGCGAAAGAATAAGTGCTTGATCGTCTCATCATAATGATAGAATATATGCTTTGTACTTCCATGACAGCTGTGTTTCACAAGGTTGTCTTTTGTTAGAATATTCCTTTGCAGCTATACCATTTTCCTTTTCCATTTCTTTATTATTATCTACCATAACATCCGGTAATATATATAGAATCCACTGAGAATTTTCTGTTTTCAAGTAGATCCTTATGAATTTTTTTGCTCCCTTGCAACAGCTGCATCATAACTAACCGCTTAATTAGAGTCACAAGTATTGCACCAATTAAATCTTGTATGAAAGTCACATTTCATGGGGATGACTATAACAACATATCAACTTGTATCGCTCTTGTGAATAACAATGTTATACAGAACAGGGTATTGTTTCAGGGAAGTGGTATTTTCTAACCATTTATCCTACCAGAATCTGATTTCTCATACATCCTATCCTTAATAGTGAATGATCCAAAACGGAAGAAGTGTCTCTCCATGCCATTAGACATGCCCCAAAGTGAATTCACCAGGTTTCCAAATTACCTCAGACAATTCCTTCGAAACAATATTTTTTTAAGTAGAGTTTTCCTACCAAAAAGTGTTGTGTTCTTGACCTAAAGGTTTTGAATATCCATCCCTTCTTGATGTTAGGTCGGACCACATCCCAATTAGCCCCGGTTGATATTTTTTTCTCATAAATCTTCCCGCCAATAGAATCTTCATCGTAAATAGTCCACTAAGTGTAAGACTCCTTCAGGTAATTAGAAGAAAGAAAGAGATAGTCAATATGGACTCACTCATTTAAGGAAAAAATAGAAGAAAGAAATAAGAAGTGAGTGCCAGAGAAAACTAGTGTGACTTGCGGATTTATCGTAGTTAAAAAAAAAATTAGAAGAAAGAAATAATATATAGTACCGGAGATACTAGGAGCACTGGCCACCATCCTACCGACGTCGATATTCCAGTAACACGGGTAGACATACAACCATGCTGAATGGCAGATTAAAAGTTGGGCAAGTAGCAGGCTGACGTCGATTATCCATCATTTCCAGTGATCTCCAAATTCACGTGTATGCCCTTTATACTATTTATCATGCGTATGATGACCCACAACTGTGGAGGATCACAACAGTCTTGATAACCAACAAGTGTAGGGATTGCAACAGTCTCGAGGAAAATATAACCCAAATTTATTGATTTGACACAAGGGAAGTCAAAGGATACCTATAAGTATTATCAATTGAGTTGTCAATTCAGTCACATCTCGAAAATTACTTGTTTGACACAATTTATTGGTAGAACGGTGATATATTTATTGGTGTACGTTGCAGAATTTAATTTTTTTGCCCAATGTAACATCCAAGATCAGCTATGAAGATAACGAGGCATGCCCGCACATGCCATGATCTAAGACTTACGATTACTGGCAGCGGAAGAACTATGTATTCGTAGTAGATTCTGAACAATTATAGATCCTCACATCTAGGCCTAGTTGCAAGTATGTCGCTAAACTTCCCTCGTCAAGGATCATACATGTAATCCCTCTTATAGTATCCACGCATCCACTTGCGTCAACCTGCCAGCGCTCCGCCGTCCAGGACTTGGCCCCGACGAAGAGAGAACAACCTTTCGGCGTAGTTTTGGTGGTAGATCTAATCAACTTGATTAGAGCTATATGAGACGGGTGTTCTCAAAATATGGGAGTAAATTAGAGATTAGAATTATCTCTAATTGTGGGAGGACACCTCAAAAACTCAATTAGAAGAGGCCCTAATTCTAGACTCAAAGGCCAATTGACATGTTTTCTCCCATGGGAGTGGGAGTATATATAGTGGGAGGCTTGAGAGACCCGCCAAAGGGGGGTAGGTCGGTTTGGGGGGAGGCAGACAAGGGATGGCCGCACCCTCCCCTTGCCCAACTCGGATTGGGCTCCCAATTGGGAGTCCTCTCCCTTCCCACTTCTTTCATTTTTTTGTTCTTTTAATTTTTTTGGACTTTTTATTTTTCTCCAAAAATCAAACAAGAAATAATCCTGGGGAGGCGATGCGCCTCATGTGTGGCAATAGGGCCCACATGTCAGCCATCCAATACTTGGGTGTTGCTTATGCGTCCAAAAAGGAACATATTTATCTATGTTTAAACCATATCTTTATCATGAAAATGATAGAGATATCACTCCTAAACCTGCCACTAATCACTAATGTGCAATTTATTAGCAAAATCTCCTTGTCATTATTTTTATTGCAGATATTGGACAAGGAATCACTAGAAATCAGTGCTAAAAAGAATGAAAAAGATAAAAACCAGAAAATCAATTAAAGTTGTCCTCGGAGCACACTTAATGACCTAGTACAGTCAGTGGCGACCGTACTTCCCACCGTACCAGATGCCAGGAGGAACGTCATATCAAACCAAACAAAAGTCATCAAAGGACCCAGAGCCAAATTCGCGAATGAAGATGCCCGAAACCCTAGTCCATTCCCTGGAGCCGCTTATAAGGAGAAGAAACATCCCCCAGAAGAGAGTCGCACACCATATCATCTCCAACGCCGTCACCACCATCCTCTCCACGCAATACCATGAAGTGTTTCCGCATCTCCACCACATCATCTCCACCACCACCATAGTCATAGCCATACTTCTATTTTTTAATCTAGATTCCATCGCGATTGGCAACATTATAAGAACTATCAATTTATCCAATTCAAGTACTACTTTTGCCTCAATGTTTTCTATTGCTGGTATGATCGCGATTTGTGAGTAGTGCCCTTCAGGCTATGGGCTGAGGCCAAACCTTGTAGCTATGTGCTTGATCTAATCCATGGGATAATTAGTATAATGAGCTCATTTATGTTATTTCTGTGTGTTCTACTATTTGGGCCCCGCTTCTAGGACTTGTCAGGTACCCAAGACCCCAAAGAGTGATTAAGGTAAAGGTATAGTTAGAGTGAAGTGGAAGGTTGATCGGGAAAGTCTGTAATAGGAGCATCAGTAAGTTCACTGGAAGTAGATCTCTTAGGAACAACAATGACACCACCATGCTTAATGCTTTCGTTTTTCTTTCAGAACTAAAAACCAAAACAGCCCCACGAGACGGAAACTATATGGGGCTAGCGGTTGGACGAATTACTCTATGTTGACCCATACTCGAAGGCATAATGGACTACGGGTTCATTGCCTACATACAAATAAATACCTTGTGTATTTATTATACTAAATTGCGTTAATTTTATCTGTTTTATCCCATGCTACTAATGCACTGCTGCAGGTGAAATCTTAAGCCCATGCCTATTTTAAATCATTGGTAACAACCACTTTTTGCAATATAAGATTGGTCCAGTAAAACGGGAATTAATAAGATTTTTGTGGATTTAATAATTGTTCTCATCAAGCACCTACTTCCCGGTTTGATAAAACCTTGGGTCTCAAGGGAAAAAGCTACATACTACATTCGGAAATCCGGATCGTAAGTATCAACCCTTTTTCTAGTGCTGTTGTCGGGGAAGTATTTTTGCTACCCTGGTGAGGTCATAGAGTCCCCTTTAGTTTTGTTAGTTCATATTTTAGTTTATTTCTTGTTACTAGTTTATTATTTTCATAGCTTATTTGAAAATCCAAAAATATTAGCTTACATTTTTTTGTTACTTGAAAACTAAAAAAAATAGTATGTTAAAAAAGAAACTTGGGGAGTTTGCAACTCCGAGTGATGATTATTTACGTGGACCCATCACTCAACCCGCATTTGTTGCGGGGAACTATGAGATTGAGCCTAATTTACTGAAGCTTATTCAACAAAATCAATTTAGTGCTCCAGCTTCTAAGGATGCAGGTATGCACCTAAACGCTTTTACTGAACTATGCGATATGATGCATGATGTGGTGTGTTGGGATACCCCAAGAGGAGGGTGTGATGAGCACAGCGGTAGGAAATTACCCTTAGTTAAGAACCAAGGTTATCAATCCAGTAGGACAAAGAGGACCTTCGGAAGGTTGATGCCACTAACGGTGGTGATGGCTCACCGGTGTCAGCAACAATGTGGAACCTGCACACAACACAACCAAAATACTTTGTCCCAACGGTAGAGTGAGGTTGTCAATCTCACCGGTCTTGCTAAAAACAAAGATTAGACATATAGTGTGGAAAATAATGTATGCTTGCTGTAAGTGAAGAAAGCAGGAAATTGTGGTGGTTTGTTTTAACAGTGTAGGAAAATGGACAGGGGTTCATAGGTTCACTAGTGGTGTCTCTCCATAAAAGATAGCATGCTGGGTGAACAAATTACAGCTGGGCAATTGACAAATAAAGGTTGCACCGTAGTGCACATTCATGACATGATGACTACTATGATATTTAGTGCGGGCATTACAACAATATACATAGACCATAATCCAACTGCATCTATGACTAATAATCCATCCTCAGGTTATCATCTGAACCCCCTTAGGTATTAAGTTGCAAGCAACAGATAACTGCATTAAACAAAGTGTGTAATGTAAGCAATGATTATGCACGCGTGCACTCTCACCGATGTTTTCTCCCTAATGGCAACAATACATCCCCCCTTCACGTTTCTGTCACTCGAGCAAGGCGGTCAGGAGGCATGAACCCACTATCGAGCATGAATACTCCCTCTTGTAGTCACTAGCAACTACTTGGCCAGAGCAACCACTAGCAACGGAAAGCATGCAAGATCACAGATAACATATGCAATAAAGACTATAATCAACTTGACATAAATTCAATATTCATTGGATTCCAGCAAACACAACACATGGAGTTACATAAGATCAATCTCGATCATGTTAGGTAGCTCACGAGATCTAAACATGGCGGCATATAAGGAGAAGACAACCATCTAGCTACTGCTATGGACCCGTAGTCCAAGGATGAACTACTCACGCATCACTCCAGAGGCAGGCATGGTGATGGAGAGGCCTCCGGTGATGATTTCCTCTACGGCAGGGTGCCGGAGACAGCTTCAGAACCCCCTGATCTAGGGTTGATGGTGACGGCGGCTGCGGAACTTTTTGGGGATATTTGATCAGGTGTTTAGGGGTTTCCATCCGGGGGGATTAAATGGACGAAAGGGCAGAGGCGGTGGAGCTCTGGGGGCCCCACACGACCCCCTGGCGCGGCCAGGGGGGCCGCGCCACCCTGTGGTGTGGGCCCCCTGATGCCCCTCTTCGTCTCCTCTTCGGTCTTCTGGATGCTTCCGGGGAAAATAGGCACTTCGGGGTTTGTGGGGTCCAATTCCGAGAATATTTCCATAACAAATTTTCTGAAACCAAAAACAGCAGAAAATAGAGAACTGACACTTGGCATCTTGTTAATATGTTAGTCCCGGAACACGTGTAAAAATGACATAAAGAAGGAGAAAACATGTAGCAATTGGCATAATATTATCATGGAGCATAAAAATTATAGATACGTTGGAGACGTATCGATGCATCTGGGTAGAAGGTCATTCCTCTTTCTCTTTTGTTTACACAATTATGCTTTGACCGATAAATCAGGGGCAAAAATAGTGAAGAGATTTTATGTGTATTAATTTGGGGCTGGGAGCCCCGCTGCCAGCTCTTCTATCATTTGGATAAGTGGATGAAGCCACTAGTCCAGGGTGTGAAATCCAATCAACAAGTGAGATAAATATTCTCAATTGACGTCCTCATGAGCAAAAACAGGAACATAAAGCAGGAGTAATTTTGAAAGTTTTAAAGGTAACACATGAGAAATTTACTTGGAGTGGCAGTTAAATACCACATGTAGGTAGGTATGGTGGACACAATGGGAAAAGCTTTGGTTTAAGGGAGTTGGATGCACGAGTAGAGCTTATACTTAGTACAGGTGGAGGCTAGCAAAAGACTGGGAGCGACAAATCAAGAGAGCATAAGAGCCATAATCATGCATAGCGACATAAGCATCATTAATTAAAGCATAAGAAGTATGATAGTTCAAAAACTAAGTGGTCATGGAGGCTATTCGTGACTGGTTCCTAGTCATAAACATGGTGTGAGTATGCGCCAAGTCAACCAAATAAAACATTCGAAAGAGAATACCAAAAATTTATGCTTCCTTATGACAAGAACAACTCATGAATCTTTTAATGACATATTAAACACTCTCATCTATTTGAGGCTATTCATGCTACTCAACATCACAATGCTTTAGAACTAAAATAACATTTAGCATGGCATGAAAAAGTTCTAGCAACAGTCTATACAACCTTCTACTTGCACCAGTATAAATTCTACTTTAAACAACAGTTTCTTTCTCCCAACAAGAACCATACAAGATATGTTTTAACAAAAACTCTCTAAATGCTACAGCAAGCAAACATGAGAGTACTCACATAATACTACTAAAACTAACAGCTCTAATAAGAGATGCATGCAAAACAAGAGCTAAATAAATGCAGCAACCAGACATAGATTAAGAATACAAAGTATTCTCATGAAAAAGCGGAGCGTGTCACTCTCCAATATAAGAATGCTGGAGAACAACCAAGTTTATTGAAAAAGTAAAAACAAACTGAAAGAAAAAACAAACAAAAAAACTGAATCAAAAATAAAAGACGCTCCAAGTAAAGCACATAAGATGTGACCGAATAAAAATATAGTTTCACTAGAAGTGACATGATAATTTGTTGATGAAGAAGGGGATGCCTTGGGAATACCCAAGCTTAGACGCTTGAGTCTTCTTGGAATTTGCTGGGATGTACCACCGGGGCATCCCCAAGGTTAGGCTTTTCACTCTTCTTGATCACATCATATCATCCTCTTCTCTTGACCCTTTAAAACTTCCTTCACACCAAACTTCTCACAATCTTCATTAGCAACGTTAGTGCAATCGAAATAATAAATTCACATGGTTCAGTTTCAACACATGTCTAACGCTCAAAAACACATTAGCTACTGTCACAACATCTTTTAAAACTCTTCTTCTCAAAAGAACTCTTCTTCTGCTCCTCCGCATCACCGCCGCCAGAGGGGTGCCGGCAAAGCCACGCGCGCCCCCTGGAAGGTGGTGGCGGGGCGGTTTCTCCTCGCCCGGGCGGGATCTTGGCCAGCGGCGGGGATGCTGCGTACGACCGGAGGTTCGGCCGCGGGCTGGTGCTGGAGGTTCTGTCGCGGGTGGAGGACGACGCGGTGATGCGCGGTCACGGCGCGGCGTGGAGGCTGCTGGCTGCGCGGGCCGTCCCGGGCCCGATCTGGGTCGCTCGTTCCCCGGATTGGTGTCGGTGGTGGCTGGTAGGGCGAGGCGCGCGGCTGAGCGGCGTGGTGGCGTCTCCTGGCGGACGTGGTGGCCTCCGGGCAGAGGAAGGGCGAGGTGGGCCGGCGGATCTTGAGCCCCGTGGAGCTGCTTCCTTTTTCTCCCGAGGCCGGTGGCTTGTTAGCCATGGAGATGCCGGCTGCTACCCCAGCGGCGGGCTGGACCTCCACCGTCCAGTCCTGTCCGGTGGTGATGGTGGACCGGCGAGCAGCGCATCCTACTCCGCCAACGACGTCCCAACTCGTCTCTCTTCGGCGGTGAGCCGGCAAGGTGTCTCCTTTCTATGCTTTTTCGATGGATTTGAGGGTTCACGGTAGGCCTGGGCGAAATCCCTGCCTGACGCTGACGACGACGACGCCCGTGGGTGCCGTGTCCTTCTTGGAGGCGTTGTCATGGTCCTACTCGTGCTCCCCTACCTCGAGCACTGGGGGAAACCCTAGGTCCGAATCGTCAGACCGAGCGGCGGTGGCGCAGTAGTGTCATTCCCTCCTTGGAGGCGTTGCTTTGGTTGTTCTTGGAGTCCTCGGGCATCAGATGGAGACGACGCTTGGCTGCCGCTCTGAGTGTGAGCTCCCGAGGCACTATGTATGCCGTTGCCGATGCTCCTTGGTCGACGCCTTCTCCGGTTTGGTTTCGGTCCCGCCGTTCACTCGCCGACTCTTAGGCGCTCAAGGGCGGGCGGTGCGTTGATCTGCGCCAATTTGGATTGGAAGTTGTCCTATCAGAGTTTCCCCTTCGGTCATGACGCGGTTTGGTAGCTCGATGTGTCGCCTCATCACCGATCTTGGTGGTCGACGACACAAGGCGAGGTTTAGTTGTTTGGTGTTGTGGGTTGCGTTGTAAGCCGTGTGTGTGTGCGTTTGTATCCGTGGAGCCATCATTGGTGTTGTACCGGCCGTCTTGGCTATCTTCTTCTATGAAACTGATACACCTGCCAGGGTGTATCCTTGAAAAAAACAAAGCGATTAAGAAGTTAATGCAATTATTGGCAGAAATCTGTCAAAACAGGACATCACGTAAAGATGATTTTTTTTCGAAAATCTTCTGTTGCTCAAATAAAAAAGTGGTCAACTACGAAAAGTTGCGTATACATCCCAGGATTACGCACAAAAAAAACTCAGGTCATATTGAATTTTCTGTGATTTTATACGGAATAAACAATGGACAACAGAAATCTGTTTCCTGCGCAGAAATCCGAAATATAGCCTGAACTTTCCACTAGATGCTTTACTTGGCTCAACAAAAACTCAAAAGAAAAGATACAACGGGGTTGATAAGGAAATAAACAACACCCAGGTGCAAAGCACACCAAAGAAAACGAAAGAAAACAGGTTGAAAACAGCTAAATAAAACGGGTTGTCTCCCGGTGGCGCTTTTCTTTAACGTCTTTCAACTAGGCATAAAAGGGAAACCCAAGTATTTTTAAGTGAAGAAGAAGAAACATTGTTATGAATCTTGCGTTTACCTTTCTTACCCTTATTCTTTTTAGGGAACTGATGGTCCAAGCATGATTTGGAGATGAAAGTCATGGTACCTTTTCCCATATCAATAGTTGCTCCTAAGAGCTTCAGCAGAGATATTCCAAGGGTAATTTGTCCTCCTTCTTGCTAGAAGACTTCTTCCTCCCCGGAAACGTAGCCAGAAATTTCCTTGATGTTGTGTGTTGGGATACCCCAAGAGGAGGGTGTGATGAGCACATCGGTAGGAAATTCCCCTTAGTTAAGAACCAAGGTTATCAATCCAGTAGGAGAAAGAGGACCTTCGGAAGGTTGATGCCACTGATGGTGGTGATGGCTCACCGGTGTCAGCAACAACGTGGAACCTGCACACAACACAACCAAAATACTTTGTCCCAACAGTACAGTGAGGTTGTCAATCTCACCGGTCTTGCTGAAAACAAAGATTAGACGTATAGTGTGGAAAATAATGTATACTTGCAGTAAGTAAAGAAAGCAGGAAATTGTGGTGGTTTGTTTTAACAGTGTAGAAAAATGGACCTGGGTTCATAGGTTCACTAGTGGTGTCTCTCCATAAAATATAGCATGCTGGGTGAACAAATTACAGCTGGGCAATTGACAAATAAAGGTTGCACCGTAGTGCACATTCATGACATGATGACTACTATGATATTTAGTGCGAGCATTACAACAATATACATAGATCGTAATCCAACTGCATCTATGAATAATAATCCACCCTCAGGTTATCATCTAAACCCCCTTAGGTATTAAGTTGCAAGCAACAGATAACTGCATTAAACAAAGTGTGTAATGTAAGGAATGATTATGCACGCGGGCACTCTCACCGTTGTTTTCTCCCTAATGGCAACAACACATCCTCCCCCTTCACGTTTCTGTCACTCGAGCAAGGCGGTGAGGAGGCATGAACCCGCTATCGAGAATAAATACTCCCTCTTGGAGTCACTAGCAACTACTTGGCCAGAGAAACCACTAGCAACGGAAAGCATGCAAGATCACAAATAACATATGCAATAAAGACTATAATCAACTTGGCATAAGTTCAATATTCATCGGATCCCAGCAAACACATCACATCGAGTTACATAAGATCAATCTCGATCATGTTAGGTAGCTCACGAGATCTAAACATGGAGGCGTATGTGGAGAAGACAACCATCTAGCTACTGCTATGGACCCACAGTCCAAGGATGAACTACTCACGCATCAATCCGGAGGTAGGCATGGTGATGGAGAGGCCTCCGGTGATGATTTCCTCTCCGGCAGGGTGCCGGAGACAACTTCAGAACCCTCTGGTCTAGGGTTGACGGTGACGGCGGCTGCGGAACTTTTCGGGGATATTTGATCAGGTGTTTAGGGTTTTCCATCCGGGGGGATTAAATAGGAGACAGGGCAGAGGCGGTGGGGCTCTAGGGGCCCCACACCACCCCTTGGCGCAGCCAACGGGGGCTGCGCCACCCCATGGTGTGGCCCCCCTGATGCCCCTCTTCATCTCCTCTTCGATCTTCTGGATGCTTCCGGGAAAATAGGCACTTCGGGCTTTGTGGGGTCCAATTCCGAGAATATTTCTAGAACAAATTTTTTGAAACCAGAAATAGCAGAAAACAGGGAACTGGCACTTGGCATCTTGTTAATAGGTTAGTCCCGGAAAACGTGTAAAAATTACATAAAGAAGGGAGAAAACATGTAGCAATTGGCATAATATTGTCATGGAGCATCAGAAATTACAGATACGTTGGAGACGTATCAATGCATATGAAGTATGTGATGGCTGATGTTCGTTGGGAGACCCAAGTGTAGGGTTCGAAGAGTGCAGCGACAAGTTTTCCCTCAGAAAGAAACCAAGGTTGAATCAACCAGTAGGAGAAAGAAATCACTCCCGAAGGTTGATGTAGCTGATGTTGGCAGGGTGCACTACGGGTTCAGTAGCAACATGGAATCTACACAACACAATCAATTACTTTGCCCCCAACGAATCAGTGAAGTTGTCAATCTCACCGGTTTTGCTCAAACAAAAGATTAGACGTATCGTGTGGAAAATAATATTTGTTTGTAGTAGATCAAAGAGAACAATAATTGCAGTAGGAAAACAATGGTTATGGTGGTTGTATATCAGTGTAAAGAAACAGACCGGGGTCCACACTTCACTAGAGGTGTCTCCCCAAAATAGATAGATAACATGCTGGGTAAACAAATTACAGTTGGGCATTTGACAGATGTAAGGGCTGCACAGTAGTGCATATGCATGACATGATGATTACTATGTGATTCATGCGGGCATTACAACAAGATATATAGACCGTTATCCAACTACATCTATTACTAAAAATCCACCCTCAGAGTGTCATTCGAGCAAACCTTGGGTATTAAGTTGCAAGCAACAGATAATTGCATTAATCAAAGTGTGTAATGTAAACAATAAAATCATCCTTAGACAACGCATTGTTGTTTTCTCCCTAATGGCAACAACACATCCCCCACCGTTACGTTTCTACCACTCGAGCGTGAGTGAAAGGGAGGCATGAACACACTATCGAGCATAAATACTCCCTCTTGGAGTTACAAGCATCAACTTGGCCAGAGCATCTACTAGTAACGGAGATCATGCAAGATCATAAATAACATACACATGAAAAGAACATGATAGGTTGATAATCATTGGACATAGCATTCAATATTCATCAGATCCCAGCAAACACAACATGTAGCATTACAATATCATGATCTTGATCATGTTAGGCAGCTCACAAGATCTAAACATGAGGCATAAAGAGGAGAGAACAACCATCTAGCTACTTCTATGGACCCGTAGTCCAGGGATGAACTACTCACGCATCACTCTGGAGGCAGGCATGGTGATGAAGAGGCCTCCGGTGATTATTCCCCCTCCCAGCAGGGTGCCGGGGAGAGCTCTAGAACCCTCTCGAGCTAGGGTTGACGATGACGGCGGCTGCGGATGTTTTTGGTGGAAAAGGCTAGTGTATCTAGGGTTAACCCTCCTAGAGGTATAAATAGGAGAGAAGGCAACGTCGGTGGGGAGCCAGAGGGGCACACCACCCCTGGGCGTGGCCAGAGGGGGGTGCGCCGCCTCATGGTGTGGGGCCCGTGAGGCCCCCCTCCGGGTCTCCTCCGGAATCCGCGTACGTGACAATTTTCTAAACCTTCTGGGTTTTGTTTCGTCCAATTTCGAGAATATTTCCAGAACACTTTTTCTGAAACTAAAAACAGCAGAAAACATGAACTGGCTCTATGACATCTTGTCAATAGGTTTGTCCCAGAAAATCCATAAAAATGACATAAAGTGTATAAGAAACATGTAGCATATGGCAAGAAAACATCATGGAACATCAGAAATTATGGATACGTTGAGACGTATCAAGCATCCCCAAGCTTAGTTCATACTCGTCCTGGAGTAGGTAAACGATAAAAACAAATAATTTCTGAGGTGACATGATACCAACGTAATCTTGATCATCATAATGTAAAGTGTGTAAACTAAGATCAAATGAGTAAAGTTTGTGATTTATGGTTGATATAGAGTAATGTATAAACCATTAATAAGAACAAAGTAAAACCTTTTTTGACGATCAATACTAAAAACAATCCACTATGCAAAGTATATTAAAGATGATTTAAGCTTCAAGAACAACAATATAATCATCCTAATCATCCAACTATCATAACAACTCCTGTTAGGATCAAGTCAAGCGACAACAATACGCACACAGAAAAATCATCAAGCTATTTGGTCACTCAAAACGAGCAAGCGTTCCGTATTGGTTCCCGACACCAAGATGTTATGGCTAAAAGAACATTATGGGAGGTTTGGAAGGTCAATGGAAGAAAGTATCACACAGCTGAAAGTGATCATTAGACAAGAGCAAGTCTTATAATCGAATCTATGCAAGGAGTAGTGATTGCCACACAATGGATGCACATAGAGCTATAAGTTATGAAATCTCTCCAATGGAACGAGTGGGGGTGCATCCAACTTGCTTGGTCACGAAGACCTAGAGCACTTTTGAGGAGGCTCATCATTGGAATATACAAGCCAAGTTCTATAATGTAAGTTTCCCACATAGTTATGCAAGTCATAAAATGAAAACTCTCTCCAAACTGAAGTATTGGTGCTAACAAAGCACAAGTGTGGAATAAATGATAGTAGTGCTGCCCCTCTCTCTTTATTATCTCTCTGTTGCTCTCTTTTTTCCTTTTTGGGCTTTTTCTTTTTTTATAACCTCGCTGGTTGGGGCAACACTCTATTTTACAATGAATCATCACACTTTTAGTACTCATAACTGACACTGAAATATCTCTGATGTATAAAACTAAATGCTCCAGTCAGTCTAATAGTATGCAAAATAACAATGGAACATGTAACCGGTAACATAATGATGATAGATGTTGTATGGAAATATATCTAGGAATGGCTATGGAAATGCCATGATAGGTAGGTATGGTGGATGTTTTGAGGAAGATATTTTAGGATTATGTGTATAAGAACAAAGTACTCCCACGGGGTTTGGATCCACTGGCAAAGTTTGCACCAACTCTTAATCTGAGAATGGGCAATGCACTACACTGAAGAGGCTAGCGAATATGGATGGTGGAAGTGCCATAAAACCGCAAGTTAGAACTCACAAGTTAAAAGATTACATCCAGAAATACAATTATCTGAGGAATAATGAAGATCACCCCAAGAGGGTCTGTGGCAGCGACAGGTCAATGTTGGCTACCCCGACCGTAGCGCGTAACAAAAAGCCATTTAGATTGTTATCCGCAGAGGAAGTCATATACCATTATATTGTCAACTGGTTTTTCGAGTGTGGCACATTTTCAATTTTCTAGACCAACCATTAATTGTTTTTACTTAACTAGACCAGCAGGTTTATCATTAAGGATATTAATATCTCAAAACAACAACAGATAATCAAGTGAAACAATTTAATGAGCCACTAGAGCATGCAAAACTTTTCTAACATATTGTCTACCACATGTACCGATTTCTATTTCCATGAAACACCAAACAACAAAAATTCTCCAACTAATATAGCAATGAAACAAGAGAGTACTAAAAAAACTCTACTAGAACTAACAGATCTGAATAAGAGATGCATGAAAAACAGGAGCAAAAAGGATTTGCGGCAGCTAGAAGAAAAACCAAGAATACGAGCATGGAAGAAACGAGTATTCAAATAAAAAGGGGAGCATCTCTCTCACACACACAAGGAATGATGGATTCCAACTATATTTATTGCAGTAAACAAAACAAAACAAAAAACAAACATACGCTCCAAATAAAGTGCATATGATGTGACCGAATAAAAATATAGTTTCACTAGAAGTGACCTGATAATTTGTTGGTGAAGAAGGGGATGCTTTGGGCATCCCCAAGCTTAGACGCTTGATTCTTATTAGAATTTGCTGGCATGAACCACAGGGGAATCCTTAAGCTTTGGCTTTGCACTCTTCTTGATCATATTATATCGCCCTCTTATTTTGACCCTTGAAAACTTCCTTCACACCAAACCCAATGTAATTCGCATTAGAGGGTTAGTACAAAATAAAAAATTCACATGTTCTCCATGAACAAAAGAATTATTAATACTTTTTAAATATTAGCTACAACCACTGATGTTTTTTGGAGCAAAGAAATCCACTTGACATAGTAAAAGAGAGAATGCAAGTAAAAAGGCAGAATCTATCAAAATCAGAACACTCTGTAAAGACGGATTTTTTGGGGCACTTACGTTGCTCAAATCGAAAAACGCAAAGCTAGAAACATTTTTGGAATTATCTGAGGAAGAAGCACAAAATTTTTCAGGTCATTTTAATCTTTCTGTGAATTTACACAAAGTTAACGGTGGACAGCAGAAATCTGTTTCCTGCGCAGAAATCCAAATCTAACCTCAACTTTCACTAGAGACTTTACTTGGCACAAAAAATACAAGAAAATAAAGATACAAAGGAATTGCTACAGAAGTAAAAAAAACCTTGACTCAAAGAAAACCGAGAAAAACAAAGCAAAAAATAAAACCATGGGTTATCTTCCAAGTGCTTTTCTTTAACACCTTTTAGCTAGGCCCAGAAAACTTAGAATCAAGTATTTTCAAGTGAAGAAGCATCCAAATTGTAACTTATTCTTAAAATGGAATCAAAAGTCAACTTCCTTCTCTTCCTAGGAAAGTGTTCCATAACTTTCTTGAGTGGGAATTGATATTCAATATTCCCCTCTTTCATATCAACACGAACAGTTCTAAGAAAAGGTCTTCCCAAAACAATAGGACAAGAAGCATTGCATTCAATATTAATAAAAATGAAATTAACGGGGAAAAGGTTATTGTTAACCATAATAAGAACATCATAAACTCTCCCCAAAGGTTTTTTTCTAACTTTATCAGCAAGACAAACATCCAAATAACAGTGTTCCAAAGGTGGAAAATCAAGAATATCATAAAGTTTCTTAGGCATAACAGAGATACTAGCACCAAGATCATATAAAGCATTGCAATAAAAATCATTCACCTTCATTTTAATGATGGGTTACCAACCATCATCTAACTTACTAGGGATAGAGGATTCACATCTTGATTCTTCTTCTCTAATTTGCATGAGAGCATTTGTAATATGTTTTGTGAAATTCATATTCATAGTGCTAGCATTAGAACAACTAGCAAGATTTTATAGGAACATAATTACCTCATATATATCGCAATTATCAAAACCAAGATCATTTTTATCAAGGTAATGGGACCATTATCTCTCATTTTTCTAAAAATTTCAGCACTTTTATCAGGAACTGTTTTAGTGGTTCCAGGGAATTTTAAATGTTTGATAGCAGAAGTGGAAGTAATGCCAACACCAATTATTTTACCATTAATAGTACAAGGTTTACTAGCATGGGAAGTTTCGGTTTTACTAGTGGTGGTAATGGTGCAAACATTATCTATATTATTCTTTCTAGCTATTTCATCTTCTCTTTCCCACTAGCATGCAATTCAGCTAACATCCTAACATTGTCATCAATTATAACTTGAATGGCATTGAGAGTTTTGCTTTCTTCAATGTCATGAGGCATAACCTTTAGTTTTAGTAAATCAACATCAAGAGCAAGGTTATCAACTTTTGAAGCAAGAACATCAATTTTCCAAACTTTTCCTCAACAGATTTATTAAAAACAGTTTGTGTACTAATAAAATTCTTAATCATGTTTTCAAGATCAGAGGGCACACTTCTATTGTTGTTGTAGGAATTACCATAAGAGTTGGCATAACCACTAACATTATTAGAAGAATATGGTCTATAATTGTTGCTACCAAAATTATCCTATAAGCATTATTGTTGAAATTATTATTTTTAAAAAACTTCACATCAACATGCTATTCTTGAGCAACCAAAGAGGCTAAAGGAACATTGTTCGGATCAATAGGAAAATGGACATTAAAAAGCATAGACATAATAGCATCAAGCCTATCACTCAAAGAAGAGGTTTCTTCAACAGAATTTACCTTCTTACCTGGTGGAGCTCTCTCAGTGTGCCAATCAGAATAATTTATCATCATATCATCAAGAAGCTTTGTTGCAGAGCCCAAAGTGATGGACATAAAGGTTCCTCCATTAGCTGAATTTAGAAGGTTTCTTGAAGAAAAATTCAGACCTGCATATAAGGTTTGGATGATCATCCAAGTAGTCAGTCCATTAGTGGGACAATTCTTCACCAAAGACTTCATTCTTTCCCAAGGTTTAGAAACATGCTAATTATCAAGTTTCTTAAAATTTATAATGCTACTTCTTAAGGATATAATCTTAGCAGGAGGATAATATTTTCCAATGAAAGCATCTTTACATTTAGTCCATGAATCAGTACTATTTCTAGGCAAAGATAGCAAGCATTATTTTAGCTCTTCCTCTCAAAGAGAAAGGAAAAAATTTCAGTTTAATAATATCTCCATCTACATCCTTATATTTTTTGCAGCTCACAGAGTTCAACAAAATTATTAAGATGGTAGCAACATCATCAGTACTAACACTAGAAAATTTCTCTCTCATAACAAGATTTAACAGGGCAGGCTTTATCTCATAAAAATCAGCAGTAGGAGCAGGTGGAGAAATAGGTGTGTTAATAAAATCATTGTTGTTTGTGCTAGTGAAGTCACACATCTTAGTGTTCTCAGGAGTACTCATTTTAACAAGATTAAAAACAGGATAAAAATAACAACTAGAATAAGAACTAAGTTTTTTGTGTTTTTGATAAAGAGAAGCAAACAAGACAAAATAAAATAATCAAAACAAAAACAAAGTAAAGAGATTGGAAGTGAGAGACTCCCCTTGTAGAAATCCTCTTTCTCCCCGGCAACACCGCAAGAAAACTTGATAGCTGATGTTCGTTGGGAGACCCCAAGTGTAGGGTGTGAAGAGTGCAGCGGCAAGTTTTCCCTCAGAAAGAAACCAAGGTTGAATCGAAAAGTAGGAAAAATAAATCACTCCCAAAGGTTGATGCGGCCGATGTTGGCAGGGCGCACTACCGGTTCAGCAGCAACGTGGAATCTGCACAACACAATCAAAGTTCTTTGCCCCAACAAAGCAGTGAGGTTGTCAATCTCACCAGTTTTGCTGAAACAAAGGATTAGACGTACCATGTGGAAAATAATATTTCTTTGTAGTAGATCAAAGAGAACAATAATTGCAGTAGGAAAACAGTAGGAAAATAGTGGTTGTAGTGGTTGTATATCAGTGTAAAGAAACGGACCAGGGTCCACAGTTCACTAGAGGTGTCTCTCCCAAACAGATAGATAACATGCTGGGTAAACAAATTATAGCTGGGCAATTGACAGATATAAAGGCTGCACCGTAGTGCATATGCATGACATGATTATTACTATTTGATTCATGCAGGCATTACAACAAGATACATAGACCATTATCCAACTACATCTATGACTAAAAATCCACCCTCAGAGTGTCATCCGAGCAAACCTTGGGTATTAAGTTGCATGCAACAGATAATTGCATTAAGCAAAGTGTGTAATGTAAAAAAAATAAAATCATCCTTAGACAAAGCATTTTTTTCTCCCCAATGGCAACAACACATCCCCCACCCGTTATGTTTCTGTCACTCAAGCGTGAGTGAAAGGGAGGCATGAACCCACTGTCGAGCATAAATACTCTCTCTTGGAGGTACAAGCATCAACTTGTCCAGAGCATCTACTAATAAGGGAGAGCATGCAAGATAAAAAATAACATAGACATGAAAAGAACTTGATAGATTGATAATCACCGGACATATATAGCATTCAATATTCATCAGATCCCAGGAAACACAACATGTAGCATTACAATAAGATGATCTTGATCATGTTAGGCAGCTCACAAGATCTAAACATGAGGCATAAAGAGGCGAGAACAACCATCTAGCTACTGCTATGGACCCGTACTCCAGGGATGAACTACTCACGCATCACTTCGGAGGCAGGCATGGTGATGAAGAGGCCTACGGTGATGATTCCCCATCCCGGTAGGGTGCCTGGGAGCGCTCTAGAACCCTCCCGAACTAGGGTTGACGATGAAGGCGGCTACGGATGTTTTTGGTGGAAAAGGCTGGTGTATCTAGGGTTAACCCTCCAAGAGGTATAAATAGGCGAGAGGGAAACGTCGGTGGGAAGCCAGGGGGCCAACACGACCCCTGGGCGCGGCTAGAGGGGGGGCGCCTCATGGTGTGGGGCCCCTGAGGCCCCCCTCCGGGTCTCCTCCGGACTCCGCGTACATGACGACTTTCTAAGACTTTTGGGTTTTGTTTCATCCAATTCCGAGGATATTTCCAGAACAACTTTTCTGAAACTAAAAACAGCAAAAAACAGGAACTGACTATGTGGCATCTTGTCAATAGGTTAGTCCCAGAAAATCCATAAAAATGACATAAAGTGTATAAGAAACATGTAGCATATGGCAAGAAAACATCATGGAACATCAGAAATTATGGATACATTTGAGACGTATGAGTATGTTGATCCAAATGCACTCATGTTACATTTGTTTCCCTTTTCATTAAGAGGAAAAGCAAAAGAATGGTTACTAGCATTACCTAAAGGTACAATTATGTCTCGGGATAATTGGTATAACACTTTATGACTAAATATTTTCCACCTGCTAAAACAATGCAACTCCGTTCAATTATTACATGTTTTAGACATGAAGATCACGATCCGCTAGCGCTTGCATGGGAAATAATGAAAGATTCGGTTAGAAACTATCCTAATCATGGAATGGAAGAATGGTTAATACTCCATCTGTTTTATAATGCTTTAAACCCCATGCCCAAATCTATGCTTGGTATAGCTGCAGGAGGAACATTCATTGGAAAAGAGATTGAGGTAGCCAAGAAGCTACTATACGTTATGCAAAACAATCATGCTCAGTGGCATATTGAAAGAACAAACATCAAGAAGCTAAATGCAGTCACTGAAAGCAACAATGAAGAGGTTACACCAAAGGTAGATGAGCTACTCCGTGCTCTTAAATATGAAAATGAAGCTCAGTTAAATGCCATATCAAATGCTCAAATTGCAAAAAAAAAATGATTTTATAGCTCGTAGTACTTATAACCCTGCATGGAAAGTTCCAAACTTTGGACAAAGTTATCAGAAACCATATAATCCCGCAAGAGCACCAAACAATAATATCTACAACAATGGAGCAAACAATGGAAACCGCTAGACACTTGAAGAAACACTCAAAATCATTTATAAATTCTCGAACTTAACAAAATAGTGATTTTTTCAAAATGGTTGAGAATCATGATAATATATTTGGTCAGCTAACTAAAAAAATTAGCACTATAAGAACTGATTTACAGGTACTCCAGAAAAGAATTAAGACCGTAGAGACACAAATGGCCAAGATAGCTGAAAGTCAAACTTTGATTCTAGCAAAATTTGCAGGTAAACTGGTGCCCAATCCAGTTGCAGACATAAAGATGACGAGAAGCACAAAATATGCATCGGAAGTGATGGATTATAGCAATACTCCCCAACGAAGCTACAAAGTGGAAGATCTTGTGTAGATGGCAAGTATGAAGAATATATCAATTGAAGGAGGTAAGGAGGCAACATATAAAAAATTTGTTAACCAAGTTTCTTATAGAGTTCGTGAGCTGGAATTAGAATATAGAAAACTATCAGAGAAATTATCAGCCAAGTTAGAAGACATATTTAAACCTACTATTAAGATACATTTAGGTGTCAATGATATAACCACACTATGTGATCTTGGTGCAAGTGTTTCTATGATCCCTAAACCATTATTTGATAAGTTAAACTTAGGTGACCATAATATAACCGAACTTAAACTTCATTTAGCTGATTCAACCTTCAAGCAAGTTGTGGGCATTAAAGAAAATATATTTACCTGGAGGGAGTCCTGCACTCCTTGATCTTGTTATGGTAGACATGTCTGGAGATCCAATTTCACCTACAATACTTGGTAGACCATTTTTAAGAACCATTAAAGACTTGATAAATTTACATGAAAGAAACATGGGGGCTGAATTACCTTCTCGAGATCCTTTTGTTGTTAATTTTATCAGCAAGAAGAGATCAAAGTTCTACGATAATGGAATCATAACCTTGAAGAAAAACTATTTCAGAATGGGCACACAAGTTCCTAAGCCCAGTTGGACATCACTGCGGTTGAGCTAACTGACCGAAAACAAAGCGATGCATGGGAGGCAACCCATGATAAGTATTTCATTTAATTAGTTCTAGATTTGTTTTTAGTCTTAGCGTTGGAAAAGGAGAATATTTTTTTCTTAAGATATTACTACTATTGCCATTAAATCTACCAATATTATATATACAAACATGTTGAGGACTAACATTTCGGTTCCTAAGTGAAAAATTCAAGAAAGGAAGTTTTTAGACTAACAGGGACGCTTTAACGATCACTGGTACGGTAGAAATTCATCGTATTAACGACCATACCTTGATACGTTTTGCGAGCCAAACAAACAATACCTAGGTAACGAGCACTGGTACGAATAGGATGACCGTACTACCCACCATACCAGACTAAGAGGAAATATCATCAACCAGACTTCTGAAGCGCATCTATTTTGGGCGCTATAACGAGTGGCAGTATGGTAAATTTTGACCGTATTGTCTACCGTATCAGTGACACCATCTGTCTCCGAACAATCGAAAAGAATTTAACGAGTGGTGGTACGACCAATTTTGAATGTACTAGCCACCGTATTGTAAAAACTTCTGTATCGTGTGGAAACAAAATCTTTTAATAAGATGCACAGTACGGCGACTTCACGAGGTGAGGCGTAACAACATCGGTACGGTCACTACCGACCGTATTGGTCACTGTACTGTCTTCAATTTCACAGGTAAACCTCACATAGCTAGTATTTCAATTTAGAATTTTATTTCTACCACTTCTTCCACCTCCAAAGCTCCGTACAGAGATCTATCTGCTTGTTCATCTTTGGTTCGATTCCTTTTTCTCTAACCATCCAAGTTATGTTCTCCCCTTTTTCACTAATTACTTTTTGTAAAGGATGCTTCAATCATGTTTTAATTCCAATCTGGAGTTTCATGTTTCATGCCTAGATCTTTTAGATTGAACATTTATTTTACATCTATTTGGGAGATCACATCACTAGTATCTTATAGGAACATTCTTGTCCATCTTCTACAAACCATTGCTTACTATTGTTAATTATTTTTAGATGAATATGAGGAGCCAAACACGTGCTAGTGCTAACCAAAGTGCTAGTCAATCTAGCAACATCGTCAAGAAAACCAAATATAAAACTCGTGAGATTCATGGGTATCAAATTGCATGACAAGGCCAACAAAACGAAACATAAAACTCGTGAGCAACACGATATTAGGACAACAAAGTGGGCTTGCCCAGCAAACATCCACTATCTCGCTATTACTAACGATTTTGATTTACTATGCAACAATGTTGGCATTCGTGAATTTCTTTTTTCGGGGTGTTCCAACTTACCGATGATTGACAATGGAATTTTTATCCACACTCAATCATACCATTGATATCTAGCCCGGTGACAACTATCCTGAAAAGATGATAAAATTCCAGCTGAGGGACAGACCATTTGATATGAGTATAAACGAGTGGTGCAACTGCTTTGGTTTCGTCAATGGTGACGCACACACTCGTACATGTAACTATTTTCTCAACCCCCCATATATTCATTATTTTAACCAGATTGGTATTCAATCCAATACCCCCAAGGGAGCTAACATTGAGTATCTTTATATTCGACATTTCTTCTATGTTATTGCTAACACTTTGCAGGCACACGACGAGTTTACAAGAGTTAATTAGGATGAGATGCTCATCCTAGCAAAAGCTGCACAACTTGATATAGATATCACGCCCAATTTAGGGACAATGCTTATATTCCACTTTTCACGTCAAGCACACCAGAGCCGTGGACCCATCACTTATGGAGGAGTCATCGCCATTCTCGCCAACTCACTTGGATTAGACTTGAGCAACCTAGCTCAGCGCACCAGCAAGAGGTATGTTGGTACTACCATATTGAGCGCCACAGGTATAATCATCACCCAACAGTGAAGAGTATTCATCATATACCTAGAGTAGGGGAAATATTTTCCACTCCCATGCCTAATATATTTTCTATCGAGAATGGAATACATCACTATGTTGTACATGATGAACAAGAGGAAGTTGAGCCCGAAGGAGAAATACCGGAGGACTATGACATTGAAGAAGTTACTGAGGAGAAGGTGTACATACCACCACAGTACACTACATACCAAGACCCGAACAAGCTTGGAGGTCACATGAATGATATCAACAACCTCGCAACCAATCTCCGTAACGCTTTTTTTATTTTGCAAACAATTTTTATTTTTGGAGTGATACTTTGTATCCCTGTAATTTCCAACCACCACCACAATCATCTCCCACGTTGCAAACATTTAAGATTGGGGAGGTTGTTAACACTTCTATATCAAGAGGTGGTACAAGTTATCTTTTTACTTGCTTTTCAGTTTTTATATTGAGGTTGTGTTTTCTATCACGTGCATTGGAGTAGCATCCAATGTTTTTTTTTGTTTTTAGTGTGTTTCTTTGAAGTTTTTGATAGCTTTGCTTTCGTTGCTAATTTTCTATTCTTAAGGACACGTATAGAAAAAAATCCATTTATATTTACTCACTAGATGTTTCTGTAGTAAAGGGTTTCGTAGCAGAAAACAAAAAAAATCCTAACAACATTAATCAAAAATAGCGAGGATTTATCTATTAGTAATGTGATAACAGTTAATGCAGAGTTCTGGTGACGTACCCTCGTCGACCGATACGCGGGGATTACACCCCGCACAGGCGTTGCTGATGAAGACGGCATAGCTGACCTCAAGGTCGTGAAGAACTTGACGAGTTCCCGGCAGCCTTTCGGTGCAATGATGAAATTGTAGCGGCCCAAGTGTTACGCCTCGTAGGTATCGCACACGTATGGTTTATGGGACGGTTCCCGGTCTTTGTCCCAGCAGAGGTCGCGGAAATTGGATATCCTGGATCAGAGTTTCCCCAGCACGACGACGTACTGGAGTAGTGAGAAATCTCCTGCGCGCAACCCAACAAGAACTAGGTCTGTGGCATCTTGTCAATAGGTTAGTCCCAGGAAATCCATAAAAATGACATTAAGTCTATAGGAAACTTGTAGCATATGACATGAAATCAACATGGAACCTCAGAAATTATAGATACGTTTGAGACGTATCAGGTATCCCCTCCGTTGGGGGACCGACAGTAGCCCCCAGGCATGTCACGGTGGATCTGCTTACTGTCACCGTGTCACTCCTCTGCCTTTACAGCCACAAAAAAAGTTAGTCCATGCTGGGCGCATCTCCCAAAGCGGACTGCTTCGAACTTCGACTCAGCCGGGGCCCACAACCCAGCCCATCCTCCCAATGAGCTGTAGAGCGCGGATCTCGAGCACATCCACATTCATAAGGAGGGGGAGGATTTGGGCGCTTTGGTAGGTGAGCCGTGAGAGCACGACTCTCTTCCGACAGTCTTCAAATAGGTCTGCGCCTCTCCCACTCCAGATCTACACAGTGCCTCCCACTCCTCCTTCCTCCTTCATATTTCCCCTTCCTCCCCTCCGCTTCCTCCCTGTCTGGCGATGTCACAACAGGCGAAGAAGACCAAGAGAAAGAAGACGGTCAAGATGACGGACCGTGAGCGTGTTTGGGAAGAGCTGAATGACAAGGATGCCTTCTTCCCCCAGGGTGCAGCCTCAGGTACTTGGAGGGTCTGCTTGGGGCCATCGCGTTGGATGACAACGAGCACCGAGCATCCATCCTACAACACGTTGATGCCCCGCCCAGTGACCTGGGCGGCATGGACATCCGCCTCTTCTCCTGCTTTCTGATTTTGGGGTTGGTTCCCCGATATCACACTTCTTCCAGGCGGTGATGGCCTCCTTCTCTCTTTGTCTAGCCCAGCTTCATCCCAACACCTTGCTAGGGTTGGCCATCTTCCAATACTTCTGCGAAACCTTCGTGGGAGTCCTTCCTTCGGTGTCCTTGTTCCGCCATTACTTCTATCCTCGGGTGGATCCAGGAAACCATGTAGCAAGGGCGGTCTCCTTCTGCCGCCGGGCAAACCAGACGGACCAGTTTATCCCCACCAAGAGGAACAAGAAGTGGGACGAGTGGCACCACTGGTGGGTCTTCGTCCGTTTTCCAGCAACGGATGATTGCTTGCAAGAGCCAGATGTCCCATGTGAACGCTAGGCACAGTGGGGCGAGAAGAGCGCTGGGGACGCCGATCTCGGCCCGATTTGCACCCGGATCTCGCGGTTAGTTGATTTTGGACTGAAGGGTGAACATATCGTGGCACACTTCATCGAATACTGCATTGCCCCCCTCCAGGAGCGCTCTCATCCCATGTGGGACTACCAAGAGTTGGTTGGGGGCCCGGCAAAGCTGGAACCGCTTCCTGCGGGAGTGGTGCCCTTCTACCAGGACCCACGGCAGGAGTCCATCATAGCGGGCTTGCCTGCCTGCGAAGAATGGGGAATGAAGGGCCGGATGCCTCCCAGGGCCAAGGCCCTGGCTACATCATCGGTGGCCCTCATTCCTGCCCCATCTACTTGGGTCATGCGCCGTGATACGTCTCCAACGTATCTGTAATTTCTTATATTCCATGATTGATATTATGACATTTGCTACATGTTTTCTATACACTTTACATCATTTTTATGGATTTCATCGGACTAACCTATTAACAAGATGTCACACCGCCAGTTCATGTTTTCTACTGTTTTTGGTTTCAGAAAAGTTGTTCTGGAAATATTCTCGGAATTGGACGAAACAAAATCCCAGGGTCCTATTTTTTCTATCACGTACACGGAGTACGAGAAGACCCGGAGGGGGGCTGTTGAAACTAGTTTTTTTGCTCACAAAAGGAAGGCAACAAGATGAGCCCAAATGAAAAAATAATGTGAACGAAAGTTGTGCGTCTCGTCGAAACAAACAAATTTTATTTTTGGATCATCTCGATCCGAGATCGTATACAACTTATAGAGCCAAAATACTACATATTATCTCATTATGCGAGCAAATCCGCCAAACCATAGACATACTCTGCACTTTGGCGGGAGCATTGGTGAAACAAGTTGAAAAACCTTCAAATTGCGTAGAACTTCTTCCACCTGATTTTGAAGCATCAAGATTAGGTCAAATTGAAAAACTCATTGAATGAGAGTTCTTCGTTTTTTTGAGATGAACAAATTTGTCATCTACGAGATTTTGATCTGAAGTCGTTTGCTACCTCGAATCTGCAAAATATGGACGGGTCAGAACTGACAGGTTCGGACTCGATTCAAACACGTTTTAGTGCAGATACAATTAGGACTTCAAGATGATGTCAGATTAAAAATCATAAAACATCAAAGTTCTTCGCCTTTTCTAGGCAAACAATTTTGTCTTCTACGTGATTACTATTTGAGCTTGGTTAGTGACTCGAAAATGACCCACAAGATGCAGCCAGTTTTCAGACCGAACAGTTTTGGAAGGTTCGAGTCATACATCTGAATTGGATGCAAATTAGGGATTTTGGACGTGAATCCAAGCCTTTTAGTTGCACGAGAAGTCCATCCACCTCTTATATACATGAGGGGTGATGGCCGATTGAACAACAACACACAATCGCAAAACCCATCTACATACTTCATCCCTAACCCTAGTTATCTTCTTCTTCGTTCGTCGGCGTTCTTCGTAAAGGAGGGCTTCGATCTACGAAAGCCTTGGGAAGGGCGAACCGAATTAGGGCAGCCCATCACTGCCGCGTGTGCAGACGGTGTCCCTCCCGGCCGCGTGGGGTTTCGGGTCTTCAAAAGCGCCCGCCGGATTGTCTTGCGTATCGCGCTTCCGGCGAGCCTCCTTCGGCGACGTGTCTTGCGTATTGCGCTCGACGCCGAGGGTACACATGACGTGTTCGTGTGTCAACACACTTTTTGGCGACTCCACTGGGGAAGATCATCATGTCGGACGACAAGATTCCCTGGCCCTATGAGATTAATGCCGAAAACATCATTAAGCCTAGCTTCGATGATCTTTCGGCAGACCAACGCCAAGTTTTTGAGACGCTAAAAAAGTAGCGTCAAGATCAACTTGATGCGCTAGAGAAGCAGTGTAAGGAGGAGTTCGAGGCTTTGAAGAAGAAGCAAGAGGATAAAGACGCTGAAGATTTCCTTGCAAGCTTCAAGAAGGATCGCCAAGGTGCTATCACCTCACTGGCGAAGGCCAAGCTTCCACCAATGATCAGCGACCTAGCCGAACCCTCTGTAAGTAATGAAGTGTTTTCTAAAGATCAATTAGCAGCCATTAATCATTATGCTACTGAGTCTAGTTGCCAAGCTTATGATGCTATGTTAGAATATATAAAAGTTGGTCAAAATACGCATCATAACTATCCTAGTAGTATTGGTGCAAAACCAACTACAGAAAATCCTAGTTCATCGGCAGTGCCACATAATTCGCCGATGAATCCTTACTATACCCAAGATAGTCAACTTGTGAATGCGCTAGAATGTCCCACTCCTATTAGGAGTATGCCTTATTCGGCAACATCGCCGAATCAAGTCACACAACCTTTGGCTACAGTCATAGCACCGAATTTCAATTCGGCATCAATGGCGCGGATGAATCCAATTACTACTAGCACTAATATGCATGCTTCATTACCGCAAACAACTTCGCCCATGGTACATGAAAACATGTCCACTTTAAGGGCGGAGTTGCAAAAGATGTTTTATGATAACTTCGGAATTGAGCCGAAGCCAGTAAGCCGGATGTATCAAAAGCCTTAACCGGAATATTTTGATGCTTTACCATACCCTCAAGGTTATAAGGTACCAGATTTTGCAAACTTTAATGGAGTAGATAGTAAGACAACTTGGGAACACATTAGTCAATATCTAGCACAATTAGGGGAAGCTGGTAATAGTGATCCTTTAAAATTGCGTTTATTTCCTTTGTCTTTAACTGGTACAACTTTTTCATGGTTTTCTGCTTTACCTCATGGTTCTATTAATACTTGGTATCATTTAGAAAAGAAATTCCATGAGCATTTTTATAGCGGGGATAATGAGTTAAAATTCTCACATCTTACATCGGTTAGGCAAAAGCATGATGAATCGGTCGCCGATTATGTCAAAAGGTTCAGAGATACTAAAAACCGATGTTATAGCTTAGTGATTTCTGAAAGAGACATGGCAGACTTGTTGCTTAATGGTTTGAGAACTCACATTAAAGAGAGAATTGAAGGATATGAGTTTTTAAATGTCAACCAATTTTGCAAAGAGCTTTGGCTCAAGAAAGCCGAAGCAAAGAAACAAAAATTAAGCATAAGTCTAAATCTGATCGTCCTCATTTTAATATGGTTGAGTATAGTAGTGAGAATTCGGACGATGAGGCCGATGTTTACGCTGCTGAATTTGTTTGGCCTTCAAAGGCCAAACCTTATATTTGTGATGCTCTTAAGCCGATTCGCAAGAATCGTGAAGATGAGATAAAATTTAGTTTTGATGTAGCCAAATGTGATAGAATATTGATGCTATGTTGAAGGACAAATTGATTAGAATGTCTCATACGTTACCGCCGTTTGAGTAGTTAAAACGGCGTGCTTATTGCAAGTATCATAATTCTTTTTCTCATGCTACTAATGATTGCAATGTTTTTTGGCAACAGATACAATCGGCTATTAATGATGGACGATTAAGCTTTGCCGACATGCAAATTGACAAGCAGCCATTCCCGATGAACACTTTGGAACTGCATGGGAAGAAGGTGCTAATTCGGCCTGAAGTGGCCGGATCTGCTAACAAAAATAATGTTGTTGTTGGTGACCCCAGGAATAGAAAGGAGAAGGAGAAGGCCTCGGGAAGGGAGATTGTTCTTGACAAGCAACCCAATGGCAAGGAGACATTGAAGATCACTTTAAAAAATCCTACACCCGGGGGGCAACAACAAACTCAAGGAGAAGCTCGTGCCAAGTTCATCAAACCAAAGAATCCGGAGGTTGGCAAGTGGAAAAAGAACGAGGAGAATGCTCAATATAAGAAGATCAAGCCAAACTTTGATATGCTCTTGAACAAACATACACACCAAGCAGCTGGTTCAGCTTACAACCGGCCATCACGTATAAAGCGTCCAAGGTCACCTCCAAGGGAGGAGTATTCACATTATGAAAGGACGTACGGACAGTGGGCGCCGGGACCATGGATGGCGCCGCCACCTTATGCGCCCTATTACTTCAACGGAGGGTGGGTGCAGCCCCAAATGGCACCATATGCTTTTCATCCGGGTTGGGCTGCGCCAAGGAAATCTGTCCATGATAGAATTACCCGTCCTGTTCGAGACCGTTTGAGCTATGGTATAAATCGGTCGTTTCAAAGTAAGAATGCACAAATAGTATGGCGTCCTAAGTCACCATCTACAGAAGTTTCGGAATCTAGCAAGCAGCAAGGTCATGATAATGATGCAGGTTCCGTTGTGATAGGTTCTCATGAGTTGAAGCTCAAGAAGTCGGTTGATGGAGAAAAATCGGCTATTTCTAGTGAACTTATTTTGGCTATTCAACCAAGGTCATCGGCTAATGATCATGAAGCTAGTACAAGCCAAGCTAAGCCGAGGGATCCTAAATATACTCAGCCCAAGTGGTGTCCTCCTGGATTGACTAAAAGTAAGAAGAGGAGGTTGCAACGTATGAGGAATCAACAAAAGGTTGAAGATGAGGCAGAAAAGTGGAGGGATGATTATTTTGATGAAATTCACCCCACACCGGCTAAGATGTGGATGCGCAAAGATGTTGGGGTAGCAATCCCCATGGAAATCACACCAACTCCTACACCATCCGAGAAGGAAGAAATGAGCATCGATGCGTCATCTACATCGCCTCCCACACTTCCTTCCACTGATGAAATTCCATATTCGGCGTCTGCATTAGAAGATAATGAAGAGCAAGGGGATTATGAAAATACTCCGATCCGGGTAGGTATGGATATTAACATTGTTTATTACTTGCCTACAGAGTTTCGTGCCATGGACGAGGAAGGGGACATAGTGCAGCGGGACTTTGGTCCCAAGAACGCCATCTTTGAGAAGCCAAAAGAACCGGTGAAACACTTGAAACCACTATATGTCAATGGACACATTCATGGATCGCCGGTTGCTAGGATGCTTGTTGATGGTGGCGCTGTGGTTAATTTTATGCCATATTCGGTCTTCAAGAAATTGGGTTTAGATGAAGATGAATTGATGAAGACCAACATGGTGCTTAATGGTTTTGAAGGCAAAGAGAAAACAGAGGCCAAAGGTGTCATGAGTGTGGAGCTTACTGTGGGAAGTAAGACTTTGGCCACCGCCTTCTTTTTTGCTGAAGTGCAAGGTAATTATAATGTTATATTAGGTCGGGATTGGCTCCATGCGAATCAATGTGTGCCATCTACTTTGCACCAGTTTTTGATACAATGGATTGATGATGAAGTGGAAGTTGTCCATGCGGATAATTTGGCTTGCGTTGCTTCGGCCGATTCGTTGGTGGATTGGCAACATCCCAATGCTACTTGCTTGATGGGGCGAGACCTTTCAGATTTTGATTTCCTTAGTGCTACAAGGAATGGCTTCGTGCCCGTTTCTGTAAAGCCGATTGGTGGTAATCGGCTCTCAAACAAGTTAAATTAGATGGATCCCAATGAAGATTGGTTAAAGAAGAGGATTGTTGAATATCGTTCCAATAAGAACGATATGTATGAGTCTATAGAGGAGTTGGATGACATGGATAAATTGGGACAAGGTTTTACGTCGGCTGATTCATTAGAGGAAGTGGACATAGGTGATGGTTCTATTCCTAGGCCGACTTTTGTAAACAAGAATTTGAAAGTCGATTATAAAGTTGTATTAATCGAGCTACTAAAAGAATACGTTGATTGCGTTGCATGGAAGTATCATGAGATGCCCGGTTTATGCCGAGAGCTAGTTGAGCATCGTTTACCTATCAAGGCTGGTTTTAGACCTTATAAACAACCGGCCCGAAAATTCAATCCCAGTATGTATGACCGGATCAAGGAAGAGATCGGTCGATTGCTTAAAGCTAATTTTATTAGACCTTGCAGGTATGCGGACTGGATTTATAATATTGTGCCTGTCGAGAAGAAAGATTCTGGCAAGGTGAGAGTGTGCATTGCTTTTAGAGATTTGAATAGAGCTACACCCAAAGATGAGTATCCTATGCTAATAGACGATATGCTTATTAATGATGCTTCTGGGCATAAAGTTATCAGTTTTCGTGATGGTAATGCGGGGTACAATTAGATTTTCATGGCCGAAGAGGATGCGTTCAAAACGGTCTTTCGTTGTCCCGGTTTTGTTGGATTATTTGAGTGGACGGTGATAACTTTTAGGTTAAAAAATGCTGGTGCCACATATCAAAGAGCGATAAATTTAATATTTCATGATTTTCTTGGAGTAATACTTAAGGTCTATATTGATGATATTGTCGTAAAATCGGATGCTAATAAACCACATTTAGCCGATTTGCGTTTGGTTTTTGAAAGAATGAGGAAGTATGGGCTCAAGATGAATCCTTTAAAGTGTGCTTTTGGAGTATCGGCTGGGAAGTTTTTGGGATTTATTATACATCAACATGGCATAGAGATTGATCCCAAGAAGATAGAAGCAATCCAAAAAGTGCAGGCTCCGAGATGCAAGAAAGATATACAAAAATTCCTTGGCGAGGTCAATTATTTGAGGAGATTCATAGTGAATTTTTCCGGGAAAGTTAGTGCATTCACTCCTATTCGTCGGTTAAAAAGCGACGATAATTTTGCTTGGAGGGAAAAACATCAAGTAACATTCGATAATATCAAGACTTGTTTGTCTACTCCTCCGGTGTTGAGAGCACCCAAACATGGAGAGCCTTCTAGGCTTTATATTGCCGCGGAAGAAGGTGTTATTGGTGCTGTCTTGACACAAGAGACCGAAGGAAAGGAGCATTTTATTACTTATTTGAGCCGGCGCTTATTGGATGCAGAGACAAGGTACACGTTCATTGAAAAATTATGCTTGTGCTTATACTATGCTTGCACTAAAATAAGACATTATCTATTATCTAGTATGTGCACCATAGCTTGTCAAACCGATGTCATTAAATACATGTTGCATAGACCCATTCTTAGTGGTAGAATCGGTAAATGGGCTTATGCTTTGATTGAATATGATTTCGCTTATGAGTCTCTAAAATCTATGAAAGGCCAAATCGTTGCTGATTTTATTGTTGAGCATCAGATTGACAATGAGCATGTTTTTAGTATTGACCTTGTTTCTTTAGTACCATGGAGGTTATATTTTGATGGTTCCATTGTGACAATGGTCAGGGTGTTGGTGTCGTTTATATATCTCCTCATGGTGCTGTTTTTGAATCCTCATGCCATTTAGAATATTTTTGCACAAATAATCAAGCCGAATATGAAGCTTTATTATTCGGGCTAGAGCTTTTAATTGCTATAGGTGCTACACATGTTGAGGCTTTTGGTGATTCGTTGCTAATAGTGCAACAAGTTAACAAGGTTTTTCAATGCAATGACGAATCGCTTAATGTTTATCTTGATAAATGTATAGATATAATTTCTACGTTGGTTTGTTTTAGCATTGCTCATATTTCTAGACAAGACAATTGGTCTGCAAATGAGTTAGCACAACAAGCATATGGCTATCATGTTGGTCGTGGCATGTTTCATGTATCTAAAGGGCCAATGCTTGCTTTTGCTACTATAAATAAAACCGAATTGGGTCCCACTAATTCGGTTGCTAATAAAGGGTCTAGTGCAGGTACCCATGGAGATTGGAGGAAACCTATTACAGACTATTTGCAGGATCCTAGTAAGAGGATAGACAGGGCTGTTCGGCGCATGGCTTTCAAATATATACTGGTTGATACAGATCTTTATCGCCGAACAGTGGACGGTATTCTTCTGAAATGCTTGGATGAGGACCAAGCGAGAGTTGCTACGTGAGAGGTACATGGAGGCATATGTGGCACACATCAGTCGACACACAAGATGAAATGGTTATTGCGACGCGCAGGATTTTATTGGCCGATGATGATTAATGATCATTTCAGATATTATAAGGGATGTGAGGCTTGTCAGAAGTTTGGTGATATTCAGTTGGCTCCTGCTGCAATGTTAAATCCCATTATCAAGCCGTGGCCATTTAGAGGTTGGGGGTTGGATTTCATTGGTATGATTCATCCCGCTTCTTCAAAAGGGCATCGGTTCGTGTTGGTGGCCACCGATTATTTGACCAAGTGGTCTGAAGCAGTACCACTCAGAAATATGACCCACAAGGAGGTAATCAAATTCATAACTGAGCATATTATACATAGATTCGGTATCCCACAAATTTTGACTACGAATCAAGGTACATCATTTATGGCAAAAGAAGTAAAAGAGTTTGCGGAATCCTATAAAATAAAGATGCTCAATTCATCTCCATACTATGCCCAAGCCAATGGACAAGCTGAATCTTGCAATAAAATATTGATCAAGCTTATCAAGAAGAAGATTGAAGATCATCCGAGGATATGGCATGAAGTTTTATCCGAGGCTTTGTGGGCACATAGGATCTCAAGACACGGTGCAAAGAAGGTGACTCCATACGAGTTAGTATATGGACAAGAAGCCGTTTTACCCGTAGAGGTAAATCTGGCTGCTTTGAGATTTGCCAAGCAAAATGATTTATTGGCGGTTGATTTTCATAGTTTGATGATGGATAATATTGATGAAGTCACCAACATAGAGAAAGATAAATTAAGGGTAGGAAGAGCCTACAATAAGAAAGTAAAATTGAAGAACTTTCAAGTTGGTGATCTCGTGTGGAAGGTAATTCCAAAGATAGAAAATTTGGCAAATGGTCTCCAAGTTGGGAAGGTCCTTTCAAGATTACAAGAGTGGTTCCTGGAAATTCATATTTGGTGGAATATATAGAGGGGAATACAATGCCTCGAGCTCTCAATGGAAGATACTTAAAGAAATTCTACCCGAGTGTGTGGCAAGAAGGCTAAAACACACATATGGCCGATGGAGTGCTGGCATCGTCCTTAGAACAAAATTAGTGCAAGTTATTTTTTGGCACGCAATCTTTGCCAAAAAACAGGGGGGGCATCTGTTGACACTCGTTTATTGCTCACAAAAGGAAGGAAACAAGATGAGCCCAAATGAAAAAATAATGTGAATGAAAGTTGTGTGTTTCGTTGAAAAAACAACTTTGATTTTTGGATCATCTCGATCTGAGGTCGTATGCAACTTCTAGAGTCAAAATACTACAGATTATCTAATTATGCGAGCAAATTCGTCAAACCATAGACATACTCTGCACTTTGGCGGGAGCATTGGTGAAACAAGTTGAAAACCTTCAGGTTGCGTCGAACTTCTTCCACCTGATTTTGAAACATCAAGGTGAGGTCAAATTGAAAAACTCATTGAATGAAATTTCTTCGTTTTTTTTAGACGAATAACTTTGTCTTCTACGAGATTTTGATCTGAGATTGTTTGCTATCTCGAATCTGCAAAATACGGACGGGTCAGAACTGACAGGTTTGGATTCGATTCAAACTTGTTTTAGTGCAGATACAATTAGGCCTTCAAGATGATATCATATGAAAAATCATAAAACATAAAAGTTCTTCGTCTTTTCGAGGCGAACAACTTTTCCTTCTACGTTATTTCTATTTGAGCTTGGTTACTGACTCAACAATGACCCGCAAGATACAGCCAGTTTTCAGACCGAACAGTTTTGGAAGGTTCGAGTCATACATCCGAATTGGATGCAAATTAGGGATTTTGGACGTGAATCCAAGCCTTTTATTTGCACGGGAAGTCCAGCCGCCTCTTATATACATGAGGGGAGACGGCCGATTGAACAACAACACACAATCGTAAAAACTCATCTACATACTTCATCTCTAACCCTAGTTATCTTCTTCTTCGTTCGTTGGCGTTCTTCGTGCAGGAAAGCTTCGATCTACGAAAGCCTTGGGAAGGGCGAACCCACTTAGGGCAGCCCATCACCGCCGGGTGTCCAGACGGGGTCCCTCCCGGCCGCGTGGGGTTTCGGGTCTTCAAAAGTGCCCGTCGGATTGTCTTGCGTATCGCGCTTCCGGCGAGTCTCCTTCGGCAACGTGTCTTGCGTATCGCGCTCGACGCCGAGGGTACACGTGATGTGTTCGTGTGTCAACAAGGGCCATAGGGTAGCCACACCATAGGGTGGTGCGCCCCCCTTGGCCGCGCCACCAGGTGGTGTGGGTCCCCTGGCCACCCACCGACATTGCCCTTTCGCCTATATAACCTCCTTCTCGGGAAAACCCTCAACACCCAAGTCTCCATCCACGAAAAGATCCGTATCCGCTGTCATCATCAACCCTAGTTTGGGAGGGTTCTGAAGTTCTCACCGGCACCCTGCCGGGAGGAGAAATCATCACCGGAGGGCTCTTCATCACCATGCATGCCTCTCGAGTGATGCGGTAGTAGTTTATCCTTGGACTATGGGTCCATAGCAGTAGCTAGATGGTTGTCTTATCCTCTTTATGCCACCATGTTTAGATCTTGTGATCTTCCTAATGATACGTCATACACGTATCCCTAATTTCTGATGCTCCATGATGATATTATGCCAATTGCTACATGTTTTCTCCCTTCTTTATGTCATTTTTATCGATTTTCCACACTAACCTATTGACAAGATGCCACAGAGCCAGTTACCTGTTTTCTACTGTTTTTAGTTTCAGAAAAGTTGTTCTGGAAATATTCTCGGAATTGGAAAGTTCGAAGCCCGGAAGTCCTATTTCCCCGGAAGCATCCAGAAGACCGAAGAGGAGCCGAAGAGGTGCAACAGGGGGGCCACACCATAGGGTGGTGCGGGTCCCCTGGCCGCGCCACCTATGGGTGTGGGGCCCGTGGAGCTCCACCGCCTTTGCCCTTTCGCCTATTTAAGCCCCCCGGATGGAAAACCCTAGGCACCTGATCAAAATCTTCAAAAAAGTTCCGCAGCCGCCGTCACCGTCAACCCTTGATCAGGAGGGATTTGAAGCTGTTTTCCGGCACCCTGCCAGAGAGTAAATCATCACCGGAGGCTTCTACATCACCATTCCTGCCTCCGGAGTGATGCGTGAGTAGTTCATCCCTGGACTACGGGTTCATAGCTGTAGCTAGATGATTGTCTCCTCCTCTTATGCCTCCATGTTTAGATCTCGTGAGCTTCCTATCATGATCGAGATTGATCTTATGTAATTCTCTATGCTGTGTTTGCTGGGATCCGATGAATATTGACCTTATGCCAAGTTGATTATAGTATTTATTGCATATGTTATTTGTGATATTGCATGCTTTCCGTTTCTAGTGGTTGCTCTGGCCAAGTAGTTGCTAGTGACTCCAAGAGGGAGTATTTATGCTTGATACTGGGTTCATGCTTCCTTGTTGCCTTGCTCGAGTGACAGAAACGTGAAGGGGGAAGATGTGTTGTTGCCATTAGGGAGAAAACAGCGGTGAGAGTGCCCGCGTGCATTATCATTGCTTACATTACACACTTTGTTTAATGAAATTATCTGTTGCTTGCAACTTAATACCTAACGGGGTTCGGATGATAACCTGAGGGTGGATTATTAGTCATAGATGCAGATGGATGTCGGGCTATGTATGTTGTTGTAATGCCCGCACTAAATACCATAGTAATCTTCATGGTATATTGTGCACTACGGTGCAACCTCTATTTGTCAATTTCCCATCTGTAATTTTTTCATCCAGCATGCTATCTTTTATGGAGAGACACCACTAGTGAAACTATGAACCCCGGTCCATTTTCAACACTTTTAAACAAACCACAACATTTTCCTGCTTTCTTTACTTACTGCAAGCATACACTGTTTTCTACACTATACGTCTAATATTTGTTTTCAGCAAGACCGGTGAGATTGACAACCTCACCGTACCGTTGGGGCAAAGTATTTTGGTTGTGTGGCGTGCAGGTTCCACGTTGTTGCTAACTCCGGTGAAGCGCCAGCACCACCGTCAATAGCATCAACCTTCCGAAGGTCCTATTTCTCCTACTGGATTGATAACCTTTTTCCTAACTAAGGATAAATACCTACCGTTGTGCTCATCACACCCTCCTCTTGGGGTCTCCCAACAAACGTGTGTATCACGAGCATCAAGGACATTTTGTAGCGCCGTTGCCGGGGAGGAAGAAGTCTTCTGGCAAGGGGAGTCTCTCACTCTCAACCTCTTTATTTTGTTTATTGTCTTGTTTTTATTTTTTGTCTTGTTTTGCTTCTCTTTATCAAAAAACACAAAAAAAAATAGTTTACTTTATAGCATAGAAAGCAACTCAAATATTTTCAAGTGAAGCATTCACTTGCTATTTTTGCTTTATCATGCTTGATATCGATGTTTGATGTCTTTGAAACTGGATCTTTTAGGTAAGGTGGGTTCATGGATGAACAACAAAAACATTATAAGGAACACCGCTTGTCACAAAAGGGGATACACTTATGGGAGCAAATTAATAAATTGCATGACTATGCTAAAAACTTGTGCTCTACTTATAATGTTACTTATTGCTTCGATAAATCTTGTTGCTGTAGGAGGTATAAACACCTCCCTTTTCAATATGAGTTTAATGATAATGTTACCATATCTTCTTATGTTAAGGGAAATTATGAATAATATGATCTGGAACAAATTGAAGATTTTATTTCTTGGAAGGGTGCATTCGAAATAGCCTATTTGCTTGAAAGTATTGATGATGCACCTTATAAATATGAGATTTATGCTATACTTGAATATTGCTTTGATAATTACAAGGATTGTAATTAATACATAATGTAATATCTTAATAAATTCTCTCAACCTAAGGAAGTAACTGATGCCTTGCAGGAGCCTATGGAAGAGGAAACTGCTGAATCGGTAAGCTCATTGGATGAAAAAGAGGAGGGGAGTGATGATCAATAGAAGGAAGAATGGAGCTACCCATGTCTACCTCCCAATGAGAGTAATCTTTTAATCATACATTATTTGATGAAATTGATACTTGCTATACTTGTGATATTTATACTACTGTGAATGAAACTTGTGAGAATGATATTGCTACTGTTATTTATGATAATCCATGCTACTTGGAAAAATGTTATGATAATGCTCTTGTTGATGGTCCTATGTTACTTGATGTTATAAATTATAATGCTACTAAAAATAGGATTTATATAATGTGTCATATACCTTTTAAGAGTGACCAATCATTTTGTTTGCTATAGCTAAAAGTGGGAAAGAAGAGGTCTTTACTTTTAATTTTGATCCCACTGTTTTTGAGCTTGATATGAATTGTGTGCTTTTAGACCATGACAAACATGCTTTATGTGATAATTATGTTTTTGAGTTTGTTCATGATGCTACTGAAAATTATTACGATAGAGGAAAATATGGTTGTAGGAATTTTCATGTTACTAAAATACCTCTCTTTTTGTTGAAAGTTTTGAAGTTGCTGTTGTTCTACCTTCCCCATGATCTCTAGTTTGAGCTTCTTTAATTTGTTTCTTTACAAGATTACTATGCATAGGAAGTGGGTTAGACCTAAATTTATTTTATACTTGCTTCTTGATTCTCTCTTTTGCTTAATTCATATTTTTATGTGAGCATCTTCCCTTTTATGCCTAGCTGAAAGGCGTTAAAGAAAAGCGCTACCGGGAGACAACCCGTTTTATTTCTCTGTTTTCATTCAGTTTTCCTTTGTTTTATTTGGTGTGCTTTGCACCTGGGTGTTGTCTATTTCCTTAGAAATCCTGTTGTATCTTTTCTTTTGTTTTTTTGATGAGCCAAGTAAAGCCTCTAGTGGAAAGTTGAGCCTATATTTCGGATTTCTGCGCAGGAAACAGATTTCTGCTGTCAACTGTTAGTTTCGTTAAAAATCACAGAAAATTATAAATGACCTGAGATTTTTTGTGCTTAATCCTGAGTTATATACGCAACCTTTCTTAGAAGAACATTTTTTTATTTGAGCAACAGAATATTTTTAAAAAAAATCGATCTTTACCTGCTGTTCTGTTTTGACAGATTTCTGCCATTTATCCCATTTGAATCTTAATCTCTTTCTTTTGGTGTTCTTTTGAGAAAAAGAGTTTTTAAAAGAAGTTGTGACAGTAGCTAATGTGTTTTTTAGTATTATACTTGTGTTGAAACTGAACCATGTGAATTTATTATTTCAATTGCACTAACGTTGCTAATGAAGATTGTGAGAATTTTGATGTGAAGGAAGTTTTAAAGGGTGAAGAGAAGAGGATGATATGATGTGATCAAGAAGAGTAAAAAGCCTAAGATTGGGGACGCCCCAGTGGTACATCAAAGCAAATTCCAATAAGACTCAAGCTTCTAAGCTTGGGGATTCCCAAGGCATCCCCTTCTTCACCAACAAATTATCAGGTCACTTCTAGTGAAACTATATTTTTATTCGGTCGCATCTTATGTGCTTTACTTAGAGCATCTTTTATTTTTGTTTTCAGTTTGCTTTTGCTTTTGCTTTCAGTTTGTTTTTACTTTTTCAATAAGCTTGGTTGGACCCCAGCATTCTTTTATTGGAGAGTGACACGCTCCGCTTTTTCATGAGAATACGTTGTATTCTAGTCTCTGTTTGGCTGCTGCATTTATTTAGCTCCTGTTTTGCATACATCTCTTATCAGAGATGTTAGTTTTAGTAGTATTATTTGAGTACTCTCATGTTTTATTGATGTATCATAAATAGTATTTTTGTTAAAGCATGTTTTGTATGGTGCTTGTCGGGAGAAAGAAAACTGCTGCTTGAAGTAGAATTTATAACAGTACTAGTAGAAGCTTGTATAGACTGTGGCTAGGACTTTTTCATGCCATGCTAAATGTTATTTTAGTTTTAAAGCCTTTTAGTTATTTAGTAGCATGATTAGCCTCAAATAGCTAAGACTGTTTAATATGTATTGAAAGATTCATGAGTTGTTCTTGTCATAGTAAGGAATCAATATATGGTATTCTCGTTCGAATGATTTATTTGGTTGACTTGGCGCATGCTCACACCATGTTTATGACTACAAACCAGTCACGAATAGCCTCCATTACCACTTAGTTTTTGAACCTACGATACTGCTTATGTTTTAATTAATGATTCTTATGTCGCTATGCATGATTATGGCTCTTATGCTCTCTTGATTTGTCGCTCCCAGTCTTTTGCTAGCCTCCACCTGTACTGAGTATGAGCTCTACTCGTGCATCCAAACTCCCTTAAACCAAAGTTTTTCCCATTGTGTACACCATACCTACCTACATGTGGTATTTAACTTCCATTACAAAGTAAAGTGCTCATGTGTTACCTTTAAAACCTTCAAAATTACTCCTGCTTTATGTTCCTGTTTTTGCTCATGAGGACGTAAATAGAGAATCTTTATCTCACTTGTTGATTGGATTTCACACCCTGGACTAGTGGCTTCATCCGCCTATCCAAATGATAGAAGAGTTGGCAGCGGGGTGCCCAGCCCCAAATTAATGCAAACAAATTCTCTTCACTATTTTTGCCCCTGATTTATCAATCAAAGCATAATTGTGTAACAAAAGAGAAAGAGGGATGACCTTCTACACCACTTACGTCCTTCATCATGGGAGCCGCTCTTGTGAATCCAGTTGGCTTGTGACGTACTATATTTTCTGTTTACCATTCGCTGACATTAGCATACATCTCCGAAAATATAGACACTCCTCCACGGTATGTGATTGTTGGCAGGCACCCGAGGATTTGGTTAGCAATGGTTTGTGAAAGATGGATGGGAGGAGTGTCAAACTTTTAATACCTCTGTTTAATAAAATAAGAGCTCTAGCACATGAGTGATCCCTACTTCCCTCCGCGAAGGGTCTTTCTTTTACTTTTATGTTGAGTCTCCATCTTCTAAATTTATGCACAGTTGAGAGAGAATTTCTGCCATTATGAGTTCTATGTGCATTTGTCCCATAAGCATCAATAATTACTTCATGATGTGATATTATGTGTTCTTAAATTATTTGTTCTAGTCTTCCTCATGAACTTTTAAGGTGTCCTGGCATTTATGTTTTGCCCCACTCTTAAGGACTATCTAAATATCACTTTGTCATGCTTTATCTATACCCGAAACAAATGTTTACCTTTCTTTGCATCTTATTCATGATCTTTTATTTGAGTTACTCTTCGTGATGCAAAGTAATTGCTATGCTTTATTATTAAAGTTTTATTTATTATGCATGTGTATAAAGTTTTATGATCTCAGCGTGCATATGCTTTTACATTAGATTGATCAAGTTTATGTTAGTAGCATGTCACCTAAAAAATTATTGTTTTATCGTTTACCTACTCGAGGACGAGTAGGAACTAAGCTTGGGGATGTTTGATACGTCATAAACGTATCCCTAATTTCTGATGCTCCATGATGATATTATGCCAATTGCTACATGTTTTCTCCCTTCTTTATGGCATTTTTATCGATTTTCCGGACTAACCTATTGACAAGATGCCATAGAGCCAGTTCCCTGTTTTCTGCTGTTTTTAGTTTCAGAAAAGTTGTTCTGGAAATATTCTCGGAATTGGAAAGTTCGAAGCCCGGGAGTCCTATTTTCCCCGGAAGCATTCAGAAGACCGCAGAGGAGTCGAAGAGGGGAAACAGGGGGGCCACACCATAGGGTGGCGCGGGTCCCCCTGGCCGCGCTACCCGTGGCCGCGCCACCTATGGGTGCGGGGCCCCTGGAGCTCCACCGGCTTTGCCCTTTCGCCTATTTAAGCCCCCCGGATGGAAAACCCTAGGCACCTGATCAAAATCCCCGAAAAAGTTTGTAGCGGCCATCACCGACAACCCTAGACCAAGAGGGTTATGAAGCTCTTTTCCGGCACCCTGCCGGAGAGGAAATCATCACCAAATGCTTCTACATCACCATCCTTTCCTCCGGAGTGATGCGTGAGTAGTTCATCCCTAGACTACGGGTTCATAGCTGTAGCTAGATGGTTGGCTCCTCCTCTTATGCCTCCATGTTTAGATCTCGTGAGCTGCCTATCATGATCGAGATTGATCTTATGTAATTCTATATGCTGTGTTTGCTGGGATCCGATGAATATTGAACTTATGCCAGGTTGATTATAGTCTTTATTGCATATGTTATTTGTGATCTTTCATGCTTTCCGTTGCTAGTGGTTGCTCTGGCTAAGTAGTTGCTATTGACTCCAAGAGGGAGTATTTATGCTTGATAGTGGGTTCATGCCTCCTTGTTGCCTTGCTCGAGTGACAGAAACATGAAGGGGGAGGATGTGTTGTTGCCATTAGGGAGAAAACAACGGTGAGAGTTCCCGCGTGCATAATGATTGCTTACATTACACACTTTGTTTAATGCAATTATCTGTTGCTTGCAACTTAATACCTAAGGGGGTTTGGATGATAACCCGAGGGTGGATTATTAGTCATAGATGCAGATGGATGTCGGTCTATGTATCTTGTTGTAATGCCCGCACTAAATACCATAATAATCTTCATGTTATATTGTGCACTACGTTGCAACTTCTATTTGTCAATTGCCAAGCTGTAATTTGTTCACCCGGCATGCTATCTTTTATGGAGAGACACCACTAGTGAAACTATGAATCCCGGTCCATTTTCCACACTGCTAAACAAACCACAACATTTTCCTGCTTTCCTTACTTACTGCAAGCATACACTACTTTCCACACTATACGTCTAATCTTTGTTTTCAGCAAGACTGGTGAGATTGACAACCTCACTGTACCGTTGGGGCAAAGTATTTTGGTTGTGTTGTGTGCAGGTTCCACGTTGTTGCTGACATCGGTGAAGCGCCAGCACCACCGTCAGTGGCATCAACCTTCCGAAGGTCCTCTTTCTCCTACTGGATTGATAACCTTGGTTCCTAACTAAGGGGAAATACCTACCGCTGTGCATCACACCCTCCTCTTGGGGTTTCCCAACAAACGTGTGTATCGCGAGCATCATCTAACATGATCAAAATAATCTTATTGTAATGCTACTTGTTGTGTTTGCTAGGATCCTATGAATATTGAATTCTATGTAAAGTTGATTATAGACCTATCATGTTTATGTTATTTATGTTCTTGCATGCTCTCCGTTACTAATATATGTTCTGGCCAAGTTGATGCTTGTAACTCCAAGAGGGAGTATTTATGCTTGATAGTGGGTTCATGCCTCCCTTATATCTTTGTTCGAGTGACAGAAACGTGACAGATGGGGGGATGTGTTGTTGCCATTAGGGATACAACAGCAATGCTTTGTCTAAGGATAATTCTATTATTTACATTACACACTTTACTTAATGCAATAATTTGTTGCTTGCAACTTAATACCCAAAGTCTTCTTGGATTACATTCCGAGGGTGGATTATTAGTCATAGATGAAGTTGGATTACGGTCTATGTATCATGTTGTAATGCCCAAATAAATCTTATAGTAATCCTCTATCTCTGTCAATTGCCCAGCTGTAATTTGTTTACCCAACATGTTATATGTTTGTTTTGGAGAGACACCACTAGTGAACAGTGGACCCCGGTCCATTATTTTACACTGATAATACAACCACTCAAAGCACTACTCGTTTTACTGCAAACACTGTTCTCCTTTCATTCACTTCAATAATACATTATTTTCCACATTGTACGTCTAATCCTTTGTGTTTGCAAAACCGGTGAGATTGACATCCTCACTATTTCGTTGGGGCAAAGTATCTTGGTTGTGTTGTGTGCAGATCCCACGTTGCTGCTGAGCCTGGTAGTGCGTCCTGATCAGTTGTCATCAACCTTCAGAAGTGATTTCTTTCTCCTTCTGGTTCGATTAAACCTTGGTTTCTTTCTGAGGTAAAACTCGCTGTTGTACTCTTCATACCTTCCTCTTGGGGTCTCCCAACGAACGTGTGTTCACACGCCATCAAGCCTGTTTTCTGACGCCGTTGCCGGGGATGAAGAGGATTTCTGTAAGGGGAGTCTCTCACCTCCAATCTTTTTACTTAGTTATTTTTTAGTTTAGTTTATTTTATTTTGTCTAGTTTGTTTCTTTATATCAAAAACACACAAAAAACCAGTTCCTATTTAAAGTTTCCTTTATTTCTAGTTATGTCCCTTTTACCATGTCATCTGAGGAAATGATCTTCACTTTCAAACAAGGGAGTGAGGAGAGTTTTAAATAAGCTTGGTCTAGAGTTTTTGATTCCTATTGTAAAACTGAGCCTAAAATAACTCTAATCATGTTTCTTCGTAGCTTTTACTTTGGTCTTGTTTTTTGCTATAGATATGCTTTGGATATTGCAGTGGGAGGAGATTTCCTTCATTGTGATGGGGATCGAGATTTTAATATTATAAAGAAGTTGATTTCAACCTATAGCTCACCTAGTAAACTTGATTTGACCCTTGTGAGCATACATGCTAGATTAAACACTCTTGAGACACATATATCTTGCTTAAAAGAAGGTTATAATCAGATTTATGAACATTACGATTATGTCACAGTAAATTTTGAAACCTCAAATTGGATACCTACAATAAAAGTTACTATAAATGGTGAAACCTTTCATGCTCGTTGTGATATTATGTATGGATTTTTTTCTTATGCTAAAGATATTTACGAATCTTTGAATCTTTGGGAACTTTCTGAGGATGGAGAAGTAACACCTCTTACTATTAATGCCATTATATTTCCCATTGGGATAGTTGAAGGAGTGTTTACATAACTCCTAGGAAGAACGGTATCCACTGATTATCTTGTTATTGAATATGTAGGAAAAGGACAAATTACTCTTGGAAGGTCTCTGCTAAAACTCTTGGGAGCAACGATAGATATAGGAAAAGGCACCATGAATTTCACCTCTACACCAATCTGCAATCATGTGTTTCCTAAAAGTAATAATAAGGGTAACAAAGGTAAACGTAAGGCTTGTGGTCTTGTTTTGGATGCTTCTTCACTTGAAAATACTTGATTCTTGTTTTCTGTGCCTAGCTGAAAGGCGTTAAAGAAAAGCACTTCTTGGGAGATAACCCATGTTTTAGTTTTTTCAATGTTTTCTTCTGTTTTCTTGAGTTAAGGTTTTTTTTACTTCTGTAGAAACTCTATTGTATGTTTACTTTTTCGAATTGTTGTGCCAAGTAAAGTCTCTAGTGAAAAGGTGATGCAAGATTTGGATTTCTGCGCAGAAACAAATTTTTTCTGTTCACTGTTTAATTCGTATAAATTTCTAGAAAAGTCGATACAATCTGAAAAATTTTGTCCATAATCCTGAGCTATTTTAGAAACTTTTTCTAGTTCCGAGTTTTCTGATCTGAGCAACGTAATTTCCTCGAAAAAATTCGTTTTTACAGACTGTTCTGGTTTTGATATATTCTGCCTTTTTTACTTTGCATTCTGTCTTTTACTATGTTGAATGGATTTCTTTGTTTCATAAAACATCAGTGGTTGTAGATAATGTTTATAAAAGTATTAGTAATGCTTGTGTCCATGGAGAACATGTGAGTTTTTTATTATGCACTAACCCTCTAATGAGAATTACTTTGAGTTTCTTGTGAAGGAAGTTTTCAAGGGTCAAGAGAAGAGGATAATATAATGTGATCAAGAAGAGTGAAAAGCCTAATCTTGGGGATGCCCCCGTGGAGCATCCCAGCAAATTTCAAGAAGACTCAAGTGTCTAACCTTGGGGATGAAGAAGGGGATCCCTTCGGTTACCCCAAGCTTAGACGCTTGAGTCTTCTTGGAATTTGCTGGGATGATCCACGGGGATATCCCCAATCTTAGGCTTTTCACTCTTCTTGGTCACATTATATTATCCTCTTCTCTTGACCCTTGAAAACTTCCTTCACACCAAACTCAAAGTAATTCTCAGTAGAGGGTTAGTGCATAATAAAAAAACTCACATGTTCTCCTTTGACACAAGCATTATTAATATTTTCTAAACATTAGCTCCAGCCAGTGATGTTTTGTGGATCAAATAAATCCACTCAACAAAGTAAAAGAGAGAATGCAAGGTAAAAAAGCAGAATCTATCAAAACCGGAATAGTTTGTAAATATGAATTTTTTCAAGGCACTTACGTTGCCTAGATAAGAAAACTCCGAACTAGAAAACATTTCCAAAATTGCCAAGGATCATGCACAAAATTTTCAGGTAGTTTCAATTTTTTGGAAATTTTTACAAATTAAATAGTAGATAGGAAAAATCTGTTCCTATGCAGAAATCCAAATCTAGCATCAAATTTTCACTAGAGACTTTACTTGGCTCAACAATACGAAAAAGTAAAGATACAAAGGAGTTTCTACTTAAGTAAACAATCCTTGACTCAAAGAAAACATTGCAAAAATAAAACATGGGTTATCTCCCAAGAAGAGTTTTTCTTTAACGCCTTTCAGCTAGGCCTAGAAAACAAGAATCGAGTATTTTCAAGTGAAGAAGCATCAAATACAATACCATGAGCCTTAAGTTTACCTTTCTTACCCTTATTCTTACTTTTAGGGAACACATGATTGCAGCTTGGTGTAGAGGTGAAATTCATGGTGCCTTTTCCCACATCTATCATTGGTCCCAAGAGTTTTAGCAGAGATCTTCCAAGAGTAATTTGTCCTTTTCCTACACATTCAATAACAAGATAATCAGTGGATACCATTCTTCCTAGGAGTTTTGTAAACACTCCTTCAGCTATCCCAATAGGAAATATAATGGAATTATTAGTGAGAGGTATTTCTTCTCCACCCTCAGCAAGTTCCCAAAGATTCAAAGATTCATAAATATCTTTAGGCATAAGACAAAATTCAGACATAATATCACAACGAGCATGAAAGGTTTCACCATTTATAACAACTTTTACTGTAGGGATCCAATTTGAGGCTTCAAAATTTACCGGGACATAATCATAATGTTCACGAATCTGATTATACCCTTTTTTAAAACAAGATATATGTGTCTCAAGAGTGTTTAATCCAGCATGTATGCTCACAAGGGCTGAATCGAATTTACTAGGTGAGCTATAGGTTGCAATCAACTTCTTTATATCATTAAAAGCTTGATCCCCATCACAATGAAGGAAATCTCCTCCCACTACAGTATCCAAAGCATATCTATAGCAAAGAACAAGACCAAAGTAAAAGCTACCAAGAAACAGGCTTAGAGTTATTTTAGGCTCAGTTTTACAATAGGAATAAAAAAAATCTAGAACAAGCTTCTTTAAAACACTTCTCACTCCCTTGTTTGAAAGTGAAGATCATTTCCTCATGTGACATGGTAAAAGGGACATGACTAGACATAAAGGCAACTTTAAATAGGAACTAACTTTTTTGTGTTTTTTATATAGAGAAGCAAACAACACAAAATAAAATAAACAAAGCAAAACAATAACAAAGTAAAGAGATTGGAGGTGAGAGACTCCCCTTGCCGAAATCCTCTTCCTCCCTGGCAACGGCGCCAGAAAACAAGCTTGATGGCGTGTAAACACACGTTCGTTGGTAAACCCCAAGAGGAAGGTATGAAGAGTACAACATCAAGTTTTCCCTCACTAAGAAGCCAAGTTTTAATCGGACCAGTAGGAGAAAGAAATTATTTCTGAAGGTTGATGCTAGCTGATGTTGAAAGGGCACACTACCAAGCTCAGCAGCAACGTGGAATCTGCACACGACACAACCAAGATACTTTGCCCCAACAAAACAGTGAGGTTTTCAATCTCACCGGTTTTGCAAAACAAATGATAAGATGTATAATGCAGAAAACAATACTTGCTTGCAGTGAATGAAAAGAGAACAGTGATTGTAGTTAATGAGAGGAAAACAATGATTGAAGTAAAGAAAACAGTGTTTGCAGCAGTTGTATTGTCAGTGTAAAAGAATGGACCAGGGTCCACAATTCACTAGTGGTGTCTCTCCAAAACATATAGATAACATGTTGGGTAAACAAATAACATCTAGGCAATCGACAGAAATAAAGGTTGCACCTTAGTGCATATGCAAGACATAATGACTGCTATGAGATTCATGCGAGCATTACAACATAATTCATAGACCGTTATCCAACTGCATCTATGACTAATAATCCACCCTCATAACATAATCCAATAAAGACTTCGGGTATTAAGTTGCAAGCAAAAGATTATTGCATTAAGTAAAGTGCGTAATGTAAACAATGAAAACATTGTTGTCTTCTCCCTAATGGCAACAACACATCCCTCTTCCGTCACGTTTCTGTTACTCGAGCACAGATGAAAAGGAGGCATGAACCCACTATCGAACATAAATACTCCCTCTTGGAGTTACAAGCATCAACTTGGCTAGAGGATCTACTAGTAACGAAGAGCATGCAAGATCATAAATAATATAAACATGATAGATTGATAATCAACTTGACATAACATTCAATATTCATCAGATTCCAGCAAACACAACATGTAGCATTACAGATAGATGATCTTGATCATGTTAGGCAGCTCACACGATCTAAACATGGTGGAAAAAAGTGGAGAAGACAACCATCTAGCTACTGCTATGGACCCGTAGTTCAAGGATGAACTACTCACGCATTACTCCAGAGGCAGGCATGGTGATGTAGAGCCTTCCGGTGATGAATTCCCCTCCCGACAAGGTGCCGGGAGAGCTTCGGAACCCTCCCGAACTAGGGTTAGCGATGATGGCAGCTACGGAAATTTTCGTCGATGGAGGCTCGGGTATTTAGCGTTTTCTGGAGAAGGAGTATAAATAGGCGAAAGGGTGATGTTGTTGGGTGGCCAAGGGGCCCACACCACCTGGTGGCATGGCCAAGGGGGCCACGCCGCCCTATGGTGTGGCCACCCTGTGGCCCTCCTCCGGGTCTCCTCCGGACTCCATGTACGTGACAGAAAATAAGACCCTGGGTTTTCGTTTCGTCCAATTCCGAGAATATTTCCAGAACAACTTTTCTGAAACCAAAAACAGAAAAAAAACAAGAACTAGCGCTATGGCATCTTGTTAATAGGTTAGTCTGAGGAAATCCATAAAAATGATGTAAAGTCTATAGAGATCATGTAGAAAATCACATAATACTAATCATGGACATCATAAATTATAGATACGTTTGAGCCGTATCAAGTGCCATTTACTCAAGTTAAACCCCGTACTTTGCTTGTAAGGATTTTTCTTTAAGGACTTGTAGTTCGCCCAAAGTGCTCAAAATGCAGAGTCAGACACTTCCGTATATTCATTGATCTACGTCTTTGGGGGACCGGCTAAGCGCGCGTGCACATCAGACCGAGCCGCGGTAGACTGGATCTAGAGCACCGTCACACAGGGTGTGCTGCAGGTCTGGGTTACTCCAGTATCGTAAGGTGGGTTCCAAGAGCGTGCCCCCGGGTCACACCAGGGCAAACAATGAGAACCTCCCCCTCCGTCAACCGCCCACTCAATGCTCGAGCCAAACGGGGTGAGCCCGGCACCACACATAAGAGGACTTAGGTAGTTTGCAAAGGAAGAGATTTCAGGGATACTTATCTTTCCGGGTCTTGCTCTGGTTCACACCCGGGAGCAGGCCTCCGTGTACCGACGCCCACCCACGCTTCACACCATCCACGAGCGAGGCATTGAACTTCTTCTCCCATCAGCCGGAGGACGAGAACTGGGCGCCCATTTGGTGGGAGCAGAGGGACGAGTGTCTCTTTTTGTTGGTTTTGGTCGCCTTGACAGGGCGGTCTCTCACCCTTTCTGCGACGATCGAGGTGCTCAGCTCAGGCGATCTCATCCAACGACTCGTCCCCCGTCCCGGGAGCGTTCTCGTTCCTCCTCACGACCTGGAAACAAGATAGCACGATCCCCTTCCCCAGAAGTCGCAAGAGGCCGTCTTGGGTACCTTTTCTCTACCCAGGTGACATTGGCCCACCGGATGCTCCATCGGATAAGGCTAACTCCAGGGTCCTCGCCCGGCTCACGCCTTTTTCCATCTCATCGGTAATTCTCCTGGGTGTCTTCTCGGTGCGGGTTTGGCGAGCGTGCTCGCTTACTCCGACCACTAGACAAGAGGTGCCTCCGCGACAAGGTGCTTTTGTCTTTGCCGTGCCACCGCGATTGCCAATGCTGGGGGCAGCCACGGGCACATTGGGCCCACAGGCCATCCTTGCTGTGGCAACACCGCACATGCTCGGTCGTGGCGGCCAAATCAACCAGCCACGCCGGGGTATGAGGGTTTCCAATCGCCGGGAGGCGGGGATCCCCCCACGGGAGGTGCAACACCGCCATTGTGCCGCCTCCGGCAAGGTCCCTGGTGCTTGACCTCAAATCGGGCTCCTTGGTAGCCTAAACAGTTTCATCTATTCCGGGCGCATATTGCGCCAGATAGGCCGCTAATCACATGAGAGTGTGCGCCCCCCTACTTGGCACGCTAGATGTCGGGTGTCGAAATGCGGGCACCAGGAGTGACCGACATCCAGCTCCCTGATTTGTTTGGCAGCGGGGCGGAGGCAACCTTGGTCATAGCAGTCGTGTTGCTTAGAAGGAATGCGAATCAGGGTGCTATGGACAGGACACAGATTTTTACCCAGGTTCAAGCCATCGCGAGATGGATCTCTACGTTCTGCATGTCTAGTCTGGAATTATATGTTGGTACAAGCTACTTTAGCGGTTATAGCACGATGATATTAACTCAATAATAAACTTGGAGATATAATAATAACTGACTATTATTTTCTCTAGGGAATATCTCCAATAGTCTCCCACTTGCACTAGAGTCAATAATACTCTAGTTAGTATGATGTCATAACATCTACGGAAGTCCGATGTTAGTCAAACTTTGCATGTGGTTCCTTAGACATTGTATTTCACCTTTTGATCCAATCAACTCGTGATAAAGTTCCATTGGATTTATTACTAACTGCAATTGTATGAATCTGACTCCTTAGTAGAATTAATAATTCAAACGTCTTCAAACTAAATTATCATACCGTCTTTTGAAACCTCACTAAGTCGAATGACTTTTATCCAATAACTTGCAATCCACAATGTCACACATTGTGTTGTAACCATCCTTAGAAATATTGTAGAGTCCACTCATAATACACTAATATTGATAATTATACACCATATAGTCTTTACTGAAGAATCATAATCTGAATTAAAATCAATAAAGATTTGATTTCTTAATTCCACCAAAAATACATATGTGAGTAAACATGTCACAAAATTATTTGAAGCTTAAAAAAATCTACTCATCCGTTTTACACTTTGTAATACCACCGTGAATAATTATGTTAAAACATCTCACCATAATATTCAAAGTTTAATTATAAAAAAAGAACTACCGTTATGAGAAACGTTTACTAATTATTTTCTCCTTTATACCAGTTTGGCTAAAATAATTTAGCACTTGGAAACTTACCCGTTCTTGTGTGCCCACTCATGACAACGAGATCGGTAAAATCACAAAACTTGTGACTTGAACTCAACCCTTTCTACTTTGCTGACCAATGACTACAGAGGTCATGTCTATTGCATGATATCACGCCATGCTTACGTTTGAAACAAATTTCTTTGTCACATAGTTTCTGCAATTCGATTTTTTTTTGCAAAATCACACATAGCACACTCATCATAGTCATATTTATTAAACTCCTTAATCTATCTCATAGATTCTGAATTTAATAAGGCATTTTATGATAGTTCATTCAAAAATCTTTTAAATCCTTTCACGAGGTATTCTTGTTTCAATTAGGCCTAGCAGAATTAAAAGATCATATCTAAATCACATTGAATTTTAAGTACCTTCGCTTTTTATAATGAAAAAGAATAACTTCATGTTCCATTAATACGCCTGACTTAACACTCATAGTGTAATATTTCAGATTACTCAAGTAATCTAAAATTAATTACCCTTAGCAATTAGTTTTGCTACTTCGATCCAATAACAACACCAATCATTTGATATCATAAGTTCTCAACCTATCATTATCATTTATTCGCCCTTAATATTTTTTTAAAAAAATCAAGACTAGCTTTATGAATATCATATATTCACATATGTTTTCCTTTGTGAAAAATTCATGTTCCCGCGATTTAATACCACTTCAACTACCCCCAAGATGAAATCTTGGAGCTAACATGAGCATCTCCATCTTCCTAGATCTCTATGACAATTTTGTGTCATATATGAGGATTACTATGTTTTTTTTGCATTTGATGATCATTGTCTCAGAATTTTAATGACTACATCACAAAGTGAATATTGAATTAAATTCCTCATATTACCTTTTATGATATTAAGTTCAAACTTTATGTATCTCATACATAAATTCCTGGATAAGGTAATCAATTGGAAACATGTGTATGTTACCCTTTTCATTCTAACCTTAATCCAAAGATTCTCAATCTAAAATTAATATAATTTCCACCTCTCTATCACGAGAAGACACTTTTCTCCTTAATCCAACATGTTAGACACGCGGAGTTAAAGTGGAAATGTACTACCACTAATCATATTGGTTTTATGCCAAACCTCTTAATCAATTATGTGTCATACTTGTATAAGATTCATCATTGAAACTTTTATTAAAGTAACTCTAAATTAATTAATTAAAATGCTCCAACCTTTACAAACAAAATATTTGTACTTAGTGGGATGAGAATTGTTTTTTTTCACGCTTCACATATCACACCAAGACATTTTGTCGATTCTATTATAACATTACTTGATCCCCGTCTCACAAAGATTTTATTATCATGATTATTTTGAGTTTCCCAAAATTAATCATGAGTAATTTGACCAATATAAATTTCTTTCATCAATATGTTATAATTTTATTAAATCCTTATTTATTCAATCATATTTCTTTGATCTCATGTTCTGATTCATAGCACTGCCACTGACTTTTATGAGACATTGAAACAATTATTTCATCTATTCCAGTTCATCAATATTATACTTATCATATTAAGTCTTCAATGAAATTTAGTCAATTGGGAAAAATATCATTTTATGGATTCTTAGCTTTATCAAATAGCTTGGAGACAATCTTAAAACCATATAAATCAATAAAGGACTTATCTCAAATTTATTTAACAAGCCATCACAAATATTACTCAAACTTAAGTAATAAATTTAACTAAAATATTCATGACTTCATAATAAAACTCAATGACATAATACAATAAAGAAAATCATTAAATTTGAAATCCCAAACTTGGAACTCCCACACATAACTTACTATTCAAACTCAACAAGCTTCACGAACATAAAATATTCATTACATAATGATCGAACTCAAAATAAATCTTATTACAAAGTCCTAGTGTAGATCTTCATTATTGACTTGGACTTAATGAAATGACCAACTACACTCAAAGTGCATTTGCAATGTCATTCCAGAATTTCCTTTTCCTTCCATTATTAGCTCCTTCTAAAGTACCTGCCACTGATGCAAGTGCGAGCATCAATTAGTACCTCATACTAAAGATTATATAAAATATATCTATCATGCAGAAACACTGTTTCGATTACACTCCTTATTGGTCCGGACCTACTGATATACACATAAACAATACCTATCTTAAGTGTGTTTCTCCTACAGATTCGATAGTGCATGGACATGAAACTGGAAACTTTTTCATTTGCAATAATCAATAGCAGGGCCATGGACGCTCATATTGACTCCCACATACTATACAAATAAACTGCTAAACCTGTTGGCTATTATACAAATCTTCTATTACTCACGATACCAAATTTACACAAGATTATGGATTCCGGTATTGCCGTGAAACAATCTTTGGTGCACTTATACTTTTTTCTGTCTCGTTAACCGATAAGGTTCCTTTTATTTGTTACCATATTATGATATCCCACATGATGTATCATCATCCTGCATTGTCTGTAGAACTTATGGATATCAAGAATACCGATTGGGCCCAAACATGTATCTCTCTTTTTATAGAGGAGTAATTCCCATCTTAGAACATCGACGCAATATACTTCTTTAGTTTTACCCAGTGGCCACCCGTTGTGCTCACCCAGTTTACAGTGTGACTCTAGATAGTACCAAAGTAAAACCTCCAGAATATATCACCCCAATAACCTCCTAAGAGAAGGTGAATCAAGAGCAGCACTAGTGTTCAGAGTTGTACATTTCTTTGTTGTGGAAGATAATATTAGAACTTTGGGATCTCAAGTAATAAATTGCAGCAAACAATACAAATCCCAAGTGAATTTATAAATGAATTTATGCTCCCTTGCAACGGTGCCAAAAGATAGTCTTGCCGACCCACAAGTGTAGGGGGTCGCAATAGTCTTCGACGGAAGTATAACCCAAATTTATTGATTGGACACAAAGGGGTGCCAAAGAATGCTTATAAGGCTTAAAATGTGTTGTAAATTCAGTAACACCTATAAATATAATTTATTTACATAGTTTATTAGTAGCAATGGTGATATAATGACAGCAGTGATGTAATAATAACAATAGTGAAGTAAAAAAATAAAATAGTAACAACAGAAGACAATAGGGCTAAAAGCACTATAGGCATAAGGAAATATGAAGTGGCGTTGCATGAATGAGATAGTTCATATGATAGTCATAATATAGAGCAGGATACAGTTGAGTAATAAAGCATCCATGTTGGAACGCGTAGAGATAAACAAAAACTTTTCCTACGCGATGCTTCCAAGATCTAGCCGAGGTAGGAGGCCACGAGTATTACCACTAGACACGCGGGTGCGGATTATCGATGCAGCGCGTCGGGGCAGTGCAGTCCCACGATCCGATCCGGCTGATCCAATCCCTCGAACGTCGAAGTGCTGAACGTACAGCACCTCTGCCGGTATCCACACGTACGAGGAGGAGCTCCGACGGCGGACTGCTAGGTCCGGTGCGACGGCTGGACTGACTGGGGCTAGGGTTCCCAACGCATGGGAGAGTGGACTAACGTGCCCGATGGGCAACCTGCGCTCCTCTTTATATAGCGTATGGTAATGGGCTTCACAACACTTGTGGCCCATTCCCTCTGTGAGTCCGACTCACAAAACCAGTCCATTTCCGGTTCGGGTCCAACCCGACCAATACTTGCTCCCGCTCTTAAGTGTGCGACCCTGCAGGCTCATGGCGACTTGGACACGATTGGAGTCCTACTCTCAATCGATCAATCGGTAGCGGCTCCTAGCAGAACGTGCCGACTCCCAAGTTCCATTGAGTCGTGATGACATACCTTTCAATGTGATATTCATCTTAGTCCTTTTTGCCTCACGATATACCTTGTCGAACTATAGGCGATTTATCGTCATCCCTTAAATAGTTCAACTCTCTTCTCGATCCGTGATATGCGATTCATCTGACTAACTCTTAGTCAACCGACACAGTTAACACTTAACTGAGTCGCGCATGGCCATGCTTCCTGAATCATATCACTCGAGAGGGCCCAGAGAATATCTCTCCATTCGGAGGGGCAAAATCCCATCTTGATTATCCACATCACGCAGCTTGCTTCTCATTCGACCCGAACTCTGCCTTTATAGTTGCCTTGTCACAGAACAACGTTTGACAGAACCTAAGTCGGTGATCCACAACTCGGATTGTGCGACAACCTCTGGTCTAAGGATTACATTGATTGAGACATGCAAATGACGACTTGATCGTTGCATCTCAATGTGGGTCAGTCCGACTTGGTAAACTCTTTAGCCAAGTCCGTGAACGTTGGAATGGCATCACCATGCCCATGACAAGTGGAACCGTGTTATCAGCCAACACTCACATTAGTCTAGGGTGTGTGTCCAGCACAACCTAAATGACCAAGGACAATCTAGTATGAACAACATGAATATATAGTTCCACAATCGAATCACATATTCAATGACATATATCAGATGTTCAAAACAAGGACAACTTAATAACTTTATGAATACAGTGGGAATTACATCATACATGATTGCCTCTAGGGCATATTCCCAACAGTCTCCCACTTGCACTAGAGTCAATCATCCTGGCATCATGCCTAGGCATCGAATGCCCATGCCTCTCGTGTGCGCCTCATGCTTAGGCTGTGGTAGCGCTTTTGTCAACGGATCTGCAATGTTTGCATCCGTGTGTACTTTGCATAACTTGATATCACCTTGTTCGACAAACTGGCGAATGAGGTGGTACCGCATGAGTATATGTTTGTTCTTCTGGTGTTGTCTAGGTTCCTTGGCCTGTGCGATAGCACCATTGTTGTCACAATATACGTCCAAAGGATTGGACGCGCCCTGAACCACACCAAGATCAATCAGGAGGTTCCTGATCCAAACAGCTTCCTTTGCCGCCTCTGAGGCAGCAATATACTCAGCCTCTGTTGTAGATGCAGACACCGTATCTTGCTTGGAACTCTTCCAGCTCACAGCCCCTCCGTTCATCACGAACACGTATCCAGATTGCGAACGAGAATCATCTGAGTCGGTGAGATAACTCGCATCCGTGTAACCCTTTACAGTGAATTCCTCATCACCTCCATAAACTAGGAACATTTCCTTAGTATTTCTCAAATACTTAAGAATGTTTTTAACCGCTGCCCAGTGGGCTTTGCCAGGGTCAGCCTGATATCTGCTCGTAACACTTAGAGCATAGGAAACATCTGGCCTAGTACAAATCATGGCATACATGATGGATCCGATTGCCGAAGCATACGGAATCACACTCATCTGACTTCGCTCATCAGTCGTCGAAGGACACTGAGTCTTGCTAAGTTTTATACCATGGGACATAGGTAAGAATCCCTTCTTGGACTCTTCCGTTTTGAATTTCTTCAAAACCTTGTCCAAATAAGTACTCTGACTCAATCCAATGAGCCGCCTTGATCTATCTCTATAGATCCTGATTCCTAATATGTAAGTCGCCTCACCCAAATCCTTCATTGAGAAACTCCTTTCCAATGACTCTTTGGTTTCTTGCAACATCATGACATCATTTCCAATCAGTAATATGTCATCCACATATAAGATTAGAAAGTTTACTTTGCTCCCACTAAACTTCTTGTATAAACAAGAATCATGATCACTCTTGATGAAGCCAAACGATTTGACTACCTCATCAAAGCGAATGTTCCAACTCCGAGATGCTTGCTTCAACCCATAAATGGATTTCTGAAGTTTGCATACCTTGTCAGCATTAGCTGGATCGACAAAACCTTCGGGCTGTATCATATACACGTCCTCAGTTAAATTTCCATTAAGGAAAGCCGTCTTGACATCCATCTGCCATATCTCATAGTCGAAATAGGCTGCTATGGCTAACATGATCCGAATTGATTTAAGCATCGCTACGGGCGAGAAGGTCTCGTCGTAGTCAACTCCTTGAACCTGTCGGAACCCCTTCGCGACAAGTCGTGCTTTATAGACGGAAATATTTCCATCCATATCAATTTTCTTCTTAAAGACCCATTTGCACTCGACGGGTCTTGCACCGTCAGGCAGATCAACCAAATTCCAAACTTGGTTTTCATCCATGGACTTTAACTCGGATCTCATGGCTCCAAGCCATGACTTGGAATCAGATCCCACCATCGCTTCCGAATAAGTTGCCGGCTCATTACTATCTAACAGTAAAACATCTCGAGCACTCTGTAATCTGGCAGATCTCCGAGGTTCAGGTGCTGTAACCGGTGTAGGTACCACGACCGGCTCAGCCTCCAAGGCCATTGCCGACTCGCCCCTAGCTGGTTCTTCTCGAATTTCTTCGAGTTGCACCGTGCTCCCACTGACTTCCCGACTGAGAAACTCTTTCTCAAGGAAGACACCATTCCGAGCGACAAACACTTTGCCCTCTTCCCGGTTGTACAAGTAGTACCCCAAGGTTTCCCTCGGATACCCCACGAAAATACACTTATCCGACTTGGGCGTGAGCTTGTCCGACTGAAGTCGCTTGACAAATGCCTCACAACCCCAAATCTTAAGAAAAGACAAACTTGGCTTTTTGCCCGTCCACATCTCATGTGGTGTCTTCTCTACTGACTTTGATGGTACTCTGTTTAGTGTGAAAGCTGCAGTTTCTAGACAATAACCCCAAAATGATAAAGGTAGATCTGTCCGACTCATCATTGATCGTACCATGTCCAACAAGGTCCGATTTCTCCGTTCCGATACACCGTTTCTCTGCGGTGTACCCGGCGGAGTGATTTGAGGAACTATTCCACAACTCTTTAGATGGTCATCAAACTCATGGCTCATGTACTCGCCTCCACGGTCCGACCGTAGAAACTTTATTTTCTTGCCGAGTTGATTTTGTACCTCACTCTGGAATTCCTTGAACTTTTCAAAGGCTTCCGACTTGTGTTTCATTAAATAGATATATCCATACCTACTCAAATCATCAGTGAAGGTAATGAAGTACTCATAACCACCTCTGGCTGTCGTGCTCATTGGACCACATACATCACTATGTATTAGTTCCAACAAGTCGGACGCCCTTTCACAACTCCTTGCAAAAGGTGTCTTGGTCATTTTGCCTAGTAGGCATGATTCACATGTCTCGAATGACTCTAAGTCAAACGAAGTTAGAAGTCCATCATCATGGAGCTTCTTCATGCGCTTCCAACTTATATGACCAAGCCGACAGTGCCAAAAGTAAGTCATATTCAGATCATTTGGTTTCAACCTTTTAACATTTATGTTATAGACCGATTCACTATTAAGATTTAAAATAAATAACCCGTTCTGAACGGGTGCAAAGCCATGAAACATATCTTTCAAATATAAAGAACAACCATTATTCTTAATATTCGACTCATAACCTTGTCTCATCAAACATGAGGCGGAAATAATGTTTCGACTAAGCGCTGGAACATAATAACAATTATTTAGTTCCAAAATAAATCCTGAAGGTAAATGAAGTTGCATCGTGCCGACTTCCAACGCAGCGAATCTCGCCTTGTTGCCGACCCGAATGTCAACCTCTCCTCTTGCCACGCTCCTAGTTCTTACCAGTCCCTGCAACGAGTTGCATATGTGAATAACTGATCCGGTATCATATACCCAAGAACTATTAGGCGCATCAGCAAGATAAATGTCTATAACATTGCACACAAGCGTACCTGAGTTGGAAGTCACACCTCCACTCTTGGCTCTGTCAGCCAAATACTTGGTGCAGTTCCTCTTCCAGTGGCCATCTTGCTTGCAATAGAAGCAGTTGGATCCGGCTGTAGGAGAAGGTTTAGTCTTTGAGGGAGCACTCTGGACAGGGCCATGGGTGCTACCTCCTGACTTATCCTTCTTCTTCTTAGTCCAAGAACTCTTCTTGAACTTAGCCTTATTCTGCACCATCAACACTTGACTGGCGCCTTTCTTGAGATCAGCCTCTGCCGTTTTGAGCATCCCATGTAATTCAGTGATACTCTTATCCATACCATGCATATGGTAGTTCGAGATGAACGAACCATACGCACTAGGAAGAGAGTTCAGAATTATATCAGTAGCGAACTCTTTGTTAATTGGGACGCCCAGCCGATCCAGAGACTGAATGTAACCAATCATCTTGATTACATGCGGACTCAGTGGATCGCCATCTTTCAGCTTACAGCCCAGCAAAGCTTGAGAGACTTGATACCTCTCGGTCTTTGCCTGAGCCTGGAACATACTTTTGAGGCTTTCGATCATATCGTAGGCCTCAACATTCTCGAACTGCTGCTGCAAGTCCGGTTCCATGTGTGCAAGCATAAGACAGCTAATTTCCGTAGACTCATCTCTAGTCTTACGGTAGGCATTTATGACAGCGACAGTCGCATCGTCATCTGGCTCTTCTAGAAGTGGAGTTTCTAGAACATGTTCTTTCTTGTCATGCTTGAGGACTATCCTCAGATTACGATACCAGTTGGTGAAATTAGTTCCATTAAGCTTATCTTTCTCTAGGATTGACCTCAACGCAAACGTGGACAACTGAGGAAGGTTGCTAGGTGCCATTGATCTACAACAGAAAATACGCAAAAACACTTAAGACATGTATTCATAAAAGAGCAGGCACATTAAACGCTTTAATACTTATGCTCCCACTAGAACCAACATCCCTCCGATGGTTGCTAAGTGATTCAAGATCCTAAATAAGCAAGCCGACTAGTGAGCTTTAGCATCACCGCTAGCCGTCAAGTGATCTAGGTAGGCAACACCTTGCCAATCGTATCCAATACGACTACTGTTAGTTGGGTGACATCACATGCCCCGGCTCCCAACCTACCTCGCCCCGAGCCCCACAACCGTTGTGATGGACTCGTCTAGATTACCAAGTGCTTCTGCTTGTAAGAGTCCGACTCACACCCACCTAACCGGAAAGAATTGGTAGCACCTCAATTTTATGAGCCCACTACCAAGAATGTCCGACTTGTGATGGTGCAGCACTGGCGGGGCGACCGACTAGACCTTCTTTGAGGGATTAAAGAATCTACCAACTATCTAAATAGAGGTAAATAGAGACATAACAATAACACAAATAAAGCAATTATAATGTGAAATGGTATGGCTCTCTTCATGGTGATCTCCATCTCCACGAAGCTTGTAAGTCGACTCGTGCCAACTCTTGTCACGCGCCATCTTACTCCATGTAGCCGACTTGTACATCGACTTGCATGCCACCGGGTTCTCCAACAAGCTACACTAGCTAGTAAATAAAAATTTACATAGAGAATCCGACACGCAGGACGGTATACAATAAAATGACAGCACCTAGGCTCCAGCCGGCTGACATAAACATGATACGCAGATCATGTATGGATTAAACACATCACATGCACATAAGCCATACCATTGACAACTTCCTGCAAAAACAAGTTATGCATCGATACGATATCTACCGGCGTTGTGAAACTCGCAACGACATCTAAGGCGCTACGACAGGGCGAAGCCGGCGGTCCCAAGATCTAGCCGAGGTAGAAGGAACTGTTGGAACGCGTAGAGATAAACAAAAACTTTTCCTATGCGATGCTTCCAAGATCTAGCCGAGGTAGAAGGCCACGAGTATTACCACTAGACGCGCGGGTGCGGATTATCGATGCAGCGCGTCGGGGCAGTGCAGTCCCACGATCCGATCCGGCTGATCCAATCCCTCGAACGTCGAAGTGCTGAACGTACAGCACCTCTGCCGGTATCCACACGTACGAGGAGGAGCTCCGACGGCGGACTGCTAGGTCCGGTGCGACGGCTGGACTGACTGGGGCTAGGGTTCCCAACGCATGGGAGACTGGACTAACGTGCCCGCTGGGCAACCTGCGCCCCTCTTTATATAGCGTATGGTAATAGGCTTCACAACACTTGTGGCCCATTCCCTCTGTGAGTCCGACTCACAAAACCAGTCCATTTCCGGTTCGGGTCCAACCCGACCAATACTTGCTCCCGCTCTTAAGTGTGCGACCCTGCAGGCTCATGGCGACTTGGACACGATTGGAGTCCTACTCTCAATCGATCAATCGGTAGCGGCTCTTAGCAGAACGTGCCGACTCCCAAGTTCCATTGAGTCGTGACGACATACCTTTCAATGTGATATTCATCTTAGTCCTTTTTGCCTCACGATATACCTTGTCGAACTATAGGCGATTTATCGTCATCCCTTAAATAGTTCAACTCTCTTCTCGATCCGTGATATGCGATTCATCTGACTAACTCTTAGTCAACCGACACAGTTAACACTTAACTGAGTCGCGCATGGCCATGCTTCCTGAATCATATCACTCGAGAGGGCCCAGAGAATATCTCTCCATTCGGAGGGGCAAAATCCCATCTTGATTATCCACATCACGCAGCTTGCTTCTCATTCGACCCGAACTCTGCCTTTATAGTTGCCTTGTCACAGAACAACGTTTGACAGAACCTAAGTCGGTGATCCACAACTCGGATTGTGCGACAACCTCAGGTCTAAGGATTACATTGATTGAGACATGCAAATGACGACTTGATCGTTGCATCTCAATGTGGGTCAGTCCGACTTGGTAAACTCTTTAGCCAAGTCCGTGAACGTTGGAATGGCATCACCATGCCCATGACAAGTGGAACCGTGTTATCAGCCAACACTCACATTAGTCTAGGGTGTGTGTCCAGCACAACCTAAATGACCAAGGACAATCTAGTATGAACAACATGAATATATAGTTCCACAATCGAATCACATATTCAATGACATATATCAGATGTTCAAAACAAGGACAACTTAATAACTTTATGAATACAGTGGGAATTACATCATACATGATTGCCTCTAGGGCATATTCCCAACAATCCAAGAATCAATCAAACATAGGCATGTATTTTAAACATAGTTGTACGTGATTGCAATAAGAAATTGCATAACATATTTTGTCCAACCATCCCGTTTCAGCAGGGCCAATCACGTACCTAAGGATAATTAAGGTACCCCTTTTACAAAGCACTGGAGACAAGCATTAACACTGAATGAATAATGTGATCCTCAAATTACAAATATCTCCTTTGATATCACAATATGTCACTTTGGGGTCTCCGGTTCCAGACAATAATAGGTGCATATGACTTGTAGATACGGTCTAAAACAATGACTATATTCATGAAAACATAACATGTTCAGATGTGAATCATGCCACTCGGGACCTAATAACAAGCATTGAGAACAACAAGTTGCAACAACGATGGCTAACACTCATAGTGGATACTAGGCATCATGCCCTAATCAATCTAACATCTATTACATGAACGATCTCATCCAATCCCTACCACCCCCTTTGTCTAAAGCAGGTAATTACTCATACATGGATGGGAAATCATGATTGATGATGGAGGAGTGTTGGTGATGACGACGGTGACGATCTTCCCTCTCCGTAGGTCAACCCCCGTCCCGACAGGGCGACGGAACAAGAATTTCTGTCCCCAGAACTAGGGTTTTTGATGACGCCAATGCTCTAAATCGTTTATATCAAAATCCTTTGGGGGTCTCCATTTTAGGTCATAAAGGTATTATATGCCAAAGGGAATCGGGAGGCGAGTCACGGTGGTGGATGGAGGCTAGAGGACGCGGCCCTGGACCCACCCATGCCTAGGGGTCGCTCCCTCTGCTGGTGCCCTCCGGTCCCCCTTTTCGACAAAAAACTCCTTTATAATTTTTCCGGGATTTTTCCGTAACTTTATTTCTGCATACAAATAAGCTACCAATGCAATTCCGCTGAAAAAAACGTCCGACCCTGTTAGCTCGATTCAAATCATGCAAATTAGAGGGAAAATAATAGTTTTTTTATAAAAGTAGATACATTTGGGACATATCAGCGTGCTTGCAAAGTTAAATAAATAAGCAGACTATTTGGGAGCATGTCCATGCTGGGGTTGGAGTAGTTGAGAGGAACTTTCTTTTCATGGATCTTTTAGTTGCACAACAATGGGTGCTCACCTAGGCAAAGAGCACGGCCGGGCCCATGGGAGTGCGACCCGTGCGGCCGCACAGGGCCCAAAAATTTAATTTTAAGTTCTCATGTATAGGAGAAAATAGGATAGAAGTTATTGTACATCATGAAAGAATTTGTAGGGCAATTGGTAGGATGAATCAGTTTCTTCTAGGAGGTGCAAGGTTCGAATCATCTTTGCTACATTATATTTTTAACTAGTTTTTCTTTTCTCTTGTACTAAACTGAAGGTGATCCCTGCGGTATTATATTTTCTCTTAGTCTTTTTAACTATTTTCTCTCTCGTACTAAACTGAGAAAGAAAATGAACTACTCCTATCTACTCATATGTACATTATCTATTTAAGCCAGGCATTGAATATTTAAATTAAAGTTTATTTATTTTTTCCACACATTATAAATATTTCCACACAACGACCCATAAAAACAAGCATATACATTATCTATTTAAACTTCTATTAAACGTTTAAATTAAATTTTATCCAGATTTTTTTTGCAAACGGTAACGATATTTCTTCGAGTGGGAGGAAATTTACAGTTACTGGTCAGGTTTAAAAATTCTTAATCTAAAATGTATTTCTATACGGTAGTAATATTTTTTTGACGGGGGCGATGTTAATGGTTATCGATTGGTTCTAAATAACTAAAATACCCTACCTAGACACCTGAATGCGAGGTAGTGGATTCGTACAAATCCAAATTGAAGCACGACCCAGTTTCTCGGGCCCCCTTGTCGATCAACCCGGCTAGCAACATTATAATGCCAACAGGAAATGAAGTTTAATTCATCTTTTGTTCCTTCTTGACGTGCTTTGCGCTTGCGACTGGCCGACCGTCAATTCCCCAATTCTGTTGATATTTTTGTAGGGACCGATAATTAGATTTTTACAACGATTAAAGAGGACCCATTTAAAAGTTCCTCATAGGGCCTCGGATTTTGCCGGCCCGGCCCTGGCAAAGAGATAGTAGTTTTCCTTTCCATCTACTTAACCTTTTTAAGACGGTGTTCAACATGTTTCCATTCGTAATTTGTAAGTATCCAAAAGCATATTGGAATACACAAATATGTAATTGGAAATTGGTCTTGCTCACAGCCAAATAGTTCGACTTACAGAGAATCATGTCTAGGGCCTCTCTGAAACAAAACAATCCACTTTTGTGAAAAAAAAATTAAGTCCAAAAATAGGGTAATCTTGACTTACTATTTTTTTTCGAAGTAATCTGTAACAGCCCAATTTTTTGGAAGACAGGAAAAACTTGTTTTCAATAACCCAGAAATCAGGGCCAACAAATTTTTTTTAATATGTTTGACTTGTGCTTGTGTTTCTTTTCTATTTGCTTGTTGATTGTGCTTTTGTTTGAGTTTGTTAACAACTAACATTAAAACCAATGATCGTAACTTTCTTAAAACACAACCCCTGTGATCAAGTCATGACAACAAAGCTTATCATCTTCATCCATCACACTCTTTTGGCAAAAACCTTTTTGAAAATGTTTTGATTTTAGAAGAAACCCAAAGGCCAAGTTTTGAGAAGACAAAAGATAATTTCCAAAATTATATGAAAAGTATTTTGGAGCTAATCATATCCAACATGTTTTCAACCAAGATGTTTTTGCAAGAATTTCAAAAACTCCTTCTCACTTCCTTCTTTTGCAAAGACTATAAGAGGGGACATTATTACCCCTGGGTTTTTCTTCCATTATATTCTTTTGGAAATAACAAGCTTTGAGATAAACCTTTTTAAAAACTCCTCTTGTCATGATGTGTCTTGATCACTACCTCTATTTAACACATGGGAGACCATCCTGGAAATTAATTTGAAGAACTCAGTTGTTTGAGTGATCCTGTGTGTCTTGTTATTTTATCTGCTAGTTGTGTGATCTTATCTTGTGTTTGCTTTGACGTATTTATTTATGTTTGTTGATTAATGTGTGTTGTTAAATAAAATAAAACCTAGTAATAACAAGATCAAACATCAATATCATATTCCATCTCATGTCCATATCATCTTCTGTTTTCTTAAAAATCTCCAACTTTGGAGACAGACTTCTATGACAAATCTTGAGCCAATCATCATACATCTCATTGTATATATCTATTCTACCTATCCAAGTTGTTATTATGGATATTGAAACCCTTTGTTATCATCTATCAAAGTCCTTTTGAAGGCATCCCCAAAATAGTGATCATATCTCCTTTATTATGAAGCACTTTGTCCATGTTGCTCCAAATCACTCCTTATTGTTTTCAGGCCCAATGAACCTACTCTTGTAATCTACATGACCTATAAATCACCTCAATGTGGTCCATTTATTTTACAATGGACATTTAATTATTCTTCTCTCATGGTTTTTAGCCTATTAAATAAACCCCTGTTTTCACCCTTTTTCCACTTGGTGTCTCAACTATTTTCAAAAGAGTTGTTTATTAAAAATAACTTTTGATACCTATATCATCTACTATCCCCTCCGAACTCAAAAATATTTGTTTTAAAAGCATTTTACTATTTATTATTTTCCATTTTCCAAAAGGCCAGAAATGGACATTAAAATATTTTGTGAAGAAAAGCATTTCCTAAAATCTTGGAAAAATTACCCAACATGCCTATGGTCATGTGGGACTTACTTATACAAAAAAAATTGCAAGTTGTTTTGAAAATTTTGGATAAAACATTTAAAAACAGTTTCTGCCATTTTTTAATTCCCAAAATTTTGTGAAAGAAAAGTTTCCAGAAAAACTTGAGACCACCACCCCTAGACTCCATTTTTCATCCTCTATCCAATGTACATGATATTTACATATGTTCTATTCAAATTATTGGTGAAAAAATCAAAAACCTCCACTGGTGAGTCTGGTCACTGTTGAGTTCAAGCTTATCCTGGCCAATTATTGCATTATCTCCACCTCTCTCTTCATCCCTGGCATTGTAAACATCCATATTGCACTCCTAGACATGGTATACCAATCCCTAACTCTCTTCCTCTCCCTCACTCTCAGCCAATAGCAAGTGGACAAAGATGGTGATCACCCTCCTCTTCTCAGTCCACCTCCACAGTGCATCCCAAAAGAAAATATCGCGCCAACACACTCCTTTCACACCCGTGAACTCTCTGGAACAAACATCACTCTCTCCTTGTCTCCATCTCCCTTACTCGTGAGCTGTCCATGGAGTCCAGAGCGCGCTCGCCACGTCGCTCGCGTTCCAACACATGGACAACATGCCGAGCCTCGCTTCCTTGTCTACTCGCTCCAAGATCTCTCTAGGAGCATGCCCGTGCTCTCCCTTGGCCTCATTCGCCCTCCGATCCCCTCCTCATCCCTGTCGAACACCTGCGGGTGAAGGTTGGAAGCTCCGTTTTCCACTCGTCTCGGACCTCCTCCTCCCTTTCCCTCTCGACAGGAGGAAACTATCTCCATGGCATATCTTCCGTGCAGGTTACTTCCCGCTGAGCTTGGCGTGGATAGTGCTCCTCCCGGTCCGCCATGGATGCAGCTCACCGAGCTCGTCTCCAGATCGATACAGAGGACCTCCGCCTCTCTTGTTTCTTTCTTTGTACTTGGTTCGACCCCAATCGCATCTCTCCCGCATTAATTTTGTTCCCTCTCCATCGCAGGGATGGCGCCATCCCCGACCCCGCTTGGCCGCCGCTGGCCCGAGGAACCCCAGCGCAGAAGCTTTCCCCTCGTGAGCCACAAGGGGCATGGGATTCGCGGCGTCTCCCGGAGCTGTTTGGAGCTTGCTGCGTTTCCAATGGAGATCTGGAGTGGCCTACGGCGGATCTCCGGCAACTGCTCCGCCTCTGCTCCTATTTCCGTCGCCACTTATTGGTCACCGCCGGCCACTTGCGACGTGGAGCGTCCCTCCACGTTGGATCTGAATCCAACGGCAGCATAACCCTTCGCGCAGGCTCCTGTCACCAATGGGCTGGCCGAGATGCAGCCCAACCGCGAGTTTGAACTCTTCCCGTGCAGGAGAACTCTTGGCAGGCCGGCCCAGTTCGCCGATCTGGCCTGTTTTCCCTCTGCAGGTTGTTCTTTTTCTTTTCCCTGCAGATCCAGATCTAGTGCTTTGGTTTAATTCGAAATAAAAATGATAATATGTGAATCTTGAAAAAATAAAAATCACAGTTGTAGGTCTACAAATTGTTAACCATATCCAACTTGTAGACTTGCATTTTGTGCAATACTTTGGAAGAAATAAAATAAATGGCAGAGACACTCATTGACACCATTTCTTTAATAACATGAGTTTTATGTATCCAAAACATGCAAACTAAACTGTTCTTAGTATCCGTTGATAATGTCTATCTATGGAAGTTGGCCTTGTGTTGACTTGAGTTGTGGTGTGGAAATGGCATGCATGTTAGTTTTAGGCCAGAGAGCACTTATGTGAATTATTTAATTTTATTGGTGATGATTTTTGAAGTGAATCCAATTGTGTTGGTTTTCTAGTGACTAGGAGCACCTTATAATAGATTTTCATGATTTTAGGAGTTACAGAATAGGCATGGTGGATTATTTAGTGTTTAGCCATTTTCTGCATATTATTGCTATGCCTTTATTAAATTGTGTGTTATATTGTTTTTGATATAAAATTGAATCCTAGTATGTGTATGTTATTTATACGTGTTTGAAATGTGTATTTAGTGTTTCACTAGTATGATAGGGTTTGTGCGTGAAAACCATGATTGTTATAGTTTTAATCTCATAGGATTGTTTTCCTAGTAATAATAGGTGAAATTATGTTATTCTTCATAATGGTATGATAAAATGAATAAATGCTTTAGTATTGTTTTCCATAGCATAGCTACTGTTATTCTAGCATACTATACTTGCTTGCATGCTTGAGTGAGCTCAAGATCAAATTGTCATGCTATGATAGTTTTAGATGATTTTCTGCGATAAGTTGTTATTTGCATGCTTAAATTTGGAGGCATTGATTAGATTGTTATTTTGAAATTACTAGCATGTCTAGGTGTTGTTTCCTCTTTTATTTGAATGCTATCTTACAGATCCATCATGTTAGAATAAATCATGTTTGGTGATCCATTATGGTTATGCATGTATGCATGTCTAAATGGCCCTTTTTGCATCTCTAGTTTTAGTAGTCTTTTTGCTCCATGATTATTTTCATGCATTGAGTCATGCCATGACATGTTTGGTATTGTTTCGTATCTGTTATTAGGTTGCTTAGATACTGGTTATATTCATTCTCCATGTTTAGAAAAGCATGTGTTACTATGGGCTTGTAGTATTGCTTGATAATATTTTCCTATGCATGTGTATGTGTTCCTAGGTTGTTTTCTTGTTATTTTGTTCATCCTCATGAATTACCAGAGAGTCATTTAACCTTATTTGGCCATGATATGAGAGTGGCACACCCACTGGACTCATGCCATTTTGGTTGAGGATCCATAACATCAATTCTAGTGTTATTCACGTGTGTTGTCTGTGCATGTTTTGCTTGATGGTGTGCACCGTAGTAATATTGTTTGTGAGTGTACTTGTTTGATGAAATGCTTGCTGTATGTTTACTTTTTTTTCAAGTTCTTGCCTTTGTTTGGTTCTGATTGGGTGTTTTCCTTTTTGAGGTTACGGCGTTAGATAACGGAGACGGTATTATTTACCGGAGAGGTTTTTATTGCAACTCTTGTTTATTTCAAGAGCAAGACCAAGACCAGTGCCAAGGCAAGCCACTCTAAATGCTTGTTGTTGTTTTACTTATCACTATCTATCATGCATGTTTTACTTCTGAAGTTTTACAAAAGTTAAATTAAAAAACTATTCATTTTAGTGGACTATACCACTATCTATTTTGTGTATCTATTATGCTATATCCACTTTATAATCTTGGTGTTACCAAGACCTTTAGATATTTTAATATCACCACCTCATTTACTTAAGTCCCCTAGTGGACATTTTAACCTGATGATTTTTGGAAATCAAAAGCTTGGAAAAACCCCCGAGGAAAGGTGGGACCTTGTCTGAGGGAGGTTTGTGAAGAAGGAAATGTTTTCGACTTGTTTTCCAAAAATGACACATAACCTAGTCTTCGCCGGACAACCAAGCCGTGCTGCCACATTACCCCAATATAGGAACAGGGTCTAGCTAATTGCTTGTCGGTGTTAGTCCGTGCCTACCTCAAAGTGCTATGGGGGTTAGAGTCCCCCGAACCGAATTGTCGCCAGGAGGGAGAAAACGGGACATTCACAGTGTAGGATTAAGTTCACTACCGGTTGCGGCAATTGGGTCTCCTGCCATGGCGGTGTGTTGTCAAGGGAAACCGGATCGATACGGCTGACTCACTCGGTGCCGGGGAGAACAAACCCAGTTGAAGAGGTAGTCATTTACTAGAGCTGACATAGTGGATGGTTAGGACCAGTTATCCGATGTTTGCATACTGTCTCGAACAGTCCATGGGTGTTCACGGCGGATGTACTGGATCTTGTGGATTGTGTACACCTGTGCAGAGTAAAACTATTCATAATAGCCGCGTCCTCGGATATGGCCAGTTGAATGGCCATGTAGCTAGCATTGTGTCAATGTTTTCGAAAAGCTGGAAAGTGTTTCGGAATTGTACCTGGGAGGTACGTTGAAAGGGAATGAGTGTACCTTTGAGGTACGGAAAAAATGATGGTTTGGAAGAGGTGTTTCTCGAAGAAGTTTTGCAAATAGAAACTTTCTTTTATTTAGAATGTTTTATCAAAACTTTGTGGATATGCAATATCTGCAGGAGAAATAAAATATCTTTTGAAGTATCTTCTTCAACCAAAACAACTGAAACTTGTGCAACCATGATGTGTCTTAAATTCATCATGGCTAGATGAACCTTAATTACAGCCTTCCCACAACTTTTATATATGCATACTTGCATGTTTAGCTTTCATTTGGGGTGTCTTGCGAGTACATTCCAATGTACTTACAATGGTTTCGTACCTGGCTATTGTCTTAGCCAGACTTTGAGCAGAAACCCGGAGAACCTGAAGAAGATGGTGTAGCTAACGGTTGTGCGAACTAGGAACATCTCCGAGTCAGTAGCATGTAGGTAGTCAAGGGGTGACTTGGGTTTACCACGTGTGTGTTTTGTAGACTTCCGCTCTTTAGTGTGTTTTTCTGCCCTGGTGGCAGTTGTTTTCAACTGAGTCATGTGACCAGTTGTGTTAGCCGTGTATTCGTGTAGCTGATGTTGTATCTGTAATGCCAACTCGAGTATGTTGTTCACGACTAACTGATCATGGGATCGTGAATGTATGCATACTGGAGGTCTCAGACTAGTAGTCTGGGTCTCCACAGAGTTGGTATCAGAGCCATCCTGACTTTAGGAGACCTTAGTTAGCACGGACGTCAGATAGGAAATAAAAATATTTTGGTAAAAACTATATTACTGCCTAAAATGTTTTTATTTATGGAATCCTAAGCATGGTTTCCATCTTTCTCATATTTTCAAAAAGATTATTGCCTGGTTTATAAAACAAAAGTTTTGAAGAAAAACATAGAAAATAGTAAACATACCTTTTTGGTCCTTTGTTTTCATGGCTCAAAATATTTTGCAAATAAATAAACATGAGTTTATAAAACCCTGGTTTTTATTTAAAAGTCCACCAAAAAGTTTTTCTCTGTTATCTTTTTAAAAATTACGTACTTGACGATGTCCCAATAAGACCTTAGTAATCAACAACCTGAAGGAAAAATAAACTTCCTCCTGAAGACCTCAAGATCAGAGTGAATGCTACACTAATACTGAAGACCTGTTACAACCTTCAACCCTGGAGTGATCTCACTGTAAAGCCATTTTTCAATCCAAAACAAGATGAAGGAAATCCTCGAGATCAGAAGACCTTGCCAAGTATCAAGCTCAACAATGACAGTCTACAACGATGTTAACAATATGAAGGCTTCAACCACTCTGGTTGATTCAGACCCATAGGGTTTGTCAGGTTTGCTCAGTTGTTTTGATTGAGCTACCCGTTCTTCATCGATTCTAGACGTTTGCTGGTGCTTAAAGTACCTGGTTTGCCTTTGACTGAGTGTTTTTTGCTAAATTAATTGTGTTTGTTGGATTGCCTTGCTCTGTTCTGATTGATTAGTTTTTCCACAACTCTATTTTGAAAAACTTTCCTTTTTAATCTTTTTGCACCAGTGTTTCAACATATTAACAAGTTAGTGCACCCACATCCCTCTGTTTTTCCCCAACACCCAGAAGCAGAAGAAGAATCATTTCAGATCTACAATTTTTCACTTGAACTTCAAAGGGATACATGATTCGAAGGATAATATTGCACCTAACAGATGAAAGTTTCATAAAGTAAGATACAAGTCTGTTTCTAACACAGACCACTACACCTACTCTGGTGTAGACACTAACATTTTCCTAGCCCTCGCTGGCTGGAACCTGGTCTGACGATGAACCATTCTCACCTGACGCCGAGCACCGAGTTAGGCGACGGCGAAGCCCCTCGAGTCTTCCTGGCCTTGTGCCACCAACTTGGACCTCCAGCACCGCAGCCACCGGCGCCACTGCTCGTCCTTCTTCCACCGCGGTATCGCTCCTGGCGCCAGACCACCAGTTGTAGATGCCCCAGACGGTGCATACCACAGCTACCACGATCACCGTGACCTACCCCACCAGGCCACAGCTGAAGAACAACATGATGACGAAGTACTCCAGGGGATTTGCTTGCTCCAGCAGGGTGGCGTACTCCTTGAAGAAATCATCGACGAGTTGAGAAATGAAACCCATTGTGTGATGCGATTTAGTGAACCTCGACGACCCCCTTTTATAGCAGTAGGAGCAGGGCCCTCTCCTCCGTCGAGCACTACGCGGGAAAAGCCGAAGAATCCAGCTGTAGTACTCGCAAATGGCGTGAAACCACCGGCGCATCCCTCCACCAAGTGGTCGAAGAATCGACATGTCGCACTCACAGCAGTCTCATAGCGAGGTGTCATCCCACCCTGAGCTCATAGTGTGCGGGACGCCCTGATGCCAAGGCTGTGCGCACCAGAAGAGAAGGTCAGGCAAGAAGAAGAAGAAGAACAGAGAAGGGCATCGACTGCCAAGTGGGCCTGGTCCCACACGTCGGTGTATGACTCCAGAAAACTTCGGGTGTACCAAGCTTCTAACTCTCTTTCAAATCGTGGGAAAAATCTTGACAAGATCACTACTTGTTTGTAGCCTCTACCCTACACAACTAGGTCTCCGTGACCCCCTTTGTGAGTATCGAGTCTTATCTTCAGGATTGGAGCAAAATTTTGGTTTCCTCAAAAACCTGAGAAAAAAATTAATTTTTTTTTGTTAAAAAGAGTTTTGTTTTTGTTGTTTGTTAAGAAAACTCTCTTCCTTGTTTTCCATGACGAATCTCGAGGACGAGATTCATTTTAAGGGGGGAAGAGATGTAACCGCCCAATTTTTTGGAAGACATGAAAAACTTGTTTTCAATAACCCGGAAATCAGGGCCAACAAAAACTTTTTAATATGTTTGACTTATGCTTGTGTTTCTTTTCTATTTGCTTGTTTATGGTGCTTTTGTTTGAGTTTGTTAACAACTAACATTAAAACCAATGATCATAACTTTATTAAAACACAACCCTTGTGATCAAGTCATGACAAGAAAGCTTATCATCTTCATCCATCACACTCTTTCGGCAAAAACCTTTTTGAAAATGTTTTGATTTTAGAAGAAACCCAAAGGCCAAGTTTTCAGAAGACAAAAGATAATTTCCAAAAATATATGAAAATTATTTTGGAGATAATCATCTCCAACATGTTTTCAACCAAGATGTTTTTGCAAGAATTTCAAAAACTCCTTCTCACTTCCTTCTTTTGCAAAGACTATAAGAGGGGACTATATTACCCCTGGGTTTTTCTTCCATTATATTATTTTGGAAATAACAAGCTTTGAGATAAAACTTTTTACAAACTCCTCTTGTCATGATGTGGCTTGATCACTACCTATATTTAACACATGACAAACCATCCTGGAAATTAATTTGAAGAACTCAGTTGTTTGAGTGATCCTGTGTGTCTTGTTATTTTATCTGTTGGTTGTGTGATCTTATCTTGTGTTTGCTTTGACGTATTTACTTATGTTTGTTGATTAATGTGTGTTCTTAAATAAAATAAAACCTAGTAATAACAAGATCAAACATCAATATCATATTCCATCTCATGTCCATATCATCTTCTGTTTTCTTAAAAATCTCCAACTTTGGAGATAGACTTCTATGACAAATCTTGAGCCAATCATCATACATCTCATTGTATATATATATTCTACATATACAAGTTGTTATTATGGATATTGAAACCCTTTGGTATCATCTATAAAAGTCCTTTTGAAGGCATCCCCAAAATAGTGATCATATCTCCTTTATTATGAAGCACTTTGTCCATGTTACTCCAAATCAGTCCTTATTGTTTTCAGGCCCAATTAACCTACTCTTGTAAGCTCCATTACCTATACATCACCTCAGTGTGCTCCATTTATTTTACAATGGCCATTTAATTATTTTTCTCTCATGGTTTTTAGCCTATTAAATAAACACCTGTTTTCACCCTTTTTCCACTTGGTGTCTCAAATATTTTCAAAAGAGTTGTTTATTAAAAATCACTTTTGAGACCTATATCATCTACTATCCCATCCTAACTCAAACATATTTGTTTTAAAAGCATTTTACTATTTATTATTTTCCATTTTCCAAAAGGCAAAAAATGGACATTAAAATATTTTGTGAAGAAAAGTATTTCCTAAAATCTTGGAAAAATTACCCAACATTCCTATAGTCATGTGGGACTTAATTATACAAAAAAATTGCAAGTTGTTTTGAAAATTTTGGATAAAACATTTAAAAACAGTTTCTGCCATTTTTTAATTCCCAAAAATTTGTGAAAGAAAAGTTTTCAGAAGAACTTGAGACCACCACCCCTAGACTCCATTTTTCATCCTCTATCCAATGGACATGATATTTTACATATGTTCTATGCAAATTATTGGTGAAAAAAATCAAAAACCTCCACTGGTCACTCTGGTCACTGTTGAGTTCAAGCTTATCCTGGCCAATCATTGCATTCTCTCCACCTCTCTCTTCATCCCTGGCATTGTAAACATACATATTGCACTCCTAGACATGGTATACCAACACCTAACTCTCTTCCTCTCCCTCTCTCTCAACCAATAGCAAGTGGACAAAGATGGTGATCACCCTCCTCTTCTCAGTCCACCTCCACAGTGCATCCTAGAAGAAAATATCGCGCCAACACACTCCTCTCACACCCGTGAACTCTCTGGAACGAGCCCTCGCTCTCTTCTTGTCTCCATATCCCTTACTCGTGAGCTGTACATGGAGTCCAGAGCGCGCTCGCCATGTCGTTCGCGTTCCAACACATGGACAACATGTCGAGCCTTGCTTCCTTGTCTACTCGCTCAACGATCTCTCCAGGAGCATGCCCGTGCTCTCCCTTGGCCTCATTCTCCCTCCGATCCCCTCCTCATCCCTGTCGAACACCTGCGGGTGAAGGTTGGAAGCTCCGTTTTCCACTCGTCTCGGACCTCCTCCTCCCTTTCCCTCTCGACAGGAGGAAACTATCTCCATGGCATATCTTCCGCGCAGGTTACTTCCCGCTGAGCTTTGTGTGGACAGTGCTCCTCCCGATCCGCCATGGATGCAGCTCACCGAGCTCGTCTCCAGATCGATACAGAGGACCTCCGCCTCTCTTGTTTCTTTCTTTGTACTTGGTTCGACCCCAATCGCATCTCTCCCGCATTAATTTTGTTCCCTCTCCATCGCAGGGACGGCGCCATCCCCGACCCCGCTTGGCCGCCGCTGGCCCGAGGAACCCCAGCGCAGAAGCTTTCCCCTCGTGAGCCACAAGGGGCATGGGATTCGCGGCGTCTCCCGGAGCTGTTTGGTGCTTGCTGCGTTCCCAATGGAGATCTGGAGCGGCCTACGGCGGATCTCCGGCGACTGCTCCGCCTCTGCTCCTGTTTCCGCCGCCACTTATTGGTCGCCGCCGGCCACTTGCGACGTGGAGCGTCCCTGCACGTTGGATCTGAATCCAATGGCAGCATAACCCTTCGCGCAGGCTCCTGTCACCAATGGGCTGGCCCAGACGCAGCCCAACCGCGAGTTTGAACTCTTCCCGCGCAGGAGAACTCTTGGCAGGCCGGCCCAGTTCGCCGATCTGGCCTGTTTTCCCTCTGCAGGTTGTTCTTTTTCTTTTTCCTGCAGATCCAGATCTAGTGCTTTGGTTTAATTCGAAAAAAAATGATAATATGTTAATCTTGCAAAAATAAAAATCACAGTTGTAGGTCTACAAGTTGTTAACCATATCCAACTTGTAGACTTGCATTTTGTGCAATACTTTGGGAGAAATAAAATAAATGGCAGAGACACTCATTAACACCATTTCTTTAATAACTTGAGTTTTATGTATCCAAAACATGCAAACTAAACTATTATGAGTAGCCCTTGATAATTTCTATCTATGGCAGTTGGCCTTGTGTTGACTTGAGTTGTGGTGTGGAAATGGCAGGCATGTTAGTTTTAGGCCAGAGAGCACTTCTGTGAATTATTTAATTTTATTGGTGATGATTTTTAAATTGAGGAGCACCTTATAATAGATTTTCAAGATTTTAGGAGTTACAGAATAGGCATGGTGGATTATTTAGTGTTTAGCCATTTCCTGCATATTATTGCTATGCCTTTATTAAATTGTGTGTTATATTGTTTTTGATATAAAATTGATTCCTAACATGTGTAGGTTATTTATACATGTTTGAAATGTGTATTGAGTGTTTCACTAGTATGATAGGGTTTGTGTGTGAAAACCATGATTGTTATAGTTTTAATCTCATAGGATTGTTTTCCTATTAATAATAGGTGAAATTATATTATTCTTCATAATGGTACGATAAAATGAATAAATGCTTTAGTATTGTTTTCCATAGCATAGATAATGTTATTCTAGCATATTATACTTGCTTGCATGCTTGAGTGAGCTCAATATCAAATTGTCATGTTATGATAGTTTTAGATGATTTTCTGCCATGAGTTGTTATTTGCATGCTTAATTTTAGAGGCATTGATTAGATTGTTATTTTGATATTAATAGCATGTCTAGGTTTTGTTTTCTCTGTTATTTGGATGCTATCTTACAGATCCATCATGTTAGAATAAATCATGTTTGGTGATCCATTATGGTTATGCATGTATGCATGTCTAAATGGCCCTTTTTGCATCTCTAGGTTTAGTAGTCTTTTTGCTCCATGATTATTTGCATGAATTGAGTGATGCCATGACATGTTTGGTATTGCTTTTTATCTGTTATTAGGTTGCTTAGCTACTGGTGATATTAATTCTCCATGTTTAGAAAAGGGCTTGTAGTATTGCTTGATAATATTTTCCTATGCATGTGTATGTGTTCCTAGGTTGTTTTCTTGTTATTTTGTACATCCTCATGAATGACCAGAGAGTCATTTAACCTTATTTGGCCATGATATGAGAGTGGCACACCCACTGGACTCATGCCATTTTGGTTGAGGATCCATAACATCAATTCTAGTGTTATTCAGGTGTGTTGTCTGTGCATGTTTTGCTTGATGGTGTGCACCCTAGTAATATTGTTTGTGAGTGTACTTGTTCGATGAAATGCTTACTGTATGTTTACTTTTTGTCAAGTGCTTGCCTTTGTTTGGTTCTGATTGGGTGTTTTCCTTTTTGAGGTTACGGCGTTAGATAACGGAGACGGTATTATTTCCCGGAGAGGTTTTTATTGCAACTCTTGTTTATTTCAAGAGCAAGACCAAGACCAGTGCCAAGGCAAGCCACTCTAAATGCTTGTTGTTGTTTTAATTATCATTATGTATCATGCATGTTTTACTTCTTAAGTTTTACAAAAGTTAAATTAAAAAACTATTCATTTTAGTGGACTATACCACCATCTTTTTTGTGTATCTATTATGCTATATCCACTTTATAATCTTGGTGTTACCAAGCCCTTTAGATATTTTAATATCACCACCTCATTTACTTAAGTCCCCTAGTGGACATTTTAACCTGATGATTTTTGAAAAGCAAAAGCTTGGAAAAACCCCCCGAGGAAAGGTGGGACCTTGTCTGAGGGAGGTTTGTGAAGAAGGAAAATGTTTTCGACTTTTTTTCCAAAAATGACACATAACCTAGTCTTCGCCGGACAACCAAGCCGTCCTGCCACACTACCCCAATATGGGAACGGGGTCTAGCTAATTGCTTGTCGGTGTTAGTCCGTGCCTACCTCAAAGTGCTATAGGGGTTAGAGTCCCCCGAACCGAATTGTCGCCAGGAGGGAGAAAACGGGACATTCACAGTGTAGGATTAAGTTCACTACCGGTTGCAGCAATTGGGTCTCCTGCCATGGCGGTGTGTTGTCATGGGAAACCGGATCGATACGGCTGACTCACTCGGTGCCGGGGAGAACAAACTCAGTTGAAGAGGTAGTCATTTACTAGCGCTGACATAGTGTATGGTTAGGACCAGTTATCCGATGTTTGCATACTGTCTCGGACAGTCCGTGGGTGTTCACGGCGCATGTACTGGATCTTGTGGATTGTGTACACCTCTGCAGAGTAAAACTATTCAGAATAGTCGCGTCCTCGGATATGGACAGTTGAATGGCCATGTAACTAGCATTGTGTCAATGTTTTCGAAAAGCTGGAAAGTGCTTTGGAATTGTACCTGGGAGGTACATTGAAAGGGAATGATTGTACCTTTGAGGTACGGGAAAAATGATGGTTTGGAAGAGGTGTTTCTCCAAGAAGTTTTGCAAAGAGAAACTTTCTTTTATTTAGAATGTTTTATCAAAACTTTGTGGATATGCAATATCTACAAGAGAAATAAAATATCTTTTGAAGTATCTTCTTCAACCAAAACAACTGAAACTTGTGCAACCATGATGTGTCTTAAATTCATCATGGCTAGATGAACCTTAATTACAGCCTTCCTACCACTTTTATATATGCATACTTGCATGTTTAGCTTTCATTTTGGGTGTCTTGCGAGTACATTCCAATGTACTCACAATGGTTTCGTCCCTGGCTATTGTCTTAGCCAGACTTTGAGCAGAAATCCGGAGAACCTGAAGAAGATGGTGTAGCTTACGGCTGTGCGAACTAGGAACGTCTCCGAGTCAGTAGCCTGTAGGTAGTCAAGGCATGACTTAGGTTTACCACGTGTGTGTTTTGTAGACTTCCGCTCTTTAGTGTGTTTTCCTGCCCTGCGTGGCAGTTGTTTTCAACTGAGTCATGTGACCAGTTGTGTAAGCCGTGTATTCGTATAGTGGATGTTGTATCTGTAATGCCAACTCGAGTATGTTGTTCACGACTAACTGATCATGGGATCGTGAATGTATGCATACTGGAGGTCTCGGACTACTAGTCTGGGGTCTCCACATAATGTCCAACACCTTAATTGGCTTTAATTGCTTTAATCGCCACACTATTTTAAGTTACAAAATTATGGATCAAAGGGCGCCAAACTTTTGAGAAACCTTTCATTTTTAGAGCTTGTTACACAAAGGACCATTTGAGCTTGTCATGTGTCTTTTGTTAAGTCAATTTTTATTATCACCTTGTTTCTGTTTTTGGGTTTAACCCGTAGACCGTTTCATGGAGGATGACCAATCCATCTAGGATGTTTCTTCCTTTCATGAATGTTGTTTTGTTGGATCATATAACATGGTCCGTCACCGAGTTTATCCTAGTAGCCAGGGGCGGCGCCAGTAGGGGGTTGATGAGGGTCGGCCGACAAGGCTCAGACCAAGCGAAAAAACTCAGCATGCTCCTAAACGAAACTCACCCCCGAAAAAAAGTCAAACTCCATGCCCTGCATCTCTCCCGGGACTAATCTCCCATGCCTCTCAACTCCCGCGCCCGGCCGCCGGCCAGCCCGTGCCGCCATCCCGCCCGGCCGCAGTCCATCCCCGCCCGGTCGAGGATGGTCCTCCATCCCCGCATCTCACCGACACGCCTCCGCCCGACGACTGCCACGCATCTGCCGGTCTGCCCGGCCGCCCGGCAACCGCCACGCCCAGGGCTGGCCACCCCTCCGCCCGGCCATCGGCTACCGCCACTCCTCTTCCCAGGACCAGGAGCTGTTGCCTAGGACTTCCTCTGCCACGGTACCGCCGGCCACTGCCACTCCTCTGTCCAAGACCGTGGAAACCCCTGAAGTGCAGACAACGAAACGTGCAAGGTATACGGTCTGATCGATCAAACTCATCCATTGCGAGTGCAAGGTGGTTGCAAACTTGGGACAAGACACTTTTTTATTTTCTCTTTTCTCTGTTTGTAACATGGATCGTTGAGTACCTAGCATCCTACCGGTTTGACATGTGGGCACAGGGAAAAGCAGCCTTGGTGGTGGAATAATTTTAGATCGGTAGTGTATCCAGTCGCGAAGTGCTGCCACCGCCACTGGCCATGCATCGCCGCGCCCGACCACTGGCGCTCACACTTGTGGATCTTCGGCCTCTACAGCTATGCCAGTTTAGCTTACAGGTAGACAAATAGATGAATGTTTTTGTTCTAATGCAAAGTTCCAATTCTAAAATCTAAAAGAGGAAAAAGTTAGTTTCGCAGATTGTGTATTAACTGTTTTTATTCATCTGATTGCATAGAAGATGAAGGAGACAAATAGATGGAGTGATAGTTAAACACTGAGCTTGGCAAAACGCCATTTATGGATTTGTAGTGTACTATGTTTGATATATTGTCTTAGTTGAACGGGATTGATAAGATCATTTCTTTTCACAGTTTTTGAACATTAGAAATTAACCCTGGTCATACCCAAATCCTGTGTCCGCCACTGATGGTATACTACTATTTTATCGAAATGTAGCACAATTTTTAATGTAACTTTTTCACTCTTCGTAGTCAGTTTGTATTTGTGATTTATGAATTATGAAATTGAATCTGTTTGAACCTTTCTTGTGTTGTATACACTTGCTTTTCTGCCTTTTATTTTAGATTATTTGTTCGACCCGGCTCGGTTCATTTTCTGGCTCCGCCACTGCTAGTAACGGTCCTTTTTGTAAAAAAGAACCTAAACTAACGTTAAGAAAACAGATAGGCGTGTATTGTTGGATTCTTCCCGTTCGGTAAGTTTAGACGAAACAAGTGTAGCTGCGTGGCCCGTTTTGAACTACTATACTTAATTCCACTTGCACTGTAAAAGTTTGAATGATCCAAGTGAACGACCGGGCAGTTGAAATTTGCAACTGGTCGTTGAGTTGAAAATGGTGCCGACCCTGCAGCGGTGGTACATTGTGCAACAGCAGACAACGGGTCGTCCCCTACCCACGCATTCAAGTCGGCGTGGCCCCTCGTCGTACTTGCGAGAAAGCGCATCGTGCATCTTAAATGCGCTGGCCGTCCCCTGCCCCTCCGTCGGCTCGACCACTTGCTATCATCATCGTCGATCCCTTCTTCCCCCCTCCCTCTCCTTGTTGCAGCAGGTGAAAATCCAGGGGCATTTATGGCCCTCCAGTCTTCTCCTCGGCTTATAAATCCATCTCCGCATTGATTGCCCACGTCCCGTCTCCTTGTCTCTGTCGCCAACCGCCCAACTGCCCAAGCTCGCTGCCTCACTAGAGGGCCGGAGGATACTACGTCGACGGCGAGCTAGCGGGCGGTGAGGGCATTCGTTTCGTGCCGTCGGCCGGCGCCATGGGGAGGACTCCCTGCTGCGAGAGCAAGGGGCTGAAGAAAGGGCCGTGGACGCCCGAGGAGGACAAGCTCCTCCTCGACTACGTCCAGGCCAACGCCCCCGGCAACTGGCGCATGCTCCCCAAGCTCGCCGGTACGTTACATCCCGGCAACAATTAACCCACGCATGATTTGGTTGTGGGGTTCGTCGAGGTGAAGAGCTTCCGTGTGCTTGCAGGGCTGAACCGGTGCGGCAAGAGCTGCCGGCTGCGGTGGACCAACTACCTCCGGCCGGACATCAAGCGCGGGCCCTTCACCACGGAGGAGCACAAGTCCATCCTCCAGCTCCACGCCATCGTCGGCAACAAGTGAGTCCTACCCTATCTATCTATAGCGCTAATTAAGCTGTACGCACCAATGCTACAGTATACGTGCGTGTCTGTGTTGAATTGAATGAGAGGATGCTCATTGAATGATCAAAGATCGACGTCATTTAATAGCTCACCTGCGTTCATTGACCACATGCATCCAAACCGGGCGCCACTCGATCTGACGGTGTTCTGTCGTCGTGATCCTCTCAGGTGGTCCATGATCGCCGCGCAGCTGCCGGGCCGGACGGACAACGAGATCAAGAACTACTGGAACACCAACCTGAAGAAGCAGCTCCGCCAGCAGGCGGCGCTCGGCGGCGACCGCCCCGCCCTGGCCGGCGCGGGCACGGGCAGCTGCCTCGCCGCGCGCCACACGGCGCAGTGGGAGACCGCCCGCCTCGAGGCCGAGGCGCGCCTCTCCATGCTCTCCACCTCCGCCGCGACCACCAGCGTCACCGCCTCGTCGTCCTCGTCCACCGCCGAGCACGGCGCCGACGCGCCGTCCGACGTCTTCCTGCGCCTCTGGAACTCCGAGGTCGGGGACACCTTCCGCCGCAAGTCGGCGGTGCGCGAAGAGGCGGCGCCACGTGAAGGAGAACCGCCAGTGCTGCCGCAGCCCGGGGATGACTCGTCGGCGGCGTCCAATGTGACGACGGCCGTAACCGCGGAGGATTATCAGGTGTTCCTGGACCTGGCGGCCGAGGAGCTCGGCCTCTTCCACGGCGGCTTCTCGCTGTACCCGCCCGCCGACGGGCTCGCCCAGTCGTCCCTGTTCGGCGAGTTCTAGTTAGCGAATCTAGGGGTAGCAAACGTACGACGTACTAGCGCACTATGCATGCGTACGCGTACGTACATACGTGTGTATGTGGTGCACATGACGAGCGTGTGCATGTCGTCGTGTGTTGCCGTGGCGTGTGTACGTGTATGTACCGTGCAGTGTAACAAATGTGCGCGTCAGTGTACGAGTGTGTGATGGCAGGGCAGGGTCTCTCTCGCTCTAGGGCAAGCGTTTTTTATCCCACTGCTCTAGCTAGCTAGGACTCCAGGACAGGACAGGACATCTGCCCATAGCTGGCCGTGGACTTCTGAGACCTTTTCTCGTTTTTTTAGTATGGTGTGCAAACAGATCAGCATGTGTGTACTTTCTCTTGAACTGAGTTGGTTTGGATTTTAGGATTTTTATAAAGTATTTTTGAAGATTTAGATTTCAAAGACTTTTTCTATGAAAGGATCTTAGAGCGTCCATCGGCCCCCAAAGGCCCAACGGGGCCAGGACAAAAAAAAAAGGTATTAGCATTGGAGGTACAAATACTTGTAAGGTGGGAGCAAATTCATACAACAAGTTGAAAATGTGGGTGTGGAGGTACAAAACCTTGTCAAGTTGGAGCAAACTCATACAAATCGAATCAAACGATGACAATTTAGCAGAAACCCCCCCGTAAGAAAGTAAGTGACGCGTTTAGGTCCTTTTTTCTATCTGCTCGCGAAAAATTGCATCGCACCCCTTTGTCTCTGTCGCATTCATTGCTTGGCCCCGACCAATTTATTCCCCTTTCTCTTGTTCGAAGGAGAGAACCGGAGTAGCGTAGCGTAACCCTAGGAGGCGGCGCGGTGCACGGCGGCGATGTCGTGGTCGACGGGATCGTCAGCTCCCGGTTTCCGGCGAGCTAGTGGAAGGAGGGGCGGGGATGGGAGGTCCCCCGTGCCGTATCGCGTGGGCGCCATGGCGTACGAGCCCCCGGTGTACTGCCGCTGCGATCCACGACGGAAGGCGCAGCGCTGGATCTCCTGGAGCAAGCTAAACCCTGGGCGACGATACTATGCATGTGTGGATGCTAAGGTGAGCTCGATTGCTCTGCGTGCATTTCGCTCTGTGTGTGCTCTCTGGATTTCGTTGTTCTGCATTTGAAGTGTTCAGTGGGAGCTCGATTTTCCTTCAGTCTGCTTCAATGGTGACATGTCCTGCTGTTTAATTTGGAACAGCGAGGTGGTTGTGGATTTGTGAAGTGGCATAATGCCTAAATTCCCAAATTCTTCAGTGATCTTATTGGAGATCTCCATGATGAAGTGTGGCGGATCAAGGGTGGAGGCAACGTTGCAGGCACTGAAGAATTGGATGTAGTTGCATCCACTGATGAAGGAAGTGAAATGGACTTAGAGCACCATGTTGCAGGCGACATGGTGGTACAGAATCTGCAATTGCAACTTGCACTTCAAAATGCAGAGATGAAGGAAGTTAAGGGAAAGTACATGACTGCTATCTTTGGCTTTGTTGCATTTGTGTTAGGTTTAATTTTAGGTAAAATTCTGCTGCAGTGAATGTTTGTCTGAAAGATCTGTGTTAGTGCAATATTCAGGTTCAGTGTTAGTGACCTGAATGTATGTCAAATGGTTTGTGATGAAAGTGAACCTTGTTATCTGAACAATGTTTTGTGATGAAATAAATAAAATGGTTTGTGAAGAAAATATTTGCAAGTCAATATTTGTGATTTGAGTGATTTTAGGTGATTTTTTGCATGGTACAAAACGTAGCAGACAAAATGCACTTACTAGTATGTTGGTCCACCTGTCAGTTCCCATGTAATAAATCGCACTTACTGGTTGTGGAACCGTCCCCGCACTCAGTCACTCCTCATCTTAACTCCTCACCCACCTCCTCTCTGGCGATTGAGTCTCTCACCAGCGACATGAGCTCCTCGACGGCGAAAACCAGTGGCTGGACCTGTCATCAAGGTAGGAAAAACCAGAATTTCAGTCCTTGTCTCTTAGATCTACTGGGTGCTGAATGGATTTTGTTGTTTTGGTTTCTGAATCCGTTCCTTCCTTGCCTCTAGGTCAATGGCTGCTGCTAGGGTTGTTGATGCGATAGAAATATCAGATGATCAATCTGTTGATAGTTCAGAAGTTTCTTGTGAGGAATGCCAGATGGAAAAGGACCTACAAATGACTATCAAAGGTATGTCCAAATAAGGGCTTTTATGTACTATTTTGGAGTGGTCCCTTGCTGTTGATTAGATGTACTCTGTACTCCCCTATTTTTGTACTCCTCTGTTGACATGCACATGCTACAATATAGGGCCAAAATGGGGTGAGGAAGACACATTTGATGCATGGTGTGTGTACCCCAATCGTGTGGCCTTGTTTCCTGAACAAGTTGTTATTCTGAAGAGCATTTGTGAAGAAAAGGAACCAAGAAGTCCTCTTTATGTTTTCACTGTTACAGATGCTCATGTTGCAGCAGGAGGAAAAGGGAAGATGGTATGTTGTTCTACATTGTCTTGTTGTAATTAGTTCACTGTATTCCACTTTTCTTGTAATTAGTTGACTGAATTCCACTCTTCTTTTGGACACTGTAGTATTTCAACAAGGAGTACACCAAGACATATCTGAAGCAGTACCTGACAAAGACTGGAGCTGACATAAAGATGTACTTTAACAAGAACAAGAAGACTGCTTATGCCAGGATTAAGATTGACAAGGCCAAGAGAGCCATCATGACTTCAGAATGGATGTATGTTGTGGATGACCAGACCTATCAAGAGGGAGAGGTTCTAATGTTTTGGTTTAGGAGGAATTCAGATGGGTTCCTGAAGGTGTTAGTGGACAGGATTGAGGCAGGAGCATTTGGCCTTGGAACAAAAAAGCATCAGCTCCTTCTTCAAGCCAATGGACTTTGAAGGAGACTCCATCTTCATGTGTCATGCTATGTTATGTGTTATCTCTAGTAATCTCTAGTTATGTTATGTGTTATGTATGGAACCAAGTGTTATCTTATTATGTAATGGAACCAAGTGCTATCTTATTATGTAATGGAACCAAGTGATATCTGGTATGTAATATGAAACCAAGTGCTATGTGTTATGTAATGGAACCAAGTGTTTCATATTTGTGGTTTTCACACTCAAAAATTACATCTCCACTACATTTAGTTCACATATGAACTCAAATTTGACAGCACAGCCAATTACAAGTTCAGTTTGAACTAAAACAAGAGAATGCATCTACATAGCATCAGGTGCATTTTGAGTGAGGGGAAGCTCTTATGGCATCTCTGTGCTTGTCAATGTCTCATTTAAATCTGGTATTGTTCCTGCTGGTACGAATGTGTCATCACCAAACAACCACCAGTGAGCAGAGCTTGGTGCAGTGCTGTAACCTCTGTTCCCATTGCTTCCTGTTGCTCCACTGCTCCCTGCTGCTGCTCCATTGGTCCCTGCTGCTGCTGTATTGCTTCCTATTGCTCCATTGGTCCCTGCTGCTGCTGAACTGCTTCCTATTGCTCCATTGCTCCCTGCTGCTGCTCCATTGCTCCCTCCTGTTGCTGCATTGCCTCCTGTGCTTCTTGGTGCTTTGAATCCTGTGCTTCTTAGTACTTTTGATTTGCTTCTGGCTCCTGGTGCTTTGCCTCTTGTTGGTACAGAGCTGCCTGCAGCAGATTCATCAGCTGTTCTTTTTCTTGAAGTACCAGTACCTCTACCTCTGCCTCTGCCAGCAATTGAGTTAGCTGCAGTTTGGTTTCTTAGTGATGAATTCAAATCGATGTTTGCGGTTGTTAATCTAGCACCACCAATAGGAATAGACTCCCTGGCATCAACCACAAAAGCACTCTCCTCAGGCAAAGGGACATTTGGTCTTGGGATGGGTGCTCTTACCTGCTGACACAAAAATACAGTAAAATTGAGCAATGCATACAGTAAGCAACTAAGATTTATTCAGCAAAAGACAGTAGATAAATGCAGCAAAAATTAACCTCTTGGGCCATAATGTGCACCATCATATGAGGTTGATTGCTAGGATCCAGCTGAGGGCTTATAGGCTGATGAATGATGTGCTGCAAAATGGCAGGGTTGTCCATATGGCCATCTTCATCTTGTTCTTCAACTGTGGCATTGGCTAGCTCTTCCATGTACTTGGCATGGCCTTTTTTATTGTGGTCTGCCTTTTTACAAATTGAGAAATGCATTTGCAGTCCTGCCCTCGTTAGTTTCTTAGCACCATTTTTGTCTACTTCTTCAGGTGTTTTCCTCCTGTTTTCCTTAGGCCTTCCCATGACTTTGGTGTAAAGAGGTGGATGAACTGTGACTCCATTTTGCTTTTCCCAGAAGCATCTTGCTCTTAGTGGTGCCAAGTTGAAAGCATATGCTTTCTTGTGTGTCTCTATGCTATAGCACTTGTGCACCATCTTCTCAGGAGCAATTCTTTCATGTCTGCAACAGGCAATAGCATGGTGGCATGGTATCCCTGTCAACTGCCATCTCTTGCAGTCACAAACCCTCCCTTTCAGATCCACTATGTATCCTGTTTCAAATTCTCCAGAGGTAACTTTAAATTTCCCACCACCTGAAACTTCCACACCATAATTCTTAGCAAATTCAGTGTACTTATCCAATTTTTTCTTGATTTTAGGACATATGATTCCATCCCAACCTTCAGCTTCCTGATTCTTAACAACAATCCTATGCATCATTTTGTAGAATATATTCTCTAGCATTGACAACATTGGCATTTCCCTGGCCTCATTGATGTAGTTGTTGAACACTTCAGAATGATTGTTCGGTAACATATCACATTTGCATAATTCCTGGAAAAAAGCTTTTATCCATGTGCTTGGCACAAGTTCTTCAACCCATGCATATGCTTCTGGGCTGTCAACTTGAAGCTTATCTATGTTTTTCTTCCAAGTAGGAAGATTTGTTGACCTTGCAACAGCCCACAGATCATTCTTCAATGTCTCACCTTTGTGCTTCTTGTGAAAATTCTGGTACATATGCCTTACACAGTGTCTGTGCTCTGATTCAGGGAAAACTGAACTCATTGAGGAAAAATTCAGTCAGATATTTTGCAGTCAAGTTTTTGCTCTCCCAAATTCTCTCACACCTATGTGCACCACAGTATTGTATCACCACAAAAGCATGTGGTCTACTGTCTTCAGAAGCTTTCAAAAACCATGTGCAACCACCATCACAATCTCCATCACAGACAACATCCAACCTGGTGGACTCATTTCTTTTCTTCCTAAGCCTCACTCTTTCTCTGATGTTGTATGCTTTCACTCCATCTCTTATCTCCTTAATAGAGGAAAAGTACATTCCAACCTTGAAATCAGGCATGTTCACATCCACTAAAGCATTGAACTGACTGAATTTGTACTTCAGCTCAAGCTCTTGCTCTTTGGTCAGACTCAAATCTTCATGCTCTAAGCCTGCATCATCTTCATGTTCTGTGATGGCCAGTTGTTCATTGTGATCATTCAACTCCTTGTCCACATTAGCTTCAAAAATGTCATCATCACCATCTTCTACATCATAATCACTGTCATAGAAATCAGAATCTGTCTCCACATCGTCTACATCTTGTGCTTCACTGCCATTCTTTTCACTGCCATTGCTCCATCTTATGAACTGTGCTGCAGAAACAACAAAAGATGAGTCTGCATTGCCATCATCTCTCCCAATTCTTGGAGTTTCATCTGCTACCTCTACCACTCTATCTTGCTCTGTTACAGCTGCCCCCAACTTCACAATGCAATCAGGCCTTAATAGATGCAGAAAATCAGTGTGATCAACCAAAATGCAGAGTACCTTCTCCTTCTTCACTGCTCTAATCATTTCAACTATGACAGAGTCATTCTCAATGCACACAACACCATCATTCAGTTTCTTACCAGGCAGACACCAATACACATGCATTATTCTGTCAATTACATGGCCTAACTGCTTAATGAAATCATGAATCCATAGCAGTGACCAGGTGTCAGTGTGGCAGTAATCAAAGAAATCCAAGGTGCCATCAGTGTAATCAATGTCATCACGCACCCCTGTAAAGAATCCATTGTGTTCTATTCCTACAGTGAATATGTCTGGATCATCACCTGCATTGCAAACTACACCAAGTAAAAAAACAGACTAAAGGAGCAGACTTTGTGCACATTCAGATAAATTGACTCAAACAGGCCAAAACAGGGCATCAACCGATTGAAGTTCCAATGGTTCTATAACATCTACTAGGACCTAAACATCAACAAAACACTAGCCATACTAACTACAACACCTCGATTTGGCCTCACAATCCTGCACACACAATCAGCGGAACCACCCAGTTCTTCACCAAAAAGGTTCATGATTCGTAAAGGAATAGAAATTTCTTCAAGACTAGCTACCTACAATACGAATCTCATCGATTTCTTCACCCATACCCATCTGAATCATAGCGAGCTAGAACCCTAACTATACCCACCCCCAAGCGGACAAACGGAGACAGTTACAGACGAGAGGAGAGGGAGAGGAGACGGAGAGGAGAGGAGAGGAGAGGAGAGGCACCATAATCTGGAGGTTCCATGTCGAATCGCCGATACACGGGGTCACCCGCCATTGTCGCCGCCTGCGAGAACGATGTCGCGAGGAGGAGAACGCGACGATCGCGAGTACGTCGAGGAAGGCCTCGCTCTGCTCCTCTAACTATGGAATTAAATGGGTCGGGGCCAAGCAATAAATGCGACAGAGACAAAGGGGTGCGATGCAATTTTTCGCGAGCAGATAGAAAAAAGGACCTAAACGCGTCACTTACTTTCTTACGGGGGGGTTTCTGCTAAATTGGAACGCCACCTCTGCGCCAACGTGGCTGCCAAATGTCGTCGTTTGATTCGATTTGTATGAGTTTGCTCCAACTTGACAAGGTTTTGTACCTCCACACCCACATTTTCAACTTGTTGTATGAATTTGCTCCCACCTTGCAAGTATTTGTACCTCCAATGCTAATACCTCCAAAAAAAACGTCGCAGCGGCACCACCAAAGGTGTCCACCCGCCAATTTTTCGTCGGCCCCCAACCCACCTGTCAAACAAACTTGGGGGGCCTGCCTGGGGCGCCGGACATTATGCGGTCACCCCACCCGACAGGTGGGCCCCGCCCGTCAGTGAGACAAACCGCCTCCGGCGTGAGTTCAGGCGCCGTGCAGGCGGCCGGTGCGCGTTAATGCCGCTCGCCAGTTCCCAATGCGACGGGACGCCGGCCTGCAGCACGCCAGCGAGTTACACCGGCGACGCGATGCTTCCGATGCTGGTGTTGCGGCTTCCCCACGCGATGCATTTACGGCGTCGCCGCCCTTAGGCCAAGGATAAAAGGTGAAGCCTTTTGCCTCGCCGTGCACATCCTCTCGCCGTCGAAACCGTCTTCTGCGGCAGCGCCATGGCCAACAACTGGGAGGCCTCCGGCTCCAAGCTGACAAGCGGGCGCACCATCAACACGGACGGCGCCTGGGAGCTCTATGGATATGGGCTCCTCGCCCCTCCGGACTGCCACATCCCGAAGGAGTGGCGCATCTCCGACGGCGGCCTCGTCATCCCACCGATCCCCCGAACGCCGGAGAAAGTTCGCCGGTACATCGCGAGGCGTCGCAGCTGGATGACACCGGAAAAGCGCCACCTCCCCAAGAACGACGATGGCCAGCACAACTGGGGGTGTGATACGTCCAAAACGTATCTCCTTTTTTGAACATTTTTCTTATTGCTTCCCTCTAAACTTGTGAGTTTTGGATACCACTAACACGGACTAACACTGTTTTCAGCAAAATTACCCTGGTGTCTCGTTTTTGTGCAGAAAAATGAACTTTCGGGAAAATGCACAGAAAAGACCCCGAAGACCTTAAAACACCCGAAGACCCCCGGAGCCAGAAGGAGTCCCGGAGAGGGGCCAGGAGGAGGCCACACCACCCCTGGGCGCCCCCCTTGGTCGCGCCGCCTGGTGGTGTGGGGCCCCCAGGCACCCCCTCGGGCTCCCCTTTCGACTACATATCCCCCGTAGACCTAAAACATGAGGGGGTTCGTCAAATTCCACAGAAACACAACAGAGCGCCGCCGCCACCTCGAAACTCAATTCGGGGATTAGAAGTTCATGTTCTGGCGCCCTGCCGGGACGAGATTCGAACGAGATCATCGCCATGGACACGCCACCTCTTCTCCATCAACCATCCATGTTTCTCCCATCCATGTGTGAGTAAACACCGCCGTAGGCTGAGAGGGATGGAAGGGATTGGATGAGATCGATCATGTAATAGTGCCAGATTGTTAGGGCATAGTGTCTAGTATCCATTGTTAGTGTTTTCCACCGTTGTTGCAACTTGTTATGCTTAATGCTTGTCACTAGGGCCCGAGAGCCATGATCTCAGATCTGAACATGTTATTGTTTCATGAGTATAATTATGTTTCTTGATCATATCTGCAAGTTATTTACACATGTCATTGTTCGGAACCCGATGCCCCAAAGTGACAGAAATTGGGACAATCAGAGGGGATGGTTGCGACGTGAGGATCACGTGGGTTCACAGAGTGTTAATGCTTTGCTCCAGTGCTTTATTAAAAGGAGCACCTTAATTAACAGTAGTTTCCCTAGAGGCCCCGCTGCCACGGGCTGGTAGGACAAAAGATGTTATGCAAGTTTCTCATTGCGAGCACGTATGACTATATTGGAACACATGCCTATGGTTTGCCTAGAACTTGTATCCTTTATTATTATTATCTGCAATGTCCATGTTTAGATTATTACATGAACTATGTTATTCATGCAACACCCGTTTATCCATTCCCTCTATGCCTACGGTACTCCCATCCTACTGTTTTCCGCGAATGCTACTGTTGTTACTATTTTACTACTGTTGTTATTTTACTACTACTGTTTCTATAAAACTGTTACCACTGATAAATTATTGCGAGCAAGTCTACTTTCAGGTGCAGCTGAATTGACAACTCAGTTGTCAAGGCTTATAAATATTCTTTGACTCCCCTTCTGTCGAATCAATAAATTTGGGTTTTACTTCCGTCGAAGACTGTTGTGATCCCCTACACTTGTGGGTCATCAGGGCGCTGGATCGATCGCTTCGAGCAGGAGCGGCAAGCCGTCATCAACCTCGTCGACGGCCCAGAAGTGCTCCTCTCGTGGTGGAACGCCATCGGGCACCACCGCTAGTGGGATCTGACTGGCCACACCGTGTCCAGCGCAATCGAAGCCGCGAGGCAGCACCGCGACGGGGAACGTCCTCCCGCTCCGGTTGTTGCCGCTGCCGCCGCCGCGGCGCACCCCCATCGAGCAGAGGTGGGGAGCCTCGAGCATCGTCATCCGCGACGGCTCACGCCGCCGCACCCCTCCCCGCCGGCGCTCTCCACCTTGGGGTCGCCTTTTCCTCTGCCAACGGCGCCCGGAGCCGCAGCCGCGCGCCACTGTCAAGGAGGAGCCGCAGGTCGACAACCTGTACAGCCTCCCGTCGTCATTGCACGACTCTATGGACGGCAACTGCCCCGGTCTCCTCGCTGGCATGGCCAGGTCGGTGGCCGCGTTGGAGCTGGACGCACCGGGTTGGCTGACGACGATACAGTCCACCGCCATGGATGCATCTGGGAGCCGTGGTAGTTGCAGCAGTGTGGCCACGGCCACCTCCAACACCCGAGCCGACCCCTCCTCCAGCCACGCCGGCCCCTCCTCCAGCGACGCCGACCCCTCCAGCCACGCCGGCGCCTCCTCCAGGCCAGCGATGACGACGACGACTCGTTCGACTGGAGCGATGACGAGTAGGCTAGGGTTAGGGTTAGGTCTGCGGCGGCGCATTTGCAATTTTATTCAAATTCTGTAAAATATTTCTAAATTGGAATGAAATTGCAAATTTTAGTCGCCGGTTTATATAGGAATGCACAAGGTGTTTGTGTTTATAACCTAGAAAAAATTGATTGCCGGTTGGGGGCGCTGCTGTGGCACCCGTCCACTAAATTCGCGGAGACAGGTCCGGCGCCCCCCAAAGGGGGTCCAATTGGGGGTGCCAGACACATATTTGATGGGTGCCGATGGAGATGCTCTTATATAGTTATACGATTCTAAACAGTGTCAAGCCGTAAGTCTAAAACTGACTCCGTGAAGAAGAAAATTTTGCCAAAAAAGAAGGCAAAAATTTCCAAAACTCCAATTGTTTCCCAATGAATGTCATCTTTTCGAACATCAGAGGTTTTGTATCGCGGATTCTATTCGGGAGCATAAGTTGGATTTTGTTGGAATTTATGAGACTGGTAAACGAGATTTCTCATCAAGTCTACTTAACTGTCTTTCGGGAGGCGTAGACTTTACATGGGTTTGGCGTCCGCCACGAGGTAGAACCGGGGGCGTTTTAGTTGGTGTTAGAAAAGATACCATGTAGGTGTTGGCTTCTTCGGAAGGAGACTTTCATATAAAATTTCACATCCATAATAAAGCTGACAATTTCAAATGGAGTCTTGTTACCGTGTATGGTGCTGCCCAGGATGAGCATAAGCGTGCTTTTTATAATCCATATCCTATAATTATAGGAGGGGATTTTAATTTGCTAGGGTTCCAACACGAGAAGAGTAGAGGCAGTTTTGATAACCATTGGCCCCTTTTATTCAACGCTATAATTGACAGTCTTGATTTAAAGAAGCTTTCAATGCTGGGAGGAAGTTCACTTGGGCTAATAACCTCCCAGAGCCGACATACGAGAAGTTGGATCGTGTGCTGATGAATTCTATTTGGGAATCTAAATTTCCAATGGCCTCAGTACGGGTTCTCAAACGTATCGAAGCTTTATCAGATCATGCTCCCATACTTCTAACCACAGGACCACATCACAGTCTCTATAAATAGGGCTGGAATTCGAGCCGAGCCAAGTCAGCTCGGCTCGACTCGCTCAAGCTCGGTCAACTGACGAGTCGAGCTCGGCTCGACTCGTTCAACAAACGAGTCCGAAAACAAAACTCGGCTCGGCTCGGTGAACTCGCGAGTAGCTCGCGAGCTACTCGTTTAACTTTTTTATTTTATAAAACTATAAAAAGTCAACATTATGTATTGTATATATACTTATTTTCATTATTTGGGGCACGTATAATAAAATCATCACAATAATCGATGAAAAGATGTCACCATAAAATAATTTGTCATAAATAAACTAGAATAAACAGTAAAAAAAAATGTTCACATATATAAGAATATCATTAGAAATTCTTTTTACCGAGTTAAACGAGCTAAACGAGTACTCGTAAACTCGGCTCGTTTAGCTTGAACTCGTTTACTGTCGAAAACGAAAACTCGACTCGGCTCGTTGGACAACGAGCTCGAGCCGAGCCGAGTCGAGTTGCGAGCTACTCGTTTAACTCGCGAGCTTCGAGTTTTAATTCCAGCCCTATCTATAAACACCAGTTTAAGTTTGAACTTGGATGGTTACATCGTGATAGTTTTGATGATATGGTTAAAATGGTATGGGAAGTCCGGTCAATGGTCGACTCCGATAGAAAGGTGGAATAATAAAATATGTGCTTTGCGTAAAAACCTACGGGACTGGGCGAAACATATAACGGGTAAGTTAAAACAGGAAAAGCTTCGGTTGTCATCAATTATTGATGATTTAGAGGCTATTGCTGAGAAGAGACCATTGTCTACGCAAGAGATTAAATTTAAAAAGCAATCCAATGCGGCGACGATAGGTCTCCTTCGTGACGAGGAGCTGAAATGGTACGAACGATCAAAAGCACAATTCATATTAGAATTAGGTGGTGACCTCAGCCGGGTGAGGTCCTTACTCCTGCAAGGATTAACTAGGCGGTGATATCAGGTATACAAGGTGCTCCTGGAGCTGTATCACTTTCTCCCCTTCTAAGGCTGCCCTGGGCTGCCTTATATAGGTGCTGGTAGTCCGGTTGACATGCGGGGCCGGATGTACGATCAGCCGGCTGGGTCCCACTCGGTGTCATACACAGTGTACAACTTCCCTACGGTTGTAGGAGGATAGGTGGTTAGGTAATAACACACTCCGAGAACAGTATACTGCTTTATATAATATAGTCCACGGACGACACATGAGCGATACTATCGCTAAGGTTTTTGATACTGATGACCCACAAGTATAGGGGATCGCAACAGTCTTCGAGGGAAGTAAAACCCAAATTTATTGATTCGACACAAGGGGAGCCAAATAATATTTGTGAGCCTTAACAAGTGAGTTGTCAATTCACTTGCACCTGAAAGTTGACTAGTTCGCAGTGGTTTACCAGCAGTCAGAGTTTTATAGTAGCAGCAGTGGAATAACAACAGCAGTGGAATGAAAGCAACAGCAGCAGTAGTGTTTGAAGTATACAGTCGATTAAATACTGTAGGCATAGGGATGGATGAACGGGCATTGCATGGATAATAAAGTTCAAATAATGATCATGTCAGGGGCATTGCAGATAAATAAGATAAAACATCCAAGCACTAAGTAACCATAGGCATGTGTTTCATAAATAGTCGTGCGTGCTCGCAATGAGAACTTGCACAACATCTTTTGTCATACCAGCCCGTTTTCAGCGGGGCCTCAAGGGAACTACTGGTAATTAAGGTGTTTCTTTTAATAGAACACCGGAGCAAAGCATTAACACTCCGTGAACACATGTGATCCTTACATCGCAGCCATCCCCTCCGGCTGTCCCAATTTATGTCACTTCGGGGCCTTGGGTTCCGGACAACAATATGTGTAAACAACTTGCAGGTATGATAAAGAAACAATAATTATCATCGTGATTCAGTAACATGTTCACATCTGAGATCATGGCCCTCGGGCCCAAAGTGGCAAGCATTAAGCATAACAAGTTGCAACAATGTCAATAGCACTAATAGAGGATACTAGGCACTATGCCCCAACAATCACGACATTATTACATGAACGATCTCATCCAATCCCTACCACCCCTTCAGCCTACATCGGGGAATTACTCACACATGGATGGGGAAAACATGGATGGTCGATGGAGAGGCGTTGGTAATGATGATGGTGATGATCTCCTCCACTTCCCGTCCCGGCAGGGCGCCAGAACAGGAAAATCTGATCCCCAAATCGAGGTTCGGGACGGCGATGGCGCTCTGTTGTGTTTCTGTGGAATATGACGAACCCCCTCGGGTTTTTGGGGTGGAGGCTACTTGTAGTCGAAAGGGAAGTCCGAGAGGGGCTCTGGGGGGCCCACACCCTACGCTGGCGCAGCCAGGGGGTGTGGCCACCCTGTGGCTCCTCTCTTGGCCCCCTTCTGGCTCCCAGCGTCTTCCGGGGTGAAAACATTAATGAGCTCTTTTCTGGGCATTTTCCTGAAAGTTGATTTTTCTACACAAAAACAAGACACCAAGGTAATTCTGCTGAAAACAACGTTAGTCCGTGTTAGTTGTATTCAAAACACACAAGTTTAGAGGAAAATATTAAGAAAAGTGTTCGAAAAAGGAGATACGTTTTCAACGTATCAGATACTTTCCCACCGAATGTGTCGTTTCGGAGGGACCTGATTGGTCCCCGTCTCTTAGCTTGAAATGAGCTCCTCCAACGATTGGAGGAAGTAAATCTGACTGAGGGAGTGAATGAGTTTCGATGGAATTTACATGCTAATGATAAATTCTCGGTTAGCTCAATGTATGAAGCAATGTTACAACCAGATATGCTAATTGGTAATAATAAAGGTTTTTGCGTGGTATCTTCATCGAGGGATAATATTAACTAAAAATAACCTTGCAAAAGGAAATTGGCACCGTAGTAAACAGTGTGTCTTCTGTCATCATGACGAGACTATTAAGCACTTGTTCTTCGACTGTAAGGTTGCTGATTCTATATGATCAATCACTCAGATAGGCTCTACCTTGTTCCCTCCAACAAGTATTGCCAATATTTTTGGCAATTGGTTTCATGGAGTGGATAAAAGGTTTAAATGACTTATTGGAGTGGAAACACTTGCCGTTATTTGGTCGTTGTGGCTATGTAGAAATGACAAGATTTTTAATGATAAAAATTGTTTTCTTAGGGCATCTCCAGCCGTTGCGCCCCCCAGGACCCAAAACGACGCCGTTTTGGGGCCGCCGCGGCGCCAAACGGCGCTAATCTAGAACCTGGGGGGCAGGCTTCCCAGTCGCTCCCCGAGCCCAAGTTTCGGCCCAAAAAACCTCGATTTGAAAACTCGACGCATTTTATTGATTTCAGGCAAATTTCGTACAAATTCGACGCAAATTTAAACTAAAACATAATTTAAACCTAAACTACTTAAGGCCCAGGCGCTCCGCGATGGCCTGGCTATAGTCGACGTCGTCCCCGTCGTCGTCGTCGTCGTCGGGGCCATCGCCGGGGCGCCTGCTCGTCCCCTGTCCGGGGTCGCTGCTGCCGGAGTTGCCGCACCTGTTCGCCGCGAGGGCTCGCTGGATCTCGTTCTCCTCGTCGGAGTCGGGGTCGAGCACGACGTAGACTGGGTCCTTCGTCGGCGGTGGGGGAGGGACGCGGCGGCGGGCCGCGTTGGCGGCAGCCTCCTGGTCGCGCGCCGCCTTGCGCTGTTCGGCCTCGGCGAGCAGGCGACGCTGGAGCTCCAGCTCCTCGGCGGTGCTCTCCCGCAGGCTCCAGTCCGCGGCGAAGTCGTCGGCGAGGGGCTGGAGCGTGTTGCGGGAGAGCTCCTCGGCGGCCTTCAGGTCTAGCCACTCGTCGTCCTCGCCCTCGGTCGGCTCCGTCTTCGGACGGACCGCGCGCTCGAAGCGTGGCTCTCCAATGCGCAGGGCGCCGCTGCTGCGCCTGCGGGCAGGCGCGCCGGAGTTCAGAAATGGGGGGGTGACAGAGAGAGAATGGGCGCCGGAGGAGCTCGAGGTGGTCGACGAGGAGCCGGCGCCCGTCCGCCGCGCATCCCACGTGGAGTTCTGCCGGGGTGGCATCTCCAGTCGCGGCGTGTTGCCGGCGTGGATGTAGTCCACAACCCACTCGAGAGTGCGGTTGTGGCCTCCCCACCAGCGGCGGCGCCCTTGGCCATTGGAGCGGCCCTCGACGGGGCCGTTGTCGCCCAAGGAGGCGAGCTCCCTGTCGCGGCGCCGCGTGAGTTCTTGCCACCAAAACTCGTCGTGGCCGTCCGCCGGTAGGCGTTCGGCCGCCTCTAGGCCTTCGCGCACTTCGCGGATGGCCCGCCGGAACTCCGCGTCCGTTGACGGGAGCGGAGGCACGGGCACCCCACCCGCGCTGAGGGCCCAACGCGGCTGCCCGGCGCCAGAGCTCGGGAGGCGGCTGTCCGGCGGGCACGGGTAGCCCGCGCGGTACAGCGCCATCGCCTCGTCCCGGCGAAGGTGGCGGCGGATCCAGCCGTTGGCTGCGGCGGCGGTGTTGTAGTTCTCCATTTCTGCGTGGAGGAATGAGAGCACGGGGGAGAGGAGAGCGCCGAGGAAGGAGAGAAGAGCGAGGTGGAAGAATGGGGCGGGGCGGCGAGCGGCGGGGGGCTTCTGTAGCCTGCCGGGCATTTACTGTGTGCGCGTCCCCTCGCTGCCGCCCGCCACGCCATTACGCCGGCAGCCTTTGAACGGGCGTATGCACTGGGCGGCCGCCACGCCATAAACGCTGGCAGCTTTTGACCGACGCGGGAGCCGAGAAGATGATCACGGGGCGGTTCTGTTCCCGCGTTTATTCGGCGCGTCACTGACAGAGCTGGCCCGCGCGTGCTGCCGCGCAGTTTCGCCCCCCCAGGCCGAACCCAGCGGGCTGGGTTTGGCCTGGGTGCCGCGGCGCGAAATAGCGCCGAAACGGCGCTATTTGGGCTTCTGGGGGGCCGACTGGTGAGGAAACGGCGCTATTCGCCGCTTCCGGCAGTAAAAAGGCCGCCTAGGGGGCTCTGGGGGGGGCGGCGGGCGACTGGAGATGCCCTTATGCAGATTATTTTCAGGACTACAGGTATACTTCGTACTTGGACAACGCTCCAGCGTATGGAGCACCGGGACCTATTTATGAAGGTGTGTACCAGACTGGAGGATACGGCGAGGGACTTTTTATCCCAGCATGGATGATAACATGATTTGTGTATCGGACCTCCAATCCCTTATGCGGCTTACGCTCGCTTTGTAATTCGCCTTTTTTTTCCTTTTTTGGCTGTGTGCATCTTTCTGATGTAGAGGCTGGGTGTAATACTTAATTTAAGTAATAAAAGCTCGCCTTATCGACAAAAGGTATAGGAATTGATAGCCTCAATTATATAACTCAAGCCTCATTTTAATTTTTTGTGAGAGAAGTTCAATGCGCTTCCACTTCATCTCTTTTAGTCTTTGTAATCGATCATTGAAAAACTATATTTTCTCCGTCTTATACTATTTGTTTTAAAGTTGGACAAAAGTAGCTACTCCACTAATACATGAGACGTAGAGAGTACTACTATGTCTGTCTGATGTACTCATGTGCACCATGTAAAGACACCTATTGTTTTTTTTTTTAGAAATGGAGGGTACTACCCCCAGCCTCTGCACCAAAATGGTGCACACAGCCGGTTTTTATTAATAAAAAACATAAGCCACAATGTCTTACAGATTAATACATCAAAGCACCATCCTGAACCACCAACTTAGGATCTACCACCACTAGTAATGAAGGGGGTCGCCAAACAGGGCAGAATTCTCTGTCAGCACACCAACGCACATCATCTGAAACACCGAAGGCCACACCAAGCCGCCCGATAGCGAACAAGGGGCACAACCGGTCCAGCACCCTGCAGCGCACACCGACGTCCACGCTCCAGAATGTGTCGCCTTTGTCTTCCTCTCACCCATCTTCAAGATAGAAATCAATGCATTCACCCGTAAAACCTGCCGTCGACGCCACCATGACGCCAGACAACTCCTCCACCCTGCGCAGTCCGCACCACCAAGGGACCCCCTCCAGGTAGCTCATATTCCAAAGACAATGCCCTCGAGAGGGTAAACGACATCGAAGATGCCGCCATCATCCTATCTGGTAAACCAGATATAGGGTTTCCCCCGGAACATAGCTCTACTCCAAGACAATGCCCTCAACAGGGAGAACAGCGCAAGGCGTCGTTATCATCCGATCCAGTAAATTGGATCTAGGGTTTCCCCTGGAGCAATAGGCAGTAGGCGGAGGCCACACGACAATGATACCTTCAGCAAGGAGATGACATCGGAAGACGCCACCATCGTCGACTCCGATCATCGGAGCCCGGCTCTCACCGGCCAGCCACTTCCAGTCCGCCCGGCGCGAACCGCAGTAAGGAGTCCGCCACGTCCTCGCCGTAGATCAGCCTGGAGAAGAATCCACAAACCGGGGCCGCTGCCCCGGCATCCACCAACCCATCTGCCAGAACACCGCCACAACCTCCAATCCGGGATCCGAAGGGGAAAGCCCCCAAGGACCACGGCGCCGGAACACCGCCAGACAGGAGAGGAGCTAGGGGCGGCGCAAGACCGGCCTCCACCGATCACGGCCGCGGCGGCAAGTACTCCGGGACACGTCGAGCGCCGCCAGACCGCCACATCCGGCCGCCATGGCTGCCGCCGCGACCAGGACGTTGTCGCGCCTGGAGCCCGGGGCCGGCTCCCCGTCGAGACCGCCACCTCCGCCTCGGAACGGCCGCCTCGAAGTTGCCCCGCCGCCTCCAAGATACCCCGCCTCCTCCAAGATACCCCGTCGCCGCCGTCACGGACTCCGCCCGGGCTTAGCCCGACGTGGTCTCAGGCGACGACGAGGAGTGCGCTGGGGAGAGGGAGCGGCTCGGGCCGAGTATACACCCTCCAAAGGGAAAGCGACTATAATAGTCATCCGAAGGAAAGAAAGATCTGAGCGTCTACCCGACTGGAAAAATCCCAATCGAGCAAACGCTCGGGGGCTACTGACGAAGGGATGAACCTTGGACCCGGCGAGTAAGGATACCTGGTCCTAGGCCCAAGACTAAGGCCCAATACGGGAAGTTTTGGACTATTCTAGAAGTCCCAGTTGAAGCCCACCCGCAATGTCTTGCGGGATAAGATAGGAAAGTTATAACCGACATAGGTTTAGAGTTCGAGTCCTCCCCAGGTACGGTTTGGGACCTGGCCACCTATATAAGCCCAGAAGAGCCACCGGGAGAGAACCAAGCAATACCGCATCATCAAGCCTTGAGCTCGAGATCGTACTCTCGACTTGAACAACCCGGCGGCGACGTTCCCCCCGAGCCGCCTGGAGGGCGGCGACGCGAGGGTCGTGGGAAGGGTTAGGTCGTTCAGAAATCCATGACTCGTTGCGTTGCGTGCGTGCATGCAACTATGCAAAAGCATGGTCGGTCCCGGTCCACCGTCCACGCAGTGTCAAGGACGTACGGTCGAGAGGATACTACGCATAGTCTGTTCGTGTCGGAGACTCGCACGTCGTCCATCGATCGAGCACGACGACGAAGCCGTTGCCTTTAAGAGCTGCTACCACGAACTGATTCCTAACTCTCCGAAATTTAACATATGTGATCCGTGAAATAATCTTCATATTATTTAAACTTTGTATTACAAGGTTATGTGAAGTGCTTGATGCACAACAGCACAAGCCGGGGTCCATCCCCATTTCAGAAAGAAAAAATGTCGTACACAAGGTTGTGTGTAGTAAAAAATAGTTCTGTATCGCTCGAGATTTCATATGTCGTACACAAGGTTTGTAAGGGCATGTGCATTGGTCTCGACGGCCGTCGTCTGCAACGTCATGTATATAGACACCCTCCGCGAGCGATTGATTCTTAGCCCGTCTCTAAAAGACTCGAGCAGTTAGCCTCCACCAACGTGATTTGTGGGAACCAGCCAATCAGATATTTTTGGGGCCACACATTACCGGCGCACACATCTATACAATGGGAGAAGAGGAGTCGCTAACCCGCGAAATCTCTGCGAGTCGACCGTCTGCAAATCTACAGACGACCTCTCTTTTTTTTCTTCTTCTCTCCCCTCCAACACATAAAATATCCTAGTTGGCATCCCTTATAGACAGCCGATTGGACACCGTTGTACATGCCCTAACCCAGTACAGCAACAATCGAGACCAACCAATATAAAACATCTGAGACGGAACATTTCGATGTAGCGAGTGAGATTTTTTCTTTTCTGAAAGTAGTATATCTACCTAATCAACCGTCCACCTGCCGCAGCTCTACTCACCAGTCACGATGGGTAAAAGGATAGATTACTATGAGCAGACAGGATCTCCAGGTAAATAATTTGGGCGGTGCATGCATGTACTGGTCCAGCATACTAGCATGCCTATGCCGATCTATATGCACGTACGGTGCAGAGATGGAGATGCCCGGTGATAAAGGATCTCTGCCGTGCAAGGTGTTCTATAGTTTTACCGCAATCAGGCTATGGCATTTTTTTTTAAATAATACGTTTTTAATCATTAATTCGGAGAATAATACGCGATTGAAAACAATTTAGAATCTAGGATCCAACCAGGCATCAGCCTGCCGACAGGAACCAGTCGGGTGCGCCCCTGCCGATAGGGCTTAATCGGCCACGTGCCGCCCGATTATTGGGCGGAACACGTCACCGCGCCGCAGTCGGGCGGGACGGCGGGGCCCACGCCTGCAATCGGTTGCACCGCGCCCGATTAGTGGCAGAATATCTGCCCGCGACGCGGCCTCCTTCTTCCTCCTTCCTTCCTCTTCCTCTGTTCTTCCTTGCCCTCCTTCTTCAAGCTCTAACTCAAATTAATCCGGCCATTTGAACCGATTTGCTGCCCATTTTTCTCCATAAATCGGTTAGAGGGAAGATAGGGAGAGTAATGCTGACTTGATCTCCTGATTTGATAGCTTGTGGGGGTGGTTTTGATGGTGGATTGTGTGATGGTGGTGGCATGAGTTCATGTAATGGTGGTGGTGGTGGTGACGGTGGTGGACTGCTAGCTGTTGCTGTGTCGGTGACTTCACGCGGTCGGTAGAAGCACGCTTCAAGGGTAAGAATCCGCCGACATTTCTCAGTTTTTGTTTGTTCGTATATAATTTTTTAGACGCGGGCAAATGTTGTAATGATTTGCGGTAGTGATGTGCGAATAATAGTTTCTGACTATTTTAATATTTAGTTGAGTAGGATGCGTGAAAAAATTGTTGTGGACGTCCGAATATGTATTAATAATTTGCGGTAGTGATGTCCGAATAAAAGTTCGCTGATGTGTGCATATTTAGTTAATAAAAATTAGTACGCACGCAGATATGTACTAATAATATTGTGTAGTACTATTTTTTGGATATTCGGAAATATGTAGTAACAATATATATTGAATATTCTTAATGATGTTGAATACTTTTATAGGTCAGCAGTAATGTCCGAAATAGTGAAATTCACTTTTTGTTATGGGCCTGGTAATGTTGTGCAAACAGAGAGTGGAGTTGATCTTAGCGAGTTTGCATACATGAATGTACCACTACAAGACCCTAAAACATGGTCTGTTAGGCAGTTGAAAGATTGGTTGGCGCTAAGTTTTAGCCTCAATACTGATACACACACAGTCCGTGTCGAGGCATTATGGACCCGGTCAAAAATAAATTTGCAATGGTATTTGAGACCCATAGAGCGGCACAGTCAGTGATTCGGCTGGATAGAAGGATGCCAAAAAAGGGACGTTAATCCTGTTGCCCTATTGACTCCCGTACTTAACGAGGTTATCGGTCCTGAAGGCGAGGTACCTTATGAAGCTGGGGAGAGTAGTGAAGGTTATGATCTGTCAAATATAGGGGGAGATGGCTATGAAACAGGGCAGAATAGTCATGCAGGAGGAGGAGATTGTACCGATGGTAATGAGAGTGGCGATGCAGATGGTGACGAGGTTGATGGTCACATGCAGAACATGATGGCAGATGAGGACGTAGATGGTGATAGTGATCTCGGTGATGATTCAGATGGTTCTGATGAAGACGAGAACCCGGAGGAGGTGCCTATTCCCAATGAGTGGAATCGGGACTACTCTTCCTCAATGATCGTGAATGACGGTCATGATTCCGCATTTCAGTATCACCAGAACAATATTTCAACCGGTGCCGTTTATATCCCAATAAAGAAGCTATGAAGGATGCAATCATTCAGTGGGCAATGTCTACACAGAGATTTTTGAGAACCAAAGTGTCTAGTCAGAAATACTTGACAATGGAATGCAAGGTAATCGATTGTCCCGGGAGGGTGCACGGTTACCTTCCGAAGAATGATATTAATTGGGTCATAAGTGACTTAGTGCATCATACGTGTGTTAATACAAGCATTCCTCAAGATCATGGTAACCTTTCTTCCATGCTTATTGCTCACATGTACTGGCTGCTTGTGGGAAAATAGGGTTGGATGCAATATCATTCGTGTCTCCATATTATTTGAAAGAGTCTGTCCTTAATACTTGGACAGGTGAGATGATGAGATTTCGGTCCATGGGTAACTTCAACACCGTTACGCACGGGGAAAGACAGTATATTCCATCACCAGGACTTATGCGTACAAGTAGAGGTAGACGTCAGAGTCAAAGAATTAGGAATGATATGGATGAATCTGAGGCGGGACGTCCAATTAGGCAATGTATTCTATGCAATCAATTTGGCCATAGGGATCCTGACTGTCCCGTTTATGTCACCACTAGAGGCATTGGCCGCGCACGCGGCAACCGGGGACGAAGAGGACGAGGATGGGCGCGAGTTAGGGCAAAAAAAAAAAACTAATTGGGCGCGGCGTTGCCGACAGCGGCCTGCACCAGCCGATTGCGCTTTGCTGACGTCACGCAGTGAGCAATCGGCTGCCCCGCAGCCGATTAGTGCTAATCGGCCACATGATACCCGATTAGTTCCTGTCGGGTGCCTCTTACCCGATTGGATTCTATATTTGAAATATTTTCGATCCGCGTATTATTCTCCGAATTAATGATTAAAAAGTATTATTTAAAAAAAATTGCCAGGCTATGGTAGTTCCATAGACCAAGCTTTTTGCTAGAGTACACAGGACATGTGTTGTGGAAATGCCAAGTGTCACTAGCCCGCGCGGTTATCTCTCCTTTCAAGATTCACTATTCTGTCAATACAGAGTTTCAGAGAAAATGCAAAACAAGATACAGTATTTATTAGTAAGAGTATAATGTGATGTAAGAGGATAAATTATTCCATAGCTCAAGATCAAAACACATCCACATTTTCTTTCACAAAAAAAAAAACACATCCATCCACATGAAGGCCAAACTTTCCACTCCGTGAATGCACTACGTCTTGGATAGCTGGGACCCTCACAACGAGGAGAACAGCATTTATTGCCGTCGACTGACACAAAGGGAAACTTTTCATTTCCAGTCTCAGCCTGTGTGGTTTCACCATCCACTGCTTCACTCGGCCAAAAACTCTGCGCCTAATCATTCTCTTACTCTCGCATCTTAAATGCTCTGTCAGGCCAGCAGCTGCCTGAATCGATCACCCAAGACTGTTCCTCTGAGTTCACTGAAAATGCTACTGTTGGGCACGTATCTTGAAGTACTACTGTTACGTCCTCTTTACTCATTTTTTTTAGTGCCTTTGATTTAGAAAAGATCCCACAATTTAGTTTACAGAATTTCTGGACGCACTGAGCTTGATTAGAAGCTACAGTATATATTTGGTTGCTAATATTAGACAGAGAATCAACTACAAGCAACATGACGAAGGAGATGGCTTGCACAACTAACGGGAAAACTCTGTCTAAAACTGAACATCTGCAGCATACAACGAGTACGACTGAAGCAGTAACATTTAGAGAGTTTCGTTCAAAAGGCACCATCAATCTGATAAATCTATAATAGGTCACACCGACGGTGCCTCTGGATTGTTAAGACACCTCTTTAGTAAATAGGCTTTCGTCCCGCTTTATAAATAAACCAACCGCCACAACAGTTATACAGAGTACCGGTTACAACATCAAACTAGTAGCAAATGCTAGGACCACAGCACAAGAAAGCCCAAACATGAAGGAAGAAAGACAACAAGAAAGAGGCGGGCGGGGGGAGGGGTGATGTGGGTGGACAAGCAGTAGATCCGTGGGGGGGGGGGGGGAGGGGGCTCAGGAAGCCGCTGATGTAGCTATGTGGCGTGCGGCCACTAGAAGTCTGTCGATGTACTCGTCTAGTCACGTCCTGTCCCGCCGTCTACAGAGCGGGTACCACTGCTGCAAAAGAGCCAAACATTTGAAAACATAGTCAGAAGCACGTTGCAGAAAAACTTCTCAATCTTGCGTGTAGTCGATAATGACCACGTCATTGTCGCGAACACCAGCCAGAAGATGCGGTCCCCCCCCCCCCCCCCCCCGGCCCGGTGTGCCTGGACTTCCAGGAACTCACCGAGGTCCGAGGCCTGGCACGCATGCCCCATGTAGCGTCTAGTCCCTGGATCAATGCTAGCATCACAGAACAAAATATAAAGTATCATTGCAGAAGTATCAAAAATATTACAATGGATCCAGAATAGCCAAGTATATCTTTATTACAAATTGCATAGCCTTGAAGACTAGCTAAAAACTTCAGAGTTCAAGCAACGGAAAAACATAAATAGCAATGAGCCTCCATCTCCAGCATCACAGGCAGACATGTTGGGTGTAGACTCGAGTCCAAGCACTTCTTATTCATCGTCGAAGGAAGCTGCACGTTGGAATATGCAGCCCCCGAAGGAGGTCAGTACAATTTGATGTACTGGCAAATGACACTATGGTGGATATAAAATGGAAGTCTAAACTACATGCATATGGCTTGGTGGAGTTTAGGTTATTTGCAAAAGGCAAGTTTTTCCCTAACACTTTTGAGTAAAAGAGTTTTCCTTTCAAAGATTGGCACCATGGGATAAAACCCATGTGCACCACAACCTATTGTTTTCTTAGCCAAAAATTTACTTCTTGAAAACTATGTTGAGATCCTTCTATCCATCCTTGTCCATCTCCTCGAAATTGTCCATTACCAGGGACACGGCTATGATCATAGTTTCTAACTCTGCAGAGGTTGTGCACTTTCACCCTTTGTCTTCAATTAGCCCAAACAACCTATAAACACAGAGTGCGTCATGGAAATGAGAAAATTGAGACGAGATCTTTTAGAAACAAGAATTCAATCCAGACAGCAAGACCCGTTCCACCTACAATTATGCTACATCTTCATGTCAAGAATTGGCTAAACTCTCACAACTTAGTTGATCAAGACAGACCTCATATGTCAAAAGACTGCACAGAAAGCTACTAGATTTAGAGGGACTTATGAATCTATTTGTTCCTGGGTGGTCATCCACAAGTGTACTCCTTTGGTGATAAACACCATTGATATGGCTCTAGGGAGCCACTCAACATAATCCAATCTCATCCAAATTCCACTCCGGTGTTTCATTGAGGGTTATACTTAGAATTTTTTGCCACATCATAGAAAACAACTTGAAACATTTCATAGCATCTAACACGTGCTAAGGCTATAGATGATAACAAGGGTAAGGATGGCTACACACTACTAGGGTTTTAGCATAGCATAGTACTTAGAAAAAAATCCACCTATCATGCAACTACTTCAAAACTCTAGCAATGCATAGGAAAAAAAAGGGTTGATGAATGTGTCACTTGCCTTGGCAAAAGGATGAGAAAGAACAGCAAGAAAAACTGCAACACGAATAGTCTTGCTCCTCTTCACAATCTATAACAAACAAAACACACAATACATAAACATAAAACAAAAACAAAACAATACAAAAATATGTATGCATGCCATGCAATGAAGTGATGCACAAAATTACTAGAAATTATGTTTTCTGGTGTTGATAACTTAGTCATGATGTGTAGCATCCCAACTTTTAATAAAGATGGAATACCTGTGTTATTGTGCTAGTCCCTCGATCAATTGCTAGCACCACAGTTCAAAATGAAATATCATGCAAATGCATCAAATTCTATTACATCGCATGATCCAGTCTTTACAAAATAGGATTACAACTTGCATAGTCTTAGAAGACTAGCAGAAAACAAAGAAATACAGCGGAAAACATAGTACAACATTGAGCCCATCTTCTTCATGTGCCACAGGCAAAACATGTTGGCGATAGTCTCGAGATCCTAAACGAAATCCTCACTCGTCTTCAGAAACATCTGCAATATGGAATATGCAGCCACAAGGGAGTCAATACAATTTAATGTATTGGCAAGTAACACTATGGTGGATATAAATGGCAAGACTAATACTACATGTTTATTTGGCTGAGTGGAGTTTTGGCTAAGTTTGCATAAAGCCGGTTTTCTCCTGTCACTTTTGTAAAACAAACTTTTCTTTTCAAAAGGGTGGCAACATTGGATTAAGATCCAAGCACCACAATACTGTTCACTTGGTCAAATTTTACTTATTGAAATTGGTGATGAGATTCTTCCGTCAATCCTTGTCCAGCTGCTCATAGTTGTCCATAACCGGGGACACGACTAAGATCTTAGTTTGTTGACTCTGCAGAGTTTGTGCACTTTCACCTTCAGACTCAAATCAGCCCAAACATCCTATACACCCTGAGTGTATTAAGGAAAGGAGAAGATTGAGACGAGATCTTTCAGAAGAAATTCCACCACCGTTTGGCTTACCCGTTCCACCTATAATTATGCTACATCTGCTGGTAAGCCTAGTGAGTTCATTCAACTTAGTTGATCAAGACAGAGCCCATATGACTAAAGGTTGCACGGGAAGCTACTAAATTTAGAGGGACATAGTAATCTCTTTGTTCCTGGGTGGCCATCCTCAAGTGACAACCTCAAGTGGAATAACCCTTAGATAAGGGCCCTGAGGCAACACTCAACATAAACCAGTCTTACCACTTCCACCCAGGTGGTTCATTCATTAGTTATACATAGAATTTTTCCTCAACATCTAGTAAAACAAATTTTGTAGCATGGCAAAGCATCTAAATAAGTACCAAGGCATCAAAATAACAAGGTGTAAGGATGGCTACACACTACTAGGATATAGCATAGCATAATATAACTTATTAAAAATTTCCTATCATGCATACTACTCAAATTCAACTAATGCATATAGAAAATAATGGGTAGTTGATGATGTGTTACTTGCCTTGTTGAAGTTGGTGAAGAATTCACACTCTTCACAAAAGATCGTTGCTCTCCGTACAATCTATTCATTTAAAACACAATAACAAAATAAACAATCATTCTACCAAACAACATACAAGCGTAGAAAATATACATAGAAACTAACATATCAAAAAGGGGTTTAACCAAGTTAACTAGGACAAGGTCAAGATTTGAGTTCAATAATTGTTAAGGAAATTCCAAGGGTTTACTTGGGATGGTTTAGGTTGAGTTTGCAGTGATCAAACTTTATTATAACCATACTTGTCGAGGAAGTTCCAAGAGTTCACTTAGAATAAACATATTACTTCTTCAACTAAAGTAATACGTGCAAACACTTGGTCATATTCACCTTCAAAAATATTTGAGTGACTATGTTAGTATTTTCCATTGTGGTTAGGGTAGGTCTACTAACTTCATCATCAAAGGGAAAATATTACTAAGTCTTGGGTTTTCCATTTGGGTCAAAGGTTGGACAAAAATAACTTGTTACTCTTCAACTTGGGTGGATTGCTTCTAGTCCTCATGTGATTGCCTTCTTGAAGATCATCATCATGCCATCTAAGTTGCTTCCTTCCTTGGTGTGGTGCTTCTCTTGGTCTTGATAGTCTTCATGGTTTTCACTTCACTAATTGGTTTGGGTATGGGATTGGCACAAATACCACTAAGTCAATTTGAAAAGAAAGAAATGGAAGGGTTACGAAGAGAGAGGAAAATGTCTTCTCCTTGATTTTCTTCATACTCATGTACTTCATTGAGTTTCTTCTTGTTGCTGTGGAGTATATGTCCTTCCTTCAATTTCTTCAATGATATTCCTCATAGCTCTTCATGTTGCCACCAAGTTGATATTGAAGTTTCATTCTTGTGCTTGAGTTTTGATCTCCATTTTGCTGACTTGGTGAATTCTTGAAGCAAGAATGGGGGAGTGGAGAAGATAGAAAACTAAAGTTCACTACTTGGTACTATATGTGATTGACACATTCTAAGGACTTGGCTTGGCTCCAAATAGACATAACATCAAGGAATAACAGTTGAAAACAATTTCTAAGACATGGTAAAGATGGATGAATCACTAGGTTGGGTTTTTGGTCAAAAACACATGGCCATGGTCCAAGGATGTCCGAAATGGTTGGGCAAGGTTGTTTCTGGTTCAAGTTTATCGAATGGAGCAATTTTGCAAAAGCAACTATATTGAAAATATTTATAGAAATTAATCTATGTAAAAAATACTCAAATAGCCAACTTAATTCTAAACTGAATTTTAATTTGTTCAAATATTATTTTGGGACAGAGGATATGAAAGTACACATTCTAAGGTTTCCAAATATATTTTATCTGCAATTTTTGGATTTGTAGAATTTGAATTATGCCAAATTTCATCAAACAATCATATTTAAATTTGAACAGATTTAAGTTTGTCAAATTTAAATTTGGCCAGTGCCAAAAGTTTCTAGATGTCAGGGGCTTTTCAAAAAGTCCAAGATTGCTAAATTTGGGTTTCTAGATAAAAAGTTATGATGGTTCAAAGTTCTAGGGACTAATCTGCTAAATTTACATTTTAATTTTATTCGGAATTAATTCCAGAGACGGGCTGGGCTCAGATTTGGCTATCTACCGTGCGGTGCGGCAGACATGGCGTGGGCCTGGGCTGGCTTCACGCTGCACCGAGCGACCAATTGATTACTTAACGCGCAGCCTACGTGGCGCTCTCTGATTCGCCCGTGCCTGTTCGGTAAGTGATCTAATCGTGGCCCTCCGTTGTAGATCTAACGAACAGGAAGAGAGAGGGGATTACCGTGGAGGTTAGGTCGCCGGAAAATGGTGTCCGGCGGCGGTGGATGCTGGGTACTTCACCGTGGAAACGCGACAAGGGGTCCCCGGGCTCGGGAAGACCACAAAGAGAACCAGCGTTGCACGGCGGGGCGAATGGCAGTGATGGTGAGCATTCCCGCATCGTGGTTCGCCCACGCGATGCATAGGGAGCTTGTCGGGCTCCGGTGAGCTTCGAAATGGACGGCGCGGCGGATTTCTGCGAGGAAAAAATCAAAACAGGGCCTTAGAGGGGGCGACAGAGCGAGGGGAGGAAGGGAAAGGGAGAATAGGGGCGGGGAACCTTCTGTACCGGCCAGAAGCGGGAGAAAACGGCGGTGGGCCGAGGTAACTCCGGTGAAGGATTGCAGCAGCCTCGGGGCTCTTTTGAGAGATATAGAATAGGGGAAATGGAGAGGGGGAAGGGGGCTTTAAGGGAGAGCAAACGGCTCGGAGAATGATGGCTTGTAACGCCCGGAATCAAGGAATTGATTCTGATTCATTTCGGGTAGAAACGACAAAGGTGAGGTTGATGACGATGATGACATCATCATGACGTCATCACATTTTTTTTCTTTTTCTTTTAATTCCTGTTTTTAATATCTTTAGTTTTGACAATCCAATTGACCTCAAATTAATTTCTAAAAATTTGTAAAAATAATATCTTTCTGTTTATAACATTTTTATAAACTTTTCAACACATTTCACTTTTTATATTTTTTAAAATATAAATAAATCATTAAAAGTGATAAATGTACATTTTAAATTATAAAAATAATAATATGAGTTTTTGATTAAATAAATTTCAGAGACATTAAACATGTCAAATACTATTTTTGAAAGTCATTTCACATCACTTTTATATTTTATAAATTTAAGATTTCAGTGATTTACTAATAGTAACTTTATTCCATTTTAAAATTTAGAAAATAATAAATTGATGTTATTGTCTAAATAAAATCTCAGAGACATTTTACAAGTCATATATTATTTTTGGAAAGCCATTTTTAAACCACTTTCACATTTTATAATTTTAGGAGTTGAAGGATCTACTAATAGTAACTTAATGCTATTTAATTAGTTCATATCAATTAATTATTATTGTTGATCAATAAAATTTAGAATAAAACCACAAGTCATAATATTGTTTTCAAAACCTTTTGTTATGTTATTTTCAAACCAATGCATTTCATTTTCACCCCTTCATGTTTAAAACTTGGAATAACAACTAAAAGTTATTATTAAAACATTTTATTCTCATCAAATATTTTTGAGGCTTAGGACTTTATTAAGGGTTATAAATCTTTTATTGTTGTTGCCATAAAATAATTTCAAGGTAATATTTGAATTGAAAACCTTTTATGTAATAAAGTTTGCTAAAGATAAAATGGTTTTCTTTATGTGAGAAAATTCATTTGAGAGGGTTTTAGGGTTTATGGAATAGAGGTATAATGGATTCTTAATTTCAATTTCCATTGAGTTATGTATTGTTTCCTTTTGTTTCTTGCATCTTATTTGGTTTTTGGTGACTTGCATAACATGAAAACAAAAAGTTTCAATTTTTGTGATTTTTGACTTTTCCAAAAATAAGGGATGTTACATGATGCATGGAAAACGAACCATAAACCATAAAACAAAATTAAATATTATTAATGATCAATTATGGGCTCTTTAGTGGAAAATATTCTTATTGTTGCGAATAATTATCTTAATGAATTTTTATGGTGTCTACTGGATAGGGGACATCAAAACAAAACCATAGAAATTGATTTCATCTAAAAAGAACTTTTAAAACTAAAGTTATGCTCCAAATAGTGATTTATAGAGATCTACAAATAACATGTGAGTGCATTATACAAAATTGAAATTTGAATATCCTAGATTATTATAAACATTGTGATGATTTCAAAAAGTCCAAAAACACCTAATTTGGAAATATAGAACTCGGGTTATGATTTTTTGAAGTTTTAACTCAACCCTGTTATTTTCTGTTTATATTAAAAACGTGATCAATCCGGGGCTAACTCGTCGGAGTTCTCTGATTGGATGGTAACAGTTCGCGCGGATCGCGCGTCGTGGAGCATTGGATCTTAAGTGTGTTGGACGGCTCCGATTCAAACGTAACGCTTCGAGGGGTTTATGTTGTGGATCGCACGATGGAGATCCGACGGCTGTTGTCGCTCCTCCTCTTCTGGTCGTCGGAGTTCGCTGGAAAGACGCGTGAGCGCGGTGGTGGAAATAGAGCGAGCACGGCGGCGGCTATCTACGGTGCTAGGAGGTCGCTGGGATATATCGTGGGGGTGCAGGGGCTATCGCGGAGTCGATGGCGAGGTGGCGTGCGTCGTTGTGGCCTGCTCCTCCTGCAATCCTTCGCCGGAAGTGCTCGGGGCGGTGGTGGCTTCCTCCTGTGGATGGCGGCGTCGACCCGGGAAAAAAAAAGGGGCATGACCATGTTAGGAAGGTGAGCGGAGACGAGAGAACACGAGAGGAGGTAGAGAGGATGAGCGAAAACGACGAGGGTCACCGGAGGGAGTGAAAGTATAGTATGGGCACCTAGAGGAGGGGGGTGAATAGGTGCTACGACCAATTTTATTTTTTCTTTCACAATTAGGCTTGACACAAAGGTAAATTCTCTAGATGATGCAACTATGGTGAATTTACCGATATGACAAGAACAAGCACAATAACAATACAAGCACGAGTAAAGGAGGAAGAGAACGAGGTAACCGATATGAAGCACACGGAGACACGATGTATTCCCGAGTTTCTCCTTGTTAAGGGAGTACGTCTCATTGGAGGGTGTGAGCTCGCCACAAAGGCCTACTCAACGCCACAAAGGCCTCACCCTATTCTTCGATGAACCCCGCCACAAAGGCCTAGTCCACCTTCCACTATTGATCCCCTTTGAGGCGGGAATCGAGTCCTTCACAAACAAGCTTGGGGCACACACCCACAACAAAATTGGGGGCTCCCAACAATCTCAAATCACCAACAAGTGTAGCAATGGAGTCTAGGTTTTCCACAAGGAAATCCTAGACTAGATCCCTCTAGAATATGAGGGGGAATGAAGATTGGCTCGGTGAAGATGTAGATCGGTGTCTTCTCCTTCAATCCTCCAAGTATCAACGTGTTTGGGTGGAGGGATTGGGAGAAATCTAGTTTTTGGAGCCTCAATAAATGCTTGTCTTAAATGCTGGTTCGAACAACCCTTTGGAGAAGAAGGGGATGGGGTATTTATAGCCCCCTCCCCAAACTAGCCGTTTGACCCTTTTTCGTGACTAGCGGTACTACCGCTGGGGTCAGCGGTACTACCGCTACCTGGAAACGTGAGCGGTACTGAAGAGACTAAGAGAAAGGGCGCGAGCGGTACCACCGCAGAAGTACCGTGGTACTCCAGCAGCGGTACTACCGCGAGTGCCGACCGGTACTACCGCTGGCCACTTCTTCAAAATAAATCGAAGTGGCTCGCGGTAGTACTAGGGCACTACCGCTCTAGTACTGTAAACGTTACTGCGAGCAAATTCTCGTTGGCGGTACTTTGGCCGGTACTACCGCCTTCTGGAAGTAGCGGTACTACCGCTTGACAGTAGCGGTACTACCGTTGAGCAAGGATTTGCTCCTCGAGCAAGTTGAACACAACAGTACTACCGAACCAGTACCGCTGAAGTACCGCTGGATGCAGTAGCCGTTTTTTACTCTGGCGGTACTGGGCGCGGTACTACCGCTTGATGTGCAGAGCGGTACTACTGCTGAGGCGCCCGGTACTACCGCTGGATCAAGTTGATCTTGGTGGCTTTGTCTTGGAATACTCTTCACCTTTTTGCGTCTAGGTAATATTTCCTGAAATACTTTGACGCACTGTTAGATTCTCACTAGTGTTGTTATCAACTCCAAAACCTAAGAGATATAAAAATTGCAAATGCACTTTCAATCTCCCCCTTTTTGGAGATTGATGGCAACACCACTAAGAGAGGTCTAACAAATTTGGACGAGCACTTCTTGAGAGAGTGATGCATCAAGAAAATTTTCTCAATGAGGCAACTTTGTTCTTTTTTAGAATGTGTGCTCCCCCTAACTTTTAGAGACCTAGCAAGGATATAAATGATATAACAATATGAATACTTGCCAATAAGATATAACGATAACAACCATAAAACCAAATGGTTCAACACCATAACACCAAATAGTTTAACACCAACACCAAATAGTTCAAACACCACAAGAACACACCACACACAAAGTTTGATAACACAAACACAACCCAAGCAAATGAAGCAATACTAAATAGAACTCTCTCCCCCTTTGGAAGCAAGACACCAAAAAGGGAAGAGGAGATGCTAACGTCCCTGGAGGTCACTGGCTGTGGCTAGAGGCACTAGCAGGGATGCCGACTTCACGCTCATCTTCAGAGTTGACATCTTCGACCTCATCGTCAGTCTCACCACGAGTACAAGGCTCATGAGAAGTAGTAGCATCATCGAGAAGATCTGGATCAATCCACACGTTGCCTTGCTTTGACTTCCACTCCTTGGAAGAGGTGGTCCTGTCCTCAGATCCTGGACGAACAGGCACCCCAAGATGGGAAAACCTGTCACGAGTAAGCTGACGCTCCTTCTTGCTACGCACATGAGCAAGATATGCCTTGTTCTCCATATCAATCTGGCGACATAACACTTTCTTCAACGTTGAGGACATCCACTTGCGAAAGCTATTCTTCTCAGCTCTCCCCTGCATCTCGAAATCCGAGTCACTTGAGCCATCAGTGTCCGGACCAAGATCCTACGGACCTAGCAAGGGAGTGGCATGCTTCTTGACTCGAAGTTCCTTGATAGGGTGAGTAGTGAGTTCTTGGTCATTATCCAAGAGAGCATCAGAAAGCTTGGCATTGCGCCAAGTGGTGGCAATGAGCTTCAAGACCAAAGCAACAAACATTGGAACTCTCCTCCTCATCACACAGTTATACATCTCATTCGAGAGAATATCCATCACATCAAGCCTCAGGCCATCACCACGACGCCTATGAGTGTAAACCATCAAGTCAGTGAGAGATCCATGGATTTGATCGAAGTTGCCAACACGTGGAGCCAATGTGTTCTTGAAGATCCTGTGGACGATGTCATATACGGGCAATAGGTTCTTGGACTGACCAACCACATCACGGCCAGGGATATAGAGATCATACATCTCAGCGGGGGCCATAGACTTCTCCGGGTCAGGAACCCGGAAGAAAGTGGAGTGAAAAGCAGCATCTAGAATATCCCCAAAATCCTACAGACCCAGCATAGTAGCAAACTCAGTCCATGAAGCAGAAAACTTCTGATTCTTGGTCATCGAGGTGATCCTCCTCTCACCTGTATGGAAATAAAGCGTGGCATAGAATTGGCCCACGAAGTGCTCATCATAATCTTCATTGATCTCAATGAAGTCCAGAAGACCAAACTCCTCAGAGATCTCCAATGCCTCACCAAAATAGTCCATCTTTTACCTCATGAACGGAACATTTATGGAGTACTGAGTCACTACCTTGTTCTTGTTGAGTGGATACTCCTCATAGAAAATCCTCTCCTGAAAACGAGTCCAGAAGCACGCATTTGCCCTAGATTCCCTTTGCTTGTTGTAGGGGTTGGTCCTTGCGGAACTGATCATCGGGCATGTTGGCAACTGATTTGTTTCGGGATGCACGCGATTTCATAATCACAGACCTCTGTGTCCGTGTTAGATTCCCTTGTGGCATGACCTATGGAGTCTCATCTTCCTCGGGATTCTTCCGAGTCTTCTTAGCCTCACGCTTGCGACCTCCACCCTTAGAGCCACTAGCACCTGCTCCTAAGAAAGCATAGGGGGATAGCAAAGGGGTAAGGTTAACTTCAATCAAAATGATCTGCGAGAAAATTCACACAAGAACTAGAAGTCCACAACCTCCAGGAAGCGGTAGTACCGCTGGGGGCCACGGTAGTACCGCTGCTGCCAGCAGTTCCAGCCATAGCGGTAGTACCGCTGTTTCCAGCGGTAGTACCGCTGCTGGCGGATTCTTCCATGGCACCCAAGGGAACAATCGACTCCAATCTAGAGGAAATGCACCAAAGGTTCGTATGGAGTTTACTCTACAAGGGATCACAACGAACTACTCCTAGAATAGGAGATCTCTAGAACCCTAAACATCATCATCTCACAAGATTGAATCGAGGGAGAGAGATAGAAAGGGTTACCGGAGCTCATCGTCGTGGAGAAGGAGTTGGGTGCGATCCCCGTGCGTTCTCCGGTGTGATTGGAGCACTCAATCACCGGAGAGAGCCCTCCCCGGCGGTGGAAGACTTGGCGGCGGCGAGATCCAAAGTGGGGAGAGGATGAAGGAGATAAAAGGTTAAGTGGGTAACCCCCTCCTCCCAGATCCGTTTTAATCCCCACGGTTTTTCACCGCAGCGGTAGTACCGCCGTGCTCAGCGGTAGTACCGCCCACCTGGGACTACTAGAGTCAGGAGGTAGTACCGCTTCTTGGTCTGTGCTGGGCACGAGCCCCTGCAGCGGTAGTACCGTGCAAGGCCACTGGTAGTACCGTGCGCTGGGTACTACTATCTGTTAGAGTGGTAGTACCGCTGCAACTGGCGATAGTATCGCTAGCCGGGTCTTCCTTCCACCAAGAGATCAAAGAGATTAAAGTTTTCAGAAGAGAAAATGTCTAAGAGAGGAAATGTTTGGGCTTGGGATTAGAACTCAAACTGAGATGGTACTACACACTCCAACTTTTGCAAAGAAGACAAAGATTCGAATAAGGAAAAGAGAGAGTGTGCTTCCCAAACAAAAACAACGACACACAAAACACAAAGAGAGAGGAGAAAACACAACGAAAACACCACATAAGAACCAAACAAGAACCAACTCTTCAAGAGAAGAGGTTGGTGGCCTAAGCCACCATGTAAGAGATTATGGTATGTTACCGCGAAGATATATCTTGGGTACATTGCCAATTCTCGACATTGAAGCTCACAATTCAACATTAGAAAAAGAGAGATAACAATGAAAATTTGCTTTGGGCATAATGGGGGAGGGAAAACCCAATGTGTTAGGATAATACTCCCCCTATGTCCACGCCTACACCTAAACCCAAAAACGTTTCATCTATAGGGGTGTGTGCAAGATCCTCAAGTCAAACTACTAGAATCAATGATGTTTAGTTCATTCCTCAAGAACATGAATCTTGCATCGTCGAGTGGCTTCGTGAAGATATTCGGAAGATTGTCCTTGGTGGGCACATATGCGAGAGCAATATCACCTCTTGCCACATGGTCACGGATGAAATGATGAAGGATCTCAATGCGCTTCGTTCTTGTGTGTTACACGGGGTTGTAGGCGATCTTGATGGCACTTTCATTGTCACACATGAAAGGAACCTTATCCAAATGAACACCATATTCCTTGAGAGTTTGCCTCATCCATAGAAATTGGGTGCAAGCACTTGCGGCGGCCACGTACTCGGCTTCTGCGGTGGAGAGAGATATGCAATTTTTCTTCTTGGACGACCAACTCACCAAGGACCTACCAAGGAATTGGCAAGCCCCGGAAGTGGACTTCCTATCATCTTGATCACCCGCCCAATCGGAATCCGTGTAGCCCTTGAGAGAGAATTATGCCCCCTTTGGGTACCACAAACCAAACCTTGAGGTATGAACCAAATACCGAAAGATCCTATGGACCACCACTAAGTGGCTATCCTTAGGAGCCGCTTGAAACCTTGCACACACACCTACACTCAAAACGATATCGGGCCTAGATGCACAAAGGTAAATCAAAGAACCAATCATAGAACGATACAACTTTTATCCACATCTTTACCATCCGGGTTATGCTTGAGGTGGCACTTGACTTGCATAGGAGATGGCTTGATCTTTGCATTTTGGAAGTTAAACCTCTTGATCATGTCTTGGGTATACTTGGCCTAAGAAATGAAAGTACAACGAGCCAATTTCTTGATCTCAAAGCCAAGGAAGAATTTAAGCTCTCCCATCATAGACATCTCGAACATGTCAGTCATAAGATTTGAGAACTCATTATTGAAAGCTTGGTTAGTTGAGCCAAAGATGATATCGTCCACATAGAGTTGGCATATGAAAAGTTCTCCCTTTACTCTCTTTGTGAAGAGAGTGGGGTCGATCTTCCCAACTTCAAAACCACGGTGTCACGACCCCGGACCCAGAGATATACATATTGTTATGTGATTCTAGCCATGGACTCACAAGGGCTTCAGGGTTACAAGACCCGGCCGCAACAAACAACGGCAGGCAGACCGGATTCATCGGCACGTAGTCCGGATCCCCAGTCTACTACTCCTTGTGTCCACGCTAGTCATAACCAACTATGCATATCAAAGCGTCCACGAACCGAATGAAACTGGAGGAAATGAAACCAAAGCTATACAGAGCTGCTATGTGTCCAGAAAGTGCAACAACAATCGAGGGTTACTGGGGTTACCTCGCCCCAAGCCGAATCAAATCGGCATGCGGGCTCGGACATGGATCATCGGCTCCACAACCCCTCGACTGCGACAACTATGCAGGCATAGCCAAAACTGTATAACAATGAGCTCGAAACCAACAACCGATCAAAGCAGTACTCTAGACATGAAGCTTTATTAAATCGGTGTTACTAGAGTATAGCTTTACAAACAGAGGTCACACGACCCAACATTACATCAGACAACGGAAGGCAAATTATGTTGCTAATCAACAAGAACCAAAAAGGACTAAGAGGCCGCAACATAAGGCGACGTCCCAGCCCATAGATTCCAGGCTGCTACCTGGGAACCCCAAACTACTCGTCGATGTCCACGCTGAAACACCACCAATGTGGGATCTTCACCTGAACCAAATTAAGCAAACCTGAGTACGGGAGGTACTCAACAAGACTTAATTAACCTATTATATATATGCTATCTTCAGAAAGGTTTTATGAAGGTTGTTTTGCGTAAAGCAATCTTTGTTTTGCAAGTTGAGGAAGGAATAGCACGTCTCATGGAGTATTTTGAAAACAGATGAGAAAGCTACTCAACTACTGATATCATCATTTTCCTGTATTCCACCAAATCCTTCTCATTCCCACACTATCTCATGCTACAAGGATCACCCCTCTCGGCATCTCCGAGGAGGCACCCTTCAATCATGGTTAACAAGTTTTAATCATTCTGTTGAAGTTATCTATGATCACAGAATCCGTTGCCAAGTCGTCCGTAACCGTGGACACGGCTTGTCGAGGAGATTTATCCTTGCAGGGGGTACACTTTACCCACACGTACCATCCGACTCTTAACGCCACATGTACGCTCGTCCATGGAGCGCGGCAGAGGGTGGCTGGTCAGGACCTTTACGTTGCTCGACCCTATCCATGACTCAACCCAAACATGGCCACCCCGTCAACAGGGAGTTGGCCACCTCCTGACGGCACCTGTTCTGTGAGTCGGGAACAAGATATGTGTACGTCCATCACTTGTCCCGGTCACGCCCTAAGTTTTCTCCAAATCGTTTTCTGACTCACATACAGATGGAAAGATCAAACTACGTGACTCATGGACGTGTCCAAACAAGTTAGTTGGTCGAGCGCGGTCTGTTAGGCCCCGCGTGTGGTTGCACGCTCAGTCTTGACTTCAAAGGAGAGAACTCTCTCCTAGGGGCATGAACAGGACAAAACGCCACAACCCATTGTGGCCTCACATCCATGCTGTTATTTAGTCAAGTTATCAAAGATAATTCAAATCACAACAACCTGACAAAGTAGATTCACGCATTTGACCAGATTCATCAACCGGATGGATAAGATCACAACTAGGCATGGCTAAGCAAGACTCACAGGCTTTAACGAGGCGCGCACAAACAAACCTATAGCTGCTAGGAGCAGTGGATCGGGATATTTAGGCGATGCAATAAGTATAGGAGAACTCTATCTAAGACCATAAATACTTTGAACCGCATGCAATATACGAGATTCCAAAACACTTCGAAAACCATATATGTGCAGATAAGAGGTTATGCTTGCCTTGGTTATAAGAAAACCAGATAAAGATCTTCTGGTATAAGTGCTTGACTTGTCGGTTAAGATAAAGTATTCGTCATGGAGTTGCTGGCCTTCACTTCGGAGTCGCGTTCTACCGAGGGGGAAACAACACCGAAACAAAGAAGAAGAACAATCAAACATGGCATCGATGCAATGCACAACATGTATGCATGAGCAAGTTAATGCAATAAATTAAACCCCTAAACATGTTCGATGGGTTGCTAGGGTTCGCATGTCAGATATGCACTTTTACTGAAATTCGCCCGAAATAGACCCTAGAGGGCAATTCGGACGATTCTGAAGGAGAGTACAATTTTAGTTGCTCAAATGTGTTTGAAAACATCATAACTAGGTTGCATTTGTCATTTTGAGCATTTTGATATATAACTTTTAATTTTCTAATTTTAGTGAATAAAAACTTATTTTTCTATTTTAAATGATTTAAACAACATTAAATAGAGGCCATTTTTCAACTTTCTCAAACATTATTGAAAATGACATATTTGGACAGAGAATATTTTTCTGATCGACTCTATACTTTTATTTTATTTTTCTGAGTTATAAAACAGAAGTTATTAAATTTATAAGTTTTTATCATTTCTGTAGTAATTAGAAGGGTGGGGCCCACCTGTCATAGTAACTTTCTTTTATTAAAACATTTCAGAAAAACAGAAGGCCTGGCCCACGATGGCGTCAGCTTGACGTCATCGTGACGTCAGCGAAAGGCAGATGCGCATCTGTCATGCCTCGATCGCGCGTTTGAGCACGAATTGGAGGGCGAGATAGGGTGCATCCGGCAGAGGGCTGCAAGGCGAGGATTTAGGTGGCGGCGCCGCTGCTTTTGCGCCACTGGAGCATGGCCGACGACGAGCATCTGCGGCGGTCCGGTACGGTCTATGGCGGGGACGCGAAAGAAGGCACCAAACAGCGAGGGGGAGGGGTTGGGAGGGAGCAGAGCTCACCACGAGGACGCTGTTGTGGTCGGGGAAGAAAATGGTGGCCGAGGTCGGCCGGAATCGAGCTCGGCGACGATGACCGGAGTCGGGGAAGATCCCCTCGATTCATGCTACTCCGGCCACCCCAGGAAACGAGGCTTGACGAGGACGTAGAGGAGAGGACTACGAAGCCGACGACGGTCACGGCAGGTCGCGGGAGTGGCTGTAGCGCCGACGGCGAGCGGCGTCCGGTTCGGTTAGGGTTAGGGTTCGTTCACGGTAGGAGATACAGAGAGGGAGGGGATGCTGCGTGAGAGAGTGGAGGCTTCATGCAACCACCTGGGTCCTTGTTGATGCAAGCAGGAGAGCAGGTAGGAGGTGGCAACGGCGAGGGCGGTGGTGCCACGCAGCTGCTGCTTTCTGTCCCAAGGTAGAAGAAAGCAAAAAGAAAAGGACACTTGCGAAAACCCCCTAGACTTCTAGGAAATTGCAGAAAGCTCCTTTTCTGCCTTTAAAACAGCAAATAGATTTGAAAGGTTGGGGTCCTTTTTGTAAGAACAAAAATTAGCAAAAATTATTTTTGAAAAGCTCACAAAATTTCCAACCACACCATATATATTTTTGGTGAAATTGAATTACTTTTCAGTACAAAATTTTGGAACCCCTTTTAAGTACTTTTTGTGGGATTTTCTCTAATCATTTAATTTCATAATTTAAATTGGTTTCAATTTTGTTTTCATGCATGTATGGAATGAGCACACACCACACACCCTAATGTAGCACAAATTTGGGATGTTACAAATCCACCCCCCCTTACAAGAATCTCGTCCCGAGATTCCCGAAGGAGAAGAAAGAAGGAACACCGGTTTTGAACGATCTTCTTGAACCTTACGGTTCTTTTCTCGAAGAGGTTGATCCGTAGCATCTTGAAGTATTGAACGGATACACCTTAGGTAAGAGGGAAAACTCTTAGAAATTGATCTTCACGAAGATCGAGTATCTCATGGCTAACTCAGGATAAGAATGTTCGTAAAGAACTTTTGAGTTAACAGGCATGAATCACATCAAGATAACGGAGGGAATAAAAGATGGTTTCAAGTTTTTAGATGATGGTTCTTGAAATAATTTAGAATATGAGCTTTGCACAAGACTTTAAGTCCTTTTGGAAAAGAAAGGTTGAACAACTTGTGACATCGAGGTTTCTTCAAACAGAATACCAAGATGGAGAGGATTGTCTTGGATACCACAAAGTAATATCCGTAGACGAGGGAAACACGAGAAAACACTGTAATCGTGCATCGGAGAGAATTTGATACAAGATCATGTTCACTCTTGGGAGTGGACACGGAAGATGACGGAACTTTCATTCCATTAAAGTTTGTCAAAAACTTTGTCAAAGATCATGATGTTACTTCACAACAAAGAATGAGTAACTAAAGGATGTTTGAACACCGTAATGAAAGAGGTACTCTTGGTCACACCATAAGAATGAATAACCAACGGGGATTGAAACACCGGAAGAAAATAGGGAATCTCTTTCCTATTGTGGTTTATCCGTAGCAATACGTTTACCACATAGTTAAGACTCCAGGGCTGAAGTGACTGACAAATTCACACAATGTATGAGATGAACAGAACTTCAAGTACCAACAACCTGAAGAAGTAAATTGTTCGATGGCGGTCACAAAACACCAGGAGATGGTTCTCATGAGGAACTTGTTTCCACCAGAACAAAGGTTTTGAGGATCAACAAAGAGACATTGGAAGAATCAACATCCAGGTTATCCTTGATGTTTTGAATACCGACAGCAGGCTCACGACAAGCCTTCTATAGGTCATCAAGTGAAAGTAAAACTACGGTTTGGAAGAACAGTGAGGAAAACTTGTTGAAAACGAGCCACACAAGAATTCTCACGGAGAGTGGCTGCTATTACTGATTCAAAGAGATATAAAATTAGGCCTTCCGGCTAATTGGGTCAACCACAACATTAATCATGCCGGATTTCCAAATGGACCTAATTCAATACTCTTGAGGAAACACCAACCATCGTTGTTGCTTGAGATTCAGCTCTGGTTAGTGGGCTGATAACTCAGACTCAGTATGTTTGAGCAAAGATATTGCACCGGTTATCAACGGAATACATTTACTAGATTCTCAAGATATGGGCTACGATGTCAAGCTCAAGAAGATGAGCAGGATTACGGAACTCATGTATTAGCAACTTGTAAAAGACGGTTGCACCTACATGTCTTACTTGCAAAAGAACACATCGGAGTCCTTGTTGGAGAGATGATTGCAAAGATAACGAAGTTCTTAAACTTGTTCTCTTTCACGAACAATCATTCAGTGGCTGGGTGTGGATGCAACTTCTTCACGAAATGGAGATAACAATCCACCATATCAAGAATATTCCACACATGCATGACTGACTTGGGATTGTTCCCGAAGGAACAAGAAAACTCTACTCGGATCCACGGCGACAACTTTCACCATAAGCACATGAACCAGAGTAGGTTACTTCGAACATATAGAACACGAACTTCGTAAGGACACAAAGATGGTTCTCGAGAGTTTCCAACATTAGTGCCAAGTGTTCAACATGGACCTCTTGCAACTTGGATATATAAGAATGTCATCGATGGGCTCAAAAACACACTTATCAAGATACTCCAAGCAGAGGGACTCATATGATATATGAACAAGGCAAAATATTGGACATGAAGGTGTACCCGGGCAAAACACCATGAGTAGAAGCACCATCAACACAGTCCTTGAATCTGGACTTGGACTGACGATAGCCCAAATCAAACCAAGGTTAGAAAGATAGCATGTCCATTGAGAAGATACTATCTTGCTTCAACACAAAGGAAACTAGACATCCCTTAACGAAGGATCAAGTTAGGCGGAGCTTTTGCATTTCAACTCTCCAAGTTGTTGTTTAAGCTCAACCTACTAGTCCAGGGTGTCCAGCGGAGTTTCTTGGAGAAAAGGGTAGTTCAAACTACCCCTCGTTTAGACACCACGGTCAGGTAACCACCTGGTGATACTTCTAGAAAGACAACCAGGATATCACAACTCACCGGTATGTCTTGGAGTTCGAAAGGAATCTTGCTTTTCAAGGCAACTGATATGGTCTTGAGAGCTTTGGTGTAACCTAACTATCTGACCAAGAATGTGCACCAGAATGAACGGATTTGATAACACAGTAAACTTTAAGTAGAGACTGGGTGACCAGTAGTGCTAAGAAGGATACAGATGTTTCTTAGACTTTCAAAGCAATAAGAATTGCTAGGAGTACCTAGCACACATGGCAATGCACAAACCATCATTCTCATGTATTCGAGCTTAGAGGAAGGGGGAGTGAAGATGTGTGAGAGCATCACTTCATCAATAAGGCCATGAAACTGAACACAACCTCTTGATATAAAAGAGTGTGACACTCGAAGTTGGAACAGAAAAGAAGCTAATGAAACTTCTTTAATCTGCGAATTATGAAACTTTGACCTGGTCCTAGAGATCAACGAGGTACTGGAGGTTGCTTCTCCTGACATCCCAAGGTGGAATGTTTTGACGGAACACGAAAGCAGATGCATTGGAAGAATCCAACACAAATATGCAATTGGATGTCCAAAGCAACGGATGAAGATTTGAGAGCAACTAAAAGGTAGAAACATGCTCACGAGAATTCCTAAGATCACGCTGGTTGCACGGGGTAATGCTCATTTGTAGAACCCATGCCAAAAACAGAGGTATAGCTGGACTAAGAAGAAAGATGTGGATGCCATGATGATCACTCTTGTTGTGATCCCTTTTGGTTCCAAAAGAAAACCTATGGCTATTGAAGCTGAGATTACCTAGCCACCCTGAGGTAAAACAGATTCCTCAGGATCCAAAGGAACCGAACTTGGGTTAAAGGTCAGCGTCTGTACTGATAGCATGAGCATCGGATAGTTAAGGAACCACACGATCCACCCCACTGCAATTCAACACATTCCAGGGCCTTCGGTTCAAGTCCAAGGGTTAAAAACACAACGAAAGGAGTAACTACTATATGAGTGCCACAAAGGACACTACAATTAGCAATCATGAAGTATCCTTCAAAAGACGAACGTAGCTCCGAAAGTATCTGATCAAAAGACAAAGAATACATTCGAGATGAAAAGCAGATCTCGAGGTTCAGGATTTGAGACTTTGGAACATGTAAGAATGTGGAATCCATACAACTTTGAGAGATTATGAATGGAAGGAAATCTCCCAGTTTAAGAGGTAACAGAGGATGGAACACACACGACTCTAGAAACTGAACACTATGTCAACTTGGGTAAAAGAACGTCTTGCCATAGAAGGCACCTAAGTTTTGAATAATCAGAACCTTTTCAAATCAAAACAGGTAAGATGACCCAGAGTTAGAGCGATACCAGATAAGCAGTAAAAAGAATCCTAAGAAGGTTTTTCACAATCCATTTGAGGTTTCAAAATAGTTTTCACAAACACTCGACTCAACATCGACCAAGCAGTAAGGTTTTCCTACAGGTAGTCCTGCTCTGATACCATGACCTGTCACGACCTAGGACCCAGAGATATGCATACTGTTATGTGCTTCTAGCCATGGACTCACAAGGGCTTCAGGGTTACCAGCCCCGGACGCAACAAACAACGGCAGGCAGATCGGATTCATCGGCACGTAGTCCGGATCCCCAGTCTACTACTCCTTGTGTCCACGCTAGTCATAACCAACTATGCATATCAAAGCGTCCACGAATCGAATGAAACTGAAGGAAACGGGACCAAAGCTATACAGAGCTGCTATGTGTCCAGAAAGTGCAACAACAATCGAGGGTTACTGGGGTTACCTCGCCCCAGGCCGAATCACATCGGCAGGCGGGCTCGGACATGGATCATAGGCCCCACAACCCCTCGGCTGCGACAACTATACAGGCATAGCCAGAACTGTATAACAATGAGCTCGAAACCAACAACCCATCAAAGCAGTACTCTAGACATGAAGCTTTATTAAACAGGTGTTACTAGAGTATAGCTTTACAAAGAGAGGTCACACGACCCAACATTACATCAGACAACGGAAGGAAAATTATGTTTCTAATCAACAAGAACCAAAAAGGCCTAAGAGTCCGCAACATAAGGCGACGTCCCAACCCATAGATTCCAGGCTGCTACCTGGGAACACCAAACTACTCGTCGATGTCTACGCTGAAACACCACCGATGTGGGATCTTCACCTGAACCAAATTAAGCAAACCTGAGTACGGGAGGTACTCAACAAGACTTAATTAACCTATTATATATCTGCTATCTTCAGAAAGGTTTTATGAAGGCTGTTTTGTGTAAAGCAATCTTTGTTTTGCAAGTTGAGGAAGGAATAGCACGTCTCATGGAGTATTTTGAAAACAGATGAGAAATCTACTCAACTACTGATATCATCATTTTCTTGTATTTTACCAAATCCTTCTCATTCCCACACTGTCTCATGCTACAAGAATTACCCCTCTCGGCATATCCGAGGAGGCACCCTTAAATCATGGTTAACAAGTTTTAGTCATTCCGTTGAAGTTATTTATGATCACAGAATCCGTTGCCAAGTCGTCCATAACCGTGGACACGGCTTCTCGAGGAGATTTATCCCTGCAGGGGGTACACTTTACCCACACGTACCATCCGACTCTTAACGCCACATGTACGCTCGTCCATGGAGCGCGGCAGAGGATGGCTGGCCATGACCTTTACCTTGCTCGACCCTATCCATGAGTCAACCCAAACAGGGCCACCCCGTCAACAGGGAGTTGGCCACCTCCTGACGGCACCTGTTCTGTGATTCGGGAACAAGATCCGTGTACGTCCATCACTTGTCCCGATCACGTCCTAAGTTTTCTCCAAATCGTTTTCTGACTCACACACAGATGGAAAGATCAAACTACGTGACTCATGGACGTGGCCAAACAAATTAGTTGGTCGAGCGCGGTCTGTTAGGCCCCGCGTGTGGTTGCACGCTCAGTCTTGGCTTCGAAGGCGAGAACTCGCTCCTAGGGGCATGAACAGGACAAAACGCCACAACCCATTGTGGCCTCACATCCATGCCGTTATTTAGTCAAGTTATCAAAGATAATTCAAATCACAACAACCTGACAAAGTAGATTCACGCATTTGACCAGATTCATCAACTGGATGGATCAGATCACAACTAGGCATGGCTAAGCAAGACTCACAGGCTTTAACGAGGCGCGCACAAACAAACCTATAGCTGCTAGGAGCAGTGGATCAGGATATTTAGGCGATGCAATAAGTATAGGAGAACTCTATCTAAGACCATAAATACTTTGAACCACATGCAATATACGAGATTCCAAAACACTTCAAAAACCATATATTAGCAGATAAGAGGTTATGCTTGCCTTGGTTATAAGAAAACTAGATAAAGATCTTCTGGTATAAGTGCTTGACTTGTCGGTTAAGATCAAGTATTCGTCATGGAGTTGCTGGCCTTCACTTCGGTGTCGTGTTCTACCGAGGGGGAAACAACACCGAAACAAAGAAGAACAACAATCAAACATGGCATCGATGCAATGCACAATATGTATGCATGATCAAGTTAATGCAATAAATCAAACCCCTAAACATGTTCGATGGGTTGCTAGGGTTCGCATGTCAGATATGCACTTTTACTGAAATCCGCCCGAAATAGACCCCGGAGGGCAATTCGAACGATTCTGAAGGAGAGTACAATTTTAGTTGCTCAAATGGGTTTGAAAACATCATAACTAGGTTGCATTTGTCATTTTGAGCATTTTGATATATAACTTTTAATTTCCTAATTTTAGTGAATAAAAACTTATTTTTCTATTTTAAATGATTTAAAAAACATTAAATAGAGGCCATTTTTCAACTTTCTCAAACATTATTGAAAATGACATATTTGGACAGAGAATATTTTTCTGATCGACTCTATACTTTTATTTTATTTTTCCGAGTTATAAAACAGAAGTTATTAAATTTATAAGTTTTTATCATTTCTGTAATAATTAGAAGGGTGGGGCCCACCTGTCATAGTAACTTTCTTTTATTAAAACATTTCAGAAAAACAGAAGGCATGGCCCACGATGACGTCAGCTTGACGTCATCGTGACGTCAGCGAAAGGCAGTTGCGCCTCTGTCATGCCTCGATCGCGCGTTTGAGCACGAATTGGAGGGCGAGATAGGGTGCATCCGGCAGAGGGCTGCACAGCGAGCATTTAGGTGGCGGCGCCGCTGCTTTTGCGCCACCGGAGCATGGCCGGCGACGAGCATCTACGGCGGTCCGGTAAGGTCTACGGCGGGGACGCGAAAGAAGGCACCAAACAGCGAGGGGGAGGAGTTGGGAGGGAGCAGAGCTCACCACGAGGACGCTCTTGTGGTCGGGGAAGAAAATGGTGGCCGAGGTCGGCCGGAATCGAGCTCGGCGACGATGACCGGAGTCGGGGAAGATCCCCTCGATTCATGCTACTCCGGCCACCCCAAGAAACGAGGCTTGACGAGGACGTAGAGGAGAGGACTACGAAGCCGACGATAGTCACGGCAGGTCGCGGGAGTGGCTGTAGCACCAACGGCGAGTGGCGTCCAGTTCGGTTAGGGTTAGGGTTCGTTCACGGTAGGAGATACAGAGAGGGAGGGGATGCTGCATGAGAGAGTGGAGGCTTCACGCAACCACGTGGGTCCTTGTCGATGCAAGCAGGAGAGCATGTAGGAGGTGGCAACGGCGAGGGCGGCGGTGCCACGCAGCTGCTGCTTTCTGTCCCAAGGTAGAAGAAAGCAAAAAAGAAAAGGAAACTTGCAAAAAACCCCTAGACTTCCAGGAAATTGCAGAAATGTCCTTTTCTGCCTTTAAAACAACAAATAGATTTGAAAGGTTGGGGTCCTTTTTGCAAGAACAAAAATTAGCAAAAATTATTTTTGAAAAGCTCACAAAATTTCCAACCACACCATATATATTTTTTGGTGAAATTGAATTACTTTTCAGTACAAAATTTTGGAACCCCTTTTAAGTACTTTTTGTGGGATTTTCTCAAACCATTTAAATTCATAATTTAAATTGGTTTCAACTTTGTTTTCATGCATGTATGGAATGAGCACACACCACACACCCTAATGTAGCACAAATTTGGGATGTTACACACGGTCATCCAACAACTCTCTAAGGTGCTCATACCACACACGTGGTGCTTGTTTAAGTCCATAGAGCGCCTTATCGAGCTTGTAGACATGGTTAGGAAAGTTGAGATTCTCGAACCCCGGAGGTTGCTTAACATATACCTCCTCTTTGAGTGGACCATTCAAGAAAGCAGTTTTAACATCCATTTGTTGCAATTTGAAATTATGCGAAGATGCATAAGCAAGAAGGATACTGATGGACTCAAGGCGAGCCACGGGAGCATAGGTTTCATCAAAGTTAATGCCTTCAACTTGAGTGTAACCTTGAGCTACCAATCTCGCCTTGTTCCTTATAACAATGACATGCTCATCTTGCTTGTTCTTGAATATCCACTTAGTGCCAATAACATTGTGGCAATCGTTGGGCTTCTCAACTAATCTCCAAACCTTGTTGCGCTCAAAGTTATTGAGCTCATCATGCATAGCTTCAACCCAACCGGAGTCCTCAAGAGTTTCAGACACTTTGTTTGGTTCCACCATAGATATGTGAGCTTGATGCTCACTAAAATGTGCCAATTGCCTTCTTGTGGATTTCTAGCTTGGACATCTTCCAAGACCTTGTTGTCTTGGGAATCAATTAGCTTCAAAGCTCTTCTTATCCATCTAGCACGACGGGCTTCGATCTCCTCATTATTGCGAGGAAGGATCACTTGATCATCTTGATCATTTGGGTCCCCGTCTTGACCAACTTGGCCTTGATCATCATCATCTTCATCATCATCAACAACTTCTTAAACACTAGCTTCAACTTGAGGAGTGGAGGATGAGGATGGTTGATCTTGGCCTTGACCTTGACTAGCATGAATGAAAGGAGTGGTTGCATCTTGCGTAGTAACTTGGTCAATAAGAGGAGGGTCTTCAGCATGTTCTTGGGTAGGTGCATCACTTGGCTCCTTGGCTTGTTATTATATTGTAGAGGAGGGATCCACTTGGGTAGAGCATAGTCCTTCTCGAGTCTCCATAAGGTGTCCCTCGATGGGGCAGAAAAATCCCACACCCAACCTTCCTATGGCTTCTTGAGGCATTTCAACATCTACATTAGAAACATGAAACTGCGCCACTTGGGAGCAATCATTTTCCTCGAAAACCACACTACAAGATTCTTTGACAATCCGCGAGGCTTTGTCAAAGACTCTATAAGTGTGGGATTCGGCACCGTAACCCACAAATATATCCTCAATAGTTTTGGATTAAAATTTAGACAGCCTAACACCCTTGATCAAATAAAAGCACTTACAACCGAATACACAAAAGTAGGAGACGTTGGGCTTGTTGCCGGTGAGGATCTCATAAGGAGTCTTGTCCAAGCCCTTGCGGATGTAGAGGCGGTTGGAGGAGTGGCATGTAGTGGACATGGCCTCGTCCCATAAATATTGGGGAGAAGAATACTCCACCAACATGGTCCTTGCCATATCCAAGAGAGTGCGATTCTTCCTTTCGGAAACACCATTTTGTTGAGGAGTGTAAGTGGCGTAGTATTGATGACGAACGCCCTCTTCACTAAGGAATTCATTCAAAGTGTAGTTCTTGAACTCCAAACCATTGTAACTCCTAATAGCCATGATTTGCACATTGTGTTGACGTTGCACTTGGTTGGAGAAGTCGATGATGGTTTGTTGAGTCTCACTCTTGCACTTGAAGAAATAAACCCAAGTGTATCTTGAATAATCATCGACAATCACCAAGCAATACTTCTTGCCACCAAGACTTGCCTCGGGCACAAGACCAAAGAGATCAACATGGAGAAGCTCCAAGATCCTCTTTGATGAAATAATAGTCTTGGCCTTGTGAGAGATATCATGCATCTTTCCTTCAACACACGACCTACAAACGCGATCTTTGGAAAAGGAAACATTTTCTTTTAGTACGACAATAAGGCCACCTTTGTGAAGACTTTGCAAAGTTCTCATGTTGACATGGGATAAGTGGCAATGCCACAACCACCCCACGTCCGCCTTTCCGAAAAGACATATGGATTGAGAGTTGGTAGACTTCAAAAAGTCCAACACGAACAACTCATTTTCAACATGCCCCACGTATGTGACGTCAAGATTCTTGCTCCTCAAAAGGACCACAATATCTTCATAAAAAAATACGGAGAAACCCATCTTTCCAAGAGAGCGGACCGAAAGTAAATTGAAACCAAGGGATTCGACAAGCATGACGTTCACGATAGTGATATCGGGAGCAATCACAACCTTGACGAACCCCCATACCTTAGATGAGGACGAGTCTCCATAAGTGACGGTTGCTTGAATGTCATTTGGGCGCAACTCCGTCACAAGTTCTTTGCTTCCGGTCACATGACTAGTGCATCCACTATCAATTATCCATTTAGACCCACCGGAAGCATAGTCCCGCAAGAGATCATTGACTAGAGTTAGGACCCGAGGAGGGTTCCTTCATGTTAGCAACAAGAGTCTTTGGAACCCAAATGGTATAGTCAATGTAACCCTCAATAGGACGAACATATTTAGCTTGCACAACACCATAATAATCAACATATAAGAAATGGTGTGGATTGTTAGTTCACGCGGAAATTCTACGAGTAGTGTTGTCCCTCATGACACCACTACTTGAAGCAACATTGTTAGCTTGTGCGGGTGTGCTACGAGTAGTGTTATACCTAATGACAACACCATCCGAGGCACCATTGTTGGCCTTCTTCTTGCTCTTCTTCTTCTTGTTCTTCTTCTTGGCAACATAGCCAAGACCTTGCTTGCCCACTTGTGGCCTTGGAGCACTCAATTGTGGTCTATCAACAACCACATGAGGGCTAGTGGCCACCACTTGTGGGGTAGAGACCACAACCTTCTCAATTTGAGGGCCTTTGCCCTTGATCCTTGCAAGCTCATCCTTCAACCTAGCATTTTCCTCAAAAATATTTGCATGATCACAAGAAGAAGTAGAGGTGCTAGGGTTGTTAAGTTGATTAAGTTGAGTTTGAAGTTGTTCATGCAACTCTTTAAGGGAAGAATGTTGACTCTCCAAAGCTTTGTGATCCTTGGTAAGTTTTTCAAACTCCTCGGTTAGTTTACCATGACAAACACCAAACTCAACCTTATCCTTTTTAGCCTTTTTATATTTAGCAGTTGCAAGGTCACGTTCTTTAGTGATATTAGAAACAAGTTCATCATGTGACTCTTCAATAGATTCTAGTTCCTCCTCAATAGAAACTCTACCATCATGCTCTTCTTCAAGAGTCATAGAGAGGGATGCTATCTCATCCGCATCCCTTGTTTTGATCTCACCTTTCTTCTCAAGAGCTTCATGGGCCTCTCCCAATTGGCTCATGAGATGATCAAAGTACTTCTTGGTCTCCCCTTGTATGTTAGACATAAAACGTTCCAAAGAGAGAATTTCATCTTCTATTCTATGACTAGCAAAATTTTCAAGTTTACTTGGGGTCTTAGAGATAGGAGAAGGTGATACCTACGAGGCCTTAGCCATGAAGCACTTGGCATTAGGGCGAGGATGATTCTCATTGGGGGATTCCAATAGAGATGAAGATGATGGAGTAGAAGCAATAGCAAGAGCGGCCACTCCACTTGTGGTTTCTTCTTCTTCATCACTTCCGGAATCATATTCCTCTTGAGTCACTAGCACAAACTTTATGGGAGACTTCTTGTTGAATGGTTTCTTCTTGAAGTGAAGTTTCTTGTAGTAAACCTTGGACCTGTCCTTGCTAATGAGCTTGCCACTATGGAATATCTATTTTCATAGGGACACTCCGCAATGAAATGGTGCTTATATTGACAATTGAAGCAAGGCCTCACTCGTTGAGTCCCATCATTGCCATAACGAGATTTGGTCTTCTCCTTAACATATTTATTGGCCTTGGGAGGATTGTTCCAAAACTTTTGCACGGTGAGAGCAATGATATCCTTGAGCACGATATCATATTCTTGATCCTTCAATGGAGCCAACTCCTCATGGCCTTCTTCTTCATACTCAACCTCTCTTGACACAACCTTGGCCTTCAAAGAAACCGATGCCCCTTTGTGCATTCCTATGGCCCTAGCACGGTTGTCAAGAGCATTCTTGGTTTGCACTTGATAGGAGCACATCTCTTGCATAACTTGGGTTGAGGTCAAAGAAGCAAAGTCATGTCTTCCTTGAATGTTCTTCAAGTCCGCGGGCTCAAATGGCATGAGGGCAATCATGTACTTCCTTTTGATCCAAGCATCATCAATGTACTTGGCACCAACATTGGAGAATGCGGTGGCAAGTGTCTTGAGCCTTCGGTACATGTTTTCATGGTTCTCTCCATCATGCATGTATAACCCTTCGGCGTCATTGCTCAAGGCATCGTACCTATTCCTTTGCATGCTCTCATTGCCCACAAACATGACTAAAAGAGCTTTCCATGTTTCCTTGGCGGTGGAACATTGTTGAAGACGCGGCATGTGGTTAGGACCCACGTCTTGTTGAAGAATTGACAAGGCGGTGTAGTTGAGTTGACAATCTACGGCTTATCTTCTTGTTAGGTTCTTGGGGTCATGAGGCTTGTATCCATCACGAGTGACCCTCCAAAGCTCTATACAAGAAGAGTTCAAGTGAGTCTCCATGTAATATTACCATTCACGAAAAGAAAATGCATCAATTTTAGGTGGATCTCCCCTAGGAATTATATGAGGATGTGGGGCGGGTGGATCGGGAGAATAACATCCTTTGACGGAGTGATATTCTTCCTCTCCTTCCGTACCCTTCTCGGTGGAGTTTTCGGCGGAAGGATTTTTAGATGGATCTCCATCATCCCCTTTCTTGGCGCCCTCCGTATTTGTGTCCGGAGGAGATGAGCCGGTGACCTCCGGTCCTTTGGCTTTCAATAGTTGCATCAAGACTTGACGCAACTCATCGATTTTGGTGTCTATGGATGAGGTCAATGAATTTTTCAACTCATTGTGATCATTCATAGATACCGGCGCCACGGAACCTTCGGTATCCGTTTCATCAACCATACTTAAGCTCTTAGGCGGTTAAGCCCGATAGAAGAGCCGAGGCTCTGATAGCAATTGAAAGTATAGTATGGGCACCTAGAGGAAGGGGGTGAATAGGTGCTACGACCAATTTTAATTTTTCTTTCACAATTAGGCTTGACACAAAGGTAAATTCTCTAGATGATGCAACTACGGTGAATTTACCTATATGACAAGAACAAGCATAATAACAATACAAGCACGAGTAAAGGAGGAAGGGAACGAGGTAACTGATATGAAGCAGATGGAGACACGATGTATTCCCGAGTTCCTCCTTGTTAAGGGAGTACGTCTCGTTGGAAGGGTGTGAGCTCGCCACGAAGGCCTACTCAACGCCACAAAGGCCTCACCCTATTCTCCGATGAACCCCGCCACAAAGGCCTAGTCCACCTTCCACTATTGATCCCCTTTGAGGCGGGAATCGAGTCCTTTACAAACAAGCTTTGGGCACACACCCACAACCAAATTGGGGGCTCCCAATAATCTCAAATCACCAACAAGTGTAGCAATGGAGTCTAGGTTTTCCACAAGGAAACCCTAGACTAGATCCCTCTAGAATATGAGGGGGAAATGAAGATCGGCTCGATGAAGATGTAGATCAGGGTCTTCTCCTTCAATCCTCCAAGTATCAACGAGTTTGGGTGCAGGGATTGGGAGAAATTTAACTTTTGGAGGCTCAATAAATGTTTGTCTTCAATGTTGGTTCGAGCAACCCTTTGGAGAAGAAGGGGATGGGGTATTTATAGCCCCCTCCCCAAACTAGCCGTTTGACCCTTTTTCGTGCCTAGCAGTACTACTTCTGGGGTCAGCGGTACTACCGCTACTGGCAACGTGAGCGGTACTGAAGCGACCCAGAGACAGGGCGCGAGCGGTACCACCGCAGAAGTACTATGGTACTCCAGCAGCGGTACTACCGCGAGTGCCCACCGGTACTACCGCTGGCCACTTCTTCGAAATAAATCGAAGTGGCTGGCGGTAGTACTAGGGCACTACCGCTCTAGTACCGTAAACGTTACTACGAGCAAATTCTCGCTGGCGGTACTGCCGGCGATACTACCGTTTTCTGGAAGCAGCGGTACTACCGCTTGAGAGTAGCGGTACTACCGTTGAGAAAGGATTTGCTCCTCGACCAAGTTGAACACAACGGTACTACCGAACTAGTACCGCTGAAGTACCGCTGGATGCATTAGCCATTTTTACTCTGGCGGTACTTCTGGCGGTACTGGGCGCGGTACTACCGCTTGCTGTGCAGAGCGGTACTACCGCTGAGGCGCCCGGTACTACCGTTGGATCAAGTTGATCTTGGTGGCTTTGTCTTGGAATACTCTTCACCTTTTTGCGTCTAGATAATATTTCTGAAATACTTTGACGCACTGTTAGATTCTCACTAGTGTTGTTACCAACTCCAAAACCTAAGAGAGATCAAAAATGCAAATGCACTTTCATGGATCTCGAACTCGGCGGTGGCTATGGCGAGATCGAAAGCTCGATTTCGGGCGATCTAGGGCGATTGTCGAGCTAGGGTTGGCAGAGGAGGGTCACAGACGTCGAGGATGGGATTTTATAGGATTCTAGACGTGCGGGAGGGGCTAGGGCACGGGGAGAGGCGGTGGCGGTGTCCTGAGCGTGCACGGATGTCGAGTCCGGGTCGGCATCGCTTTCGTCAGGGCCACTTCACGCTCGGGACACAGGTTGGGACAGGGTGGCGGCGAGACAGAGGAGGGCGAGTGCGGGACTAGGTTGTGCGCCTTCCTAGGCCGGCCTGCTTGTGTGCTATGCGCGCGGCGAGAGAGGGGTGTTGTGCTGGGCCCTAGGTGCGGGGCTGGGCTGTAGCGTTGCTGCTCTTTTTTCTCTATTCTTTTTTCAAAACAATTAAATAAAAAAAATCAAAGTTGGATAAATATCTATGAGAAAAATTTGAATAAATACTTTTTGAAAAGTTTAAGACTTAAGGTACATTTTGGGCACTATAATTTCCCAAAATAAAATACTTTCTTTTTTAAAAATGTTTTAAAACCAAATAGTGATTAATGGGGTAGTAACTCCTAAAATTTTAAGATTAACAAATTGAAACCAAATTCTATGCAAACAAATATGCAGTAATGCAATGATGAGTATGTATGCATGATGAGTTTTGGATTTTGAAAAACTTGGGATGTTACACTCTAGCGCCTCGTGAGCAAAGTTCCACAGAAACCGGACAACGGGACACACACAAAAGATGTGTGTACTAAACTCAGGGCACCTACACAGCGGGCCCAGGCCGTCCCCCGGGCCATGACGTTTCGCCACTTCGGTCTTAGAGGGCAACCTGTCTCGTAGTACTTGGCAAAAAAATATCTTAATCTTGAGCGGTAGCGGGGACTTCCAGAGGGGAGAGGCCCAAGACCTAACAAGCCCAGAGAACTGGGCCCTATATCCCGATTTAACCGACAAAGACACCGAGGGGGCCAGGAAACAGGTCACCTGGTCCTGCTCCCTGGAAGGGAGTCAGGCAAATTGCCCCTGATCTCCTCCCACTCAGCGGTCTCAGTCGGCTCAAAAACTCGTCGGAACAAGATGTTCCAATTCCCATTTTGGGACGCTGACGCCACTAATTGGGAGGGGTCAGAGCAGATAGCAAATAGCCTCGGGAACTCCGGTCGCAGCAAGCGCTCCCGAAGCCACGGGTCCATCCAAAACATGGTACCCCGGCCGTCGCCAATCCTGAACCTAGCCCCTTTTCAAATGCCCTGCTTTATCAACTGGATGGACCTCCAAAAGAGAGATCCCTCCTGTCGATCGCAAGCGAGGAGTGGGCGACCTTGCAGGTATTTGGCTTCAACAAGTTGGAGCCAAAGGCCCCTCTCCCCCCCCCCCCCCCCCCCCGCAGAATGCGCGAGACCCATTTCAGCATGAGTGCGACATTCATCTTACGGGAGGCCGCAATCCCTATGCACCCCATATCTTTGGGGGCGCAGACGTCCACCCATTTGACCATGTGGTATTTTTGTTTCTCTTTAGCATCTTGCCAGAAAAAACGAGATAATTCCTTGTCGAAAGCGGCGTGGACCCCCTCCGGCAGGGAGTAAATCCCCATCATATATGAGGGGATACTAGACAGGCATGACCCAATCAGCACTGACTTGCTCCCCTTGGAGGCAAAGCGGCCACGCCAGGGTTCTGCCTTATGTCTTAGCCGACCCACCACAGGCTCAAGGTCCTTGATATCGGGACCCAAGATAATTAACATGGAAGGTGGATAATCTCCGGTTGAGATTGTCCGCTATTCGTTGTTGTTGTTCCGGGGTAAACCTGAGGACAACCACCTCGCTCTTATCGAAGTTAATCTTGAGACCCGACATGGCCTCAAAACACAACAACAAGAACTCGATATTGACAATATCCAATCCCAAGCCCTCAACCATAATCATAGTGTCGTCCGCATACTGCAAGTGGGTGATGCCTCCCCCGGGAATGAGATGCTTAACCACACCAGAAATGTAGCCGGCTGTCCTGACTTTATCCAGTATAGCCTCTATGGCATCCACGGCCAGGTAAAAAATGATGGGGGAAATAGAATCTGCCTTCCTCACCCCACAGTACGACCTAAAATAGGGACCGATGTCCCCATTTATGTTGATCGCAGTGTTGCCACTCGAGACGAGTTGCATAATCCACGTGATAAACCTATCATCAAATCCACGCCTTTGGAGCACCCGACGAAGGAAAGACAGTCTAGGAGATCGTACGCTTTCTGAAAATCAAGCTTCAGAAAGACCCCTTTGTGGTGTCGCGCCTTTACCTCATGGACAATATCATGAAGTGGTAGGATCCCATCATGGATAAAACGACTCTTAAGGAAGGAAAACTGAAAGGGGTGTGTAATGTGTTCAGCCACGGGGGCCAGGCGCATTGCACAGACCTTAGAGAAGATCCTCTGGATGACATTTATAACCGTGGTGGCCCTAAACTGGCAGATATCCGTGGCCCCGACAACCTTCGGGATCAACGTCACCACACCAAAATTAAGGCGCGACATCACTAGAGTCCCAGTATAAAATTCCTGGAACATCGACATGATCACCTCCTGGATAGTCTCCCAGAAGACTGAAAGAAGGAGACCGGAAGCCCATCCGGCCCCGGGGCCGAGTTAGCTTTCATCTCCATAACCGCATGCCGTACCTCCTCCGGCAGGAAAGGAAGCAAAAGCGCCGCGTTCTCCCCCGGCGAGACTAGGGCCTCACGGGACCAAGTCCCCTCGGCCAACGCCACCCCCGAATGGGGGCTAGTAGTAAACAGCTCCTTATAGAAGGAGTATATATGGGTGGATAGGGTCACCTCCGTCGCTAACAGGTCGTCGCCGGCCCAAAGAAGAGGGATGGAACATCTCCGGCATCGTCCATTGACAATGGCATGGAAGTATGCCGTATTGGAGTCTCCCTTAAGAATCCAATTCTGCCGACTAAGTTGACGGCAAAATATCTCCTCGCCCTTGTAAATCACCATAGGGGAGGCTTTAAGGGCATACCGATGGAACCACTCATCCGAGGTAAGCCCACCTGCGTCAGCGGCCAAGTCCAGAGTCTGGATTTGGCAAAGAAGGGAGTCTTTATTCATGCGAATCTCCGCGCCAAGATTGGCCCGCCACCCCCGCATGAATTGGCGGACACTTTTGGCGAAAAATGCCACACGCCCACCACGTTGTACACTCGGGAGGAGGGGGAGAAGGGGGATGCGGCCGCCGCTAATCACTTACCCCGCACCGCTTCCACGAATCTTGGCCGACTAAGACAGAAGTCCACAAAGTGAAAGCGATTCGGTCTAGGTGCCACTACCCCACCAGTCGAGAAGATCAGGAGGAGTGGTCGGAGCCCACCCGTGTACTGGCACGTAGTGAGCACAGCGGGAAGACCATCTCCCATTTTACGGAGACTAGCACCCGGTCCAACACACTACGGATAAGATGCACCCAGTTGTCAAAATATGGATGTATCTAAACATATTTTAGTGTTTAGATACATCCATATTTTTGATAAATCTATGACAACTAATTTAGGATGAAGGGAGTATAATACAACCATATGAAACTTGTAAAACGTCTAGGATGCTCGAGAGCCGATCCGTATACTACGCTACCCATCCATGCAAGAGAAAATACCTCTCATCGCCTTCTCCTACCAGATGCAGACCTCCATAAACAAGTCTTTGTCTCCAAAGGCCGTAGAGAAGACCATAAAAGGAGCAAATTGGTATGCTGATAATGACCTGCAAGGATATTTATGTTTAGCGAATCATTTTTACATAGTCAAAGCAACATACTACGTACCACAATCGCTCCAAACCTAACGTTAGTTTCATACGTGTGATCTGTTTCGGCAACCAGTTGCCAAATACTCCCTATGTTCCAAAAATATAAGTCTTTTTGGCAAACTATAAGTTAGCTTGCTAAAAAGATACATTTTGGAACAGAGGTACTCCCTCCGTTCTAAAATAGATGACTTCCATTTGTCCATATATGTATGTATCTAGACATGTTTTAGTGTCTAGATACATGCATATATAGAAAAGTGGAAGTCATCTATTTTGGAACGGAGGGAGTATTATGTTACAACTTACAGTACAATACTATGTGATGGTACAAGTTAGGAGGATTTTGTATCAATTTGATGATAACTATTGAATTTAAATAAAAAACATTTTACCAGAAAAGTAATTGTACCCTCGTACATAGTCTCCTCCGAAAACGTGTGGCTAGTCGCTCTTAAAATTTAGGGTTGGAGCAACGGGAGGGAACTCGTGACATTTTTTTTTTAGATGGGATGAACTCATGCCATGGTGGGCGAGTAACAGCCCACAGCCTATCCTGGCCCAACAAGATGGATCGGGCCCTCAAATTTGATTCTCCTTCTCTTCTTCTAGCCATAAAAAATGCTACGGCTAGATTTCTTTTTTCCAGAACTTTTTTTTCTATCCATAGCTGAGCTCAAGATCTCGCCATTGGCCGCGGGATATGGAGTGCGGAAGTGTTGCGGTCGCTCCCGCCATTACCCTGACTGAAGTTCCTCCTTCATATGAGCTGATTCTTTATACTCATCGTCATCACCGAAGCTGAAACCCGGTGATATATACAGCCACAAATTGCAAAACACAATTGGCATGTCTTCTATCAGAAAAACGAGACTATTAAACATTTTTTTATTGCAATATTGCTTCTTCTATATGGTCAATCATTTAGATTGGTTCTAACTTATTTCCTCCAACAAGCATTTTCAATATTTTTGGTAATTGGCTAAATGAAGTGAATAAAAGGTTTAAAATACTTATTAGGGTGGCAGCGCTAGCCATGATTTGGTCGCTATGGTTGTGTATAAATGACAAGTTTTTTAATGGTATAAATTATTTCCTTATGCAGATTATCTTCAGGATTACAACAATACTCCGCACTTGGGTACGGCTGTAGCGTGTGGAGCACCGGGGCCTTTTTTTATGGAGGTATGTACCATACTGTACAGAGACTTTTATCCCAGCATGGATGACAACATAATTTGCGGATCGGTCCTCCACCTTCATAGCCGTTGTTACTTGCTGATGTATTTCGTTTTTTTTTTGTTTTTTCTTTCTTTTGCGGCTATGTGCATCTTGATATGCAGAGCCTGGATGTAATAACATTACTCTAAATAATAATATCTCCGTTTATAAAAGAAAAAAAAAACAAATTGCTCGCGGTCGCCACCCAACACCCAACATCTTTAAACGAGAACTAGGCGTTTCGCCTCCGCATAAAGATGGAGTAGGCCGTCTCCCTCGAGAGGTATTCGCCAGGGGGATCCGATCAGTCCCTCCTTATTCCTATTGTGTAAAGAGGGGTTGTCCTGTCTTCTGCAGAAAAGGGAGCGGCTCGGTGAGCTACAAGGTCTATGCAATGGTAAACGAGGCCCTCCAATTTCACATATTCTTTTTGCGGATGATAGCATCTTCTTTGCACGCAGTGATGATAAGAGTGTTGGGGCTCTTAAGTCGGTGTTGGATACTTACTGTAAAGCCTCTGGCCAACGGATTAATTTACAGAAGTCATCCATCTTTTTCGGTAACAAATGTCCAGACAATGTCAAGACAGTGGTCAAAACACGGTTACAGGTGGACAATGAGGTACTCCAGGACTCCTATCTTGGGATGCCGACAGAGATTGCCAGGGCAACTACCTCCTCCTTTAAATTTCTATCGGAGAAGGTCTGGAAGTGTGTGACGGGTGTATCAGGGCGCCCATTATCTCGAGCAGGCAAGGAAACTTGGCTCAAGGCAGTTTCCCAAGCAGTACCGAACTATATAATGAGTTGTTTCCAAGTGATGATTCAAGTGTGCGAAAAGATGAAAAGGTCTATAGCTAACCATTGGCGGGGTTTTGAGGATGGCAAGCGGAAGATGCACTGGCGATCATGGGACTGGATCTCCTCTCCAAAATCTCTTCGAGGTATGGGTTTCCGCGACTTTGTTATGTTCAATCAAGCGATGCTAGGCAAGCAATGCTGGAGATTGGTAACAGAACCATCATCGCTCTGTGCGAAAGTTCTTAAAGGTCGCTACTACTCGGATACCGATTTCCTCTCAGCACCAAAACCACGGTCTGCCTCCTTCACTTGGCGATCCATCCTCCATGGACGGGAGCTTCTAATGCAGGGGCTGCGATGGGGCGTTGGAGATGGGACACGAATTAACATTGTTGATCACAACTGGATCCCGGGCTACAGACCAAGCACTTCCAGTACGCAGATTCCAGTACCGTCAGAGGCCAAGGTGTGCTCACTGATGAATGACACTCAACGGGGGTGGAATGAGGAGATTATCTCGGCTATCTCCCATGAGGAGTTAGCACAAACGATTCTTCAAATACCTATCAGCCGTTTGGGTGGAGAAGATTTTGTGATGTGGCCTCATGACAGGTTCCGGCAATACACTGTCCAGTCTGCATACAACCTTGCACGGACAAACTCTTTTTATGATAAGAGGGCGAAGGCCGGGCGAGGGGAAGGTTCTGACCAAGCCACAGACACAAAGAGATGGAAATCTATATGGGCCGTACAGGCACCAGGGAAGATGAAGGTGGTTTTGTGGCGATTGGCGCATGATTGTCTCCCTACTGGAGCACAGTTATGCTATCGGAAGATCACTGCTCACGAGCTATGCGCTTTATGTGGCCGAGACGAGAGTGTGGAGCATCTGTTTCTTCACTGTCATTTTGCCCAAACCGTCTGGAAGGAAGTGAAGGCGGCGTTCCCGATGAAACTCAGACGCAACGAGTTCAATTCTGCACGAGAGTGGTTATTTGAGCTACTAGAAAAAGAGAGTGCAACAGCGGCAACGGCAGTGGTTGTAACTTGTTGGCATATCTGGGAAACCAGAAATGATCGGAGGAATAATGGCTCTGATGTACACCCGGCTCGTGTGGCGACAAAGGTAGTGGCTTATGTTGAGCTGATCCTCAAGCACTGCTACAAATCGAAACCAGCCCCCAAGTGTCAGACCACAGGCTCAAAACCTCGATGGCATCCACCACCTGCTGGGAAGGTCTGCATGAATGTTGATGCCGCACTCTTCCCTTCGGAAAATCGTATAGGATGGGAAGGTGTAATCCGAGATGATGAGGGGAGATTCCTGTTATGCTGTAGCGAGGGGATGGCAGGCCCCAGGCTCCTGAAGTAGCTGAAGCAATGGCGGTGCGGTGGGCCTTGCAAGTTCTCCAGGTTCAGGACTTTCAGCACATTGTGGTGGCGTTTGACTGCCTGTCGTTGGTCCAGCGGGTTAACTCCACTTGCAAGGATCGATCTGGGCTGGGAGCCGTTGTGATGGATATTAAGCAGCTGGCTCGCAGTTTCATGTCTTGTTCTTTCACTCATGTTCCTCGACTTCTAATGTAATAGCTCATTGTCTAGCTCGTTCTTCGGAACAATCATCCTGTAAGCTTTCATTTGATGTTGCCCCAGAGTTTATCCGGGCTGAACTTTGTAATGATGTTGAGATTAATACTAGCGTGCACCAGGCGCTTGGGCGAGCTGATGGCGATCGGGGAAAACTCTGGCGGCGCTACTGACGACTCCACGACGTCGCGACTCCTCCCGCCGGCTTGAACCGGTATACCTGCTGTGGCGTCTGCCCCCATGGCGGCGCTGTCCTCTTCCCCAGGCGGGGCGACGGGGATGGTGTCACTACGGGGACAGAGCTGGGCGGATATTGCCGAGGAGCAAGACGAGGAGGCGGCGCTCACGGCGGAGCTGGAGGCGCGCTGTGTGATCCCCCCTTCCCCTACCCTTGGCGACTTCTTGGCTAAAGCTCGCACGGTGGCGTCCCCTCGCCGGCGACGAGCAGCGTTGACGCAGGATAGGGCTCGTCGGGCTGCGTTCGCGGCGTCGTCGTCACGGCCGCATCCAGCTCGCGCCTCCGCGACGCCTCCCTTGGGACCTCTGGTTCAGGTAGCCCCGGTGGCGTCGGCCCCGCGGTCTGGGGAGCTTGGAGGCCGGGTTCCTGCGGGGGCGCGCCCTGGACCTGCGGCGGCGCAGCGGGGTCGCAGGCCAGGAACGGAAGTGTCCTGGCGCCGGGTGCGAACCCTAGGCCCACGTTGGAGTGGCGACGGCCCACCCTGGCCTGGCGTCGGCCTAGGAGCCCGTATGCGACGCCAAACGCGCAGAAAGGACGGTCTGGCCCATCCCGGCCCACGGGCCCGTGGCTGTGGGTCAGAAAGGGCTCCCGGGACCTGTCTTTAGGGTTTCCGGCCCCCGCCGCCTCCAGGAAGTCCCATCCATCCCGCATCGTCGTTCTCACCCCACCTCCCCCGCCCCTGATTCGAACCTTCGCGCAGGTAGCCGCCATGAAGCGCTCCCGGCCCGACGAGGAGGAGATGGACGTCCACCCTCGCCGGCGACGTCTCGGCAGCGCCCCCCCCCCCCCCCCGCTCCTTCCCCGCCCCCGCGCGTGTACCAACCGCCGGCTCGCCGCGGGGCCTCGCCTGGACGCCGCGCCCCGTCACCGTCCCGCCACGGCCGAGACCGGAGGGAGCAAGGCCACCTCCCTGCGCCGCCTCGACAGGAGCAGGCTCGCCGTGACCGCTCCCCTCCGAGGTCCCCACGACGCGCGCCGTCTCCGGCTGGGCAGCGGCGGGAGGAGGCCCTCCGCGACCAGCTGCACCGGGCGCGTGCCCCGCCTCGCTCCCCTGTCCGTGCTCGGTCCCCTGGGAGACAGCAGGGGGCGGGCCAACGCCAACGGAACACCCGGAACCAAGCTGCTGTGAATGCGCAGGTGAGGAGAAAGCCCAACAAGAAGAAGAAGAAGAGAGTGAGGCCTTCCGAGGCGGTCCAGGCCGGTGGGAGCCAGCGTGGGCACTCGCCGGCAGAGATTGTCGTCGTCCCGACGAGCTTCGGGTGTCCCGACCCAGGCGGGGTTGGGCGCACCACGCCCTCAGGCGGAGGGCGGGGGGAGCTCCCCGTCGCAGGTTACATGTTTCAGATGTGGCAAGGCCGGACACTTCCGTTCCGAGTGCGAGGCACCTGAGTGTTGCTTGCGTTGTGGCGATCCTGGACACCGCTTGGGGGCTTGCGCGGCACGTGCGGTACCACCACACCGACCCCGTCTGGAGCTCCTGGGTCACGGCGTCGAGTCGATTTTCTACTACATCGACCTAGGGGGGTACCGATGGTGGTTCCACAGAAACTCGCGATGGTGACCGTCCTGCCGGAGCAGCTCCCTCCGGTTTCTGCTACATTGACAGTGGAGACCCTGCGAGAGGAGCTTGCTCAGATCATGCCTGGCCATGAGTGGCAGGTGCGGGCCGTCTCTCCGACCGAGTTCGTGGTGGTGTTCCCCTCGGCCGAGATGCTCCGCCTGTGCTCCATGGGTTCCACCTTCACGCTCCCCTCCAACAAGGTACAGGTCTCCATCAAGGCGTCGACTGCTGTTTCTGACAGGACTGCTCTGGCTTCCACGTGGATTCGGATCTTTGGTCTTCCGGAGGAGGCCAAGACGGAGGAGGTGTTAGCCTTGGTGGCTAAGCCTCTTGGCCTTTGCGTGGAGGTTGACCACAGCTCTCTGGTGGGCTCCGACGCGGTCCGTATACGGGTGCTTTCTCCGGAGCCAGAGCAGCTCCCTGGCCTGCTACCGCCGTTCTACTTCGGTGGCCGCGGGGGCAACAGGGGGGCGATCCTGCGTGTGGAGCTGGATGCTGAGGACCCTGGCTCCCTTCCTCCCCCCGCCCCTGAGGGTGACCCTTCGGGGGGAACGGGGTCTACTCGGAGGAGGACTCCTCGAGCGATGATGACGATGGCCAGGGAGATGATGGCCCCTCTCCGGACGCGGTCGCCTCCTCCCCGCCTGCGCCCCCGCCTACTGGGTCATCAGACGCTCCTGCCCCGGCTCAGGTGGATGCCCCAGTGGCTGCGGGGTCGGCTGCGCTGCAGCTCACCTCGAGCACTCCAGCTAGTCTGGAGGCTTCCTCCCGTGGTGACCTACAGCTCCTAGCCGACGCGCCCTTCTCACAGTACGGCTCCAACTTCGGTCTCCCGGGCCTGGATGCGGCCAGGGACCTGGCGCTGGACGCGCTGGAGGAGGAGGATTGTGGGAGTGTCGGGTTGGAGGTGCTCCCCCCTTCATCGACACGGTCGGGAGGTGACTTGTGCTACACCCTCTCGCCAGGTTCTCGGGGGTCGACTCCCACCTCACCGGCATGCTCCCCGCCGATGGTGCCTGCGACCCCAGCTGCGGGCACCGGTGCGCAGGCCACGGTCGTCCCCGACACTCCCGTGGCCAGCCACCTGGCGCCTCCGCAGCGCCGCTCCCGACCGCCACCCCAGCCGTCCCGCCACAGTGCCCGCCTCGCTCGTGCCAGAGGGGATGCGGTCGGCCCCATCCCTATGGTGGAGGAGCAGGCGATTCAGCTGACCGCGGCACGCCGGGAGATTCCAGGTACGTCTAACCCCGCCCCCACCCCTGGTTCGCCCGTTTCGGGTTCTAGGTTTTCTGTTCTCGATGAGGTCCCTTTGGACCATTTGGCTCAGGTTGCCGCAGATTGTGGGGTAGTATTCCGAGGAGAGAAAGGGCCGCGCCTTGAGCAGATTGCGGCTATTAAGGCGAAAGAGATCTATGAGGGGGCCCTTGCGGCCGCACGCGCTCAGGCGGAGCGTGCGGGGTCGGGGGTCCCGTCATCGGGGATCTCGGTGCAGGCGGCATCGAACCCGAGTGGGGACCATAATGGTCCACCTAGTGGTACGGAGGTCGTCGCCACGGCTGCTCAGTCGGGGCGACCGCGTGGGCGACCTCCCAAGACCCCCAAAGCTCCGTCCCGGCCCTCGACCTCTAGTAGGGCCCGTTCTGTCCCCCGTAAGGGGACAACCCCAGACACGGTTTCCCAATGAATCTCCCTATACGAGCTTTCATTTGGAACATGCGGGGGTTCGGACGTGATGGCTCGTCGAAACAACTGAGCGAGTACATGCGTCGGGACGATGTGGACATTGTTGGGATTCAAGAGACGATTAGACAAGACTTCTCCATCCACGAACTTCACCGCCTTAGTCCCTTCAAGTTTGCCTGGCAATGGTTACCGGCGACTGGACACTCAGGCGGGATCCTCCTTGGGGCCAAGGAGGATACCTTTGAGGTCGACGACATGGATCGCGGGGAATTCTTCGTAAGCATGCTGCTTACCCATAGACGCACCTCCCTACAGTGGGAGGTTATTATCGTCTATGGACCTGCGGACCACAGTAGGTCGGCCGCTTTCCTTGCCGAATTACGGGACAAAGTGGAGCGATGCTCCACCCCGGTAGTTATTGCCGGGGACTTTAACCTCATAAGGTCCCCGGATGACAAGAGCTCGGCAAACCTGGATACCCGGCGAATTGAGCTATTCAACGACTGCATCGCTGACCTAGCTCTGAAGGAAATCAGGCGAGTAGGGGCGAGGTACACCTGGACTAATAACCGTACAGACCCGATCCGGAGCGTGCTGGATCGAGTCTTGGTCTCCGTAGACTGGGAGATGGCCTACCCCTTGTGCTCATTGCGAGCACTAACTAGAGTGGGGTCGGACCACACCCCTCTCCTCTTGTCTTCTGGGGGCTCTGTCCCTCCGAGACTGAACCGCTTCCACTTCGAGAATTTCTGGTTGGAGATTCCAGGCTTCGTGGAGGCGGTTCAGACGAGGTGGGTGTATGACGAGGCCCACCCTCCGCGTTTTTTTAACGCGGTGGATGTCTGGCATCACTGCGCCCAGATGTCCCGCAAATTAATGCGGGGCTGGGGTGCTAACGTGGGCGCGGAGGTCAAAAAGCGTAAGGCTTCTCTTTTGAGTGAGATCCAGGCTCTTGACCGTACCTCTGATGCCATGGGCCTCACAGCGGATGAGTGGCTACATAGGTATGCCCTGGAAGACTCCCTTATGGAGATTTATAAGGGGGAGGAAATTTACTGGCGTCAGCGGAGTCGCCAGAACTGGACCCTTAGGGGCGAGGAGAATACGGCATATTTCCATGCTATCGCCAATGGGCGTCGCCGGAAATGCTCTATACCCTGCCTCTGGGCGGCTGATCGTCTCTTGGAGGAGCCGAGAGAGATCTCCTCCCATATATACTCCTTTTATAAGGAGTTATTTACTGCAGGCCCGCGCCTGGGGATTTCTCTTGATCCGGACCTATGGCCTGCGAGGGCACGTGTCTCGGATGCGGAAAACACGGCGCTGACGCTCCCCTTTCTTGAGGAGGAGGTCACCCGCACCGTTATGTCTATGAAGGCCAACTCGGCCCCAGGGCCGGATGGTCTTCCGGTTACCTTCTTCCAGAAATTCTGGGAGACTATCAAGGCGGTCATCATGCCGATGTTCCAAGAATTCTACATTGGGACCTTGGTGGTGTCGCGCCTCAACTTTGGTGTGGTGACCCTGATCCCCAAGGTTGTGGGGGCCTCAGATATTCGCCAATTTCGACCAATTACAGTCCTCAACGTAATACATAGAATATTTTCCAAAGTGTGTGCTACGAGACTAGCTCCTATTTTGGAGCGCCTCACACACCCCTATCAGTTTGCTTTCCTGAAGGGCCGGTTTATCCATGACGGGATTTTGGCACTTCATGAAATCATTCATGAGGTGAAGGTCCGCCGGCAGAAGGGAGTGTTCCTTAAGCTGGATTTCCAGAAAGCCTATGACCACCTGGATTGGTCCTTCCTCCGTTTAGTATTGGAACGGAGAGGGCTAGATAACCGGATGATCTGCTGGATTATGCAATTGGTCATGAGCGGGAATACCGCCATCAACATTAACGGGGAAGTGGGCCCCTATTTTAGACCCACGTGTGGGGTTAGACAAGGGGACCCTATTTCACCCCTACTTTTCAACGCGGCCGTGGATGTCCTCGCGGAGGTGTTGGAGCGTGCCAAAACTTCGGGGCACATTACTGGTGTAGTGGGCCACCTGATCCCAGGCGGGGGGGTGACCCATCTCCAGTATGCGGATGACACCATGATCATGGTGGAAGGCTCGGAGCGGGGTATTGCCAATCTTAAATTCCTCCTCCTTTGTTTTGAAGCCATGTCAGGCCTGAAGATCAACTTTGATAAAAGCGAGGTCGTGATCTTGGGCTACTCGCTTGAGGACCAACAGCGGATTGCGGACAACCTGAATTGCAGGCTGGCGCAATGCCCTATCACTTATCTGGGTGTGCCCACTCGTGACTCCCGGATCCTCATCAAGGATCTTGACCCGCTAGTTGAGCGGGTCAAAACTAGGGTTGAGCCCTGGCAGGGGAGGTTCACATCCAAGGGGAGCAAGACCATTCTTATTGGCTCCTGCCTGTCTAGCCTTCCCATGTATATGATGGGGCTCTACCTGCTCCCGGAGGGCATCCACGCCAAGTTTGATAAAGAACTGTCCCGCTTCTACTGGCAGGACGCGAAGGGTCACCAGAAATACCATATGGTGAAGTGGGCAGATATTTGCGCCCCCAAAGAATTTGGGGGCATAGGGATTTTGGCGTCCCGCCAGATGAATAAAGCCCTGATGCTAAAATGGGGCTGGCGAATCTTGCGAGAAGATGGGGGCCTTTGGTTACAACTGATCAAGGCGAAATATCTCCGAGGCTGCCCCATTTTGGCATGTGAAAGAAAGGAAGGCTCACAATTCTGGCGGGCCCTCCAGGCCATCAAACACGAGATTCGTAGGGGGATCTCCTTTTCCATAGGCGACGGACGAGGGATCCTCTTCTGGCTTGACCCTTAGCTAGGGCCACGGCCCCTGCGCTTCGAGTTCCCGGAACTCTTTGCGATCTGTGCGGATCCGTCTATCTTGGTGGCGGGGGCGTTCACGCAGGGATCCTGGAATATTGGATTTCGTCGCACATTCGGTCCGAGGGAGGCAAATCAATGGGACAGCGTACTCGCGGCCCTCCCTCGGACATTAGCAACTGAGCCGGACTCGACCAAGTGGTCCCTTGCTTCATCGGGCACTTTCACGGTCGGGTCGGCTTATCGGGCCCTATTTAGAGGCCCCGAGACGGCGTGGGCATCGCACCTTTGGAAGGCGCCAATGCCTTTGAAAATTAAGATCTTCACCTGGCAGCTTCTTCGAGACCGCCTCCCCTCGGGGGTGGAGGTGCTTAAGAGGTTTGGTCCGGGGGACGGGGTCTGTCCCCTCTGTGCGGTTCCGGAGACCGGATCGCACATTCTTTTTTATTGTCCCGCAGCTCGCTTCATGTGGAACTTCATGGCGGAAGCGCTAGGGCCCGAGTGGCGAGCCCTAGACTTCGGCGAGTTCCTGGAAGTGCAGGCGAACCGTAGCGGGAGGAGGAGGCGCCTCTTCTGGTTACTGTTCGCTGCGATGACCTGGACCTTATGGACTATTCGTAACAAGATGGTTATCGAGCGAGTCTTTCTTAGACGTGCCTCTGACTCGGTGTTTAAATTCTTGGCTTTTCTGCAGCAGTGGCATCCGCTATGTAGGCAGCGGGACTTGGAGCGGTTGGATGGCGCGATTCAGGCACTCGTGACGGCGGCTCGCCGCATCTGTTCCACTTCCAGCCGCTGAGCAGCGCTTCTATTTGTATCTTGTTCTTTTCGTTGGGCATTGTTGTGCTGTTGCCCCAGCAAACTTTTTCGTTTGTATTTTCTTTTTCGTCTGTGGTTCCGAACTTGTTGTATGACTGGTGGTTGCTTTATTTATAAAGCGGGGCGTAAAGCCTATTTCATCGTAATGATGTTGATTAATCAATAAAGTGCGAAGTTCTCTCGGAAAAAAGATGGAGTAGGCCGTCACTTCAATAGAACGCTCGCCGTCCGCATCCGCATGGCGGAAAATTTCGCGCTATTCCACCGCTCGCCATCCTGGTGGTGATCAACCCACTTTCAGTCTGGAGCAATTGTCCTACAGCAATGAAGATAAAACAATGACGGGATCGCGCACCTAAGCCCACTACTAAATCTAGTGGCGTGGGAGAATCCCACTAAGACACACATTCCTCCTGCATGAGAAAAAAAAAAACACCCTCCTGGAACGCCCAACCTCTCTCCCTGTCTCATAGTATCTGGCCTCCTGCACGCCCAACCTCTCTCCTCGTCTCCTAGCATCTGCAGCTTGGAATATGGCCTAGTCATCGTACTGGCTTTTCGTTGTGTTCAATTTCTTTAATCTTCAAAAGATTGTTCCGTCATTATGTTGCTCGTCAGCTCGATATGACCCCCTTTGATTTTAGGATCGATACCCTTTTCTATTTCGTTCATAGTATATGCCAGACAGGTCGGCCCCCCATTAGCTTTGTTTTTCTGCGGGAATCCACTACTAGCTTCGTTCGTTATCACTCTCCCGCTTTCGTGACACCTCATCATTGGCACGGCGACGACGTGTACGCGAATTTGATGAGAGAATAAATCACCGGCGCGGCGAAGGACCACTATCCGCACCGACCAAAGCATCCATCCTTCACCACCTTCTCGCACAGTTTACACATGTCGCGCTGCATCTCCTGCCTGCTGCTGCTCCTCCTCCTCCTGTTCCACGACATCCTCTTACCACCCGCCACCTGCGTTACGCCGCCGCCGCCGACGACGACCGTCCTCCTCTCCTTCCTCGCCTCCCTGCCCGAGGCCTCCCAGCGCATCCTCCTCCCGTCCTGGCAGACCAACACCACCACCGCCGCAACGCACTGCGCATTCCGTGGCGTCACGTGCTCCGCGGCGGGCGCCGTCACCGCGCTCAACCTCTCCGGACTGGGGCTGTCAGGCTCTCTCGCAGCCTCCGCGCCCCTTCTCTGCGCGCTCCCTCCGGCGCTCTCCGCTCTCGACCTCAGCGGGAACGGCCTTCGCCGGCGCCGTCCCCGCCGCGCTCGCGGCATGCTCCGGCGTCGCCACCCTCCTCCTGGCCCGCAACAACCTCACCGGAGCCGTGCCGCCGGAGCTCCTCTCCTCGCGCCAGCTCCGGAAGCTCGACCTCGGCAGCAACGCGCTCGCCGGGGAGATCCCACTCCCCGCCGACGACCTCGCCGCCTCCTCGGTTCTCGAGTACCTAGACCTCAGCAACAACTCTCTCTCCGGCGCCATCCCGCCTGCGCTACCCGCGCTCCCGGAGATCACGCTGCTCAACCTCAGCACCAACCAGCTCTCCGGGCCAATGCCCGAGTTCCCAGCACGCTGCCGGCTCAACACCCTTGCCGTCGACAGCAACAAAATCACGGGGAACCTCCCCCGAAGCCTCGGAAGCTGCGGCAACCTCACCGTCTTGGTCGTCTCCAACAACAGAATCGGTGGCACCGTACCGGATTTCTTCGCATCCCTCACCAGGCTACAACAGCTCTTCCTCGACGACAACAGCTTCGTCGGGGAGTTGCCGGCGAGCATCGGCGAGCTTGTCAACCTGGAAACTCTGGTGGTGTCGAAAAACGGGATCACAGGACCTGTCAGTGAGGCAATTGGGAGCTGTCAGTCCTTGACAACGCTATACCTGAACGGCAACCGGTTCAACGGCTCCATTCCGTCGTTCGTCGGAAATTTGAGCAGGCTGCAGAAGTTCTCTATGGCGGATAATGGCATATCTGGAACGATTCCGCCCGAAATCGGGAGATGCCGGGAGTTGGTTGAGCTCCAGCTCCAGAACAACAGCCTCTCCGGGACGATACCACCGGAGTTCAGTGAGCTCAGTCACCTGAAGAAGCTGGCCCTGTTCAAGAACATGCTCCATGGGACAGTGCCCGCGGCGCTGTGGCAAATGCCTGACATGGAGGAGCTGCTACTCTACAACAATAGCCTGAGTGGAGAGGTGCCTGCAGAGATCACTCAATTGAGGAAGCTTAGAGAGCTCATCATAGCATACAACAACTTCACTGGCGAGATCCCGGGAGCGCTGGGGTTGAACACAACACATGGACTTGTTCGTGTCGACTTGACTGGCAACCGCTTTCACGGCACAATTCCACCTGGTCTCTGCACAGGAGGGCAGCTCGCCGTTCTTGTTCTTGGACACAACCGGTTTAGTGGGGGAATTCCCAGCGAGATAGCTAAATGTGAGTCTCTCTGGAGGGTTAGGCTGAACAACAACATGTTCAGTGGGAGCTTGCCGGCAGACTTGGGCACAAACACCGGGTGGTCATTTGTGGACTTGAGTGGCAATCAGTTTCAGGGAAGGATACCGAGCGTGCTTGGTTCATGGAGCAACCTCACGGTGCTTGATCTATCTGGCAACAACTTCTCTGGTCGATTCCGCATGAGCTCGGAGCTCTCAGCATTCTCGGAACTCTGCGCTTGTCGTCGAACAGGCTGACGGGACCGATACCACGAGAATTAGGACAATGCAAGAGGCTTCTCAGTTTGGATCTCAGAAGTAACCTCCTAAATGGGAGTATACCTGCAGAGGTTACAACACTTGGAAGTCTGCAAAATCTTCTGCTCAGTGACAACAAGCTCACTGGGAAAATTCCAGATTCCTTCACTGCAACGCAGGGCCTTCTCGAGTTGCAGCTTGGTGGCAATTCTTTGGAAGGAGACATCCCTCCCAGCTTAGGCAACCTTCAATACATATCCAAAATCTGAACCTTAGCAACAACAGATTGAGCAGCCAAATTCCAAGTAACCTTGGTAACCTTCGGAACCTGGAGGCGCTCGACTTGTCGACAAACGCATTGTCTGGTTCGATCCCATCGCAGCTCAGCGGCATGATCTCACTTTCAGAAGTGAATGTTTCGTTCAATGAGCTCTCTGGCCAACTCCCTGCTGGCAACTGGGCTAAGCTCGCTGAAAAGTCGCCTGATGCTTTTCTCGGGAATGCTCAGTTGTGCATACAGACTGGAAATGCACCTTGCTCCAAAAATCAGTCTCAGAGAAACCGAAGGAGGAACACACACATTATTTTAGCATTGCTATTGTCAACATTCGTTGTCATGATAGCTGGGTTGTGTGTTATTCATTACATTGTGAAGAGGTCAAAGAGACTGTCGGCGAAAAGCGGCTCAGTACGTAACTTGGACTCAACAGAGGAACTGCCAGAAGACTTAACGTATGAAGACATCCTCCGGGCAACTGACAACTGGAGTGAGAAGTATGTCATTGGCAAAGGCCGGCATGGCACTGTCTACAGGACTCAGTTTGCAGTCGGAAAGCAGTGGGCAGTCAAGACGGTTGATCTGTCCCAGTGCAAGTTTCCCATTGAGGTGAAGATAATGAACATAGTGAGGCACCGGAACATCGTCAAGATGGCTGGATACTGCCTCCGCCGCAACGTTGGCCTAATTCTCTATGAGTACATGCCAGAGGGGACACTCTTCGAGCTATTGCACGAAAGGACACCGCAAGTAGCTCTTGACTGGACAGCCCGGCATCTGATCGCCCTCGGTGTTGCAGAAGGCCTCTCCTATCTTCACCATGATTGTGTGCCCATGATTGTTCATAGGGATGTCAAGTCGAGTAACATCCTGATGGATGTCGAGTTAGTGCCAAAGATCGCAGACTTCGGAATGGGGAAAATTGTCGATGACGAGGATGCAGATGCAACAGTGTCTGTCGTCGTTGGCACCCTCGGCTACATTGCTCCAGGTAAATTCACCAATCTTTGGATACATTTTTCTGGACAATGGAATAATTCTATTGCTGCTGGCCTCTGCATCAAGGATGCACCCAGCCCAATCTTGGAATTCTATTATATGCTTTTCTTAAACTTCAGGGTTAACATGTGTGGTCATTTGTGTTCAGAGCAAGGTTACTCTACAAGATTAACTGAGAAGAGCGATGTCTATAGCTACGGAGTGGTGCTTCTCGAGCTCCTAACCAGAAGGATGCCTGTGGATCCTGCATTTGGAGATGGTGTCGACATTGTTACATGGATGAGACCCAAACTGACAGAGGCAGATAATGGGAGTATCATGAGCTGCCTGGATGAAGAGATCATGTACTGGCCTGAATATGATCAGGAAAAGGCACTGGACTTGTTGGATCTGGCGATTTCATGCACGCAAATGTCATGCCAATCGAGGCCTTCCATGAGGGAGGTTGTAAACATCTTGATGAGGATAGACAAGAATATCATTCCAGAAAATCACAAGTGAGACATGATATTCAGCCTGTAACCATTCCAGCATTCCACACAGCAAAACATAAATTCAGGTAGTCTGAATGCAGTTTGGAACTTGGAATTGTGTGGTAACTTGTACTAGTTGTCATATCAGAAAAATAGTTTTTGGTCAGATCCTACCTCTCGTTTCTAAATTGCTTCCATTTTTTTCTGTACATCCTATTCTGAATAACTGTTTAATTCTTTCAAACGTAGAAAGCATATACACACTTCTCTAGCTTCCAGAATCATCCTACAAAGCATGCACCAAATATTCAGAAAAAATCCAGAAAATGTTCATGTAATATTCGCTAAATATTCAACTAAAAATTCCAGAAAATGTTCATGTAATATTCACTAAATATTTCAACTAAAAAATCAAGAAAATATCCATGTAATATTCACTAAATATTCAACAAAAAATCCAGAAAATGTGCATGTAATATTCACTAAATATTCAACAAAAGATCCAGAAAACGTTCATATAATATTCATTAAATATGCAACTAAAAAATACAGAAAATGTTCATGTAATATTTAACTAAAAGTCCAGAAAACGTTCATAGAATATTCACTAAATATGAAACTAAAAAATACAGAAAATGTTCATGTAATATTCACTAAATATTCAACTAAAATAGCCAGAAAAAGTTCATGTAATATTCACCAAATATTCAACTAAAATAGCGAGAAAACATTCATGTAATATTCACTAAATATTCATCTAAAATAGCCAGAAAATATTCATGTAATTATTTAGGTAATTACTTACTGAATACTCCCTCCGTTCCAAAATACTTGACTCCTAAACGAGTGTATCTAGACAAGTTTTTTGTCTAGATACACTCACTTGAAAGTCATGTATTTTGGAACAGAGGGAGTACTTCACAAAATTGTTTAGTTGCAGATCACAATTTGTAAAGTCGCTGAAATAGGCCTTCACCTATGTGTTTGCAGGAATTTGCGTCAACTACTCAAATGCACCTGGTCAATGCTTTTTGAGCTTCTGCATGTTTGCCTCCCACCTAGAAACAATAGTAGATCTTGCACAGGCCCAGAAGTTTTGCCATAACTGTAACACAGAATGTATGTTCACTGTGAGGGAATACTCCCATACTACTTTTGATCAGCCCCTACAAAGAAATATTCAACTAAATAATGATCTGCAACAACATGAAAGTGAAAAAACAAATGGAAAATGTAATTTACTTTTTGTTTGTCACTCATATTCAAGTCATTCTCGGGTGTAGTCAAAAACCAATACCAGCTAGAATAACGTTCCCCTTCCACATAAACCACCGCAATTGGATATATGCAATCATTCTCATCTAGCCCAATAGCAATTAAGAGTTGGACCCCATTTATTTTCTTCACATGTGTACCATTAAGACAAATTAGTGGCCTGCATCCCTTTTGAAAACCTCTCTTGCAACTATCCAATGCCATGTAACAGGTGCTAAAAACTCCAGGGTTGCTTATTGTCGTGAGGTAAAATGTTGTGCTAGAATTTGTAAACCTAAGTTCTATCCATAATCCCAGAGCAGGTCGAACCGTTTCGTCTCATCTCCATGGATTTGCTGAAGATCCTTGTACTTTGCTCTTGCTAGCCTGTACCTATTCGGCACCATATTCGGCTCCTTCTGCACAGTTGTTCCAAATGATTTGGGTGAAACGGTCTTCATTATTATCTATGAATTCTTCGACGTATCTTCTAGCTAGATATGTGTTCTTTCACTGCTCATACTTTTTCGCAAGTGTGCACTCCAATAAACTGCTTCACTAAAAACTTCTATGTCCTGTGGTCTTTTGACACAACAAGCCTTCATTGACAATCTTCAGCACAACAAGCTTCCAATCTGTTGGCATTCTTTCGCATTTTCCGAATCTACACTCTATTTCTCATTGCATTTTGTTTCAGTGCTTACCTCACATCTTTCATACTACAGAAAACTGTGCTCAACTTGAAAACAAGATTTTCCATATGAGTTTCTGCTTTAGATGACTTGTATGGAATTTTATCCTAAATTCCTCTCCATTCTCACACAACTGACATCTTCTTCAGGTGCATCAGGCCAGACCTCATCCTCTCTTTTCTTCCCAACCAACTCATCTTCAACATCATTGTCAAACTCGCTGTCATCTCCTTCAGCATCATTATCCTTATGATCGTAGTGATTTTCAGCTATGACTGAGTCAGACAAATCTTCATCTCGATCAGCAAGTTCCTCACCTCCTCTGGTAGGATTTTTTTACTTTAGTTGGGATAATTGGACTTATAACATCAGGCAGTGGATTTCCAAAGAAAAGAGTAGCATCAGGTATCTCTTGTGAGTTCAGTAGGTTCACATGGTCAACATACAACACAAGATTCTTACAAATTACAGATGCAACAGCCATCTCCTTAGCATGCTCTCCCATATTTGGCACTTCAGTCCATCTGCCAAAGTCTTGCGTGGCTTGAGCCAATGGACATGTTCTATCCAGCTAGCAGGATAACTGCAAGAATTAAGCATGTAATCTATTGAACTTTGATACTAACTGTCTGCATGGCATTCATCAAACCAATCCACATTTCCTTCTAGATATTACAGTTAGTGCCTCAACCATAAGAAAATCCACCATGATGGAATTCAACACTGGATTTGTCTAGCTAGAGACCTGTACATTGCATAGCAGAAGCAAAAAATCCCAACTTTTAGATCGGCAGCACAACAACTACGAAATTGGAGCAAGTGTGTTTCCATTAAGTGGATAGGGCGGTACCAGGTGTGCCGTATCAAACAACGGAAGGAGATAGGGGGGAATCTATGGCGAATTTGCGCATGTACCATAGTCGGGAGCGGCCGCGCCGGGGGTTCGACGCTGCGGCCGATTGGGTAAAAGGTCCTTCTCCTCCTCTACGCGACCTGCGGGAGGAGACTCCATCTTCCTCGACGACCGCGACACGTCGCCGGCGTCGGAATCGCCACTGCTAAGCCCTAACCGTAGAATCGTCAGACGAACGAACGTTGTAAGCAACGGGAGTGGCAGGACAAAGTAATGAGAAGAAGATAGATCCTAAATCCTGATGACTAAACGGCTCTGGGATGCAACATCAGCAAGTTCCGTAAAAAAATCACTGGAGCTGTCACGGAGTGACCAATGTGCACAACAGAGGCAAGTTCCGGCCTTGTTTTTGGCAAAACGTCAGTTCGTGACTAACGCACAGATTCAGGGCAAGTTCATAGAGGCTAAATAAGGATGATGCTCGCTCAACCATGCTAGTCAACTCAAGAACATGAACACTAGGACGAGACCAAAAATTAAGACTGCTTAAATGTCAACAGCAATAACAGTGTGACTTCTTAACTACACATAAGAATGTTGATTGTCAAGCATCGAAGATGTACACCACCAGGACCTGTCTTGAGAAGCAATATGTATATACAGCAACAGAAGACTTTACACACAAGGCACACTACACACTTGGACGGGTGAAAGAAAAAGGGAGCAAGCAACCGCGGATGAACATTTCACTCTTTTTTTGTTTTGTTTAGGCCCCAAAGCATCCCATGCCTTTCTTGGGAGAGTTGCCGGTTGCACGGTACTTGGCGGCCGTCTCCTCGGCTTTCAGGAGCTCCTCGCCGCGCTTTGCCTCAACCATCGCTCTCTTCTCTTCAGCTTCCTTGTGGATGAGCGCAGCCTTGTTCTTCATCTTCTCTGCGTATTCGGCCTTCTTCTTTTCTAGTTGCTCCTGAAGATGTGCACATATAAGCTTTAGTTCCCAGCAAACCATATGAAAATAGTGCCGTAGTGGGAATTGCAGGTAGATATTGACAAATCTATAGAGTCACCCAAGAATGGGCTTCATCCGTCAATGGAATATGCAAACAATGAAATTTTACCTCAATCTTCTTCAGTTGAGCTTCAATGTTTGCTTTCTTGGTGTTCTCCCATGAAAGAATAGCGGATACCTTTTTAGCAGCCCTGAGACGTTCATGTGACTCAAGGTTAGGATATTTTATTTCATATCATATATGAATGTGTTCAACAACAATTTTTAGTTACAAGTATATAAATTCTTCATTTTCTTCATAATGGCATTACTTGTTCACATGATATCCCGGGTAAGTTCAATGTGGGTAAGGTTAGTTGCTCTTAGGTCACGGCATTATCCTCCACTGTCTTGGGAGCAAGACTAGATATATATTAACATGAAGCTGTATAGAGGTTCTGTTTCCTGGGTGAAACCGTTCAAATGGCTGAAGACCCCTACTCAGGTACGCAATTCCAGTATAACAGATCAGTGCCAACTCTAACATAAGAAAAAGCATAATGATTTATGAATGGATAGAACTACCATACTTGTTCTCAGCCTTTGTCTTCTCATTCTCCTCCCATGCCTTAATTAGAGAGTTCCTCTTCTCTGTTTCCACCCTTGTGAGAGCGATATCTGGGAAGAGTTTTCTCAGATTTTGTCAGCATATTTACTGTACAACAAGGAGAAATTTCAAATTATTCAAAAATTACCTCTGTCATTTGAGCCCCCATGTGCGAGCTTCTCATCGGCGGGTTTCTCAGCAGCAGGTTCATCTGCAACCTCTGGTATACAGAAAGCGGAGAGATATTTAATGAGCGAGAGTTTCCACAACATTATTTGATATAGATTAATTGTTTAGCAGCTGTCTGCAAGATGTTAAATGTTCTCCCACAACCAATTAACATCCAGTTTCATGCAAATAAAACTGGAAGCAGGGAACTCCTCGATTCGAAAATAAATTAGCATCGCAAGTTATATGCTATGAGAGCCTATGACATTAACATTATCTTCCACAGAGCATATAGACTCTACTTTTGAGAACGGCAAAACATTCAGAACGCCAAATTCGAAATCTTTGATTAGAGGTTCTTTGTGCAGTGGTGCTCAGATAGCTTATCTTCAAAGTGCCAAGAGCAAGACTTCAACAATTTATTTGCACTATCGAGGCATCACACTATTGTTGGAATGTCTTATGTAGCCAAATAGGCGAACATAGTAAGGAGGAAAAAGCTAACCCAATCCTTCTGGATAAAGGAATGGCCAAACAGTGACATCATACACTAAACTTTCAGCATCCAATGCACAGTGTTCTGAATATCCTTGACTCTCTCTCCAGCACGGTCATAATCCCTAGAGCTACTAGGTGCAATTTTTTATTTTTGACAGCTTGTAGCTAAGTAGTTTACTCAAAGGTTGCTATTTATTCATATAGTGATTGGCTTTTTGTGGGAAGGGGATTGGTATGTCGTAGAGTGTCAAACCAGAGGATAACTTTCATATACAACCTCTAGTTGCCCATTTGCGCCGCAAAATTAAATTTCCTTCTCATACGGCGTACTTACTTCATGTTTATCCATTTTAAAACAGCAATACGGCCATACCATATGTTGAAATTCGACGAGGTTCACCGGGAACACTGAACGCTTTGTGCGCACGATTTTCCCAACTATGCAAGGAACTGAACTACTGAACACTTATGGCATGGCAGTACATCTATGATGACTTAGAACAGCCATAGAAAGCAACTGCATGCCTGTCCCAAACTACGATACGTCTTTTATATATTACTATCATATATGATGACTTTATTCCTTTCAAAAGAAGAATATGACAGGTACCGTAATTTTTTGTGTGTGGCATTATTTCTGGATTAGTAATTGCACATGTAGATAACTATGGTTTGATGAAATATGGATAGAACATGCAGGTAATCCAGAAAACAGAGCCGAAGCTGGGCAAAGGTTGTTCTTCATGTGCCTGCCTTTGGTTTCTGTTCAGCTCTTTTTCTCCCAGCATGACATTTTGGACACTTTCTAGGGTGCTAAAGGAAAATTGAGATTCCACCAAAAAAGGAAACTGGGATGGATAAGAGCGGGAGGGAGAGAGAAAGGAGAGCAGAGGCAGAATTAAAAAGGTCAAGTCATGGGGAAGTGAAGAATTCAGGAAAGTTCCAAAAAAACTGTCTTTTCTAAGTTCCAACCTGAAATATTTTTGGAAAGATAGATTCGAGTGAAGCTATATATGCCTAGCATCAACCAGCTGCCTATCTGTGCTGTCCTCAGGTGCTCTTTATGTTTGTTTTGGTCAAAATTCTGCAGCACTAGAGAGGAATTACTCTGCAACGTCCACTTGTGCAAAACGATATCATTTAGAAGTAGGGGAATTTACAGGAATAGTTGAGATATTTACTACGCCGGTTTGCAACACCAAAGAAGCTGTGATATACCCAATGAGCCCAAGAAAATTTACAGCTTCTTTGGCTCAAAGCGGCCAAGCCACAAATCAATTTAATTTTAACCAGCGAAAAACAATTCCTACCAAGACACACACGTTATCCGAGGGAATTTGCCGAATTAATCATACTGCAGTCCTGTCACAGCAACAGCTAAAATCATACCAAGAAAAGTAAAGAGAGTCGGAGAGGAAGCAAAAAAAAATAAAAATAAAATAAAGGAGAGAGCAAAGCAAACATCCAAGGATCATCAGTACCTAGTAGGCTAGTACTAGCACTGCGTACGGCTACCATGACGTACAGGGCAGAACCAATTAGTTCCTCCTAGATCCTAACGCACCCATCCCCTTCAAATCATTCCATCTCACAACTCTCAGGGCTTGGCCAATATTTGCACATACAGTAAGTAACAGGAGAAGCAAGCGGCCGGCGAGAGAGCTACTCACTCTCGACGGGGACGAGGGCCTTGGAGTCATCGACGGCGGGCTTCTCCTCCTCCGCGGGGACGACGGCCTTCTCCTCGGTGACATCCTTGGCGGGGGCCTCCGGCTCGGGGGCGGGGGACGGCCGGCTCGGGCTCGGGCGCCGCCTCCACCTCGACCTTCTTGGGCTCCTCCGCGGCCATGGCGACTGCTAGGACGTTTGGTGGGCGAGCGCTTAGCTGAGGTGTTGCTGTTGGCGCAGCTGGTGGTGTCGTGGGAGTGTGGGAGGGAGGCGTGTGGGGGCTTACCGGAGTGGTGGTGGTGGCGCGTACTAATAACAGCGGCCGGCTCGGCTGGACGATTGGATTGTGTCTGTCGACAAAGCTGGAGCTGCTGGCCGAGGGGTTAGAGTATTTTTTATGTTTTTTTCAGGAGCTGCAAAGGGGGCGTGTTTCTGACAAAAGAGGGCCTCGGATTCCCCCGAATTGGGCAAACGGCTTCCAGCTCCCTCGGTGACGGGGCCGGTTCTATACCCCGGATGGCACGATTTTGCTGTGCGTGTAGGTCGGGCCTGCCCTGTTGCCCATGACGTGAGGCTGATGCATGAACTTTGCGGTGCCGTCCAGTTTTATTCACGGCAGAGTTTGTTCTTTCTCGAAACATAAAAACTGAAGCACGTCTGTCTCCCGTGTACTGCAGTTGTGCAAGAGACAAATTCGTTTGCAAGTTTTGCTTCTGACAATTTTATTTTGACGTGTTTCCTTGCGTCAAATATCTTTTAGCATAGGAGTTTACTCAACCAAATAGCTGGAGCTTGGAAGGGCAGGCGGGTGGAGAAATAAAAACGGACGTCCATATCCGGATGGAGTGGCTGAGATCAGGTGGTGGGCGTCGCACGCGAGCGTTGGCGAAACGAGGCCTGGCACGGAACCCATGAGCGATACGTGACGGCGACATGGCGCATGGCGGGGCGCAGGTCAGGGACCCTCGATCGGGGCCGGCCAGGGACCCAGGGTACACGAGCAGTCAAGCACGGAGTGCATCCCAGCGTGGCGCGGCCAGCGCGATCGCGCTGTGCGTGCGGTGGCCCACCGAGCTCGCGAATCCCGTGAGCGAGCGCGGCGAGCACGACGGCCGTTGCGCGTCGTCGGCACGAACGAACGACATCGGCGCCACCCAACACGCCGCGGACGTTTTTACAGCCTCGCAACGGCCAGTCGGCCGGCCGGCTCCCCTGTGGCCTCCACGTCGATGCGGACGCGTGGCTAGTTAACCGGGTAACGCACGTGCTGCCGGGCGGCGTCAATTTGGACGGCGACACCGGTGAGACGACATGGGTGATTTTCTCAACCTGCTTTTAGCATCGGTGATGACATTAAATAAATGGAAACGCCGACCAGACTATTGGCCAGTCTGTAGCTTGACTGTAGCGTCGCCAATCCTATCTGTCATCTCCTTGAGGCGCCCGTCCTGCCACCATTCTCGCTGCTGCCGACTGACTGGGCGTGGACGGCAAGGACCGACAAAACCTGGCCGTTACGGCCGTTTCCCGCCGAACGGGGCACGCATGTGGCCGTGTGCAAGGGGGGGTCGACAAGTGTACAACAGGAGCACTTTTGGCACGGGAAAATGCACGGATTTTGGGCGGGAGCGATGGTACACCTACGAACTAGGATTACGGACGGAACTTACGGGATCAGGTAACTGGGTCAGGGGTATCAGATTCAGAGCGTCTCCAATCTTTATTTCTTAAGTACTTCCTCAATTATAGCGTACAAAGCACAATATCAAAAATACGCAGTCTCGTCTCTTAGGCATATTTTGCATTAATTCTTTTTTATTTAGTGAGATAGCGTCTCTATCCATCCCTTTCCACCAACGCATGTAATGTTTAAACTCTAATGAATGAATACCTAGAGCCTAGAGAATCGCTATATAAGGGCATCCACCCCTTTACACCAGGACGAAGGGAGTAGGTCGTACGATGGGGCCCACTGTGAGTGCTTTAGCTGAACGGAAATCCTCCAATGCTTAAGTATTTCTCCGGTCTTAAGGTGGACCCCATGTGCAGCATTTTTTCTTGCTGTATAAGGGCACCCACAGTGTATAGCCAAAAGTGATTCCCAATTTGCCTTTTGGTTTTGGGAACTAGTTCTCTATACTGTGGAGGTGGTTCCAAATTCAGAAAAAGTGGGAACCGGAGCAAGTAGGTGCTCCGATGGCAAAAAGTGGTTCTCGGTCTGGTTGTGTCATACCGGGACCCACAATGAAGCTGTGATAGGCTGGGAGGAGACAATGGGTTGGAAAAAAATGGTTTTTTTAAGTTATTTGTGTTAGTACCGGGACCCACGGTATATGAATTGGGAACCACCAACATTGTAGAGTAGTTGCTATATTTCACACGGTTGCCAAATAATACACCGTGTCAGATTTGGCTATTTCAACGTTGTGGCTGCCCTAACCGATCTCGTGAAGATCGGCTGACGCTCTGTGAAGAGAGGAGATGAAAAATAATGTTTTATATTGCTTGTTGCCCGGCCATACCGTTAAGGCCGACCGTGGGCATTTTTTCGCTAAGACCGATAGCCACCATGCTTATTTTCACCTAAGGCCGACCACAAGCTCCTTATGGCCCTAGCTATTTCAACATTGGAGACGCCCTCACAGCTGCTACACGTCGAAGACAACACACGTGACAGGAGAAAAGAGGATCACCGAGTAGCTCTCTAGCTCCGTCAACCGATCTTCCATCTTCGGACACCTTCGGCGCAAGCCAAGCACACATCCGGAAAGTTTTTGGCGTCCTCTCCATCCATCCCCAAAAGATTGACTCTCGGATCGCCTCACACGAGGGCGCCTTCGGAGTACTCCGATTCAATCTGGAAGGCCGACGCCCAATCTTCCCCCACTGGCCGCTACCCACGGCGGTGGCGGCCATGCCATGGTTGTCAAAGACGGCGGGTGGGGCTGGCATAGTCTGCTGGATTCCCTTCATGCGGGGGGTTCGGGTCCTTGGCGACGCAGTTCGAGGACTGGCAGCGGGACGGCGGCGCTCCGCTATGTGCGGCGTCTGTCGTCGCGATGCAGGGATGCGTGTATTGAGCTGAGAAGGCGAGCGTGCAGTGATGGTCGGAGGCGATTGATACGTCTCCAACGTATCTATAATTTCTGATGTTCCATGATGATATTATGTCAATTGCTACATGTTTTCTCCCTTCTTTATAGCATTTTTACATGTTTTCCGAGACTAACCTATTAACAAGATGCCAAGTGTCAGTTCCCTGTTTTTTGTTGTTTTTTATTTCAGAAAAGTTGTTCTGATCTCGGAATCGGACCACACGAATCCCGAAGTTCCTATTTTCCCCGAAAGCATCCAGAAGACCGAAGGAGTCGAAGACGGGCACCAGGGGGCCCTCACCATAGCCAGGCGCGGCCCCCCTGGCCGCGCCTGGGGGTGGTGAGGCCACCCTGGTGGCCCACCGATGCCGCCCTTTCGCCTATTTATTCCCCTCCGAAGGAAAAACCTAAGCACCTGATAAAAAATCCCCGAAAAGTTCCGCAGCCGTCGTCGTCGTCAACCCTAAATCAGGGGGGGTTCTGAAGCTGTCTCCGTCACCCTGCCGGAGAGGAGATCATCACCGGAGGCCTCTTCATCACCATGCCTGCCTCCGGAGTGATGCGTGAGTAGTTCATCCTTGGACTACGGGTCCATAGCAGTAGCTAGATGGTTGTCTTCTCCTCCTATGCCTCAATGTTTAGATCTCGTGAGCTGCCTAACATGATCGAGATTGTTCTTATGCAATTATATGTGTTGTGTTTGCTGGGATCCAATGAATATTGAACTTATGCCAAGTTGATTATAGTCTTTATTGCATATGTTATTTGTGGTCTTGCATGCTTTCCGTTGCTAGTGGTTGCTCTGGCCAAGTAGTTGCTAGTGACTCCAAGAGGGAGTATTTATGCTCGATAGTTGGGTTCATGCCTCCTTTTCGCATGTGCTCGAGTGACAGAAACGTGACAGGGGAGGATGTGTTGTTGCCACTAGGGAGAAAACAACGGTGTGAGTGCCCACGTGCATAATCATTGCTTACATTACACACATTGCTTAGTGCAATTATCTGTTGCTTGCAACTTAATACCTAAGGGGGTTCGGATGATAACCCGAGGGTGGATTATTAGTCATAGATGCAGTTGAATTACGGTCTATGTATATTATTGTAATGCCCACACTAAATATCATAGTAGTCATCATGTCATGAATGTGCACTACGGTGCAACCTCTATTTGTCAATTGCCCAGCTATAATTTGTTCACCCGACATGCTATATTTTATGGAGAGACACCACTAGTGAACCTATGAACCCCGATCCATGTTCCTACATTGTTAAACAAACCACTACAATTCATTGCTTTCTTTACTTACTGCAAGCATACACCATTTTCCACACTATACGTCTAATCTTTGTTTTCAGCAAGACCGGTGAGATTGACAACCTCACTGTACCGTTGGGACAAAGTATTTTGGTTGTGTTGTGTGAAGGTTCCGCGTTGTTGCTGGCACCGGTGAGGCTCCATCACCACCGTCAGTGGCATCAACCTTCCGAAGATCTTCTTTCTCCTACTGGATTGATAAAATTGGTTCTTAAATGAGGGAAATTCTTACCGCTGCACTCATCACACGCTCCTCTTGGGGTTCCCAACACATCATCCATAGCAACAAGAATTTCTGGTGTAGCAGCGACGGCGCCGAACCTACGGCAATGGCGCTACTGCGCATGCCTAGGGTGTGTTGCAGCCTTCCTCCTATCGATGTCACATATGTCTGATCCGCTCGATCTGTTTGCTAGAATCTGTCCAGCGGCGTGGGTGCCTGCTGGCGTGCTCAAATAAAGGCAGCGGTCCTAGGGTTCCACTTGCGCCAAGACAAAGAACTGTCTCACCCTTGTCCTCTTTAATTAGGCCAGAGTGTTAGGTTCCCGGAGGCTCTACCGGCGATCTCCCACGGGCGTTAATGCCTGGAGATTGCTGGATCAGGTGGGATTCGGTCTCAACACAAGGAGCCGCGTGAAACTCTGCTTCTGTTGCCACCATGGGAAAACCTATGGTGAAGTCTGATGCGGAGAATGTCATGGAAGCTGAGATTGGAGGACTAGCAATAGGGATTGGAGTCTTTGAGTCGATGAGGAACTGACTTAGAGTTTCGGGAAGTGTGGCATCGATATGGAAGTGGGAGCGGCAACATAGGTGAAGTTCAAAGTCTTGCCTTTTAGGATGAAAATCCAAGGTCTCGCCTTAATTGGTTGTGCCTGGCAATGCTCTTGCTGAAGGCATTGTTTTGAGAGGGGCGACTATCTCCAAGTGAAAACTCAACATCTTCGATCGGGCAACAATGGCGCTTGTGCACTGTTTCCTTCTTGTAGGAGTTGCTTTTGGAGAAATTGGACATGATATATTGTGTTGGTGGTGGTTGTGTTGCTGCTCCAAGGACTGGAACTCTGTAGCGGGACTTTTTTTTGTTTCTTCTTATTTTTTCAACTGTGTGCATCCGTAATGCCATTAGGGTATTGATTTGGTGCAGAGTCTGGGTGTAATTGGTATCTCTGTGAAATTAATATATGCTCCTTTATAAAAAAAACTAGGTCAGGGGGTGGAGCCCAGCAATGCTACACTTACGGAAATAATCTACTTAAGAAATCTACGTGATTAGGTACGTGGTGACGGGGTGGGCCCCAGGGAAATTCCGGGGGGGGGGGGGTTGGTGGGAAACAAATAGGTTATGGACATGGTCCGTAACCTCCATTTCTGTAGGTATAGCATTTTCAGGGTGGAGCCCAGTGAAATTCCAGGGGTTGGGGGCATTTACATAATCTGCCCATAGGTCTAGTATGATCGTTTGGACGGTAACCTGTGAATGGGACTGGCCCGCGTTAGTGGTACACCTGCTCTCCGGTGCAGGGGCGGAGCCAGGAATAATGTTTAAGGGGGGATGCATGTCAATCAACTTGGAGGGGTCATTACTAGAAAATTTACAGATAAACTATACATTTATGAGGTTGAAACCACTATCCTTGTGGGCAGCAGCAAGTTTTCCCTCAGAAAAGAAACCAAGGCTGAATCGACCGATAGGAGGACAAGCAATCTCTAAAGGTTGATGCAGCTGAGGTGGCAGGGCGCACTCTCGGTTCAGCAGCAACATGGAACCTACACAACACAATCAAATCATTTGTCCCAACATAGCAGTGAGGTTGTCAATCTCACCGGTTTTGCTGAACACAAAGAGGTTAAACGCATGGTGTGAAAAACAGTAGGAAAACAGTATGAAAGTAGTAGCAGCAGTATGAAAGCAGTGTGAAAGCAGTAGATATTTTATCAGTATGAGGAAAAAGAACCGGGGTCCACAGTTCACTAGTGGTGCCTCTTCGTGAAAGATAAATAACACGTGTGGTGAACAAATTACAGCTGGGCAAATGACAAAAATGAAGGCTGCACCGTAGTGCATATGCAAGACATAAAGATTACTATATGATTCATGCGGGCATTACAACAAAATACATAGACCGTCATCCAACTGCATCTATGTCTAATAATCCACCCTCCAAATATCATCCGAACAAACATTGGGTATTCAGTTGCAAGCAACAGATTATCGCAGTAAGCAAAGTGTAATGTAAATAATGTAAACTAGGTAAACACCGTTGTTTTCTCCCTAATGGCAACATCGCATCCTCCATCCGTCACGTTTCTGTCACTCGAGCACAGATGCAAAGGAGGCATGAACCCACTATCGAGCATAAATACTCCCTCTTGGAGTTACTAGCATCTACTTGGCAAGAGCATCTACTAATAACGGAGAGCATGCAAGATCATAAATAACATATGCATGAAGATAACATGATAGATTGATAATCAGAAGACATAGCATTCAACATTCATCAGATCCCAGCAAACACAACATGTAGCATTACATAAAGATGATCTCGATCATGTGAGGCAGCTCACGAGATCTAAACATGAGGTACGAAGTGGAGAGAACAACCATCTAGCTACTGCTATGATGAACTACTCACGCATCACTTCGGAGGAGGGCATCGTGGTGTAGACCCCTCAGGTGATGAATTCCCCTCCCGGAAGGGTGCCGGGGAGAGCTCCAGAACCCTCGCGATCTCGGGATGACGATGACGGCGGCCTCGGGTGATTTTCAGGTCGAAGTGGTATATCTTTAGGGTTTACATCTCGGGGGCTATAAATAGGTGAAAGGGAAAAGGCGGTGGAGGCCTGGGGGCCCCACACCACCCCATGGTGCGGACAGGGGGGCACCGCTCTATGGTGTGGCCCCCCTGTGGCCCCCTCCGGGTCTCTTCGGAACTCGATGGAACCTTCAGGAATTGTCGTGGTGGTGTCACGGCAGATGCCATGGGATGGCTAAAGATGTGGGGACGATGGACGCTGGAGGTGTCCGGGGAGGGATTACGCGACGAGTAGCCGCGTGAGGTAAGATCCACACAACACAAACAACACGATGTACCCAGGTTCAGGGCCCTCGTGAGGAGGTAAAACCCCTACTCCTGCCTTTCCCTATGTATTATGGTGTCTCACCGAGTAGCCACAGTACAAATGGTAACGCTACCGAGTAGCCCCTTGCCCCTCTCCGAGTAGAGCTAGGTCAAGGACTTAGGGTTTCTAGGGTTTCTAGTGAGCCACTATGGGAGCATATGAGCCTCTCTCAGTACGTGCCCCGCGCAGGAGGCGGCGGGGCACCTTATATACATGGTGCCCAGCCGGATACGTCCAAATCCTAGACAAGTGTCGACATAGTGTGCACACTGTCCTTTCTCCGAGTACCCGCTGACAGCCTTGGTCGTTGGTCTTGGCTGCTTCTGTAAAGTCGTTGGGCAAAACTAGGGGACAGACTGGTATCACTGTACCTAGTCACAGAGTAGGTCCCCCTTATCCTGCCACCGACTGCTTCCATGCTGTCACTGTCAGACAGACCGTCCCCACGTGAACAGTAGTTCGAATGCTGCCAAGTACGGACCCAGGATACGCGGGATCCTGTGTCAGAACGGCTCCTTTGACTTCCTGCCCGAGTAGTTTCCCGCCAAAGGTTCCCGCCAATTGTACTCGGGCCAAACCTTCTACTCGACATGGTAGAAACTGATTGATATCTCCTTCTGATCATCTTGAGGTGAGACCGGGTAGCAGTCGACCGGGTAGCAAGTACCCGGTAGTCGGCTACTCGGCCAAACCTCTCTTCTGTAAGCGGCCTTTACCACCTGTCTTTACCCTACTCGGGGGTAACCCCCCGACAGCAGTCCCCGAAGCTGGTTGAGTCTTGCGAACTTGTTCACTAGGCTCTGCCAGCTTTAAACCAGCCTTTGCATCCCAGCCATCGAACCTCAAGATGCCGAGTAGGTCCTCCGAGTAGCTATCCGGAAAGTATCTTGAGTCTCCTCTTTCCGAGTAGCACTTGCTTTCTACTCTGTATCCGAGTAAAAAGACTTAGCTAAATTTCGCAAACTGAGCCTCTGCAGCGCAGAGCAACATCCAGCCCTTCACGCAGGCACTGCCTACGTGTCAAGCATCCACGACCTTGTCGTTTGGTTGCCCAGGACACGACGCCACGTGTCCAGTTTTCACGCCGTGGGCCCGCCGGCCGTCATGTCCCATCACGCGCATTTACTGGCCACGATCTTGTAGTGGGATCCAATGCGGCCGTTACGCGCGCGGTTCTCGCGTGTGTGCGTTTCTAGCCGGCCACAGGACCCACCACACGCCACAATCGATCCCACTCCCGTAGCGGTAACGGTAATCTCGCCGAGGAGGTATAAATACCCCCGCGGTAACTTCCTTTTCCCCTTCCCTGCTCATTTCCTCTTCTTCCTCCCGTTCTTCTCCGCCACCGAGCGCTCTGCCGCCGCACTAGCCTCTGCGCCGCCGCGGACTCGCTCCACCACCAACCCCGTCTGATTTCCGATTCTTCCACTCGCAACCATGGCCAAGTCCTGCTGGGCCGGTTCTTCCATCACCCAAGCCAACCTCGCCTGGCTCGTGAACGAGAGGAGGGTTCCCCCCGGCGTGAAGTGCCGGGCACCTGACGACGAGGTCGTGCCCAAGCCCAGGGACGGAGAACGCGTGGTGTTCATGTCCCACTTCGAGCGCGGATTCGGGCTGCCAGCATCGGACTTCATGCGTAAGTTCCTGAATCACTTCGGGCTGCAGATGCACCATCTGCCGCCCAATGCAGTCGTCTTCCTCCCGTTCTTCTCCGCCACCGAGAAGACATAATCATGCATAGCGACATAAACATCATCAATAAAAGCATAAGTGGTACCACAAGTTCAAAAACTAAATGATCATGGAGGCTATTAGTGACTGGTTCATAGTCATAAACATGGTGTGAGCATGCGCCAAGTCAACCAAATAAAACATTCAAAGGAGAATACCACAAATTTATGCTTCAATATGACAAGAACAACTCATGATTCTTTCAATGGAACATTAAACACTCTCAGATATTTGAGGCTAACCATACTACTAAATAAACACAAGGATTTAGAATTAAAATAACATCTAGGATGATATGAAAAAGTCTAGCCACAGTCTATACAAGCTTCTACTTACATCGTTATAAATTCTACCTCAAGCAGCAGTTTCTTTTCCAACAAGAACCATACAAAACATGCTTTAAAAAAAACTTTCTAAATGCTACAGAAATCAAACATGAGAGTACTCACATAACACTGCTAAAACGAACAACTTTGAACAAGAGATGCAATGAAAACAAGAGCTGAACAGGAAATTTGCAGCAGTTAGAAGAAAAACTAAGAATACTAGCATAGCAAGTATTCAAACAAAAAAGCGGAGCGTGTCTCTATCCCAAACAAGGAATTATAGGGTCCAACTATATTATTGCAGTAAGGAAACAAAAGAAAACAAAATAAAAACAAACAGACGCTCCAAGTAAACTTTATATGATGTGACCGAATAAAAATATAGTTTCATTAGAAGTGACCTGATAGATTGTTGATGAAGAAGGGGATGCCTTGGTCATCCCCAAACTTAGATTATTGAGTATTCTAAAAACATGCTTGGATGAACCAAGTAGGCATCCCCAAGCTTTGACCTTGCACTCTTCTTGATCACATATATCACCCTCTTCTCTTGACCCTTGAAAACTTCCTTCACACCACACTCAAAGAGTAATTCGCATTAGAGGGTTAGTGCAACAATCAAAAATCCATTGATTCTGTATGGAAAAAGTGCTATTGATAATTTTAAACATTAGCTACAGCCACTGATGTTTTGTGAAGCAAAGTAATCCAATTGACATCGTAAAATAGCAAATGCAAGAAAAATGGCAGAATCTGTCAAAACCAGAACAGTCTGTAAAGACGAATTTTTTGAGGCACTTACGTTGCTCAGATAGAAAAACTTAAAGAACAAAAAAGTTGCGGAATCAGCCTAGGAATAAGCACAAGAAATTTCAGGTCATTATGACTTTTCTGTGATTTATACGATTTTTTACGGTGGACGGCAGAAATCTGTTTCCTGCGCAGAAATCCGAAAATCAACTCCAACTCTCGTCAGAAACCTTACTTGGCACTACTAAAACATGAAAATAAAGATATAAATGAGTTTCTACAGAAGTATACAACCCTTTTACTCAAAGAGAATAGAGAAAAACAACGCAAAAATAAAACCATGGGTTATCTCCCAAGAAGTGCTTTTATTTAACGCCTTTTAGCTAGGCCCAGAAAAGTGGAATCAAGTATTTTCAAGTGAAGAAGCATCTAAATTGTAACTCGTTCGAATAATGAAATCAAAAGGAAACTTAATTCTCTTTCTAGGAAATTGTTTTATATACATTTCTTGAGTGGGAACTTAAATTTAATATTCCCCTCTTTCATATCAATAACAACACCAATAGTTCTAAGAAAAGGTCTTTCCAAAATAATTGGACAAGAAGCATGGCATTCAATATTCAAGACAACACAATCAACGGGGACAAGATTATTATTAATCATTATAAGAACATCATCAACTCTCCCCAAAGGTTTGTTTCTAACATTATCAATAAGACGAATATCCAAATAACAAGATTCCAATGGTGGTAAATCAAGAATATCATAGAGTTTCTTGGGCATAAAAGAGATACTAGCATCAAGATCACATAGAGCATTGCAATCAAAATCATTCACTTTCATTTTAATAATGGGTTACTAACCATCATCTAGCTTCCTAGAGATAGAGGCTTCACATCTTAATTCATCCTCTCTAATTTGCATGAGAGCATCTGTAATATGTTTTGTGAAAGCCATATTCATAACACTAGCATTAGGACAGCTAACAAGCTTTTGTAAGAGCTTAATCACTTCATTTATGTTGCAATCATCAAGATCATTTTTATCAAAGATAATGGGACCATTATCTCCCATGTTTCTAAAAATTTCAGTACTTTTATCAGGAACATTTTTTAGCAGTTTTAGGCAGTTTTGCATTTTTAATAGCAGAAGTGGGAGTGTTTCCAACACCAATTACTTTACCATTGATAGTAGAAGGTTTTATAGCATGAGAAGCTTCAGTTTTACTAGTGGTGGTAATGGTGCAAACATTAGCTATATTATTCTTTCTAGCTATTTCATCTTCTCTTTCCCATCTAGCATGCAATTCAGCTAACATCCTAACATCATCGTCGATTCGAATTTGGATAGCATTCAAAGTTTTACTTTCTTTAACATCATGAGTTATAACTTTTAGTTTCAGAAAATCAACATCAAGAGCAAGGCTATCAACTTTAGAAGCGAGAACATCAATTTTGCCAAATTTTTCCTCAACAGATTTATTAAAAGCAGTTTGTGTACTAATAAATTTCTTAAGCATGTTCTCAAGATCAGAGGGTACACTTTTATTGTTGTTGTAGGAATGACCGTAAGAATTACCATAAGCATTACTATTATTAGGAGGATATGACCTATAATTGTTGCTACCAAAATTATTCCTATAAACATTGGTGTTGAAATTATTATTTTTAATGAAGTTCACATCAACATGATATTCTTGAGCAACCAAAGAGGCTAAAGGAACATTATTTGGATCAATAGGATCATGGCCATTCACAAGCATAGACATACTATCATCAAGTCTATCACTCAAAGAGGAGATTTTTTCAACATAATTTACCTTCTTACCAGTTGTAGCTCTCTCAGTGTGCCACTCAGAATAATTTAACATCATATCATCAAGAAGCTTTGTTGATGACCACAAGGTCATGGACATAAAGGTTCCTCCAGCAGCTGAATCTAGAAGGTTTCTTGAAGAAAAATTCAGACCTGCATAAAAGGTTTGGATGATCATCCAAGTAGTCAGTCCATGAGTGGGACAATTCTTTACTAAAGATTTCATTTTTTCCAAGATTTAGCAACATGCTCATTATCAAGTTGTTTAAAATTCATAATGCTACTTCTTACAGATATAATCTTAGCAGGAAGATAATATTTTCCAATGAAAGCATCTTTACACTTAGTCCAAAAATCAATACTATTTCTAGGCAAAGATATCAACCATTCTTTAGCTCTTCCTCTCAAAGAGAAAGGAAACAATTTTAGCTTAATAATATCTCCATCTACATCTTTAGATTTTTGCATCTCACATAGTTAAACAAAATTATTAAGATTTGCAGCAACATCATTAGTACTAACACCAGAAAATTGCTCTATCATAACAAGGTTTAACAGGACATGATTTATCTCATAAAAATCAACAGTAGGAGCAGGTGGAGCAATAGGTGTGCTAATAAAATCATTGTTGTTGGTGCTAGTGAAGTCACACAACTTAGTGTTCTCAGGAGTAGTCATTTTTACAAGACTAAAAACAGGAATAAAACTACAGCTAGAATAAGAACTAATTTTTTTTTTTGTGTTTTTGATATAGTTAAGCAAACAAGACAAAATAAAATAAACTGAGCAAAACAAAAACAAATAAAATAGATTGGAAGTGAGAGACTCCCCTTGCAGAAATTCTCTTCCTCCGCGGCAACGGCGCCAGAAAACTTTGTTGATGACTAACGTTGGTAGACCCCAAGTGCAAGGTGTGAAGAGTGCAACATCAAGTTTTCCCTCAGAAAATAAAAACCCAAGGTTGAATCGACCAGTAGGAGGACAAGCAATCTCTGAAGGTTGATGCAGCTGAGGTGGTAGGGCGCACTACCGGTTCAGCAGCAACGTGGAACCTACACAACACAATCAAATCACTTTGTCCCAACGTAGCAGTGAGGTTGTCAATCACACCCGTTTTGCTTAACACAAAGAGGTTAAACGTGTGGTGTGGAAAACAGTATGAAAGCAGTAGCAGCAGTATGAAAGCAGCAGATGTTTTATCAGTATGAGGAAAAAGAACCGGGGTCCACAGTTCACTAGTGGTGTCTCTCCGTGAAAGATAAATAACATGTGTGGTGAACAAATTACAGCTGGGCAATTGACAGAAAAGAAGGTTGCACCGTAGTGCATATGCAAGACATAAAGATTACTATGTGATTCATGCCGGCATTACAACAAAATACATAGACCGTCATCCAACTGCATCTATGTCTAATAATCCACCCTCCGAATATCATCCGAACAAACGTTGGGTATCAAGTTGCAAGCAATAGATTATCGCAGTAAGAAAAGTGTGTAACGTAAACAATGTAAACTAGGTAAACACCGTTGTTTTCTCCCTAATGGCAACAACACATCCTCCATCCGTCACGTTTATGTCACTCGAGAACATATGCAAAGGAGGCATGAACCCATTATCGAGCATAAATACTCCCTCTTGGAGTTACTAGCATCTACTTGGCCAGAGCATCTACTAATAAGAGAGAGCATGCAAGATCATAAATGACATATGCATGAAAGATAACATGATAGATTGATAATCAGAAGACATAGAATTCGACATTCATCCTATCCCAGCAAACACAACATGTAGCATTACATAAAGAGTATCTCGACCATGTGAGGCAGCCCACGAGATCTAAACATGAGGTACAAAGTGGAGAGAACAACAATCTAGCTACTGCTATGACCTGTTGTCCAGGGATGAACTACTCACGCATCACTTCGGAGGAGGCATGGTGGTGGAGACCGCTCCTGTAACATCCAAGTATGAAAACCCCTAGTTGTTTTACTTCTTGTTTTATTTAAGCAATGCATCATGTCATCATCCTCATTTTTATTTCTGTTTGCATTGTTTTCTTAATGAAAGTCAAACTTAATCAACCCTTGTTTTCACACTTGTCTGTTACAATCTTTTCAAATAAAGAATTGCAAATTAAAAACCTCATTTGTTTCCAAACAATCCATTATAATTCATCTATTAAATTGTTGCTTAAATCAATTAATCAATTTAAACAATTAATTCCAAGTCATTTCCAAATTCAAACAAATTCTCAAAATCTTTACACTTTTGAATCCATGAAGTTCACCACAACATTGTATTCTTTAAATCACTTTAAAAACCCTAGGGGAAACCCTATTGAAATTGCTTTGTTTTTCCAATATTAATTAATATTGCAAATTTCAATCAAGTTGGTTTGATTTTCAAACAGCAAGCAAACCTTTAAAATTTTGAAAACAAAAACTACCAAATGTTTGCTTTTCACCTAAGGAATCTATCCTAATTTTTTCCAAATTTTTCAATAACCAAAACCTAGTCTTTTCTTCCATTTTTGGTTTCAGCAAAAAAAAAAAGGAACAGAAATAATAAAAGAAAACGCGCGCGGCAGCACCTAATCTACCCCTGGCCCAGCCCACCTAACTTTCTACCGCGCGCGCAGCAGCCCAAGTCAGCCCGGTACCCTTTCGCTCGCCTCCCTCCTTCTTCTAATCGTACGGCGTGCATCTGGACGGTGCCACGGCGGCTGTACGGCGGCAGCGACGGCCGATCCGAGGTTCAAGCCCCTATAAGAAGCCACTAGGCCCCTGGCAGGTGCCCTAGCTCCTAGGGTTCCCCCTTCCCATCGCGATCGCCGCCATTTTCCCTCCTCTCTGTCGCGTTCCCTTCTCTCTGTCCGATCACCGGAGACCGCCGGTCTGAACCCGAGCCAACCACCGTCGCCATGGCCTACCTCGCCCCTACCTAGCCACGGGAATCAGTAGCTCTCTCTCCCCGCTCCCGTTTAGACACCTAAACCGCCCCGGAGAAGCACGGACTCGTCGCCGCCAACCTCGACCACGCCGCGGACGCCGCCGTCGTCATCAATCTCCGACACCCCCATCCACTCCCGGTGAGCCCCGTGCTATCCTTCCCCTCTCTCCCTCCTGTGCACCACCACTGCATCGTGCACGTTCTGTACACAGCACACGCACACACCTCCTGTAACGATCACTGGCCGTGCCACTCAACGCCGGCGAGTTTCTGTTTCTGTCAGCCGAGGAACAATTCCGTCGTCAGTTAAAAAGTTCAGTAACGCGGCGTTGAACAATAACCTGAAACCGTCCCCCTATCTGTCAAACACCGCAGCGCAGCGCACTGGTTGCGCACTCTTGTGCGCGTGGCGCAGGGCGCGGGTTCGAGCCCCGCAAGCCCCAACTCTTTTTGCTCTTTTTCCTTCCGCAGCGAGCAGGCCCACTGTCATAGACCCCCACGGCCACGCAAGCATCTGCTCAGCGCCACGCTGGCTAGGCCCACGGGGCAGAGACAGTGGCTAGCTACCAACTGAGTAACAAATGGTTTCTGCGAATTCCAAAATTCCAAATTTCATTTTAATTAGCAGAATTAAACAAAAACTTCAAAATTTAATATCTTTTGTTCTGTAAACCCAATAAATAAAAACTTTATATGTTTTCTGATCCAAATTTCCTAATCTTTCCAAATATTCAATTTGTGTACTGTTTTGAAAACTTCAAATGTATTTAAAATTCAAACTTAAATAGTTCAAATGATAATTTCTAAAATCCATAACTAATTATTTATAAATCCAATAAATACAAATAAAATATGTTTTCCATACCATTTTAAATAACCTATTCAAATATAATTTTTGTTTTCTGTTTTGAATAATTAAAATTGCCTAAACCATTTAAATCTTGTTTAATGCAATTAAAAATTGTTTAATATTGTTTAATTCATAATTAAATAATCCTAAGTCCAATTTCAAAATGTGAAACATGTAATCCAACTAAAATTTGATAACCTTTTCAAATATCAACTTTGTTATTTGTTTTGAACATTTTAAATGGGTGAAAACAACAAGTATTTGTGTGTCATCTTTAAGGCACCCAAAATTCCCTAAGTTAATAATAAAATTCTAAATTGCTACACCCTATTTTAATTTGATTCTAATGTTGTTATTTTGCTGTTTTCCTTTTGCATGCATCATACTAAACCACTAGCACCTGTTGATTAGTTGGAAAACAAATAATCTAACCAAAATCCATGGGCTTTTCATATGCAACTCAAAGTTGCATATGTGTCCATTTAAATTGTGTTAGCATATCAATTAGATTATTTTGATGCATCTATTAACTTGTCATGCATCATATTTGATTGTGCACTATGCCATGATGATGATTGTTTATATTTCTGCCTTGTTTGTTTGCTTCTTCTCGGATAGACGACGACGTTGATACCGACGACCTTTACGACACCCCTTCTGAGGATCTAGCTCAGTACCCGGCTACTGGGTTTGCAGGCAAGTTATCACTCACATGAACCATTGTGTTCCTTTCAACATTGGTTACCGATACTTTCCGTTGTTCTCTTCTGCTAGCCATAGTGGTAGTTGTTTCTGTTACGAGCCTATCACATGATACCCTAAACCCTGATATTGCCATCACCTCCAGTCCTAAAACCCCGTTGCTTGGGCCCGTGTCTTACTAGCATGCTTAGGGTTGTTTTGCTCGAGTCTGCTATCAGTTACTTTCTGTTATTATATCTGTTATATTCTGGGGCTCGATGTTAAACAACACATGTTAATTTGAGGTAATAATAATTTGCTGATAAGGCACCGGCAGGAGGCCCGGCGTGGTTTTGAGGCCTGCTAGTGTCGACCCTAATAGGAAAAGGGTCTTGTCTACTGATCCATGATGAGCGCACTATCCGCATGTGGGAAGCGTGTATGGGCGCCCCCCTCAATTTGACTCGATCCGCATCTCGTCCAAATCACCACACTTAGTTCGGGCTTTCCATTTGATGCACGCATATGCAGGTACGAACCCGAGGCCAGGGTGGAACTTTTGTAGTCGGCATTTAGGGCGGCGTGGTCTTCCAGTGCTATGAGGGTCCTCCTTTTCTTCGGGGGGCTCGATTAGCCGCGCACGCACAGCACGTGGTGCTTTGGGCTTGATGCGAGGAAGAGTTGAGTTGTGTTGAGTGCCCCGCTTGGTGGGAAAGGCCTTCCCATCTGGCGGGTTATTCTTACGTGTACGGCCAAATTGGTGCACCCCTGCAGGGATAAATCTTCTCGAGAAGCCGTGTTTTCCGCGGTTATGGTTGACTTGGTGAAAGTACTGGCTAACAAGTACTCAGAACAACTTACACCTAACTAATGATAACTTGACTAGTAATAGGCTTATTGACACAACAACTTGATCCATCATTAATCCAACTGTGTGAGTTATCCTCGGATTGCTTCTTTGGATAAGGGGCGAGATCCAGGATGGGTTTGTTTGGTGGTTAGCTATAGTTGGTTACGATACGCTATCTTATCTCTTTCTGATACACCGGAAGTTGTAGTATGTTCTGTAGATGGTTAGTGCAGCCAGTTGCAGCATCTTTCATACCCTTTCTTCCGTTGATCCCAAGGCATCTGTGCTTGGTGTTGACGGGCTACACTTTGGTGAACTGTGAGTCTTGCTTGCCAGTACGTTGTTGTACTGACCCCTTTGGGGCTGTGGTTTACGCAGACTACGACTACGGCTACGATGACCACCAGGATGGCTACTTCGTGGAGTTTGACGAGACTGCAGACGAGTAGATAGCTGGACCAGGGCTGGATCCAGGACCTACGTGGATGGCTTCGTCTTCTTTATTTTCTCCGGCTTCTTAAGCCTGTTGGATTTGTCTGTACCCAGACACCTTTGATTGCTTCCGCTGATGTAATGAATGCTATGTTGGGACATGTGTCCTCTGGATGATTGTATTTGCTATTTCTGCCTTAGTGAAGGCCATTTGCAACCTTATTTCAATCTTTTGTGTCTTAGAGGCATGTTGTGTTATCCTTTTGTTCAAAACCGTTGACGTACCATGTGTGTATGGTATGAAGTACGTCAATGGCAGTATCCTGATTTCTACAGGATAGTTTACATCGACGGTGAACTGTAACGGTTGGTTGTCGCACATAAGTGCTGGCCTACCCGTAAGGGGACGCGGGAGCCGTTAAGCCCCGTAATCCAACCAAAATACTGTTCAGTTCGTACGGTGAGTATCCTCTAGAAGTCCGGGTGCGACAAATGGTATCAGAGCCTGTCTGCCTGTAGGATCCCTTTTACTGGTCGCAGTTGAGTCTAGAAACTATTTTGTAGCTATATAGGAAAAATGAAGCGTGAGAGTAGGAATTCTGCCATTTTTCTTCTTTCCCCACCCACCCACCCCTTTTCTGGTAAGGAACTGCAACGTTGTTTTCTGTTCTCACCTAAACTTTCAAGTTAGGATTTCACGTGTTTTGGGTTCTCCTTAGTACCTCAGGACTTTTGGTCTCGTTTTCCCGATGTTGCTTCGATATCCTGTTCTTCTAAAGAACCTTTCGTCCGTTGAAACCTTGCTGTTGTTTTCCACTTCATTTCTTCTACCGGAGTCTAATCAAAACCTCCCAAATCATCTGCAGATGGATCTCAGGTTCTACCCGCAGGTGGTTCGGATGACTCGCTGTGAGAGCACCGCCGGTTATCCGGAGATGCTGAGAGACATGGTTACCTATCTGGGGTTCCATTGGGCACCAGAGTACCAGGTCTACGAGCAGCAGCGAGAGTTTGACCAGACCTGCTACCAGGCTATCATCTACATTCTGTCGGATGATGGCAGGAGCATTGTCCACCGCTACGAGGCAGTAGGTTCCACAGTGGATATGGCTGTGCAGCAGGCCGCTTACGTGAGTCTCACCGTCCTCCGTGCTGACTACTGGGGGTTTGACGATTCTATCTATCGTCATATCCCCCGTGGTTACATCACGTCGGCGGGAGTTCACTTCACTCTCCACAGCAACCTGGATACCTACGAGTCTGATAGCTCCAGGCTGCACACCACTGCCCAGTTCGTGAGGCACAGTGACGCAGTTGCTTCCACACTTTCTCAGGAGTTAGCCTCAGTCAGGGAGCAGCTCCACCTTGCTCTCACTCGTCTGGCGACGTACACCACAGACTTTGTTGGAGATGAGCGCTTTGCACGTTGCGTTCAGACAGCTGGGTTACCGCTGCCAGATGCTGGAGGTTACGAGCCGATCAGAGGCCCACTTCTCGACCTCGGAGCTGGTTACACAGGGATTCCCCGCTATGGAGCACAGGGAGACGACGCTTTCTACTTCACCACACCGAGAGTTGCTCTCAGAGCAGTCCCGCTCTACGTGGATCGTCGTCATACCTACTTCCGTGGGATTCCTCCGCACCGTATCTCTCGTCGTACTACTCGCTGCCGTCCTGCGTGATGAGCATGGGAGTACCGATGTATCCGTTCCTAGCCATGTTTAGTTATCCTGTGGCATTCGAACCATGTTTTGGTCGGTTGGATATTCTGATGTATTTGAACATGTGATGATGTACCTGTTGGTTATCTATTCATGCGTCGGAATAATCTCTCTTTCAGTTACCAAGTCTATCCTTTGCTGTTATTGTGCTAAAATGCATTTCTGTTCAGGATGCCTCCAACCAGGAACACCATGCCTGAACCACCTCCGCTCACGGAGCTGTTGACTCAGATGACTCAGGTCGTGGCTCAGATGGCCCAGATCCAGGCTAACCAGAACAACAACCAGAATGCTCCGCGAGTCAGCATCAAGGAGTTTCTGAGTCTGGGGCCGAGAGCTTTCGTGGCAACACGTGAGCCTCTCGATGCTGATGACTGGATCAGGGAGATGAACAGGGCTCTGGAGATTGCTCATGTTGCTGAGGAAGATAAGGTCAAGTATGCCACCTACCTACTGAAGGGTCAGGCAGCTACCTGGTGGGAGAACTACCAGACCATGAGAGCTGGCTATCCTATCACCTGGGGTTGTTTCAAGGATGCCTTCCTGAAGCACCACATCCCAGATGGTCTCATGGAAAGGATGCGTGAGGAATTCTGCTCTCTCAAACAGGGCAAGCTGGACGTCCTCGGCTACCAGAACGAGTTCAATCGTCTCGCTCGATACGCCGGTGACGAGGTGTCCACTGAAGCCAAGAAGATGGCAAGGTTCCGCCGAGGTTTTAACCCGGAACTGAAGTACGCTCTCACCAACATCAAGTGCAAGGACTTCGTGGAGCTCGTGAACACCGCGCTCAATGAGGAGAATGGGCGCAAGGCGTTCGAAGAGTCGCGCAAGCACTCGCGTGAGGGTGGTTCCTCCTCCAACATGACCACCCCTCCGCAGAAGCGCCGCATCTGGGTGCCAAACAGTGCTGTCACTAGGGCTCCAAATGCCCAAGCTTCTCCAGGCTTTGGTCCCCGCCCACCCAACCCATCTCAGATGCAGGGTCAGAGGTTTCCAATGGGGCAGCCAAGGCCAGGTCCTCCTCGTGTCGTCACTTGCTTCAAGTGCAAGGAGACTGGGCACTACGCTGATAAGTGCACTCAGAAGCAGCTACCTCCACCACCTCCTCGCCCCAACACCAACCAGGCAATGGTTCGTGCTCCCCCGGCTAAAGCCTTCAACTCCAACAACAGGCCTGTCGGGAGGACCGCGAGGGTGAATCATATCAAGGCCGACAAAGCTGAGGAAGCTGCTGACGTCGTTCTCGGTACATTCCCCGTAAACTCTAACCCAGCTAAAGTGTTGTTTGATACCGGAGCATCGCATTCGTTCGTGTCAAAGATCTTTGCGACAGCAGTTAAACTACCTTTTGTTGGTTTGGGTTCCCCGCTAGTAGTAAACTCCCCTGGAGCAACTATGCAAACTTCCAAGATCAGTCATGAGAATCAGATCTTGATTGGAGGTCACATATTCCTTGCTTCCCTCATTCTGCTTGGCAATTCTGACATTGATGTCATCCTTGGCATGGATTGGTTGAAGGCCAATAAAGCTACGATTGACTGTGCTAAGAAGTCAATAACTCTGTTCCACCCTTCCGGCCAGATAGTCTATTCTCCAAGTGAATCAAGTTCTGTTCAGCTGTACACCCTGGATGCTAAACCTCTACCTCTGCTTGAAAATGTTCCGGTGGTTTGTGAATTCCCTGACGTCTTTCCAGAAGAGTTGCCAGGGATGCCTCCGGACAGAGCAGTTGAGTTCGTGATCGAGCTTGAACCAGGTACTGCACCAATCTCTAAGCATCCATACAAGATAGCTCCTCCTGAACTGAAATTGTTGAAGGAGCAAATCGATATGTACATGGAGAAAGGTTACATTCAGCCTAGTTCCTCCGCTTGGGGTTGCCCAACTCTGTTTGTTGCCAAGAAGGATCAAACAAAAAGACTCGTGGTTGACTATCGTCCTCTCAACGAGAAAACCATCAAGAACAAGTACCCAATTCCTCGTATCGATGATCTTTTTGATCAACTTGCTGGAGCCTCAATATTCTCAAAGTTGGACTTGAGGATGGGTTACCATCAGATAAAGATCAGAAAGGAAGATATTCCAAAAACAGCTTTCACCACTCGTTACGGTTTATATGAATACACCGTCATGTCCTTTGGTCTCACCAATGCACCGGCAACCTTCTCAAGACTCATGAATTCTGTCTTCCATGAATACCTCGACAAGTTCGTTGTGGTATATCTCGATGATATTCTAGTCTACTCAAAATCCGAGGAAGAGCATGGAGAACACCTTCGTCTCACTCTCATGAAACTTCGCGAGCATCGTCTTGTATGCCAAGTTCTCCAAATGTGAGTTCTGGATTCCAGAAGTTGCATATCTTGGTCATATCATCTCTGCCAAAGGCATAGCCATTGACCCGGAAAAGGTTAAGGCAATTGTTGATTGGAAACCCCCTAAGACGGTGAAGCAAGTCAGAAGTTTTCTTGGCTTGGCTAGCTATTGCCGTCGTTTCGTCCAAAACTTTTCCAAGATTGCAAAACCTCTCACTGATCTCACAAAGAAGGACAAAAAGTTCGTTTGGACTCCACAGTGTGATGAGAGTTTCAATCTCCTGAAGACTAAACTCACTTCTACCCCAGTTCTGGTTGGCCCAGATACTACCAAGCCTTTCCAGATATTCTGTGATGCATCTCTCCAAGGCCTAGGAGCAGTTCTTATGCAAGAACGCCAAGTTGTGGCTTATGCTTCACGTCAGTTGAACCCACATGAGCAAAACTATCCCACACATGATCTTGAACTTGCAGCAGTTGTGTTTGCCCTCAAGAAATGGAGACAATACTTGTTGGGTAACAAAACTGAAATCTTTTCCGATCATAAGAGTCTGAAATACATCTTCACTCAGCCAGATCTGAACCTCAGGCAAAGGAGATGGATTGAGAAGATTAAAGACTTTGATCTCACCATTTCTTACACTCCAGGCAAGGCTAATGTTATGGCCGATGCTCTCAGTCGCAAGTCCTATTGCAATAATCTCATGATCATGGAAAGCCAACCTCCACTTCATGAAGAATTCCAGAAGCTGAACCTTGGTCTTGTTCCTCAAGGCTACCTTGCTAGCTTGACAGCCAGTCCAACTCTCGAGGACAAGATTCGTTCTGAACAACTTCGTGATATTGAAATCAAGAAGATGGTTGAGCACATCAAGGAAGGCAAGGAGAAATTCAAGTCCTTCTCAGTTGATGATAAAGGAACTGTGTTCTTTGAAGGACGCATTGCAGTTCCTCAAGTTCAAAGTCTAAAAGATATCATTCTCAAGGAGGCTCATGAAACTCCTCTCTCCATTCACCCTGGAAGTACAAAGATGTACCAGGATCTTAAGACTCTGTATTGGTGGCCTGGCATGAAACGTGAAATTGCTCAATACGTTTCTGAATGCGACGTTTGTCAACGTGTTAAGGCAGTCCATCAGAAAACAGCAGGTCTACTCCAACCTCTGAAAATTCCTGAGTGGAAGTGGGACATGATTGAAATGGACTTCGTTACTGGGTTTCCAAAGTCCAAAAAGGGCAACGATGCAATCTTCGTTGTAATTGATCGTCTCACTAAAGTAGCTCATTTCTTCGCTGTCAAGGAAACTATCTCAGCTAGCCAGTTAGCAGAGCTCTATACAGCAAAGATTGTTCCCCTTCATGGTGTTCCATTGGAAATAAGCTCAGACCGTGGAAGTATCTTCACTTCTCATTTCTGGAAAAGCTTTCAAGAAGCATTGGGCACTAAACTTCTGTTCAGCACAGCTTATCACCCTCAGTCTCAGGGGCAAGTCGAAAGAGTCAATCAGATTCTCGAGGATATGCTCAGAGCATGTGGTATCTCCTTTGGCATGAAATGGGAGGATTGCCTTCCATATGCTGAATTCTCCTACAACAACAGCTACCAGGCAAGCCTAGGCATGGCACCATTTGAGGCACTGTATGGTCGCAGATGCAGGAGTCCAATCAATTGGTCTGGAGCTGGTGAACGTTCACTTTTAGGCCCTGACATTGTTAAGGAAGCCGAGGAGAAAGTTCGTATCATTCGTGACAATCTCAGGATTGCTCAGTCTCGTCAGAAGAGCTATTATGATAGCAAGCACAGGGATATGATCTATGCACCTGGTGACAAGGCATATCTCCGTGTAACTCCCCTCAGAGGCACTCATCGTTTTGGTGTGAAAGGAAAGCTTGCACCAAGATACATTGGTCCTTTCAACATTCTCTCAAGGCGTGCAGAAAATGCTTATCGTCTTGAACTTCCAGAAAAGCTATCCAAGGTGCACGATGTGTTCCACGTGTCACAGCTCAAGAAGTGTTTCAAAGATCCAGATCGTGCAGTTGATCATGATGCTATCGAACTGCAAGATGATCTCTCTTATGAGGAGCACCCTGTTCGTATTCTCGATGAGACCGAGCGTAAGACTCGCAACAAGAGCACCAAGTTCTTGAAAGTGCAATGGTCGCATCATTCCGATAAAGAGGCAACGTGGGAGACCGAAGAGGATCTTCGCAAGAAGTATCCGGACCTTTTCACATCTCAGTAAGGAATCTCGGGGCGCGATTCCTTCAAGGGGGGGGGGGCGTTTTGTAACATCCAAGTATGAAAACCCCTAGTTGTTTTACTTCTTGTTTTATTTAAGCAATGCATCATGTCATCATCCTCATTTTTATTTCTGTTTGCATTGTTTTCTTAATGAAAGTCAAACTTAATCAACCCTTGTTTTCACACTTGTCTGTTACAATCTTTTCAAATAAAGAATTGCAAATTAAAAACCTCATTTGTTTCCAAACAATCCATTATAATTCATCTATTAAATTGTTGCTTAAATCAATTAATCAATTTAAACAATTAATTCCAAGTCATTTCCAAATTCAAACAAATTCTCAAAATCTTTACACTTTTGAATCCATGAAGTTCACCACAACATTGTATTCTTTAAATCACTTTAAAAACCCTAGGGGAAACCCTATTGAAATTGCTTTGTTTTTCCAATATTAATTAATATTGCAAATTTCAATCAAGTTGGTTTGATTTTCAAACAGCAAGCAAACCTTTAAAATTTTGAAAACAAAAACTACCAAATGTTTGCTTTTCACCTAAGGAATCTATCCTAATTTTTTCCAAATTTTTCAATAACCAAAACCTAGTCTTTTCTTCCATTTTTGGTTTCAGCAAAAAAAATAAAAGGAACAGAAATAATAAAAGAAAACGCGCGCGGCAGCACCTAATCTACCCCTGGCCCAGCCCACCTAACTTTCTACCGCGCGCGCAGCAGCCCAAGTCAGCCCGGTACCCTTTCGCTCGCCTCCCTCCTTCTTCTAATCGTACGGCGTGCATCTGGACGGTGCCACGGCGGCTGTACGGCGGCAGCGACGGCCGATCCGAGGTTCAAGCCCCTATAAGAAGCCACTAGGCCCCTGGCAGGTGCCCTAGCTCCTAGGGTTCCCCCTTCCCATCGCGATCGCCGCCATTTTCCCTCCTCTCTGTCGCGTTCCCTTCTCTCTGTCCGATCACCGGAGACCGCCGGTCTGAACCCGAGCCAACCACCGTCGCCATGGCCTACCTCGCCCCTACCTAGCCACGGGAATCAGTAGCTCTCTCTCCCCGCTCCCGTTTAGACACCTAAACCGCCCCGGAGAAGCACGGACTCGTCGCCGCCAACCTCGACCACGCCGCGGACGCCGCCGTCGTCACCAATCTCCGACACCCCCATCCACTCCCGGTGAGCCCCGTGCTATCCTTCCCCCTCTCTCCCTCCTGTGCACCACCACTGCATCGTGCACGTTCTGTACACAGCACACGCACACACCTCCCGTAACGATCACTGGCCGTGCCACTCAACGCCGGCGAGTTTCTGTTTCTGTCAGCCGAGGAACAATTCCGTCGTCAGTTAAAAAGTTCAGTAACGCGGCGTTGAACAATAACCTGAAACCGTCCCCCTATCTGTCAAACACCGCAGCGTAGCGCACTGGTACTGCATCTTGTGCGCGTGGCGCAGGGCGCGGGTTCGAGCCCCGCAAGCCCCAAATTTTTGCTCCTTTTTCCTTCCCAGCGAGCAGGCCCACTGTCATAGACCCCCACGGCCACGCAAGCATCTGCTCAGCGCCACGCTGGCTAGGCCCACGGGGCAGAGACAGTGGCTAGCTACCAACTGAGTAACAAATGGTTTCTGCGAATTCCAAAAGTCCAAATTTCATTTTAATTAGCAGAATTAAACAAAAACTTCAAAATTTAATATCTTTTGTTCTATAAACCCAATAAATAAAAACTTTATAAGTTTTCTGATCCAAATTTCCTAATCTTTCCAAATATTCAATTTGTGTACTGTTTTGAAAACTTCAAATGTATTTAAAATTCAAACTTAAATATTTCAAATGATAATTTCTAAAATCCATAACTAATTATTTATTAATCCAATAAATGCAAATAAAATATGATTTCAAGGCCATTTTGAATAACCTATTCAAATATAATTTTTTTTTCTGTGTTGAATAATTAAAATTGCCTAAACAATTTAAATCTTGTTTAATTCAATTAAAAATTGTTTAATATTGTTTAATTCATAATTAAATAATCCTAAGTCCAATTTCAAAATGTGAAACATGTAATCCAACTAAAATTTGATAACCTTTTCAAATATCAACTTTGTTATTTGTTTTGAACATTTTAAATGGGTGAAAACAACAAGTATTTGTGTGTCATCTTTAAGGCACCCAAAATTCCCTAAGTTAATAATAAAATTCTAAATTGCTACACCCTATTTTAATTTGATTCTAATGTTGTTATTTTGCTGTTTTCCTTTTGCATGCATCATACTAAACCACTAGCACCTGTTGTTTAGTTGGAAAACAAATAATCTAACCAAAATCTTTGGGCTTTTCATATGCAACTCAAAGTTGCATATGGGTCCAATTAAATTGTGTTGCCATCTCAATTAGTTTATTGTGATGCATCTATTAACTTGTCATGCATAATATTTGATTGTGCACTATGCCATGATGATGATTATTTATATTTCTGCCTTGTTTGTTTGCTTCTTCTCGGATAGACGACGACGTTGATACCGACGACCTTTACGACACCCCTTCTGAGGATCTAGCTCAGTACCCGGCTACTGGGTTTGCAGGCAAGTTATCACTCACATGAACCATTGTGTTCCTTTCAACATTGGTTACCGATACTTTTTTGTTCTTTTCTGCTAGCCATAGTGGTAGTTGTTTCTGTTACGAGCCTATCACATGATACCCTAACCCTGATATTGCCATCACCTCCAGTCCTAAAACCCCGTTGCTTGGGCCCGTGTCTTACTAGCATGCTTAGGGTTGTTTTGCTCGAGTCTGCTATCAGTTACTTTCTGTTATTATATTCTGTTATATTCCGGGGCTCGATGTTAAACAACACCTGTTAATTTGAGGTAATAATAATTTGCTGATAAGGCACCGGCAGGAGGCCCGGCGTGGTTTTGAGGCCTGCTAGTGTTGACCCTAATAGGAAAAGGGTCTTGTCTACTGATCCATGATGAGCGCACTATCCGCATGTGGGAAGCGTGTATGGGCGCCCCCCTCAATTTGACTCGATCCGCATCTCGTCCAAATCACCACACTTAGTTCGGGCTTTCCATTTGATGCACGCATATGCAGGTACGAACCCGAGGCCAGGGTGGAATTTTTGTAGTCGGCATTTAGGGGGGCGTGGTCTTCCAGTGCTATGAGGGTCCTCCTTTTCTTCGGGGGGCTCGATTAGCCGCGCACGCACAGCACGTGGTGCTTTGGGCTTGATGCGAGGAAAGGTTGAATTGTGTTGAGTGCCCCGCTTGGTGGGAAAGGCCTTCCCATCTGGTGGGTTATTCTTACGTGTACGGCCAAATTGGTGCACCCCTGCAGGGATAAATCTTCTCGAGAAGCCGTGTTTTCCGCGGTTATGGTTGACTTGGTGAAAGTACTGGCTAACAAGTACTCAGAACAACTTACACCTAACTAATGATAACTTGACTAGTAATAGGTTTATTGACACAACAACTTGATCCATCATTAATCCAACTGTGTGAGTTATCCTTGGATTGCTTCTTTGGATAAGGGGCGAGATCCAGGATGGGTTTGTTTGGTGGTTAGCTATAGTTGGTTACGATACGCTATCTTATCTCTTTCTGATACACTGGAAGTTGTAGTATGTTCTGTAGATGGTTAGTGCAGCCAGTTGCAGCATCTTTCATACCCCTTTCCCTCCGTTGATCCCAAGGCATCTGTGCTTGGTGTTGACGGGCTACACTTTGGTGAACTGTGAGTCTTGCTTGCCAGTACGTTGTTGTACTGACCCCTTTGGGGCTGTGGTTTACGCAGACTACGACTACGGCTACGATGACCACCAGGATGGCTACTTCGTGGAGTTTGACGAGACTGCAGACGAGTAGCTAGTTGGACCAGGGCTGGATCCAGGACCTACGTGGATGGGCTTCGTCTTCTTTATTTTCTCCGGCTTCTTAAGCCTGTTGGATTTGTCTGTACCCAGACACCTTTGATTGCTTCCGCTGATGTAATGAATGCTATGTTGGGACATGTGTCCTCTGGATGATTGTATTTGCTATTTCTGCCTTAGTGAAGGCCAGTTGCAACTTTATTTCAATATTTTGTGTCTTAGAGGCATGTGGTGTTATCCTTTTGTTCAAAACCGTTGACGTACCATGTGTGTATGGTATGAAGTACGTCAATGGCAGTATCCTGATTTCTACAGGATAGTTTACATCGACGGTGAACGGTAACGGTTGGTTGTCGCACATAAGTGCTGGCCTACCCGTAAGGGGACGCGGGAGCCGTTAAGCCCCGTAATCCAACCAAAATACTGTTCAGTTCGTACGGTGAGTATCCTCTAGAAGTCCGGGTGCGACAGCTCCGGTGATGAATTCCCCTCTCGGCAGGGTGCCGGGGAGAGCTCCAGAACCCTCCCGATCTCGGGATGACGATGACGGCGGCCTCGGGTATTTTTCGGGACGAAGTGGTATATCTTTAGGGTTTACGTCTCGGGGGTATAAATAGGCGAAAGGGCAAAGGCGATGGAGGCCCGAGGGCCCCACACCACCCCGTGGCGCGGCCAGGGTGGCGCGCCGCCCTATGGTGTGGGCCCCCTGTGGCCCCCCTCCGGGTCTCTTCGGGACTCCGTGGAACCTTCGGGAATTCTAGGACCTCCGGATTTCGAATTTTCCAATTCAGAGAATATTTCCAGAACAACTTTTCTGAAACTAAAAAACAACAGAAAACAGGAAACTGGCTCTAAGGCATCTTGTCAATAGGTTAGTCTGGAAAATCGATAAAAGTGACATAAAGTGTATAGCAAACATGTGGGAAACAACATGAAAACAACATGAAATATCAGAAATTAAGGATACGTTTATGACGTATCAACATCCCCCGAGGAGGATGTCTCTCACGACTGTAGTGACCCTTCCCCCGTGCATGGTAGAACCACCTCGGTTTTAGGCCATGGCGGGCCCTGGACGGAGGACTCTCCCCTCCACGCGTCTCTACTCGTCAGGCCCGTGCTCTCCACTCTACCTCACTCTCACCCGTTGTGAGACTCTTCGGTTCCAACGGCGAGCGGATCTACTTCCACGATGCTGGCGGGGTACGAGATGATTCGGAGGGGGTCCCGTGCAGTGCCACGGGAGGGGGAGGAGCCGAGGAAGCGGAAGCAAGAGGGGATGATCATGGAGTTGTAGGCTCGGGAGGGGGAGATTTCCCAACTTGGGAGGTTACCGGAATCCGGTCTGGGAGGGATCTAGTAGAGGCGCCGCAAGTGACGCGCAAGGAATTGGGACTATCATCGGCTCCTTTGACCCAATCAACGTCTACGGCGACGTTTTAGAGCGGAAATCGAGCTCACCTCAGAAAAAAGTGCACGATCACCCCCATGGCGCTCCGCCAGACCTGGGGGGGGGGGAGAGACTTTGAGCTCAGACCAGTCAGACTCGCCTGTGAGGCTACAGGTTTTGCCAATTGTCCTTCCTAGGAAACGGGGCAAACCAAGGAAGGTGCCTGCACCGCCAATGGAGGTGGCACACAAGCGAGAGACCGTGGCAGCCCTGACGCTGATGTGCTTCAAGCTGAGCGCGATGAAGCAGATGGCACAAGATTTGGAGGAATGGCTGTTGGTCTTGGTCTCGCGGAGCTGAATCTTAGACAGGGCAGTCGCACAGGGCCGTCCGTAAGTCTTAGCCCATGCGCAATCTGCCTGTAGGTCTAGTATCAGCGTTTGGGCGGTAACATATGAGTGGGGCTGGCCCGCCTGTGTGGTACCCCTACTCTCGCGTGGTGAGGGATGGAGCCAGGAATAATTCTTAATAAATGTTTAAGGGGCAAAATGCATGTCAATGAACTTGGAGGGGCTAATCTAGGAAAATTTACAGATAAACTGTACATATATAAGGTTGAAACCACTAGCCTTGAATTCCGAAATTCGAAAAAAGTATCCCCGGATGAGGACATCTCTCATGACTGTAGCGACCCGTCTCACCGTTTTCTTAGGAGCTTATTAGGTAATAGAAATTTTCTCTAACGGTTTTCTTAGGAGCTTATTAGGTAATAGAAATTTTGCGTGGAACTACCTGCCTGCAATTGGTACCGCAGGATGGATTTAGTGGGTATCAAATGTGATACCTTTGAAATAATAGCTTGGGATATGAAGAGATTTTCAGTTAGCGTGGTTGCTAGGAAGTAAATAGATGCAATGGTTTGTAGAATAACTATTTTCTATGGTTCTTCTTGTGAAGAAACCAAACAAGATTTTATTTTTGAATTACATGACTTATTCCTAAATTGGAATGTCCCTGCTATTATATGTGGGGATTTCAATCTTGTTAGGAGCAGTGAGAATAAAAATAATGGAATCATCAAATATAAATGAGTAAATAAATTCAATATTTGGATTGATTTGGGGCCTTAATTGAGATTAAGGTAGCAGTTAGGGCCTTTACTTGGAGTAATAACCAAGAGATTTCAAAGCCGGGGGGGGGGGGGCTAGAGGTAGTGGTAGGAATAAGTATGGATATTTGGCAGAATAAGGGGAGATGCTTTAGAAAGTATGCAAAAGGTTGGAATGCAAATGTAGATGCTGAGATTAGGAAAATAAGTCTCCAGTGTAGGAGCATGACTGTTTAGATATCAAGTCTGAAACTCAAGACTTAGATGATGCTGAGAGAAGTATATTAAATGAGATTCTGATTGAACTAAATATGCTTTTTTCTTGCGGCACAAGAACCCCTTCCATCTTTGAATACACCCACAAAAACTCTAACATGCCGAACCGTTGCTCAAAATTAGAATAGGTTGTGGCAGCAACCAAACTAAACCAAAGCCTATGGTAGCTGAGCAACTAACTATTCTCGTTACTACTACTACTACTACTAAATTAGAAGCTTGTGCAACTGTCCAATGCTTGGGTTGGACGATCATTTAGCAGACAAATGGACAAGAACAGAAGATGCTTTGCTGGTGATGACAGGCAGCCACAGCTATGGGCCTATGGCGCCATTCAATTATTGGCAACAGCCAGCAGCTAAACATAGTAACGTTACGAACAAGTGAATCTTACTGCTTGGACGCTCTTCGTTACGCATCAAATCCTTTCCTTTTGTGTCACGTAGAGAGATATTCAGAGTCCTGCCTGTCCTATCATTTTCACACCGTTTTCGCAGGTAACTGGGCGTACAAAAATAGCCAGACCTCATCAGCAAGTTTACAAGTCACCACATAAAAGAAGCGAGAAGTATAAAAACCGTACACATAAGATTTTAGTTTCACCGAATCAGTCTGCTATTCCCTGTTGAGAAGCAGACGAGCCGGGCAAGTTATGTGCAGGCATCGACATCGCCGCGGGTCCCCCGGACGTGTTGGATGCATCGCGGGATATCGAGCTCGAAAGCGATGCGTGTCGGAACGGACACCCACCAATTGCGTCGACCTTTGTTTGCGATTCCTTTACACCCGTATGTCTGCTACATATCTGTAATGTTTACAATTCTCTTCCATTCAGATTAAGGGGAAGATCATGCTGATACGCTGCCAACGTTGCAGCCACAAGCTCTCCCATGTCTGGATTAGGGTTCTGGTTCATGCACCCAAATCCCTGTGAGCCTACATGGCCTTGGTTGATGGAGTTTTTGGAGGTTAGTGGGGGTTGTTTTCAGCTGCGTACCACCTGGACCAACCTGTCCTGCTAACCTTCCAGAGATTTTTTCTTCTTCTCGTCTCCCAGCTGTTCCATCATTGTTTTTGTGACAAGGCAATTGTTTAGAAAATGTGTAGTTCTATGTGTGGGCGAAATCGTATCTGTACCTTGCTTTTCCTTGATAAAGATGTATGCATTGTTTAACCTTCAGACAAGCTAGGGTTTATAAATGGAAAAATGATCTGTATGTATAGCGCTAATGCGCTTTGTGCTCTATCATCTGGAAAATGCATAATAATTATCGGTGCCAGCTCACCGTGTATCTGTGAGTCGTTGCTGGCCGGAGATTCTGCCAACCTGAAGGCATAGCGTACAGAATCTTGTGGTTGGATGCAACAGTGTTATGTATGAAGAATCATGTATTCTGAAATATTTCTAAGTGGACCTGCGTATATGCATAGGTACAGGTAGACAGATCAATATCTAATGGTCTATGTTGGGTGCAAGTGCAACAGTGCGTTAATCAAACGACTGTTCGTGGATCGCAAGCGTATGCACGGATAGATCTTGGCGTTTATCGCCAGCCACAGTGCTTCCAAGTTAACACATCTCCGAACTGTCTGCTCAATCAGCCGGCGTTTTCAGGTTCACTGTGCCGTCTGTCGCGTGAGTTCAACTCGACTTCCGGTCGAGAAACGGCTGGTTTTCATGGTGGCGTTTCTACTTTCTGGGACAGGTCACTGTAATTAGATGCAGAGTCTCTTCTCTCTGCTTTATGTTGCCTTCGTTTTCTTCACGAGTTTGGGATAAGCTTTTGGCAAGTCAAAGGATCAAGATCACGCTCACGGTTCGACGAGTCTTAATCGAACGAGTGTTCCATGCCTGCAAGATTTTCACCTTTGTTATACAGGAGCTGCCGACGTGGTTCAGTTTAGTCAAAAGGTGTATGAAAAGTACCAAGCTTTTGCTCTCGAACAGGAGATTCACATTGCGGTTTTGTTCACCAGGAACTCTTACATTGAGTGGTGCACGTTTACAAGCCACAGCACGCATCAAGTTCACAAACCACAAATGCAAGAAGGATATTATGGGGGGCCATTAGTTCAAAGCACAAAAGGAAGAAAAAAAAAAGCGTTTTTGATATTATGACTACCGAGTCCTTTCATGAGTGCAGATTCAAAGGGCAGGTGCATTATGGGAATGCTTTCTCGATACTTTATTCCCTGGTTCATATCACCAAAAGAAATAGCAAGATAAATAGTAAGAAACATGACATCTAATTGGATTTACTGTTGAATTGGTACATCCTAGCCGCACTAGTGATGTAAAGAAAAGGAAATCATGACCCTGAAGATATTGGGGGAACCATTCTCATATGCACTCCTACTCAATTGGCAGGTCTTTGTCTCGGTCACAAGGTGCACAACATTTCTTATTTATTTCTTCTGGTCCCAACTTCCTTTGGATAAGATAATCGAAGAAAGATCGCAACGACATCATTGTACATTCGGGTTTATCGCTGAAGATGTATTGCCTTCACTTCACCGTTGACCAAGTAAACTTTGTCCTTACCGAAAATATTACATGTCCATTTAGAATTGACTTCGTGAAGAGGGTATTTGCACCCGCACCCTATTAGTATTATCGGATGAGCGATTTTCGAGTTTTCAAAAAATATGAAATAAATCATGTGCATAGATTATGTTGTATATGTTCATCTACAATTTTTTATCCAAAAATATGACAATATGTGGCCTGCATAAAGAAAATGATGTGCGGACAACACATGATACTACATCCGTTCCATAATATAAGATGTTTTAGACGGACAACACATGATACTACATCCATTCCATAATATAAGATGTTTTAGACATTTCACATATATACACACATGTATCTAGACACATTTTAGTATATGTGTCCACTCTTTTTAGTCCGAATTTAGACAATATGTGAAACACCTAAAACATCTTACATTATGGAACGGAAGGAGTATTTATTTAGATATATTTCTTTTCTTGCATAGGTCACATATTGTCATATATTGGAACAAAATTTTATAGACACACAAGATACAACATAATCTGTGTGATAGGATCGAGAGAGTTAAATAGAGGGGTGAATAGACAACTACAAATTTTACTCCTTCTTCTTTTAGTTAGGGACTGCTGGAATATAGGTTCCTAAATTATGCAACTAGGTGAACAATGCTATATGATGAGCAAACTGCTACTAGCAATAGATATAAAACCAAGTAAACTAGTAGCAAAAATTAAAAATAAATTGAGAGATAACCAACACAATGACGCGGAGATTTATCCCGAAATTCACTTATCAATGGAAGCTAGCCTCTGTTCGAGCGGTGCGGTGTCACCAAAGTGAAACACCTAATAGCCGTCAAATGGCACACCATATCTCCTTCGTGTACTACATCAAAGTGGAGAGGTGCGGGTCACTATTTTGCCGTTAAGGTTGACAACTAGAACCTTCAGAAGGATGACACACACTCCACAATTTGGAGGGTCCTCACCAAATCCCATGAACCGCCAAGACACTGGGCTTCAAGGTCGGGACACACTCCACAACTCAATTGGAGGCTCCCAACAAGACTTTGTGGCTACCAAAGAAAATTAGATCTCGATAGACAACTCACTTAGAGCACTCATGGTAATTGAGACCTCATTAATAATAGAAAGAGACAAGCAAGACATAAGTAGGTCTTTACCTCACATCGAGGAGCCAAACCTGGTGAAAGCTCATGTCTCTCCTAAGTATGGTTTTGATACTAATGACAACGCACATTATTTGATCTAATGCTTTGTCAAGTGTTGAACAAGTTTAAAGAGAAAGCCCCCTGATTTCATAGAGATCTTAAAAGGCCAAGTAGGCTGGAAATTTCCGGTCTAGAGGGCGGAATATCCGGTGCATAAACCCCGGAATATTCCGGCTCCTGTCCTGGAAATTTCTGGCCCTCGGAAGTTCACAGCCAAGCCAAGGTAGCGCCAAGGCTGCCAACGCAAAAAGATAGGGGCGGATATTTCGGAATTTTCTGGTCGGGGGGAGGGGGGATATTTCGGCCCCTGTTCCCAGAAAGTTCCGTCCCTAAGAAGTTCACAGCCAAGCTGAGGCAGCGCCCAGGCTGCCACCGCGCAAAGATAGGGGTGGATATTTCCACTGAAAATTTCCGGTACAGGGGGCGGAATATTCCAACCCATGTCCCCGGAAAGTTCCGGCCCGGCGAAGACCACAACTAGGCAGAGGCAGCGCCAGGTCTGCCATCGCACAAAAGTGTGTGTGTGTGGGGGGGCATATTTCCACCGAAATAATCCGCCCTCCGGATTATTGAAATATTTGGCCTATTTATACCGGAATATTCCGACCCTTAGATTCCTGCAACGGCCATATTTCGAGGGGAGCTATAAATAGTCGTCTCCTTCGTTGAGACAAGTTGCTCATCCATTCCCCTCTCTCCTCCATTGATACCAAGCTTTAAATGCATAGATCTCCCTCCTCAACCACTGCGCCCTCCACGCTTCCCACTTCTCTTGCCTCTTTTCTTTCCCACTCTGCAATAAATTGCAGATGGAAGTGACATGAGGAGTGTATCAACTACTAGCTTTTATGAAATTGGATAACCAATGTCCTTAACATTTTGCAGTATCTGTGTGAACTTGTTCTTGTACTCCCTCAAAGGCCCAAGGCATTTGATTTTGTTGCTTAACAATTCAGCATAAAGTTTGACATGACCATGACATAGTTGCATAGAGAACCGAGCCTTCAAAACTTCCATGAGACGGAAGAGACGATAGTGTGGATAAATATCATTCAACTCAGAACTCAGCCTTTCCATCATAATCATATAAACTTGATACTCCTTATCTCCCAATGGAGAATACTCCCCATCGGGTGCCGGAACTTCACTGTCCAGCACATGCTCTACCCCAAGACCTCTGAGAGTAGATCTCAGATCGTGAACTCAATGACAGAAGTTCACGCTTTCCTTGGTTAAATTGTGTAACCCCATCAACTCACTCAGGCTTATGTTATCATCGGGATCCATATCTACAATAAAAAAAGTTTATTTAGACACTATATTTAAAATTAATTTGCACTACTTAATTCAATTAAAATTGATATTAAGATATGCTCCCACTGAAACAGATATTCCTCAAAATCAAGTTTCAGTGAAATGAGATCCCAATAGATTATGGTTAGAAGGATGTATCCATCTGAACCAACCATAACCTAGAGAGTAGGCCACCATGTCAATCACACATGTGATTCTCGCTCATCTTTCGATGTGTCTATTCCGAGCTTATGACTTTCATGCCTGAACGACAAGACAACCAACTGACTCCGCCCTATAGAATGCACCTTGTAACCAAGTGAGAAAACTATAACCCGCCTCCCGGCAAGAAGAGGCACGTTGAGCCTTGTATTCAAGTGATGAATGCGTACCCATGCCGGTTTGACGGTGCTACAATTGGTAGAACACAAACTATCTTGATATTTTTAAGTGAGGATTTGTTGGGAATATGCCCTAGAGGCAATCATGTATGATGTAATTCATTGAATATGTGATTCGATTGTGGAACTATATATTCATGTTGTTCATACTAGATTGTCCTTGGTCATTTAGGTTGTGCTGGACACACACCCTAGACTAATGTGAGTGTTGGCTGATGACACGGTTCCACTTGTCATGGGCATGGTGATGCCATTCCAATGTTCACGGACTTGGCTAAAGAGTTTAGCAAGTCGGACAGACCCACATTGAGATGCAACGACCAAGTCGTCATTTGCATGTCTCAATCAATGTAATCCTTAGACCTGAGGTTGTCGCACAATCCGAGTTGTGGATCACCGACTTAGGTTCTGTCAAACGTTGTTCTGTAACAAGGCAACTATAAAGGCAGAGTTCGGGTCGAATGAGAAGCAAGCTGCGTGATGTGGATAATCAAGATGGGATTTTGCCCCTCCGAATGGAGAGATATTCTCTGGGCCCTCTCGAGTGGTATGATTCAGGAAGCATGGCCATGCGCGACTCAGTTAAGTGTTAACTGTGTCGGTTGACTAAGAGTTAGTCAGATGAATCACATGTCACAGATCGAGAAGAGAGTTGAGCTATTTAAGGGATGACGATAAATCGCCTATAGCTTGACAAGGTATATCATGAGGCAAAAAGGGACTAAGATGAATATCACATTGAAAGGTATGTCGTCATGACTCAATGGTACTTGGGAGTCGGCACGTTCTGCTAGGAGCCGCTACCGATTGATCGATTGGGAGTTGGACTCCAATCGTGTCCAAGTCGCCTTGAGCCTGCAGGGTCGCATACTTAAGAGCGGGAGCAAGTATTGGTCGGGTTGGACCCGAACCGGAAATGGACTGGTTTTGTGAGTCGGACTCACAGAGGGAATGGGCCACAAGTGTTGTGAAGCCCATTACCATACGCTATATAAAGAGGGGCGCAGGTTGCCCAGCGGGCACGTTAGTCCACTCTCCCATGCGTTGGGAACCCTAGCCCCACTCAGTCCAGCCCCCGCACCGGACCTAGCAGTCCGTCGTCGGAGCTCCTCCTCGTACGTGTGGATACCGGCAGAGGTGCTGTACGTTCAGCACTTCGACGTTCGAGGGATTGGATCGGCCGGACCGGATCGTGGGACTGCACTGCCCCGACGCGCTGCATCGATAATCCGCACCTGCGCGTCTAGTGGTAATACTCGTGGCCTTCTACCTCGGCTAGTTCTTGGAAGTATCGCGTAGGAAAAGTTTTGTTTATCTCTACGTGTTCCAACAGTGGTATCAGAGCGGTAGCTTCTGGTATTAGGCCCGAGATCCGTACATATGTGATATGTAGTTAGCGTTAGATGTGATCTAATTGCTGTTTTGGTGGTCGGTCTATGAGATAGATTGGTTTTGTACAAGGTTGATTGGATCAATCGTACTCGGGGCTAATGGATGATCAGGTTTCCGTGATCATACTGCTAAGGTCGTGGAACAACTTACCCCTACCGGTCGGTTTCCGCCATCGGGGTATACCGTGACACATAAATCCAGTTGCGGTGATCGATGATCAAAGAGTTTGGTCGAATCGGAATACGGATCAGATTCGGGTAAAATCGTTTTATCCGATGAAGAAATCCATGATCGGAATGCAGATGAGATCTGCGTTTTCCGAAATCGTCGGGCGATCCCCGCCCGCTATCCGGCTAGCGGGACCGCCGGCTTCGCCCTGTCGTAGCGCCTTAGATGTCGTTGCGAGTTTCACAACGCCGGTAGATACCGTATCTATGCATAACTTGTTTTTGCAGGAAGTTGTGAATGGTATGGCTTATGTGCATGTGATGTGTGTAATCCATACATGATCTGCGTATCATGTTTATGTCAGCCGGCTGGAGCCTAGGTGCTGTCATTTTATTGTATACCGGCCTGCGTGTCGGATTCTCTATGTAAATTTTCATTTACTAGCTAGTGTAGCTTGTTGGAGAACCCGGAAGGCATGCAAGTCGATGTACAAGTCGGCTACATGGAGCAAGATGGCACGTGAAAAGAGTTGGCACGAGTCGACTTGCAAGCTTCGTGGAGATGGAGATCACCATGAAGAGAGCCATATCATTTCACATTATAATTGCTTTATTTGTGTTATTGTTATGTCTCTATTTACCTCTATTTAGATAGTTGGTAGATTCTTTAATCCCTCAAAGAAGTTCTAGTCGGTCGCCCCGCCAGTGCTGCACCATCACAAGTCGGACATTCTTGGTAGTGGGCTCATAAAATTGAGGTGCTACCAATTCTTTCCGGTTAGGTGGGTTTGAGTCGGACTCTTACAAGCAGAAGCACTTGGTAATCTAGACGAGTCCATCACAACGGTTGTGGGGCTCGGGGCGAGGTAGGTTGGGATCCGGGGCATGTGATGTCACCCAACTAACAGGAGTCGTATTGGATACGATTGGCAAGGTGTTGCCTACCTAGATCACTTGACGGCTAGCGGTGATGCTAAAGCTCACTAGTCGGCTTACTTATTTAGAATCTTGAATCACTTAGCAACCATCGGAGGGATGTTGGTTCTAGTGGGAGCATAAGTATTTAAGCGTTTAATATGCCTGCTCTTTTATGAATACATGTCTTAAGTGTTTTTGCGTATTTTCTATTGTAGATCAATGGCACCTAGCAACCTTCCTCAGTTCTCCACGTTTGCGTTGAGGTCAATCCTAGAGAAAGATAAGCTTAATGAAACTAATTTCGCCAACTGGTATCGTAATCTGAGGATAGTCCTCTCGCATGACAAGAAAGAACATGTTCTAGAAACTCCACTTCCAGATGAGCCTGATGACGATGCGACTGTCGCTGTCACGAATGCCTACCGTAAGACTAGAGATGAGTCTACGGAAATTAGCTGTCTTATGCTTGCACACATGGAACCGGACTTGCAGCAGCAGTTCGAGAATGTTGAGGCCTACGATATGATCGAAAGCCTCAAAAGTATGTTCCAGGCTCAGGCAAATACCGAGAGGTATCAAGTCTCTCAAGGTTTGCTAGGCTGTAAGCTGAAAGATGGCGATCCACTGAGTCCGCATGTAATCAAGATGATTGGTTACATTCAGTCTCTGGATCGGCTGGGCGTCCCAATTAACGAAGAGTTCGCTACTGATATAATTCTGAACTCTCTTCCTAGTGCGTATGGTTCGTTCATCTCGAACTACCATATGCATGGTATGGATAAGAGTATCACTGAATTACATGGGATTCTCAAAACGGCAGAGGCTGATATCAAGAAAGGCGCCAGTCAAGTGTTGATGGTGCAGAATAAGGCTAAGTTCAAGAACAGTTCTTGGACTAAGAAGAAGAAGGATAAGTCAGGAGGTAGCACCCATGGCCCTGTCCAGAGTGCTCCCTCAAAGACTAAACCTTCTCCTACAGCCGGAGCCAACTGCTTCTATTGCAAGCAAGATGGCCACTGGAAGAGGAACTGCACCAAGTATTTGGCTGACAGAGCCAAGAGTGGAGGTGTGACTTCCAACTCAGGTACGGTTGTGTGCAATGTTATAGACATTTATCTTGCTGATGCGCCTAATAGTTCTTGGGTATATGATACCGGATCAGTTATTCACATATGCAACTCGTTGCAGGGACTGGTAAGAACTAGGAGCATGGCAAGAGGAGAGGTTGACATTCAGGTCGGCAACAAGGCGACAGTCGCTGCGTTGGAAGTCGGCACGATGCAACTTCATTTACCTTCAGGATTTTTATTGGAACTAAATAATTGTTATTATGTTCCAGCGCTTAGTCGAAACATTATTTCCGCCTCATGTTTGATGAGACAAGGTTATGAGTCGAATATTAAGAATAATGGTTGTTCTTTATATTTGAAAGATATGTTTCATGGCTTTGCACCCGTTCAGAACGGGTTATTTATTTTAAATCTTGATAGTGAATCGGTCTATAACATAAATGTTAAAAGGTTGAAACCAAATGATCTGAATATGACTTACTTTTGGCACTGTCGGCTTGGTCATATAAGTTTGAAGCGCATGAAGAAGCTCCATGATGATGGACTTCTAACTTCGTTTGACTTAGAGTCATTCGAGACATGCGAATCATGCCTACTAGGCAAGATGACCAAGACACCTTTTGCAAGGAGTTGTGAAAGGGCGTCCGACTTGTTGGAACTAATACATAGTGATGTATGTGGACCAATGAGCACGCCAGCTAGAAGTGGTTATGAGTACTTCATTACCTTCACTGATGATTTGAGTAGGTATGGATATATCTATTTAATGAAACACAAGTCGGAAGCCTTTGAAAAGTTCAAGGAATTCCAGAGTGAGGTACAAAATCAACTCGGCAAGAAAATAAAGTTTCTACGGTCGGACCGTGGGGGCGAGTACATGAGCCATGAGTTTGATGACCATCTAAAGAGTTGTGGAATAGTTCCTCAACTCACTCCGTCGGGTACACCGCAGAGAAACGGTGTATCGGAACGGAGAAATCGGACCTTGTTGGACATGGTACGATCAATGATGAGTCGGACAGATCTACCTTTATCATTTTGGGGTTATTGTCTAGAAACTGCAGCTTTCACACTAAACAGAGTACCATCAAAGTCAGTAGAGAAGACACCACATGAGATGTGGACGGGCAAAAAGCCAAGTTTGTCTTTTCTTAAGATTTGGGGTTGTGAGGTATTTGTCAAGCGACTTCAGTCGGACAAACTCACGCCCAAGTCGGATAAGTGTATTTTCGTGGGGTATCCGAGGGAAACCTTGGGGTACTACTTCTACAACCGGGAAGAGGCAAAGTGTTTGTCGCTCGGAATGGTGTCTTCCTTGAGAAAGAGTTTCTCAGTCGGGAAGTCAGTGGAGCACGGTGCAACTCAAAGAAATTCGAGAGGAACCAGCTAGGGGTGAGTCGGCAATGGCCTTGGAGGTTGAGCCGGTCGTGGTACCTACACCGGTTACAGCACCTGAACCTCGGAGATCTGCCAAATTACAGAGTGCTCGAGATGTTTTACTGTTAGACAGTAATGAGCCGGCAACTTATTCGGAAGCGATGGTGGGATCTGATTCCGAGTCATGGCTTGGAGCCATGAGATCCGAGTTAAAGTCCATGGATGAAAACCAAGTTTAGAATTTGGTCGATCTGCCTGACGGTGCAAGACCCGTCGAGTGCAAATGGGTCTTTAAGAAGAAAATTGATATGGATGGAAATATTTCCGTCTATAAAGCACGACTTGTCGCGAAGGGGTTCCGACAAGTTCAAGGAGTTGACTACGACGAGACCTTCTCGCCCGTAGCGATGCTTAAATCAATTCGGATCATGTTAGCCATAGCAGCCTATTTCGACTATGAGATATGGCAGATGGATGTCAAGACGGCTTTCCTTAATGGAAATTTAACTGAGGATGTGTATATGATACAGCCCGAAGGTTTTGTCGATCCTGCTAATGCTGACAAGGTATGCAAACTTCAGAAATCCATTTATGGGTTGAAGCAAGCATCTCGGAGTTGGAACATTCGCTTTGACGAGGTAGTCAAATCGTTTGGCTTCATCAAGAGCGATCATGATTCTTGTTTATACAAGAAGTTTAGTGGGAGCAAAGTAAATTTTCTAATCTTATATGTGGATGACATATTGCTGATTGGAAATGATGTCATGATGTTGCAAGAAACCAAAGAGTCATTGGAAAGGAGTTTCTCAATGAAGGATTTGGGTGAGGCGACTTACATATTAGGAATCAGGATCTATATAGATAGATCCAGGCGGCTCATTGGATTGAGTCAGGGTACATATCTGGACAAAGTTTTGAAGAAATTCAAAATGCAAGAGTCCAAGAAGGGATTCTTGCCGATGTCCCATGGCATAAAACTTAGCAAGACTCAGTGTCCTTCGACGACTGATGAGCGAAGTAGGATGAGTGTGATCCGGTATGCTTCGGCAATCGGATCCATCATGTATGCCATGATTTGTACTAGGCCAGATGTTTTCTATGATCTAAGTGTTACGAGCAGATACCAGGCTGACCCTGGCGAAGCCCACTGGGCAGCGGTTAAAAACATCCTTAAGTACTTGAGAAATACTAAGGAAATGTTCCTAGTTTATGGAGGTGATGAGGAATTCAGTGTAAAGGGTTACACGGATGCGAGTTATCTCACCGACTCAGATGATTCTCGTTCGCAATCTGGATACGTGTTCGTGATGAACGGAGGGGCTGTGAGCTGGAAGAGTTCCAAGCAAGATACGGTGTCTGCATCTACAACAGAGGCTGAGTATATTGTTGCCTCAGAGGCGGCAAAGGAAGCTGTTTGGATCAGGAACCTCCTGATGGATCTTGGTGTGGTTCAGGGCGCGTCCAATCCTTTGGACGTATATTGTGACAACAATGGTGCTATCGCGCAGGCCAAGGAACCTAGACAACACCAGAAGAACAAACATATACTCATGCGGTACCACCTCATTCGCCAGTTTGTCGAACAAGGTGATATCAAGTTATGCAAAGTACACACGGATGCAAACATTGCAGATCCGTTGACAAAGGCGCTACCACAGCCTAAGCATGAGGCGCACACGAGAGGCATGGGCATTCGATGCCTAGGCATATGATGCCAGGATGATTGACTCTAGTGCAAGTGGGAGACTGTTGGGAATATGCCCTAGAGGCAATCATATATGATGTAACTCCCACTGTATTCATAAAGTTATTAAGTTGTCCTTGTTTTGAACATCTGATATATGTCATTGAATATGTGATTCGATTGTGGAACTATATATTCATGTTGTTCATACTAGATTGTCCTTGGTCATTTAGGTTGTGCTGGACACACACCCTAGACTAATGTGAGTGTTGGCTGATGACACGGTTCCACTTGTCATGGGCATGGTGATGCCATTCCAACGTTCACGGACTTGGCTAAAGAGTTTAGCAAGTCGTACTGACCCACATTGAGATGCAACGATCAAGTCGTCATTTGCATGTCTCAATCAATGTAATCCTTAGACCTGAGGTTGTCGCACAATCCGAGTTGTGGATCACCGACTTAGGTTCTGTCAAACGTTGTTCTATAACAAGGCAACTATAAAGGAAGAGTTCGGGTCGAATGAGAAGCAAGCTGCGTGATATGGATAATCAAGATGGGATTTTGCCCCTCCGAATGGAGAGATATTCTCTGGGCCCTCTCGAGTGATATGATTCAGGAAGCATGGCCATGCGCGACTCAGTTAAGTGTTAACTGTTTCGGTTACTAAGAGTTAGTCAGATGAATCACATGTCACAGATCGAGAAGAGAGTTGAGCTATTTAAGGGATGACGATAAATCGCCTATAGCTTGACAAGGTATATCGTGAGGCAAAAAGGGACTAAGATGAATATCACATTGAAAGGTATGTCGTCATGACTCAATGGTACTTGGGAGTCGGCACGTTCTGCTAGGAGCCGCTACCGATTGGTCGATTGGGAGTTGGACTCCAATCGTGTCCAAGTCGTCTTGAGCCTGCAGGGTCGCACACTTAAGAGCGGGAGCAAGTATTGGTCGGGTTGGACCCGAACCGGAAATGGACTGGTTTTGTGAGTCGGACTCACAGAGGGAATGGGCCATAAGTGTTGTGAAGCCCATTACCATACGCTATATAAAGAGGGGCGCAGGTTGCCCAGCGGGCACGTTAGTCCACTCTCCCATGCGTTGGGAACCCTAGCCCCACTCAGTCCAGCCGCCGCACCGGACCTAGCAGTCCGCCGTCGGAGCTCCTCCTCGTACGTGTGGATACCGGCAGAGATGCTGTACGTTCAGCACTTCGACGTTCGAGGGATTGGATCGGCCGGACCGGATCGTGGGACTGCACTGCCCCGACGCGCTGCATCGATAATCCGCACCTGCGCGTCTAGTGGTAATACTCGTGGCCTTCTACCTCGGCTAGATATTGGAAGCATCGCGTAGGAAAAGTTTTGTTTATCTCTACGCGTTCCAACAGGATTCACCCTAATAAACGACTACTGCGTAATCAAGGTGCAATCAACAAAGGATAAACATCACACGCGATTTATAAATTTGTGTGATTTGACATAGTCTTTGTTCTTCGGGGATTTCTTGACGCATGTCCAACGAGTATTTTCCATCTCCGTTATTTTCACCATAGTGGAAAATCCGAGGAAATTCCCCCGCGGTGAAAATTGCTTCAAGTTTTCCATGATGGAGAAACGACCACTTCTCCAATCATGTACTTCCTCTAAACTCCGCGATGAACGCCTGGTTATCAATGTTGAACAATTGACAATCCTTTGGCATTGGCCATCATGTCAAAACACAGTAACATAATAGCTATACCAGACCACACGCACACTCTGCAATAACTAGTTACTAGATGCCTCTAACATTTTGTTTGTAAGTTTTAGCGTGGTTGTAGGTTCTACGAACAATATCGTCGTCACCTACGCAATTCAAGATATGTTAATTCTCATTGCTAGATCAACTTTGTGGGTGATAAAAGCACAAACATTAGAAAAACGTCTAGAGCCTCAATCTAAACTTATTCATAACTATGACCCTCGTGTGGATCCAATCCACATGCCCCTTCCACCATGCCGTTATATGAGACCAACTATGGTTTGACCCAAAACTATTGAAGCACTTCTTTGGATTAAACTTGATATGCCAGTGGCAACTCGAGCGTCCTAATATGCTTATTGGGAAAAAAGACATGGCTTATTGGGAAGCAACGAAAATAAACTGAATATTAGAGAGGTTTGCTAATATACTTGCACAAGTTTATGCAATACCCTCACCAAATTGTGCGCCAGATCCAATCGTATCTACGCATAGTACGGTCTAATACTATTGTTGGTCTATGCTGCAGAATTTAATTTGTTTGCCCTGCATAGTCCGCCAAGATCACTATGCAAATAACGAGACATGCCCATACATGCAAGGATCTGGAAAATGACTCACCGGGCAGTGGATTCGATGTAGTCGTAGAAGAGTTCTGAGCAGTCGTAGATCCTCACAACTAGGCCTAGTTGCAAGGATGCCGCTAAGTCTTCTCTCCTTAGGATCACACGTGTGATCCCTCTTATGGTGTGCACGCATACGCTCGTGTCAACCCCGGCAACGCTCCACCGTCCAGGAATCGACACCGGCGAGGAAAGACAACATTCCGGCGTTGCTAGTTGGTAGCTCTAATCAACTGTGATTAGATCTATTATAAAACTGGAAGTTCTCAATACATGAGAGAGAAAACAATTAGAGCTAGGTCTAACCGGAGAGTATAATTCAAAAAACCCGATTAGAAGAGGCTCCAATTCAATTAGAGGCTCTCTAATTAGACCTCTAATTAGAGGCTCTAATTAGATCTCTAATTCTATGAGAGAGAGGAGGCCAAAAGGATCAATTGATGTGTTCTCCAAAGAGGATGGGTGGGGATTATATAGTGGGAGCTAGGAGGGCACCGGCCAAAGAGGGAGGGGGGTCAGTTTCTCCCTCGCTCTCTTGGCCGCACCACTCCTCCTATTTTTTGAAATGGGGGGAATCCCCATCCTCTTCATAGAGTGATGCACATATCTTTTTTTTTACTTATTGAACTTCAGAGTATCTTAAAAGTTTACAAGTCTGAAAACCTCACAAAGAGACAAGCCTCCCTCAGAGTGAAAAGCATAGAAACAAAACTACAAAAATATATTAATATGCTGCCACGTATGCCGGGAGAAAAAAATCATGTTCCACCATAAGAAGCCTCTTGCATCCATCCACCATAAGCTCTCTATGATCCAAAGGTAGTAAGAAAGACCATAGTTGGATCCAATGCACCGCCATATAGATAACATGTAAGACATGAAAAATTTCCTTCCTGTTGAACACAAGATTATTCCTACAATTCCATATAGACCAACAAATAGCTGAAACGCCGATACAAATTCTATTCTTGGTATTTTCATCCATCCCATTTAACCAATTTCCAAACATATTAGTAACATTGGAGGGTGGATGGATATTGTAAGTATAAAAAACTACACGCCAAACAAGTTTAGCAAAGGGGCAAGAGATAAATAAATGATCAACCGCCTCCTCATTTCCACAAAAGGAACAATGGGTATCTCCTTTCCAACTTCTCTTAGCTAGATTATGTTTAGTAAGCAAGACTATTTTATCTAAGAACCACATATTTTTTTTAAATTTTGAGAGGGATTTTCAACTTCCACAAAAATGATTTAAGAAATATAGTATGACCATTCATAAGATCCTCATAATAGATTTTACTGTGAAAACACCATTTTGAGACAACTTCCAATGAAACCTATCAGTGAAAACACCATTTTGAGACAATTTCCAATGAAACATATCATGAGTATTATTAAGAGAAACATTCACCAAACGTAAACATAGATGAGACCACATCTCACACTTATTCCCAACAAGGTTCTTTTTAAAGCCTATGTTAAGAGGTGGAGCATTGTGTAACACATCATGTATCGAAACATTTTTATGATGCACAATATTATATAGGAGAGGGTATTGATCTTGTAATGGGGTTGGACCTAACCGTGTATCCTCCCAAAACCTTGTTGTTTCCCCATTACCTATTTTAAAAGAGTCTCTACGAAAGTACTCTTCCTTGACTCTCATAAGGCCCTTCCAAAAGGGGGAATCAGTAGGTTGTGCCTCTACCTAAGCTAATGTTTTGCTATGAAGATATTTATTTTGCAACAATTCCTGCCAAATACATTTATCATTTAAAATCTAAAACAACCATTTACTTAGCAAACATTTGTTTTTTAGCTCTAGAACTTGCACACCTAACCCACCCTGATCCTTAGGCATATAAATGATGTCCATTTTGTTAATCTATATTTGTGTTCTAGAGCTATAGTTCTAGAAATTTAAATGATGTCCATTTTGTTAATCTATTTCTAGAAAATAAAGCATAAACATGGGTAAACTTGTTAATACCGAATTAACAAGAACTAAATGATCCCCATAGGATAGTAACTTCCCTTTCCAACATCCAAGTTTGTCCTCAAAATGATATTCAACTGGATGCCATTGAGAGTTTCGAAGTTTTCTATAGTGGATAGGAATGCCCAAATATTTAAAAGGTAATGAGATAGACTCACAACCAAAAATTTGTTTGTACTGATTCTCTAACTCTTTAGCCTTTCCAAAATAAAAACTTCACTCTTGTTCAAACTAATTTTAAAACCCGAGATTTTCGCCCTAGGGGGCGACCATTCCTGGACGTGCCCCCTAAGCAACAAGCCGAGTTTGGACTAAAATTGGACAAATTCAGACAAATTTGAACGAAATTTAGGCGATTTATATTAAATATTACCGAATATAGGAGGATTTACATAGGGGCAATTCAAAAAATTTAAAACCTAGAAACTATGCCTATTCCTTGTCGAGGAGGCGGTAGAGGCGCGAGTAGTTGCCGCCGTCATCGTTATCGGAGTCAGAATCGCTCGCCGACTCCTTCTTTGGGGCGGCGTAGCTGTAGCCCTGGTCGGGGTCGCCGCCGCTGCTAGGCTTGCTCGGCCCTGAAGCGGCGTTGTTGTCGTCGTCCAACACGACGACGATTTTCTCCTCGCGGCCGCGGCGCCAGGCGGCGAACTTCTCCATGGTGCGCCGCTGCTTCGCCACCTCCTCGGCGAGATGGTCCTTGCAGGACTAGGCGAGGGCCGCTGATGCTGACGTGACCACACGCTCATTGGGAGACCCCAAGCGGAAGATATGATGTAGTGTAGTGTAAATTTTCTGCCAGTGTGGAACCAGAATTTATCGAACCACTAGGACTTCATAGTCTTGAAGAAGGTTACTTGTATCAAGGGCGCAGTTTATCGATGTTGACCAAGCATGAAACCTGCACACAAGCACAAACTCTCTCTTGCCCTAAATTTCCGGAAGGTTGACAATCTTCCGATCTGGCTAAAAACAAGAGAATTAAACATATAGAGTCTTGTAGAGAAATAAAAATAAGAGCGGAACAACGAGAATTAAAAGTGCTTAAAAAAAGGTTTGCAATATGAGAAAATAGGACTGGGGCCATAGGTTCACTAGTGGTGTCTCTCCAAAGAAAGCAAACATCCTGGATGAATAAATTACAGCTGGGCAATTGACAAATCATGAACGTATAAGAATACTATTATGATGAGATATAGTTCACGGGTTCTAACATTGTAGGCATTACGTCAAGGCATATGGACCGCTCTCCAGCATGCATCCATATCTAAAAGTCCACCTCAAGAAAGCTATCCATCAAATCGCTTGGTATTAAGTTGCAACAGCAAAGTGATTGCTATGTGTGCAACAGACAAATGCATTAAGATCAATATGTAATGTAAGCAGTAGTTCTCATCTTTAGACAAGAGCACTCATGTTTTCTCCCTAGTGGCAACAACACATCCTCCCCCCGCACGTTTCTGTCACTCGAGCATAGGCAACAAGGAGGCATGAACCCACTATCTAGCATATAAACCCTCTCTTGGAGGTTAAGACAACTACGTGGCTAAGGTAATCATAAACACCAGAGAACATTGTAAGAAAAGATTAAAACTCTCTACAAATATAAGTGAAGCGTCTCCGATTGACATGAACAAAATAATCATAATCCCATGGTTCATCAGATCCCAGTTTACACAACATGCATAATTACATAACAGTCTCTCGATCATGTGAGGCAACTCATAAGACTCTAAACATGGAGGCATAGGGGATAGAACAACCATCTAGCTACTGTTATGGACCCGTAGTCCTGAGATGAACTACTCATGCATCTGTCTAGAGGCAATCATGGCGACGTAGAGGCCTCCGTTGACGACCCTCCTCTCAGGCAGGGTGCCGGAGTAGAACTCTAGAAGCCTTATATTGGACTTTCAAGGTGACGGCGCCTCTCTGTATGTTTCGTGGAAAATAATTCCGTCCCCGTGATTTTTAGGGTTAAGGGCAATTTATGGGCGAAGAGGCGACTTGAGGCTGTGGCCAGGTCCCCCAGGGGCCCACCAGGCACGACCAAAAGGGGCGGCGCCTGGCACCCTCCTGGTGTCCCCCTGGCACCCCTCCGGCTCTTCTTTGGACTCCATCTCCATTCCGGGTAAAAATTGATCTCCGTGGATTTTCAGCCCTTTTCGAGAATAGTTCCTCAAGAACTTTTAAGAAATAGAAAAACAGCAGAAAATAGCAACTGGCCCGAGGCATCTTGTTAATAGGTTAGTCTATAAAAACATCCATAAAACAAAGGAAAACGGAAGAAAACATATAGAAAACAAAAGGTATTGGGTAGAAAACAAGCATGGAGCATAAAAAATTATAGATACATTTGCAATGTATCAGCCGCCTCTAGTTCGAGCTCCAGCTTGGTGTCCTCCTCCTTCTTCGGCTTGACAAGGCGGAGGTGGCCGCTGGGCGGTGACGGAGTGTGGCGCTTCCCGATGACGATCCCCCGGACCCGTGCAGGCGGAGCCGACGAAGGTTTGGTCTTCACAAGGCGCAGCTCCAGCGGCGGCGCGGCGCTGGAAGACTGCGAGCGGGACAAGGATGACGATGATGCTTCGCCATCCTTCTTGTCGACCAGGCATTTCTGCCACGACGACGGGAGGAGCTTGGGACCCGCGGCAGGGTGGGGGTATTCCATACGCGGGTTGTTGCCGTTCTCGATGTGCGTGAGAACGGTGGCGAGGCTGCGACCGGGGGCGCCCCACCAGCGGTAGTGGCCGTCGGAATTGCCGCACACCGGTGCAACTGGGACGTTGTAGGCGGCCAGTTCCCGGTTCACACCGCTCCTGGAAGAAGACCACGTAGGTGCCGTAGTTCACAGGATGGAAGTGTGTCTTGGCGCGAAGCTCCGGCGACATGCGGGAGCGCTCGTCTTGGATCGCCGCGATGAAGTCGCCGCCTTCTGGGACAGGGGGCACCGGCAGGCCGCCCGCGCTCAGTCTCCAATCGCCGGGCAGGCGCATGTTCGGTGGAACCGGGTAGTCCGCCACGTAGAGGAGGCTCGCCTCTTCTTCGTGTAGAGGTGGCCTGGGTAATTTGGGCGAGCAGAGGGGGGGAGCGAGAGACGAGGGGGTGGGGGTTTAAGGGACGCATGGGCGGCGGGAAGCTGCGCTGGTGCACCGCCATTACGCCGCCGTGTAAACGGTTGGGCTACTCCACTTGGCCAGTCCACGCGGCGGCGGCATTAACGCGCGCGGGAGCCTAGGAGGGCGAAGCGATCATTCGCCGACAGGGCGGGTCCACGCGGCGGAAAATTGCGTAGGACTGGTTTCCGCGCCATTTCCCTTCATTTTGCGCTCCCAATTGCCCCCCGGCATGCTGGGTTCGGGCTGGGTTCGCCCGACGATAATTTGGCCAAAACCGGCGCTATTTGGGCTTGTGCGCGACTGGACGAAAAAATAAGCGTCGACGCAAAAAGAGTCCTCCCTGAGGGTTTCTAGAGGCGGGTGGAGATGCTGTACACAACTCCTAATAAATGAGGATTGTTTCCCGTTTCCGGGGAATTATACTTTTGGTCCTGGTTACCAGCGTCTAGGAGATCGCGAGGGTTGCTCATGGGCTTCCGAGATAGCATGTTTGAGGCTGGGTCCTTTGTTAAGGGTAACTGGTTCCTTAGCCTTTCTGTCTTTCACCGGCCGTCTAAATTACACCTTGACCTTGTTGGCGTTTATGGCCCGGCGCAGCACACGCTCTCGGCGAACTTTCTGGATGAGCTATCCACTATGATCGCCGGGTGCGACAGACCAATTATCATGGGAGACGACTTTAATCTCATCCGTAGGGCGGAGGATAAGAACAACACCCAGATTAACTGGCCGCGGATTAATATGTTGAACTCACACATTGCTAACTAGGGTATGACGGAGATCCCACGTACCGGCGCCAGATACACTTGGTCGGACACAAGGGTGAATCCAGTCAGGTGTGTTTTGGACAGAGTGTTCATTTCTGCTCCATTAGAAGCCCAGTTCCTGTTATGTTCCCTGGTTGCCGAGACCAGCCTAGGCTCCGATCACACACCACTTATTTTTGATACCGGGGGCGGGACCCCGTCGCGTAGTAATCTCTTTTTCTTCGAGACTGGATGGTTCGATCTCGCGGATTTTCAGCAAACTCTTACAGGATGGTGGGAACAGCTTCTCTCCGCGGTGAGGGGGAGAGATGTCGTAGACTGGTGGCAGTTTATGTCTGGAGGTCTTAGACAGAGGCTCCGGGGCTGGAGCCGGAACCTGGGTAAGGAGGTTAGAGGGCAGAAGGAGACCCTACTCGCCCAAATCCAGAACCTGGATCAATTAGCCGACTCGGTGGGCCTAGAGGATGAGGAGTGGGCTTTGAGATACCACCTGGAGGACCGCCTCCTTCAAATCTACCGCGCGGAGGAAGAATTTTGGCGCCAACGCGCGAGAGTTAAATGGGCGCTCCAGGGGGACGCTAACACGGCATACTTTCATGCCGTAGCAAACGGGAAACGGCGTCGGTGTTGTATCTCCTCTCTGATTGACGCTGAGGGGGAGACTATCTCGGGTCCCCTTGAGCTGCAGAAGCACATCTACGAATTCTATCGCAACTTGATGGGTACGGTTGCTCCTCGTCATTGTGGTTTGGCGGTGGATACTTGGAACCAGTGTAGACATGCTTCTCAGCAGGAGAATGAACAGCTGGCCCTCACGTTTACGGAAGAGGAACTGGAACAGATTGTCAAGGGAATCAAATCCGACATGGCCCCCGGTCCCGATGGTTTCCCTGTCAGTTTCTTCAAGAAGTGCTGGCCCCTTCTGAAGCACGGCATCCTGCACATTCTCAATGACTTTGTCCTAGGGAGGATAGTCATTTCCCGCCTCAATTCCGGGATGTTGTCGCTTATTCCTAAAGTCCAGGGTGCGGATCGTATTGGCCAGTTTCGTCCGATTGCTCTCATGAACGTTATCTTCAAAATTATCTCCAAAGCCTTTGCGTCTAGGCTTGACCCCATTGCTAACAGGATCATCAGCCCCAACCAAACCGCCTTTATCAAAGGTCGTTCATTTTGGACGGGGCACTTGCTCTTCATGAGATTGTCCACGAACTTCGCTCAAAGAACCTTGGGGGGATTCTTCTGAAGCTAGACTTCGAGAAAGCCTATGATAGAGTAAATTGGGACTTTCTGGTGGAGACCCTACGTCGGAAAGGGTTCGACGCGGGGTTCGTTCACCGTATCTCCCAACTAGTGATGGGAGGACAAACGTCCATTTCCATTAATGGGGTTATGGGCCCTTTCTTCAAGAATAAGAGGTGGGTAAGGCATGGGGATCCCCTTTCCCCCTGCTGTTTAACTTTGTCGCGGAAGGGCTCTCCACGATTCTCTCGGCCGCGAATGCTGCGGGCCACATCCACGGCGTGGTGCCTCACTTGATTCCGGGAGGGGTCACCCACCTCCAATACGTGGACGACACCATTATTCTGATCCAAAACAATGAGTCAGATATTGCGCACCTGAAATTTCTTCTCATGTGCTTCGAAGACATGTAGGGTCTTAAAATTAATTACCATAAGAGCGAGGTCTTTGTCTTGGACCAGCAGCCCGTGGAGCAGGTCAAGATCGCCAACAAGCTCAACTGCAAACCTGGGAGTTTCCCATTCTTGTACCTTGGCCTCCCGATCTCCGAAAAAAAGCTCACGGTGGAGCAGTGGCTGTTTCTGGTTCAACGGCTCGCCGGCAGAATTGAACCCTGGATGGGTAGATTTCTCTCCTCGGGAGGCAGACTCATTCTCTCCAACTCATGCCTCGATAACCTCCCTTTGTACACGATGGGTCTCTTCCTTCTGCAAGAGGGGGTCCATGCTCAATTCGACTCCGTTAGGGCGCGCTTCTTTTGGGAAGGCGCGGGCTCTAAGAGAAAATACCATATGGTCAACTGGCCCTCTCTTTGCAGACCGACCGAGTGTGGTGGCCTTGGGCTCCTTAACACGAGGAAGATGAACGAAGCGTTGATGCTGAAGTGGGTCTGGAAGTTATATCAGGATGACGACTCTATTTGGGCTGTGCTGATCAAGAACAAATATCTCCACCACGATGATATCTTCTCCTCCTCGGGCCGGGGAGGGTCACACTTTTGGAGGAGCCTGCAGAAAATTAAGCACCGGTTCAAAGTGGGTGCCAAACACTTGGTCCGCAATGGGGCGCGGACTATGTTTTGGCTAGATTGGTGGAAGGGGGACGGTCCACTCAGTTTGAGATTCCCACGTATCTTCAACATCTGTGATGAGGTAGATACGTCGGTGGCTGCGGTCATGGCAATTGGGTTCCGCCTCCACCGGAAGCTTGACAGCGAAGGCCTGGCGCAGTGGCATGAGTTGGACGCATTCTTAGGGTCGGTGGTCCTCTCCGAGGGCGCGGACACCATTTCTTGGACCCTTGATTCGTCGGGGCGGTATTCGGTTAACTCAATGTATCGCAATCTGGTGCAAGGGGCTTTGGTTGCCCCCTGGCAGGAGGTGTGGAAGTGCCGCGCACCGCTCAAAATTAGGATTTTCACCTGGCAGTTGAACTTGGATAGACTCCTCTCTGGCTCACAGTTAGTCACTAGGAAGGGGCCGTCTGATGGGAAGTGTGCCTTGTGTGGCGCGGTGGAAGACGCGGCTCATATGTTCTTCTCTTGTTCGTTGGCTTCCTTTGCGTGGGCGGTCTTTCGTTAAGCCCTAGGGAGGGCTTGGGGACCGGCCAACTTTGCGCAATTGTTCGCGCTCATCGACGGGACCTCGGGAGGGTCCCGTAGATTAGTTTGGCTGCTGTTTATGGCTCAGTCCTGGGCTTTGTGGACGGCTAGAAATAAACTTGCTATTGAAAGGGTCACAGTTAATCGCCCAGCTGACATCATTTTCAAAACTATGCTTTTCTTGCAGGCTTGGCTCCCTCAGCTGAAGGAGCAGGACAGGGCGGAGGCAAGACAGCTGGTAGGAAGACTTAGGGCCATCCACGTTGCGTGCCCGTCCCCGTCGCTATCGTGGCGCCATGAAGGAGCGTATGGGTCGCTGCCTCCTGGCTGCTACCGCTACCTTTTCTTTTAGAGTTTGTGTTCGGCTAAGCTGTATTGCCCAGCATGTTGTCGTTTTTATTTGGCTAAGCTGTAAAGCCTCAGCAGTTGTATGCGCACGACTCTCTGCTTTGTTAACTCAAAGTCGGGCCCTGAGCCTTTTATCTAAAAAAAAAGGATTGTTTCCCGTTTGCGAAAAAATTGCTTTGTAAATATCCTGTGATAGAAAATCGACCGAGAAGAAGCACCGGCTTTTCTTCCCAACATACGGGTTTTGTTATGGTGAGATTTTATTTTATGGTCATTAGGCTTTCCTTTTGTATTTATCATTTGCCTTTTCTGATTGTAATGCTAGTGCAGTGAGCTAAAAAATGCAGTGTATCTCGGACTAGCAGGGTCACTATGCTGTGATGGTGAAATTGGATTGCTATCAGTAATTCTCAGCACCGACCTAGCCGTTAAAAACTCAGTCTGGAGATTTTCTTTTTCCCTATTAGAAAGCAGGGGGTCATGTGATAAACAAAAACATAATCAAGAACCCAATGGGCGCAAAATATATTTTTAAATTAATGATACTGTTTGTAATCACAGTTTTCTTGGGGTGTACTTTTTTTTTCTTGAGTAAATCTTGGGATGTGTCGTACTACCGTTTTTTTGTACCCAGCGAGTTCCGAGACGCGAAACCCATCGTCAAACTGAGCTGAAGGCCTTTCCCTGAAATGTGTGTCCAGATCAAGCCCAGTAAAATAGTCAAAAACTCCATCGGCCTTGGCCCATACTGTGGCCTCGTGCCACCTGATTTCTGCTAAAGATTTTCAGAGATCAGAGAGGTGTTTTGCCTCCCGAGTTTGAGGGCACCCGGTATCCAGAGAGGTGATTCTCCCCGACACTTTTATCGGACTGGAGGTAATATTAAAAGTGACATTTTCATGTTGAAAGATTCAAAAAAAAAATCAAGTGGATACATCAACATGTTACCAACTTATCTGCAGAGTTTTGCTAAATAACATACTCTATTAAATTGTAGGCTACACAAAAATTACGGCTATAAAAGAAAAAAATCGTTTTTCCTTTCAACATTGTCTTTTTTGTGCAAATCACGGAAAAAGATACTCCCTTCGTCCGAAATTAAATGTCACAAAGTTTGACAAAAGTAGATGTATTATGCCTAGATACATCCACTTTTGTCAAACTTTGTGACATTTAATTCCGGACAGAGGGAGTATTTCGGTTCAAATTTGTTCATATATACTTGACATGTATTATTTTTCTCAGAAATTTTGGACCTGAAAATGAACTTTTCAATTAAAAAAAAAAATCCGTGGAGCTTGGGAGCTACAAGTGCTTTTCAGAAATATTTTTTGCAAATTGCGTACGAAGGTTCGCGAGTGAAATGAAGGGAACTGTTTGCCCATGGATGGTTGAACTGACACACACATACAGAGACAGAAATTATGTGGCAATATCTCTTTCGGACTCCCGATCGATCAGTAGCTCATACTAGGCGACTACCGGAATCGGGGCATAACCTTCCGGTTCGTCCACCTTATCCGCGGGAGCGACGGCGGCGACGACGACGGTGGCCCCCAACAGTACGACGACGAGGGCCGTGAAGTTGACCAGGAGCGCCTCCGGGCCGTACTTGTCGAGGCCGCCGCTCTCGAGGAATGTCAGCTTCTCCAGGAACCCGAGCTGCGACGTCGCCAGCGTGAGGATGTAGACGAAGAGCCCGAACAGCGCATGCCACGGCAGAGCCCCGCGCCTCACGTCCGGCGCCGCGCCGGGGAAGAAGAACGTGACGAACCCGAATATCCACTGCCGAGTGACAGGAACATATTAGCTAATGATGATCTACGTACGAGAAGAAATGCAAATTAATCTTGTACACGCGATGGATCGATCGGTTTACTTGCCTGGATTCCGTAGAGGGAAATGGCTCCGATCCCGAGCCAGGAGTGCAGGCTGTAGAGGTTGGCGATCCCGCTTTCGTTGTGGTTTTTGAAGGCGCAGTAGATCCCGACGGCGCCGAGAACGATTGCGGTCCCGTGGAGGATCAGGTGGATCAGCTTCGCCGTGTCGTGATTCAGTCCCGGGAAACTCTTGTAGATCATAATGGCTGCAAGGACGAAATTTGAGAGAAATGAACCGGTCTGTCGTGATTCAGTCCCGGAGAACTCTTGTTGATCACATATTTTTTTAACGGTTATAGACTTTACGTACCTTCACTTCCAAGGATAATGTACCCAATCAGCATAAAAACAGGGTGGAGCTGCATTAACAACACAAGAAAATTAAGTCACTGAGAGTAGTGGCAAGAGAAAACTAGGACCTTTTTCAGTGATCCGCTCGGGACTGTCAGACAAGGGGGGCACAAATTTTAATTAGGCTCATGTGCAACATGTCAGAACTCAGAACCCTCTAGCAAAATTTAAATCGCGGGGAGCTTCCACAAGGATGCGAAATCTGAGGACATTGTATGGAAACGATATTTTCTGGGATCTGGTTTCTGATCTACTGCAATAAGTGCTGAACGGCTCGTTGACTAAGAACACGTGAGCACAAGGCCATGAGCTGCAGGTATGTATTCAGGAGCACCTGAATTGTTACTCAGTTCAGCGTACTACGTTCTTGTTCGTTCTCCACATGCTCCTTTTGATCGAGCCTGATGCATGGATAGACTACATACTACTACTGGTATCTCGTAACACATCAAATCAATTAGACACAGGACAAGAGAGTTCAACAGCGCGCATGAATCTAAAGCTGACGCTAATTGCCCTGTCCCTAGCTACAAACCTCCCAGGCAAGGCAGGTATCGAACATACACAAGGGTCCAATAATTCTCTTTGCTCACAAAGCTGCCACGTACATCACAGTGATGTGACTTGCAACCGAAGCGAACGTAAGGCAAGAGGGGGAAAAGGAACTCACGTTGAAGATGAGGTTCTTGTTGACCGCCTCGAAGGCGAGGCCGCCGCGGAAGTGGATGCACCAGACGAGCACCATGGCCGCCGCCGCCACGGCCAGCGCGTGCGCCGCGTAGGTGAACGGCGTCGCCTTCACGCCCAGCGAACCCGCCATCTCGCTCCGCACACGTCTACGTGTCTCCTCTTCTTCTTCCTTCTGCCTCTGGCCCCTGATAGGTAGGCACGGAGATATGTATATAGCTCACTGTCTGCTAAAAGCGGCTCGCCCGAGCTGCGAGAGGCCGGGGATTGGGAAGCGTGTGGCGTGCGCACGGCCTCTTCCCAGAGAGCAGGGAGAAGGAAAGGAAGCGGGGTCTCCTCTCCTGGCTATCGTTTTCTGCTCTCTGTTTCGTGCTGTGTGGACGGACGGATCAGCTTTGGTTGGTGCTAAGCGATAATTAAATTAAGGCGTCTTCGTCCATGGGTGGATCTGGAGAGGTTTGACTGGAAGGTTAATCTGTACTACATGCGTTGTTACTTGTTATATCCTCCCATGGATGGAACTTCCAAAAAAACAAGCCTTAGCTTGTCAGACCAGGGGCATAGACTTTGATTGATTATTAATCAGGAGCGGGATCGTGCTGCCTACGAAGGATAGGACATGATAAAGCAAGTATCGATTGTTTTTATTTTGTTTTAATTCCTAGGGTAACATAGTTTTTTCCTTTTGAGTTATTGCCCTGGGGCGGGATGCTGGATGCCGTTGGCCATAGCAGATCGAGCTGGGGTAGTTGAGAACCCTGCCGCAATGAATCGTCCGCGTTATGTGGCCGTGAGCGCGCCGTGCCATACCCAAGTGATGAGGACGAGCGGGCGGGGCGAGTTGGATACGCGGCGCGCACGCGACCCACGAGACTGAGACACTTATCCACCGGTCACGACCGAGGACCGGCAGCTGGCAGATAGGTTTGTTTAGCAACGAGGATGGCATCGTTTCCGTAATCCACTGTATCTTAGCGTGATATATCCTCTTTGACGTGATTACACTAACAATTTTTTTTCCTTATGAATTCGTGCAAGAGCCGTATCTTGTACTCCCTTGAGACCGAGGGAGTATAAGATAAACACAATCTCTTTCTTCATACTGCCTATGATACCGCGGTAAGACACCACCATTACGGAAGGCCTTTTAAGAATTATTTAAACGAAATAATTAAAAAAAAGCCAAAAACTGCATTAAAGTACACAGTGCCTTAAAGAAAACAAAAACATACAAGACCCAAAATAAAAAATATAGATCACAATCAGGTACATAACCACTGAACTTGCTCCAGAGCTCCAGGACATGGCCACCCACACCACCACCGAGACTACATCAATTGGGAATGAGCGGGCGGAGGTTGTTGGTCTTTTGCAGAATTTAAAAAATCTGTCTTACATGGTCTGCCAAAATCACTATGTATGCAGATAACGATGCATGCTCATACATGCATTGACCACAATCACACTCACCGGGCAACAAATTTGATGTAGTCGTAGAAGAGTTTTGAACAATCGTAGATCCTCACAACTAGGCATAATTGCAAGGATGTCGCTAAGTTTTCCTCGTCAAGGATCACAGCGTAATCCCTCTTACGATGTGCATGCATACGCTCGTGTCAACTCATCAGCGCTCGTCCGTCCAGAACTCAGCACCGACGAAGAGAGACAGTCTTTCGGCGTTGCTAATTGGTAGCACTAATCGATTTCGATTAGAGATATATGATTTTGAAAGTTTTTCAACACATGAGAGAGAATAGTAATTAGAGCTAGGTCTAATCGGAAGAGGACACCTCAATACCCAATTAGAACAAGCTCCAATCCAATTTAAGGGGCTATGATTAGAAGGTCTAATTATACACTCTAATTCTACAAGAGAGAGAAAGACTTGAGAGACAATTATTCTCAAAAAAAAAAATCCTCAAGCCTTGGGGTCCTTTTTATAGTTGGAGTGGAGGGGGAACCTGCCTTGCGGGTAAGGAATCCTACTCCAGCTAGGAGGGGACTTGGCCGCACCCTCTATCCTAGGTGGAATCGGATTGTACTCCCTTTGGGGAGTCCAACTGCACCTCTCCCCTTTTTCCTTTTCCCTTCAAGCAAAAATAGGAAAACCTCTGGACGGTTCCATACGCCATGCTTGGAGGCCCTGGGCCCCACCTGTCAGTCCCCACCAAGTGGTGCGGCTAGGGGGGAAATTCTGCCCCCTCCCCCTTCGACACCTCCGCCTTCTCGGTTTTTGCCTGAAACATTATGAACCATGTAGCCAAAATCAGCGACCTTATCTAATGATGTTAGAAACATATTTATAACATCCTGGGACAACTAATATCCTCCGTTATCTCTTATATAAAATTATGCCTAACACCGTGTTTTCGCTTCTTTCGTTTGTTTTCGTTTTCTTTCGCTTCTTTCGTTTCTTTTTTGCTTTTATTGTTTTGTTCTTGTTTTCCAAAACGCAAAAAGACCAAAAATATTTATGTTGTTTCTCTTTGTTTACTTCTTTAGTTTCTTTTTTTGTTTGCTTTAGTTTCTTCTTTGGTTTTGTAAAGTTTGTTGCATAGTTCACCGGACTTCCGTGTCTCCATTGGAGCTTGATTATAATTCTATATTATTCGATCCACACAAGTGACGAGCAGTAATGATGATTTACGACAATCCAAGTTGTGGCGAGAGGCTGGTATGAACTCTATTTGTTTTATTTTTGTACATATACTCATCCATGTGAACATGCTTAGTTCGTTCATGTAAGGTGTATGTTATTTAATTGATTCTTAGTATTTCATGCTCTCACATGTTTAATTCCAACTTATTAATATAAGATAGCATGTCGTATAGATGTTTGCTTGCATTGTTTTATTCATAGAAGGGAATGACATTGTGGTATCTCCCTCAGATTGTTTCGCTTGAATCTTTCTCTCTAAAAAATGTTTTCAATACCTCTGTTTAATAAAATAAAAGCTCTAGCACATGAGTGATCCATGCTTCCGTCTGTGAAGGGCATTTCTTTTACTTTTATGTTGAGTCTTTCTCACTTTATGCACCTTCCCGAGAGCATGGCTGTTATTCTTAGTGTAATGTGATTGTCCCTGAACGCGGTTAATTGTGGTATAACTTTCATGCTTGTATCTTTGATGTCTCTATTTCTAGTCTTCATTTGAACTTCAGAGGTGCCCTAGCATTTATGTTTTGCTCCACTATTAAGGGAAAGCGAGTACACTTCATCATACCCTATTATGAGAATTGCAATCTTGCAGATTGATATACTTCATGTTATCTATTATTAGTTTGTTGGCATCTTTTCATGGTCTGCACAACTGCTGGGTAGCCTTTATTTTCCATGCATCTTATTATGAATTTCCTCAGCACTTGATCATATAGTGAGTATATTTACATCATATGAAACAAATGTGTTCGTAAAAGTCTTTTATCGCACTCAGTTTTCATTGAATTGCTTGAGGACAAGCAATAATCTAAGCTTGGGGGAGTTGATACGTCGAAAATGTATCTCCTTTTCCGAACACTTTTCTTATTGTTTTCCTCTAAACTTGTGAGTTTAGGATACCACTAACACGGACTAACGTTGTTTTCAGCAGAATTACCTTGGTGTCTCGGTTTTATGCAGAAAAATCAACTTTCGGGAAATTGCCCAGAAAAGAACCCATTGGCCCTAAAACACCAGAAGACCCCGAGAGCCAGAAGGAGACCAGGAGAGGGGCCAGGAGGGGGCCACACCACCCCCTGGCGCCCCCCTTGTCCGCGCCGCCAGGTGGTGTGGGACACCCAGGCACCCCCTCGGACTCCCCTTTCGACTACATATTGCCTTCAACCGTAAAACGCGAGGGGGTTCGTCATATTCTACAGAAACACAACAGAGCGCCGCCGCCATCCCGAAACTCAATTCATGGATCAGAAGTTCCTGTTCTGGCACCCTGCCGGGACGGGGATTCGAAGGATATCATCGCCATCGACATCGCCACTCCTTCTCCATCAACCATCCATGTTTTCCCCGTCCATGAGTGAGTAAACCCCGCTGTAGGCTGAGAGGGATGGAAGGGATTGGATGAGATTGATCATGTAATAATGCTAGATTGTCAGGGCATAGTGCCTAGTATCCATTGTTAGTGTTTTCTACCGTTGTTGCAACTTGTTATGCTTAATGCTTGTCACTAGGGCCCGAGTGCCATGATTTTAGATCTGAACATGTTATTGTTTCATGAGTATAATTATGTTTCTTGATCATACCTGCAAGTTGTTTACACACATTGTTGTCCGGAACCCGACGCCCCAAAGTGACAGAAACTGGTACAACCGGAGGGGATTGTTGTGATGTGAGGATAACATGTGTTCACGGAGTGTTAGTGCTTTGCTCCGGTGCTTTATTAAAAGGAGCACCTTAATTACCAGTAGTTTCCCTAGAGGCCCTGCTGCCACGGGCTGGTAGGACAAAAGATGTTGTGCAAGTTTCTCATTGCGAGCACGTACGACTATATTGGAATACATCCCTAATGTTTGCCTACATGTTTGATACTTTATTATTATTATTATTATTATCTACAATGCCCGCGTTATTATTATTATATGACCCTTGTTATCCATGCAACGCACGTTCATCCATTCCCTCTATGCCTATGGTACTCCCATCCTGCTGTTTTCCGCGATTGCTACTGCTGTTATTTTATTTCTACTTCTGCTATAAAACTGTTACCACTGATAAATTGTTGCGAGCAAGTCTACTTTCAAGTGCAGCTGAATTGACAACTCAGTTGTTAAGGCATATAAATATTCTTTGGCTCCCTTTGTGTCAAATCAATTAATTTGTGTTTTACTTCCCCCGAAGACTGTTGCGATCCCCTATACTTGTGGGTCATCAGGTTGTCACGGCAATAATCATCATTGGTTAACTTGTGAGTTTTCAGGGCGTGTGCAGGTTATATATCGGCAAGATAGGAGTCGAGGCAAGTAAACATGATGTACCCAGGTTCGACCCCTTCGATGTGAGGTAAAGATCTACTGATGAATTTCTTCTCTCTTGTGTTATGATGTACAGATTACAAAGGTGACCCCCCCCCGGCGAGTTGTGTCTCGAGATCTCAATTGGGGTCTAGTTTAGGGTTTCCCCTTCTTCCCTCTAGTCTCGTATATAGGTGGTGACTCGCGGGGCCTTATAATGCTTGGAGCAAGAGTTATACTAGAATTCATAGTCCAACTATGGTACTAGCAATACTTTCCTAGCCCTATGTCTTTACAGAGACCGATGATATCTTCTTGAAGGTTTATCCGCAAGTAGGTGGGTCGCAAGGGGTAGGTCTCCTTCGAGTCGCCTCTTGTCGGGGGGATGACCCCCGGTATGCCAAAGTCAGTGATTCTATGAAAGAAGTAAACCAGGAAGTAAAATAAGATTGGGCAGTTGAGTTGCTGCCCCATGCGTGTGGTCGGCTACTCCTCGGTCCGGTTGTCCATCTGCCACCCAGACGCACCTGAAACGCAAAGTCAACCAACGTGTCCCATCAGTCACACGCTGACGAGACAATATACTATCGGTGACACGAGCAGGAGGAAGTACACTATGTAATGTAGTGCGACTTGGTGATTAGAAAACACTATGCGCTAAAGTGTGCTGCTATTCACCCGTCACCCGAATAGTGTAGTTAGGCCCGTGGGACACCCCCTGTCCCCTGGACACCACCTATATAAGGTGCACTAGGGAGCCTTCTCTAAGGAGCCTCATACGTCCAAAACATATCTACTTTTACGAACACTTATGCTATTGTTTCTCACTAAACTCTTGAGTTTTGGATGCAACTAACACGGACTAACGTTGTTTTCAGCACAATTACCCTAGTGTCTTGTTTTTGCGCAGAAAAATTAACTTTCAGGAAATTGGCCGGAAAGATCCCAAAGTCCTTATTTCATCCAAAGACCCCCGGAGCCAGAAGAAGAGATGGAGGGGGCAAGGAGGGGCCCACACCATGCCTAGGCGCGCCCCCCCTAGGCCGCGTCGCCTGGTTTTGTGGTATCCCCAGGCACCCTCTTAGGCTCCGCTTTCGACTACATAACCCCCTTAACCCTAAAACGGAGGGGTTCGTCATATTCCAGAGAAACACACCCGAGCGCCGCCGCCACCTCGAAACCCAATTCGGGCATCAGAAGTTCCTGTTCTGGCACCCTGCCGGGACGGGGATTCGAGGGAGATCATCGCCATCGTCACCGCCACCACTTCTATGTCATCAATCCATGATTCCCCGTCCATGTGTGAGTAATCCCCATTGTAGGCCGAGAGGGATGGTAGGGATTGGATGAGATCAATCATGTAATAATGCCAGATTATTTGGGCATAGTGCCTTGTATCCGTTGTTAGTGCTATATATTGTAGTGTTAACTTGTTATTCTTAATGCTTGTCACCAGGGCCCGAGTGTCATGATCTCAGATATGAACATGTTATTGTTTCATGAGTATAATTATGTTTCTTGATCATATCTGTAAGCTGTTTACACATGTTGTTGTCCGGAACCCGAGGCCCTGAAGTGACAAAAATCGGGACAACCGGAGGGGATGGCTGCGATGTGAGGATCACATGTGTTCACGGAGTGTTAATTCTTTGCTCCGGTGCTTTATTAAAAGGAGCACCTTAATTACCAGTAGTTTCCCTTGAGTCCTCGCTGCAAACGGGCTGGTAGTACAAAAGATGTTGTGAAAGTTTCTCATTGCGAGCATGTACGACTAAATTCGAACACATGCATATGGTTTGCCTAGTACTTGGATGCTTATTATTATCTATCTGCAATGCCCATGTTATTACTATTACATGAACTATTTTATCCATGCAACGCCCTTCCATCCATTTCCTATGTCTGCGTTACTTCAATGTTGCTGTTTGCACAATCGCTATTGTTGTTACTATTCTACTCCCGCTCTTATTTTACTACTGAAAGTGCATTTTCGATATCTCTATGTTTTGTGTGTTTGTTAACAACATCAATGAGTTTTAACCATGTGTGCTATTTGTTGAAAAGGTTATAGCCATTATTAGCACATAAACTGTGTCAAAGAAATGGTGAAGAAGATGTTTACAGTGCAATCCGGAATTATTCCGGACCATTCCGGAGCGATTCCGACATGACCGTGAAAACCTATGTTGCAATCCGGAATTATTCTGGGTGATTCCGGGGTCCGGAGGGATTCCGACATGGCCGCGAAAACCTCTGTTGCCATCTAGAATCATTCCGGACCAATCCGGAGCGATTCCGACTTGAACGTGAATTCTTCCGGACCAATCCGGTGCCCAGAATTATTCCGAAAGTTCCGGAATTATTCCGTATTATACGTCGACTGCGCAGAAAACGGCTAGTTTCTTGGTGGATCTATAAATAGATGCTCCCCTTCTTCCCCAAGGGGTAGCTCGTGCAGAATTAAAGTCCCCATTGATTGAGCTCACCCACCAAGCTAGATCTCCCATCTCCTCCACCCAAACTTGTTGAAACTTGGAGGATTGAAGGAGAAGCCCCGGATCTACATCTTCACCAACCGGATTTCATTTCCCCTCTCATTTGCTTGAGGGATCTTTGCCTAGGGTTTCCTCTTGTGGAGAACCTAGGCTTCTTGCTACTCTTGGTGATTTGTGATTTTTGGGAGCCCCCAATTTGGTTGTGGGTGTGTTCCCCAAGCTTGTTTGTAAAGGATTCGATTCCCTCCTCAAAGGGGATCAATAGTGGAAGGTGGACTAGGCCTTTATGGCAGGGTTCATAGGAGAATAGGGTGAGGCCATTGTGGCGTTGAGTAGGCCTTCGTGGCGAGCTCACACCCCTCCAACAAGACGTACTCCCTTAACAAGGAGGAACTCGGGAATACATCGTGTCTCCGCGTGCTTCCTATCGGTTATCTCGTTCCCTTATCCTTTACTCACTTGTACTTGTTGCATTTATTGTTGTACTAGTTGCATTAGTTGCTATCCTTTTCATATAGGTAAATTCACCTTAGTTGCACTATCTAGAGAATTTACCTTTGTGTCAAGCCTAATTGTGAAGAAAAATAAAAATTGGTCGTAGCACCTATTCACCCCCTCTAGGTGCCCATACTTTACTTTCAATTGGTATAAGAGCCTAGGCTCTTCTATCGGGCTTAACCGCCTAAGAGTTTAAGTATGGTCGATGAGATGGGAACCGACGGTTCCGTGGCCCCGGTCTCTATGAATGATCTCAATGAGTTGAAAAATTCATTGATCTCATCCATGTAGACCAAAATCTATGAGTTGCGTCAAGTCTTGATGCAACTCTTGAAAGCCAAAGGACCGGAGGTCACCGGCTCATCTCCTCCGGACGAAATTCCGGAGGGCGCCAAGAAAGGGGTAGATGGTGAACTACATAAAGATGCTTCCGCTGAAAACTCCACCAAAAAGGGTATGGAAGGAGATGAAGAATATCACTCCGTCAAAGGACATTATTATCCCGATCCTCCCGTCCCACATCATCATATAATTCCTAGGGGAGATCCACCTAAAATTGATGCTTTTTGTTTTCGTGAATGGCAATATTACATGGAGACTCACTTGAACTCTTCTTGTATAGAACTTTGGAGAGTCACTCGTGATGGTTACAAGACTCATGACCCCAAGAACTTGACAATAAGAGAAGCCGTAGATTGTCAACTCAACTACACCACCTTGTCTATTGTTCAACAAGCCATGGGTCCTAATCACATGCCGCATATTCAACAATATTCCACCGCCAAGGAAACATGGGACACTCGTGTCGTCATGTTTGTGGGCAATGAGAGCATGCAAAGGAATAGGTATGATGCCTTGAGCAATGAGGCCGAAGGGTTCTATATTCATGATGGAGAGATCCATGAAGACATGTACCGAAGGCTCAAGACTCTTGCCACCGCGTTCTCCAATGTTGGTGCCAAGTACATTGATGATGCTCGGATCAAGAGGAAGTACATGATTTCTCTCATGCCATTTGAGCCTGCGGACTTGAAGAGCATTCAAGGAAGACATGACTTTGCTTCTTTGACCTCAACCCAAGTTATGCAAGAGATGTGATCCTATGAAGTGCAAACCAAGAATGCTCTTGACAACCGTTCTAGGGCCATAGGAATGCACAAAGGGGCATCGGTTGCTTTGAAGGCCAAGGTTGTGTCAAGAGAGGTTCAGTATGAAGAAGAAGGCCATGAGGTGTTGGCTCCATTGAAGGATCAAGAATATGATCCTGTGCTCAAGGATATCATTGCTCTCACCGTGCAAAAGTTTTGGAGGAATCCTTCCAAGGCCAATGCATGTGTTGAGGAGAAGACTAAGTACGCTATGGCAATGATGGGACTCAACGAGTGAGGCCTTGCTTCAATTGTCAAGATAAGCACCACTTCATTGCGGAGTGTCCCTATGAAAATTGAGAACTCCATAGTGGCAAGCTCATTCGCAAGGACAAGTCCAAGGTTGGTTACAACAAACCTCATTTCAAGAAGAAAACTTTCAACAAGAAGTCTCCCACCAAGTTTGTGCTAGTGAATCAAGGGGAGTATGATTCCGGGAGTGATGAAGAAGAAGAAACCACAAGTGGAGTAGCCGCTCTTGCTATTGCTTCTATTCCATTGTCTTCATCTCTCTTTGAATCCCGCAATTAAAATCATCCTCACCCAAATGCCAAGTGCTTCATGGCTAAGGCCTCGGAGGTATCACCTTCTCCCAACTCTAAGACCCCAAGTGAACTAGAAAATGATGTTAGTCTTAGAGTAGAAGATGAAATGCTCTCTTTGGAACGTTTTATGTCTAACATACAAGGGGAGACCAAGAAGTACTTAGATCATCTCATGAGACAATTGGGAGAGGCCCATGAAGCTCTTGAGAAGAAAGGCGAGGTTGAAAGAAGGGATGCAGATGAAATAGCATCCCTCTCTATGACTCTTGAGGAAGAGCATGATGGTAGAGTTTCTCTTTAGGAGGAACTTGAATCTATTGAAGAAACACATAATTAACTTGTTTATAATATCACTAAGGAACGTGACCTTGCAATTTCTAAATTAGAAAAGGATAAGGTTGAGTTTGGTGTTGGTCATGGTAAACTAACCGAGGAGTTTGAAAAGCTAACCAAGGCTCACAAAGCTTTGGAGAGCCAACACTCATCCCTCAAAGATTTGCATGAACAACTTCAAACTCAACTTAATCAACTTAACAACCCAAGCACCTATACTTCTTCTTGTGATCATGCAAATGTTATTGAGGAAAATGCTAGGTTGAAGGATGAGCTAGCAAGACTCAAGGGCAAAGGCCCTCAAGTTGAGAAGGTTGTGGTCTCTATCCCACAAGTGGTTTCCCCTAGATCTAATGTGGTTGTTTCTAGACCACAATTGAGTGCTCCAAGGCAACAAGTGGGCAAGCAAGGTCTTGGCTACGTTGGCAAGAAAGAGAAGAAGAAGAAGAAGAGCAAGAAGAAGGCCAACAACGATGCCTCGAGTGGTATTGTCATTAGGGACAACACTACTCATAGCACTCCTGCACAAGCAAGCAATATTGCTTCAAGTAGTAGTGTCATGAGGGACAACACTACTCGTAGCATCTCCGTGGGACTAACAATCCACACCATTTCTTATATGTTGATTATTATGGTGTTGTGCAAGATAAATATGTTGGTCCTATTGAGGGTTACATTGACTATACCATTTGGGTTCCAAAGACCCTTGTTGCTAACATGAAGGGACCCTCCTCGAGTCCTAGCTCTAGTCAATGATCTCTTGCAGGACTATGCTTCCGGTGGGTCTAAATGGATAATTGATAGTGGATGCACTAGTTATATGACCGGAAGCAAAGAACATGTGACGGAGTTGCGCCCAAATGATATTGATGCAACCGTTACCTATGGAGACAAGTCCAAGTCTAAGGTATCGGTGTTTGGCAAGGTTGTGATTGCTCCTCATATCACTATCGTGGATGTCATGCTTGTTGAATCCCTTGGTTACAATTTACTTTCAGTTCGTTCATTAGAGAATATGGGTTTCTCCGTCTTCTTTGATCCTGATATTGTGGTCCTTTTGAGGAGCAAGACTCTTGACGTTGCATACGTGGGACATGTTGAAAATGAGTTGTTTGTGGTGGACTTTTCAAAGTCTACCAACTCTCAATCAATGTGTCTTTTGGGAAAGGCGGACGTGGGGTGGTTGTGGCATCACCGCTTATCCCATGTCAACATGAGAACTTTGCAAAGTCTTCACAAAGGTGGCCTTATTGTCGGACGAAAAGAAAATGTTTCCTTTTCCAAAGATCGCGTTTGTAGGTAGTGTGTGGAAGGAAAGATGCATGATATCTCGCACAAGGCCAAGACTATTATTTCATCAAAGATGATCTTGGAGCTTCTCCATGTTGATCTCTTTGGTGTTGTGCCTGAGGCAAGTCTTGGAGGCAAGAAGTATTGCTTGGTGATTGTCGATGCTTATTCAAGATACACTTGGGTTTATTTCTTCAATTGCAAGAGTGAGACTCAAAAAACCATCATCGAATTCTCCAACCAAGTGCAACATCAACACAATGTGCAAATCATGGCTATTAGGAGTGATAATGGTTCAGAGTTCAAGAGCTACACTTTGAATGAATTCCTTAGTGATGAGGGAATTCGTCATCAATACTCTGCCACTTACACTCCTCAAAAAAATGGTGTTGCCAAAAGGAAGAACCGCACTCTATTGGATATGGCAAGGACCATGTTGGCGGAGTATTCTTCTCCTCAATATTTATGGGCCGAGACCATATCCACCGCATGCCACTCCTCCGCCTCTACATCCGCAAGGGCTTGGACAAGACTCCATATGAGATCCTCACCGGCAACAAGCCCAACGTCTCCTACTTCCGTGTATTCGGTTGTAAGTGTTTTTATTTGATCAAGGGTGTTAGGTTGTCTAAATTTCAATCCAAAACTATTGAGGTTATATTTTTTGGTTACGGTGCCGAATGCCACACTTATAGAGTCTTTGACAAAGCCTCACGGATTGTCATATAATCGTTTAGTGTGGTTTTCGAGGAAAATGATGGCTCCCAAGTGGCACAATTTCATGTTTCTAATGTAGATGTTGAAATGCCTCAAGAAGCCATAGGAAGGATGGGTGTGGGATTTTTTCGCCCCATTGAGGGACACCTTATGGCGACTCGAGAAGGACTATGCTCTACTCAAGTGGAGCCCTCCTATACAATAGAAGAACAAGCCAATGAGAAAAGTGTTGCACCTAACCAAGAACATGTTGAAGACCCTCCTCTTGTTGACCAAGTTACTACGCAAGATGCAACCACTCCTATCATTCATGCTAGTCAAGGTCAAGGCCAAGATCAACCATCCTCATCCTCCTCTCCTCAAGTTGAAGCTAGTGTTGAAGAAATTGCTGATGATGATGATGATGATCAAGGCCAAGTTGGTCACGACGGGGACCCAAATGATCAAGATGATCAAGTGATTCCTCCTTGAAATAATGAGGAGATCGAAGCCCGTCGTGATAGGAAGATAAGAAGAGCTTTAAAGCATATTGATGCCCAAGATAACAAGGTCTTGGAAGATATTCAATCTAGAAGATCCACAAGAAGAAAATTGGCATATTTTAGTGAGCATCAAGCTCACATATCTATGGTGGAACCAAAGAAAGTGTTTGAAGTTCTTGAGGACTCCGATTGGGTTGAAGCTATGCATGATGAGCTCAATAATTTTGAGAGCAACAAGGTTTGGAGATTAGTTGAGAAGCCCAAAGATTGCCACAATTTTATTGGCACTAAGTGGATATTCAAGAACAAGCAAGATGATCATGGCATTGTTACAAGGAACAAGTAAAGATTGGTAGCTCAGGGTTATACTCAAGTTGAAGGCATTGACTTTGATGAAACCTATGCTCCTGTGGCTCGCCTTGAGTCCATCTGTATCCTACTTGCTTATGCTTCTTCGCATGATTTGAAATTGTAACAAATGGATGTCAAAAGTGCTTTCTTGAATGGTCCACTCAAAGAGGAGGCATATGTTAAGAAACCTCCGGGGTTCGAGAACCTCAACTTACCTAACCATGTCTACAAGCTCGATAGGGCGCTCTATGGACTTAGACAAGCACCAAATTTGTGGTATGAGAACCTTAGAGAGTTGTTGGATGACCGTGATTTTGAAGTTGGGAAGATCGACCCTACTCTCTTCACAAAGAGAGTAAAGGTAGATATTTTCATATGCCAATTCTATGTGGACAATATTTTCTTTGGCTCAACTAACCAAGCTTTCAATAATGATTTCTCAAAGCTTATGACTGACAGGTTTGAGATGTCTATGATGGGAGAGCTTAATTTCTTCCTTGGCTTTGAGATAAAGCAATTGGCTCGTGGTACTTTCTTCTCTCAAGCCAGGTATACCCAATACATGATCAAGAGGTTTAATTTCCAAAATTCCAAGATCAAGTCATCTCCTGTGCGAGTCAAGTGCCACCTCAAGCGCAACCCGAATGGTAAAGATGTGGACCAAAAGTTGTATCGCTCTATGATTCGTTGTTTGCTTTACCTTTGTGCATCTAGGCCCGATATCATTTTGAGTGTAGGTGTCTGTGCAAGGTATCAAGCAGCTCATAAGGAAAGCCACTTAATGGCGGTCCATAGGAATTTTCGGTATTTGGTTCATACCCCAAGGTTTGGTTTGTGGTACCAAAAGGGGGCACAATTCTCTCTCAAGGGCTACACGGATTCCGATTGGGAGGGTGATCAAGATGATAGGAAGTCCACTTCCGGGGCTTGTCAATTTCTTGATAGGTCTTTGGTGAGTTGGTCTTCCAAGAAGCAAAATTGCATATCTCTCTCCTCCGCTGAAGCCGAGTATATAGCCGCCGCAAGTGCTTGCACCCAATTGCTATGGATGAGGAAAACTCTCAAGGAATATGACGTTCATTTGGATAAGGTGCCTCTCATGTGTGACAATGAAAGTGCCATCAAGATCGCCTACAACCCCGTGCAACACATAAGAATGAAGCATATTGAGATTCGCCATCATTTCATCCGAGACCATGTGGCAAGAGGTGATATTGCACTAGCTTATGTGCCCACCAAGGACAATCTCGCGGATATCTTCACGAAGCCACTCGACGATGCAAGATTTATGTTCTTGAGGAATGAACTAAACATCATTTATTCTAGGAGTTTGACTTGAGTATTTTGCACACACCCCTATAGATGAGACGTGTTTGGGTTTAGGTGTAGCCATGGACATAGGGGAAGTGTTATCCTAACACATTGGGTTCTCCCTCCCCCCATTATGCCCATAGCAAAAATTCATTGTTATCTCTCTTTTTCTAATGTTGAATTGTGAGCTTCAATGTTGAGTAATGGTAATTCCCCCAATATATATCTTCGCGGTTGCGTACCATGATCTCTTACATGGTGGCTGTCGAGACATCGTAGTAGTTTTCATAGACGGAGGTGCCATGAGACTACGGTAGAGACGTGGGGTAACGGGATCGCGTAGTGAACACAGAACATAGGATTTACCCAGGTTCGGTACGTCGCGACAGTACGACGTGCCTACTCCTGCACTTCTCACTAATCGGGACTAAAGCCCGTAAACAGGGTTACAATGTGAGGGTTTAGATCTAAGCTACTCGACGAGGATGAGCTTCTCGGCGAGTTGGCGTAGAGCTTCTCTGCTATTCCTTCCTTGTTTTATCTATCTCCCGTCCGGCTTTATATAATAGCCGGATTAGGGCTTACAGAATAGGAAACCTAGAGGACTACGGTAACTGGTAACTTGGAAAGCAAGGAATCTGTCTTCTCCTCCAAGCCAGATCACCTGGGCCGTGATCCGGGTTCTTCTAGAATCCAGCTTCTGTGCGTCGGGTTACTGGGCCGCCTAATGGGCCTGAGCCCACTACCACTTAGGCCACCCTGGTGATCCGGCACTTTATCTACCATCTTTTATACCCCTATTTGGTATATATCCGACAGTAGCCCCCAAGAAGGATTAAAACTCTAACTATCCGTCTTTCGCCAAATATACTTTGTCCGAGAAATATTGAGTCAGCAGTCTTGATTCTTCTTATTCTTCTTTTGAAAGAGATGGTAACATGAAACTCGGAATCCTGAAAATCCGGCTTGTCTCTCACGATCCTTCGCGGAAAAGGAAATCCTTACGTCAGCGCCTAAATCATGCTGACGCAAGAGACGTTTGGGTTCCACGCGGGAAACCCTGCAACGTATCTATGATTCTCACGGGAAACGAGGAGATAGTCATTATTTCCCTGTCGTTTTATTTCCCGGATTTTCCGGCGAGCAACACGCGTTAAACATCCAACGGTCAAATAGCCGTTGGCACGTATCTTGACGGATTTCTAGCTATAAATAGCCATCCTCGTCCTCATCGAAAATCTTCCGCTCTCTTCACTGTCCACGCCATTGACGCGAACGAGCTCCTCGAGCGAAGCACTGCCCCGAGCGCACCTAGCCTCAAAGCACGCCGAAACGCAACGCGCCGCCCAGAAATGGCATCTTCTCCGTCCTCGCCCACTCGCGCCGCCATCGACGACCTCATCGGCGACCTGGATCCACAGTTGGGGTCACCCAAGCACACCGGCGACGAGCCGGAGAAAACCGCCGCCTCCGCGGCGGGCGGAGAGAACCTTTCCGCCGCCGCGGACGTTGCGGGTGCGAGCTCCGCAGCTTCCCCGCTGTTTGCCCCTGAAACGGCGGAGGAGAAGATCTCGCTTCAAGTCAACGAACACGCTGCGACCGAAGAAGCAGAATTTGTCGGCAACTGGAATCCGAGTAATTCTTCCCTCGTCCTCCTTCGATAAATGTCAAAGGAGGGATTAATAGTTAAAGGCAAATGGCGAAACTCAGATGGTGAGCTCGAGCCCAGACCAAAAGACGGAGAACGTGTCCTTCTTACCTCTCACATTATGCGAGGTATGGGTTTACCTCCTTCTGCCTTCTTCATAGACATCCTTAACTATTACGGCGTCCAACCACATAACCTCTCTCCAAACTCCATCCTCTATCTAGCTAGTTTCCAAGCTCTTTTTGAAGGATATCTCGGAATAGCTCCTAGTCTAGATTTTTGGCAATATTGTTTTAAAGTAAAACATAACATCACAGAAGGCATTTCCCCTATCTGTGGAACTATATCTTTCACTCTTCGGAAAAATAGAGAGGATTGGTTCCCGAGAATACAAATGCCAGAAACCGCCAAATCCTGGCTGGGTTCTTTCTTTTATCATCAGGACATCCCGTTCCCTGGCAAGGAAATCGGGGTTCCTCCATTTGTTAATTCCGCTGCCATTCCTTTAGAGAGTTGGACAGTTGAAGCAGTTGAGACATTGCCGGAAAATCTAATGAAGATAAAGCGCCGTATTGCCAAGCTTACTTCTTCCAAACCTTCTTTAACTGGGAAGGACACTGTTTTATGCTGGTTCGGACGTCGTATCCAGCCCCTTTCGTTTCGTTCCCGGCTTCTTTGCGAATACAAAGGGCCAGAAGATAGCATGAGGGGAACAGACAAAGCTTACACCAAGAAAGATTGTATAAAGCGGCTTCACCAACTGGTCGCCACCAGCACTCAAATTGAAGAAAACCTAGCCATTTATCACGTGGAAAACCTGGTTCCTAAGGTATTTATACTTCCCTTGTTTCCGTGTTTTTCTCAGATTAACTTCTATCTCCGCCTTTTAATATGTTGTTAATTCTTTCCTAGTTCAACGAACTCGGAGGAAATGATCTTGCTTCCGATGCCGAACTCAGCGAATTACATGCTAGGTTTTACAGCAACCGGAAGCGCAAAAGGCAGGTGACTTTCGAGGAAATGGTAACTGTTGACGGAATTCCTATCGCCACGTCCAGGTACTTTTACTGGAGTTTTCCTAGTTATCATTCTCCTTCGATTCTTCGAGATTTTTACTTCTCGGATATCTTCCTTTTAGACTTGCCCCAACTCCTCTAAAGGCGAAGAAGTTGAAGAAGCATAAAGCTGCCATTAAAGAAGAATCTTCTTCTGCGGCCATGGACATGAGGGAAAAAACAAAAACACAGACGGGCGGAAATCCTCGATCATTTGTTGGAAACGAACCCATTCCCAATCTGGACAACAATGTCCGGATAAAAGAAGAGCCATTCGACGACCTCGGATATATTCGTCCGGAAGCTAAAAAATTCTTTGCTCCTGCCCCTCTGATTCGCCCTTGGCCACAAGGCGGATTAGTTATTCGCAACGATATCGCATTTTCACCTCGTCAGGTCATACAGGATGGCCTTCATCACGTTGGAATTCTTTTCTCAGATTACGCACAAGAATTCAACGAGACATTGGCCAGCTTGCGATAAATGAGCCAAGTATTATCTCTAGCCCCCAAGCATTAAGTTGAAAACCTGATTTCTTCTTAATGTTTCTTACTATGCTTGCTCATACTTAAGCATTTGGTTTTCATTTCCGAGTTTCAGCATTCTGCCGATGCTATAAACTTAGAAGTTTTTAACAAACTTAATATCAAGAATGAAGAAGTGAAAACTCTTCAATCTATAATTGAGTTAAAAAGCAACGAGCTGGCATCATCTCAGCTACAGCTATCGGAAGCGACAGGTATTTACTCTGTGCAGTTGTTTCTTTGGAAATTTTTTGCCGAATTTTGTAAACTCGGAATATTTTCTCGCCCTCTAGCCTCTTTAGCTAAAGCCAAAGAATTAGCTGAAGACACCATCAATGCCTCTCAGCTCCGTGAGTAAAACTCAAACCTTCGAAAGGAGCTTTTGAAAGTTCAAGAAGACCTGGAAGCCAGCAATCTGGCCCTTGGGATTGCTCGATCCAAGGCTTCGTTGCAGGCAGCGGAAGATAAATCTGTCATCAATGATTTGGAAAGTATGCTAATCCCGCGTATGAAAGAAGGCACCGAGATTGACAAGGTTCTTGGTAAGTTAACTTTTACCAATATCTTCAAGTCTTATTTTCTGTATCTTTTCACTTAAACTTTTCCTTTTTTCGAAAAAACAGGAAATTTTCCAGGAATTTCTCGGATTGAAAAGATCCGAGCTTTTGGGGAGGTGTGGAATGCCATCAGAAATGCAGGAATGCAGCTGATTAACAAATTCCTTCCCACAAGCAATATGGAATTCTCGGAAGTTTACAAACTTCCGGGTGCCATCACAGAGGTTGCGGAGTCGAAAGAATCCATTCTACGCTCAGCTGCTCGAGGTAGTGCGCGCATGGCACTCGGCCTTATGCGTCTACATTATCCTGATGCTAAATCCTGGCGGAAACCCAACGAAATGGAATCTTTGATGCAATCAAAGGGCACGCTACCAAGATTGCCTCTATGGTTAATATTTCCATCACCTATCCAGAAGAAGAAGTGCCTGCAGCCCCCGAGAATGATAGCAGCGATGAAGACTCGGATGTTTGAAGAAGTGCACTTGACCTGGATGATGGATATAGGAGCATTTATTTTTACAATGTAATTCATATTGTAATGCTTCTATTCCTTTTGTCGAAACAAGAACTCCGCTTTTTGCAGTTTTGAATTATGAAATTCCTTGCAAGTTTTTTCAGGTTTTGACTATTCCTTTATCTTCTAAGCCTTCTGGAATGTGCATTTTAACTGCCCTTTAGTCTGTGAAAAAATGACTTAGATGAAACATCATGTTGAGTAACTGGCTATAACCCATCAGTTTTAACTCAAAAACATGGATCACACTAAAGACATTTTTACGAACTAGCTTTAGTGACCCAACGCACGACCAATCAGATGACGCTTAGAGAAAGGTAAGGAATTTTTTGAAACTTGGGCACGCAGGCACAATCCAAGTTTCCTTTAACCGTTGGGAGGCCGAATCATTCAGCTTTTAAACACCGAGCACGCAGGCACAATTCGGGTTAACATTGAGTATTTTGTAAGATCATTGGGAAATATATAAGATGGAATCATGTTTTGTACTATAATGAACTTGTAAAAACATGGGTATCAAAATTCCGACTTCCTTATTTCATGATCTCAAAAGATGTTTACATAGAGATTGAACTAAGTATAGAAGGGACGTAACTGCTGGATGCTCCAAGGCCTTTTTGTCTCTCCTAGCTCATCATCTATTTTTCTCTTTCTTTTGCGATTCGGCTTTTCTGGATCATCTTCCGTATCTCGAATATCGACAAGATAATATGATCCATTCTTCATGGCTTTACTTATGACGAATGGTCCTTCCCAAACTGGGTCTAATTTGTGCTTCCTTTGCTGTACCAGCCTCAGCACTAAGTCACCTTCCTTAAAAGAACGATGCCTGATTTTCCGACTATGGTAACGTCGCAAACCTTGCTGGTAAATGGCGGATCTTTGAAGCACAAGCTCTCGCTCCTCTTCTAAGAGATCGATGGCGTCCTGTCGTGCTTCTTCGGCATCTGAGTCATCGAAATCCTGCACTCTAGGGCTATCATGGATCATATCCGTTGGAAGAATAGCTTCCGCACCGTAAACTAGGAAAAACGGGGTTTGCCCAGTTGACCTATTTGGCGTCGTTCGAATACTCCAAAGCACAGAAGGTAATTCCTCTACCCATGCTCCAGCTGCTCTATGAAGAGGACATTCGAGTCTTGGGCGTATTCCTTGCAGGATTGAGCTATTCATTCTTTCAACCTGCCCATTGGATTACGGGTGCACTACAGATGCAAGATCTAGGCGTATTCCCGTTTGTTGGCAATATTTTGCCAATTCTCCAATGGAGAAATTCGTCCCGTTGTCAGTTATTATGCTGTGTGGGACGCCATACCTCATTACTAAATCAATGATGAAATTTCTGGCAGTTGCACCATCCAGCTTTTTGATGGGTTTGGCATCCACCCATTTGGTATACTTATCTACTGCTACGAGTAGATGTGTAAGTCCGCCTCTTGCAGTTTTGAACGGTCCCATCATATCTAGCCCCCAGACCGCAAACGTCCATGTAATGGGAATAGTTTTAAGTGCTTGGGCCGGCAAATTGGTCTGCTTAGCGTAATATTGACACCCTGCACACGTGTTAACTATATGCTCGGCATCTGTCTTGGCTGTTAGCCAGAAAAACCCCGCGCGGAATGCTTTTTTGACTATGCTTTTTGATTGAGCATGGTGTCCGCAATCGCCGGCATGGATTTCTTCCAGTATTTCTCTTCCTTCTTCTGGTGGGATGCACCGCTGAAAAATTCCAGAAGTACTGCGTTTATATAAGCAGCCGTCAATTACCGCGTATCCTTTGCATCGACGCTGTATTTGTCTTTGCAAGACTTCGTCTGCTCCTTCCGGGTACTTATGATTGACTAAGAAGTTTAAGTACGGAATTGTCCAGTCCGGCTTAACGAGCATGACTTCGATTGATTCAGACGCCAGAGGGTAATCAACGTCTCCACCTTTTATGGACGGCTCATGTAAGTGCTGAACGAATACCCCTGGTGGTAAGGTTTTTACCCTTTCTGATCCCATGCGGGCTAGTGCATCCGCGTTCCAATTTTCCTCCCTTTTGATGTGAAGGACCTCGAATCCAAAGAAACAGATGGCGAACTCGTCTACCGTTCTCCGATATTCGGCCATTATAGGGCTTTTTGCGTCCCAGGTTTGGTTTAGCTGATGCTGCACCAAATGCGAGTCGCCATAGCACAAGATGCGCTTTACTCCTATTTCTTTTGCAATATGCAAGCCATGAAGCAGAGCTTCGTATTCTGCCACGTTATTACTGGCGTTGAAGTGTATTTGTAACACGTACTCCATTGTGTCTCCCTTAGGAGATTTTAAGACTACGCCAGCCCCAGCTCCTTCCTTCATCTTGGATCCGTCAAAGTGCATGATCCAGTACTCGGACTCCGGCATCGGTGTTTTTTCCATTGCTTCCGTCCAGTCGGCAACAAAGTCTGCCAAAACTTGGGATTTTATGGCCGTCCTTGGCTGGTACTTAATGTCGAAGGCTGCCAGCTCAATGCCCCATTTGGCTACTCGGCCGGTTGCCTCCGCATTGTTTATAATGTCTCCTAGTGGTGCTTTACTAACCACTGTTATGGAATGCCCTTGGAAGTAATGGCGCAATTTTCTAGATGCGAAAAATACACCATACGCCAATTTCTGGTAGTGTGGGTACCTTTGTTTTGACTCGGAAAAAACTTCTCTTATGTAATATACCGGATGTTGATCTGGTATGCTTTGTTCTTCCTTTATCCGCTCCACAACGATTACCGCACTAATAACCCGATTTGTAGCCGTAAGGTATAATAACATGGGTTCTTCGTCTTTTGGCGATGCCAAAATCGGAGCTTTTATCAAGGTTTCCTTCAACTGGGTCAGCGCCGCATCGGCCTCTTCTGTCCATTCGAACTTGTCGGATTTTTTCAGCAGCTTGTAGAGTGGTAAGGCTTTATCCCCTAGCCGACTAATAAATCTGCTGACGGCTGCGGCAGAACCCGTCAATCTTTGGACATCTTTGACGCAGGTAGGTTTTGTGATGTTCAAGATTGCCTTGATCTTTTCCGGGTTAACTTCTATTCCTCTGTGAGAAACGATGAAACCCAGAAGTTTTCCTGAGGGAACCCCGAATACGCACTTAGATGGATTCGACTTCATCTTGTAAGTGCGCAAGTTTTCGAAAGTTTCTCGCAAATCCTCAAGGAGTGTATCTCTTTTCTTGGTTACGACAGCAATGTCGTCCACGTAAACATGGACATTTTTGCCAATCTGGCTATGCAAACAACGTTGCATGCAACGCTGGTAGGTTGCACCTGCGTTCTTCAAGCCGAACGGCATGGTTACATAATAGTACGTCCCGTACGGGGTTATAAAAGAAGTCTTGATTTGATCTTCCTTTTTCATGCGTATTTGGTGGTACCCGGAGTATGCATCCAAAAAACATAAAAGTTCAGAGCCTGCAGTGGCGTCTATTATTTGATCGATTCGCGGTAGCGCGAACCTATCTTTTGGACACAACTTGTTCAAACCTGTGTAATCTATACACATTCTAAGAGCAGTGGTGTCTTTCTTCGGTACTAATACCGGATTTGCGGACCAGTCAGTATGGATTACTTCCTTGATGAAATCTGCTGCTAAAAGCCGGATAATTTCCTTGCCAATAGCCTTCCATCTTCTTCCGTCAAATCGACGGAGACCTTGTTTGACGGGTTTTGATCCAGGAATAACCTTGAGTTGGTGCTCAGCAAGTTCCCTGGGTACACCTGGCATGTCAGCTGGACACCAGGCAAAAATATCCCAGTTCTCACGGAGGAACTTGATGAGCTCGCCTTCCTATTTGTCAGTCATCCCAGTCTCTACGACGACAAATTTTGTCGGATCTTTGGGATCTAGGATTACCTGTCTTGTATTCTCGGACGCCTTGAAGCTATCTGTTGGCTTCCGGGTTTCTTTTCCTGCCGGCATTTCTGACGGCGATACCTCCTTGGCTAATTCCTTCAGTTCTTCCTTTGCTATGACTCTCTGAGCGCAAAGGGCGTTTTCTTTTTCCAACTCGTTTGCCAGCTTGAAATCACCGGCTATAGTGATTACTCCTCCCTTGGGTCCTGGCATCTTCAGCTTGTTATAGATATAACAAGATCTTGCCATAAATTTGGCGAAAGCTGGACGTCCGAGTATTGCGTGATACACGCTTTCGAACGGCACTACTTCGAAGGATACTTTTTCCTGCCGGAAGTGATCTTTGTCTCCGAAGGTGACATTTAGGGAAATTTCTCCTAGGGATCGTGCTTGCCTGCCAGGAACAATGCCATGGAAGCGTATGTTGCTGTAGTTGAGCTGAGACTCGGAAATCTTCAGATGCTTCAGTGTATCCAGGTACATTATATTAATGCTGGATCCTCCATCCATCAGCACTCTTCTTAGCCTAGTGTTTTGAACAATAGGGCTTACAACAAGAGCTTGTGTGCCGGGTTCAGGGATATTTCCGGGATGATCAGACTGATCCCAGATTATCGGTGTGTTGGAGTACTTCAAGAATTTCGGGGTTGCCGGAACAACCACATTTATTTCTCGAAGTGTTCTTTTGGCCACCTTTGCTGATGGGGTTGCTAACAAAGTTAACATTGCTTCTCTCTCGGAAATTTGGGTTCGCCCTTACGCTGTTGTTCCTGGATTTTTTCGTCAGTGTCCGATTCACTGTCTTCTTTGTCAGCTTCTGGCTTTTGTTTGGCGGGTTTCCTTTTGGAACCCTTCCCCTTACTTCCGTATCCTGCACTACCTTTCATGTGCTTATTCAGCCGGCATTGCGCGTTTGTATGGGTGGGTTTCCCAAATTGCGAGTGGTGAACACAAGGTTCCGACTTAATCCTCTCCCACTCCTCTGGAGTGTAGTTGATTGGATCTGGGTTGCGTCCTTTCCACTTGTTTCCCTTTTCTCCTCCAAAGGCTATGTTGACCTCTTTGGGTTTCGTCGTTGTTTCTGGAGTTCCTTTTTTGTCAGAACGAGGGGTTTTCTTGGCAAGTATCAGTGATTCTATATTGCCTCCTCTTGCTCTGATGTCGTCTTCGGCTGCAGCATGCTCATTGGCGGTTGTAAGCATAGATCCGAGGTCTTTGTGCTTTTTGGAACCAACCATGAACGGTACAAGTCCGGGTTTTAGGCCATTGACGAAAGCATGCATTGCTTCTACGTCAGTTACTCTAGAGCAACTATTCTTCATTGTTGTCCATCTGGAGATGAAATCCACGTATGGTTCATCCTCAAATTGCGTGCAACGGTTTAGCTGGTTGATGCTGTTCGGGCGTTTGTACGTTCCCCGGAAATGCTGAGTGAATACTCTAGCCATATCGTCCCAGCTGTCGACAGTTCTTGATGGTAATCCATTGATCCAATCTCTGGCTCCGTCCAGCAACATTAGGGGAAGAAACTTGACAGCTTCCAAGTCTGTCCCATTGTTGATCTGGACGGCTGTATAGTAATCCGAGAGCCAGGTATCCAGGTTTGTGCTGTCGGTGTATTTCTGGTACGTTGGACCGACCTTGGCAAAGCCAGAATGCAGCGTTATTCTTCGGATCCTGTCAGTAAAACACTTAGGACCAAAGTATAGATCATCCTTTTCTGCTCTGTCAATGTGTGCATAATATCTTCCGGCTGAATGGACAGAAGGGGATCTGCTCCTTTCTCTTCCATTGTTGCGCGAACGCGCTTTTCCGGGGTTATTTCTGTCTCTTCCGTGGTCACGCCCTTTTGGATTAGGTGGAGTTCTGCTCCTGTGCCTTTCTTTGTCCTTAGGAGGTGTCCGGGATCTCTCACGCCTGTGAGGTATATCGTATCTTCCAGCTTTCTCAGCTGGGTTTCTCGGAGGTGGCATTATTTTGCCGTCGTTCCGGCATTTGTCTTCCCGATCATGGGGTTTATGTCCATTTTTCGGGAGATGGGATCCGGTCCTAGATGCTGCATCCCGGTTGTCGGGGTTTTTCTTGTCTTTTCTCGGATCCTCTTTTTTATCTTTTGAGTTGTCTGAATCCCCGGGTTCTTCCGGTCCAGGTGCTCCAGCAGCGCAAGTAGTTGTTTTGCATAGGGCGGAGTTATCGTGCAGCCTCCCTGATCGCTCTTGGGCGCGCTGTTGTTGTTGCAATGCTTTTCCTAGGAAAGCATACACCCCTTGGAGTTTTTCCCCGTTGGAGTACAGATCGTTGTTAAGAATCGCGAACGCTGCTTCCGCATTTTCTGATGCGGTCTTGTATATTGGTTCGCCCTTGGCATCTTTGCCGTTTACCTGCTTTTGCCAAGATGGGTTATGGAACCTTTCTTTTGGCGGCAGTTCTTCCGGTCTTGCGATTCCGGGTAACCTAGTAGGTTTTAACGCGGATCTATTCTTTCTCTCGTACTCCTCTATTTCTTCCTTCATGATTTTGATGTCATTATGGGTTTGTTGGAGATGTTGCCGAGATCTGAGTAGATGTTGCTGTTGTCGTTGGAAAGCTTGTCTCCTGGCTTCCAGCATCTCAGGGGGTTCATCTGGTCCCACTGGTGTTTGCAATAGCTCTTGCTCTTCCTGTTCCGTCATTGGCGGAGCAGTGATTTCTTTGGATTTCTTCTCCGCAGGCTTCGTTCTGCTAGCATCTCCAACTTCCAGGTTTTCATCAGCGAGATCAGCTGATTTTTTCTTCCGGATTTTGTATTGGAGTTTCTTAGCAGCACGGTGCTTTTTCTTGGAAGAGGGAGGTTTTTTGACAGGTTCATCTTCTGTCATCTCCTTGACATTGGGGAATACTGGAGAAGTTTCTCCGTCTTCTCTCTCTTCTTCTGGCGGAGGGGTTTTAGGGCTTTCCTGGCTGCCGGCGTCCTTGGTATCAGCCGGTTTCGCCATTAGAACTTCATGGAATCCCTCTTGAAAGGACTTAACTTTCTTTTCGAAGTCGTCCTCATCTTCGGAATCGAAATCGTCCGATCCGGTTTCCGACTCTAATCTTGCCTCGATAGCGGCTAAAACCGAGTCAGCTTCCGAGTTCGTCGTCCTGTTGACGGATGTCGGATCTTCCACATCCGTGGGTGTGGGGTTTTCCGTCTCTGTGACGGGTATCGGGTCTTCCGTCTCTGCGACGGGTGTATTGTTGTCTGCCTCTTGCACGGGATTTCCGTCATCCGTGTTTTCGGCGACTGCGGACTGCACCATGCCGATGAAGTGTAAGTTACTTTTTTGTCGGCGATCTGAGCAGAATCCGGTATCATAGTAATCTTCGACTGGGTATAGGGCGGGTGGGATAAATTTGCTTCCACCGCAAAACCCCATTGCTTCTGCAGTTAGTCCGATAAAGATGTTAGCAGATCCTATCGGTAACACGCAGGCACTTACCAGGTGGTTTTGCGCCGGTATGTAGGATCCGTTGTCGAGGAAGCGCCCGACGTCGTTGTCGAACTCCAAGCTTCCGATAGTGATTGATCTTCCGATTCCGCCAAGTATCCCAGATCGGAACTTCACGCCTGACGTCGTTTGCCCCACGGTGGGCGCCAACTGTCGAGACATCGTAGTAGTTTTCATAGACGGGGGTGCCATGAGACTACGGTAGAGACGTGGGGTAACGGGATCGCGTAGTGAACACAGAACACAGGATTTACCCAGGTTCGGTACGTCGCGACAGTACGACGTGCCTACTCCTGCACTTCTCACTAATCGGGACTAAAACCCGTAAACAGGGTTACAATGTGAGGGTTTAGATCTTAGCTACTCGACGAGGATGAGCTTCTCGGCGAGTTGGCGTAGAGCTTCTCTGCTATTCCTTCCTTGTTTTATCTATCTCCCGTCCGGCTTTATATAATAGCCGGATTAGGGCTTACAGAATAGGAAACCTAGAGGACTACGGTAACTGGTAACTTGGAAAGCAAGGAATCCGTCTTCTCCTCCAAGCCAGATCACCTGGGCCGTGATCCGGGTTCTTCTAGAATCCAGCTTCTGTGCGTCGGGTTACTGGGCCGCCTAATGGGCCTGAGCCCACTACCACTTAGGCCACCCTGGTAATCCGGCACTTTATCTACCATCTTTTATACCCCTATTTGGTATATATCCGACAGTGGCCTAGGCCACCAACCTCTTCTTGTTTGAAGAGTTGGTTCTTAGTTGGTTGCATTTGAGTTGTTAAGATTATTTACTTCTCCGAATACTACTTCTAGTTGCTATTTGCATCTTATTTGTATATTTCCCAAGGAGTAAGACTAGGAATTACTAACCCCTTGTCTTGCCTTTCCCATGTTTCCCTCTCCTATGTTCATCTATATGCATATGACTTACTCCATGCTAAGACACGATGTTCCTAGTCATTTCCACTGCCATTTTCTGGTCTAGTTCAGAAAGAATCCGGAATAGGCCAGAATAAATCCAGAAGTGCTCGAAATCCGACCCATTCGGAATAATTCCGGGACTTCCGGAATAATTTTGGACCGATCGGATTCATTCCGGGCCATTCCGGGCCTGGCAGTTTTTCCACCTATAAAAGGCCAAGCACGCACGGGAGGGTGTTTTCCTCTCACTTTTCCCCTCCTCTCGTGCCCTAGCCACCAACACTGCGCTGAGTTCATCCCCGTTGCCCCTAGGGAGGATTTTTGATCCCCCCCTTGGACAGGGACATCCCCCATGGAAGGTATTTTGACTGGCCTCTCTTGTTTTTCGATTTTGTTGGTCGGTTTTCGTTCTAGATGAAATCTCCACCTAGGGTTTGATATAGTTTCGAGTTCCTCTCAACTTATTCATCCTTGGCTAATCTTCTTACCCTAGTTTCCATGCCATCTTAGATCTAGTCCAACCATCTTCCAATCTAGACCTAGATCTATCTCATACATGTCTCTCCATTGATTTCTTGCACATTAGTTCTATTCTAGGATCTAGTCCAAGGTCTTCCTTAAGTTTGGTGCAGTTTGTAAGCCAAGAAATCGAAATTTGGGGGAAATCTCGAGTCAAATCGAGGGTCCCAGAAAAATTCCGGATCCTGTCAGAATAATTCCGGCACCCGGAATAATTCCGGACCCTTCCAGAATAATTTCGGATCCTGCCAGAAATTCTGAAAACTTGCACTACATCAAACTTTTGGAGTTTTGTTTCCCGTTCGGTATATGCACTCATCTCCTGCTATCTCTATTTCCTCTATTCACAGGTGGTGGCTCTCGTGTGGGTACCAAAAGGAAGTCCTCCGCTGGAAGGGGTTCTCGCCCTCAAAGGGGCCGCACCTCCGGTAGTCGTGCCGTGAGTTGTGAGGATGATCAGGTTGAAAGGCTGCCCGAAGGGGATCTGAAATCTTTCTCCGTGGCTCAGTGGAAAGCTATTAAGAGGAGGAACCTGTACCATTTTGCCGAGCCTACTTGTCAAATCCACGTTTTTGGACTAACCTTCAGCAAAAGGCATGGGATGAGTTCTACTCCACACTGGATCCTCTTGTTTATGAGAAGGTTCAGGTTGATATGGATTTCTACATAGGCACAAGAATGGTTATCTCCATCATGTTCATGATTTCTTGGTGAAGCTTAATGTGGCACCACTTCTGGAAATTGAGTGTGAGTATTGTCCATACTTGGTGGCTCAGTTCTATGACACTCTGCATTGCACGGGTGGTGCCATGTGCACTATGACTTGGATGTCTAGGGAGGATAAGATCACTAGCAACTTGTGTGAATTTTCTGATGCTCTGGGTTACAAATGAAAGTCCACTTATGGCCATCATGATTTCAAGGTACATGACAACTCAGAATATGACAACTCCATCTTGGATTTCTGCTATCCTCCTGATGTTCAGGGCAAGACTAGGCCATTCAACTCCAACATGTACCCTTACTACAATCTTCTGTCCAAGATCTTCTGTGCCACCATTGTGGTCAAGGCTGGTGACTACTCACCCATTAGGGCCTATATGGTGAACCTCATGATGCTCACTAAGACCCAAAATCAGAGGAAGATAGATGTGATGGATTTCCTGTACCGAGAGATATGTATTGGGACTATGGAGAAGAGGACGCCTGCTTTTGGCCCTTTGATTCAGACATTTATCAATGCCAAGTTGGGAGTTGAGATCATGAATGAATTTCCTGTGGTCAAGGGCAAGAAGATGGTGCCTTCCCTCATTCCTGGTGTTGAGATTCCTGAGTACACCAAGGCCAATTCCAATATGTAGCAAGCTACTCCTTCTGCTTCTTCGAGTGGTGCCTCTCAGCGTTAGCCCTCTAGTGGCATTTCCAATTTCTTCAAGGCAATGTTCAGTATGTGCAGTGACACTAGGGAGATTGCCCATGAGGCTAGGGAGCTGGCCAAGGAGAATCGACGCATTCAGAACGCTGACCGTCCAGCTGCTGGGATCGACGTTCCTGAAGATCCTCCATCTCTCATTGCTACTACCTATGTTCCTACTGAGATGCTCGAGATTCATGATGCTGATTTCTACTTTGGGGTGCCTCATGTTGATGTTGATGCTGAGGAGGAATCTCCTGAGGATGATTTCGATGATGCTGGCAACCGTGGAGATCATGAGTATGAAGAGGAGAAAGAGGACGAGGCCATCATCTCCTCCGCGGTGCTCCTCGTCCTCTTCCTCCTCTTCATACTCATGATCTCCACGGTTGCCAGCAACATCAAAATCATCCTCAGCAGATTCCTCCTCATCATCAACATCAGCCGGAGGCACCCCAAAGTAGAAATCATCATCATGAATCTCGGGCATATCAGTAGGAACATGGGTAGCAGCAGTAAGAGATGGAGGATCTTCAGGCACATCGATCCCAGCAGCTCGATGGTAAGCGTTCTGAATGCGGCAATTCTCCTTGACCAGCTCTCTAGCCTCATGGGCAATCTTTTTGGCGTCTTTGATGCGAAATGGGGAGAAGGAGTCCCTATTAGGATTTCACGGGCTTTGCAAGGGTGGGAGTGACGAAGGGATGGACCTTGGACCCTACGAGTAAGGATACCCCGGTCCTAGGCCCAAGGTTAAAGCCCAAGAAGGGAAGCCTTTGGAGTATTCTGGAAGGCCCACTTGAAGCCCACCTGCAATGCCTTGCGGGATAAGATAGGAAACTTGTAACCGACATAGGTTAGAGTTCGAGTCCTCACCGGGTAGGGTTTGAGACCTGACCATCTATATAAGGCCAGGAGAATCACCGGAAGAGGACCAAGCACTATCGCGCCACCAAAGCCTTGAGCTCGAGATCGTACTCTCGACTTGAGAAACCACCATTGTAACCGATCTATTCGATAATACAGATCGACAGAGGCAGGAGTAAGGGTTTTACCTTTACGAGGGCCCCGAACCTGGGTAAATCGTGCCTCCTGTCTAGTCGACGATCGTCACCAGCGCTCATGGGTTCTCCTATTCGAAACCCTATAGGTTCACCCAAGGGAATTGCCGATACGCAGATTCAACAATTGGCGTCGTCTGTGGGAACGGCGGGCGCTGGATCTCCGGCATCTTCGGCTTCATCATCCAACTCGCGTTGGAGACCTTCGACTTCGGCTCCGACCAATCCTATCCGGATCGGATCTATCGTGGTCACCCCTCACTCGCTGGAATCACGCCTGGTATTCAGCGATCTAGAAAAGAGCGTCACCTTGACATTCAGAAGCTTGAAGTTCTACACCAACAAGGATGGAATCCTCCACTTCCCTGAAGAATCAGGATCTGAGTCAGGAGCCGTTGACTCACGACCCTACCTAGAGAAAAGTGGCGAGTCCATCCGCTTCAACTCCAGCAACTTCCATACCCTCTCGACAGAGGAACCCTCTCGGGTCAAGAAAGCTCTTCAAAACACGCCTAGGACTCACGATCCACGACTGGCTCAAGTCTGCATGGCAGGATCAGAAGAACCACCCCCAGAAACAGAACACAGCGCAGCAGAACGCGCCGAGATCGGCGTCTCGTGAGACGCTTGGGATTGAGCCAAGGAGGCCATGCGAACAAGCAAGCCGCCTGTGGCTGGAGTGCCACACAAAGATATGGTCACCTACCACTATCATCTAGTGAGAGCGGCCACAACTATCAAAGAATCTCGGATAGACCTAGCCCATCGGAAGAGATTGGCGGATGAATCAAGTCAATGCCGGGCCGAACTGTCCCTAACACCTTTGGTCAGAACCCGACCCACAAGGAAGGGATACGCATCGAGAACGGCATCCATGGACGCCGAGTCCCTGGGTGGGATCAGCAGGTCACTCGGACCTTCCCTTATGCGGGTTGACGAGGAAGGAAACGTCTACCCGCAAACTCCTGCTGCCGCAGTCCTGGCCGCAGCAACCTACATGCAGATGAACCAACCAGGGGAGAACGACCCTCGAGCAGAGCAGTACAAACAGGTTCGGAAAGGATTAGGCATGGCGGCCTCAAGGCTTGCCTCCTATGATCGCCGAAAAGCTGCTGAACAGAAGGAGAAGGAGAAAGAAAAGGAAGCCTCGCGCAAGCATAGGTGCGCTTCGCCCAGAAGAGACAGATCACCTCGCCGTGGTCGAGGAAAAGAAGCCCGGCGACGCGATGACAGTCGAAGCAGCAGCGAAGGTAGCCCGAGAAATAAAAGCTCGCGACGTCATAGCAGCCGCTCGCGAAAACGCAGCAAGGAACCAAGAAAAGAGACCAATCGTGATCAGCCAGGATACAACGCGCGGTCTGATATCGCGCAAAACAAAGTGGACAAGGCGAGGGCAGCAAGGCACCGCGCGCGCTCCTCATCCGGATCTTCGGATGACGAGACCTGCGGTGCACTGTGCTTCGTCCGCAGCATCCGTGAGGCACCTCTACCCAAGAGATTCAAGCTCAGCACAGAAGTGACAAAGTACGATGGTTCACTCGAACCTTCGTCATGGCTAAACGACTACCTCACGGCAGTAAAATGCCAACGTGGGAACAAGAACACAGCTATGCAATACCTCAACCTGCACTTAGTGGGAGCAGCACGTAGCTGGCTGGAGGCAAGACCAAGATCCTATTACGCATCATGGGAAGATCTGCGCTTCGATTTTTGCAAAAACTTCCAGGCCACCTACAAAAGACCAGCAACCATCGTGGAGCTGCGAGCCTGTAAACAAAAGAGCGGTGAATCCACTCGCGAGTATATCCAGCGATGGACCACGCTCAGGAACACCGCAGGAAATATCTCAGAAGAAGTAGCGGTTGAGGCCTTCGCAAAAGGCGCCCGACGAACTGCTTTCAGAGAAGAACTGGGACGAGCCGCGCCTAAGACTATAGGAGAGTTGATGGTCATAGCCGATAGATGGCCTAACGGAGAAGACTTAGTGCGCAACGAGAGGGCATCGTCGCCCGCACCCGAGGACGACCGCCATGGTCGAAAGAAAAGGAGGAAATACTACGATCACGACGATCGAGAAGAGATGGTAGCGGCAGAATTCACGCGAAACCGCGATAGTGGACGTCGTGGAAGTCGCGAATGTAAACCAAAGGCTGAAAACAAAACTCCTGAGGAAGACCTTGACGCATACTACTCGCTACATCTATTTACAGATAAGCGCACGGGCAAAACTAAGGTAACACATCTCCTCAAGGATTGCCGGAAGTTCATCGACATCCACGAGGCCTTCTCAAAGAAAAGTAGAACAACAGCTAGCCAAAGTTACCCGCCACTTCCAGGAGGAGGACACCAAGGATTCCAGCCGCCATGACCCCTACCTCCACCATAAAATACGAACATGGCGCTAGCCGCACTACCTGCGCCACCCGTACCAAACGCCGGAGCTAACGCATACCCGAACCCGGCTGGACAGTTAGGAATGATACAAAAAGTCTGCCCATCCCGCAGAGCTCAGAAGACAAATACGCGGCAGCTATGCATGGCTGTGCAAACCCCATCGACAAGACCCGAGTACCTGAAGATGGCGGACCAATCGATCACCTTCTCCATGGAAGACCTCCCCCCGCGAGTCTATCGACCAGGACACGCCGCCCTAGTAATCCAAGCGCAAATTGGTAATTACGAACTGGCTCGCGTATTTATGGACGGAGGCAGCGGCATCAACATCATCTACGCGGATACGCTCCGCCGAATGAACATGAACCTGGAGGGACTTGCAGAATCAGAAACATCCTTCCACGGGATAGTTCCAGGAAAGGCGATCCGTCCACTCGGAACAATCAACCTAGAGGTTGTGTTGGGCAATCGACGCAATTACAGAAGAGAATTCCTCGACTTTGAAGTAGTTGACTGGCTCTCACAGTACCACGCCATTCTTGGTCGAACAGCGTTCGCAAGATTCATGGCCGTACCACATTACGCGTACCTGAAGCTCAAGTTACCCGGGGAATATGGCGTAATCACCATCGACGGAGATTTCCAGAAGTCCAACAAGTGCGACATCGAGTTTAACGAGATCGCAAAATCTTTCGGGATGCAAGAAGAACTAGAGGAGATAGCAAAAACCACGGACCACTCCGTGATGCCCCTCACAAAGAAAAACGCACCAGAGTTGCAATTCAGCGCCAACAGCGACACTCGAAAACATCAAGTGCACCCGACAGATTCTGCAAAAACGGCGATGGTCTCAACTACCCTCTCGCCAGCATAGGAAAGCACGCTCGTCGAACTCCTCCGTGAGTACTGGGAAATTTTCGCCTGGCAGCCCTCAGATATGCCAGGAATACCCAGGGAGTTTGCCGAGCACTCACTCGAAGTCTACAAAGACGCAAAGCCCATCAAGCAGACCACTCGACGGTTCTCAGAAGCCAAGCAGAAAGCGCTTGGAGAAGAAGTTAACAGATTGCTCGCAGCAAAATTCATCAGGGAAATCAAGATATCCACTTGGCTAGCAAACCCAGTGCTGGTCCCAAAGAAGAACACCAACATCCTTCGAGTGTGCATTGACTACACGTCGCTGAATAAGCACTGCCCCAAGGATAACTTTCCCCTCCCACGAATCGACCAGATCGTGGATTCCACTGCAGGCTGTCAACGCCTCTCCTTCCTAGACGCCTAGTCGGGATACAATCAGATCCGGATGAAGCAGGAAGACGAGGAGAAGACAACATTCATCACACCTCATGGTGTATACTGCTACACGATAATGCCCTTCGGTCTCAAGAACGCAGGCGCAACATACCAGCGCTGCATGCAAAAATGCATCGCCAAGCTCATTGGCAAGAACGTTCAAGTATACGTTGACTACATCGTCATCAAGACTCGAGTGCAGGATACACTCCTCGAGGACATCAGAGAAACGTTTGACGCTCTAAACGCATACATGATTAAGCTCAACCCAACAAAATGCGTCTTCGGCGTCCCAGCAGGGCAACTTCTCGGGTACCTGGTATCCGCCAGAGGAATCGAAGCCAACCCGGAAAAGATACAAGCAATCTTGACAATAAAGGAGCCCACCAATCTACGCGGAGTCCAACAGCTTGCAGGGCGACTAGCCGCCTTGAGCAGATTTATCGCGCGATTGGGCGAGCAGGCGTTACCTTTCTACAAGCTGTTGAAGAAGACGGATAAGTTCGAGTGGACACCAGAAGCTAAGCAGGCATTCGCAGACCTGAAACAATCCTTACAGAGCAGGCACATTCTCGCAACACCACAAGAGAGGGAGCCACTTTACCTATACCTAGCCGCAACAAATCAGGTCATCAGCACGGCCATCGTGGTCGAACGACCTGAGGAGGGCAAGGCATATGGAGTCCAAAGACCGATATACTACATCAGCGAGGTGCTCTCACCGTGCAAACAACGATACCCCCACTACCAGAAGCTCGCATATGGAGTTGTTCTCACGGCTCGAAAGCTCAAGCATTACTTCCAGGAACATACCATAACAGTGGTTAATGATGCCTCACTCGGTACAATCATGAACAACCCAATGGCATCCGGAAGAATAGCAAAATGGAGCATGGAGCTGGGCGCTTGGGACATCATCTATGCAGGGCGCAATTCCGTCAAGTCCCAGGTACTTGTGGAGTTTCTGAGCGAGTGGACAGAACTACAAACACCCGGGCCGCCGGAATACACGAGCAACTGGATCATGTACTTCGACGGATCCAAGAGAAACGAAGGAGCAGGAGCTGGGATCGTCCTCATATCACCCAGAGGAGATAAGCTGCAGTACGTCCTACGACTGGACTTCCCACCCGACGATCCAACATCAAACAACGACGCCGAGTACGAGGCCCCGTTGCACGGGATGAAGATAGCAATTGCGTGCGGAGCCACCCGACTGATGATTTATGGCGATTCCAATCTCATCGTTCAACAGACAATGAAGGAGTGCGACGCTATCGCAGAGAACATGGTCGCCTATCGTGACATGTACAACCTACTCGAAGGAAGTTTCAAAGGATGCGAGCTGAAGCACATTGCGAGATCCAGCAACGAAGAAGCGGACAGGATGGCGAATATGGGTTCCACAAACACACCCATACCGCCAGGGATATATTTCGAGCGGATGACCAAACGATCAGTCAAACTCAAGAAAACTGCAGGAGCACCCGCAACATTGGAAACAGAGGTCAGCCCGCAAATTGCTATCATCGAGCTCATTCATAATATTTCGGGACAAGTTTTTCTGGTCGAGCCAGTCTGGACGCAGAAATACCTCGACTACTTGTCCGCCAAACAGCTCCCAGCAGACCCTCGCGAGGCTCGACAAATAATCAGACGCAGCAAATCTTTTCGGGTGCTCAACGACGAGTTGTACAAGCAGAGCATCTCAGGCATACTGCAATGATGCATAACACCCGAAGATGGCAATGAATTGCTGCAAGACATTCACCAAAGAGATTGTGGATATCATGCTAGCTGGAAAACAATCATGGGAAAAGCTTTCCGAGCAGGATTCTACTGGCTTACAGCAGCCAGAGACGCAAAGGAACTGGTCGACAGGTGCAACGCTTGCCAGCGATTTTCACCCAAACCACACGCCCCCGCTACGGAATTACATATGATACCCATCGCCTGGCCCTTTGCACAATGGGGGCTGGATATGGTAGGACCATTACGCAAGTCCACACCAGGTGGATACACACACTTGCTGGTCGCAGTCGACAAATTTACAAAGTCGATCGAAGCCATGCCAGTAATCTCGGCTAGCGCCCAATGCGCCGTCAAATTCCTCGATTCCATCGTATGCAGATTTGGAGTACCACACGACATCATTACCGACAATGGTAGCAACTTCACGGCAAAGGAAACACAGCAGTTCTGCGAAGAAAAGGGAATCATCTTCAAATTCGCTTCAGTCGCTCATCCGCAAACCAATGGCCAAGTCAAACGATCCAACGGATTAGTTTCGGCTGGCATCAAGAAACGTCTACTCGATCGCCTACACCCAGCAGCGGGACATTGGGAAGAAGAGCTACCCTCTGTTCTATGGAGTCTCCGCACAACTCCAAATCGATCCACAAACTACACACCATTTTTCATGGTATACGGGGCTGAAGCAGTCCTTCCGAGGATGTCAGGTTCAGCGCCCCACGGGTCGTTGCTTACAGCGAAGAAACCTCCAACAGGGCACTCGCAGATGATATGGACGCACTCGACGAAATACGCGATATTGCACTCGCAAGATCCGCAGTATACCAGCAGTCGCTGCGAAACTATCACAGTCGCCGCATACGCCACAGAGCCTTCGCAGTAGGAGATCTGGTGCTACGGCTCAAGCAGAAGGAAGGGCACAAGCTCGAGCCACCATGGGAAGGACCCTTCATAATACACGAAGTTATGCCAGGTGGCGCCTATCGATTGAAGAACCCGACGACTGGAGGCATCTACTCCAACACTTGGAATGTAGCACAACTTCGCAAATTCTACCCCTAGATTTACTTTACTCCTACAAATAAGGCTATATTAGCCATCTTGTAGCTCGAAGGAAAACACATGACTTCTCAGTCATTGCAATAACATACATGGTTTTTCAACCATAGCTACTCGCGTTCTCCATCCTTACATGTTAAAAGTAACAGGTATACACCCCACAAACACACGGGGGCTACGCCTAACTTAGCATCACAGGAAGAATTTTATATATACTAGGTAGACACCTTACAACAGTTTTAAACAACTACACAAAGCGACTGGATACATACATCCTACAATTACACATGGCGATGAGTATTTTCAGCCGCCAAAACCCGTTCCACCTCTTCCGAGGTCAATCGAATGATTTCCTCTGCTGCAGGTCGAACAACCCTATAATGAGGAGCAATGTTGATTGGACCATCAGGAAGCCTGGCTACAGAGTTGAAATTCACCTCAGGATGCCACAACCGGACGAAGGAAAGAGCCACTACCGAGCCGCAGATCATTTGATTGCGGACACACTCGCGAATTTCTCCTTCTCGCCCGAAAATCCTGAGAAGATGGCTCCAATCTTCGGGACCCCTCTCCAACGGATAGAAAGCATAATTCATAGCAATCAAAATCTCGTGAAAGGAAATCACGAGCATCTTCGCCTGGATAACTCGAGACTTCACGGTAGCAAGCACAAAACCCCGGCCTCGATCTGACCAAAAGTTATTCGTATGGGGCTTTGAACTGCCAGCTTCCTAAAGGATGTGGTTCTCCACCCACTATTTCTCACTCCTACCATCCGGCTGAAGAACTGAAAACAAAGGTACACGATCAAAGGGAGATAGAAGACACAGAAAGCTAGGGGGCTGGATTACTTACAGAGCAAATCCCTGGCGACAGCGGCCAATTCATCCATCACAAACTGCTCACATTCAACCGCAAGTTTCTGTTTGGACTTGGCTACATCCGCTACCCCACGCAGAGGTTTTAGCTTGCGCTCACCATCCGCAACACGGTCACGGAGGCCCGCAAAGGTACCAACAGCGGCAACAAGAGGATTCGCTTGGGCAGCAAGTCCACCCGAAGACTCCGCGGCAACTCCGGTTACCTGAAAGAATACAAGAAGAGCGAAGGAATAAGATGCCCCATTCGAGATATAACAATCACCTATTCGACAGGTGCTCGGGGGCTACTCCCATCGGGAGAAAACACATAACAAATCAATCACATGAAGCATCTCAGAAGAACATTTCGATTAAACGATGAAAATACGGGAATACATCCCAAGGTTCATTACAATCGAAAGAACGAACTACGAAGAAAATATACTAAGGAGCTGCAGTTGTGCTGCCACTCGCGGCAGTGCTCCCCCTACGACTAGCACGGGCGATCAACTCAGATAACTTCCGGGCAAGGACTCCAGCTGGATCGCCAAAACGACGAAGCGCTACCTTTTTGCCCGTAGAAGGATCGACGGGAAGGTCCGAGTATGCCTCCTCCAAGCCCGTGACTCTGTGCGCCAGCGCAAACTGGATGACAGTCTTCGCCCCAGACTCTAACTGAGCAACCGCGTAGGCGTCAAGGAGATTGCCCTCCAAGAAAATCTTCAAAAGATCACCTAGCACAGGCGGAGACACAGCGTCGACCAGAAGACGACCGTGAAGCTGCGTCAGCACTCGAATGGCATCGCCGATCAGGGTGCAAATCCCCTTAGCGTGCTTCTTGAGCTGGGCGCACGAATCGGTCAAAGCATCCACCCGTTGGACCCCAGGCAGCTCCAGCGGGACGCCTAGAAGACCTGCAGAGAGAAATATTAAAATCCAAGGACCTACCAGATAATCGGAAGACAACAAGAGACCAAATGCAACTTACCCGCAAAACGCTCAGCCAAAGGGCGAAGGAAGTCGACGAGGTCGGAGTCCGCCTTGGTACCAGCCTCCTCCAGCTTTTTCAGAGCATCCTGCGTGCCCGCAAGCCTTTCTTCGAGTTCAGTCGACAGTTTGCGAGAGGACTCGAGTTCCTGTCGAGCAGCCGCCAACTGAGCCTCCTGAGTGCTTGCCCGAGTGGAGGCGTCCGCCTTCTCGGCCTTCATAAATTCGACTTGAGCTGCATAACAATCGGGTCTCAGAATCGAAGAAATCGACGTAACTGAAAAGATGAGATAAAAGAAGTCGATAAACTTACTTCGAAGGAGCTCGTTTTTGGTGGAAAGTCGATCGCAATCCAATCAAAGGGTCCCGCATTCTGTTTCAGCCAAGATAACGCGGCGGCCAACGGCCACAAGGGAGTCAAGGAGTGACTGCAAAAACATGAAGATAGAAGAATCAGAGAAGAGAAGATTGAGCCTATACACGATTGCAAACATTCGAAGTATAGCCTCGGGGGCTACTCCCATTGGGAGCACTGTCATGCACCCGATAAAGCAGAGAGAAAGGATAAAGTTTACGTCTTTGAGCCTGTAGCCAATCGCACGCGATCAACTACAGCCTCGGGGGCTACTCCCATCGGGAGCACTGCCGTGCACCCGATAAAGAATTCAAATAAACGAAGTACAGTTTGAAGAAGAAAACAGCAAGATTTACGTGGCCTTGAGCTAGGGAGAGAGGATCCGCTGAGCTACCCGACACTTCCTTCGGAGTCGAGGCCCCGACAGCAAAACTAGGAATTCTATATTCCATAGTCGCCGCTGTGGGGGCTGCACTCGGTGAATTCTAGACGGTGTCGACGGTCGGGGTCCCACCCGCAGCTGCAACTCTTTTCCTCTTTTCGAGAGGAAGGGAAGAGACGAATCGAACAGGGCTGATAGATTGCAGACTACCATGAAGACAGTACGTCAAAAGGCGCAAAAAGAGAATGTTCGACTAAGAACAAGGAAAAAGACTTACTCGTCGTCATCTTCGTCATCCAACATATCCGCATTCCATGCGGTTTGGATATTTGGAAACAAAGGGGAAGGGGCACGCGTACTTAGCGGGGTCACGAGAAGAGGCCCCTTCCCGGGCGATTCCTTATCCAAGGAGTTATCCTTGGAGGTGGCCTCATCGTTCTCCACTCGGCGGCGTTTGCGGTGGAGGAGATCGCTGCTCGATTCCTCCGAAGCATCCGAGGAGTCATGCTCGGAACTCGACGGGGTATTAGCAACGCTGGTGTCGGCTGGACCATCCAGGTTACTCGCCAACAAGTCTGAGGCTTCCTCCCCAGAGATTGGCGGGTAGCAGGTGACCACTGCTAAGCTCTACAAAAAGAAGACAGAAGAAAAGGAAGAAAAATTTCAGTCACAAAACTTTCGAGCATGAAAGAAACAAAGACAAACGAAAACGTAAACTTACTTCGGGTGGTGGAGGCCTTGACGCCTCAAAGGCTGCGACAGTGCAGTCGGGAAAGGTTTCGCCCACCTTCACGCTGGTGATGGCCGCGATCTTCTTCTTGAATTCGGCATTCGAGAGTTCTTCGCGGCTCACGCGACTGGGGTCTTCAGCACCCTGGTACTCCCACATCGTGGAAGGCCTGTCCTGCAGGGGCTGAATCCTACGCTTGAGGAAAATGCTCGCCAGGTGCAGCCCGTTCAGCATAACTCCAGCGGCTTGGTTCCGAAGGGCGTCCACCTTGGGGAGTAGCGGGGTGACAACCTGGTTCTCTTCAGCCGACAGCTTATGCGCCCAGGACTTCCGCCTCTTCAGGACATCGAATGGGTGGAACTCGTGAACTCCACCCGTGCCGTTGTCGATGAAGTAGAACCACTTCTTTCTCCACCCTTGGGCGGAGTCGATGAAGTGCATCCCGAAGTAGCTGCTGTCGGATTTCGCCTGGATTCCGAAGCCGCCTGTGCGCAGCGGCTCGCCCAGCCCAGTCTCTACCCGCGATTTCTCGCGGAAGACACGCACCATGAAGAGGGCCTTCTAAAGGCCCCAATGTGGGCGAATGCCCAAGAAGCACTCGCAGAGTACAATGAAGCACGAGATGTGCTGCACTGCATTCGGAGGCAGATCGTGGAGCTGTATGTCATAGCGTGCATCATCAAGACAAAGAAAGTTCCGAATGGAAAGTTCAAACGCGAAAATAACTTCGTATGAACGAAACTCCTTCGAATAGAAACAACCTTTTCATGAGCAGATCATGAAGGCAAGACTCCTTTACAACAGGAAAAAAATACCCTGCACACGAAAACTCTTTCGTATGGGCACGATCTCCCAAACATGAAAATTCCTTCATACGGGCATAAAACTCCTAAACACGAAAACTCTTTCGTATGGATATAAGAACTACTCGCTCGAAAATTACACGAGTAGGCAGAACCTACTTTTTCTCACTCGCATGATATTTTCACATCATAAAAACCTGGATTGTTCAGCCGACTAGGCACATCCGGATGCCATATTCTTCGAATATGAAGGTAAGACCCGACAGATCTCTCTTGAGGGCCTGGAATCGCACTCAAAGCTGCGTCCTCCGGCATGATTCCGTGTCAACAACACGAAGAAAAATCCTAGCGAACGCGCCGGGTACCCCCATAGGTTAAGTTCGACTCGATAAGACCACAACGGCCCAGTCGCAACAATCACCTTATCGGGTTCGAGTCGGAGGTCTCGAATCTGTGTAGGCCAGAAATGTTTTTGCCCTAGTCGCAATTAATTGGCGGTGATCTCTCGGGAGAGCCAAGCTACTGCGTCGCATCCTTCTGCGATAAAAAGCCATAAAAACATGCACTTGCTTTGCTCGATACTCGAGTATGAAAACTCATTATACAGGGTACACGCCCTCTAAAACAGTAAACAGCCAAGCTGGTTATCCACAGGAAAGAAAGACCAAGATTTGACCGTCTACTCGACTGAAAAAAAAACCCACTCGAGCAAACGCTCGGGGGCTACTGACGAAGGCATGGATCCTGGACCCTGCGGGTAAGGACACCCCATCTCAGGCCCAAGGTTAAGGCCCAAGAAGAGGAGCCCTTGGAATATTCTAGAAGGCCCACGTGAAGCCCACCCGCACTAACTTGCGGGTTAAGTTTGGAAACTTGTAACCGACCTAGGGTTAGAGTTCGAGTCCTCTCCGGGTAAGGTTTGAGACCTGGCCACCTATATAAGGCCAGGAGAGCCACCGAGAGAGGACCAAGCAACACCGCACGATCAAAACCTTGAACTCGAGGTCTTACTCTCGATTCGAGTACCATCATTGTAACCGATCTTCCCGTCAATACAGATCGACAAGAGGCAGTAGTAAGGGTTTTACCTCTACGAGGGCCCCGAACCTGGGTAAATCTCGCCCCCTGTCTAGCCGACGATTCCACCAGCGCTCATGGGTTCTCCTATTCGAAACCCGATAGGTTCATCTGAGGCATTTGTAGAATCAGAGATTCGACAGGGATGAAGAGGAAATGAGAGCCCGCGCGATATGTGGTCCGCGAAAACCACGCGTTCATTCGCGCGGGGATTGGGTACCTCCTCTTTTTTGCAGAGGCGCACCCGCTTATCGGCTTCCGGAGGCAGCAACCCCTCCCTATGGATCTCCTTGATGCTCTTGTTCATGGTGTTGGACGAACGCAAGTCGCCCGAGTGCGGTGCGGGTGGCGCGAGAACTTCCTCCGTCGCGCTCGACGAAGAAACAGCGGCGCCACGCTTCTTGCCTCCTGCCATGGACGCTGGTGCGAGCTCGCGGAGAAGAAGGGTAGAGAACGAGGAAGACGAAGACTGAGGAAGACGGAGGCTAGGGAAATCTTCACCGTTTCACCTAAGGCCCGTACTTATACACAGAGCCGCCCAGTCCTGACCGTTCGTTGAGCCACGTGGCATCCATCGCAGCTGCCGCGTGCGAAGGCGAAACGAAAGGGCGGCGGATGCAGTTTCGTGCCCCGATCCTAACAGTGGATCGAGCGCATTTACTGCGCGCAGTTCGCGTAAAAACCGGGAACGACGTCTCGTTTCCAGTCGAAAAGCTGACAGGGTGGGCCAGCACTTCTATTCTCGCTCCATCACGTCCCATCGGGAGGATAAAGTGCGCCATGACGTCATAGCGTACATCATCAAGCTGGAGAATCTTTCGAATGAAGGCTCCAAACACGAAATAACTTCGTATGGACAAATTGTGACGTGAAATTTCTTTCACAAGAAAAACAAAGACCCTAAACACGAAAATTCTTTTGTATGGGCACAAAACTCCAAACACAAAATTCTTTCGTATGGACAAAAATAGCTTGGTTTTCCTACTCGGGAAACCACATGCCTAAAACTCTGCGGGTGTGCAGATCCTGCCACCCCATCACATGATGTCTACACATCACGAACCTGGATTGTTCAGCCGACTAGGCACATCCGGATGCCATATTCTTTCGAATATGAAGGTAAGACCCAAAAGATCTCTCTTGAGGGCCTGGAATCACACTCAAGCTGCGTCCTCCGATAAAATTCCGTGTCAACAACACGAAGAAAAATCCTAGCGGACGCGCCGGGTACCCCCATAGGTTAAGTTCGACTCGGTAAGACCTCCACGGCCCAGTCGCAGTGATCACCTCATCGGGTTCGAGTCGGAGGTCTCGAATCTGTGTAGGCCAGAACTGTTTTTGCCCTAGTTGCAATTAATTGGCCCTGATCTTTCGGGAGAGCCAAGCTGCTGCGCCACATCCTTCTGCGATCTTATAGGCTTGTGCTCCGGTTTCTTGAGTTTTGTTTTCGTCATCGCAAACTTTCTATTATCTGTGTGAAACCTTGTGACTTGGTTGTGTCAACCTACCCGTGGTTATGTTACTATCATGCTTCCTAACATTATTGTGGACTTGTTTAGACTGCTTGGTGTCTAAAACATAGAGGGAACAAAGCCTATGAAATGTGTGCCTCATGGGACACATGTCGAGGAGGAGCTCCGTCTATTTTTTGGAGATCATTTCTTTTTGTTCACCTTGTTTATCCCTGTGAATATTTATGTTGTCATCAAACACCAAAAATGGGGAGATTGAAAGTGCATTTTCAATCTCTCTATGTTTTGTGTGTTTGTTAACAACATAAATGAGTTTTAACCGTGTGTACTATTTGTTGAAAAGGTTATAGCCATTATCAGCACATAAACGGTGTAAAAGAAATGGTGAAGAATATGTTTTCAGTGCAATCGGGAATTATTCCAGATCCATCCGGAATTATTCCGGACCATTCCAGAGCGATTCCGACATGACCGTGAAAAACTCGGTTGCAATCCATAATTATTCTGGGTGATTCCGGGGTCCGGATTTATTCCTGAGGGATTCCGACATGGCCTTGAAAACCTCTGTTGCCATCCGGAATCATTCCGGACCAATCCGGAGCGATTCCGACTTGAACGTGAATTCTTCTGTTGCAATCCGGATTGCTCCGGATTATTCCGGGTGCCCGGAATTATTCCGGATTGTACGTCGACTACGCTGAAAACAGCTAGTTTCTTGGTGGAGCTATAAATAAATGCTTCCCTTCTTCCCCAAGGGGTAGCTCATCCAGAATTAAAGTCCCCATTGATTGAGCTCACCCACCAAGTTAGATCTCCTATCTCCTCCACCCAAACTTGTTGAAACTTGGAGGATTGAAGGAGAAGACCCGGATCTATATCTTCACCAACCGGATTTCATTTCCCCTATCATTTGCTTGAGGGATCTTTTCCTAGGGTTTCCTCTTGTGGAGAACCTAGGCTTCTTGCTACTCTTGGTGATTTTTGATTGTTGGGAGCCCCCAATTTGGTTGTGGGTGTGTGCCCCAAGCTTGTTTGTAAAGGATTCGATTCCCACCTCAAAGGGGATCAATAGTGGAAGGTGGAATAGGCCTTTGTGGAGGGGTTCATCGAAGAATACGGCGAGGCCTTTGTGGCATTGAGTAGGCCTTCTTAGCGAGCTCACACCCCTCCAACGAGACGTACTCCCTTAACAAGGAGGAACTCGGGAATACATCGTGTCTCCGCGTGCTTCCTATCGGTTATCTCGTTGCCTTATCCTTTACTCACTTGTACTTGTTGCATTTATCGTTGTACTAGTTGCATTAGTTGCTATCCTTGTCATATAGGAAATTCAACTTAGTTGCACTATCTAGAGAATTTACCTTTGTGTCAAGCCTAATTGTGAAGAAAAATTAAAATTGGTCGTAGCACCTATTCACCACCCCCCTCTAGGTGCCCATACTTTACTTTCAACTACTGCTGGTGTTATAAAACTGTTACCACTGATAAATTGTTGCGAGCAAGTCTACTTTCAAGTGTTGCTGAACTGACAACTCATCTGTTAAGGCTTATAAATATTCTTTGGCTCCCCTTTTTTCAATAGATTTGGGTTTTACTTCCCTCGAAGAATGTTGCGATCCCCTATACGTGTGGGTCACCAGGACTATTTTCTGGCGCCGTTGCTGGGGAACATAGCTTTATTTATTTTCTCACTTGAACGTGATATTGTTCGCTGCAAGCTTTTCATCATGGGAAAAACTCGTGATTGGAAGGTCCCTATATTACCATCAACTACAAGGAGAGGTACAACTCAGAACACCTCTATTGCTCTGATTCACCATCTGTAATAAGTAAGCTTCTGACACCACCACATGCTACACACACTACTGATTCTACTGAGTATGAAAATGCTTCTGATACTTTTGATGATGCTTCTATGGTGCTTGATTATACCGATTCACTAGGTCCTTTCCTACATGCTATAATTGCTAGATCTAAATAAATTGAAAATGTTGAAATTCCTATTGAAAATGCTAGTAGACCTGTTAATTCACCCGACTCTAGAGAAATTACTAGTGATGATCTTTATGAAACATATATTGAACTTAATGATGACTTTATTGAGTAAGTTCAAGCTACTACTACTGAAAGTTCTCTTAAGAGTCTTCTTGCAAGACATGATGTTAAACATAAATCTTCTCCTGATGCTAGGTTTCCTACATCTCCCATACACATTAAGGATAAGGATTATGATTTCTCTCTAGATTTATCTTACATATATATTGTTGAGAAAGAACCTTTTTGTGGTACTGAAAATGAACGTGCTATGGAACATACGAATGAGCTATCATCTTTGAGGAGTTTATTTTCTGATGATATTAAGAAACACACTTATTTTGTCGCTAAGATTTTTCCTTTCTCATTGAAAGATGAAGCTAAAACTTGGTTTAACAATTTGTCGCCTAGATCTATTACTAGTCCTATTGGTTTGGCTAATGCTTTCTTTCAGAGATATTTTCCTGCTTGTGCTCAACATGCTGCTTTGCAAAGCATCTTTAACTTTAAGCAAATTGAAGAAGAGAAATTTCCTGAATCTTGGTCAAGGTTTGGTTCTTTAATAAGAGCTAGCCTTGGAAATCCATTACCTAAAAAATGAGCTCCTTGATATATTTAATAATGGACTAACTGTTGAATCTAGGACATATCTGGATAGTTGTGATGGTTGTGTTTTCATGAAAAGAACTCTAGAAGAAGACGAGGAGTTACTTGCTAATATAAGCAAGAATCATGATGATTGGACTATACCTGGGACTACACCAACACCAACACCCAAGTGATGAGGGAAGCCAAGAAATATCTTAAAGAGAGTGGTATTAAATCTGAAGATGTGAAGCATTTACCACCTATAGAAGAATTATGTAAGCCAATTCCTCACCCATCCACAGTTGAGGTACACTCCCTCCAGTATTTTGATAATAGAGATATTCCCTATTCTAAACCACCTGATCAATGATTAGATGAATTTGATAATTATGTTGTTAAGCAAGATAATTTTAATATGAGAATGCAGAATCATCTAATGGAAAACTCGAGAGCTATTGATAATTTGCATGGTATTATTAAGAGAACCTCTAATGATGTTAAAATGCTTGTTATTGTTCAAACTCAAATTGATCAACTTATTAAGGTGCAAAAATAATTGCTAGCTAATCCTTTTTGAGAAAAACATGTTTATGAAATAATTACTAGAAGTGGTGTTTCTACTCAGGATCCCTTGTATCCTGATGGTCATCCAAAAATAATTGAACAATATTCTCAACAACCTAAAAACAATAGTACTTCTTCTAAGAAAAATAAGAAGAAACATAAAACTGTTGTAGAATCTCCTGAATCTGCTAAATATCCTAATAGTATATCTATTTCGGATGTTGAACTGAAAGTGATAATGATAAAAGTGATACTTCTGATAAATAAGAAATTGAAGTTGAACCTGATAAGCAAACTAAACTTCAAAGTACACTAAGGAGGATTTCGTTGCTAATAAACATGGTAAAGAAAGAGAACCTTGGGTACAAAAACCAATGCTTTTTTCTAACAAGAAACATAAATCAAAGGAAGAAGAAAATTATAAAAAATTCTGTGAGTGGATGAAACCTTTTTTTTTTGCAAATTCCTTTGACTGATGCTATTAAACTTCCACCTTATTCAAAATATATGAAGGATATAGTCTCTGAAAAAAAGGAAAATTCCTAATGAGGAAATTTGCACTATGCTTGCTAATTACTCTTTTAATGATAAGGTTCGAAAGAAGCTTGGAGATCCTGGTATACCAACTATTCCATGCTCCATTAGAAATAATTATGTTAGAACTGCTCTATGTGACTTGGGAGGAGGAGTTAGTGTTATGCCTTTTCTCTTTATAAGAGACTCTCTCTAGAAAAATTAATACACACTAATATATCCTTGCAAATTGCTGATAAATCTACCTCTACTCTTGTTGGTATATGTGATAATGTTCCTGCTCAAGTGTCTAATAATTGTTTGATATTAACTGACTTTGTTGTGTTGGAAATGCGTGAAGATGATAATATGTCTATTATTCTTGGGAGACCTTTTCTTAACACTGCAGGGGCTGTTATTGATTGCAACCAAGGAAAAGTAACTTTTAATGTTAATGATAAAGAGCATACCATTTATTTTCCCAACAAGATTGATAGGAAATATGGTCTAAATTCAATTGAAAATATTGAGACCATCAAGATTGGAGAATTCTGTTGTCCTATTCCAATGCCACAAAAATAATACGAAATTATTATGATTGGTACTATGTATATCAAAGTTGAGGTAACATAATCATTTAGTGATATACAAAGTTTTGCTTCATAATTTTTTTTTGGTAACAAGACTTGATCAACCTTGTTAACACAATAATTTGAAATGAAGGAAACAATGTTTTCACTTTGTTATCACCATGTTTACGTCTGTTTTCACCATGCCCACCTTTTTTTCACCATGCTACACATGTTTCCATCATCCACACTTTTGTTTTCACCATGTCTACGTGTGTTTTCACCACGTTTTCCTTTGTTTTCAGCATGTTATGTATGTTTTCACCACCCATAATTTTGTTTTCACCACTTCCACCTTTGTTTTCACTTGGTATTTACACATTAGAATGTCTTAGAACCCCTGTAGAATTGGTTTTGGTTCAATTTCTCGAAAATAAAGTTTCTCGAAAAATTCCAGAAAAATTATTATAATTTTTTTTACGTCAAAAATGAGGCAGAGAGACACTTGGGACACCCCAGGGGGACCCCCCATGCAGGGACACCACAGGGTGGCGTGGGCAGCCCCCTGGGCACGCCAGCACATGGTGTGGGCCTCCTGGCCCCCCACTTCCTCTCCTCCCTACCAAACATCCCACTCTCTCACCCAAACTCAAAAACATTTCTAGAACCCGAATTCTTGCTGTTCTTCCTCGGGATTTTTCGATCTCCTTGCTCAACCCATCTTTGTTGCTGAAATTTGGAGCATTTGCTCTCCGGTATGTGACTCCTCCGATTATCCAAGAAGAATATTGTTTAGTGGAGTATTTCTTGAGTATTTTGGTACTGTAGGTGACACCTTATGTGAGTTTTCGTTCTTGATTTAAGTTTAAATAATTTATTTTTGATGCATGTATAGATCTCCTATAAGTCTCCATAGTAGTTTCTATCATATAGTTGCTTGAAATCAATTTTGTGATGCTTGTTAAAAATTTCAGAAATGGACAACTTCAACTTTGGAGAATTTTTTAAGAGTGATGCACCTAGGAGGACAAGGGACTCGCGCTCAGATACTCTGCCGAGACCATCTTACAACGAGAATCTCATTGCACCGAGTATCGATAATGCTGGAGACGATAGAATTGCTCATCCATCTAGTTTTCATTGCTATACATTTTTAAGTGGTGCAAGCATACTTGATGACTTCTTGATGCTGGTTGATAGGGTTGGATTAACTAATTACATGAATGATGAAAGCCCTCAATATGCCATTTTAACAAAAACTTTTGTTTAGAGCTTTACCTTCTATAACTCTCAATATAACCCATATGTTGCATTTAAAATCTATGGTAGACCTTTTTGCATGCTTTTAGAAAACTTTTGCGGCATCATAGGAATCAACGCATCTGGGACAGCGAGGAAGATTCAGGAATGACCCGCTGATTTTATGGGGCTCTATTGAGGAGTTACAAATTATGATGACCGCACAGCTCGGCGTGGCAAGATAAGGAATATTCAGCTTCCCGCTCTTAGATACTTCACTTAGTATCTCTCTACTAATGTTCTTGGTAGGGAAAACACTGGTAATATTTCAAATTACCATCTTGCTTTTCTTGCTACTGCACTTAACATAAGCAGTAAGTATAACCTTGGTGCTCTCATTGCTCGCCGCTTAGCTGCTAGAGGACCCATTTATGGGAGCATTATTGCTACACGTATATTAACTGCTCTAGGCCTTTCTATTGCTCACAATGATGAACTGCTAGATCCTCGTAGACTTGATCTCGTTTCCATGAAGGCTCATCATTTTGTACTGCTAACTCTAGTGTTGTACATCCAGTGTATAGATTTTTATTTACTGACGGAGATGAAAGGGAAGTTACTTTGTCGCAACATGTTTTGTTCAAAGTAGCAGGATGCCATGATCGCACTCGGAGGGGGAGCTAGATGAGAAGTTGCACTTGCTGGAATTCCATAAGAAGCAAATGGCGCAGAATGTGCCCTCCGAGGACTACACCGCACAGTACACCGGGGTGTCCTCGAGCTCATATCAGGAGGATGGCCAATCCTCGACCCACTATGGGGGTGCCACTTCATGGACCTCTTGGGATTGACCTCCGCTTAGGCCAAAAGCCTAAGCTTGGGGGAGGTATGCCGACATCACACTCATTTTCATATCATGGTTCTAACGGTTCTTTGTATATCCATATTTTCGCTTCTTTAGTTTCTTTCACTTTGTTATTGTTTTGTTCTTGCTTTCCAAAACACAAAAAGACCAAAAATATTTCTGTTATTTCTCTTTATTTGTTTCTTTAGTTTCTTTCATTGGTTTTCTTTGTTTGCTATTTCGGTTTAATATTCAAAAAGCCAAAAGGATTTTGCTTTGTTTGCTTGTTTTTCTTCTGTTCTTGTTTTAATTTTGAAAAGCCAAAAATATTTGTTCTTCTTTGGTTCTGTAAAGGTGTTGCAGAGTTCATCGGTCTTCCATGTCTCCATGAAGCTTAGTTATCAATTTATATCATTCGATCCACACACAAGTGAAGAGCAATAATGACGAGTTACAACTATTTAAGCTCTGGTGGGAGGCTGGTATGAACTCTATTTGTTTTCATTTTTGTACATATACTCATCCATGTGGACATGCTTAGTTTGTTCGTGTAAGGTGTATGTTTTTAATGGATTCTTAGTAGTTCGTTATCTCTCATGTTTAGTTCCAACTTACTAATATTAGATAGCATGTCGTATAAATTTTTGCTTGCATTGTTTTATTCATAGAAGGGTATGACATTGTGGTATCTTCCTCTAAATGTTTCACTTCAATTGACTTGGCACATGCTCACGCATGCATAAGACTGAAAACAAAAAGTCAATTAAGCGTCAACGACTTATTTTTCCTCAGAGTATTTGTATCACTTTTATGCCCCCGTTAATTTTATTTTGTCGCAAGCATTATTATGACGGTTATTGCTCTCTTGATTGTCGCTCCCAGTCTATTCCTAGCCTTCACATGTACTGAGTATGAGCTCTACTCATCCATCCAACTCCCAAAAACCAAAGTTTGCCAAATGTGTCCACCATACCTACCTACATGTGGTATTTCACCTCCACTCCAAGTAAATTTGCATGTGCTACCTTTAAAACTTTCAAAAAACTTCTCGTTTTGTGACACTGTTTTAGCTCATGAAGAACTAGTAGTTGAGTTTGTTGTCTTCCATGCTATTTAGGTACCCTAACTTGCATGCTTCATTTTCCCGTCATTAATTTTGCAAAGAGCTGGTTAGACCATTATAACATCAAAAAGATAAACAACTAAATAGGCACTCCTCCATGGTATGAGATTGTTGGCAGGCACCCAAGGATTCGGTTAGCCATGGTTTGCGAAAGCAAGGTGGGGAGGAGTGTCATACTATATAAATGCATGCTATAAATGCTTAATATAAATAACTCGGAACCACTCTCAAACTTTTTAGTATGGAAGATAACAAGGACTCTATTACCATTAGTTGACATGAACAACTACCTCTCAAAATCATTTTACTTGTGTTTTCAATAAAATAAAAATATCTAGCACATGTTAATATTTTGTTCCCTCTACGAAAGGCCTTTCTTTTACTTTTATGTTGAGTCTTCACCTTCTCAGTTTACTCACTTTCTTAAGAGCATAGTTGGCATTCTTAGTATAATGTGCTTGTCCCAGGATACGATTAATTGTGGTATAACTTTGATGCTTTTATCTTTGATATCTTTACTTCTAGTCTTAACTTGAACCTTAGAGGTTCAAGGCATTTATGTTTTTCTCCACTATTAAGGGCAAGAGAGATACCACTTTATCACACCCTATTATGAACATCGCAATCCTGTGAATTGATATATTTCATGTTGCATTTTATTAGTGTGTTGGAATATCTTCATAGTTTGCATAACTATTAGGTGACTTCATTTTGCATACTTCTTATTATGAATTGCCTCAGCACTTGATCATATAGTGAGAATATTTACATCATGTGAGACAAATGTGTTCGTAAAAGTCTTTTATCGCACTCAGTTGTTAACTGAATTTCTCAAGGACAACCAATAAGCTAAGATTGGGGGGCGTTGACACGTCCAAAACGTACCTCCTTTTCCGAACACTTTTGCTATTGTTTCCCTCTAAACTTGTGAGTTTTGGATGCAATTAACACGGACCAACGTTGTTTTCAGCAGAATTACCCTCGTGTCTTGTTTTTGTGCAGAAAATTCAACTTTCGGGAAATTGCCCAGAAAAGACACAAAGTCCTTATTTCACCTGAAGACCCCCCGAGCCAGAAAAAGAGCTGGAGGGGGCAAGGAGGGACCACACCATGCCTGGGTGCGGCCCCGCTAGGTCGCGCCACCTGGTGGTTTGGCTTCCCCAGGCACCCCCTCAGGCCCCCCTTTCGACTACATAACCCCCTTAACCCTAAAACGGAGGGGGGTTTGTCTTGTTCGAGAGAAACACACCTAAGCGCCGCCGCCACCTCGAAAACCCATTTCGATGATCATAAGTTCCTATTCTGGCACCCTGCCGGGATGGGGATTCGAAGGAGATCATTGCCATCGTCACCGCCACCACTTCTCCATCAACCATCCATGATTCTCCCGTCCATGTGTGAGTAATCCCCGCTGTAGGATGAGAGGAATGGCAGGGATTGGATGAGATCAATCATGTAATAATGCCAGATTGTTTGGGCATAGTGCCTAGTTTCCGGTGTTAGTGCTATATATCGTTGTTGCAACTTGTTATTCTTAATGATTGTCACTAGGGCCCGAGTGCCATGATCTTAGATCCTAACATGTTTTGTTTCATGAGTATAATTATGTTTCTTGATAATATCTATAAGTTGTTTATAAATGTCGTTGTCCGGAATCCGAGGCCCCGAAGTGACAATAATCGGGACAACCGGAGGGGGTGGTTGCAATGTGAGGATCACATCTGTTCATGGAGTGTTAATGTTTTGCTTCAGTGCTTTATTAAAAGGAGCACCTTAATTACCAGTAGTTACCTTTGAGGCCCCACTGCAAATGGGCTGGTAGGAAAAACATGTTGTGCAAGTTTCTCATTGCGAGCACGTACAACTAAATTGGAACACATGCTTATGGTTTTCCTAGTACTTGGATGCTTATTATTATCTAGCTGCAATGGCCACCTTATTATTATTACTTGAACTATTTTATCCATGCAACGCCTGTTCATCCATAACATATGCCTATGGTACTTCAATCCTGTTGTTTCCTACAATAACTACTGTTGTTCCTATTCTACTCATGATGTAATTTTACTACTGCTGCTTTTATAAAATTGTTATCACTGATAAACTATTGCGAGCAAGTCTACTTTCAGGTGCAGCTGAACTGACAACTCATCTGTTAAGGCTTATAAATATTCTTTGGCTCCCCTTGTGTCGAATCAATAAATTTGGGTTTTAGAGCCTCATTCGGCCAGGAGCTACCGCTCACTCTCGCTCTTACGTGGCTCTCACATATCTCTCTCTCTCTCTCTCTCTCTCTCTCTCTCTCTCTTACTATCTCTAGCGGATATCCTACAGTGATACTGAAAGCGCATGGTGCCCTCATATGTGGTTTTGGTAATTAATGACAATCCTTATAGACTAATGTTTTTATTGAGTTATCTTTGTAGATCTTGTCCATAGGAATTAATGGAGTTCATGTGTTGAACTCGATTAGCTTCCTTGATGGCCATTGTTATATTCAAGGATTTATATGAAGAATGGTCATGGTTTGAGTTGAGCTTATTGCAAGTGTCTTGAAGTAAAGGATTAGGTTATCTTTCATTATTATATTCAAGACATCATATATTAAATAAAGAAGCAAAGATACAAGTTTGATCAAGCAAGTAATCAACACACAAAGCTATAAGATGTACCAAGTGGGATTGTGTATCCCATGGTATGGTAAGAATTTGATCATATAGCTTTGTGAACTAACTCATGATATGTGTGTGTGGAATATCTATGTGTGGTTAGGTATATTTCCATGGGCATGCATCAAAAGGAATATTTCTTATAGCCCATGGTCTATGTTGTCGTCAAGCGGTATTCGTCGTCAAGCTTGATGTGGAAGCTCAAGTAAAGCACCTCGAAGAAATCGTACTTTATGCTTGCCTCCCATTTGGAGTTTGTGGACTTGTGAATATTTGCCGATAAGAGTCTCTCCCATAATGGTGTATGGGGGGAGCAACTTGCAAGTCTTCATCAAGCGGAGCTTGTGCTAGCAAGCATGATCAAGAAAGAAGATCCAACTTGAGAGAGTCAAGATCGTCATCATCTAGCTCAAGTGGAATGCTCAAGGAAAAGGTACAATCTTGATAGCTTTTCTATTTTACCGTTATTGTGTCTTTGGGAGACCGGGTTATAGGATAGATAGTCGTACTATCAAGAGGGGCTCTCAAGTGAGTAACTTGATCGAATAGTTATGGAGAGCTCAAACCTTTGCATATCATCTTTCTTGGTTCTTATTTGGCCTTTTTCTCCTTGGGGTTTTATTGCTTGTCGTGATCTTCATGACAAGCCTTGGTTTCTCGAAAACGGATTTCCTAAGAAAAACTTGTTGCGTTTTCGGTGGTGAATATTATGTTCGTCTTTGAGAATGTTCCCACACCTTCTATGTGTGGTAAATTCTCCATTCCTTTGTGTTTGGATACTCCTTGCTGTTATCTTTCCAGTGCAATTGAATTTACCTCATTCAGAGTTCGTTTGCAAAAGTTATGAGGTTTCTAGTTCAGCTTCAATGATTTAGAAGTCAACCGGATATTTCCAACCGGATTATTCCATACCAACCGGAATATTCGGTTCTTATGAGGAGCTCTTTTTTGGCTAAGGACTAGAGTTTTCGGCACAAAAATCAACCGGATATTTCCAACCGGATTATTCCATACCAATCGGAATATCCGGTTCTTGAGCCTGTTTGGGACAGAATCCAACCGAATTATTTTAACCGGAATATTCGGTTCTAGAGTCTGTTCGGGACAGAAGAGAGCCGGAGATTTTAGACCGGGTTATTCGCTCCAATCGGATAATCCGGTTTGGTCAACTCCTTCGTGGTTTCAGATCTAAGGAAAAACAAGCAACCGGAATATCCGGTTCAAGTTTGAACCAGAAATTCCGTTCCCATTTTCAGCCTCAAACGGCTAGTTTTTTAGGGACCTATTTAAGGGGGCTTCTTCCCCATTGGTCCCTAAGTCTTCCAAGCACGAATTTTTCCCTTCTCCCCACCATTGTTGACCTTGGAAAGCTTACCCCTCTCCCAATCCCTCCTATGATTCTTGCATATATTTGAGGGAGAAGTTAGAGGAGATCTAGATCTACATTTCCACCAATCAATGTTCCTTCTTAGTGAGGGAATCCTAGTAGATCTTGACCTTGGAGTTCTTGGTGTTTCTCCTCCTTTGTTCTTCCTCTCTTATTCCCCATAAGCATTTGTTTCTTTGTTGGAATTTAAGAGTGAAGGATTTGAGCACTTGTGCTCTTGCCATATGCATCAGTTTTCTCTCTCCACGAGGATTCGTGGAAGCGAAAGATTATGAGCTTGTTACTCTTGGATCTTGGACCCTATACGACATGTGGTTTTGTTTGGAGCCTCCAATTGAGTTGTGGATGTGTGCCCCAAGATTGTGGTGACATCGAGAGCCTCCAATTAAGTTGTGGATGTGTGCCTCGAGTTTGAAGGTTGCCAATAGTGGAAGGTGAACTAGGCCTTTGCGGCAAGGTTCATCGGAGAATAGGGTGAGGCTTTTGTGGTGTTGAGTAGGCCTCTTGTGGCGAGCTCACACCCCTCCAACGATACGTACTCCCCTTGTGGGAGGAACTCGGGAATACATCATCGTCTCTGTGTGTCTCGGTTATTTCTATACTCGAGCTTTTTACTTATGCAATTTACATTGTGATAGCCTTCGAGCTTGAAGTTATATATGTTGCTATCACCGTGTTACTTGTCTTGCTTAGCATAAGTTGTTGGTGCACCTAGTTGAACCTAGAATATTTAGGTTGTGTGCTTGTTAATTTAAACACCTAGTTTATTTCCGCATTTAGCAAGCCTTAACCTGAATTTTTTTAATTGCCTATTCACCCTCCCCCCTCTAGGCGAGATCCTTGTCTGTTCATATACGTCTCAGACGTATCTATAATTGTTTATGCTCCATCTTTGTTTTCTTAATGTTCTTACATGTTTTTTACATGTTTTACTTCTTTTTCAGATGATTTCATGGACTAACCTATACCAAGATGCCTAGAGCCAGTTTTTGTTTCGTGTTGTTTTTATGTTTTTGGAAAAGTTCTGAAGAAAAGATTCGCCAAAAGTCCTGAAAATTAACGGAGGTCATTTTTTACTCGGAACAAAGACGGAATCCAAAGGAGAGCCGTAAGGGAGCCATGGGTCTACCACGGGGGTGCCAGGCGCGGGTCCCCCCTAGGACGCGCTTGGTGGGCCCCTCGTGTCCCTAGCCACCGCCTCATGTCGCCTATTTGCCTATAAATTCCCTTTAATCCTAAAAACTTTGGGGACGAAGAAATTTTCCACGAAAAACATACAGAGGCGCCGCCACCTCGAAAGTCCAATATAGAGCTTTTGAAATCCTCCTCCAACACCCTGCCGAGAGGGGGATCTTCACTAGAGGCCTCTACATCGTCATGATTTCCACTGGACAGATGTGTGAGTAGTCCATCCTGGGACTACGGATCCATAGAATTAGCTAGATGTTCTCTCCTCCTTGTTCTACCATGTTTAGATTTTGTTAGTTTCCCTACATGATCAAGATCACCGTTATGTTATTGCTACATATTGTGTTTGCTGGGATCCAATGAACCATAAGACTATGATTACTTTGTTCATGTCATATTGAGTTGCTTCACTTATATATTTAGAGAGTGTTAATTTTGTTTTGCAATGCTCTCCAGTGTGTATGATTGTCTTGGCTAAGTTATTGTATGCTTATCCAACAGGGGGTATATATGCTAGATAGTGGGTTCTTGCATGCCTCATTTATATTTGTGCTCGAGTGACATAAATGTGACAACTGGAGGATGTGATGTTGCCGCTAGGTAGAAAACATCAGTGTTCTTATATATGGATGGGAATTATTGCTTACATTACATATTGTTCTTATTGCATTTCTCTGTTGCACACAAGCAATCATTTTTTGCTGCAACTTAATACATGCGAGATTTGTTGGATTTCTGTCTCAAGGTAGATTTTTACTAATAGATGTTGTCGGATTGCGATCTATTTATCTTGACATAATGCCTACAATGTTAGAACCGGTGAAATATATTTTGTCATAATGGTATTGTTATATTTCATGATTTGTCAATTTTCCCAACTGTAATTTGTTCACCCAACATGTTTATTCTTTTTAGGAGAGGCACCACTAGTGAAACTATGGCCCCCAGTCCTACTTTCCTCATTGATTATCACCTCGTTTACTTGCTTTTCATCATTACTTACTTGTTGTTCCATTTTTATTTAATATTCTCCAACCATTTGATACAATTAATTCTCAAGTTTTCAGCAAGACAGTAAGATTGACAGCCTTGTCGAAAAGTTGGGAGCAAACGAGAGTATGTGTTTGTGTGTAGGTCCACGCTTGTCTCTCGTCATCAGCTACATTTCTGGTGTCATAGCTATAAGCAACCTACTGAGAAACTTCAAAGTCTTACTGGATTGATCACCCTGATTCCTTAACAAGGGGAATTTGTTGTTGGACTACACCATACCTTCCTCTTGGGGTCTCCTAATTAGTGTGTGATTTAATGCCATCAAGCTATATTTCTGCCGCCGTTGCCGGGGATTTCAAAGTCATCATAAGAAGGAAGTACACCGTCAAGACAACTATATTTCTCACGCCGCTGCCGGGGACTTCAAGCTCTCAGCTAGGGGAGTTACACACTTCCACTTTTTTTTGTTCTTGCCTAGTTTACCTTTAGTTCTCCAGTTTCTAGTCTTTTACTTGCGTTGTTAGTTTCCCTTGTTTTATTTTGCAAGCATGGGTATCAATGATACCACCAGGCGTTGTGCCTTTACTAGTACTAATAATAATGATTTAATATGCACACCAATTCCTCCACCTGCTACTACAACATAATTCTATGAGGTTAAACCAACTTTGTTGAATCTTTTCATGAAAGAACAATTTTATGGTATGGGAGAAGATGCTGCCTCTTATTTAAGTAACTTTGTTGAGTTATGTGATATGCAAAAATATAAACAGATAGATAGTGACATCGTGAAATTAAGACTATTCCCTTTCTCTTTAAGAGGAAGATCTAAAGAATGGTTGTTGTCTTTGCCTAAAAATAATATTGATTCTTGGACTAAATGCAAAGATGCTTTTATTGGGAAGTATTATCCACCTGCAAAAATTATACAATTGAGGATTAATATTATGAACTTTAGACATATTTATAATGAACATGTTGCTCAAGCTTGGGGAAGAATAAAACTATGGTAAAGAATTGTCCCACATACGGATTAACTACGTGGATGGTTGACCAAGCTTTTTATGTAGGATTAAATTTTTATTTGAGGAATTTATTGGATTCGGCTGCATGAATATCACATTAGGTGCAGAAAACGAGTTATTGCATGATTTGATGACAAACTATTCCCAATGGCACACAGAAAGGGCTCCAACAAGTAAAGGGTCGATTTTGTTGGGGAGGTTTGTCGAGTGTTCGTAGTAGCGTGATGACCCACAAGTGTAGAGGATCGCAACAGTCTTTGAGGGTAAGTGTAACCCAATTTATTTATTTGACACAAGGGGATCCAAAGAATACGCCACACCTCAGAAGTACTTACAAAAATACATTAGTAATAAAAGGTGCAATAACATAGTGGATGGAGTGGTAATGTGATACTTCTCTAGCGTCCTCAACACACCTAATATAGTGGCAATTTTATAGATGCACTAGTTCAACGAGAGATAGTGAAAGTGGTGAAATATGGAGTGAAACAAGTCATATGTGTAATCTATAATAAACGGACCAGCAAGGAAACAAGTAGTAAAAGCATGTAAAAACAGTAGCAATACTAGTAAAAAATGGACTAGGGTTCACAGGTTCAGTAGTGGTAACTCTCCAAACAATAGAACGCGCGTTGGGTAAACAAATTACAGCTAGGGAATTTACAAATAATGGGGTCATAACAATTTTATTATGACGAGATATAGTTCACGGGTTCTAACATGGTAGTCATTACATCAAGACATATAGACCGCTATCCGGCATGAATCCATATCTAATAATCCACCTTAAGGAAGCTATCCAGCAAATCTCTCTGGTATTAAGTTCCAGCAATGAAGTGATTTCTTTGTGTGCAACAGATAATTGCATTAATATGTAATGTAAGAAATGGATCCCATGCGTAGACAAGATCACTGCTGTTTTCTCCCTAGTGGCAACAACACATCCCTCACCAGTCACGTTTCTGTCACTCGGGCAGAGATGTAAGGAAGGCATGAACCCACTATCTATCATAAATACTCTCTCCTGGAGATGCATATAGCTATGTTATCAATGAAGGGTTCGTTGCATAGAAAACAAAAATTTTCCTACGCGCGATAAACCTGAATGGCCAAGATCTAATCTATGAGATGAAAGGCAACAGGGAGAAAGAGAGTCTTGAGATAACATACCCTCGAAGACTCAAAGTGGTACGAGATAAAATCTCCTTGTTGGCGTAGTCGTACTCACGCCGATCCCGAGCGAGAAGAAGTGCACCGCAATCCAGCGGTGCCTCCGTAATCTGTCACACGCTCAGCTCGATGAAGACTTATGTTCCCTCGATCCAGCGGGTAGCAGAAGTAGAGGATCCCCGCGGAACTCCAGCAGCACGACGGCGTGGTGGTGGTGAAGAATCCCACGGTCAGGGCTTCACCAAGCCGGAGACCATGGAATGGAGCAGCGGGTGGAGGGAAAAGGGAGTGGGAAAGTGTGTGGAGAAGAGGGAGCTCTCACCCTCCTTCTATAGGGGAGGGGGAGGCAGCCCAAGGGGGGTACGTTCAGCCATGGGTGCCCCCACCCCTTCCTCTCTTTATGTGAGTGGAAGCCCCACTCACACCCACTCATACTCCCTTAATTTTCCACTTAGAAAATCCAAAGGTTTCTCTTTAATAAATAAATGAAACATTTTTTATTTCTTTATTTATATTTGTTAATTCCATTAACAAACATTTGCATGCAGCACCTCGAATCATTTGTTAATTCTATTAACAACCATTCTATGAAAAAACCCTTGAACTATTTCAATTTTCCCCGAAGCAATTTTTCGGAGCTGCCCAAAATATTCTTCGTTATTCCCTATCCTCTCTAACGCTTCATCGAACCTTAAGTGTGTCACCCTACGGTTCGTGAATAATATAGACATGATCGAGACTCCTCTCCGATCAATAATCAACAGCGGGATCTGGAGATCCTTGATGACTCCTATATATTCAACGATGACTCTCGTGATCGTGTGAACCTTTCAACGTCGTAACGATTTCCCTTTGTCTCGCGATATTTTACTTGCCCGAGATCCGATCATCGGTATCCACCATACCTTGTTTGATCTCGTTACCCGACTAGTACTCTTTTCTCGTTCCCGTGATATAACATCCTTGTGATCATATCACGTGCTTGCAAGCGGTGTCGATGTGATATCACCGAGCGGGCCCTGAGTATATCTATCTGTCATATTGGATGGACAAATCCCACTCTTGATCCATGAGCCTCAACTAATAATTTCCTAATACCCAATGGCACCTTTATAGTCACCCTCTTACGGTGTGACGTTTGATGACACCAAAGCATCCTTCTGGTATCAGTGATTGACATGATCTCATGGTCTAAGGAATAATGTTACTCTGAATGTAAGACATAACAACAAAACTAAATGACTTGATCGTATTGTTATACTTAGTTAGGGTCTAAGTTCATCATGTCATTCTCCTAATGACATGACCCCGTTATTAACAACATCCAATGTCTATGATCAGGAAACCTTGATCATCTGTTAATCAACGAGCTAGTTAAAAGAGAGGCTTCACTAGGAACGTTGGTTTGTTTATTAATCACACATGTATCGACGTTTCCGGTTAATACAATTCTAGCATGAGAAATAAACATCTATCATAAACAAGGAATAGCATAATAAACACTTTATTATTGCCTCTCTGGCATATTCCCTTCAGTCTCCCACTTGCACTAGGGGCAATAATCTATATTACATAGTGATGAATCTAACACCCATTGAGTTCTGGTGTTGATCATGTTTTGCCCTTGAGAGAGTTTTAGTCAACGGATCTGCCACATTCAGATCCGTATGTACTTTGCAAATCTTCACATCCCCATCTGCGACATGCTCACGGATGGAGTGAAAACGGCGCTTGATGTGCTTGGAATTCTTGTGAGACCTTCGTTCCTTAGCATTGGCTATGGCACCATTGTTGCCACAATAGATAACCATTGGATCCAACGCACTTGGAACCACACCTAGTTCGGATATGAACTCCTTCATCCAAACTGCTTCCTGTGTTGCCTCCGAGGCAGCAACATATTCCGCTTATGTTGATGATCTCGCTACCACGGATTGCTTGGAACTCCTCTAGCTTACAGCTCCTCCATTCATAACAAATACGTACCTGGACTGAGACTTAGAGTCATCGGGATCAGTGTCAAAGCTAGCATCAACGTAACATCTTGCGACGAGCTCTTCTTCACCGTCATATATGAGAAACATATCCTTAGTTCTTCTCAAGTACTTAAAGATATTCTTGACCGCCGTCCAGTGTTCCAAACCTGGATCGGATTGGTACCTACTAGTCAAACTAATAGCATGTGCCACATCCGGTCTTGTACATAGCATAGCATACATGATAGAACCTATGGCTGAAGCATAGGGAATCATATTCATTATCTCTCTATCTTCTGTTGTAGATGGACATTGAGTCTTACTCAACGTTTTGCCTTGCAACATAGGTAAGAACCCCTTCTTACTCTCTTCCATTATGAACTTCTTCAGAATCTTGTCAAGGTATGTACTTTGCGAAAGTCCAATTAAGCGCCTTGATCTATCCCTGTAGATTTTGATGCCTAATATATAAGCTGCTTCTCCAAGGTCTTTAATCAAAAAACTACTGTTCAAATAACCTTTTACGCTTTTTAAAAGTTCTATATCATTTCCAATCAACAATATGTCATCCACATATAGTACTAGAAATGCTACAGAGCTCCCACTCACTTTCTTGTAAATACAAGCTTCTCCGTATGTTTGGACAAATCCAAACCCTTTGATCACCTTATCAAAATGGAGGTTCCAACTCCGGGATGCTTGCTTCAGTCCATAAATGGAACGCTGAAGCTTGCACACCTTGTCAGCATTCTTAGGATCAACAAAACCTTTGGGTTGCATCATATACAACTCTTCCTCAATGTCACCATTGAGGAACGCTGTTTTGACATCCATCTGCCAGATTTCATAATCGAAAAATGCAGCAACTGCTAACATAATCCTAACTGACTTAAGCATCGCTACTGGTGAGAAAGTCTCATCATAGTCAACTCCTTGAATTTGTCGGAAACCTTCTGCGACAAGTCGAGCTTTATAGACGGTCACATTACTATCAGCGTCAGTTTTCTTTTTAAAGATCCATTTGTTCTCAACGGACTTGCGGTCATCGGGTAAGTCCACCAAAGTCCGAACTTGGTTTTCGTACATGGATCCTATTTCGGATTTCATGGCTTCAAGCCATTTGTATGAATCTAGGCTCATCATCGCTTCATCATATGTCGCAGTGTCATCACCTCCATCTACCATGAAGTTTAATACGGGATCTCCGTACAGTTTAGGAGTTGTACGTTCCCTAGTTGACCTGCGAGGTGCGGTAGTTTCCTCTACTGAAGTTTCATGATCTTGATCATTAGCCCTCTCTTCAACTGACAGGGTCGACACCGGAACAACTTCCGGCGCTGCACTACTCGCCATTCCAAGAAGAGAAGGTTCAATAACCTCGTCGGGTTCTACCTTCCTACTATTCACACCTTTCAAGAGAAACTCCTTCTTTAAAAAGGATCCATTCTTGTCAACGAAAATCTTGCCTTCGGATATGTGATAGAAGGTGTACCCTATTGTTTCTTTAGGGTATCCTATGAAGACGCATTTTTCCTCTTTGGGTTCGAGTTTATCAGGTTGAAGCTTCTTCACATAAACATCGCATCCCCAAACTTTTAGAAATGACAGCTTAGGTTTGTTTCCAAACGATAATTCATACGGTGTCATTTCAACGGATTTAGATGGTGCCCTATTTAAAGTAAATGTAGCGGTCTCTAGTGCATAACCCCAAAACAATAGTGGCAAATCTGTAAGAGACATCATAGATCGAACCATATCCAATAAAGTACGATTACGACGTTCGGAAACACCATTTCGCTGTGGTGTTCCAGCAGGTGTGAGTTGTGAAACTATTCCACATTGTTTCATATGCATGTCAAACTCGTAACTTAGATATTCACCTCCACGATCAGATCGTAGAAATTTAATCTTTCTGTTACGATGATTTTCAACTTCACTCTGAAATTCTTTGAACTTTTCAAATGTCTCAGATTTGTGTTTCATTAAGTAAATATACCCATATCTACTCAAATCATCTGTGAAAGTGACAAAATACCGATATCCACCGCGCGCCGATACACTCATTGGTCCACACACATCAGTATGTATGATTTCCAGTAAGTCTGTCGCCTGTTCCATGGTTCCAGAAAACGGGGTTCTAGTCATCTTGCCCATAAGGCATGGTTCACATGTTTCAAATGATTCATAATCAAGTGATTCTAAGAGTCCATCAGAATGGAGCTTCTTCATGCGTTTAACACCAATATGACCTAAGCGGCAATGCCACATGTAAGTAGCAATATCATCATTTAATTTAGTTCTTTTGGCATTCACATTATGAATATGTGTATCAATACTATCAAGATTCAAACGAAATAAACCATTCTTCTCAGGTGCATGACCATAAAAGATATTATTCATATAAATCGAACAACCATTGTTCTCAGACTTAAAGGAATAACCATTCTACATTAAGCAAGATCCAGAAACAATATTCATGCTTAATGCAGGCACCAAATAAAAATTATTGAGGTTTATAACTAATCCCGATGGTAGACATAGAGGCAGCGTCCCGACGGCGATCACATCAACTCTTGATCCATTGCCGACGCGCATCGTCACCTCATCCTTTGCTAGTGGTCGCTTATTCTGCAGCTCCTGTTTCGAGTTACATATGTGAGCAACCGAACCAGCATCAAATACCCAGGTGCTACTGCGAGTACTAGTAAGGTACACATCAATAACAAGTATATCATATATACCTTTGTTCACTTTGCCGGCTTTCTTATCTGCCAGATATTTGGGCCAATTGCGCTTCCAGTGGCAAGTACCCTTGCAATAATAGCACTCAGTCTCAGGCTTACGGCCATACTTGGTTTTCTTCTCAGGAGCAGCAACAGATTTGCCACACGTCTTGAAGTTAACCCTTGGCGTGCCTTTCTTTCCTTTCTTGAAACTAGTGGTCTTATTGATCATCAACACTTGATGTTCTTTCTTGATCTCCACTTCAGCAGTTTTAAGCATCGAGAGAAGCTCAGGAAGAGACTTCTTCATGCCTTGCATATTATAGTTCATCACGAAGTTCTTGTAACTAGGTGGCAGAGATTGGAGAACACGATGTATCCCTAGCTCATTAGGAATCGTTATTCCCAAGGCTATGAGCTTATCAGCGTACGCAGACATCTTGAGTACATGCTCACTAACGGAGTTGTTCTCTTCCATCATGCAGCTAAAGAACTTTTCTGAAGCGTCATAACTCTCAACTGCGGCATGGGAATCGAAAATCATTTTCAATTCTCCCACTGTAGCAAAAGAAGTGTTGTTCTCGAAACGTTTTCGAAGTTCTGGCTATAATCCATAGAGGATGCCGCAATGAACTATACTGTGGTCTTCTTGTTGAGTCAGATAAACATTTTTATCTTCATCAGAAGCATCATCAGCGGGCTGGTCACCTAGCAGTGCATCAAGAACGTAGAGCTTCTTGCAAGCGGTGAGGAGAATCCTCAGGTTAAGTGCCCAGTTGGTAAAGTTGCTCCCATTGTTCACTAATTTCTCTCTCTCCATGAACATATTGAAATTGAAGGTAGGTGGTGCCATGATCTACAACATATTTGCAAAGACTATTTAGACTATGTTTATGATAGATTAAGTTCAAGTTAATTCTAAAATTATCCCATGAACTCCCACTCAAAAAAAACATCCCTCTTAGTTGTCTTTAGTGATTACACTAACCAAATTCACTACACCGAAACCGATCATCACGTGAGACGGTGTAGTTGCAAATGCGAACATCAACATGTTCATCATATCATCCATATGACTCATGATTTACCTTTCGGTTACGTGTTCCGAGGCCATGTCTGTACATGCTAGGCTCGCCAAGTAGAACCGATCGCGTGTGTTTCAAGGCCATGTCTGTACATGCTAGGCTTGAAAACACCCGTTGTATGCGAACGTTGAGTCTATCACACCCGATCATCACGTGGTGTCTCGAAACGACGAACTTTCTTAACGGTGCATACTTAAGGAAGAACATATTATTATCTTGATATTAAGTGAGAGGGATCATCTTATAATGCTACCGTCGCGATCTAAGCAAAATAAGATGCATAAAAGGATAAACATCACATGCATGGATAATGTGATATGATATAGTCCTTCTTGCACTTGATCTCCATCTTGTGCATCATGGTATGATCTCCATCATTCCACCGGCGTGGCACCAAGGTCCGTGGCACCTCCATCTCGATTGTCCATTACAACATATAACATGGATATGATATACAGCACGCATGCCAGAAAATAAGACAACCATATGGCTCCAGCCGGTATGTCAATAATTTACAAAAGATATCATCTCATACATAACGTTTGTAACATTGACCATATCACATCACATGCCCTGCAAAAACAAGTTAGACGCCTCAAATTTATTTTCGCATATTTTACGTGGCTTTGGGCTTACGAGGATAGAACCGTTCATACCTACGTACAAGAACCACAACGTTGATAAAACATATTTTTAACAGCCCTTTGTAGATTAGATCTTAACTATAGTAGGATAAACAGACACCCGCAAGCCACTTATGCAATACACGTTGCATGTTAGTTGTGGAACAAGTCTCATGTACGTGGACATGTAAAGTTAGTCCGGGCCACTTCATCCTACTATGCCACTAAGATCATAAAATACTCGAAGAGGCAAAAACATGATCATCAACGCCCACATACTCCTATGTGTTCTACCCGTACAATTCATCTACGCATAGATCTGGCTCTGATACCACTGAAGGGTACGTTGCATAGAAAACAAAAGTTTCCTACGCGCGATAAACCCGAATGGCCAAGATCTAATCTATGAGATGAAAGGCAACGGGGAGAAAGAGAGTCTTTAGATAACATACCCTCGAAGACTCAAAGTGGTACGAGATAAAATCTCGTTGTTGGTGTAGTCGTACTCACACCGATCCCGAGCGAGAAGAAGTGCACCGCAATCCGGCGGTGTCTCCGTAATCGGTCACACGTTCAGCTCGATGAAGACTTCCGTTCCCTCGATCCAGCGAGTTGCAGAAGTAGAGGATCCCCGCGGAACTCCAGCAGCACGACAGCGTGGTGGTGGTGAAGAATCCCACGGTCAGGGCTTCACCAAGCCGGAGACCATGGAATGGAGCAGCGGGTGGAGGGAAAGAGAGTGGGGAAGTGTGTGGAGAAGAGGGAGCTCTCACCCTCCTTTTATTGGGGAGAGGGAGGCAGCCCAAGGGGGGTGTGGCTAGCCATGGGTGCCCCCATCCCTTCCTCTCTTTATGTGAGTGGAAGCCCCACTCACACCCACTCATACTCCCTTAATTTTCCACTTAGAAAATCCAATGGTTTCTCTTTAATACATAAATAAAACATTTTTATTTCTTTATTTATATTTGCTAATTCCATTAACAAACATTTGCATGCAGCACCTCGAATCATTTGTTAATTCTATTAACAACCATTCGATGAAAAACCCCTTGAACTATTTCAATTTTCCCCGAAACAATTTTTTGAAGCTGACCAAAATATTCTTCGGTATTTCGTATCCTCTCTAACGCTTCATCGAACCTTAAGTGTGTCACCCTACGGTTCGCGAATAATATAGACATGATCGAGACTCCTCTCCGATCAATAATCAACAGCGGGATCTGGAGATCCGTGATGACTCCTATATATTCAACGATGACTCTCGTGATCGTGTGAACCTTTCAACGTCGTAACGATTTCCCTTTGTCTCGCGATATTTTACTTGCCCGAGATCCGATCATCGGTATCCACCATACCTTGTTTGATCTCGTTACCCGACAATTACTCTTTTCTCGTTCCCGTGATATAACATCTTTGTGATCATATCACGTGCTTGCAAGCGGTGTCGATGTGACATCACCGAGAGGGCCCTGAGTATATCTGTCCGTCATATTGGATGGACAAATCCCACTCTTGATGCATGAGCCTCAACTAATACTTTCCGAATACCCAATGACACCTTTATAGTCACCCTCTTACGGTGTGACATTTGATGACATCAAAGCATCCTTCCGGTATCAGTGATTGACATGATCTCATGGTCTAAGGAATAATGTTACTCCGAATGTAAGACATAACAACAAAACTAAATGACTTCATCGTATTGTTATACTTAGTTAGGGTCTAAGTTCATCATGTCATTCTCCTAATGACATGACCCCGTTATTAACAACATCCAATGTCTATGATCAGGAAACCTTGATCATCTGTTAATCAACGAGCTAGTTAAAAGAGAGGCTTCACTAGGAACGTTGGTTTGTTTATTAATCACACATGTATCAACGTTTCCGGTTAATACAATTCTAGCATGAGAAATAATCATCTATCATAAACAAGGAATAGCATAATAAACAAGATAATCATACAAATCGGAGAACATGAAAGAACACATTAAAACACTATAAGAATATAAGTGAATATTCTCATATAATGACATGAACCAAATAGTCATAATTCCATGGTTCTCCATCATGTGAGGCAGCTCAAGAGACCACAATATTGAACATCGTGGGGGAGAGAGAGAGCACCACCTAGCCACTGCTATGAACCCGTAGTCCATGGGGTAACTACTCATGAAGCATCATGAAGCAGAACGGTCGATTGAGATGGCTTTGGGGACGATTCCCCCCTCCGACAAGGTACCGGAATAGGGTTGTAGAATCCCTAGATTGGACTTCCGAGGTGATGGCGCCTCTCTATATGTTTCATGGAAAATAACTCCGTCCCCGATAAAATTAGGTTGTAGGCATCTTATAGGGGAAGATGCGGCAAGAGACAGTGGCTAGGGTGCCAGGGCCCACCAAGTGCGACCTAGGGTGGGGCCATGCCTGGCACCCTTCTGGGGGCCACCTAGCTCCCCTTCGGCTCTTCTTTGGACTCCGTCTTTGTTCCGGCTAAAAAAAAAGATCTACGTCGAGCAAAAGAAAATAGTAACTGGCCCGAGGCATCTTATTAATAGGTTAGTGTATGAAAACATCCGGAAAACGAAGGAAAACATGTGAAAACAAGTGGAAAATGTAAAGTCATTGGATATAAAACAAGCATGGAGCATAAAAAATTATAGATACGTTTGAAACGTATCAGCATCCCCAAGCTGAACTCCTGCTCGTCCTCGAGTAGGTAAGTGATAATTTTTTTTGAGGTGACATGAAGCCAACACAATCTTGATCAACGTTATGTAAAAGCATTGCAAGTTGAGATCAAAGTGCTTCAACAAAGGCATGATAAATATTATTTGAACTAATGTAGACTTAGCAACTATGTTGCACATGAAAAGGAACACAAATAATTCACAATGAGTAATAATACATTAAAAGTGACATGTTTGTTTCAATCATAAAGAAAAACATAATAAAGTGGTATCTAGCTTGTCCTTCGTGTGGTAGAAAAACATAAGTGCTAGGACACCTTCAAAGGTCAAATGGTGTCTAGATACAAATAAATTTTAGAGCAAGCAATACAATAATCATTAAGCAATCAATAATAAATTTTCGGACAATGCACATTATACTCAGAATGACAACTATGATCTGTTAATTGGTACATAAAGTAAGAAGATGTAGAATCAACATAAAAGTAAAAGAGAGGCCCTTCATAGAGGGAAGAAATGATTACTCATGTGCTAGAGCTTTATTATTTAATAAAACATAGGTGTTGAAAATATAATTTTTGAGAGAGGTGTATGTCTATGTCAACAAATGCTATTACTGACTTATCATATTTTCATGTTTAATGGATTCAAGAGCGGCTTCCATAGGAAGAACCAAAACGTTCCCCCTTTCTCCTTTGTTTGTACAAGCTAAGTTCATAATTCCTCAAGTCCACAGTGTGAGTAGACTAAATATGATTGTCGTAGCTTATCTTTTGTGTGTTGGGCACCCAAATGCCTTCTCTTTTTGCAATATTAAGGACTAGCACATAATTCATGCTAGTCAAAGTGTAAAGAAAAAAAATGAAGAAATAATAAAGCACTTAATACTTCCTCATGAGCTAAACATGAACACAAAACACGTTTAATAATTTCAAAAGTTTTCAAGGTAGCACACAAGGAATTAACTTGGAGTGGCAGTGAAATACCACCTATAGGTAGGTATGGTAGACACATTGGAATCCTTTGTATTTTTTGGGAGTTTGATGCACGAGTAGAGCTCGTACTCAGTACAGGGTGAAGGCTGGCAAGAGATTGAGACCAACCAACTAAGAGAGCAATAACAGCCATAATCATGCATAGCAACAAAACATTATCAATCAAAGCATAAGTGATATTACAAGTCAAAAACTAAATTATCCTAAAGTCTAAAGGTGACTGATTTTATAGTCATAACATGGTATGATCATGCGCAAAGTCAATCCAAATGAATCATTCAAAGGAGAATACCACAATACCATGCTTCATTATGAGGAAACAACACATGATTTAATTCCAGTGGCACATTAAGCACTCTAAGTTATTTGATACTAGTCGTGATACATCATATACTACTAAGCACACAATTAAAATAACACCTAACATGACATGTCAAAGTCTAAGCCACAGTCAAAACAAGCTTCCTATTGCACCACTATAAGCATGAATTATTTTACTCTTCTCCAACACCAATCAACTTATTTGAAGAAACTCTCAAACAAAATAATTATTAATGATCAGAAGCTAATCATATATAAATGAAGCAAACCAATAAATTTTGAACAAAATCCGAGTGGAAAATAAGAGCAAAATGCAGTACTAGCAAAAATTGAACACTCATAGAACAATAAGAGTGAAAACTAGAGTGTTCTGAACAATGAAAACAGAGTGTGTCTTTCTTCAAACTAAAATATGCTCGGATCCAACCATTTATTATAGAAGCAAAACAAAAAAAACTAGAAATGATCGACGGTGTGTGTTCTATATATGAGGCATATGCTTTCGATAATTGTGTGCATCCATTTAACTATTATTTAATCCGTGCGCATGAACGCTCTAGCTTTTCTTTTCCTAATACGTTTATCTTGGTCTACTGTACATAGAGATGAAGAAGTGGAGTACGTAGATGACAAGGGCTAGCTACACAAGATCGCAAAACAGGGACGGAAGCTAGCTAAGAAAGCAATCGCCTTTCTTCCTCATCGTCATTGCGATTCTATCTTGTATGCATGTGATAGTATATTTTAGATGACTGGTCGTTTTGAAAACATGCGACCTAATCTAACGACTACATCGAGATGTGTATTCATGCACGCATGTACGTATGAAAATTATTTTGGTCACTCGTGTCTATCTTAGTTTGTAATGCATGGATGTGATATATATGAATCAAAAAAATTGGTTGCATGTCTATGTTTTACTTCTGAAAATCGTGCGTTGAACAATATATTTGATATATAGGTGTTGCACATGTATATACGGCTGAAATACGAAAACACCAACAAAAAACTGAAATATATACCGCTGGCGAACTTACCGATGTCGAAATTACCTACCGCTGGCGAAGTTAGCGCTAGTGAACAAGGGTGTGTTTGCCAGCGTAGCTCTACCTACAACCGGCGAACCGATGTTCACTAGCGGTACCCAGCTACCACTGGAGTAATAGCATCGGCGAAGCGCCGTTCGCCAGCGATAGTGAAATTATGTTGGTCACTGGTAGCCTTTCTCCTATTAGTGGAAATACTAATACCGGGTAAGGCCAGTGGAAAAGGATAGCATCTGACAGGGGAATGGGAGAATTCCTCCTGGAGCTGACATCTCTACAGTAGCTTTGCTCAAGAGCGCGTAGTATGGTCCAACTCGCATCCGGAGTTGTTAGCGTGACGCGCGTCACTAGTCACCACCGGTCACCTAAGAGATACCATGCAGGAGTGGAAGACGGCTTTTCTCCGCCTCGACGAGGCATGATACTTCTCCAATGTATCTATAATTTCTGATGCTCCATGATAATATTGCGCCAATTGCTACATGTTTTCTCCCTTCTTTATAGCATTTTTACACGTTTTCCAGTACTAACCTATTAACAAGATGCCAAGTGCCAGTTCCCTGTTTTCTGCTGTTTTTTATTTCAAAAAAGTTGTTCTGGAAATATTCTCGGAATTGGACCCCACAAAGCCCGAAATTCTTATTTTCCTCGGAAGCATCCAGAAGACCGAAGAGGAGTTGAATACGGGCACCAGGGGGCCCACACCATGGGGTGGCGCGCCCCCCTTGGCCGCGCCAGCTGGTGGGTTGGGGCCCCAGGGCTCCACCGCCTTTGCCTTTTCGCCTATTTATTCCCCTCTGATGGAAAATCCTAAGCACGTGATCAAATAGCCCCGAAATGTTGCACATCCTCCGTTGTCGTCAACCCTAGATCAGGGGGTTCTAAATCTGTTCCCCGGCACCCTGCCGAAGAGGAGATCATCACCAGAGGCCCCTTGAACACCATGCCTGCCTCCGGAGTGATGCATGAGTAGTTCATCCTTGGATTACGGGTCCATAGCAGTAGCTAGATGGTTGTCTTCTCCTCATATGCCTCCATGTTTAGATCTCGTGAGCTGTCTAACATGATCGAGATTGCTCTTCTGTAATTCTATGTGCTGTGTTTGCTGGGGTCCGATGAATATTGACCTTATGCCAAGTTGCTTATAGTCTCTATTGCATATGTTATTTCTGATCTTGCATGCTTTCCGTTGCTAGTGGTTTCTATGGACAAGTAGTTGCTAGTGACTCCAAGAGGGAGTATTTATGCTCGATAGTGGGTTCATGCCTCCTTTTCGCCTGTGCTCAAGTGACAGAAACGTGAAGGGGGGATGTGCTATTTCCACTAGGGAGAAAACAGCGGTGTGAGTGCCCGCGTGTACAATCATTGCTTACATTACACACATTGTTTAATGTGATTATCTGTTGCTTGCAACTTAATACCTGAGGGGGTTCAGATGTTAACTTGAGGGTGGATTATTAGTCATAGATGCAGTTGGATTACGGTCTATGTATATTATTGTAATGCCCACACTAAATATCATAGTAGTCATCATGTCATGAATGTGCACTATGGTGCAACCTCTATTTGTCAATCGCCTAGCTGTAGTTTGTTCACCCAGCATGCTATCTTTTATGGAGATACACCACTAGTGAACTTATGAACCTGGTCTATTTTCTCACACTATTAAACAAACCAGTACAATTCCCTGCTTTCTTTACTTGCTACAAGTATACACCGTTTTCCACAATATACGTCTAATCTTTTTTTTCCAGCAAGACCAGTGAGATTGACAACCTCACTGTACCGTTGGGACAAAGTATTTTGGTTGTGTTGTGTGCAGGTTCCGCGTTGTTGCTGACACCGGTGAGGCGCCATCACCACCGTCAGTGGCATCAACCTTCCGAAGATCCTCTTTCTCCTTCTGCCAATAATTGCATTTGTGTCTTAACCTCTTTCTTTTGAGAAAAAAGAGTTTTAAAAGGAGTTGTGACAGTAGCTAATGTGTTTTTGAGTGTTAGGAATGTGTTGAAACTGAACCATGTGAATTTATTATTTCGATTGCACTAACGTTGCTAATGAAGATTGTGAGAAATTTGGTGTGAAGGAAGTTTTCAAGGGTCAAGAGAAGAGGATGATATGATGTGATCAAGAAGAGTGAAGACCCTAAGCTTGGGTATGCCCCGGTGGTACATCCCAGCAAATTCCAAGAAGACTCAAGCGTCTAAGCTTGGGGATGCCCAAGGCATCCCTTTCTTCATCGACAAATTATCAGGTCACTTCTAGTGAAATGATATTTTTATTCGGTCACATCTTATGTGCTTTACTTGGAGCGTCTTTGATTTTTTTGCTTTCAAATTGTTTTTATTTTTGTAATAAGCTTGGTTGGACCCCAGCATTCTTTTATTGGAGAGTGACACGCTCCGCTTTTTCATGGGAATACTTTGTATTCTTAATCTTTGCCTGGCTGCTGCATTTATTTAGCTCCTGTTTTGCATGCATCTCTTATCAGAGATGTTAGTTTTAGTAGTGTTATGTGAGTACTCTCATGTTTTCTTGTTGTATAATAAAGAGTATTTTTGTTAAAACATATCTTGTATGGTCCTTGTTGGGAAAAGAAACAACTGTTTGAAGTAGAATTTATAACGGTGCAAGTATAAGCTTGTATAGACTGTGCCTAGAACTTTTTCATGCCATGCTAAATGTTATTTTAGTTTTAAATCCTTGTGGTTATTGAGTAGCATGAATAGCCTCAAATAGCTGAGAGTGTTTAATATGCCATTGAAATATTCATGAGTTGTCCTTGTCATAGTAAAGCATAAATTTATGGTATTCTCTTTCGAATGTTTTATTTGGTTTACTTGGTGCATGCTCACACCATATTTATGACTATGAACCAGTAACGAATAGCCTCCATGACCACTTAGTTTTTGAACTTGTGATACCGCTTATGCTTTAATTAATGATGTTTATGTCGCTATGCATGATTATGGCTCTTATGCTCTCTTGATTTGTCGCTCCGAGTCTTTTCTAGCCTCCATCTGTACTGAGTATGAGCTCTACTCGTACATCCAACTCCCTAAAACCAAATTTTTCCCATTGTGTCCACCATACCTACCTACATGTGGTATTTAACTGCCATTCCAAGTAAATTGCTCATGTGCTACCTTTAAAACTTTCAAAATTACTCCTATTTTGTGTTCCTATTTTTGCTCATGAGGACGTCAATGGAGAATCTTTATCTAACTTGTTGATTGGATTTCACACCCTGTACTAGTGGCTTTATCCGCTTATCCAAATGATAGAAGAGCTGGCAGCGGGGTGCCCAGCACCAAATTAATGCAAACAAATTCTCTTCACTATTTTTGCCCTCTGATTTATCAGTCAAAGCATAATTGTGTAAACAAAAGAGAAAGAGGGATGACCTACTACCCAGATGCGTCCTTCATATGGTATCCGCTCTTGTGAATCAGGTTGCCTTGTGACGTAGTGTATTTTCTATTTACCATGCGTTGACATTAGCATACACCTCTCCTAAAATATAGACACTCCTCCATGGTATGTGATTGTTGGCAGGCACCCGAGGATTCGGTTAGCCATGGTTTGTGAAAGATGGATGGGAGGAGTGTCAAACTTTAATACCTCTGTTTAATAAAATAAAAATCTCTAGCACATGAGTGATCCCTGCTTCCCTCCCTGAAGGGCCTTTCTTTTATTTTTATGTTGAGTCTCCATCTTCTAACTTTATGCACGGCTAAGAGAGCATTTTTTCCATTCTGATTTTTATGTGCATTTGTCCCATAAACATCAATAATTGATTCATGATGTGATATTGTTTGTTCTAAAATAATTTGCTCTAGTCTTCCTTGTGAACTTTGAAGGTGTCCTGACATTTATGATTTGTCCCACTCTTAAGGACTAGCGAAATACCACTTTGCCATGCTTTCTCTATACTTGAAACAAACGTATATCTTTCTTTGAATTATTATTCATGATCCTTTATTTGAGATACTCTTCATGATGCAAAGTGATTGATATGCTTTATTATTAAAGTTCTATTTATCATGTTTGTGTTTAAAGTTCTATGATCTCAGCTTACATATGCTTTTACATTATAATGATCCCCGCATGTCACCTCAGAAATTATTGTGTTTTATCGTTTACCTACTCGAGGACGAGTAGGAACTAAGCTAGGGGATGCTTGATACGTCTCCAACGTATCTATAATTTCTGATGCGCCATGATAATATCATGCCAATTGCTACATGTTTTCTCCCTTCTTTATAGCATTTTTACACGTTTTCTAGGACTAACCTATTAACAAGATGCCAAGTGTCAGTTCCTTGTTTTCTGCTATTTTTTATTTCAGAAAAGTTGTTCTGGAAATATTCTCGGAATTGGACCCCGCAAAGCCCGAAGTTCCTATTTTCCCCGGAAGCATCCAGAAGACCGAAGAGGAGTTGAAGACGGGCACCAGGAGGCCCACACCATGGGGTGGCATGGGGCCCCCAGGGCTCCACCGCTTTTGCCTTTTCACCTATTTATTCCCCTCCGATGGAAAACCCTAAGCACGTGATCAAATATCCCCGAAATATTCCACATCCTCCGTTGTCGTCAACCCTAGATCAGGGGGTTCTAAAGCTGTTCCCCGGCACCCTGCCGAAGAAGAGATCATCACCATAGGCCCCTTGAACACCATGCCTGCCTCCGGAGTGATGCGTGAGTAGTTCATCCTTGGACTACGGGTCCATAGGATTAGCTAGATGGTTGTCTTCTCCTCATATGCCTCCATGTTTAGATCTCGTGAGCTGCCTAACATGATCGAGATTGCTCTTCTGTAATTCTATGTGTTGTGTTTGCTGGGATCCGATGAATATTGACCTTATGCCAAGTTGATTATAGTCTTTATTGCATATGTTATTTCTGATCTTGCATGCTTTCCGTTGCTAGTGGTTTCTCTGGACAAGTAGTTGCTAGTGACTCCAAGAGGGAGTATTTATGCTCGATAGTGGGTTCATGCCTCCTTTTCTCCTGTGCTCGAGTGACAAAAACGTGAAGGGGGGATGTGCTATTTCCACTAGGGAGAAAACAGCGGTGTGAGTGCCCGCGTGTACAATCATTGCTTACATTACACACATTGTTTAATGTGATTATCTGTTGCTTGCAAATTAATACCTGAGGGGGTTCGGATGATAACTTGAGGGTGGATTATTAGTCATAGATGCAGTTGGATTACGGTCTATGTATATTGTTGTAATGCCCACACTAAATATCATAGTAGTCATCATGTCATGAATGTGCACTATGGTGCAACCTCTATTTGTCAATTGCCTAGCTGTAGTTTCTTCACCCATCGTGCTATCTTTTATGGAGATACCACTAGTGAACCTATGAACCTGGTCTATTTTCTCACACTATTAAACAAACCAGTACACTTCCCTGCTTTCTTTACTTGCTGTAAGCATACACCGTTTTCCACAATATACGTCTAATCTTTTTTTTTTCAGCAAGACCAGTGAGATTGACAATCTCACTGTACCGTTGGGACAAAGTATTTTGGTTGTGCTGTGTGCAGGTTCCGCGTTGTTGCTGACACTGGTGAGGCGCCATCACCACCGTTAGTGGCATCAACCTTCCAAAGATTCTCTTTCTCCTTGTGCCAATAATTACATTTGCGTCTTAACCTCTTTATTTTGGTGTTCTTTTGAGAAAAAGAGTTTTAAAAGGAGTTGTTACAGTAGCTAATGTGTTTTTGAGTGTTACGATTGTGTTGAAACTGAACCATGTGAATTTATTATTTCGATTGCACTAACGTTGCTAATGAAGATTGTGAGAAATTTGGTGTGAAGGAAGTTTTCAAGGGTCAAGAGAAGAGGATGATATGATGTGATCAAGAAAAGTGAAGAGCCTAAGCTTGGGTATGCCCCGGTGGTACATCCCAGCAAATTCCAAGAAGACTCAAGCGTCTAAGCTTGGGGATGCCCAAGGCATCCCCTTCTTCATCGACAAATTATCAGGTCACTTCTAGTGAACCATATTTTAATTCGGTCACATCTTACGTGCTTTACTTGGAGCGTATTTTATTTTTTGCTTTCAGTTTGTTTTTATTTTTGTAATAAGATTCGTTGGACCCCAACATTCTTTTATTGGAGAGTGACACGCTCCAGTTTTTCATGGGAATACTTTGTATTCTTAATCTTTGCCTAGCTGCTGCATTTATTTAGCTCCTGTTTTGCATGCATCTCTTATCAGAGATGTTAGTTTTAGTAGTGTTATGTGAGTACTCTCATGTTTGCTTGCTGTATAATAAAGAGTATTTTTGTTAAAACATATCTTGTATGGTTCTTGTTGGGAAAAGAAACAGTTGTTTGAAGTAGAATTTATAACGGTGCAAGTAGAAGCTTGTATAGATTGTGCCTAGAACTTTTTCATGCCATGCTAAATGTTATTTTAGTTTTAAATCCTTGTGGTTATTGAGTAGCATGAATAGCCTCAAATAGCTGAGAGTGTTTAATATGTCATTGAAAGATTCATGAGTTGTTCTTGTCATAGTAAAGCATAAATTTATGGTATTCTCTTTCGAATGTTTTATTTGCTTTACTTGGCGCATGCTCACACCATGTTTATGACTATGAACCAGTAACGAATAGCCTCCATGACCACTTAGTTTTTTAACTTTTGATACCGCTTATACTTTAATTCATGTCGCTATGCATGATTATGGTTCTTATGCTCTCTTGATTTGTCGCTCCCAGGTTTTTGCTAGTCTCCACATGTACTGAGTATGAGCTCTACTCATGCATCCAACTGCCTAAAACCAAATTTTTCCCATTGTGTCCATCATACCTACCTACATGTGGTATTTAACTGCCATTCCAAGTAAATTGCTCATGTGCTACCTTTAAAAGTTTCAAAATTACTCCTATTTTGTGTTCCTATTTTTTCCCATGAAGACGTCAATGGAGAATCTTTATCTCACTTGTTGATTGGATTTCACACCCTGTACTAGTGGCTTCATCGCTTATCCAAATGATAGAAGAGCTGGCAGCGGGGTGCCTAGCCCCAAATTAATGCAAACAAATTCTCTTCACTATTTTTGCCCCCGATTTATCAGTCAAAGCATAACTGTGTAAAAAAAAGAGAAAGAGGGATGACCTACTCCCCAGATGCGTCCTTCATATGGGATCCGCTCTTGCGAATCCAGTTGGCTTGTGACGTACTGTATTTTCCATTTACCATTCGTTGACATTAGCATACACCTCTCCTAAAATATAGACACTCCTCCATGGTACGTGATTGTTGGCAGGCACCCGAGGATTCGGTTAGCCATAGTTTGTGAAAGATGGATGTGAGGAGTGTCAAACTTTTAATACCTCTGTTTAATAAAATAAAAATCTCTAGCACATGAGTGATCCCTGCTTCCCTCCGCGAAGGGACTTTCTTTTAATTTTATGTTGAGTCTCCATCTTCTAACTTTATGCACGGCTAAGAGAGAATTTTGCCATTCTGATTTTTATGTGCATTTGTCCCATAAACATCAATAATTGATTCATGATGTGATATTATTTATTCTCAAATAATTTTCTCTAGTCTTCCTCGTGAACTTTGAAGGTGTCGTGGCATTTATGTTTTGCCACACTCTTAAGGACTAGCGAAATACCACTTTGACATGCTTTCTTTATACTTGAAACAAACGTATATCTTTCTTTGAATTATTATTCATGATCCTTTATTTGAGATACTCTTCATGATGCAAAGTGATTGATATGCTTTATTATTAAAGTTCTATTTATCATGTTTGTGTTTAAAGTTCTATGATCTCAGCTTACATATGCTTTTACATTATAATGATCCCCGTATGTCACCTCAGAAATTATTGTGTTTTATCGTTTACCTACTCGAGGACGAGTAGGAACTAAGCTAGGGGATGCTTGATACGTCTCCAACGTATCTATAATTTCTGATGCGCCATGATAATATTATGCCAATTGCTACATGTTTTCTCCCTTCTTTATAGCATTTTTACACGTTTCTAGGACCAGCCTATTAACAAGATGCCAAGTGTCAGTTCCTTGTTTTCTGCTATTTTTTATTTCAGAAAAGTTGTTCTGGAAATATTCTCGGAATTGGACCCCGCAAAGCCCGAAGTTCCTATTTTCCCCGGAAGCATCCAGAAGACCGAAGAGGAGTCGAAGACGGGCACCAGGGGGCCCACACCATGGGGTGGCATGGGGTCCCCAGGGCTCCACCGCTTTTGCCTTTTCACCTATTTATTCCCCTCCGATGGAAAACCCTAAGCACGTGATCAAATATCCCCAAAATATTCCACATCCTCTGTTGTCATCAACCCTAGATCAGGGGGTTCTAAAGCTGTTCCCCGACACCCTGCCGAAGAAGAGATCATCACCAGAGGCCCCTTGAACACCATGCCTGCCTCCGGAGTGATGCGTGAGTAGTTCATCCTTGGACTACGGGTCCATAGGAGTAGCTAGATGGTTGTCTTCTCCTCATATACCTCCATGTTTAGATCTCGTGAGATGCCTAACATGATCGAGATTGCTCTTCTGTAATTCTATGTGTTGTGTTTGCTGGGATCCGATGAATATTGACCTTATGCCAAGTTGATTATAGTCTTTATTGCATATGTTATTTCTGATCTTGCATGCTTTCCGTTGCTAGTGGTTTCTCTGGACAAGTAGTTGCTAGTGACTCCAAAAGGGAGTATTTATGCTCGATAGTGGGTTCATGCCTCCTTTTCTCCTGTGCTCGAGTGACAGAAACGTGAAGGGGGGATGTGCTATTTCCACTAGGGAGAAAACAGCGGTGTGAGTGCCCGCGTGTACAATCATTGCTTACATTACACACATTGTTTAATGTGATTATCTGTTGCTTGCAAATTAATACCTGAGGGGGTTCGGATGATAACTTGAGGGTGGATTATTAGTCATAGATGCAGTTGGATTACGGTCTATGTATATTGTTGTAATGCCCACACTAAATATCATAGTAGTCATCATGTCATGAATGTGCACTATGGTGCAACCTCTATTTGTCAATTTCCTAGCTGTAGTTTGTTCACCCATCGTGCTATCTTTTATGGAGATACACCACTAGTGAACCTATGAACCTGGTCTATTTTCTCACACTATTAAACAAACCAGTACAATTCCCTGCTTTCTTTAGTTGCTGCAAGTATACACCGTTTTCCACAATATACGTCTAATCTTTTTTTTTCAGCAAGACCATTGAGATTGACAACCTCACTGTACCGTTGGGACAAAGTATTTTGGTTGTGCTGTGTGCAGGTTTCGCGTTGTTGCTGACACCGGTGAGGCGGCATCACCACCGTTAGTGGCATCAACCTTTTGAAGATTCTCTTTCTCCTTGTGCCAATAATTACATTTGCGTCTTAACCTCTTTATTTTGGTGTTATTTTGAGAAAAAGAGTTTTAAAAGGAGTTGTTACAGTAGCTAATGTGTTTTTGAGTGTTAGGATTGTGTTGAAACTGAACCATGTGAATTTATTATTTCGATTGCACTAACGTTGCTAATGAAGATTGTGAGAAATTTGGTGTGAAGGAAGTTTTCAAGGGTCAAGAGAAGAGGATGATATGATGTGATCAAGAAAAGTGAAGAGCCTAAGCTTGGGTATGCCCCGGTGGTACATCCCAGCAAATTCCAAGAAGACTCAAGCGTCTAAGCTTGGGGATGCCCAAGGCATCCCCTTCTTCATCGACAAATTATCAGGTCACTTCTAGTGAAACGATATTTTAATTCGGTCACATCTTACGTGCTTTACTTGGAGCGTATTTTATTTTTTTCTTTCAGTTTTTTTTATTTTTGTAATAAGATTGGTTGGACCCCAGCATTCTTTTATTGGAGAGTGACACGCTCCGCTTTTTCATGGGAATACTTTGTATTCTTAATCTTTGCCTAGCTGCTGCATTTATTTAGCTCCTGTTTTGCATGCATCTCTTGTCAGAGATGTTAGTTTTAGTAGTGTTATGTGAGTACTCTCATGTTTGCTTGCTGTATAATAAAGAGTATTTTTGTTAAAACATATCTTGTATGGTTCTTGTTGGGAAAAGAAACAATTGTTTGAAGTAGAATTTATAACGGTGCAAGTATAAGCTTGTATAGACTGTGCCTAGAACTTTTTCATGCCATGCTAAATGTTATTTTAGTTTTAAATCCTTGTGGTTATTGAGTAGCATGAATAGCCTCAAATAGCTGAGAGTGTTTAATATGTCATTGAAAGATTCATGAGTTGTTCTTGTCATAGTAAAGCATAAATTTATGGTATTCTCTTTCGAATGTTTTATTTGCTTTACTTGGCGCATGCTCACACCATGTTTATGACTATGAACCAGTAACGAATAGCCTCCATGACCACTTAGTTTTTTAACTTTTGATACCGCTTATACTTTAATTCATGTCGCTATGCATGATTATGGCTCTTATGCTCTCTTGATTTGTCGCTCCCAGGTTTTTGCTAGTCTCCACATGTACTGAGTATGAGCTCTACTCATGCATCCAACTGCCTAAAACCAAAATTTTCCCATTGTGTCCATCATACCTACCTACATGTGGTATTTAACTGCCATTCCAAGTAAATTGCTCATGTGCTACCTTTAAAACTTTCAAAATTACTCCTATTTTGTGTTCCTATTTTTTCCCATGAAGACGTCAATGGAGAATCTTTATCTCACTTGTTGATTGGATTTCACACCCTGGACTAGTGGCTTCATCCGCTTATCCAAATGATAGAAGAGCTGGCAGCGGGGTGCCCAGCCCCAAATTAATGCAAACAAATTCTCTTCACTATTTTTGCCCCCGATTTATCAGTCAAAGCATAAATGTGTAAAAAAAAGAGAAAGAGGGATGACCTACTCCCCAGATGCGTCCTTCATATGGGATCCGCTCTTGTGAATCCAGTTGGCTTGTGACGTACTGTATTTTCCATTTACCATTCGTTGACATTAGCATACACCTCTCCTAAAATATAGACACTCCTCCATGGTATGTGATTGTTGGCAGGCACCCGAGGATTCGGTTAGCCATACTTTGTGAAAGATGGATGTGAGGAGTGTCAAACTTTTAATACCTCTGTTTAATAAAATAAAAATCTCTAGCACATGAGTGATCCCTGCTTCCCTCCGCGAAGGGACTTTCTTTTAATTTTATGTTGAGTCTCCATCTTCTAACTTTATGCACGGCTAAGAGAGAATTTTGCCATTCTGATTTTTATGTGCATTTGTCCCATAAACATCAATAATTGATTCATGATGTGATATTATTTATTCTCAAATAATTTTCTCTAGTCTTCCTCGTGAACTTTGAAGGTGTCGTGGCATTTATGTTTTGCCACACTCTTAAGGACTAGCGAAATACCACTTTGACATGCTTTCTTTATACTTGAAACAAACGTATATCTTTCTTTGAATTATTATTCATGATCCTTTATTTGAGATACTCTTCATGATGCAAAGTGATTGATATGCTTTATTATTAAAGTTCTATTTATCATGTTTGTGTTTAAAGTTCTATGATCTCAGCTTACATATGCTTTTACATTATAATGATCCCCGCATGTCACCTAAAAAATTATTGTGTTTTATCGTTTACCTACTCGAGGACGAGTAGGAACTAAGCTAGGGGATGCTTGATACGTCTCCAACGTATCTATAATTTCTGATGCGCCATGATAATATTATGCCAATTGCTACATGTTTTCTATCTTCTTTATAGCATTTTTACACGTTTCTAAGACTAACCTATTAACAAGATGCCAAGTGTCAGTTCCTTGTTTTCTGCTATTTTTTATTTCAGAAAAGTTGTTCTGGAAATATTCTCGGAATTGGACCCCGCAAAGCCCGAAGTTCCTATTTTCCCCGGAAGCATCCAGAAGACCGAAGAGGAGTCGAAGACGGGCACCAGGGGGCCCACACCATGGGGTGGCATGGGGCCCCCAGGGCTCCACCGCTTTTGCCTTTTCACCTATTTATTCCCCTCCGATGGAAAACCCTAAGCACGTGATCAAATATCCCCGAAATATTCCACATCCTCCGTTATCGTCAACCCTAGATCAGGGGGTTCTAAAGCTGTTCCCCGGCACCCTGCCGAAGAAGAGATCATCACCAGAGGCCCCTTGAACACCATGCCTGCCTCCGGAGTGATGCGTGAGTAGTTCATCCTTGGACTACGGATCCATAGGATTAGCTAGATGGTTGTCTTCTCCTCATATGCCTCCATGTTTAGATCTCGTGAGCTGCCTAACATGATCGAGATTTCTCTTCTGTAATTCTATGTGTTGTGTTTGCTGGGATCCGATGAATATTGACCTTATGCCAAGTTGATTATAGTCTTTATTGCATATGTTATTTCTGATCTTGCATGCTTTCCGTTGCTAGTGGTTTCTCTGGACAAGTAGTTGCTAGTGACTCCAAGAGGGAGTATTTATGCTCGATAGTGGGTTCATGCCTCCTTTTCTCCTGTGCTCGAGTGACAGAAACGTGAAGGGGGGATGTGCTATTTCCACTAGGGAGAAAACAGCGGTGTGAGTGCCCGCGTGTACAATCATTGCTTACATTACACACATTGTTTAATGTGATTATCTGTTGCTTGCAAATTAATACCTGAGGGGGTTCGGATGATAACTTGAGGGTGGATTATTAGTCATAGATGCAGTTGGATTACGGTCTATGTATATTGTTGTAATGCCCACACTAAATATCATAGTAGTCATCATGTCATGAATGTGCACTATGGTGCAACCTCTATTTGTCAATTGCCTAGCTGTAATTTGTTCACCCATCGTGCTATCTTTTATGGAGATACACCACTAGTGAACCTATGAACCTGGTCTATTTTCTCACACTATTAAACAAAGCAGTACAATTCCCTGCTTTCTTTACTTGCTGCAAGCATACACCATTTTCCACAATATACGTCTAATCTTTTTTTTCCAGCAAGACCAGTGAGATTTACAACCTCACTGTACCGTTGGGACAAAGTATTTTGGTTGTGCTGTGTGCAGGTTCCGCGTTGTTGCTGACACCGGTGAGGCGCCATCACCACCGTTAGTGGCATCAACCTTTTGAAGATTCTCTTTCTCCTTGTGCCAATAATTATATTTGCGTCTTAACCTCTTTATTTTGGTGTTCTTTTGAGAAAAAGAGTTTTATAAGGAGTTGTTACAGTAGCTAATGTGTTTTTGAGTGTTAGGATTGTGTTGAAACTGAACCATGTGAATTTATTATTTCGATTGCACTAACGTTGCTATTGAAGATTGTGAGAAATTTGGTGTGAAGAAAGTTTTCAAGGGTCAAGAGAAGAGGATGATATGATGTGATCAAGAAAAGTGAAGAGCCTAAGCTTGGGTATGCCCCGGTGGTACATCCCAGCAAATTCCAAGAAGACTCAAGCGTCTAAGCTTGGGGATGCCCAAGGCATCCCCTTCTTCATCGACAAATTATCAGGTCACTTCTAGTGAAACGATATTTTAATTCGGTCACATCTTACGTGCTTTACTTGGAGCGTATTTTATTTTTTGCTTTCAGTTTGTTTTTATTTTTGTAATAAGATTGGTTGCACCCCAGCATTCTTTTATTGGAGAGTGACACGCTCCGGTTTTTCATGGGAATACTTTGTATTCTTAATCTTTGCCTAGCTGCTGCATTTATTTAGCTCCTGTTTTGCATGCATCTCTTATCAGAGATGTTAGTTTTAGTAGTGTTATGTGAGTACTCTCATGTTTGCTTGCTGTATAATAAATAGTATTTTTGTTAAAACATATCTTGTATGGTTCTTGTTGGGAAAAGAAACAGTTGTTTGAAGTAGAATTTATAACGGTGCAAGTAGAAGCTTGTATAGACTGTGCCTAGAACTTTTTCATGCCATGCTAAATGTTATTTTAGTTTTAAATCCTTGTGGTTATTGAGTAGCATGAATAGCCTCAAAGAGCTGAGAGTGTTTAATATGTCATTGAAAGATTCATGAGTTGTTCTTGTCATAGTAAAGCATAAATTTATGGTATTCTCTTTCGAATGTTTTATTTGCTTTACTTGGCGCATGCTCACACCATGTTTATGACTATGAACCAGTAACGAATAGCCTCCATGACCACTTAGTTTTTTAACTTTTGATACCGCTTATACTTTAATTCATGTCGCTATGCATGATTATGGCTCTTATGCTCTCTTGATTTGTCGCTCCCAGGTTTTTGCTAGTCTCCACATGTACTGAGTATGAGCTCTACTCATGCATCCAACAGCCTAAAACCAAATTTTTCCCATTGTGTCCATCATACCTACCTACATGTGGTATTTAACTGCCATTCCAAGTAAATTGCTCATGTGCTACCTTTAAAACTTTCAAAATTACTCCTATTTTGTGTTCCTATTTTTCTCATGAATACGTCAATGGAGAATCTTTATCTCACTTGTTGATTGGATTTCACACCCTGGACTAATGGCTTCATCTGCTTATCCAAATGATAGAAGAGCTGGCAGCGGGGTGCCCAGCCCCAAATTAATGCAAACAAATTCTCTTCACTATTTTCGCCCGCGATTTATCAGTCAAAGCATAACTGTGTAAAAAAAGAGAAAGAGGGATGACCTACTCCCCAGATGCGTCCTTCATATGGGATCCGCTCTTGTAAATCTAGTTGGCTTGTGACGTACTGTATTTTCCATTTACCATTCATTGACATTAGCATACACCTCTCCTAAAATATAGACACTCCTCCATGGTATGTGATTGTTGCCAGGCACCCGAGGATTCGGTTAGCCATAGTTTGTGAAAGATGGATGTGAGGAGTGTCAAACTTTTAATACCTCTGTTTAACAAAATAAAAATCTCTAGCACATGAGTGATCCCTGCTTCCCTCCGCGAAGGGACTTTCTTTTAATTTTATGTTGAGTCTCCATCTTCTAACTTTATGCACGGCTAAGAGAGAATTTTGCCATTCTGATTTTTATGTGCATTTGTCCCATAAACATCAATAATTGATTCATGATGTGATATTATTTGTTCTCAAATAATTTTCTCTAGTCTTCCTCGTGAACTTTGAAGGTGTCGTGGCATTTGTGTTTTGTCACACTCTTAAGGACTAGCGAAATACCACTTTGACATGCTTTCTTTATACTTGAAACAAACGTATATCTTTCTTTGCATTATTTTTCATGATCCTTTATGTGAGATACTCTTCATGATGCAAAGTGATTGCTATGCTTTATTATTAAAGTTCTATTTATCATGTTTGTGTTTAAAGTTCTATGATCTCAGCTTACATATGCTTTTACATTATAATGATCAATTTTATGTTAGTAGCATGTCACCTCAGAAATTATTGTGTTTTATCGTTTACCTACTCGAGGACGAGTAGGAACTAAGCTAGGGGATGCTTGATACGTCTCCATCGTATCTATAATTTCTGATGCACCATGATAATATTATGCCAATTGCTACATGTTTTCTCCCTTATTTATAGCATTTTTACATGTTTTCTGGGACTAACCTATTAACAAGATGCCAAGTGTCACTTCCCTATTTTCTGCTGTTTTTTATTTCAGAAAAGTTGTTCTGGAAATATTCTCGGAATTGGACCCCACAAAGCCCGAAGTTCCTATTTCCCCCGGAAGCATCCAGAAGACCAAAGAGGAGTCGAAGACGGGCACCAGGGGGCCCACACCATGAGGTGGCGTGGGCCCCCAGGGCTCCACCGCTTTTTGCCTTTTCGCCTATTTATTCCCCTCCGATGGAAAACCCTAAGCACCTGATCAAATATCCCCGAAAAGCTCCACAGCCTCCGTCGTCGTCAACCCTAGATTGGGGGGTTCTGAAGCTGTCTCCCGGCACTCTGCCGGAGAGGAGATCATCACCAGAGGCGTCTACAACACCATGCCTGCCTCCGGAGTGATGCGTGAGTAGTTCATCCTTGGACTACGGGTCCATAGCAGTAGCTAGATGGTTGTCTTCTCCTCATATGCCTCCATGTTTAGATCTCGTGAGCTGCCTAACATGATCGAGATTGTTCTTATGCAATTCTATGTGCTGTGTTTGCTGGGATCCGATGAATATTGAACGTATGCCAAGTTGATTATAGTCTTTATTGCATATGTTATTTCTGATCTTGCATGCTTTCCTTTCCTAGTGGTTACTCTGGCCAAGTAGTTGCTAGTGACTCCAAGAGGGAGTATTTATGCCCGATACTGGGTTCATGCCTCCTTTTCGCCTGTGCTCTAGTGACTGAAACTTGACGGGGGAGAATGTGTTGTTGCCACTAGGGAGAAAACAGCAGTGTGAGTGCCAGCGTGTACAATCATTGCTTACATTACACATATTTTTTAATGTGATTATCTGTTGCTTGCAACTTAATACCGAAGGGGGTTCGGATGATAACCTGAGGGTGGACTATTAGTCATAGATGCAGTTGGATTACGGTCTATGTATATTGTTGTAATGCCCGTACTAAATATCATAGTAGTCATCATGTCATGAATGTGCACTACGGTGCAACCTCTATTTGTCAATTGCACAGCTGTAATTTGTTCACCCAGCATGCTATGTTTTATGGAGAGACACCACTAGTGAACCTATGAAACCCGGTCCATTTTCTTACACAGCCCGGCGATCGAACCACAGTACAGGCCTGTAAAATCCCTAGGTCGCAGCCGCCAGCCATCGTCGCGCACCTCAGACATGGAGACCGACGATCGCATCGGACCGCCGGGTTAGCTCAGCTGATCAATGTGGACGGTTAGGACGTCAGATATTTGTCGTGCTCCACAACCTCACGTATGTATACGTAATCAAAGACGTGGAATAGTAAGACGTAGGAAGGAAACATGTGACGTAATCAGGGACGTGGTGTAGGAATAGGAAACGAACCTAGAGATCGAGACCAAATCACGCTACAAAGCACATAAACCTAACACGACGTACAAACGAAAGGAATCGAAGAAAACGACGACGGACGGAATAGGTAAAGATTCTGAGTCGATCCAGCCCCTTTTTTTGAAATTGAGTCGAACAAGTCCCTTTATTCTTCGAGTAGGACACGGTCCGCTCCCATATACAGTTTTGGCCGGACCAGGTTTTTGTATTGGATTTATGACGTACCAAAAAACAACGGACCAAACGAAAACAACGGACGACGGAAACAGACGGACCAAGGTTGGTGGCACGGTGGGTAATTTATGCCAACTTTTAGGGTAGTTTTAATGACGGATGGACCGACCAAGTAACCAACCAGGGAAGCCTTAATGTTTTTATTATTAGGTATCTATGTTAAAATTTTGCAATCAATACTTAGAGAGTTGCCATGTATGTATTGATGTACGTGGTGTTTTCTTGTAGTGATATGCCCTACTACAAAAAATAGAGTCAACAACAGGTGTTACCATATTTTGGCGAGTTCTCTATTTTTTGTATACAAGTATAAGTGGTGGTAACTTTAGTTATTCTCGGGCGATAACTCATGGTCTTTTACATGGTAACTCTGGTATATTTAGTATGATGACCTTTATTTTTGTGGAATGGGTTTTTATTTATGGTAACTCTTAGTTGTTTGCCTTGATAACTTTTACATAAGTACCATGGTAACTATATCTTATACCTGGTGGTAACTTTTCTATTTTATGGTCTTCTATTTCCTGAGAGAAACATTAGAAATATCGAGAATTTGAATTGGAGCAAGTTTATTGCTGATGAACTTCAATAAAGCCTTTCGAACGGACAATACAACAAAAATTGCTTATTTCTCCTTGAGGTATTTATTCTATTTATTTTTGTCCCTCTAGCACTTTGGATATGTGTTCTGTTTTTCATGCTCTAGTATTTTTGTCCCCCGGCTTCTTAGTTGTACTCATTTTTCTCCATTTGTTAACTTTTTTTCTCACTTTTTCCCATGTCCCGTGTGCAGAAAACGCGAATAGGGGAAACTGAGCACAACTATGAAACCGGGTGGCATAGACTTAATAATCTCTTTTAAGTCTATATGGCCGGTTCTTTAGTTGTGCGCCCAAATCCGATCAAGCCGTCCGCTCTCCGTCTCCGGAATCTGTTCAGAGTCAGATCCTGATGCGAAGCGGATAGGCGGTACACGGGGCACGCATTGCCCTCGCCCTCCCTCCGGTCTATAAATACTGGTCGAGTGCTCCTCTTTCTCCCCTCTTTTTTCCCGAAGGCTTTCGCCAAAGATTTAGAACTTCATCGTGCGGTGATCTCTGCTAGAAGTTGAGAACAGAGCAGTATTCCCCGGGCCGGCATGGACCAATGTTTGCAGGTTGCTCTGGTCGCCGGCACGGACGCCATCGCCACGCAGTCCAATTTCATCTTCTCACCCCTTTCCCTGCGTGCCGCGCTCGCTCTGCTCGCCGCCGGCACGAACGGAGAGACGCTGCGCGAGCTTCTCACCTTCTTGGGCTCCCGGGAACTCCACCTCCTCAGCGCGGCCAGTGCCGGTCAAATCGCCGAGATGCGCGCGTGGCCGCAGCTCTCGTTCGCCGCCGGCATCTTTGCGGACAGATCGCTGTCGCTGAGGCCGGAGTTCCTGTCCACCGCTTCCGCCGCCCACGGGGCCTTCGCAAGATCATTGGACTTTCAGAATCAGGTAGCACAATAGTACCAAATTAACAACCAAATGAAACAATCTTTCCTTAAAAATAAACAACAAATCCACAATGTATATATGGCACGATAATGCGAGTACGTGACTGAGAAACTAACTTTAGAAAATTCCATGAATCAGCCTGAGGCAGCGGCCGCTGAGGTGAACGCTTTCATCGCCGAAACCACGCGGGGGCGCATACGCGACCTCGTAGCGCCCGGCTCCTTCCAAGGCGACGCCAAGATCGTCCTCGCCCACGCCATGCACTTCAAGGCGACGTGGGCCCGGAGGTTCGACCCGTCGGACACGGTCCGCCAAAAGTTCAAGCGTCTCGACGGCACGTCCGTGCGGGTGCCGTTCCTCTCCGACCCCGGGATGCAGTACGCCGCCAGCTTCGACGACCTCGGCTTCAAGGTCCTCCAGTGCTTCTACAAGATGGTGGGCCGCGACGGCAAGCTCGACCCGAAGGCGCCCTTCTTCTCCATGCTCATCTTCCTCCCGCACAGGCGCGACGGCCTCGGCGACCTCCTGCGGCTGGCCGTCTCCGAGCCGGACTTCGTCATGCGCTGCGCTCCCCGGAGCGAGGAGGTGGTCAGGCCCTGCATGATCCCCAAGTTCAAGTTCTCCGCCCGGTTCAACGCCAGGGACACGCTGCGCCGCCTCGGGGTCGCCGCGCCGTTCGATCCGCTCGCCGCGGACCTGTCCGGGGCGGTGTCGAACATGCCCCCGCAGGGGCTCTACGTGTCGTCCGTGGAGCAGATGTGCGCCGTGGAGGTGGACGAGGAGGGCACCACGGCGGTAGGAGCGATGTACACGCCTACGAGCCCAAGCTATACCCCCGGGGAGCCATCGCCGCCGCCGCCCATGAGTTTCGTGGCGGACCACCCGTTCCTGTTCGCCATCGTCGAGTATGGCAAGGGCCAAGTCTTGTTCCTCGGCCACGTCGTCGACCCTACAAAAGAGATGTGACTTTGCGACCCCTGCCAGTAGACTTCAAGTTTATTTCCTTTTGTCCCTCTGCCATAAACCTTGATTGTATTAAGGACGATGAGAAAACTCTTGTTTGGTTCTTTTATTTCCCTTTTTCTGGATTAATATAGTAGTTGACGAATCACATTGCCTAGTCTGTAATAAGATGCTGAGCACCTATTCTATTCAGAAACTTATGCCTCTGTCTCTGCATTTCACACGTACTTTTGAGAGCAGCTATATTCACGAAACACTGAGCCAAGTTAGAAATCCGAACAAAATTACAGGGAGGAACCACGTGCGATTAATCCTGTATACTTTACAACCTTCTAAAACAGATGCAAATACCTAAGTAGAACATATATACTCTAAAGCAAACGTAAAGTTCACCCTGAAGGTTGAGATGAAGAGACGAACATCCCTGGGATCGAACATATACAGGAGAACTTCCAGATTCGATCACTTCTTTTCCGCTTTCTTGTCATCCTTCTTCTCTTCTTTGGCCGGCCCAACGGAGAGGATATCGATCCTCCCGAACTTCCTCAACTTCTTGGCGATGGTGACGGTGTCCATGTCGCCTATCACCGTCATCTTCTGATCTTTGAGATCGGCGGCTATCGAATCGATACCTGTTGTTTCAGATCATAGCAAAGTTAGGATGCTGACTCAACCTTAAGTATGCCAAGATAGCAAACGATAAGCGAAGCAGATCAAGACATAATCTGAAAAAACACCACACTAGCTAGTACTTCACCATAGATGTCTGCAACAGTTTCCATTGCCTTCTGCTTCACTCTCTCGTCGCTCATAGATGAAACCTTCAAGACCACCTTCTGCTGCCATGCAAAGAACCCAGCGATTACAGCCCATCCAGAAGAGAAGTTCCTGACTATGGATTCATACCTGTGGCGCCATCCAGACGAGAGACAGAGAGGGGGTGGAGGCAGAGGTCAAGAATGCTGCTTGTGGTTTTGAGTGTGCAGATATCCAACCCAATTTTGTACACCGTCGCCGGGTTCAGGCTTCCTCTGTTTCTTCTTCGGCTGCCCTGTTGGTCCAAGAGCACAAGTCATGTGGACTGAAAGACCGTCTTGCATGTGCACAATTCTAGTACTCCCTCCGATCCATATTAATAGGTGCTGAAGTGGATGTATTTAGACATGTTTTATTGTTAGATACATCCATTTCAGCACCTATTAATATGGATCGGAGGGAGTATCGAAATTCAAAGTGGTCACCTAACAAAGTAAAACATTTTGTTAGTCGTTGCAGATGGCCAGAAAGTGAAGTGCCAGCATAATGTTAAGCCGTTACTCACCGGACATTATACTACTACTAACTCACAAAGCCAAGGATTTTTGTAATTCAACAGGTGCATCTTGTCAAAAGGTTGCCGTGTCGATGCTGGTGGATCCGCAGTTGTTTACCTGCCATCACGAAGCAGCCTACTTCCTCTGCTACAATTCTCTGTCCGTCTTTCCTTGCCAGTACTGTGGCAGAGCGTTTCTTCAGTTGGCTTTGGTGTGCCTTGCGGTCTTGGGAACAGTTAAAAGTCAGGGAAGATTTAGATAAGTTTGGTGAACGTCCTTGCGCCGCAGTGACAAGAAACTAATTTCGTCTGCCGCAAGCTGCATCTCTCCGTGGCCGTAGCACCTCAGGACAACTTCAAAGAGCGCGGACCCTACGTCTGGTGCATCCAACTTCAGTGAATTGCCTTCCACAAGTATTAAGAACACTAGAGAGCGTTGAAGAAGTTGATGCTATTCTGAGATCATGTCATGCCGAAAAAAGAGTATTCAGAAATCATGTGATGCCACAACTTCAAGTAGATTATGCACTCTCCAAAATGTCATTTATATGTCATTTATATTTTCTCTGCCAACCAAATGTATAGTTTTTCCATTCCCAATGCATGGAATCGATGAGTCCAAGCATCCCATGAAATCTTGTAGCAGAATTTAATTGCTAAGAGCCGAGTTGTGTCTGCAACATTTGGTTCTCTCAAGTGTACCTTTGTGAACACATTCATCACTGCTTTGCAGAACTTGTGTATGGCTTCAAGTCATATGGACTCATTGATGTGAAGGACTCAAAAATATTTGCAACGACTCCATATGTAAGAATCCCAATATCAGGAATAAATTCCGGCCTATTTCTTAGTTATATAGACAAGCGTAACTGACAGACTTGGTACGATCATTAACTTCGTGTCTCTTAAATTTGGGTAATGCATTCTATTGATCCTCATAGTGGAGGAGAGTCGTGGCCATCAAAATGTAGCGTCATACAACTCATTGTATCCATGATTTCGTTGTATAAAAACTCATTGCATCTATCCACCATATCTACCAAATAATACAACTACAATCACATAAATATCCATAGATGCTCATTAGCGATATTTTGCGGAAAAAAAAACTAAAAATGTCTATGGGTAAACCATCGAACACCTTGTGGGCAGAGGAGACTATGGTGGAGCTCGACTTGCAGCCGGAGATGGCAAGCAGTCGCAGTAAAAAATGGAGGAAGAACCACCGCTCAAGCTTAGGACTATTTTGTTCGCACTCGCATGTCTATAGTGATGGGACGTGTGGTGTAGGCTATTGTTGGTTCCTTGTGTCTCCTTAGCTCGCCCGCGGTACAAAATCGACTAAATCAATTCGTTGAATGATTGTGGCTCGGGAGAGAGAGAGAGAGAGGGGGGGGGGGGAGTGAGAGAGAGAAAAATAAAGGGTGTGTCGGAAAATGGCCATTTAACCCCAAACCCGCCTCAATTTTAGGGTCAGTCTGAATCAAAACGGACCACAAATAATCGACCCGATTGGGGGCGCCATTCGGGGCTGTTTTTTGTTTGTCTGCCCAAATAGACAAATGGGTCCGGTTTGGAATGGGCCATGGTTGGAGGTTCCATTAGGCAGCCTGCCCAAAGAACTTTTTCATTCGTAGTAGCCATAATACTAAAATGAATCAGATGTCCTAGTTCTATTTCAGAGATGACAATTCAGTCCTAGTTCTTCATGAAACATGTAGATCCTAACTCGACGGTTCTAATTTACACTAAGTAATTAATCACGGCTCCTATTGAGTGCACACCTTATATGATTCCTAGTATGACACTTCACCGCTGCCACCTCGGCATACCTTCTTTCGAAGGAGACTATAGCATTGGTAGTTGTGAATTGTAGTGGTGAGGAAACGACGGAAAAGAAGAAGGAGATTGATGTAGTGCCAGTTCCCCAGAGGTCGCAACATGATGAGCTCGATCTGATACGAACCCTGAACCGATAGTAAGAGCACCCAGAGGGGGGGTGAATAGGTGCTACGACCAATTTTTTTTCAAGATTAGGCTTGACACAAAGGTAAATTCTCTAGATAATGCAACTACGGTGAATTTACCTATATGACAAGAACAAAGATAAACACAATACAAGCACAAGTAAAGGATAAGGGAACGAGATAACCGATAGGAATCACTCGGAGACACGATGAATTCCCGAGTTCCTCCTTGTTAAGGGAGTACATCTCGTTGGAGGGGTGTGAGTTTCGCCACAAAGGTCTCACCCTATTTTTTGTATACAAGTATAAGTGGTGGTAACTTTAGTTATTCTCGGGCGATAACTCATGGTCTTTTCCATGGTAACTCTGGTATATTTAGTATGATGACCTTTATTTTTGTGGAATGGGTTTTTATTTATGGTAACTCTTAGTTGTTTGCCCTGATAACTTTTACATAAGTACCATGGTAACTATATCTTATACCTGGTGGTAACTTTTCTATTTTATGGTCTTCTATTTCCTGAGAGAAACATTAGAAATATCGAGAATTTGAATTGGAGCAAGTTTATTGCTGATGAACTTCAATAAAGCCTTTCGAACGGACAATACAACAAAAATTGCTTATTTCTCCTTGAGGTATTTATTCTATTTATTATTTTTGTCCCTCTAGCACTTTGGATATGTGTTCTGTTTTTCATGCTCTAAATTTTTTATGTGTGTTTATCTATAGCCCCCGGCTTCTTAGTTGTACTCATTTTTCTCCATTTGTTAACTATTTTCTCACTTTTTCCTATGTCCCGTGTGCAGAAAACGCGAATAGGGGAAACTGAGCACAACTATGAAACCGGGTGGCATAGACTTAATAATCTCTTTTAAGTCTACTAGTAAATGTGCCCGTGCGTTGCTACGGGAGAAAAAACTTAGCACTAAGGATGATATTATCGATCGTTTTCTTCCTACTGCACGTGCCGTCGGCTGTGAGATGAGATGGTGAAAATTCATTCTACTTTAACGTAAGTGAGAACTAATCTCATAGGCTAGGTTCCACATCTAAGACTTGGGATCTACTTCAATCTAAATAAAAAAACATAGAGGTCACTTCCTTATTGATGCAATAGATAAACAGTTCTAAATCTGCACATACATAAAATATTTCAATTTACCAATGCCGATAGAGCATATATATTAATCTAGGTGTACTAAAATTCACTTGTGCATAAGCCACTTTCCACTGAACATATGAAATCTAAGTAACGGTTCAATACTATAGGCGCAAGATTCTGTGTGCAATTTAGACCAAATTGCTCTTCTCATTGCATGACACAGATGATAATTCTTGAACAACATGTATATTGTAATTTTCTCCTCCAAAGCTGGAATACATGTGGGAGTTTCCATGACATCAGTATTTTTTGGTTCGATCCATAAACGACCTCATATCCGTTGGGAAGATGTTAGCAGCCGATAAAAATCCAGCGAGCGGGCACTGCACCTATCGTGTACAGACCCTTCCCGCTGCTATCCGCGTCCCTCCAACTGAAAACCAAGCAAACCAAGGAAGAATTATTTGAAGCTCATCGACATAATGTACTTACAGACTTACAAAAATGAGGACATGTATGTCTAACTGAACCAATTATTGCCACCCACCATAGGTGTACTATGGCCACGCTCTATCTGTCCCCAAGAAACAAAATGAAATGACATTGCAAATTGCAATTGGATGTTGTTTCGATCGAACCTACATTCTCGGTATCTGGCACGAATTTGCAACTTTATCTTCCATGAAGATCATGTGATGAGTATCACTGTATCATTTAGTCTATACTTTGTTTCTGAAGGCCAAACCTCAAATATTGGAGCAATAAGCATAGCCAGAACATGTTCTAGGATAAGAAGAATAGATTAGTTATAAGGCAAACAGATTGGTGGCTAAATGTTTCTCACTGCCACAAAGATGACCAAGTAGCTCCTCGCTCAAACAACTTTCACATCGAAAATGTGCACGAGAGGAAGAACTACGGAATAAAGATAGCAAGACAGGGGTGAGTAATGTGCACCTATCAGCAACAGCCGTTGTAGCTGCAACAATCGTTTTTCTAGCGGCAGACGTTGACTGGCCATTGCAGCGCTAACACATATTGGTCAGACCTAGGCCATCATCGCTTCCTCCAGACCGCCGCCGGCAACTGCGGCGATCTTCCGGGCAGCAGAAATACGGCTAATTAAGGTAAAGGTAGTAGAGCAGCAGGAGGAGATCCCTCCTTTCCATGGCTACTCCCGCGTGCGGCTCCCTGGCTCGACCATGTCCAGGTGTATCGATGTACATATGTGCTATTCAGTACTCGCCATTAGCTATCGCCCATCGACTGCCTCTGTCGACAGTGCCAGATCTGACCTTGATTAGCTACGTTGTAATTGTTAGCTTTCTCAAATATTTGGCCTTATATGTATATACCAAAAAACAAATAATGTTAAAACTTTCAGATTAAGTTTGTAGCGTTTTCCAGTTGATGGTTACCACCCAGTCAAAAATTAAGACCTAAGTTCCAATATCAACCAGTATGATTGAAAGCCGTAATAACTTTCTGCTCGAGATACACTGGACCCTTGCTGCTCTTCTGTCAGCAATGCTGCTTTCTAGTATTTAACCTCTCTCTGTACACTTGCACAGGCTGATGAAGCTCTTGGTTGTCATCAGCAGTGATTTTCTTGGCATATGATACTACATTGCTTGTTGTGTTACTGTCAACAAATTGTGCCCGATGCAATTCCTAACAAATTCGAATGAAATTTCTTCATGAGCATCATAGTCTGTACTACTTACCTCTACTACCAAACTGTAACTGTCTTTATAATTGTAACAAAGTTAGGTAAACTGCTAAAAAAAGGTACTCCCTCCGATCCGAATAAAGTGTCGGAGAGACACAACTAAACTAATACAAATCAGCACACATGTTACGACATTTAAAACGGATCGGAGGGAGTAGAATTCTGAACCTAACTCTACTAAGATGAGAGTGATATGGTAAAGCCAACTAACCCAATTCATGGCCAGTGGCCTATTTAAGATGCGAGAGATTGCCGGTGATGTCCCCTTCCGCGATGGCAGCAACTTCTGCAGCGGCCATGCGCAGCCCCGCGTCCCTGGCTGTGAACGCCATCGTGACACGGGGAGGTGGCTCTGCGCAAGTGGCCTCGTCAAGGAAGCAGAGCATGAACTCGTCACTGGACCAGGACTCCGTCCAGCTTCTCTAGGCGTCACACGGGAGGATCGGATACGTGAAGCTGATAAGATGGTGGGGGTGGTGGTCGCGGCTGCAGTTCATCACGATGGAGTGGCACTGCCGGCGGCGTACCTGACCGCAGCCTAGGCGGCGCACCATTGGCCGTCGACCACCAAGGTCGTATCTCGCTGTTTCTATACGACCGCCGGGAATCGGGCGGCAAGGTCTACGGAAAATATTGCCACCGCCTGATTGGCGTCGATGGTGACGCAGCCAGGTTCCTACACAAGACCTTGGTGGAGCAGCGCCGCATCCTGTGCCTGTAGTCCCCCACCGCGGCTGGCCTCCGTCCCACGTGGCACCGGCACCAATCCTGTTCTGATCCATCTCCCCCACAATCGCCGCCTCCGCGCCTCCGATTCGTGGCAGCCGCGGCACCATAGTGCTACAGCCTGATTGGAGTTGATGGCTCCTCCGACAGTTCTTTGAATCCAAATCCATCCGCCAGGGAATGGGGTGGATCATGGTTTCGCGTGTGTCCTCTGCAAGTCCCCAACTTGGTTGTGAGCTATATACATGCCCATGGGACGTCTGGACAGCGACCCGGCTATAGTTTCTCGACGAGATCGTACTGGCCATACGCCGCTGCCCCGTTGTGTGTCTTGAGCGATTTCGCCGCTGGGAGGAAGGCCGAGGTCGCAGCCACGGGCGCCGCTGCGGGTACGCCGAGGTCAGGCACAGCCACCATCATCCATCGTTGCCTTCGCTGCTAGCCTAAGGGTTAATTTAGGCAGAAAGAAAGCGAGTCCTCCACGACAACCAACGGCGACCTCAAGTCATCGCGGCGACATACAAAATCTTACATTGCGGCAAACAGAATCAGTGCATTGTGGACTACAAGGATTAGGATTCGCTGTGGTCTATTTATGAGGGAAGATTAGGAGAGTTTGTGATGGGTTCGACCTCGTTTATCGGATCAACAACCGAAACGGAACCGAGTCTTTAAACGATACAAATATCCTCGTCTCGTCTTCGGTAGAACAAAACGTAAATTATAGACGGACGAAAACGTACGAAAAAAGGGAGGAAGAAACCTTCCTCCCTTTATTATTAGGTATAGATATAGAGGTATAGATATAGATATGGCCGGTTCTTTAGTTGTGCGCCCAAATCCGATCAAGCCGTCCGCTCTCCGTCTCCGGAATCTGTTCAGAGTCAGATCCTGATGCGAAGCGGATAGGCGGTACACGGGGCACGCATTGCCCTCGCCCTCCCTCCGGTCTATAAATACTGGTCGAGTGCTCCTCTTTCTCCCCTCTTTTTTCCCGAAGGCGTTCGCCAAAGATTTAGAACTTCATCGTGCGGTGATCTCTGCTAGAAGTTGAGAACAGAGCAGTATTCCCCGGGCCGGCATGGACCAATGCTTGCAGGTTGCTCTGGTCGCCGGCACGGACGCCATCGCCACGCAGTCCAATTTCATCTTCTCACCCCTTTCCCTGCGTGCCGCGCTCGCTCTGCTCGCCGCCGGCACGAACGGTGAGACGCTGCGAGAGCTTCTCACCTTCTTGGGCTCCCGGGAACTCCACCTCCTCAGCGCGGCCAGTGCCGGTCAAATCGTCGAGATGCGCTCGTGGCCGCAGCTCTCCTTCGCCGCCGGCATCTTTGCGGACAGATCGCTGTCTCTGAGGCCGGAGTTCGTGTCCACCGCTTCCGCCGCCCACGGGGCCTTCGCTAGATCCTTGGACTTTCAGAATCAGGTAGTACAACAGTACTAAATTAACAACCAAATGAATCAAAATATTTCCGTAAAAATAAACCAACAAATCCACAATGTAACGTGAGTACGTGACTGAGAAACTAACTTAAAAAATTCCATGGATCAGCCTGAGGCAGCGGGGGCGCATACGCGACCTCGTAGCGCCCGGCTCCTTCCAAGGCGACGCCAAGATCGTCCTCGCCCACGCCATGCACTTCAAGGCGACGTGGGCCCGGAGGTTCGACCCGTCGGACACGGTCCGCCAAAAGTTCAAGCGTCTCGACGGCACGTCCGTGCGGGTGCCGTTCCTCTCCGACCCCGGGATGCAGTACGCCGCCAGCTTCGACGGCCTCGGCTTCAAGGTCCTCCAGTGCTTCTACAAGATGGTGGGGCGCGACGGCAAGCTCGACCCCAAGGCGCCCTTCTTCTCCATGCTCATCTTCCTCCCGCACAGGCGCGACGGCCTCGGCGACCTCCTGCGGCTGGCCGTCTCCGAGCCGGACTTCGTCATGCGCTGCGCTCCCCGGAGCGAGGAGGTGGTCAGGCCCTGCATGATCCCCAAGTTCAAGTTCTCCGCCCGGTTCAACGCCAGGGACACGCTACGCCGCCTCGGGGTCGCCGCGCCGTTCGATCCGCTCGCCGCGGACCTGTCCGGGGCGGTGTCGAACATGCCCCCGCAGGGGCTCTACGTGTCGTCCGTGGAGCAGATGTGCGCCGTGGAGGTGGACGAGGAGGGCACCACGGCGGTAGGAGCGATGTACACGCCTACGAGCCCAAGCTATACCCCCGGGGAGCCATCGCCGCCGCCGCCCATGAGTTTCGTGGCGGACCACCCGTTCCTGTTCGCCATCGTCGAGTATGGCAAGGGCCAAGTCTTGTTCCTCGGCCACGTCGTCGACCCTACAAAAGAGATGTGACTTTGCGACCCCTGCCAGTAGACTGCAACCAAGGAACCGCCCCATCGCCTCTGTTTGAAACTTCAAGTTTATTTCCTTTTGTCCCTTTGCCATAAACCTTGATTGTATTAAGGACGATGAGAAAACTCTTGTTTGGTTCTTTTATTTCCCTTTTTCTGGATTAATATAGTAGTTGACGAATCACATTGCCTAGTCTGTAATAAGATGCTGAGCACCTATTCTATTCAGAAACTTATGTCTCTGTCTCTGCATTTCACACGTACTTTTGAGAGCAGTTATATTGACGAAACACTGAGCCAAGTTAGAAATCCGAACAAAATTACAGGGAGGAGTCACGTGCGAGTAATCCTGTATACTTTACAACCTTCTAATACAGATGCAAATACCTAAGTAGAACATATATACTCTAAAGCAAACGTAAAGTTCACCCTGAAGGTTGAGAAGAAGAGACGAACATCCCTGGGATGGAACATATACAAGAGAACTTCCAGATTCGATCACTTCTTTTCCGCTTTCTTGTCATCCTTCTTCTCTTCTTTAGCCGGCCCAACGGAGAGGATATCGATCGTCCCGAACTTCCTCAACTTCTTGGCGATGGTGACGGTGTCCATGTCGCCTATCACCGTCATCTTCTGATCTTTGAGATCGGCGGCTATCGAATCGATACCTGTTGTTTCAGATCATAACAAAGTTAGGATACTGACTCAACATTGAGTATATATACGAAGATACCAAACGATAAGCGATGCAGATCAAGACATAATAATCTGAAAAAACACCAAACTAGTACTTCACCATAGATGTCTGCAACAGTTTCCATTGCCTTCTGCTTCACTCTCTCGTCGCTCATAGATGAAACCTTCAAGACCACCTTCTGCTGCCATGCAAAGAACCCAGCGATTACAGCCCATCCAGAAGAGAAGTTCATGACTATGGATTCATACCTGTGGCGCCATCCAGACGAGAGACAAAGAGGGGGTGGAGGCAGGGGTCAAGAATGCTGCTTGTGGTTTTCAGTGTGCAGATATCCAACCCAATTTTGTACACCGTCGCCGGGTTCAGGCTTCCTCTGTTTCTTCTTCGGCTGCCCTGTTGGTCCAAGAGCACAAGTCATGTGGACTGAAAGACCGTCTTGCATGTGCACAATTCTAGTATCGAAATTCAAAGTGGTCACCTAACAAAGTAAAACATTTTGTTAGTCGTTGCAGATGGCCAGAAAGTGAAGTGCCAGCAAAGCCGTTACTCACCGGACATTACTACTACTAACTCACAAAGCCCAGGATTTTTTGTAATTCAACAGGTGCATCTTGTCAAAAGGTTGCCGTGTCGATGCTGGCGGCTCCGCAGTTGTTTACCTGCCATCACGAAGCAGCCTACTTCCTCTGCTACAATTCTCTGTCTGTCTTTCCTTGCCAGTACTGTGGCAGAGCGTTTCTTGAGTTGGCTTTGGTGTGCCTTGCGGTCTTGGGAACAGTTAAAAGTCAGGGAAGATTTAGGTAAGTTTGGTGAACGTCTTTGCGCCGCAGTGACAAGAAACTAATTTCGTCTGCCGCAAGCTGCATCTCTCCGTGGCCGTAGCACCACAGGACAACTTCAAAGAGCGCGGACCCTACGTCTGGTGCATCCAACTTCAGTGAATTGCCTTCCACAAGTATTAAGAACACTAGAGAGCGTTGAAGAAGTTGATACTATTCTGAGATCATGTCATGCCGAAAAAAGAGCATTCAGAAATCATGTGATGCCACAACTTCAAGTAGATTATGCACTCTCCAAAATGTCATTTATATGTCATTTGTATTTTCTCTGCCAACCAAATGTATAGTTTTTCCATTCCCAATGCATGGAATCGATGAGTCCAAGCATCCCATGAAATCTTGTAGCAGAATTTAATTGCTAAGAGCCGAGTTGTGTCTGCAACATTTGGTTCTCTCAAGTGTACCTTTGTGAACACATTCATCACTGCTTTGCAGAACTTGTGCATGGCTTCAAGTCATATGGACTCATTGATGTGAAGGACTCAAAAATATTTGCAACGACTCCATATGTAAGCATCCAAATACCAGCAATAAATTCTGGCCTATTTCTTAGTTATATAGACAAGCGTGACTGGCAGATTTGGTACGATCATTAATTTCGTGTCTCTTAAATTTGGGTAATGCATTCTATTGATCCTCATAGTGGAGGAGAGTCGTGGCCATCAAAATGTAGCGTCATACAACTCATTGTATCCATGAATTCGTTGTATAAAAACTCATTGCATCTATCCACCATATCTACCAAATAATCCAACTACAATCACATAAATATCCATAGATGCTCATTACCGATATTTTGCGAAAAAAAAAACTAAAAATGCCTACGGGTAAACCATCAAACACATTGTGGGCAGAGGAGACTAAGGTGGAGCTTGACTTGCAGCCGGAGATGGCAAGCAGTCGCAGTAAAAAATGGAGGAAGAACCACCGCTCAAGCTCAGGACTATCTTGTTCGCACTCGCATGTCTATAGTGATGGGATGTGTGGTGTAGGCTATCGTTGGTTCCTTGTGTCTCCTTAGCTCGCCCGCGGTACAAAATCGACTAAATCAATCCATTGAATGACTGTGGCTCGGGAGGGAGAGGGAGAGAGAAGAGAGAGAAATAAACGGTGTGTCAGAAAATGGCCATTTAACCCCAAACCCGCCTCAATTTTAGGGTCAGACTGAATCAAAACGGACCACAAATAATCGACCCGATTGGGGGCGCCATCCGGGGATGATTTTTGTTCGTATGCCCAAATAGACAAATGGGTCCGGTTTGGAATGGGCCATGATTGGAGGTTCCATTAGGCAGCCTGCCCAAGGAACTTTTTCATTCGTAGTAGCCATAATACTAAAATGAATCAGATGTCCTAGTTCTATTTCAGAGGTGACAATTCTTTCCTAGTTCTTCATGAAACATCTGGATCCTAACTCGACCGTGCTAATTTACACTAAGTCATTAATCAAAGCTCCTATTGAGTGCACACCTTATATGATTCCTAGTATGGCACTTCACCGCTGCCACCTCGGCATACCTTCTTTCGAAGGAGACTATAGCATTGGTAGTTGTGAATTTTAGTGGTGAGGAAACGACGGAAAAGAAGAAGCAGATCGATGTAGTGCCAGTTCCCCAGATGTCGGAACATGATGAGCTCGATCTGATACGAAAACTGAACGGATAGTAAGAGCACCTAGTGGGGGGTGAATAGGTGCTACGACCAATTTTAATTTTTCTTCAAGATTAGGCTTGACACAAAGGTAAATTCTCTAGATAATGCAATTACGGTGAATTTATCTATATGACAAGAACAAAGATAAACACAATACAAGCACAAGTAAAGGATAAGGGAACGAGATAACCGATGGGAATCACGCGGAGACACGATGTATTCCCGAGTTCCTCTTTGTTAAGGGAGTACATCTCGTTGGAGGTGTGTGAGTTTCGCCATAAAGGCCTACTCAATGCCACAAAGGTCTCACCCTATTCTCCGATGAGCCCCGCCACAAAGGCCTAGTCCACCTTCCACTATTGATCCCCTTTTAGGCGGGAATCGAATCCTTTACAAAAAATCTTGGGGCACACACTCACAACCAAATTGGGGGCTCCCAACAATCACCACGAATCTAAGAGTAGCAATGGTGTCTATGTTCTCCACAAGGAAACGCTAGACTAGATCCCTCAAGTGAATGAGGGGGGAATGAAGAACGGCTTGGTGGAGATGTAGATCGGGGCCTTCTCCTTCAATCCTCCAAGAATCAATGAGTTTGGGTGGAGGGATTGAGAGGAATCGAAGATTTGGTGAGCTCTAATAAATGCACTTCAATGCTTGGACGAACTAGATCTTGGGGAAGAAGGGGATGGGCTATTTATACCCATCCCTCGAATCTGACCGTTTGGAGCATTTATTGTTTCACCCGGTACTACCGGACGCCGTCCGGCAGTACCGCCCTTGTATTTCTTCACCTTGGTCAACGCAGCATAGCAGACAGAAACCACAGTCGGTACTACCGGGCCGATCCGGTAGTACCGCGCTGAACTACCGGACGCCCCCGGTAGTTCTGAATTAACCAGAAGATGGTGGTTCGAGTATAGTACACATCCTAGCTTCATCAATGAAAATCCAGTACTACCGAGCAGGTTCGGTAGTACCGCGATCCCGGTAGTATCGTGTTGATCCGGTAGTGTTGCCCCTCAGTAAACAATCAGCTCCACCAGCGCATACAAGCAGATCATGGTCGGTAGTACCGGGCGGATCTAGTAGTACCGAGTTGAACTAGCGCAGAGTCCAGTACGTATCCTGGAAAACTCGGTAGTACCGGACGCCTTCCGGTAGTACCGCCCAGACAGAAAACCACTATGAAGACAAATTTCTTCAATGAGCACAAGGGGTTTGGCACACTTATAAAAAAATACCATGATATGTAATATAAGCACAATAACCTGTAAATACTTAGCACACATTAGTGCTCTAATTGTGTTGTCAACAAACATCAAAACAAAATGCGGGGAAATGCTCTTTCAATCTCCCCCTTTTTGGTGTTTGATGACAACACAATTGTTGAGCAAGGATTTGATAGCATTGAGCACAAGTGAACTAAAGTAATTTACAACGAGAAGAAATAGCTAGGCACAAGACTTGCAATAGATAGAAAGTACTTAACGAGATAACAAGTCTTACACCACACTCCAATTTAAAAGTTCAACACCAAGTAAAAAGGTTCAACTAAAACGGAGACACAAGCAAGAGAAATAAACGAAGATAGCAAGCTTGTGAAACGACCCATGCAAATCCCGGATCAACCTATACTCATTATCCCCCTTTGTCATGAAATGCCAAAAGGGAGAAGAGGCTAATGTCCCAAGTCACTCCTCGTCTTCGGGAACCTGGTGGGTGGACGAGGAAGGAATTTCGGGGCTTCTCCATGAACTATGCTTGGAGATCCACTGCTCCTTGGGAGTGACACCTCCTCGGAACCTGAGGACACGGGCAAACCCATCTGAACCATCATCTTCTTCTGATGAGAAGCAACCTTCTTGTGGTAGACGTGAGCATCATACAAGCTCTCCTAGAGATCGAGCTAGAGGAAAAAAGCCTTCTTGGACTTTATCTGGAACTTTTTGAACCAAGAGGGTTCCTCCACAGAGTCAGAAACAACAGGTGGTGCTCCATCCCTCACACCAATACGTGAGGATGATGTATTTTGGGCTGCAGCAGCGACTAGCTCGGAGGGAGTCAAATGAGCCTTCACTCTGGGCTCCTTCACGGGTTGCTTGAGCACCGGACTACCATCCTTCATTATATCCTCCTTTGTGGCTTTCCAATCATTTCCTCTTGATCGGCTTGTTGATTCAAGTTTCAACAAATTTATCTGTCCCAAACTTGTGAAGGCGGTAGTACCGGACGACGCCCGGTAGTACCGGCCGCACAAGCTTCAGGCTCCATGCTGCAAATCTGAGCACGAAATCAAGGAAAGTTCAACGAGATGAAACTAGGAGCAACTAGGCAATGCAATTTCCAGCCTAAAGTGAATCAACCATCCAATTTAACCGAAGAAATCAGAGCTACAAGTATCTATCCTCAAGATCTCATCTAGGGTTCATCAATGGCATCAATGGGGACCCAAAATAAGAGCAAAGAGAGGAGAAATACCGGAGGCCATGGAGGAGATCGATACGGGAGGGATTCCCACGGCGGAAACACGGCTGGAAGCGGCGGATTCCGGCGAGGGGAGGCCCAGCCGGATGAGAGAGAGGAAAGGGGGCAGAAGTGAGGGAGCAGTTCGTGTGGGTGGGAAATAACCCCCAGCCCGCACGACTGTGAGTGTTAAGTCCAAACTGCATCTCCCGATAGTACCGGACCGGTCCGGTAGTACCGGCTGTGTAATTTTCCGCAGAACGAATCTGCTTCATTTTGCACAGGCGGTAGTACCGTGCTTGCTCGGTAGTACCGGCTGTACAGATTTCCACAGACATAGTCCGCTTCTATCTCCACGGACGGTAGTACCAGACGCGTCCGGTAGTACCGGGTGTGTAAGTTTGAGCAAAAAAACTGCCTTCAACTATACACACGCGGTAGTACCGGTAGCCGGTCGGTAGTACCGGGGAACCCTTCCTCTTCCTCTAGAGAAAATTTTGAGTATGTTCAAGAATATAAGTTTTTTCTAGGATGTTATAGGCTTATTATGAAAGACCAAACTAAATATAGTACTTCTCCCCCTCACTTGCAAAAACACACAAAAGAAAGGCCAAGTGAGAGAGATTTTCCTAAGAGAAACACTTAGCTAGGAAAACCAGAGAAGTGGAAAGAACTCAAAATAAAATCCCAACTAAAATCCAACTCTTCACAAAGAAGAGGTTGGTGGCCTAAGCCACCATCTAAGATAATGTTGGTATGTCACCGCGAAGATATATCTTGGGTGCATTGCCAATTCTCGACATTGAAGCTCATAATTCAACTTTAGAAAGAGAGAGATAAAAATGATTTTTTGCTTTGGGCATAATGGGGGGAGGGAGAACCCAATGTGTTAGGATAACACTCCCCCTATGTTCATGCCTACACCTAAACCCAAACACGTATCAACTATAGGGATGTCGAATCTGCATCTCAACAAGCCCCCTCGGGTGAACTCATAGGGTTTCGAGTAGGAGAACGTGTAGGCGCTGGTGACAATCGTCGGCTAGACAGGGGGCACGATTTACCCAGGTTCGGGGCCCTCGTAGAGGTAAAACCCTTACTCCTGCCTTTTTCCATCGGTATTAACGAGTAGATCGGTTACAATGGGGGGTTTCTCAAGTCGAGAGTATGATCTCGATCTCATGGCTTGGTGGTGCGGTATTGCTTGGTCCTCCTCATGGTGGTTCTCCTGGCCTTATATAGGTGGCCAAGTCTCAAACCGTACCCGGGGAGGACTCAAACCCTAACCTAGAGTCGGTTACAAGTTTCCTAACTTGACCCGCAAGGCCTTGCGGGTGGGCTTCAATTGGGCCTTCTAGAATAGTCCATGACGCCTCCTTTGGAGCTTGGGCCGTGGGCCTGAGACCGGGTAGCCTCATCCGACAGGCCTAGGATCCATCCCTTCATCGGTAGCCCCCGAGTGTTCACTCGACTGGGAATCTTTTGGGTGGACGCTCAAAACTTATCTTGATTTCTCTTCGACTGGTGGCTTCAATCGTTTTGAAGAGGATGTGTATCCTATATGCGATGCATTTCTTGTACTCGAGTATCGAGAAAATAAAAGTGCCTGTGTGTTTGGCTGTTTTCGCTGAAGGATCTGGCTCAGTTGCTTGGCTCTCCCGAAAGCTCAGGGCCAATTAATTGCATCTAGGGCAAAATCAATTCTGGCCTACACAGATTCAAGACCTCCGACTCGAATCTGGTGAGGTGACCATTGCAACTAGGCCATAGAGGTCTTACCGAGTCGAACTTAACCTAATAGGGTACCCGGCGCGCCCGCTAGGATTTTTATTCGCGTTGTTGACACGGAAATTACCGGAGGACGCAGCTTGAGTGCGATTCCAGACCCTCAAGAGAGATCTTTTGGGTCTTACCTTCGTATTCGAAAGAAATACGGCATCCAGATGTGCCTAGTCGGCTGAACGATCCAGGGAATTGATGTGTGTACATCGTATAACCGAGTGGCAGGAGCTACGCACTCGCAAGTTTTGTCCAGGGATATTTCGAGTGAAAATGTCTCCCTTGATTTTTGTGCACAAAGTTTTTTGTGCTTTGTAGTCTTCTATCCATACGAAAGAGTTTTCGTGTTTGGAAACCTTGTCGTGCCCATTTGAAAGGAAATTTCGTATCTGGGGCTTTTATGCGAAAGAGTTTTCGCGTCACGATTTGCCCATACGAAGTTATTTCGTGTCTGGGGATTTTATGCGAAAGAGTTTTCGCGTCATGATTTGCCCATACGAAGTTATTTCGTGTCTGGGGCTTCTACCCGGAAGAATTCCGAGCCTGATGACGTTCACAATGACGTCATAGCGCACTTTTATCCTCCCGATGGGACGTGACGGAGTGAGAACAGGTGTGCTGGCCCACCTTGTCAGCTTTTTGACCAGAAACGAGACGTCATTTCCGGTTTTTCCATGAGCTGCGCGCAGTAATTGCGCACGATCTGCTGTTAAGATCATGGCACGAAACAGCTTCCACCGTCTCCTCGCTTCCGCTTCACGCGTGGAAGCCGCGATGAGCGCCACGTTGCCTGATGAACAGCCAGGATCGAGTGGCGCCGTGTATATATTCGGTCCTTAGGTGGAAAGTAAAAAACTTCCCGGTCATTCGCTCCCCAGCCTTCTTCTTCCTCGCGCTTATCTTCTTCTTCACGAGCTCGCACCAGCATCCATGGCGGGAGGAAAGAAACGCAGTGCAGCTGCCTCCTCCTCAAGGGCGACGGAAGATGTTCCCGCGCCACCCGCTCCACGCTCGGGCGACTGGCGCTCCCCCAACACGACGAATAAAAGCATCAAGGAGATGCAGAGGGAGGGACTGCTGCTCCCCGAGACGAGAAGTGGGTTCGCCTCGGCAAAAAAGAAGAGGTACCAAATCTCCGCGCGAACGAGCGCGTGATCTTTGCGGATCACGTCTCGCGCCGGCTCTCATTCCCCCTCCATCCTTTCCTCGTGGCTCTACTGTATGTCTACGGCATAAAGCTCCACGATCTGCCTCCAAATGCGGTGCAGCACATCTCGTGCTTCATCGTTTTTTGCGAGTGCTTCCTGGGCATCCACCCACACTGGGGTCTTTGGAAAGCCCTGTTCAAGGTGCGGGTCTTCCGCGAGAAATCGCGGGTAGAGACTGAGATTGGAGATCCGCTGCACACCAACGGCTTCGGAATCCAGGCGAAATCAAACAACTGCTACTTCGAGATGCACTTCATCGACTCCGCGCAAGGGTGGGGAAAGAAGTGGTTCTACATCGTCGACAATAGCGTGGGTGGAGCTCATGAATTCCATCTGTTCGCTGTCTTGAAGCGGCGGAAGTCCTTGGCGCACAAGATTTCAGTCGAGGAGAGCCGAATCGTCGCCCCGCTACTCGCCAAGGTGGCCGTCCTTCGTGACCAAACCGCAGGAGTTGTGCTGAATGGCTTGCATCTGGCGAATGTGTTCCTCAAGCGCAGGATTCAACCTCTACAGGAGAGGCCCTCCACGATGTGGCAGTACCAGGGTGTCGAAGACCCCAGTCGCGTGAGCCGAGAAGAACTTTCGAATGTTGAATTCGAGAAGAAATTCCCTGACTGCCCTCTCACAACATTTGAAGCTTCAAGACCTCCTCCATCCGAAGTAAGTTCAAATCCCTTCTTGTCCTAACTTTTTTTCTCTTTGTTCGAGAGTTTGTCGGTTGAGTTTCTCCTTCTTGTTTTCTTGTTTTCCTTCTGTTAGAGTTTAAGGGTAGCAACCTGCTACCCACCAATTTCTGGTGAAGAGGCCTCGGACTTGTTGGCAAGCAACCTGGAGGTTCCTGTTGACACCAGCGTTGCCGACGCCGACTCGAGTTCCGAGAACGCCTCTTCGGATGACGTGGAAGAATCGAGTAGCGATCTCCACCACCGCAAGCATCGTAGGGCGGGAGACGATGAAGCCACTTCCAAGGATAACTCCTTGGGTGGAGGATCTAAAAAAGAGCCCCTCATCGTGACCCCGCTGAGTGTGCGTGCTCCTCTCGCTCCCAAGCCGAAGATCCAGACCGCCTGGAATGCGGACATGCTGGATGCCGTTGATGACGAGTAAGTTTTTCTTTCCTTCTTCGTTCTAGTCGAATGTTTTCTTCTCTCTCCTTCTGGCGTTGTTGTTTTCTTTCATGACAGGCTCCAGTCCATCAGCCCCGGCCGATTTGCCTCTTCTGTTCCTCCCGAGAAGAGGAAAGATGTTGTCGCTGCGGGTGAAACCCCGACTGCTGGGGCCGTCCAGAATTCGCCGAGCCCAGCCCCCACATCTGCGGCTACGGATTATAGGCTACCTAGCTTTGCGGTTGGAGCCTCGGCTTCGAAAGAAGTGTCGCGTAACTCGGCTGATCCTCTGTGCATTGCCCAGGGCCAGGTAAACTTTGTCATTTTCCTTGCATTCTGTACTTCGTTCTTTTCCGTATTTTCATCGGGTGCACGGCGGTGCTCCCGATGGGAGTAGCCTCAGAGGCTGTGGTCAATCGCTTGCGATTGTCTACAGGCTCAAAAACTTTAAGCTTCTTTCCTTTCTTGATTTTATCGGGTGCACGGCAGTGCTCCCGATGGGAGTAGCCCTGAGGCTATACTCGACTGTTTACAGTCGTGAATAGGCTCAATTTCCTTCCACTTTTGCTGACTTCTTCCTCTTTGTGTTTTTGCAGTCTCTGCTTGACTCTCTCGCAGCCTTTGGTCGCCGCGTAATTTCGGCTGAGGCATATTGCGTAATCCTTCGGGCTGATCGTGATCGACTCGTCTCGGATAACCAAGCTCTCCAAGGTAAATTTACCCGTTCCTTCTACTTATTCTTTCTGATTGTGTAAATTCCTTTAGGCTGAAATTTGTTGCTGTGTAGCCCAAGTTGATTTTCCGAAGACCGAGAAGACTGGTGCCATCACTCGGGTGACCACCCTCGAGGCTGAGTTGGAGGCTGCTCGAAAGGAATTTGAGTCCTCTCGCAAGCAGTCGACTGACCTTGAGGGAAATCTCGTTGAGGCCCAGGACGCTCTGAAGCGATTGGAGGAGGCTGGCACCAAATAGGACAACGATCTCGTTGACTTCCTTCGCCCTCTGGCCCAGAATTTCGCAAGTAAGCTGCACTTGACCTCCGTTGTTTTTTGACTGGCTAGTATGTCCTTGGAATTAATGTTGTCTCTTTGCAGATGTCCTTGGCGTTGCGCTGGAGCTGCCCAGGGTTCAACGGGTGGACGCCCTGACGGATTCTTGCGCTTAGCTTCGGATGCACGCGAGTGGGATCTGCTCCTTCGTTGGCAATGCCATTCGAGTGTTGACGCATTTCCACGAGCGTCTTCTGGTTGATGTCGCGGTTCCGCCCACGCTGGATGGTCTCTTGAAGGTTTTTTTGGAGGATGATCCCCTTCAGGCCTACTCGGTCGTCCAGTCGGAGTGCGGGGCTAAGACTGCTATCCAGTTCGCGCTGGCGCACGGAGTCGCAGGCTTGGACGAGGCGTACTTGAACCTTCCCATCAATGCTACCACGGGCAGAAAGGTAGCGCTTCGTCCTTTCGGCGATCCGGCTGGAGTCCTTGCTCGGAAGCTATCTGACTTGATTGCCCGTGCTAGTCGCAAGGGGCAATCCGCTGTGAGTGGCAGCACTTCTGTAGTTCCTTAGGATAGACTTTATGTAGTTTGCTCTTCTGATGTAATGAACCTTGGGATGTATTCCCGTATTCTTCCTTTAATCGAAATGTTATTTTGATATCTGAGATGTGATTTCTTGCGATTGATTGTCATGAGTGCCTCCCGATGGGAGTAGCCCCCGAGCACCTGTCGAATAGGTGGTTTATTTCTTGAGTGGGGTGTCTTGAATTCTTCCTTAACTTTTCTTATCTTCTTCCATGTAACAGGTGCTATCGCGGAGTCTTCGAGTGGATCTGCCACACGAGCAGATCCCATTGTTGCTGCTGTTGGTACATTTGCCGGCCTCCGTGATCGTGTCGCGGATGGTGAGCGCAAGATGAAAGCTGTGCGTGGAGTGGCTGATGTAGCCAAGTCTAAACAAAAACTTGCGGCTGAACGTGAGCAATTTGTGATGGAAGAGTTAGCAGCTGTTGCCAAGGATATGTTTTGTAAGCACTTCAGCCACCTAGCATTTTGTTTGACTGTATCTTGTTTTATTCTTTAACTCTCTGTAGCTTTCTTTGTAGTTGCTCAGCCCGACGAACGGTGTGAAAAACATTTGGTGGATAACCATATTCTTCACGAAGCCGGTAGTTCAAAACCACATGCAAACAACTTATGGTCCGACCGCGGTCGAGGCTTTGTGATGGCTACTTTGAAGTATCGTGTGGGCCAGGCGAAGATACTCGTTGATCGTTGTCACGAGGCCCTGATAGCTTTGAATCGTGCTTTTTATCCGCTCGGGAGAGGTCTAGAAGACTTAAGCCAGTTGCTCAGAACTTTCGGTCGAGTAGGAGAAATTCGCGAGTGCGTCCGCCAACAGCTGATCTGCGGGGCCTTAGTAGCACTCACTTTTGTCCGATTATGGCATCCTGAGGTCAATTTCAAATATGTGGCCAGGCTCCCAAATGCTCCATTCGATATGACCTCTTATTATACAGTCGTTCGTCCCGCAGCAGAGGAGATTATTCGACTGACTTCTGAAGAGGTTAATCGAGTGTTAGCTGAGGAAACTGCTCATCGCCATATGTAATTGTAGGATGTATGTATCATGTTGTTTTTGTATAGTTGTCTTGAAACTTTATAAGGTACCAACCTTGTTTGTACCTTTGTATTTGTAAATGATGCTAAGTTAGGCGTAGCCCCCGTGTATTTGGGGTGTATACCTGTTATTTAGCGTGTAAAGATCAATAACTTGAGAAGCTATGGTTGAGAAACCATGTATTTTATTAATATGACTGAGAAGCCATGTATTTTCTTCGAGCTACAGGATGGCTAGTATAGCCTTATTTTCGCGAATAGAATAATCCTACGGATAGAATGTGCGGAGGTGCGCAACATTCCATGGATTGGAGTAGATGCCACCGGTCTCGGGGTTCTTCAGTCGATAAGCGCCACCTGGGATAACTTCGTGTATTATGAAGGGTCCTTCCCACGGTGGCTCGAGCTTGTGTCCTTCCTTCTGCTTGAGCCGCAGCACCAAATCTCCTACCACGAAAGCTCTGTGGCGTATACGGCGACTGTGGTAGTTGCGCAGCGACTGTTGATATACCGCGGATCTTGCGAGTGCAATGTCGCGTATCTCGTCGAGTGCATCCACGTCTTCCGCGAGTGCCCTGTTAGAGGTTTCTTCGCTGTAAGCAACGACTCGTGGGGTGCTGAACTTGACATTTTCGAGAAGGACTGCTTCAGCTCCGTATACCATGAAAAATGGCGTGTAGTTTGTTGATCGATTCGGGGTTGTGCGGAGGCTCCATAGTACGGAGGGTAACTCCTCTGCCCAGTGCCCTGCCGCTGGGTGCAGACGATCGAGTAGCCGTTTCTTTATTCCAGCTGAGACCAATCCGTTGGATCGCTCGACTTGACCGTTGGTTTGGGGGTGAGCCACAGAGGCGAAACTGAGAGTGATTCCCTTTTCCTCGCAAAACTGCTCTGTTTCCTTTGCTGTGAAATTGCTTCCATTGTCGGTGATGATGTTGTGTGGTATCCCAAATCTGGACACTATGGAGTCGAGGAATTTTACGGCGCATTGGGCGCTGGCCGAGGTGACTGGCATGGCTTCAATCCACTTTGTAAATTTGTCGACTGCAACAAGAAAGTGCGTGTATCCTCCGGGTGTTAATTTTCTTAGTGGCCCTACCATGTCTAGCCCCCATTGTGCAAAGGGCCAGGCGATTGGAATCATGTGAAGTTCAGTGGCAGGGGCGTGCGGCTTGGGCGTGAATCTTTGGCATGTGTTGCACTTGTCGACTAGATCCTTTGCGTCCTTGGCCGCTGTGAGCCAGTAGAATTCTGCTCGAAAAGCTTTACCCACAATCGCCTTCCAGCTAGCATGGTGTCCGCAATCTCCTTGGTGCATATCCCGCAGTAGTTCCATGCCGTCCTCGGGTGCTATGCATCTCTACAATATTCCTAATATGCTCTGTTTGTATAGCTCTCCATTGACCACTCGAAAAGCTTTGCTGCGTCGTACTATCTGTCGAGTCTCGCGAACATCTGCTGGGAGCTGCTTGTTGGACAAGTAGTCTAGGTATTTCTGCGTCCAGACTGGTTCGACCAGAAAAACTTGTCTCGAAATGTTGTGGGTGAGCTCAATAATAGCAATTTGCGGGCTGACCTCTGTCTCCAATGTTGTGGGTGCTTCTGCTAATTTTTTGATCTTGACTGAGCGATTTATCATCCTCTCGAAGTATATTCCAGGCGGTATGGGTGTGTTGGTACAACCCATGTTTGCCAATTTATCTGCCTCTTCGTTGCTGGATCGCGCAATGTGCTTTAGTTTGCACCCTTGGAAACTTTCTTCGAGTAGGTTGTACATATCTCGATAAGCGACCATGTTTTCTGCAATAGCGTCGCACTCTTTCATTGTCTGTTGTACTATGAGGTTTGAATCTCCATAGATCATTAGTCGGGTGGCTCCACAGGCAATCGCCATCTTCATGCCGTGGAGGAGGACCTCGTATTATGCATCATTGTTTGATGCCGGGTCGTCGGGTGGAAAATCCAATTGCAGGACGTATTGCAACTTGTCACCTCTGGGGTATATCAGGACTACCCCGGCTTCAGCTCCTTCGTTTCTCTTCGACCCATCGAAATACATTATCCAGTTGCTCGTATACTCTGGAGGCCTGGCGTTTGCAGTTCTGTCCACTCGCTCAAGAATTCCACGAGTACTTGTGATTTGATAGATTTGCGACCCGCATATATAATGTCCCAGGCGCCGAGCTTGATACTCCACTTTGCAATTCTTCCGGATGCCATTGGGTTATTCATGATAGTACCCAGTGATGCATCGTTTACCACCGTGACGGTGTGTTCCTGGAAGTAATGCTTGAGTTTTCGGGATGTGAGCACCACACCGCACGCGAGCTTCTGATAATGGGGATATCGCTGTTTGCAGGGCGAAAGCACCTCGCTGATATAATATATTAGCCTTTGGATGCCATACGCCTTGCCGTCTTCCAGCCGCTCGACCACAATTGCTGTGCTGATGACTTGATTTGTTGTGGCTAGATACAAATACAGTGGCTCTCGTTCTTGCGGTGTTGCCACGACGCGCCTGCTCTGTAATGCTCGCTTGAGGTCTGCAAATGCTTTATGTGCTTCGGGTGTCCACTCGAAGTTATCCGTTTTCTTCAGTAGCTTGTAGAAAGGCAATGCTTTCTTGTCCAGCCTTGCAATGAATCTGCTTAGAGCGGTTAGTCGTCCTGCGAGCTGCTGCACACCGCGGAGATTAGTTGGCTCCTTCATTGTCAGGACTGCTTGGATTTTCTCCGGGTTGGCTTCGATTCCTCGAGCAGAGACCAGGTATCCGAGAAGTTGTCCCGCAGGGACGCCAAAGACGCACTTTGTCGGGTTGAGCTTAATTCGGTATGCGTTCAACGCGTCGAATGTTTCTCTGATATCATCGAGGAGCGTGTCCTCCACTCAAGTCTTGATTACGATGTCGTCAACGTACACTTATACGTTCTTGCCAATGAGCTTGGCGAGGCATTTTTGCATGCAGTGCTGATATGTTGTGCATGTGTTCTTTAGCCCGAAGGGCATTGTCGTGTAGCAGTAAATACCGTGGGGTGTGATAAACGTTGTTTTCTCCTCGTCCTCCTTTTTCATCTTGATCTGATTATAGCCCGAGTAGGCGTCCAAGAATGAGAGACGTTGGCAACCTGTTGTAGAGTCCACGATCTGGCTGATCCGTGGTAGGGGAAAGTTATCCTTGGGACAGTGCTTATTCAACGACGCGTAGTCAATGCACACGCGAAGGATGTCAGTATTCTTCTTCGGGACCAGCACCGGGTTTGCTAACCAGGTGGAAATCTTTATTTCGCGGATGAATTTTGCTGCGAGTAGTCAGTTTACTTCTTCTCCGGGCGCTTTTTGCTTGGGCTCTGAGAACCGTTGGGTGGTCTGCTTGATAGGCTTGGCGTCTTTCAAGACTTCGAGTTAGTGCACGGCGAACTCCCTGGGTATCCCTGGCATATCTGAAGGTTGCCAGGCGAAAATTTCCCAGTACTCACGGAGGAGTTCGACGAGCGCGCCTTCCTATGCTGGCGAGAGGGTAGTGGACACCATCCCCGTCTTCGCAAAATCTGTCGGGTGCACTTGATGCTTGCGGGTACCGCTAATGTGTTGAACTCGAGCTCTGGGGCGTTCTTCTTGGTGAGAGGCATCACGGAGTGATCCGTGGTTTTTTGCTATCTCTTCCAGTTCTTCCTGCATCCCGAAGGATTTGGCGATCCCGCTGAACTCGATGTCGCATTTATTGGATTTTTGGAAATCACCGTTGATGGTGATTGTGCCATGTTCCCCAGGCAGCTTAAGCTTCAGGTATGCATAGTGCGGTACTGCCATGAATCTGGCGAACGCTGTTCGACCAAGAATGGCGTGGTACTGTGAGGGCCAACCGACTACTTCGAAGTCAAGAAATTCTCGCTTGTAATTGCTTCGGTTGCCTAGCACCACCTCCAGGTTGATTGTTCCGAGTGGGCGGATCGCTTTTCCTGGAACTATCCCGTGGAAGGATATCTCTGATTCCGTGAGTCCGTCCAAATTCCTGTTCATGCGACGGAGTGTGTCTGCGTAGATGATGTTGATGCCGCTGCCCCCGTCCATGAGCACGCGAGCCAGCTCGTAGTTGCCAATTTGCCCTTGTATGACTAGCGCGGCGTGTCCTGATCAATAGACTCGTGGGGGTGATCTTCCTTGGAGAAAGTTATTGGTTGATCCGCCATCTTCAGGTACTCGGGCTTCGTAGGTGGGGCTTGCACAGCCATGCATATTTGTCGCGTGTTCGTCTTCTGAACCCTGCGTGATGGACAGACTTTTTGTTTCATGCCTAAGAGTCCCCCTGGGTTCGGGTATCCATTGGCTCCCTGGTTTGGGGCGGGTGGCGCTGGTAGCGCAGCTAGCACCATGTTTTGATTTTCCTGCTGGGGGCAGGGCTTGCGGCTGGTGAAATCCTTGAGCTCCTCCTCCAGGGAGCTGCGGGTAGCCCTGATTGACTGCTGCTCTATTTTTCTTCGAGAAAGCCTCGTGGATATCAAGGAACTTTCGGCAATCCTTGAGAAGGTGTGTTACCTTAGGTTTGCCGGTGCGCTTATCTGTAAATAGATGTAGCGTGCAGTAACCGTCGAGGTCCTCCTCAGGGGTTTTGTCCTCTGGCTTTGGCTTCCACTCGCGATTTCCACGATATCCACTGTCGCGATTTCCTGTGAACTCTTCTGCCACCAGTTCTTCTCGATCATCGCGGTCGTAATGCTTTCTCCTTTTCTTTCGACTATGGCGATCGTCTTCGCGTGCTAGTGATGAGGCTTTCTCATTGCGCACCGCGTCTTTCGCCGTTTGCCCATATGTCGGCTATGGCCATCAGTTCTCCCATGGTTTTGTGTGCGATTCGTCCCAGTTCCTCTCTGAAGGAGGTTCGCCGTGCTCCTTTGGTGAATGCTTCAACCGCGACTTCTTATGATATGTTTCCCGCTGTGTTCCTGAGTGTGTTCCATCGCTGAATATATTCGCGAGTAGACTCGCCACTTTTCTGCTTGCAAGCTCGTAGCTCCTCGATGGTCGCCGGTCTTTTGTATGTTGCTTGGAAATTTTTGCAGAAATCGAGGTTTAGATCGTCCCAAGATCTGTAGCATACCCTCGGCCTTCCTTCGAGCCAGCTGCGCGCAGCGCCGACTAGATGTAGGTTAAGGTACTGCATAGCCGTGTTTTTGTTCCCACGTTGGCATATTACTGCCGTGAGGTAATCTGACAACCAAGCTTGTGGCTCTTGCGAACCATCGTATTTCTGCACTTCCGTGGATAGCTTAAATCTCTTGGGTAGCGGTGCCTCGCGGATGCTGTGGGCAAAGCATAAGGCTCCGCAGACTTCGTCGTCGGAGGATGTAGATGGGGAACGCGTGCGGTTCCTGGCCGCTCGACCTTTATCAACCTTGCGATGAGCGATGTCTGATCGCGCGTTGTACCCGGGTTCGTCGCGGTTGACGTCTCCCCTCGGCTCCTTTCTGCGATGTCGCGAGCGGCTGCTGTGTCGCTGCGGGCTGCGGTCTCGATCCCTCCGCGGGCTGCGATCTCGATCTCTCCGCGGGCTGCGATCTCGACCTCTTCGCGGGTTGCGGCTACGGTCTCGATCCCTCGGGCTGCTACTGCTGCCACTCGGGCTATCTCCACGTCGTCGGGCTTCTTCCCCTCGTGTGCGACGAGGTGATTTTTCCTTGCCAGGTGATGTGCCCCTGTGTCCACGGGGTGCTTCCTTGTCCTTTTGTGCGGCTGCTTTCCTTTGATCGTAGGAAGCGAGTTTTGCGGCTGCCATGCCTAATCCTTTCTGCACTTGCTTGTATTGTTCTGCACGGGGGTCGTTTTCCCCTGGTTGATTTATCTGCATGTAGGTGGCTGCGGCTAGTACCGCGGCTGCGGGAGTTTGCGGATGGATGTTTCCATCCTCGTCGACACGCATGAGTGATTTGCTGATTCCACTCAAGGACTCGCCATCCATGGTCGCGGTTTTGAGACGTATCCTTTCTTCGCAGGGCGGTTCCTGATAGAAGGTGTCATGGATAGTGCGGCTCGGCGCTGGCTTGACGCATCCGCTAATTTCTTTCGCTCGGCTAGGTCTATCCGAGTTTCCTTTATTGCAGTAGCCGCTCTCATTAGATGATAGTGGTAGGCGGTCATGTCCTCGTGAGGAGCTCCGGGTTCTAGTGGCGTGCTTGTGCGGATGGCCTCCGTTGCTCGATCCCAAGCAGCTCGTGAGACGCCGATGGCAGCGTGTTCCCTTGCGCTGTTTTTAGTTTCTTCGGGTGGGGCTCCTGATCCTGCCATGCAAACCTGAGCTAGATATGGCTCGCGAGTCCTAGGCGCAGTTAGGCAGGCTTTCCTGACCCGAGAAGGTTCCTCTGTAGAGAGGGTATGGAAGTTGCCGGTGTTGAGGCGGACAGATTCGCCGCTTTTTGCCAAGTCGCGATCCGCGTAGCGGGGTCGTGAGTCGATAGCTTCTGGGCTAGAGATTGACCCAGATTCCGATCCTTCGAGAACGGTTTGCTCGGGGAAGTGTAGAATTCCGTCTTTGTTGGTGTAGAACTGGAAGCTTCCGAACGTCAGCGTGATGCTCTTCTCCAAGTCGCTGAATATCAGGCGTGATTCCGGCGAGTGAGGGGCGACGATGACCGACCCGATTCGGATCGGATTGGTTGGAGTCGAAGTCCTGGGGTTCCAGCGTGAGTTGGTTGTCGATGAAGCCGAAGATGCCGGAGATCCAGCGCCCGCCGTTCCCACAGACGGCGCCAATTGTCGAATCTGCATCTCAACAAGTCCCTCGGGTGAACCCATAGGGTTTCGATTAGGAGAACGTGTAGGCACTGGTGACAATCGTCGGCTAGATAGGGGGCACGATTTACCCAGGTTCGGGGTCCTCGTAGAGGTAAAACCCTTACTCCTGCCTCTGTCGATCTGTATTAACGAGTAGATGGTTACAATGGGGGGTTGCTCAAGTCGAGAGTATGATCTCGATCTCAAGGCTTGGTGGTGCGGTATTGCTTGGTCCTCCTCCTGGTGGTTGTCCTGGCCTTATATAGGTGGCCAGGTCTCAAACCGTACCCGGGGAGGACTCAAACCCTAACCTAGAGTCGGTTACAAGTTTCCTAACTTGACCCGCAAGGCCTTGCGGGTGGGCTTCAATTGGGCCTTCTAGAATAGTCCATGACGCCTCCTTTGGAGCTTGTGCCGTGGGCCTGAGGCCGGGTAGGCTCATCCGACAGGCCTAGGATCCATCCCTTCGTCAAGGGGTGTGTGCAAGATCTTCAAGTCAAACTCCTAGAATCGATGATATTTAGCTCATTCCTCAAGAACATGAATCTTGCATCATCAAGTGGCTTCGTGAAGATGTCCGCGAGATTATCTTTGGTGGGGACATATGCTAGCTCAATATCACCTCTTGCCACATGATCCCGGATGAAATGATGGCAAATCTCAATATGCTTCGTCCGTGTGTGTTGCACGGGTTGTAGGCGATCTTTATGGCACTTTCATTGTCACACATGAGAGGCACCTTATCCAAGTGAACATCATACTCTTTGAGGGTTTGCCTCGTCCATAGCAATTGGGTGCAAGCACTAGTGGCCGCCACATACTCGGCTTCGGCGGTGGAGAGAGATATACAATTTTGCTTCTTGGAAGACCAACTCACCAAGGACCTGCCAAGAAATTGGCAAGCCCTGGAAGTAGACTTCCTATCATCTTGATCACCGGCCTAATCCGAGTCCATGTAGCCCTTGAGAGAAAATTGTGCCCCCTTTGGGTACCACAAACCAAACCTTGAGGTATGAACCAAATACCGAAAGATCCTATGGACCACCACTAAGTGGCTTTCCTTAGGAGTCGCTTGATACCCTGCACACACACCTACACTGAAAACGATATCGGGCCTAGGTGCCCAAAGTTAAAGTAAAGAACTAATCATAGAATGATACAACTTTTGGTCCACGTCTTTACCATCCGGATTGCGCTTGAGGTGGCATTTGACTTGCATAGGAGATGGCTTATCTTGTGAACCTTGGAAGTTAAACCTCTTGATCATGTCTTGTGTGTACTTGTCTTGAGAAATGAAAGTCCCACGAGCCAATTGCTTGATCTCAAAGCCAAGGAAGAATTTAAGCTCTCCCATCATGGACATCTCAAACCTATCAGTCATAAGCTTTGTGAATTCAGTATTAAAAGTTTGATTAGTTGAGCCAAAGATAATATCGTCCACATAGAGTTGGCATATGAAAAGCTCTCCCTTTACCCTATTTGTGAAAAGGGTGGGGTCGATCTTCCCAACTTCAAACCCACGGTCTTCCAACAACTCTCTAAGGTGCTCATACCACGCACGTGGTGCTTGTTTAAGTCCATAGAGAGCCTTATCGAGCTTTTAGACATGGTTAGGGAAGTTAGGGTTCTCAAACCCCAGAGGTTGCTTAACATATACCTCCTATTTTGGTGGACCATTTAGAAAAGCACTTTTGACATTCATTTGTTGGAATTTGAAATTATGCGAAGATGCATATGCAAGAAGGGTATGAATGGACTCAAGGCGAGCCACGGGAGCATAGGTTTCATCAAATTCAATGCCTTCCACTTGAATGTAGCCTTGAGCCACCAATCTTGCCTTGTTCCTTATGACAATACCATGCTCATCTTGCTTGTTTTTGAATATCCACTTAGTTCCAATAACATTGTGGCAATCCTTGGGCTTCTCAACTAGCTTCCAAACTTTATTGCGCTCAAAGTTACTGAGCTCATCATGCATAGCTTCTACCCAATCAAAGTCCTCAAGAGGTTCAAACACTTTCTTTGGTTCCACCATGGATAAGTTTGATGCTCACTAAAGTTTTCCAATTTCCTTCTTGTGTATCTTTTAGCTTGAATATCTTCCAACACTTTGTTGTCAGATGCATCAATATGCTTCAAAGCTCTTCTAATACTTTTAGCACGACGGGCTTTGATCTCCTCATTATTGCGAGGAGGAATCACTTGATCATCTTGATCATTTGGGTCCCGTCTTCACCGACTTGTTGGCCTTGATCATCATCATCATCGCCGTCAGCATCAATACTTGCTTCAACTTGAGGAGAGGAGTATGAGGAAGGTTGATCTTGGCCTTGACCTTGACTAGCTTGAATGATAGGAGTGGTTGCATATTGCATAGTAACTTGGTCAATGAGAGGAGGGTCGTCAACATTTTCTTGGTTAGGTGCATCACTTGGCTCCTTGGCTTGTTCTTCTATCGTAGAGGAGGGCTCCACTTGAGTAGAGCATAGTCCTTCTCGAGTCACCATAAGGTGTCCCTCAATGGGGCGAAAAAAACCCACACCCATCTTTCCTATAGCTTCTTGAGTCATTCAACATCTACATTAGAAACATGAAATTACGCCACTTGGGAGCCATCATTTTCTTCAAAAACGACACTACAAGATTCTATGACAATCCGTGAGGCTTTGTCAAAGACTCTATAAGTGTGGGATTCGGCACCGTAACGAACAAATATACCCTCAATAGTTTTAGATTGAAATTTAGACAACCGAACACCCTTGATCAGATAGAAACACTTACAACCGAATACACGGAAGTAGGAGACGTTGGGATTGTTGCTGGTGAGGATCTCATATGGAGTCTTGTCCAAGCCCTTGCAAATGTAGAGGCGGTTGGAGGAGTGGCATGCGGTGGATATGGCCTCGGCCCATAGATATTGGGGAGAAGAATACTCCTCCAACATGGTCCTTGCCATATCCAATAGAGTTCTATTCTTTCGCTTGGGTACACCATTTTGTTGAGGGGTGTAGGTGGCGGAATATTGAAGACGAATCCCCTCTTCACTAAGGAATTCATTCAAAGTGTAGTTCTTGAACTCGGAGCCATTGTCACTCCTAATAGCCATGATTTGGACATTGTGTTGACGTTGCACTTGATTGGTGAAGTCGATGATAGTTTGTTGGGTCTCACTCTTGAACTTGAAGAAATAAACCCAAGTGTATCTTGAATAGTAATCGACAATCACGAAGCAATACTTCTTGCCTCCAAGACTTGCCTCGGGCACGACACCAAAGAGATCAACATGGAGGAGCTCCATGATCAATAGTCTTTGATGAGATAATAGTATTGGCCTTGTGAGCGACATCATGCATCTTTCCTTCAACACACGACCTACAAACACGATCTTTGGAAAAGGAAACATTTTATTTTAGTCCGAGGATAGGGCAAGCTTTGTGAATACTTTGCAAAGTTCTAATGTTGACATGGGATAAGCGGCGATGCCACAACCACCCCATGTCCGCCTTTCCAAAAAGACACATTGATTGAGAGTTGGTAGACTTCGAAAAGTCCACCATGAACAACCCATTTTCAACATGTCCCACGTATGCTACATCAAGAATCTTTCTCCTCAAAAGGACCAAGAAATTCATCCTCCCTAAAGCACGAACTGAAAGTAAATTGTAACCAAGGGATTGAAAAAACATGACGTCCACGATAGTGATATCAGGAGCAATCACAACCTTTCCAAACCCTGATACCTTAGACTTGGACTTGTCTCCATAGGTGACGGTTGCATCAATAGTATTTGGGTGCAACGCCGTCACAAGTTATTTGCTTCCGGACATATGACTAGTGCATCCACTATCAATATCCATTTGGACCCACCGGAAGCATAGTCCTGCAAGAGATCATTGACTAGAGTTAGGACCTGAGGAGGGTCCCCTCATGTTAGCAACAAGGGTCTTTGGAACCCAAATAGTATAGTCAATGAAACCTTCAATAGTACCAACATATTTATCTTGCACAACACCATAATAATCAACATATAAGAAATGGTGTGGATTGTTAGTTCCCGCGTAAATGCTACGAGTAGTGTTGTCCCTCATGAGACCACCACTCGAAGCAACATTATTGGCTTGTGCGGGAATGCTACAAGTAGTGTTGTCCCTAATGACAATACCACCCGAAGCAACATTGTTGGACTTCTTCTTGTTCTTCTTCTTGGCAACATAGCCAAGACTTTGCTTGCCAACTTGTGGCCTAAGAGCAACCACTTGTGGACTTGAGGCTACAACCTTCTCAACTTGAGGGCTCTAGCCCTTGAGCCTTGCTAGCTCATCCTTCAACCTAGCATTTTCCTCAATAATATTTGCATGATCACAAGAAGAAGTAGAGGTGCTAGGGGTGTTGAATTGATTAAGTTGAGTTTGAAGTTGTTCATGTAACTCTTTGAGGGTAGAGTGTTGACTCTCCAACGCCTTGTCAGCCTTGGTGAGCTTTTCAAACTCCTCGGTTAGTTTATCATGACCAACCCCAAACTCAACCTTATCCTTTTTAGCATTTTTGTATTTAGCAATTGCATGGTCACGTTCTTTAGTGATATTAGCAACAAGTTCATTATGTGACTCTTCAATAGATTCAAGGTCCTCCTCAAGAGAAACTCGACCCTCATGCTCTTCCTCAAGGGTCATAGAGAGAGATGCCTTTTCATCTGCATCTCTTCTTTCAATCTCACCTTTTTCCTCAAGAGCTTCATGGGCCGCTCCCAATTGGCTCATGAGATCAAAGTACTTCTTGGTCTCACTTTGCATATTAGACATAAAATGTTCCAAAGAGGCAATTTCATCTTCTACACTATGACTAACAATGTTATTCATGTCATTAGTAGTCTTAGACATGATAGAAGATGCTACCTCTGTGGCCTTAGTCATGAAGCACTTGGCATTGATTTGAGGAAGATTTTCATTGGGGGATTCAAAGAGTGATGAAGATGATGGAGTTGAATCAATAGCTAGAGCGACCACTTGACTTGTGATTTCTTCTTCTTCTTCATCACTTCCGGAATCATATTCCTCTTGAGTCACTAGCACAAACTTGGTGGGGGACTTCTTGTTGAAAGGTTTCTTCTTGAAGTGAGGTTTCTTGTAAGCAGCCTTAGACTTGTCCTTGTGAATGAGATTGCCACCATGAAGTTCTCTATTCTCATAGGGACACTCCACAATGAAATGGTGCTTATCTTGACAATTGAAGCAAGACCTCACCCTTTGAGTCCCTTCGTTGCCATAGCGAGACTTGGTCTTCTCCTCTACATATGCCTTGTCCTTGGATGGATTCTTGCAAAACTTATGCACGGTAACAGCAATGACATCTTTGAGCACGAGGTCATATTCTTATCCTTCGATGGAGCCAAGTCCTCAAAGCAAGCTTCTTCATACTCAACCTCCCTTGACACAACCTTGGACTTCAAAGAAACTGATGCTCCTTTGTGCATGCCTAGGGCTCTAGCACGATTGTCAAGAGCATTTTTGGTTTGCACTTGATAGGAGCATATTTCTTGCATCACTTGGGTTGAGGTCAAGGAGGCAAAGTCATGTCTTCCTTGAATGCTCTTAAAGTCCGTGGGCTCAAAAGACATTAGAGAAATCATGTACTTCCTCTTGATCCATGCATCATCAATATACTTGGCACCAACATTGTTGAATGCGGTGGAAAAAGTCTTGAGCCTTCGGTACATGTCTTCATGGTTCTCACCATCATGCATACAGTATCCTTCGGCCTCATTGCTCAAGGCATTATACCTATTCTTTTGCATAATCTCATTGCCCACAAACATGACGACAAGAGCGTCCCATGTTTCCTTGGCGGTGGAATATTGTTGAAGATGAGGCATGTGGTTAGGACCCACGGCTTGTTGAATGATGGACAAGGCGGTGTAGTTGAGTTGATAATCTACAACTTATCTTCTTGGGGTCATGTGGCTTGTACCCATCTCGAGTGACCCTCCAAAGTTCTATACAAGAAGATTTCAAGTGAGTTTCCATGTAATATTGCCACTCACCAAAATAATGTGCATCAATTTCAGGAGGTTCTCCTCTAGGAATTATATGGGGATGTGGGACGGGAGGATCGGGAGAATAGTGTCCTTCGACGACGTGGAATTCTCCTTTTCCTTCCGTACCCTTATCGGTGGAGTTCTTAGCGGAAGCATCTTTAAGTGGTTCACCATTTGACTCATTCTTGGCACCCTCCGGAGGTTCAACCGAAGGGGATGAAGCGGAGGTCTCCGTTCCTTGGGCTTCATGAATTCCAACAAAAGTGTCCGCAACTCATCAATTTTCCCTCCATGGATGAGGTCAAAGAATTTTTCAACTCCTTGAGATCATCCATAGTGACTTGCACCACGGAACCGGTGACATCTGGATCATCGGCCATACTAAACGCTTAGGCGGTTAAGCCCGATAAAAGAGCCGAGGCTCTAATACCAAATGAACGGATAGTAAGGACACCTAGAGGGGGTGAATAGGTGCTACGACCAATTTTAATTTTTCTTCGAGATTAGGCTTGACACAAAGGTAAATTCTCTAGATAATGCAACTATGGTGAATTTACCTATATGACAAGAACAAAGATAAACACAATACAAGCACAAGTAAAGGATAAGGGAACGAGATAACCGATAGGAAGCACACGGAGACATGATGTATTCCCGAGTTCCTCTTTGTTAAGGGATTACGTCTTGTTAGAGGGGTGTGAGTTTCGCCACAAAGTCCTACTCAACGCCACAAAGGTCTCACCCTATTCTCCGATGAACCCCGCCACAAAGGCCTAGTCCACCTTCCACTATTGATCCCCTTTGAGGCGGAAATCGAATCCTTTACAAACAAGTTTGGGGCACACACGCACAACCAAATTGGGGGCTCCCAACAATCACCACGAATCCAAGAGTAGCAATGGTGTATAGGTTCTCCATAAGGAAACCCTAGACTAGATCCCTCAAGTGAATGAGGGGGAAATGAAGAATGACTTGGTGGAGATGTAGATCGGGGCCTTCTCCTTCAATCCTCCAAGAATCAACGAGTTTGGGTGGAGGGATTGAGAGGAATCGAAGATTTGGTGAGATATAATAAATGCACTTCAATGCTTGGACGAACGAGATCTTGGGGAAGAAGAGGAAGGGCTATTTATGAAGGGAATATGCCCGAGAGGCAATAATAAATGGTTATTATCTTATTACTTGTATATGATGAATGTTTATTTCTCATGGTAGAATTGTATTAACCGGAAACGTTGATACATGTGTGTTTAATGAACAAACAATGGTTCCTAGTAAAGCCTCTCTTTTAACTAGCTCGTTGATTAATAGATGATCAAGGTTTCCTGATCATGAACATTGGATGTTATTAATAACGGGGTCATGTCATTAGAAGAATGATGTGATGAACATATACCCAAAGTGTATATAGCAATGCGATCAAGTCATTAAGTTTACATTGTTATATCAAACATACTAAGTAACTTACTTAGACCATGAGATCATGTCAATCACTGATACCGGAAGGGTGCTTTGATGTCATCAAACGTCACACCATAACAGGGTGACTATAAAGGTGCCATTAGGTATTCAGAAAGTATTAGTTGAGGATCATGGATCAAGAGTGGGATTTGTCCATCCAATATGACGGAGAGATATACTCTGGGCCCTCTCGGTGATATCACATCGACACCGCTTGCAAGCACGTGATATGATCACAAGGATGTTATATCATGGGAACGAGAAAAGAGTACTTGTCGGTAACGAGATTAAACAAGGTATGGTTGATACCAATGATCGAATCTCGGACAAGTAAAATATCGCGAGACAAAGGGAAATAGTCACGACGTTGATGGTTCACACGATCACGAGAGTCATCGTTGAATATATAGGAGTCATCACGGATCTCCAGATCCCGCTGTTGATTATTGATCGGAGAGGAGTCTCGATCATGTCTATCTTATTCACGAACCGTAGGGTGACACACTTGTAACATCCCAAGTATGAAAAACATCCATTAGAATGTTTGCTCTCTTTTATTTTATGTTTTGCATCATGGCATCTCAAGTTTTGCATTTGTTTTCCAATTGTTTTCCTCTGTTTTCCTTTGTTTTCCCTTGTTTTTCTATTTGAATTTCAAATCAAATTTCAAACCTTTTGTTTCATACTTGTGATGTTACAATTTGCAAAATGAATATTCAAAATAAAGCAATTAATTGTTTCCATTAAAGTTGTAATTTCAAACTATTGATTTGTTTCTATCAATAATTCATCTAATACCAAAACATTTTCAAATTCAATTAATTTTCCAAACAGCACCCCTTTTGAAATTTATGGAAATTACAAAACAAATCTATCATTTGTTCCAAATAAACTTGATTTTAAAAACTTTTAATTGCTTAAGTTCGATTATTCAATTAATAGTAAATTCACTCAAATTTCAATTAAAAATACAACAACACCATAATTCAAACTTTTTGAAAACAAAAGTTTACAAATTGTTGCTGTTGCTATAAATAACTTATACAAATTTTCTACTAAATTTTCTAACCCTAAAACTCATTCTTTTCTTTCCTTTTCAAATCTGCAAAAAAAAAAGAAACAGAAACAAAAAAATAAAAAGAAAACGTTTTAGAGGGAGAGGGGGCAGGCCAGCCCAGTTGGGCCAGCCCACCATCTCCCTCAGGCCTGCTACCCCCTCCCCGTTATCTTCAACCTCTGTACGGCAGCGATCTGAAGGTGTCCACGTCAAGGTTCAGAGCAGCAGAAGGCCAGCAGCTCCTCCCCCTCCCCTTAAAACCCTAGCCCGAGGGCTCCCTTCTGCCCTGGACCTTCTCCCTCCTTCTCCCTCTCCCCCGCCTCCATTTTCCCCTTCTTTTCCTCCCTCTGCCTCTATGTACCTTTGAACCTCTCCACCCGAGCACCACCCTCTTCCCCTCCGGCGATCGCCGACGGGTTGGCTCCCCTCCTCGATGGCCAACCGCGGGAATCGAACCCCCTCGCCTCCCTCTTCGTCCTCGACATCAACATGGGACCAGGGAGCTACCGAGTCGCCGCCGCCGTCGAGGTTTCGCCGCCGGCCACCTCTCCACCGCGCCGAGCCGCCCTGCTCTCCTTTTGCCCGTGGTGAGCACACCTGTCACGACCCCGGACCCAGAGATATACATACTGTTATGTGCTCCTAGCCATGGAATCACAAGGGCTTCAGGGTTACCAGCCCTGGCCGCAACAAACAACGGCAGGCAGACTGGATTCATCGGCACGTAGTCCGGATCCCCAGTCTACTACTCCTTGTATCCATGCTAGTCATAACCAACTATGCATATTAAAGCGTCCACAAATCGAATGAAACTGAAGGAAACGGGACCAAGGTTATACAGAGCTGCTATGTGTCCAGAAAGTGCAACAACAATCGAGGGTTACTGGGGTTACCTCGCCCCAGGCCGATCAAATCGACAGGCGGGCTCGGACATGGATCATCGGCTCCACAACCCCTCGACTGCGGCAACTATGCAGGCATAGCCAAAACCGTATAACAATGAGCTCGAAACCAACAACCGACCAAAGCAGTACTCTAAACATGAAGCTTTACTAAACAAGTGTTACTAGAGTATAGCTTACAAGCAGAGGTCATACGACCCAACATTACATCAGACAACGAAAGGCAATTATGTTGCTAATCAACAAGAACCAAAAAGGCCTAAGAGGCCGCAACATAAGGCGACGTCCCAGCCCATAGATTCCAGGCTGCTACCTGGGAACCCCAAACTACTCGTCGATGTCCACGTTGAACCACCACCGAAGTGAGATCTTCACCTGAACCAAATTAAGCAAACCTGAGTACGGGAGGTACTCAACAAGACTTAATTAACCTATTATATATCTGCTAACTTCAGAAAGGGTTTTATGAAGGCTGATTTGCGTAAAGCAATCTTTGTTTTGCAAGTTGAGGGAGGAATAGCACGTCTCATAGAATGTTTTCAAAACAGATGAGAAAACTACTCAACTACTGAGATCATCATCTTCTTGTATTCCACCAAGTCCTTCTTATTCCCACACTATCTTATGCTACAAGGATCACCCCTCCCGGCATCTCCGGGGAGGCACCCTTCATCTATTGCCTCCATGCCTTGTCAACATCTTTTACGTCACGTTCAAGTTATCTATGACCTCGTGGCTTTCACCAAGTCGTCCTTAACCGTGGACACGGCTTTCCGAAAGATTTATCCCTGCAGGGTGGTACACTTTACCCACACGTACCATCCGACTCTTAACGCCACATGTACGCTCGTCCATGGAGCGCGGCAGAGGGTGGCTGGCCACGACCTTTACCTTGTCGAGCCCTATCCATGAGTCAACCCAAACAGGGCCACCCCGTCAACAGGGAGTTGGCCACCTCCTGACGGCACCTGTTCTGTGAGTCGGGAACAAGATCCGTGTACGTCCATCACTTGTCCCGGTCACGCCCTAAACAACTCCAAAAGGTTTTTGACTCACACGCAGATGGAAATCCCAAACTACGTGACTCACGGATAGAACCAAACAAGTTAGTTAGTCGAGCGCGGTCTGTTAGGCCTCGCGTGTGGTTGCACGCTCATTCTTGGTTTCCACGGCGAGACCTTACTCCTAGGGTTGGCAAGTACAGGACCAAGAACCACTTCCCAAGTGGCCTCACCACGTCATCATATCATACTAGATTATCGCAGCTCTGATTCATCAACCGGATGGAGCAGAGGTAACAAACATGTAAAGCTAAGCGAAACAGATATGAGGCTCTGGCGATGCGCACAAGCAATTCTATGGCAGCTAGGAGCAGTGGATCAGGATATTGAGGCAATGCAGTATATAGGTGAACTATATCTACTAGCATCAAATACTTTGGAATCGAATGCAAAATACGAGATTCAAATGTTGTTCGAAAGCATATATGAGCAGATAAGAGGTTATGCTTGCCTTGGTTATAAGAAAACCAGATAAAGATGTCTTCGGGAATAAGTGCTTGACTTGTCGGTTAAGATCAAGTATTCGTCATTGGACTGCTGGCCTTCTCTTCGGAGTCACGTTCTACCGAGGGGGAAACAAACACCGAAGGAGAAATAACAATCAACACATGGCATCGATGCAATGCGCAATATGTATGCATGAGCAGGTTAATGCACTGAAATAAAGCCCTAAGCATGATCGTTGGGTTGCTAGGGTTCATATGTCAAATATGAAGTTTTACTGGAATTCGCCCGAAATAGACCCCGGAGGGGGTTTCGGGTGATTATGGAAGTGAGTACAATTTTAGTTGCCCAAATGGGTTTGAAAACATCATAACTAGATTGTACTTGTCATTTTGAGCAATTTGGTATATAACTTTTAATTTTCTAATTTTATTGAATAAAAAGTTATTTTTCTATTTTAAAATGATTAAACAACATTAAATAATACTCCTTTTTCAACTTTCTCCAACATGGATGAAAATGACATATTTGAGTAGAGAATATTTTTATGATCATCTACATATTTTTATTTTATTTTTCTTACTTATAAAACATTAGTTATTGATTTAACAAAATTTAAACATTTTCTGTAATTAATAACCATTTCTGGAAAACAGAAAAACAGAATAATGACACCATGCTGACGTCATGATGACGTCAGCAATGGCCGGAATTGCTCTGCCTCCAGGCAATCGCGAGTTGGAGCGCTCGATTCACGAATCGAGTTGCACCACTAGGTGCAGGAGATGGAGGGGAACACAGAAGTGGCGGCGCCGCCCGAAAGGGGTCGCCGGAATCTCGCCGGTGAGCAAGAAACACGGCGGCGGCGCTCGGCTTCGACGGCGGGCATGGTACAGAGGGGAAGGAAGAGGATGGAGGGGTCCGGGAGTACCAGTGGCTCACCCTGAGCGTGGAGAGACAACCAGCGGGGGCAGAGAAGGACGAGAGGCGGAGGATTTCAACGGTGGCCGCCTACCGGCCGTGGAGAAGATGACGATGGCGCGGCCGATTCCGGCCGTTCCCGCTCGAATAACTCCACGGGGAGGAGAAGGAGGCGACGACGGCGAGGATGGTCTGCTCTGTTGGGCGCGGGAAGGTTCAATTCGGCGGCGCCATCGAGGACCATCGGAGCTAGGGTTCGCTCCCTCGCGAGCAGAAATACGGAGAGAGTAGGGAACACTCGAGGTGGGAGGAAAGTGAGAGAGATTGAGGCGTCTCCTGGACCCTATCCGCGCAAAGAGAGGCAGGGAGGAGGAGGTGGCATCGGCGACGAACAGCAGTGCGGCAGCGAGCTGCTTCTCTGCCAGAGGAAGAAGACAACAGACATTTCTAAGAAAACCCCCTGAAAAGTTTTGAAAAATCACCAAGAGGTCCTTCTCCAATAGAAAACAGAACAGAAAACTGAGATTTGAGGGCCTTTTTGTAAAGATAAAAATTGGCAAAAATTATCTTTGGAAAGCTCATACAATTTCCAATCTTGCCATACTTTTGTTTTGTATAATTGAAATATTTTTCAGTACAAAATTTTGGAACCCCTTTTAAGTACTATCTGCTGGAATTTTCTCAAAGCATTTGAATTCACAAACCAAATTGTTTAAAACATGGTTTAAATTTTTGATTCATGCATGTATGAGATGCCAACAACACCACAACCCTAATTTAGCAAAAAAATTTGGGATGTTACAAATCTACCCCCCTTACAAGAATCTCGTCCCGAGATTCCCGAAGGAGAAGAAAGAAGGAACACCGGTTTTGAACGAACTTCTTGAACCTTACGATTCTCTTCTCGAAGAGGTTGATCCGTAGCATCTTGAAGTATTGAACGGATACACCTTAGGTAAGAGGGAAATTCTTAGGAAATGATCTTCACGAAGATCGAGTATCTCATGGCTAACTCATAACAGGGATGTTCATAAAGAACTGTTGAGTTATCGTGCATGAAACACATCAAGATAACGGAGGGAATAGAAGATGGTTTCAAGTGTTCGGACGATTGGTCTTGAAAGGATTTAGAATATGAGCTTTGCACAAGACTTTAAATCCTTTTTGAAAAAGATAGGTTGAAAAACTTTTGACACCGAGGTTTCTTCAGGCAGAAAACCAAGATGGAGAGGATTGTCTTGAATATCACGAAGTAATATCCTTGGACGAGGGAAAACACGAGAAAACACTGTAATCGTGCATCGGAGAGAATTTGATAGATGATCATGTTCACCCTTCGGAGTGGACACGGAAGATAACAGAACTTTCACTCCGTCAAAACTTTGTCGAAATCTTTGTCAAAGATCGGGATGTTACTTCACGACAAAGGATGAGTAACAAAGATAACTTGGAACACCATAATTAGGGAGGAATTCTTGGTAACACCATAAGGGTGAGTAACCAATGAGAATTGGAGCACCGGAAGGAATAAGGAATCCCTTTCCTATTGTGAATTTGACGTAGCAATACGTTTACCACATGGTTAAGACTCCAGGGCTGAAGTGACTGACAAATTCACACAATGTGTGAGATGAACAGAACTTCAAGTACAAACAACTTGAGAAAGGGAACTGATCAATGGGGTTACAAAACACCAAGAGATGTTCTCACGAGGAACTAGTTTTCACGAGAACTAAGGTTTTGGAGGTTCAACGGAGAGATATTGGAAAGATCAACTTCCAGGTTCTCCTGATGTTCTAGATACCAATATCAGGCTAATGACAAGCCTTCTATAAATCATCAAGTGAAAGTAAAACTCCGGTTTGGAAGAACGGGGAGGAAACTTGTTAGAATAAGCCAGACAAGAATTCTCACGGAGAGTGGTTGTTCTTACGGATTCAAGGGGATATGACATTAGGCCTTACGGCTAATTGTGTCAACCACAACATCAACCATGCCGTATTTTCAAAGGAACCTAATTCAATACTCTTGAGGAAACACCAACCATCGTTGCTGCTTGAGGTTCAGCTCTGGTTAGTGGGTTGATAACTCAGACTCGGTATGTGTGATCAAGGAGATTGCACCGGTTACCAACGAGATACGTTTACTGAATTCTCAAGGTATGGACAACGATGTCAAGCTCAAGAAGATGAGCGAGATTGCAGAACTCATGTATTAGCAACTTGTAAAAGACGGTTGCACCTACATGGATTACTTGCAAAAGAACACATCGGAGTCCTTGTTGGGAAGATGATAACAAAGATAACAACGTTCATAGACTTCTTCTCTTTACGAACAATCAGTCAGTGGTTTAGTGTGGATGTAACTTCTTCGGATAGATGGAGGTAACAACCTACCATCTCTAGAGTAGTCCACACATGCATGACCAACTTGAAGTTATTCCCGAAGGAACAAGAAAACTTTTCTCGAATCCATGGCGACAACTTTCACCATAAGCACATGGACCAGAGAAAGTCACTTCGAACATCCAGAACACAACTTCGTGATGACACAAAGATGGTTCTCGAAAGTTTCCAACATTAGTGCCATTGTTCAAAATGAACCTATTGCAACTTGGGAAAATAGGGATGTCATCGATAGCTCAACAACACTCTTATCATAACACTCCAAGAAGAGGGATTCATATGATATATGAACAAGGCAGAATATTGGTCAGACCAAAGGACATGAAGGTGTACTTAGGAAAAACACCAGGAGTGAGACACCATCAAGATAGTCCTTGAATCTGGACTTGATTTGACGATAGCCCAAATCAAATCAAGGGTGAAAAGATAGCATGTCCATTAAGGGGATACTATCCTTCTTCAACACAACGGGAAACTAGACATCCCTTAACAGAGGATCAAGTTAGGAGGAACTCTTGTCTTTCAACTCTCCAAGTTGTTGTTTAAGCTCCACCAACTAGTCCAGGGATCCAGCAGGGTTCCTTGGAGAAAAGAGTAGTTCAAACTACCCCTCGTTTAGACATCATGGTCAGGTAACAAACCTGGTGATACTTCTAGAAAGACAACCAGAATATCACAACCTACCGATATGTCTCGAAGTTTGGGAGGAAACTTGCTTTTCAAAACACCCGATAAGGTCTTGAGAGCTTTGGTATGAACCTAACTCTCTGACCAAGGATATGCACCGGAATGAAAGAATTTGGTAACACAGTCAACTTCAAATAGAGACCGGGTGACCAATAGTGCTAAGAAGGATACAGATGTTTCTTAGATTTTCTTCAAAGCAGTAAGAATTGCTAGGAATAGCAGATACACATGTCGATGAACAAACCATCATTCTCATGCATTCGAGCTTAGAGGAAGGGGGGTGAAGATGTGCGAGAGCATCACTTCATCATTAAGGCCATGAAACTTAACACGGCCTCTTGATATGTAAGAGTGTGATACCCAAAAGTAGAACAGAACAGAAGCTAATGAAACTTCTTTAATCTGCGGATTACAAAACTTTGACCTGGTTCTAGAGATGAACGAGGTACTGGAGTTTGTTTCTCCTGACATTCCAAGGTGGAATGTTTTGACAGAAAACAAGAGCAAATGCATTGGAAGAATCCAACACCATATGTAACTTGGTTTCCAAACAACAGACGAAGTTCGGAAAGCAACTAAAGGGTAGGAACGTGCTCTGGAAGATCTTGAGATCACGTTGGATGCACGGGGTAATACTCATGTGTAGAACCCATGCCAAAAAGGTTAGCATAGCTGAACCAAGAACAAGGATATGAGAATCATAAGAACACTCTTGTCGTGATCCTTTTGATTCCAAAGGAAAGCCTACGGCTATGAAAATTGGAATTTCCTAGCCATCCTGAGGTAGAAGATGTTCCTCAGGCCAACAAAAAGGAACTTGGGTTAAAGGTCAGCATCCTGTACTGATAGAGTGAGCATCACATGGTTATGAAACCACATAACTCAACTCACCACAATTCAGCACATTCCGGGACCTTCGGTTCAAGTCCAAGGTTATAAACTTAGAGAAAGGAATAACTACTATCTTAGTGCCTTGAAGGACACTACGAATAGCAATCACGAGGTAACTTCCAAAAGAAAAACATAGCTCCGGAAGAATTTGAGCAGGGGATAACGGATACATTCGAGATGGAAAACAGATCTCGAGGTTCAGGATTTAGAGACTTCAACATATAAGAATGTGGAATCCACACAACTTCGAGAGATTATGAATGGAAGGAAATCTCCCATTTGAAACGAGAGATAACGGAACACGAAACACACACGACTCTAGAAACTTTTTAACACTAGGTCAACTTGGGTAACAACGTTCTTGCCAAAGAAGGCACCTAGGTTTTGAATGACTAGGAGAGATAGAAAAACCTTTTCAAATCAAAACAGGTAAGAAGACCCAGAGTTAGAGCGATACTAGATACGGAGTAAAAAGAATCCTAAGAAGGTTTTCACAACTCATTTGAAGTTTCAAAATAGTATTCACAAACTCTAGACTCAACATCGACCAAGCAGTAAGGTTTTCCTACAGGCAGTCCTGCTCTGATACCAAGACTTGTCACGACCCCGGACCCAGAGATATACATACTGTTATGTGCTCCTAGCCATGGACTCACAAGGGCTTTAGGGTTACCAGCCCTGGCCGCAACAAACAACGGCAGGCAGACTGGATTCATCGGCACGTAGTCCGGATCCCCAGTCTACTACTCCTTGTATCCATGCTAGTCATAACCAACTATGCATATTAAAGCGTCCACGAATCGAATGAAACTGAAGGAAACGGGACCAAGGTTATACAGAGCTGCTATGTGTCCAGAAAGTGCAACAACAATCGAGGGTTACAGGGGTTACCTCGCCCCAGGCCGATCAAATCGACAGGCGGGCTCGGACATGGATCATCGGCTCCACAACCCCTCGACTACGGCAACTATGCAGGCATAGCCAAAACCGTATAACAATGAGCTCGAAACCAACAACCGACCAAAGCAGTACTCTAAACATGAAGCTTTACTAAACAAGTGTTACTAGAGTATAGCTTACAAGCAGAGGTCACACGACCCAACATTACATCAGACAACGAAAGGCAATTATGTTGCTAATCAACAAGAACCAAAAAGGCCTAAGAGGCCGCAACATAAGGCGACGTCCCAGCCCATAGATTCCAGGCTGCTACCTGGGAACCCCAAACTACTCGTCGATGTCCACGTTGAACCACCACCGAAGTGAGATCTTCACCTGAACCAAATTAAGCAAACCTGAGTACGGGAGGTACTCAACAAGACTTAATTAACCTATTATATATCTGCTAACTTCAGAAAGGGTTTTATGAAGGCTGATTTGCGTAAAGCAATCTTTGTTTTGCAAGTTGAGGGAGGAATAGCACGTCTCATAGAATGTTTTCAAAACAGATGAGAAAACTACTCAACTACTGAGATCATCATCTTCTTGTATTCCACCAAGTCCTTCTTATTCCCACACTATCTTATGCTACAAGGATCACCCCTCCCGGCATCTCCGGGGAGGCACCCTTCATCTATTGCCTCCATGCCTTGTCAACATCTTTTACGTCACGTTCAAGTTATCTATGACCTCGTGGCTTTCACCAAGTCGTCCTTAACCGTGGACACGGCTTTCCGAAAGATTTATCCCTGCAGGGTGGTACACTTTACCCACACGTACCATCCGACTCTTAACGCCACATGTACGCTCGTCCATGGAGCGCGGCAGAGGGTGGTTGGCCACGACCTTTACCTTGTCGAGCCCTATCCATGAGTCAACCCAAACAGGGCCACCCCGTCAACAGGGAGTTGGCCACCTCCTGACGGCACCTGTTCTGTGAGTCGGGAACAAGATCCGTGTACGTCCATCACTTGTCCCGGTCACGCCCTAAACACCTCCAAAAGGTTTTTGACTCACACGCAGATGGAAATCCCAAACTACGTGACTCACGGATAGAACCAAACAAGTTAGTTAGTCGAGCGCGGTCTGTTAGGCCTCGCGTGTGGTTGCACGCTCAGTCTTGGTTTCCACGGCGAGACCTTACTCCTAGGGTTGGCAAGTACAGGACCAAGAACCACTTCCCAAGTGGCCTCTCGTCCTGTCCTTAGTCAAGTTAACCACACAGTGCTCATCTCACCACGTCATCATATCATACTAGATTATCGCAGCTCTGATTCATCAACCGGATGGAGCAGAGGTAACAAACATGTAAAGCTAAGCGAAACAGATATGAGGCTCTGGCGATGCGCACAAGCAATTCTATGGCAGCTAGGAGCAGTGGATCAGGATATTGAGGCAATGCAGTATATAGGTGAACTATATCTACTAGCATCAAATACTTTGGAATCGAATACAAAATACGAGATTCAAATGTTGTTCGAAAGCATATATGAGCAGATAAGAGGTTATGCTTGCCTTGGTTATAAGAAAACCAGATAAATATGTCTTCGGGAATAAGTGCTTGACTTGTCGGTTAAGATCAAGTATTCGTCATTGGACTGCTGGCCTTCTCTTCGGAGTCACGTTCTACCGAGGGGGAAACAAACACCGAAGGAGAAATAACAATCAACACATGGCATCGATGCAATGCGCAATATGTATGCATGAGCAGGTTAATGCACTGAAATAAAGCCCTAAGCATGATCGTTGGGTTGCTAGGGTTCATATGTCAAATATGAAGTTTTACTGGAATTCGCCCGAAATAGACCCCGGAGGGGGTTTCGGGTGATTATGGAAGTGAGTACAATTTTAGTTGCCCAAATGGGTTTGAAAACATCATAACTAGATTGTACTTGTCATTTTGAGCAATTTGGTATATAACTTTTAATTTTCTAATTTTATTGAATAAAAACTTATTTTTCTATTTTAAAATGATTAAACAACATTAAATAATACTCCTTTTTCAACTTTCTCCAACATGGATGAAAATGACATATTTGAGTAGAGAATATTTTTATGATCATCTACATATTTTTATTTTATTTTTCTTACTTATAAAACATTAGTTATTGATTTAACAAAATTTAAACATTTTCTGTAATTAATAACCATTTCTGGAAAACAGAAAAACAGAATAATGACACCATGCTGACGTCATGATGACGTCAGCAATGGCCGGAATTGCTCTGCCTCCAGGCAATCGCGAGTTGGAGCGCTCGATTCACGAATCGAGTTGCACCACTAGGTGCAGGAGATGGAGGGGAACACAGAAGTGGCGGCGCCGCCCGAAAGGGGTCGCCGGAATCTCGCCGGTGAGCAAGAAACACGGCGGCGGCGCTCGGCTTCGACGGCGGGCATGGTACAGAGGGGAAGCAAGAGGATGGAGGGGTCCGGGAGTACCAGTGGCTCACCCTGAGCGTGGAGAGACAACCAGCGGGGGCAGAGAAGGACGAGAGGCGGAGGATTTCAACGGTGGCCGGCTACCGGCCGTGGAGAAGATGACGATGGCGCGGCCGATTCCGGCCGTTCCCGCTCGAAAAACTACACGGGGAGGAGAAGGAGGCGACGACGGCGAGGATGGTCTGCTCTGTTGGGCGCGGGAAGGTTCAATTCGGCGGCGCCATCGAGGACCATCGGAGCTAGGGTTCGCTCCCTCGCGAGCAGAAATACAGAGAGAGTAGGGAACACTCGAGGTGGGAGGAAAGTGAGAGAGATTGAGGCGTCTCCTGGACCCTATCCGCGCAAAGAGAGGCAGGGAGGAGGAGGTGGCATCGGCGACGAACAGCAGTGCGGCAGCGAGCTGCTTCTCTGCCAGAGGAAGAAGACAACAGACATTTCTAAGAAAACCCCCTGAAAAGTTTTGAAAAATCACCAAGAGGTCCTTCTCCAATAGAAAACAGAACAGAAAACTGAGATTTGAGGGCCTTTTTTTAAAGATAAAAATTGGCAAAAATTATCTTTGGAAAGCTCATGAAATTTCCAATCTTGCCATACTTTTGTTTTGTATAATTGAAATATTTTTCAGTACAAAATTTTGGAACCCCTTTTAAGTACTATCTGCTGGAATTTTCTCAAACCATTTGAATTCACAAACCAAATTGTTTAAAACATGGTTTAAATTTTTGATTCATGCATGTATGAGATGCCAACAACACCACAACCCTAATTTAGCAAAAAAAATTGGGATGTTACAACACCTCCCCTCCATCTTCCCCTCTCTGCTCCCCTGCAGCACACGCACACGGCCACCGCAGCAACCACACGCGAGCGCAGCAGCACGGCAGCAGCCGCCGCCGGTGAGCCACCACCGTCCTCTCTGTCAAATTCAGCAAACTGAATTTCTTTCAGTTTCAGAGAAACTACCTGAACCTTAACCCCCCCCCCCCCCGCACCTTTCCTGTCAACGAAGCAACATCCCACCGCAGTGGCTAGCGCAGCCACGCTCGCGTCCGTAGGGTGTGGGATCGAATCCCACCCCTCGCAAAAACCAATCTTTTCCATTTTATTTTTCCAGGCCCAGAACAATTACCTATTCACAGAATAGTCCCTGCCAGCTTTCTTCTAGGTCCCTGTAAATAATTTCTAAGTCCCTGGATATTGTTTAAAATGGCAGAATAACACTTAAACTCTAAAATTGCATAAATAATTCATTCCAACTCCAAATTCAACATTTTAAATATGTTTTTCATACCAAATTGAATTCTCTACCCAAATATAAATTTTGTTTACTGTTTTGAATATTTGAAATTGGTGAAATATTTGAAAACTTGTTTAATTCACTTAATTTTGCAAAATTCATAACTTGGGCATAAAAATTCCAAATTCAACAAACTAAATATGTTTTCCATCCCATTTCTCATGTACTTTGCAAATATCAACTTTGTGTTATGTTTTAAATAAATTAAATTGCTGAAAACAGTTGTTTCTTAATTAATGCATTTAAAATTGTCAAATTAATAACTTGCTCATTTTAAATCCATTTTCAACAAATAAAATATGTTTTCCATGCTAAATTGAACCACCTTTTCAAATATAAACTTTGTTTCATGTTTTGAATAATTAAATTTGGTTAAATAATTTAAGCCTTGTTTAAATCATTTAAAATTGCTAAATTCATAACTTGGTCAAATTAAATTCTTTTTGAACATATAAAATATGTTTTCAAACCATAAAAGTATAACCTTTTCAAATATGAACTTCATTTAATGTTTTGCAAAAATAAAAATTCAAATAAGTTCATGCTTGAATTAAATCCATTTAAATCTTGTTTAACTTGTTTAATTCATAATTAAATCATTGTATTTCCTTTTTCAATACTTGAAACATGTAATCCACCTAAAATTTTGTGTTATTTTCAAATATGAACTTTGTTGTCTATTTTGAACAATTAAAATTGGTGGAAACAACAACTGCTTGTGTAACACCTTTAAGAAACCAAAATTCCATAACTTAATAACTAAAATTCCAAACTTGGTAAACTTCATTTCAATTTGGATCTAATGTTGTTTTCTTTCTGTTTTCCTCATCCATGCATCATGCTAATCCACTTTCACCTATTGGTTAGTTGTAGAACAATTATTCCAACCTTAACTCATGGGCTTTCCATATGCAATCCAATTGCATATGGGTCCATTTAAACATGTTATCTTGTCAACTAGTTTATTTTGATGCATCAATTAAATGGTCATGCATCATCCCATGATTGTGCACTATGCCATGTTATTGATTGTTTGTCTCTCTACGTTGTTTGTTTGCTTCTTCTCAGATAGACGACGACGTTGAGACAGACGATACTTACGACACCCCTTCTGAGGATCTAGATCAGTACGAGGCTGCTGAGTTTGCAGGCAAGTATTCACTCACATGAATCATTGTGTTCCTTTCAACATTGGATACCGATACTTTCCGTTGTCTATTCTGCTAGCCCTATGAATCGTTGCTTGTGTTCGATCCTATCACATGTTATCCTTTAACCCTGATATAGCCTCACCTCCACACCTATAACCCCATTGCTTGTTGCCCGTGTCTTACTAGCATGCTTAGGGTTGTTTTTGCTCGAGTCTGTTGTCCGTTACGTTCTGTTACTTTCATTATGTTCTGGGGCTCGATGTTTAAACAATCAACCTGTTAATGTTTGAGGTAATAATAATTTGATGATAAGGCACCGGCGGGAGGCCCGGCGTGGTTTTGAGGCCTGCTAGTGTCGACCCTAATTAGGAAAAGGGTATTGTCTACTGATCCATGATGAGCGCACTAACCGCATGTGGGAAGCGTGTATGGGCGCCCCCCTCAATTTGATTCGATTCGCATCTCGTCCAAATCGCCTCATTTAGTTCGGGTTTTCCATTTGCCGCATGCATATGCAGGTGCGAACCCTTGGTACCAGGGTGGAACTTTTGTAGTCGGCATTTAGGGAGACACGTTCTTAGAGTGCTATGAGGGTCCCCTTTTTTCGTGGGGCTTGATTAGCCGTGCGCTCAATTGCACGGGGTTCTTTGGGCTTGATGCGAAGAAGAGTTGAGTTGTGTTGAGTGCCCCGCTTGGTGGGAGGCATTCCATCTGGCGGGTTATTCTTACGTGTACGGCCAAATTGGTGCACCCCTGTAGGGATAAATCTTCTCGAGAAGCCGTGTTTTCCGCGGTTATAGATGACTTGGTGAAAGTACTGGCTAACAAGTACTCAGAACAACTTACACCTAACTAATGATAACTTGACTAGTAATAGTCTTATTGACACAATAACTTGAACCATCACTAATCCAACTGTGTGAGTTATCCTCGGATTGCTTCTTTGGATAAGGGGCGAGATCCAGGATGGGTTTGTTTGGAGTTAGTTGTTAGTTGGTTCCAATACGCTATCTTATCCCCTTTCTGTTAGCCGGAAGTTGTAGCATGTTTCTGTAGTTGGTTAGAGCAGCCAGCTGCCGCATCTTGTGTATCACCTTTTCCTTCCGTTGAACCCAAAGCATCTGTGCTTGATGTTGTTGGGTACATTTTGGTGAATTGTGAGTCTTGCTTGCCAGTACGTTTATGTACTGACCCCTTTGGGGCTGTGGTTTCCGCAGACTACGTTTCCGAGGATCCCTTTGGTGGCTACTACGTGGAGTATGACGAGGCTGCTGACGAGTAGATAGCGGACCCGGGAAGGATCCGAGACTTCGTGGATGGGCTCCGTCTTTTCGTTTCCGGCCTCTTAGGCCTATTTGGATCTTGTCTGTACTCAGACACTTTGGATGCTTCCGCTGTGATGTAATGATGAATTGTTGGGACATGTGTCCTCTGGATGATTGTATTTGCTATCTCTGCTCTAGTGAGAGCTATTTGCAACTTATTTCAATCTTTTGTGTCTTAGAGATCTGTTGTGATATCACTTGTTCAAATGCCGTTGACGTACCATGTGTGTATGTTATGAAGTACGTCAATGGAAGTATCTGGATTTCTATGGGATGGTTTGCGCAGACGATGAATAGTAGAGAATGGTTGTCACACGTTTACGTGTTGGCCTACTCATATTGAGATGCGGGTGCCGGTATGCCCCGTAAGCCATTTATATACTGTTTAACGGACTGTGAGTATCCCCTAGAAGTCCGGGTGCGACAACACTTAAGGTTCGATGACGCGTTTGAGAGGATACGGAATATCGAAGAATATTTTGAGCAGCACCGAAATTGTTTCGGGGAAAATTGAAATAGTTCAAGGGGTTTTCCGTAGAATGGTTCTTAATAGAATTAACAAATGATTCGAGGTGCTATATGAAAAAGTTTGTTAATAGAATTAACAAATGATTTTCTAAGTGGAGTTTTAAGGGAAAATGAGTGGGTGTGAGTGGAGTGTCCACTCACATGATGAGGGAAGAGGTGGGGGCACACCATGGGGCTGGCCACACCCCCCTTGGGATGCCTCACCCCTCTCCTATAAATAGAGGGAATGAGCTCCCTCTCTCTCTCACACTTTCCCACCTCATTTCCTCTCCACCCGCTGCTCCATTCCATGGTCTCCGGCTTGGCGAAGGCCTGACCGTGGGATTCTTCACCACCACCATGCCGTCGTTCTTCTGGAGTTTCGAGGGATCCTCTACTTCCGCGCCTCGTTGGATCGAGGGAACGGAGGTCTTCATGAACCGTACGTGTGACCGATCACGGAGGCACCGCCGGATTGCGGTGCACATCTTCTCTCTATCGAGATCGGTGTGAGTATGACTACGCCAACGACGATATTTGATCTCATAACGCTTTGTGTCTTCGAGGGTATGTGTTCTCCTTAACCCTCTCTTTGCCCGTTGCACTTCGTCTCCTGGATTAGATCTTGGCCTTTCGGGTGTCTCTCGCGTAGGAATTTTTTTGTTTTCTATGTAACGACCCCTTCAGTGGTATCAGAGCCGGATCCATGCGTAGATGTTTTGTACGGGTAGAACACATATGTGTATGTGGCCGTTGATGATCATGTTATTACCTCCTTGATTATTTTATGATCTTAGTGGCATAGTGGGATGAAGCGGCCCGGACTAACCTTACATGTCCACGTACATGAGAATTGTTCCAGAAATGACATGCAACTTGTATTGCATAAGTGGCTTGCGGGTGTCTGTTTCTCCTACTATAGTTAAGATCTAACCTACGAAGGGTTGTTAAAAATGTGTTTATCAACGTTGTGGTTGATGTTCGTAGGTATGAACGGTTCTATCCTCGAAAGCCCTTAGCCACGTAAAATATGCAAAAATAAATTAGAAGCGTCTAACTAGTTTTTGCTGGGCATGTGAATTGATATGGTCAATGTTACAAATTTGATTATGAGATGATCTCTTTTGTAAATTATTGATATACCAGAAGGTATCCATACGATTGTCTTATTATTGATGGACAATCAAGATTGGGGTGCCAAGGTACTTGGTACCACGCCGGTGGAATGATGGAGATCATACCATGATGCACATCATGGAGATCAAGTGCAAGGAGGACCATATCATATCACGTTATCCTTACATGTGATGTCAGTGATGTTAATACTTTGTATGCATCTTGTTTTTCTTAGATAGCGACGATAGCATCATAAGATGATCCCTCTCACTTAATATCAAGATAATAATGTGTTCTTCCTTAAGTATGCACCGTTAAGAAAGTTCGTCGTTTCGAGACACCACGTAGGTATGAACGGTTCTATCCTCGAAAGCCCTTAGCCACGTAAAATATGCAAAAATAAATTAGAAAGTTCGTCGTTTCGAGACACCACGTAGGTATGAACGGTTCTATCGGGTGTGACAGACTCAACGTTCGCATACAACGGGTGTTTTCAAGCCTAGCATGTACAGACATGGCCTTGAAACACACGCAATACTACGGTTCTACTTGGCGAGCCTAGCATGTACAGACATGGCCTCGGAACACGTAACCGAAAGGTAAAGCATGAGTCATATGGATGATATGATGAACATGTCGATGTTCGCCTTTGAAGCTACATCATCTCACGTGATGATCGGTTTTGGTGTAGTGAATTTGGTTCGTGTAATCACTAAAGACGACTAAGAGGGATGTTGTTTTTTAGTGGGAGTTCATGGCATAATTTAGAATTAACCTGAACTTATTTATCATAAACAACCAATCAAAGTTAATTTGCACAAATTGTAGTATTCATTGGCTTCCATAAAACTACCTTACACTTAGATTGTTGATTGACATATAACTGTTATGATCTGGTCAAAATCATTTAAGATTGGTACCGTATTAGTGAAATTTAAAATTGAGTCCTATTGTAGATTTTTGGTATTTCCTACCTAGCTCCATATGATTAATTATTGATTGATCTAGAGAGCAAATAATTCCTATTTAGAATCCAGAGTCATGGTTGCTTCCGTATTACTTTATCTTCAAAAGAATGTTTTGTTGATCAAGGTGAGTTAGGAACTGAAAAGAGTTGTTTTCAGAAACTATCAAGTGAAAGATATATTGATATCTAGAAACTTATTTGTGGCAACATGAATGAGTATAATTTAGCGTGACAATGTTTGCTTATATTATGTGTATACATGCAATGATTGAAGACGCTAGGCGTTTGAATATTCCAAGAAGTTGGGCGCTAAAAATTATCCTCTAAATTTCTTCCTTCGAGCTATAGTAGCTTAATCATAAAATTGTTATGATGGGATGGATTAAAAGTATGGGTAAATTCGTTTACCTTACTTGGAGTTTTCTAAGAGTGGAATCTAGAAAAATACTATTAATATGGTGATATTAGTAGAACAATCAAACTCAAAGTATGACTCAATGGGTGATAGTATATGACTAACACACCAAAGAAAATGAGCTAGTACGACTAGCATTGTTTGATGTTGAATGACTCTTCTATAAAGTAAAGGGAATATTGAAAATAGAATTACAAAAAGATATATGGCAGAAAAAGAAGATAACTGGAAAAGTCCAGCTCAGGAGTATATGCTTGATATACAAGTTATAGATGTATTGCTAGTTAACAAAGTATTTTTGGGTATTTTGATACCACATTGGTTGGTATGAGTTGTCATACAAAGCAACGCAATGCAAGAAATACAAGGTCCTAAAAGGAACTAGTAATAGATGTGGAATCGATTATGACAAGAACAGAAATAAAGTGTTATTGCGCTCATTGTCGTATCGAACCAAACATTCAAGATTTATTTTAAGAACTTGATAAGTTGTTATTTTGTTCTGGTCTTTTGTGAGAACAAATGAGATTGTTCAAACTATGACCATATTCCATAATTGATGGATATGTTGATATAAATCATGTTGGTAAACTAACCATCTATAAAACTAAATGTTAAACGTTGCAAGACGTAAAAGAGTTTCACTTAAATTGTGACACCACCATTTTAGTTCATATCGGAAAGGAAAACATGAATGAACTCCATATTGATGGAGTTCTGGAGTCATTTTGTTTTGAATAAATTGACGCTTGTGAGACCTCTTCCAAAAGATGACTAAAATTCCGTTCATAGGCCAAAGTAGCATGGACGACTAATTTAGTGGAGATTATACATATTGATGTATATAGTCCATTATGTGTAGTCATGTATGGTGGATCAATTTTCCTTCATAAAATTCCGTCAATGATTTGAGTAGATATGTAAGTATATCTATTTAAAGAGAAGGGAGTTTAACTTTTTGAATTGGTTCAAATGGTTGTTAATATGAATTAAAAATCAATGTAACAAGATAATCAAGTATTTATGATTAGATCATAAAGGATAAAATTTGAGTTACAAGTTTACCAAAACATCTGAGAAGTTGCAGAATTGTTCTACAACTTATATTACTCGAATTACCCCACATTAGTTTGGAGTGTTCGAGAGACAAAATCAAATCTTGTTCGACATGGTAAGATAAATAAAAATGCCATTATAATTTTTTAGTTTATACATTAGTGACAACCGTTTTTCGACTGAAAAGAGCACCATCATGATCCGTTGAAATTAACATATAAGATATGGTTTGGGTAGTGACCCGAATTGTCATTTTGTTAAGTTTTGGTATGCATAGCATGTGTAAAATGTTTACAACCAAAATGGGATACATATATGTTTATAAGGTTATCCCAACGAATTCATTGGGTATTTTTCCTATCACCGACCAAAGACAAATGTTGTTTGTCAGAAAGGGTTGATTTCTCGAGAAAGTAGTTCTTGCAAAACAAGTGAGTGGGAGGATAGTACAAACTCAACGAGATTAGAGAATCTTCGTTACCATGTCAAGAGTAGCGCAACACTGGAAGTTGTTCCAGGGTTTCCTATTTTGACAAAGTAGAAGACACTACATGTGTTGTAGATACTTTGGATGATTTGCGTACTGAACCACAAAAGTCCTAAAACTTTGTACTTAGACCAACTAGTGGTTTAAGTGTAAAGTGTTGTTTTGACAACAAAAGGACCTGGACCTTATAAAGGAAGCAAATGATGGGCCCTGACTTTGTAAAATTGACTATGAGTCATTATATCCACCATAGTATTCTTGTATGAATATCAAGTATGTGACTTGGTAGTTCTTTCGATAGGCTTGATGCCTAACGATAGCAAAAGGGTCTATATAGCAACAAAGACATGGATTTTAACATCCTTTGAAAGTTGTACTTATCGAAAAGTTGTTTTCGACGAAGTTCAAAGAGTTGACTACTACAAGATTTTGATCTTCCGTAGTGATGTTTTTAGTCTTTGCGGATAGTTCTAGCAAAAGTTACATATTATGATATGGCAGTTGAATAACAAAACCAACTCTCCACTCGAGGAAATTTGATCAAAGATGTGTACTTGACATAGTCTGAAAGTTTTGTAAAAATTCAAAAGGTTGCTAGAAAGGTATGCACACTTCAATGGTTGAAGTGAGCATAACGAAGTTGATCTTTACCTTAATGAAGTTATCAAAAGAGTTTGATTCCATCATGAACGATAAATATGCTTGTAAAGTTACAAGAACGGTCAGCTAAAAGGCAAGTTGATAATCCGTCTTGGCAAAGAAAGGTTAACAACAAAAATGCTAAGGAGAACGCATCTATAAGACTGCTGTAGACAACGCAGAGGCCGCGTTCGCTATCCTCAATGACGACCTTTACTCTAACGCCAGGAGATTTTGCGCTGGCAAATGAGCCCCCAAATTATTGCTGGCAAACGCTTATGTGCAATTTTATATTTCAGCCCCCAATTTTTTAGAAATCAACCCACACTACCACAATAATTCACTTAAATGAAGGGGTATATCGCGTTGCCCAGTCCTCTGGATAATTAGAGAAAAAATGACACAACGGGGATTTTATGTGAGTATTGCAACAACAATTTCCATCTTATGTACAAAAAAATATTATTGCAACAAATAGTTCCAAATATTTTGAAATTAAGTAATGCTACAAAAAAAGTTAAACAATATATTTTATTGCGTTACAACAAAAAATTTCAAACAATTCAATAAACACCACAAACTATTACAACAAAAACTATATTTTTTTTAGCAATTTAAAAAAGTGGGCAATTGTTGCTGAAGATTCATTTGCAATAAAAGTAGCCATCTATTTCAACAAAAAATAAAAACTATTACAAGAAAACTTTTTTTTTTTTTGTTTAAAGTTGGGTAAGGAACACAATGGTTTTCCACAAATTCATTTTCAACAAAAATAATCAAATAATCAGGTATTTCAACAAATAAATAAAACGGTAGCAACAAAAAAAATCACAACATGTGAAGTAGCACATAAAAAATAAATTATGAAACAACACATGTATTTTTTAGAAAAATCATCCAGAAAAATATGAAGCATCTCTTTTGTGGTTTCTTAACAAAATATGTGTGAACTTGTTACAAATTCTAAAGACGTACGCAATATTGAAAAAAAATGGCGAAAACACTTAGTGTACATATGACTGCACATGGTTATTATATTGTGATGCTAAAAGTATACTCTGATGCGAAAATCGGGCCAAAAACCTAAATTGCTGCTAATTGGGCATGCATAGGTACACGAAGCGGCCAAGTAGCCTTCAACCCGTGGGAGCAGCCAGCGAGGCAGCGCGACCTACGCGCCACCGCTTTAGGTTGGCCTAATCAAAGTTTTTTCCTTTTTAAAATGGTTTTGCTATTTTCCGATCGATCGAGAATTAGCTTAGAGCACAGTAAACTTTAGAACCGTTAGATATGCATCGTGATTCATGTCCCACGTGAGTTGCAAGTGGGTTGCAACTATTGTTTTTTCTTACAGTTGCAATTGGGATGCAAATGGAATAAAATGATTCACGCAATTAAAATAAATGTTGTACTCTCTCCGTCTCAAATTAACTGTCACATAGATAGACATATCTAACACTAAATTATGTCTAGATACATCCACTTTTGTCCATTTTTATGACAGTTAATTTGAGACGGAGGGAGTACAAATTGTGTAATTAGATCATACGATTGAGAATTCAGCTAATTATCGGGGTGGAGGTAGAACTAGTCGCGCCTTTTTTTTAAACGTGGGACTACCTACCTACCGCTAGTTTGATCAAGAGACTAAATCCTGCAGTGTGTTGCAAAATCTCAGTTGAGCAGGTCCAGGATGGACCCAAGAAATAATACATGCACGATATGCCCATTCCTCCGATAAGAAGTTCGATGAGACCATTATAGGCAGTACTAGCATTTCAGCACGCCAATAAAGGCGAAAACAACCCGTCGGTGGATGACCATTTTTCGTGGAGAAAGTTATAGCTGATGCACCGAGCTGGATGACGATGACGGGAGCTGAATGGCTATCCAGTCTACATCATATGACCAGGGCCAAATGCATCACACCGATCTTAAATCCCCATTCTTCCGCAATTCAATTCAATGTAGCCAAGTCTAGGATATTAAAACAGGTTGGAAAAAGAGGAGAGATGACGAGTTCATCACCTCTACCGGCATCCGCTCGGCCGAGGAGGGAAGAAGTCTCGGTGTCCGGTTGAGGGATGCAGGCTGCGGCGAAGGCCGGTCGGCTCACTCGGAGCCTGGCGGCTCAGTTTCTGGATGTGAACGGCGGCTTGTACGTCTTCATCGCCGCGATAGTCGCCGGCGCTCTCGCCTCCGCCTGCTGGATGTCTGCCAGCGCCAGGGTAAAGTTCCTGAAGTGCCTCGCAGCATCTCTGTTTTGTTCCCCGACATGCTATGACATAATTAGAGATGCATCATGCCATACTGAAAGTCCTAGTAGTAGTGGAGTTTGTTCATCAGTAAGCTGGGTAGATTCATGGTAGGTCAGGATCACCGTACTTGGCACTGGCCGACCAATGCATCAGAAGTTAGAACAGTATCGCTACTGCCGATCAACAACTCTGCCTAGCAACCGAACCATCCACTGAACTTCAGAAAACAATCTCGTTACAAAGAAAAAAAGATCTTCGTTAAAAAGTCATGTAGATTGCGTCAGTTGTTACGAGTACATGAAGAACTTGATTAAAAACATCATCGTACTAATTACAGATTGCTCCAATCATTCCGATCGCCACCACAGCCATAGCCCAAAGTGCTGCAAGGAGTCCGGAGGCGGCGCCGAGTCCGGCACGCTTCACCAGCCCGGGCGCAAACCGGACATCGTCTGAACTTGCTGGTTCGGCGCCTCTTCCTCCGAAACAGCCACCAGCTCCGGCGTCGGCCTGCCCGGCCTACTTCCGGTGGATCCACGAGGACCTGCGGCCGTGGCGAGGCACCGGGATCACGCGCGACACGCTGGAGCGCGCCCACCGGTACGGCCCCAAGTTCCGGGTCACCGTGGTCGCCGGGCGCCTCTACGTGGCGCGGTACGGCCGGTGCTTCCAGACGCGCGATGTGTTCACCCAGTGGGGCATCCTGCAGCTGCTCCGCCGCCACGCGGGCCGCGTCCCGGACCTCGACCTCATGTTCGACTGCCAGGACCTGCCGGTCGTCAACGCCGGCGACCACGCGCCACCGCCGCTGTTCCGGTACTGCGGCAGCGAGCCCACGCTGGACATCGCCTTCCCCGACTGGTCCTTCTGGGGTTGGTAAACACACGCATTCTACTAGCTACGTATCGCGTAACATACCGCGTATATATGTCGAGTGGCAACTGATGATCGGTTCTGTTTTCGATTTACGAAGGCCGGAGCTGAACATAAAGCCATGGGAAGCGCTGAGAAGGGAGATCGACGAAGGGAATGCCGCGCTGCGGTGGACGCGCAGGGCGCCGTACGCGTTCTGGAAGGGCAACCCGACGGTGGGCACGGTTCGCTGGGAGCTCCTCAGATGCAACGTGTCCCGCGAGCGTGACTGGAACGCGCGGGTCTATACGCAGGCACGCTACTCTTATCGTACACTGCCAGTTTCTTTTGTCGTTGCTGCCTTGCTGGTAGTGGTAATCTGCAATTTTCAGGACTGGAGAAAGCAGGTGCGAGACGGGTTCAGGGAGTCGGATTTGGCCAAGCAGTGCACGCACAGGTACAAGATTTATGCGGAAGGGCGCGGGTGGTCGGTGAGCTGGAAGTACATCCTGGCGTGCGACTCGGTGGCGCTGGTGGTGCGGCCGAGGTACCACGACTTCTTCTCCAGGGGCCTCCTGCCGCTGCGGCACTACTGGCCCGTCCGCGACCGCGCCCAGTGCCGCTCCATCAAGTTCGCCGTCGACTGGGGCAACTCGCACCCGGACAAGGTACAGAAAACTCGCAACTACGTACACCAGCGTCACACCGCCAGATATTCTGAACTAGACAACCAAACGTTTCGTCGGTGCTTTTTCAGGCGCAGGAAATAAGGGGAAATGCGAGCAGGTTCGTGCGGGAGGAGCTGGCGATGGACCGTGTCTACGACTACATGTTCCACCTTCTGAACGAGTACGCTAAGTTGATGCGGTACGAGCCCACGGTAAATGACGGGGCCGTCGAGGTCACCGTGCAGTCCATGACGCATGGAAGGCAGGGGCTTGAAAGGGAATTCATGATGCACACAATGGTGAACGTGTCGGCCAGCGCCGCCCCCTGCGAGCTGCCGTCGCCCTTCAGTCCCGAGGAGCTGGACACGCTGAGGAGGAGGAAAGCTGATGCGGTGAGGCAGGTGGAGACCTGGGAGGAGCGGTGACAACCACCCGACGAACGAAGCAGAAAGACTCAGAGAATGACGCCATGGGTTCTGGCATGCGCATTGGGATCCACCTTTTTCACATCGGACTATTGGTGATGGGCCTCATGGCAGGGAAGCACGATGAGAGGAAATTCAGAGTACACGATGCACTAGCGCGATGTGCCGTAGGATTACTGATGTGCATCCGTACCAAAGCGCATCCGAAGACATACCATTCGGTTGTTGGCGATCACCGGTCACCGTGTAGAAGTAGAAGTTGATCCATCGTGATCATAATCCGTATTGTTCACCTCTGGGCACCGACACACCACCCGGTATTCAGCTGGCAAAACAACAAATAAGGCAAATGTTAAAATCATGAATGCAGGCAATATTTGGGCAAACGACTTACGGTTTTCCATCAAACAATTCAAACTTCGGTGTGATGTAGAAGAAAACGAAGGATAATTGAGCATATCTTCATGACATTCTTCCTCCCTTTTAGTTTTGTTAACTCGCTGGAGACTTCTCGTCGTCCATTTGGATGTGCGTTTAACAACATCAACTTATACATGGGAGAATTTTGGTTGAGTTATGTCTAAACAAACTCCCTAAATTTTTGGGATGCCGCCTCACAGACCGCGCACATTCATGGCGTAGCCCACACGATCACAACAGCGTGGATGTGTGCGGCCTAGCCGCGCCAATTTTAGGGAAGCCCAAGCCACTGAGGATGACAATGGGGAAGCGGCCATCGGCCGGTGCACCTCCCATCGCGGAAACTCTGGTCCTAGAAAGCCGGCGAGGACGGTAAGAGGAAGGTGGCATCAGCTGTAACACCGGTCCTAGACGCGCCGCCCGCCCATCGCTCCTCGGGTTTCCGAAGCCAGCAAAGACGATAAGGGGAAGGCGCTGTCACCAGAAAACTCTGGTTCTCGAAGCCCCACTCGAGTCTAGCTGGCCTCGAGGAGGGGGAAAAGAAGTGGATGGAGAAGCGTGGTGGGAGGATTTGTGTTGGAAATTGCCCAGAAATTCATTTAAATGGCCAAAATGTAGCTAAAAACCGAGGAGATTCTTAATGCTTGGGAATTTCCCATTCAATAATTGCAGATCTTGTATTTTGCACCGTGTTCTTTGCATTTTCTTCATAAAAATAATGTTGGACACTTAGAAACTAGAAATTATTTTTTTGTGACAAAAAGTTCGAAACTCTTTTGGCACTATTATTTGTTATGGAAATATGTACCTTTGCGACCATTATGGTCAAATTGTCATTAAATGTCTCATGGCCAGATATGGCCATGACCATGTTTATTTGGCTCGAAAGATATGAATGTTTATACATGATAGTTTATTTAGTGAATTGTTTTTATCAAATATGTCAAATTCCATATTTATCATTTTTTTCTAGCAACCAGTACACATAAACAGACCCTATGCTAAAGGTTTGCATTTTTTGACATTATCTTTGATTTTTTTCAAACGGGGTGGAAATTGTGGGTGAATCTATTTATGGCTAGGTCCTGAATCTTTCAACAACGTTTGTGGCTATTTCCTATAATCATAGTTGGCTACCTTAAAATCTTTTTATAACCAAACTAGACCATGTTTTTTGTTCGGATTTAAATTTCTTTGAGGATATCGATCGAAATTCATTTAGATGGGCGAAATTACCGAAAAAATGAGAAAAATCTTAACACTTCGGAATTTTCCATCAAATATGGTTTAATTTGTGACAAATTAGAGAGGTTCCATTTTTACATATTATTTGCACTAGCTTCACAAATAAACTTAATTTTGGTAGTCGGAAAATAAAATAAAAACATTTTTTGGACAAACATGAATACTCTCTTTACCACTATTGTTATGTATTGGAAATATGTACCTTTGTGCCAATATGGTCACATATCATGAACCATGCCATGGATATGACCATTACCATGGCATTTTCGCTCGAAAGTTATGAATGTTCATACATAATAGTCCATTAGTGAAGTTATTCTTACAAAAATATGTCAAAAATCCATGTTTATCCTATTTCCTATTAACTAATACACATAAAGGACTCCATGCAAAAATAAATATTTAAATGGGTGGAAGTAGCTAGAAATTAAAAATAATCTTAATACTTGGTAGTTAGCCATAAAATATGGTCTACTTTGTTTGAAATTTCAAGAAGCGCCATTTTGCATCATATTGTTTGTACTTGCTTCACGAAAAAAACATATTTTGTTGAACAAAAATCATTGTCATATCAAAAGTTGAAATTACTTGTCGCTCTATGATTTGCCATGGAAAGATGCACATTTGTGCCCAATGCGTTATGATCTATGCAATAGATATGGCCATGACAATGGTCATTTGACTTGATATTCAATGTTCATACGTGATGGTCCATTTTCTGAAGGTCTCATTTTTTTTAAATATGTTAAAATACATGTTTATAATTTTTACTAGGAACTAGTAAATATGAATGGACTCCATGATACAAGATTCTTATTTGTTATATTTTATTTGATTTTTTTCCAAAACAAGGTCAAAATCATGCCGAAACTATTCATGGCTATGGCATGAATCTTTCGAAACCATTGGCGAGCATTAAATAAAATCATACTTAGTTAGCTTAAAAAGATTTTTGGAAAATTTTAGGACCGAACTAGAACACATTTGTAGTTCAAATTTGAATTATTTTCAAGAAATCGACCAAAATTTATTTAAATGGGAGAAAGTAGCTAGAAATTAAGAAAAGATAATGTGTGGTAATGACCATCCAACATTGTCTACTTTGAGTAAAAATTGGAGGTGTGACATTTTACACCATATTTTTTGCACTTGCTTAAAAAACCATTTTTGACACTTAGAAATTTAAAAGGACACACTATCATGAAGAAAGTGCCATTTCAATCTTCTGTATTAGATTTTCCTATTTATTCTAAGTTCTTATATCCAAAATATGGCTCCATACAAAACCATTTGAATTTCCATCAAGTTTTAAATATTAATCAAAATTCAAAGCTTACTAAGTTTGAACAATTGTATAAAATAAAAATATAAACGTACACAAATTGAATAAATACACTATGAAACTCCATTTTGTGGCGGATCTATTGAAACTGATTAGATGTTTATTTTTTTTCAATAAAAGTGGTCGGATTAATAAGGTGTTGACTTTTTTACTACATTTGTACGTATAATTTCTAGAGCGAGGGAGTACTAGCATATTTTATTTTCATTTACTTATAATTAATTTCGTTTTTTACAAAAATATTAGCGTTTTGACGATGCTATAGCATTTCCAAAAAAGAGAGGAAAAACATGGTATAGCTCGTTTTCATCTGCTAATGGTGGAAAGCCCTTAACATTCGTTCAGTGTGGCGCCTGGTAGCTACGCTTGCCTGTCCAGGCGCCATAAATTTGGGGTCGCCGTCTGCCCCTGGGCCGCTGCACGCTGGGAACGTCATAACCTAAAATAGGAGAGCTCCTCCAAAGGAAAGAAAAAAACGGAAAGAGCTCCTGCTTTAGGACTAGTCTGCTCATCGAGTGGCAATTAAACAGTCTGCATCGTATACCAGCTGAGCCAATAGAGGTCACTGGCGATTAGCCAAGGCCCCGCTGCTATGGGGACTGCGGTGGCGGTGGACGGCCAGCGATCCAGCAAGCTCGTCGCGGCCCTGTCGAGAACCAGCGCGACCTTCCTCTTCTTCTCTGCCGTTGCCGTCGGAGTAGTCATCGTATCCGCTCGCTGGATCACCACCACCACCACTGTGAGTTGCTGCTTAAAGCTCTATGGTTCTTTGGTTATTGATTTTGTGCTCTGGTTGCCATACTCTGCATGCGTGATAGGTAGCAGAAGGCAGCTTCTTCTTGCAAAGACTAGCCAGAATTTCCCTTCTCAAAGAATCAAGTTCTTCTTTTTTGCCGGGCAACAGAATCCAGTTCTCGACCCTACAGAAAGAGAGCGTAAAAACATACTTTTGCTGCTGCACGATTGTACCTGTAATGTAAGACGGGACGAGTGGGTTGCCTTTAGTTGACTTGAGGAACGCCCGTCGATCGTCGTCTAGACTCACTACTATAGTACTATCGTAGACTACGGCGGCGATATATAGCCCATGAGCCATGAATACTAAGAGCCTACGGGGGATCCGATCGAGGGTTTTACTTTGCATCGTGAGTTCCTTTCAACTCGGTTCGTTAGCCGCCGGCTTGGACCACGGCGCCGCTGAAAGCCGGTTGGTAAGGCGTATTAATTTTTTCCCGTTTCTGCTTTGTGTTGTGCCCTTCACGTCACGGCCGGTGCTAGCTCATGGACGCACTATGGGCACGCTCGTATCAAAAAAGAAAAAGAAAAAAACAAACTATGGACACTACGCTACAAGCGCTAGCGATCTAGCGTCCCCCTCCGGCCCCCGGTCAGTGTAACCCGGAGAAACGCCCTTCTTTTCTGGAGAGACTGATCGAAAACGAACGGGCCAAAGGAAAAAAGCTATGATTTGATGGATCGCCAACGTTCACGACTTCACGCAGAAAGAGTGAGGAAAAGAAGGAACAGACAAAGAAGAAAGGAGGAGGAAGAGGGTGATTGATGGGATTCTCATGGGCCAGAAAAGATTGTTTTTTTTTTCACGAGCTATAAGTAAGTGGTTGAAAGTTTACAGTAGAGCATTATTAAGTACAAATAATATTTTGTGCTCAAGAACATTGTTGCGAGATTAACTTTGGCTAGGGACGCAAAGACGCTTATTCCTACCTGGAATGGTATAAAAAGGTTCAAAATATAACATCAAGGTGAGGGATGTTCTGGAATCGGTTATACTCTCGGTGGCGAACTGACATAAAAAACGGCGGGGTTAGAAGTTTGGTTTTCAAGTTAACTAGTCTCCATACCACGCGCTCAGGTGTCTGACAGTGGATGATAACATCGATTAGTCTCTTACCCGGTCGTGGGTAACACTATTGTGAGATTCTCTTTGGCTAGGGAGTCCAACTCTTCCCACATGAGAGGGCACATAAAAAAAAGGTCTTTGCCTTCTATATGTACGGCATTCTATTATGGCATTTAAACCTTGGTATACGGTAATACTTGCATTTCTCACAAATTGAACTAACTTACCTACATGTATGTGTTTTTTCCACAATTCAAGAAGTTTTCTTATTGACCAACGTTTGTTATCGTACAACTCTATATTAGCTCCATATCTATTTTCGGCACTATTTGCTTCGTTATTCGTTTCAGGACATTTTTTGACTTTTTTTCCCGCTAAATATTCAAAAGTAAATATGGTCGCACCTAGTTTCATCCAATCCATTCCGTTAGAATCCCAAGCTGGTGGGGACAAGTGTCAACGACGGCTCATTGGCTTGTAGTGAGGTCATAACTGGTAGAGAGAAAATTGTAAGGTTGAGAATATGGGATCCTAGTTATCCCATTTAAAGTTCATTTGGTAGTTTTAAGTTTAAAAATCTTATCAAAATTTAAACTACAGGTGGGTGGGATAAGCGGGATCCTATTTTTGCATCCTAGAAAATTGGTTGCTAACTTGGCTCACATCTTCCCACAAATCACGGTTCTAACACCACAATACAAAGAAATGCCAACGAGTATTAGTTACATTCATTTTTCGATGAAATGACATTTGGCACCACGTATATTTAAATTAAACTACTCGTGAAACTTATACCAAGTCATTTGGCACCACGTATGATAACACGAGGGTGTTTGGTCGATGCCTACTTCGACCCCTTGCAAAACTGTGACCTTTGACGGTCGATTTCATAGACACTGGTGAAGACGTCATCCTCGTCATCATGTTTAGCGATGGCTAGTAAGTTGGTTGAAGTTTCCAAACAGATTTTGTTTTGCAAAAAAGTTTTTCTATTTCTCATATGGTGAAGGAATAACAATTTGTAAGTCATCTTTAAAGAACAGACCGACCTAAATAAGATATTCATAAAATTAGTCAAAATTAATAATGCACGGAACACTGAAGTAACCCCATGGCCTTTCCCGTCAGTTGGATGGGTGGCACTATCGGTGGATGGTTCTTTCGATCAAGTGACAGGAACAACAGGTACATGTATGATTTTAAGAAATTCTGAAGGCGAAGTCATATTCGCAGGAAGTAGATACCTGACGAACTGCAACGAGGCTCTAGAAGCTGAGATTAGCGTAATCATGGAAGGAGTAGCATTGTGCTTGCAACATTCAGAGTGTCCTGTGGTGATTCAATCGGATAGTTTCGTCGCTATTACCGCATTGTCGGACTCATCACTGGACAGTTCAGCCTATGGACACATGATAGTGGAGACGAAGAGCCTCCTAGAAATTCGTGAGTTTAATCCTCTGAAAATCAATCTCCATCAAAATAGAGTTTCACATTGTCTTGCTAATTCTAGTAGAGTTGGGGGTAGCAACAATTTGTGGTTGCGCTAGATACCAGCTTGGGCATCAGAACTTGTATTAGCAGATTGTAATTCTATTGCTAAAGAATAAACTCATTTTTTCCCAAAAAAATTTATAAAGAAACAAGATGCAAATATCTTGATAGGATGGCTATCCGTATTTCTAAGTCGGCTGAACTAAAGTCACCTTGTTCTCATGGGAAAAAGTAGTCATAGTTTATCAAATTTACGTTCTTTAGAAGGTCAGAATCCTAGTACATTGGCAGTCAAGGAATTCTAGATTCAATTTACTCCCTCCGATCCATATTAATAGGTGCTGATGTGGATGTATCTAGCAATAAAACATGTCTAAATACATCCACTTCAGCACCTATTAATATGGATCGGAGGGAGTACCATTTTCGCGTATTTTGCCTAGATTCAGTTTCTTTTTTTTTCTGAAGAAAAAACAAACATTGAAATGATCTTCTTGTTCGTCTTTGCAGTTGCAGGCAAGCCTCCCCGCCACCGCGGCCATTCCCGCCGCCGCCGCCGCTCTACACCCCAAAACACAGAACCCCAACCCATCACGGCGGTCGCCCTCCAGGGCACCACGACCACCACCTTTTGCCTACTCCATATCTTGTTCCACTCCTTCCCTCCGTTCCAACATCTCCCGCCCCGCCGAAGCACGCGAATCCTCCCAAACCCTGTCCCTCGTGCTCTCCTCCTCGTCCTCCTGCCACTCCTCCCCTGACTCCCCAGCGGCCACCGCCCCCTCATCCTCCAACTCCTCGTGCCCATCCTACTTCCGCTTCATCCACGAGGACCTCCGCCCATGGCGCGCGGCAGGGGGAGTCACCCGCGCCATGATAACGCGCGCCGGCGTCACCGCCAGCTTCCGGCTCGTCGTGCTGGGCGGTCGCGCCTTCATCCAGCGCTTTCGCCCGGCGTTCCAGACTCGCGATCTCTTCACTATCTGGGGCATCCTCCAGCTGCTCCGCCGCTATCCCGGCCGCGTCCCCGACCTCGACCTCATGTTCGACTGCGTCGATTGGCCCGTCGTCCGCACCCACCTCTACCGCGGGAAGCACGCCCCCTTCATGCCCCCGCTGTTCCGGTACTGCGGGGATGACAGGACCCTCGATATCGTCTTTCCGGATTGGTCATTTTGGGGCTGGTAATTATGATTGTCGCCTTTCTTCACTCTCGCTTCCTAATGTATGAATTACAGAACTTCTTAGCTTAATGCCTGAATTACGTATGCTTCCTCATTGATAAATACTTACTCCCTCCGATCCATATTAATAGGTCTTGAAGTGGATGTATCTAGCAATAAAACATGTCTAAATACATCCACTTCAGCGCCTATTAATATGGATCGGAGGGAGTACTTAATTACGAACATAACATAGAAACTGTTTGTCTATCCAAGTACATGATAACATTTGGGTCTGAAAAAAAATTAGTCTGCGAAGAACTGAGTATCAGAGCTTCGATAACAGTGAAGTCGATTACGTATCTGTTTGCGTATGATACTTCTGAGTCACGAGTTGTAATTTTGTAAACGCATCGCTACTACTGTGATGAGCATATATCCACAGACTGGTAAACTACTGTTAGCAAACACTTTTCAGCGTTGCTAATAGGAAATTCCTAAAATTAAAAGTTGGGGCCTTTATAATCAGCGCTGCACATAACGCTCAATCACTCTAATAACTCTTCATGGTTGGCAGGCCCGAGATCAACATAAAACCATGGGATACCCTGCAGAAAGATTTGAAGAATGGTAATAGTAGGGTAACATGGTCCAATAGAGAACCTTATGCTTACTGGAAAGGGAATGCAGCAGTTGCGCTGTCACGGCAGGAATTGCTTAAGTGTAATATCTCCAGTACGCAGGATTGGAACGCAAGGATTTACACTCAGGTAACTTGTATGGTAATGATGCCACCCATGTAGTTTTTTTTTTTTTTTTTGATAAAGACCCATGTAGTTAGTGAACCTTGAAGAAAGTACAAGGACTCCTTTGCCCCCTCTCATGTAGACTTGCTTGGTTTAATTTGGCTGCCCAAGCTAACAAATTCTCCTTGCTTTTTACGGAAGACTTTGTCAATTTCCTGGCCTATGCATGGAGGGAAGTATATAGCCCATGATGGGTGATGTCCTCTGTAAAGGCAAATATTGACTGGTTTTATGGTTAACTTTGTTATTTGGGTTGTAGGACTGGTTCAAAGAGAGCAAAGCAGGATATAAAAACTCGGATTTGGGCAGTCAGTGCACGCACAGGTTAATTTGTATTCATGTTAATATTTGGGTGATAGAGAGCAAGGAGTTAGCTTTTATTTGTGATTCTAAGATCCTAATACTTGGTCAACATTCAACAGGTACAAGATCTATATAGAAGGATCAGCATGGTCGATCAGTCAGAAGTACATTCTAGCATGTGATTCCATGACCCTGTTGATCACACCAAAATACTATGATTTCTTTTCAAGGTCACTTATGCCGATCCAGCATTATTGGCCAGTTCGGGATGAAAATAAGTGTGCCTCCATAAAATTTGCTGTTGAATGGGGCAACTCTCACAAGCAATCGGTAACTTCAATCTACCAGCATTTACATATGTATTCAAATTAAACTAGTATTCGATGCTAAACGATATTTATGGAAATGAGAAATTACTGCTCATAGATTTTTCTTACCTTCTGTTAAAAATAAATAGAATCAAGATTAGCTGTGATGTAAACTATAAACGATAAATCTGAACTTTTAAATGTGAGAAAGTTTTGACTTGCTGATATTTGAGGACTTGCATTCAGCACTAGTAGCAGGAATGTTTTCTTCCAGATCTCCGCCATGTTCAATTTAATTGACCAAGCTAAATATACGTTGTTATTAAGAATACATTTCACTTTATTTTTTCCTTATACTAATAGCCATTTGGAACTTATATAGAACATTTGAATTCCTTAAGAGCTAACTGTTATTGATTCTGAATATTCAAAAATTTAGCCATGCTGTTCTTTAGTCTATAACATTATTCGTGGCAAATCTGTTGCATTGTTTTCAAGAAATGCTCTTCTCATACTTTCAAAACTGCCATAGGCACATCGCGTAGGGAAGGAAGCAAGCAATTTCATTCAAGAAGAGATTAATATGGACCATGTGTATGATTACATGCTCCACCTCTTAAGGGAGTACGCCAAGCTTCTAAGATTTAAGCCAATTAAGCCACCTGAAGCTGTTGAGGTCTGTCCTGAATCTTTAGTCTGCCAAGCTGAAGGCACTGAGAAGAAGTTTCTTATGGAATCCATGGTGAAGTCTGTCCATGATCCAGGTCCATGTGATCTGCCCCCTCCCTTCAGTCCTCGGGAGCTCAGAATGCTAAAACAGAGGAAAGAAAATACAATTAGGCAGGTCGAGATGTGGGAGCAGAGAGCTTCGGCGGCTTAGACAACATTCTTTGAGCCCCCTCCTCTTCGTTTTGTCCCTAAATACAGGCTTACAGTACAGATTTGGCTGGCTATTTAGGATAGGTCTAGTACAATCTATATAGTGTCATTCTGGTGTCAACAAATGCCAATCACTGATTGATTTAATTCAGTGTGCTTCTATTCAAAGGGATTAGTTTTAGCTGTACCATTATTCTTTGAGCCAAACACTGATTGATTTAATTCAGTGTGCATATATTTTTTGAGCCCCCTCCTCTTCGTTTTAGCTGTACCATTATTGCCTTATGGTATGGATTAGTTCGTATGTTGAAAACGACTCCGTATGAGAAAATTGTGCTTATTTTAGTGAATAGGCGCAAAATTGATTCCGAACTGAAAATGGGGACGATATCTTGTCTAGTCAAAGACCAACTCATTCTTTTTGCAATAGCCAGTTCTCAATCTAACAAATTGTGACTTTGCGCAATATCCTAGGTAGGATATTTAAGTAGCGCTTGAGGGTAGTTTGGCCGCTAATGGGGGTGGCTCAAACCAACTCTAGATACGCGGAAGATTATGTTTTATGGTTCTATTTGGTTTTGTGTATTTTACTTGTCTAAAAGTTTAGTTGAACTAGTTCAGTCAATGTCTTTGGTTAAGGATGTTATGACATGTTTGCCCAACTGGAATAATGGTTGAAAGTCCAATTTGGAAGATGCCAAGACATCACAATCCTAAATATGGGTGAAACGATAACAACATAGAAAAAAAAAGATCAAGAAAAGCGGGAAGAAACCATGTCATTGTTGATTCGTTTTACACTTTCGAAACCTTCTATGTTGTTATAAACTCGACTACCTCCGATTCTGATCATTGCTTTAATGAGCTATTTTGAAATCTGCTTTATAACTTATCTTGTCTTGACACAAGAAACTCATTTTCTAGGTTTAGTGTGAATAATCTTGCTCGTTCTACAGATGTTCATCATGGGGGTTTATCTAATTACGAGCATGAGCATTCGACAAAATAACTAGGAGCTATTCATTATTCATATGCGAAGAAATGACGAATTTGGGGATCGTGTCTTGATATGTGACACAGACATCATGTAACCTGTGGTTTATTGCCTTGCTGAGCTCACATTGCTTTTGCCGGTGGTGGAGACAACCGTTGAAAGGGGCTTCCCAGCGACAAAGTTCATCAAGACCAAGTTGTGCAACAAGTTGTCCGTGATGGCTTCTTGATGATTTGATGATGTGCTAGATCAAGCGAGGACCATTGAAAAGTCTCGATCGAAAAAATTACGGAAGATTTTCAAAAGAATGGTAAAAGTTTTCCATTGCCTAGAACTTATGTATGTTACTATAATTTCATTATCGGTATATTTTGAAGCTTTACTTATATTCAAATATGTTTCTGTTTATATTATACTAAGTGATTATGTTAGAATTTTATAGTATAAATGTATCGGGATAAACCATAGGAGCATATAAAAGACAATGGTGTGGAGCCCAATCATGATCCGACGCCTGATAACCCACAAGTGTAGTGGATCGCAACAGTCTTCGCGGGTAAATATAGCCAAATTTATTGATTCGACACAAGGGGAGGCAAAGAATATTTATAAGCCTTAACAATTGAGTTATCAATTCATTTGCACTTGGAAAGTGTCTTGCTTCACACAATTTATTAACAATAACAGAAAACAGTAATACCAATTGTAACAATGAATGTAAACGGAATAAGTAACGGTGCTAAAAACACCGTAGGCATAGTGATGGATGTACTGGTGTTGCATGAATGAGATTAACCATGTAATAGAGTGCATCACAAATATATAAGACAGTATCCAAGTCATAAACTATCATAGACATGTTTTCCGAGAATTGCCGTATGTGCTTGCAATAAGAACTTGTACGACATCTTTTGGCCTACCATTCCATTGTTGCGGGGCCAAAAAGGAACTAATGATAATTAAGATACTTGTTCTACCAAGCACTGGAGCAAAGCATTAACATACGGTGGAATCATGTAATCCTCGAACTAGAGTCCATCCCCTCCGATATCCCAAACATGTCACCTTGGGGTCTCGGGTTCCGGACAATAATAAGTGTATACAACCAACAGATATGATCCAAAACACCAATTATATTCATGAAAACATAACATGTTCAGATCTGAAATCATGGCACTCGGGTCCTAAGTGACAAGCATTAAGCACTCCAAGTTGCAACAACAATAGTGGATACTAGGCATCAAGCCCTAACAATTTCGTGATCTATTACATGATGAATGTCATCCAATCCCTACCATCCTTCTATCTACATTAGGGAATTACTCACACATCGAAGGAAGAATCATGGAGGGTTGATGGAAAGGTGATGGCGATGATGATGGCGACGATCTCTCTCCAATCCCCGTCCCAGCAGGGTGACAAAACAGGAACTTGTGTCTCCCGAACTAGGGTTTTGGGTGTCGGCGGAGTTGTGAATCCTTTTTGGGAAAATCCTTCCGGCCGCGGGAGTCTTCCAGGGAAAAATAATTTTCTGAATTTTTCTGGAATTTTCTGAGGAAATTGATTTTCTGCACAAAACTAGACACCAAGGGTAATTCTGTTGAAAACAACATTAGTCTGTGTTAGTTTGATCCAAATCATGTAAATATGAGAGAAAACAATAAGAAAAGTGGTTGGAAAAATAGATACGTTTGCAACGTGTCAACTCCCCCAAGCTTAGCTTAATTCTTGTCCTCAAGCAATTTAGTTGACAAACTGGACGCTATAAATAAAACTTTGACAAACACTTTTCAATTCATATGGTTTACATAAGACTATTCCATGATCAATATTTAACAAGTACATGATAATTTCGATAAGGATAATAAAGCTTACGAACTCATTCTAACTCATGAAAAGTGAAAAAATAACTAGGAGTAAACAATATGAAATTATAACATCAAATAGGTTGCAATGATCATAATAAAGCATGGTAAGATGGTATTCCGATTGGCCTTAATTGTGTAGCAAAATATAAATGGCATGACACCTCCAAACCTCAAGTGGTGACTAGATATAATAATTTCAGGAGAAACTATATTGTAAACATGCAATAGACGATAATATTTTGGGACAATGCACATTATACTCAGAATGACAATCATGCTCTCCTAACTGGTGCATAAAGTAAGAAGATGGAGACTCAACATAAAAGTAAAAGAAAGACCCTTCGCAGAGGGAAGCATGGATTACTCATGTGCTAGAGCTTTTTATTTTATAAAATAGAGGTATTAAAAACAATTTTGAGAGAGGTGTATGTCTATGTCAACAAATGGTAATGTGAAAAACTTATAATAACGCATGTCAAGAAAAGTGTATAGAATTTTGAGAGCGGTTTCCGTTTATTTATTAAGGTTGGCACTTCCCCCCACCTTGCCTTTCACAAACCAAGACTAGTCGTATCCACGGGTACCCACCAGTTTTCATCAAACCATGGGGAAGTGTCTTTTATGTTATATTATTTGGGACCATCTCTCTTGCAATTTTAGATGAGCACCGATTCCATAATCATCAGGTGAAATAAGAGATAAGAACTTTTCTTGACATAAGACATGATAAATTTTAAACTACTTCCTCATGAGCTAAAACAGAACCACAAAACATGTTAATCATTTGAAGGTTTAAAGGTAGCACACGAGTAATTTGCTTGGAGTGACGGCGAAATACCACATGTAGGTAGGTATGGTGGACACATTGAAAAACTTTGGTTTTTTGATAGTTGGATGCACGAGAAGAGCTCATAGTCAGTACAACATGAAGGCTAGCAAAAGACCGGGAGCGACCAATTAGGAGAGCAACAACGGTCATAATCATGCATTGCGACAAAACAACATTGAATAAAGCATGGATATAATATTATAGCCCTGAAAATGAGAGATCGTCGAGGCTTAAATTGACTTCCTTTACAGTCTTACATGTGTGAACATGTGCCAAGTCGATCCAAATAAGTTCTTCGGAGGGGAATACCATCAAACTATATTGTCTTATAAACAAAGCAACGCATGTGACATTCTAATAACACATTGAGCACTCCTAATCATTTCAGACTAATCATAAGAAAGCATGAACTAATAAAGCAATGTTATACATACAACTATCTATCATGGCAAGCTAATATAAGATCATTCGAATAAACATATGTACAAAAATGAAGAAAGAAGAGTTAATACCAGCTTTCTAATCTCGTCCACTTCATCATATATCGTCATTATTTCTTTGCCACTTGCACAACCAGATGATAATAATAATAATAATAATAATAGTAATAATAATAATAATAATAATAATAAAGCGCAAGCACCACCGTGGACATGAGCCGAACTCTGCAAACAACTATACAATAATAAGAAGAGAGAATATTTTGGTTGTTTTCCAAAAGTTAAATAAAGGGAAACGAGGAATTTTTTTTGTTGTTTTCGAATTTTTAAGAAACAACAAACAAAGAGGATAGAAAACACAAACAAAGAGACACGAAACAAGAAGAACGAAGGAAAAGCGAGAGACAAGAAAATAAGAAGAAAGAGAAGACGCGGAGAGATGAAAATCAAACGAAGAGAAAAAATAAAATGTTTTTTTGTGTTTTCCGAATAAGCGAAGAAGCGATAAGAACGAGGAAACAACAAGTTACAAATATTTTTGGGTTTTTTAGTAAGAACGAAGTAACACGACAAGAAATAGAAAACGAAATAAAACCGAAAAGAATGAGAACATGAAAAAAAAACTAAAAAGCGAAAACAAAATAAGAAACAAATACTAGCAGGTCTAAAATAATATACAAAGTATCAAGTAATACGCCAACATAAATAATGAATAGGAATCATAAAGCAAGTGTCAGTGTATACGTACTCCCCCAAGATTAGGCTTTTGGCCTATGGGTGATGCTAGTCCCACGGGTTCCATCCCGCCGATGGATATTGATGCTGCATGTACTCGTACTGATGGTGTGGTGTGTAAAGGGAATATGCCCGAGAGGCAATAATAAAGTGGTTATTATCTTATTCCTTGTTTATGATGAATGTTTATTTCTCATGCTAGAATTGTATTAACAGTAAATGTTGATACATGTATGTTTAATAAACAAACAATGGTTCCTACTAACGCCTCTTATTTAACTAGCTTGTTGATTAACTGATGATCAAGGTTTCCTAATCATGAACATTGGATGTTCTTAATAACGGGGTCATGTCATTAGAAGAATGATGTGATGAACATAGAACAATTAATTATAACAATACGATCAAGTCATTTAGTTTACATTGTTATGTCTTTCATACAAAGTAACCTTATTCCTTAGACCACGAGATCATGTCAAACACTAATACCGAAAGGGTACTTTGATGACATCAAACGTCGCACCGTAATAGGGTGATTATAAAGGTGGCGTCAAGTATTCGGAAAGTGTTAGTTGAGGCTCATGGATCAAGAGTGGGATTTGTCCATCCAAAATGATGGAGAGATATACTCCGGGCCCTCTCGGCGATATCACATCGACACCGCTTGCAAGCACGTGACTAGGTCACAGGGATGTCATATCACGAAACGAGTAAAAGAGTACTTGTTGGTAACGAGATCGAACTAGGTATGGTTGATACCGGTGATCGGATCTCGGACAAGTAAAATATCGCGAGACAAAGGGAATCAGGTAAGACGTTGATGGTTCACACGATCACAAGATTCATTGTTGAATATACATGAGGCATCATGGATCTCCAGATCCCGTTGTTGATTATTGATCGGAGAGGTGTCTTGATCATGTTTGTATTATTCGCGAACCGTAGGGTAACACACATAAGGTTTCACAACGCATTTGAGAGGATACGGAATATTGGAGAAAGTATTGGACAACACCGAAATTATTTCGAGTAAAATTGAAATAGTTCAAGGAGTTTTCCGTCAAATGGTTGTTAATAGAATTACCAAATGATTCGAGTTGTTATGTGCAAATGTTTGTTAATAGAATTAAAAAATATTGAATTAATAAAATGAAAATGTTTTATTTACTTAATAAAGAAAACCCCTTGGATTTTTTAGTGGGAAATTATGGGAGGATGAATGGGTGTGAGTGGAGTGTCCACTCACATGATGAGGGAAGAAGTGGGGGCACCACCATGCTTGGCCGCATGGGGCCTTTTGGCTGCCCATCCTCCTATAAATAGAGGGCATGAGCTCTCTCTCCCTCACACACTTGTGTCATATCCTCTCCCTCCACCCGCTGCTCAAATCATGGTCCTCCTCTTGGCGAAACCTTAACCGTGGAGTTTTCCACCACACCACGCTGTCGTGCTTCTGGAGTTTTGGGGATCCTCTACTTTCGCTGCCCCGCTGGATCGAGGGAACGAAGTTCGTCATCAAGCCGTATGTGTGACCGATCACGGAGGCATTGCCGGATTGCGGCACACATCTTCACGATCTTGAGATCGACGTGAGTACGACTACACCACCAATGAGATTCGATCTCGTAATAGTTCGATTCTTCGAGGGTATGTTATTCTTAAGACTCTTTCTCTCCTACAATGTGAATTTTTTGTTTTCTATGCTATGAACCCTACAGTGGGAGATGCATATCCCACGTCGCCTGCTGCAGCGAGAGTCCGTCCATCGAAGACGTCTGAGATGATGATCCTCCCTTATGATAGAACGAGGATGGATCCTCCATGTACCAAAAGGAGTATGTCCGCGGGGGCTCCTCCTCGTGCACCTCCTACGGGGTATCTGGGTTCACACGAATGCCGGCCTGAGATGCTCGTCCAAAATATCCTCGAAGATGGACCACCCGTACGTGGAAACATCATACAAAGGAGGCGCATGCAGACTAACATAGCGGGGCTTAACGTCACCCGTCTCAAATAAAAGTTTATAATTTAAGTCATAATAAGAGCTCTTGGATCTATAGAAACCATGTGACAATAAAGCAACAAAATCTAATCTACCAGGATGCAACAGTTCATCATTAGGGTCTAAAGACACAACAAATTGTGCAAAGAAAATACGTGAGGCAACGATGCCTCCAAAATAAGGTTCTCTATTATGATTGTTAACAATGCGTCTAGCAATTTGTGCACCAATGCTAAAATAATGATATTTTTCAATAGAAGCAAGCATGATGGCAAGATCAAAACTCGTGGATGAAAGCGCATAACTCGCCTAAATCTTGTTTTGCGTGTTTGTTAACAACACTAGTATTATTTAACGTGTGTTGGTGTTCTAGGGTCAAATGTCAATTTTAATAATGGTTGTGAGTTCTTCAAAAAGATCAAAGAGAACTACAAGAGCTGGAGTTGCTGGAATACATTCCCAGGCCGGAGTCTCCGGGGTCCCAGACCGGAGTCTCCGTCCTGAGGATTTCCAGCAAATAAAACCAAGTGGTTTCGCCCACTGCCATCACTCCGGGGAGTGTCCGGAGTATGTGCGGAGTACCCAGACCTAACAGGAGTCTACAGTGTGCAGGGGCAGGAGTCTCCGGACTCGGTGTATTTTCCCGGCGCATGAAGGAAACAATGACAGTCTTTAAATCTGGCGAGATTTTAGGCATGTAGTCTTTGCAGAGTCTTCGGCCTGGCCGGAGTCTCCGGCCTGTGAAGACTGGAGTCTCCGCCCTTGAAGATCTCCCAGCATGAAGTCAAAAGTGGTGTGACCCACTTCATAGGGTCTGGAGAGTTCCCGGAGTCTCCGGTGTACCAAAAAGTTTCCGGCCCTCTGGATTGTTGCCGGAGACTTTGGCAGACCACAGTCCCCGACCTTTGCACCAGAGTCTCCGGTGTGACTTTCGCAGGAAAGGCTCAAATGGCTAGAATTTGGGGTGTGGGTATAAATACCCCCTCCCCTTCTTCTTCCTCCAGCTAACTCGTACAGAATTTAATGCTCCATTAATTGAGCTCACCCACCTTGCTAGATCTCCCAATCCCTCCACCCAAACTTGTTGATCTTCGGAGGATTGAAGGAAATGCCCCGGTCTACATCTTCAACAACCAGTTTTCCATTCCCCTCTCATTTGTTTCAGGGATTCGAGTCTAGGGTTTCTTTGTGGAAAACCTAGACATCATTGCTACTCTCTTGTTGATTGTTGGTGATTCTTGGGAGCCCCCAATTTGGTTGTGGGTGTGTGCCTCAAGCTTATTGTAAAGGACTCGATTTCTGCCTCATAGGGAACCAATAGTGGAAGGTGAACTAGGCCTTTGTGGTGAGGTTCATCGGAGAATAGGGTGAGGCCTCTGTGGCGTTGAGTAGGCCTTCGTGGAAAAACTCACACCCTCCAACGAGACGTACTCCCCTCAAAAGGAGGAACTCGGGATTACATCCTTGTCTCCGCGTCCTTCCGTTATCGGTTACCTCATTCCCTCTCCTTTACTTTGTGTTTGTATCTTACTTATTGTTGTTCTTGTCATATAGGTAAATTCATTGTAGTTACATATCTAGAGAATTTACCTTTGTATCAAGCCTAAATTGAAAAAGAATTAAAATTGGTCGTAACACCTATTCACCCCTCCCCACCTCTAGGTGGCCATACTATCCGTTCAATTGGTATTAGATCGTCGGCTCTTATTTTGGGCTTAACCGCCTAAGAGTTTTAGTATGGTCAAAGGAGGGGAAGCCTGCGAGTCCGTGGCACAAGTCACTGTGGATGATCTCAAGGAATTGAAATATTCCTTGACCTCATCCATGGATTTCAACATGACGGAGTTGCGAGATCTAATGTTGCAAATCTTCAAAGCCAAGGGCCCGGAGAATAAGGAAGATGAGGAGGAGGGTTGATGAACTAAAAGTAAATCTCCTCCCTCTAAGAACAAAACTTATAAGGGCATAGATGAGAAGGCTGTGTACGACAATGTCGAAGCATGGTACTCTCTCGATCCTCCTATCCCACATCCTCATATTAGACCTAGAGGCAAACCTCCTAAAATTGATGCACATACTTTTGATCAATGGAAATATTATATGAAAACTCACTTCAACTCTTCTTGCATTGATCTTTAGAGGGTAGTTCAAGATGGATACAAGCCTCATGATCCCAAGAACTTGACAAGAATAGAAGTTGTAGATTGCCAACTCAACTACACCACTTTGTCGATGATTCAACAAGCCATGGGTCCAAACCACATGCCTCATCTTCAACAATACTCCACCGCCAAAGAAACATAGGATGCTCTTATCCCCATGTTTGAGGTCAATGAAAGAATGAAAAGGAATATGTATGATATCTTGAGCAATGAGGCTGAAGGGTTCTATATGCATGATGGAGATCACCAGGAGGACATGTATCGGAGACTCAAGACCCTTGCCACCGTCTTTACTGGTCTTGGTGCCACTCATGTGAATGATTCTTGGCTAAAGAGGAAGTACATGAGTACCCTCATGCCATTTGTGCATGTGGACTTGAAGAGCCTTCAAGGAAGACACAACTATCATCTCATGACCTCAACCGAGGTGATGCAAGAGATGGCATATTTTCAAGTTCAAACAAAGCTCGCTGATGACACTCGTGCTCGTGCTATTGGAATGCAAAAAGGATCCTATGTAGCTTTGAAGGCCAAGGTCATGTCCAAAATGGTGGACCGTCAAGAAGAGTTTGAATCTATTGAAGACGTGGCTCCATTGAAAGATCAATAGTATGATCCCGTGCTTAAGGACTTCGTTGCTCGTGCAAAGGTTTTGGAAGAATCCTCCCAAGGCCAAGGCATATGTTGAGGAGAAGACCAAGTCAATTTATGGAAAGGAAGGGATTCAAAAAGTGAGGGATTGTTACAATTGTCAAGAAAAGCATCATTTTGTTGTCGAGTGCCCGTTTGAGAATAGAGAAAGCCATGGAGGAAAGCTTGTTATCAAGTATATTTCAAAGCTCCCCAACAAGAAGCCTCACTTAAAGAAGAAACCCTTCAACAAGAAACCACCCTCAAGGTTTGTGCTAGTGACTCAAGAAGAGTATGATTCAGGTGATGAAGAAGAAGAAGAAACCACAAGTGATGTGGCCGCTATTGATTGCATCATCATCATCTCCATCACTCTTTGAATACCCCAATGAGAATCTTCCTCAATCCTCCGCCAAGTGATTCATGGCTAAGGCATCAGAGGTATCATCTTCTATCATCTCTAAGACTGCAAATGAAAAGAATAACCTTGATAGTCTTAGCGTAGAAGAGGAAATTGCTTCCTTGGGTCGTTTTATGTCTAACGTGCAAGGTGAGACCAAGAGATACTTCTATATTCTCATGAGCCAATTGGGAGAGGCCCAAGAGGCTATTGAGAAGAAAGGTGAGATGGAAAGAAGTGATGCTATTGAAAATGTATCTCTCACTATATCTCTTGAGGAAGTGCATGAGGTTCGAGTCGTTCTTGAGGAGGAACTTGAAACTATTTAAGAGTCACATAATGAATTAATTTCTGAACTCACTAAAGAACATGACCATGAAATTGCTAAATATAAAAGGGCTAAAAGAAGAAGTTTGAGTTTGCGATTGGTCATGAAAAACTAACGAAGGAGCTAGAGAAGCTCACCAAGGCTCACAAGGCCTTGGAGAGTGAACACTCTACCCTCAATAAGTCTCGTGAACAACTTCAAATTCAACTCGATCAATTCAATGTGCCTAGTACTTATACTTCTTCTTGTGATCATGCAAATATTATCGAGGAGAATGCTAGGTTAAAGGAAGATCTAGCAAGAATCAACGGCAAGGGCCCTAGTGTTAAGGTTGTGGCTCCTACACCACAAGTGGTTGCTCCCAAGCCACAGAATGGAAAGAAAGGTCTTAGCTATGTTGCCAAGATAAAGAAAAAGAAGAAGAATAACAAGAACAAGGCCAGACCCGCACAAGTAAAGAAGAATGTTGGTGCGAGTGGTATTGTCATTGGGGACGACCCTACTCATAGCAACCCCATGGGAACTAACAATCCTCACCATTTCTTATATGTTGATTTTTATGGTATCGTGCAAGCTAAATATGTTGGTTCTATTGATGGTTACATTGAATACACTATTTGGGTTCCAAAGACCCTTGTTGCTAACATGAGAGGACCCTCCTTAGGTCCTAACTCTAGTCAATGATATCTTGTAGGACTATGCTTCCGGTGGGACAAAATGGATACTTGACAGTGGATGTATAAGTCACATGACCGGAAGCAAAGAGCTTATGACGGAGTTGCGACCTAATATATCTCAAGCAACCATAACTTATGGAGAGAAGTCCATGTCTTAGGTAACGGGGTTTGGCAAGGTGGTCGTTGCTCCTGACATCACTATTGTTGATGTCATGCTTGTTGAATCCCTTGGGTTCAATTTACTCTTAGTTCGTGCTTTAGGGAATATGGGTTTCTCCATCTTTTTTTAACCTGACATTTTGATCCTTTTGTGGAGCAAGACTCTAGACGTCGCATACGTGTTACATGTCGAAAATGAGTTGTATGTGGTAGACTTTTCGGAGTCTACTAACTCTCAAGCGATGTATCTTTTCGGAAAGGCGGATGTGGGATGGTTGTGGAATCGCCGCCTATCCCATGTCAACATGAGAACTTTGCAAAGTCTTCACAAAGGTGGCCTCATCCTCGGACTAAAAGAAAATGTTTCCTTTGCCAAAGATCGTGTTTTTAGAGCTTGTGTTGAAGGAAATATGCATGATGCCTCCCATAAAAGCATGTCCATTATATCATCAAAGAGGATATTGGAGCTTTTCCATGTTGATCTCTTTGGTGCCGTGCCCGAGGCAAGTCTTGGAGGCAAGAAGTATTGCTTGGTTATTGTTGATGATTGTTCAAGATATACTTGGGTTTATTTCTTCAAGTTGAAGAGTGAGACCCAACAAGCCATCATCGACTTCTCCAACCTAGTGCAACGTCAACACAATGTTCCCATCATGGCTATTAGGAGTGACAATGGCTCCGAGTTTAAGAACTACACCCTTTAATGAATTTCTTAGTGAAGAGGGGATTCGTCATCAATATTCCGCTGCATATACCCCTCAACAAAATGGTGTAGCCAAAAGGAAAAAATATGACTCTCTTGGATATGTCTAGGACCATGTTGGTGGAGTATACTTCTCCCCAGTATATATGGGCCAAAGCCATCTCTATGGCTTGTCACTCCTCTAAGCGGCTCAATATTTGTAAGGGCTTAAGAACACTCCATATGGAATTCCCATCGGCAAAAACCCAAATATCTCCTACTTCTGTGTCTTCGGTTGTAAGTGTTTCTATTTGGTAAAAGGTGTTTGTTTGTTTAAATTCCAATCTAAATCTATTGAGGGTACATTTGTTGGTTACGGTGCCGAATCCCACACTTATAGAGTCTTTTACAAGGTCTCACGGATTGTCATAGAATCTTGTAGTGTGGTGTTCGAGGAAAATGATGGCTCCCAAGTGGTGCAATTCATGTTTCTAATGTAGATATTGAAATGTCTCAAGAAGCCATAGGAAGAATGGGTGTGGGATTTTTCCGCCCCATTGAGGGACACCTTGTGGCGACTCGAGAAGGACTATGCTCTACTCAAGTGAATCCCTCCTCTACATTAGAAGATCATGCCAAGGGAGCAAGTGATGCACCAACCCAAGAACAAGTTCAAGACCCTCCTCTTGTTGACCAAGTTGATATGCAAGAACCAACCACTCCTATAATTCAAGCTATCCAAGGTCAGGGCCAAGATCATCCTTCTTCATCTCAAGTTGAAGCAAGCCATAATTATGGTGATCAAGGCTAACATTCCGGTCAAGACGGGGATCCAAATGATCATGATGATCAAGTGATTCCTCCTTGCAATAATGAGGAGATCGAAGCCTGTCGTGTCAAAAGTATTGCTAGAGCCTTGAAGCAAATTGATGCCTCCAATTATAAGGCGTTGAGTGATGTTCAAGCAATAAGGTCCACAAGAGCTCAATTGGCAAGCTTTAGTGAGCATCAAGCTCACCTCTCCATGGTGGAACCAAATAAAGTGTTTGAGACTCTTGAGAATTTGTATTGGTTGGAAGATATGCATGATGAGATCAATAACTTTGAGCGCAATAAAGTTTGGAAGCTAGTTGAGAAGTCTAAAGATTGCCACAATGTTATTGGCACCAAGGGGATATTCAAAAACAAGTAAGATGAGCATGACATTTTTATAAGGAATAAAGCAAGATTGGTGGTTGATGACCCACACTTATAGGGGGTGTATCGTAGTACTTTCGATAAATAAGAGTGTCAATCCCAACAAGGAGCAGAAGGTGCTGACAAGCAGTTTGGATGAAGGATTCACAGACATGTTTTCAGGGGGTTTTGATATAGAAGATAAATAAAGTACAAGTAAATAAAAGACAGTAATAATAATTGCAGCAAGTGGCCTAGTCCTTTCTGGAGCAAAGGACAAGCCGGTTGGTTTACTTATGATGACCAAACGTTCTTGAGGACACGCGGGAATTTCATCAAGTGCTTTCGCTTCATACAGCCGATTAATCTTTATTGTTTTGATAGGTGATGTGTGGGTGAACCTATGCTAATGCATTGCCCTAACTTGGACTAATACATACTTGTGCTTATATCCCTTGCAAGCATCCGTAACTGCAAGAAAGTGATTAAGATAAATATAACCACAACCTTAAACTCTGGGATCCTACACTCCCTCATGAATCGATTTCCTAATTGGGTTTAGGTTTCTATCACTCCGGCAACCCCACAATTAGTAGCCGGATACACAATGCATTCCTCTAGGCCCATAAAGGTGAAGTATCATGTAGTCGACGTTCACATGACACCACTAGAAGAATAGCGCCACAACTTAAATATCAAACCATTAAATATTACTCAATATAATTCCACTACTAACATCTTGACTTCTCCCATGTCCTCAAGAACTAAACGAACTACTCACAAGACATCATATGGATCATGATCAGAGGTGATATAATGATGAATAAAAATATGGACATAAACCTTAATTCAACGGTTTCACTCAATAGCATCAACCACAAGGAGTAATTAACACTTGGAAAGTTTCCCCTATGAAATAGAAAAGATTCAACCCTAGATGTTACAGCGGAACGGAGTGGAGCGATGGAGACGATGGTGATGGCGGTGGAGATGATGATGATGATGATGATGATGATCCCAATGAAGTCCATCTCGATGACGGTGACGATGGCGATGATTTTTTCCCTCCGGGAAGGAATTTCCCCTGCAGATTTCTCCTTGCGGGAGAGCTTTTCTCTCTCTGTTGTTTTCCGCCTCGTGGAGGCGGCGGAATATTTCCTCGACGGCTCCCAATTCTTAGGGTTTTGGGGGATTAATTATGCGAAGGGGCACCCGCAGTGGTGGGCCAGGGTCACCACACAACATGGTGGCGCGACCAGGGGTAGTCCGCGCCATGGCATGGTGTGGGCCCATGGTGGCCCACCTCTGCCTCCCCTTTTGGCTGGCTCCGGCTTCTTGCAAAATAGGAACTTCCCGATGTTTTCCCTGAATCGCTGATCTTCATAAATATGTTATCTTGATGGTCCTTTTCCAGCAGAATTCTGGTTCCAGCAGTTAATCCTCCAATAATCATCAAACATGCAAAATAGATGAAATAACATAAGTATCATCTCTAAATATGAAATATATCAATCAATAGCAGTAAATTATGATATAAATTAGTGATGCAAAATGGACGTATCAACTCCCCCAAGCTTAGACCTCGTTTGTCCCCAAGAGAAACTAAACTCAGTAAACAAGACCACAGGTTTATGGAGTGAAGTGTCGATAAATAAAATACGGACAAGAAGCATCACATTTATCAATAGAGAAGTTATTCTAGACAAAAACTTCTTCTCATATAATTTAACTTGAAACGAGTAGAGGGAATCACAATAAATGTGCAAAGGTAAAATCATAATTGGTGATGGCAAACTTTGCTCTTGGTCAGAGAAAAATTTAACATATTGTACTTATCTTTCGAACAAAGTCTTTATACTAGATCTTATGTTGCATAAATTACATGCTCAATCATAATAGTCTCCTTACAGTCATTGATAACTTTCAAAGTTATATTCATTCAGATAAAAGCGTTGTGCTAAACAAGGAAGGACAAAATACATGATTGAATAAATCAACATATAGATGGTTGGATTGAAACAAATCAAATGCTTGCTTGAGATAGAAAGGAATAGGTTTACTGACTCAACATAAAAGTAAAGATAGGCCCTTCATAGAGGGAAGCAGGGATCACTCATGTGCTAGAGCTTTTTATTTTAAATAAATTAGAGGTATTGAAAATATAATTTGATAATGGTGTATGTCTATGTCAATGAATGGTAATGAAAAACTTATCACAACTCATGTCAAGCAAGGTTTTTAGACTTTTGAGAGCGGTATCCAAAGGCACATTCCTCTTTTCCTTACCGTTGGCATTTCCCCCCACCTTTTCTTACACAAACCATGGCTAACCGAATCCTCGGGTGCCGACCAACAATCATCAATCCATGAGGAAGTGCCTATTATTCATTATTTAAATTCATATTATTTGGCACCAGCTCTCAGCAATATTAAGATGATCACATATTCCATACTCATCGGGTGAAATAGGAGGGAGAACTTTGCTTGACATAAGACATAATAAACTTTAAACTACTTCCACATGAGCTAAAACAGGAGCACAAAACATGTTTAATAGTTTTGAAGGTTTTAAAGGTAGCACACAAGATATTTACTTGGAGTGGCGGTGAAATACCACATATAGGTAGATATGGTGGACACAACTGGCATGGGTTTTGGCTCAAGGTTTGGATGCACAAGAAGCATTCCCTCTCAGTACAGGTTTTTGGCTAGCAAGGCTGGGTAGCAAGCATAATAGTTGAGGGAAACAAACAAATATACATGTGATAGAAAACAATCATGCAATCTTCCTTGGAAGTACAAATGATCTTAACTTGAGAATACTAAGCTTATGAGCTAACAAGAAAGAAAGATACTGGAATAATGTATCTACATGCATCTCCCTCTTTTCTACTTAAGCCTCAAAGTATTGTTGCTACTGACCAATGCTAAGTTTGCCAAAACCAAATAGATTAACTTGATGCTCCCAATGTGACACCAATAATAACAACAAGGTCAATCATATAACATAATTTGCAAACCAAAATAAGGTGTGCAGAAAGTAAATGATAAAACTTTTCATTAATATTCCATAACGACAACTCACACCAAGGGATACATAGATAACCAACTAAATGAGAGATACTTCCACACTGCAAACCATCCTATATGATAACTTCTCTACTCATGATATGACTCTACTGAAAAGTAAAAAAGGTGAAAGATAATGGTCTGATACCGCGGCACTCCCCCTAATCTTGCAACAAGCCAAAGGGATGCCAATACCAATGACGAATTACTCCTTCGATGGTGGTGGTGAATCCTTAATAAGCCTATCAACCAACTCCTTCAATTCATCAATCTTGTAGGTGAGAGTACAAATCAACTCTGTATTGTGCTCAATACAGTTCATGAACTTATCAGACTGTGAGTCCCAGCTCTTGGAATTATTCCCCTACACCTCTTCAAATTGAGAGCTTTGCTTTCCTGCATTGTTGGAACGATCCATATTCCAACCAGAGGGCAACTCTGCCTCAGGCACCCTTTGAAATTGATGCTTATGGATTAAAGTATGGAAGGGGTTATTGATGCCTAAAGATGGTGCCCTTGAAGCTAAGCAGTGACGTGGAACCTTCCCTCCAGTGCTCATTCGCGCGCCTCTCTTGAGTTTGAAGGGGTTTGCCACCACTTCAATGCTTGCAATGTTGGCGTGAGGGTACACACGCGGGTCTTCTTCTACTTATCCTTCAGCTTCACTCTTTACCTCCTCCTCCAACTTAGGACCTTGGAGATCATCTTCCAAAGGCTCCTTCCCCTTGTCGTTCTTGGCGGAGACCATGGTGCCTCTAAAACAGAGAACAATTTCTGACAGAAACAGATCGAAACGAAAACATGACGAGAAAATGATATACGGACCTCGGGGGATCCGTGGTATTATATAGTGAAAAGTTTCATGACGAAAGGGAGGTACAGGGTGAAAACAGGCCGGAGACGAGCTCCAAGGCGCCCACACCATGTGGTGGCACGGCCAGGGGTGGGCCCGCGCTGTGGCATGATGTGGTGCCCTCAGGCACCGTTTCCTACCCGTTTTCGTCTCGTAATTTTCTATATTTAATTAAAACAACAAAAATATGTGTTGGAGAGTCAAATGCGAAGTTTTTCTTATCGAAAATGTCACCTGTTCGAAAACAGACTCTGCAGTTTCTTGAATTTTCTCTTTAATAAAAACTTTTCGGAGTCACCGCTTGAATAATATCAACATCTTCATTATAAGAATCTCCAGAAATATAATGTTTGAGTCTTTGCCCATTCACCACTTGTATAGTGTTATATTTAAGTGAAACAATTTTGATTGCACCCGAACGATACACCTCTTCAATAACAAAAGGTCCTTCCCACCTCGAGAGTGATTTTCCTGCAAAAAATCTTAGTTGAGACCTTAAATAGAACTTTCACACCAACATGGAACTCTCTCTTAAGAATTCTCCTATCATGCCATTTTTTAACTTTATCTTTAAAGAATCTAGCATTTTTAAAAGATTCACTTCTCCATTCATCCAAAGAACTCGAGTCAAGCAACCTTTTCTTACGAGCAAGTTTAAAATCTCTATTAAGTTTTGTCACTGCCCAATAAGCCTTGTGTTCTAATTCTTAAGTCAAGTGACAAGCTTTTCCATAAACCATTTTGTAAGGAGACATACCCGTAGGATTTTTATAAGATAAGCCCATAAAGCATCATTTAGCTTACTAGCCCAATTTTTCCTAGATTTATTAACAGTCTTTTGCAAGATATAATTAACTTCTCTATTTGATAATTCTACTTGCCCACTTGTTTGGGGATGATAAGATGAGGCAATTCTATGATTAACATCATATTTAGCAAGGGTTTTTCTAAAACCACCATGAATAAAGTGAGAACCTCTATCGGTCATAAGATATCTAGGCACACCAAACCTAGGAAAAATAAAATCTTTAAGCATTTTTAATGATGTTTCACCATCAACACTCTTTGTAGATATAGCCTCTACCCACTTAGTAACATAATCAACAGCAACAAGTATATGAGTATAACCTTTCGAAGGAGGAAACAGATCCATAAAGTCAAATCCCCAACAGTCAAATGGTTCAATAACAAGAGAATAATTCATAGGAATTTCATTGCGTCTAGAAATATTACCAACTCTTTCACATTCATCACAAGATAAAATAAAATTTCTTGCATCTTTAAAAAGAGTAGGCCAATAGAAACCTGATTGTAGAACCTTTTGTGCAGTTCTATCTCCAGCGTGATGTCCTCCATAAGCACTACTATGACATTTTCTCAATATCTCTTGTTGTTCATGTTCTGGAACACATCTTCACATAATACGATATGCTCCTTCTTTATATAAGTGTGGGTCATCCCAACAATAATGCCTCAACTCATAAAAGAATTTCCTTCTTTGCAGGGTTCTAAAGGTTGGAGGCAAGTACATGGAAACAATAAAGTTGCATAAATGCATACCAAGGACTATCTCGCGAGATTACTTTTATTGAAGCCAACTGTTCATTTGGAAAACTATCATTAACCGGAATATGGTCATAATAAATGTTTTCAAATCTAGGCAAAGTATCAGCAACAAGATTTTCAGCACCCTTCTTATCTACAATATGCAAATCAAACTCTTGTAAAAGCAGCTCCCATCTAATAAACCTACGCTTAGCATATTTCTTTTCCATAAGGTACTTAATAGCAGCATGATCAGTATGAATAGTAACTTTTGAATCAACTATATAAGGTCTAAAGTTATCATAAGCAAAAACTACAGCTAGGAATCCTTTTTCAGTGGTAGCATAATTCTTTTGAGCAGAATTAAGAGTCTTATGAGCATAATGAATAACATCCAAATTCTTATCTATTCGTTGTCCAAGAACATCACCTATAACAAAATCACTAGCATCGCACATAATTTCAAAGGGTAAATTCCAATCAGGTGGTTGAACAATAGAAGCAGAAATAAAAGGATTCTTTAGAATTTGGAAAGCTTCCTTACAATCATCATAAAAAACAAAAGGTACATCTTTTTGGAGAAGATTAGTAAGAGGCTTTGATATTTTAGAGAAATCTTGATAAACCTCCTATAGAAACCAACATGACCAAGAATACTACAAATACCTTTGACATCCCTTGGACATGGCATTTACTCAATTGCTTCAGCTTTAGCTCTGTCAACTTCAATACCTCTTTCAGAAATTTTATGTCCAAGAAAAATTCCTTCATTAACCATAAAGTGTCATTTCTCCCAATGAAGAACAAGATTAGTTTCCTCACATCTCTCCAAACATTTATCAAGATTGTGCAAGAAATTATCAAAAGAAGTTCCATAGACAGAGAAATCGTCCATGAATACTTCCACAATTTCCTCACAAAAACCATGAAAGATAGCAGACATGCATCTTTGAAACGTAGCAGGAGCATTACACAAACCAAAATGCATAAGTCTATAAGCATAAGTTCCATAAGTACAAGTAAAAGTTGTTTTATCTTGATCTTGCTTTTTAACAACAATTTGAGAAAACCCAGAATAACCATCAAGAAAGCAAAAATTAGTTTTCTTAGACAACCTTTCTACCATTTGATCAATAAAAGGTCAAGGATACTGATATTTCTTAGTAACTTTGTTAACTTTTCTAAAATCAGTGCACATTCTATAACCAAATACTACTCTCCGAGGAATAAGCTCAGCATTTTCATTTGGCACAACAATAATTCCTCCTTTCTTAGGAACACAATGCACATGACTTACCCATCTACTATCAGCAATAGGATAAATAAAACCAGCATCAAGGAGTTTCAATACCTCATTTCTTACTACTTCCTTCATCTTAGGAATTAAACGGTGTTGATTTTCAACAAATAGCTTTGCACCAGGTTCCATATTAATAGCATGCTGACATATAGCTGGGGAAATCCCTTTCAAATCATCAAGAGTATATCCAATGGCTCCTCGGTGTTTCTCCAATACTTCCAATAACCTTTCATCTTCCTTACCTGAAAGTTTAGAACTAATAATAATAGGATATGTTTTTATAATCAATATGAGCATATGTAAGATTATCATGTAAAGGTTTTAAATCAAAAAGGGGTCCTCCTTGGGTAGAGGTGTGGTACCCAAATCTTCCACCGGTAAATTATGTTTCAGCATCTCTGGTTGACAAAGAAGAATCTCGTCAATCTCATTTGTTTCTTCCATAAAGACCTCACTTTCGTGGTCCTCCATGTATTGCTGCAAAGCATTGTTAGGAGCAAGAGCAATAGAGGCAAGCTGTTCAACTTCAAAATCTTCATTAAGCAATTCAGTTTCATAAGGAGCTTTAGCAAATTTAGAAAAAATTAAAATCATAAGATTCTCCATCAAATTTAGTTAATATTTTCTCCTTCTTACGATCTATAACAGCGCCACAAGTGTTCAAGAAAGGTCTACAAAAAATGATATGACAAGTTTTACTAGCAGCTGCACCAAGTACTAGAAAATCAGCAGGATATTTATTTTTACCAAATAAAACTTCCACATATCTAACAATAGCAATTGGAGAGATAGTTTCTCTATTAGCAAGCTGAATAACCACATCAATTTCTTCAAGTTCACAAGAACCAATTTCATGCATGATTTCTCTATAAATCTCATAAGGAATAACACTTGAACTTACACCAATATCACATAAACCATAATAGCAATGATCACTTATCCTGACAGAAAGCACATGAACACTAGTTTTCCTAGATCTACTAGGATGTGAAACAATATTAGAAGCATCTTCACAGAAGATAATGTGTCCATCTTCTACACTTTTAGTGACAAGGTCCTTTACTATTGCTACTGTAGGTTCAATAGTTATTTGTTCATCGGGTTCTATAGATTTCTTTGTACTTTTTTCAACCACACCGGCTATAATTGAATGTTCCTTTACCTTAGCAGGGAAAAGGATTTTCTCAATATAAGGTTCAGGCACAACAGGATTAACAGTATGAACTTCTATATTTCTAGCAGGAACGCAATTAACCGTATCTTTATAAGGTGCATGGTACTTGTTCCACTCCTTTTTGGAAATATCAAGATAAGAGGCAAAAGCCTTAAAACAATTTGCAAAAATTTGAGAGTAAAGACCATAAACAACACTAACATTATGAAAATCATCGGTTCCCATAAAAGATTTAATGCATTCATAATCATAATTTATACCTGACTTTCTACCTTTGTCATTCTCCCATCCTTCAGTATTTTCCTAAATACGGTCAAGAAGATCCGATTTAGCTTCTCCTTTCATATGTGTAAATGATCCAGAACAAGAAGCATCCAATAAATCCTTATCATGGATAGAAAGCCTTGCATATAAATTATTAATAACAATATTACTGGGGAGCTCATGAATGAGACATTTGAGCATTAGTAATTTCAACCTCCCCCCTACGCTTGGGCAATACTCTCTCCATCATCAGACCAGAAATTATATATTTGATTCTGATCCTTATGAATCTTCCTTTTGTCACAAACCAGACATGCCTAGAGAAGCACGACATACTCTCTAATAGTTGATGTCCTTTTGGAAGACCTTGTCTCCCTTGAGGAGGAAGGAGCAATCTTACCTCCAAACCATCCTCCAATCTTCTTCATACTCCTACTCTTAATTTTTTAGCAAGTCCAATAAAAGTTAACTACAAGGAGAAATATTATAGGAAACCACTCTAGCAACCTTATGGGAACTATTACGTGCATCAAAACCTTTTAAATCGGCTCAAAACAAACATGCTATCTCAAATAACCATACACCTAGTGCAGAAAAATACTCAAGATATACATCACCAATAAAATTCTACAGGTATATGTGGAGGAGTCACATATCGAAGAAGAGATGTATCAAATGTCAGCACAAATGAGTGGCTAAATAAGGAGAGCGAAGAAATACGAGGAAGAACAGAAAGAACTCAAAAGTTTCATGGAGCAATGGTGTTTTCCGGGAGAGAGAAAGAGTGAAGGAGCAGGCACTAAAGTGGTGGGGCCCTAGGGGCCCCAGAAGCCTCCTGGGCACGACCTATGGGGTGGCCACATCTGTTGCCCTCCTGGATGATAGATGGGTCCCCCTAGGTTGGCCCAGGTGCCATAGTGCCCCGGCTTTTGCATAAAAAAATATATGATTTTTCTGGAATGTTTCGCGAAACTTTATTTTTTGGAAATTCCAAAATTCCAATGAATGATTATAACACAGAAAAATGTTTGCAAAGTGATGGAAAACAAAACCAAAGCTAATTCTACAGAAGTTGTAAGACATGCTGCAATGCAAATTACAAGTGGAAACATGAGGAAACGAGGGGAAGACAGAGGAAAAAATTGGGAAAGGTGAAAACATGTGGGAATAGAGGAAAACAAAGTGGAAGGGGTGGAAAAAAATGGAAACAACAGAAAACAAGGAGGTAATAGAGGAAAAACAGATGGAAAACAAGTGAAAACATAGTTTCATTCATTCCAAATCAATTTGTTAACAAGGTTGATCAAGTCTTGTCACCAAACAATTTTTATATGAAATAAAATGTTGCACTTTGCTAAAAAAATTATGTTACCTCAGTTTTTGTAGACATAGCCCCAATCATAATAGTTTCATATTCTTTTTTTGGCACTGGAATGGGACAATATAGTTCTCGAATCTTGATGGTCTCAATATTTTCAAATGAGTTTAGGCCATATTTCTTATCAATCTTCTTTGTAAAATAAACAATATGCACTTTATAATTCACACTGAAAGTGACCTTCCCTTTATTACATTCAATAATAGCCCCTGTAGTATTAAGAAAAGGTCTCCCAAGAATAATAGCCCCTCCGTCCATCAGCACTCTTCTAAGCCTAGTGTTTTGAATAATAGGACCTACTACCAAAGCATGTGTGCTGGGTTCCAGGATATTACCGGGATGACCGGACTGATCCCAAGTAATTGGCGTCTTTGAATACTTTAAGTACTTTAGAGTTGGAGGCACGACCGCGTTGATTTATCGCAGCGTTCATTTTTTCCTGTTTTGCTAAAAGGGTCGCAAGGAAAGTTAGATTACATTCTGCTTGGACTCTCAGGAACTTGGGTTCGCCTTTTTGTTGCTGCTCCAGGATCTTGTCTTCTGTATCAGACTCACTTCCTCTTTGTCAGCTTCCATCTTTTGCTTGGTGAACTTTTGTTTGGAGTTCTTTCCCTTGTTCCCGGATTCTGCGCTGCCTTTCATATACTTATTAAGCCGGCATTGCGTGTTTGTATGAGTGGGTTTTCCGAACTTTTGGTGGTGGATGCAGTTTTTTCTTTTCATCTTCTCCCATTCTTGTTTAGAATAAGAGATAGGTTTTTGGCCTTCTGCATCCTTTTCATCTGCCGAAATTATCCTTCCCAAAAGCTATATTTAATTCTTTGGGTTTTGGCTGAGATTTTGGTGTGGCCTTCTTTCCTGAGCGAGACGCCTTTTTGGCCTGAACCAAAGCATCAATATTTCCGCCTCTTGCTCGAATGTCGTCTTCGGCCGATGCGTGGTCATTGGCGGTCGTGAGCATAGAACCTAAATCCTTGTGCTCTTTCAACCCAACCATGAACGGTACAAGGCCGGGTTCCATGCCATTGACAAAAACATGCATTGCTTGAACGTCACTTACTCCAGAGAAGCTATTCTTCATTGCTGTCCAGCGTGAAATAAAGTCGACATACAACTGATCCTCGTATTGGACACAACGGTTCAGCTGGTTGATACTCTTGGGGCATTTATACATACCCCGGAAATGCTGAGCGAAGACTCTAGCCATGTCCTCCCAGATGTCCACCGTTCTTGATGGAAGTCCATTAATCCAATCTCTGGCTCCATCCAACAACATTAGGGGTAAAAACTTCACAGCTTCTAAGTATGTCCCTCTGTTGATTTGAACAACAGTGTAGTAATTAGAGAGCATGTATCCGGGTTTGTACTTCCGGTATACTTTTGACAAGTTGGCCCGACTTTGGCGAAGCCAGAATGTAGACTGATTCTTCGGATCCTGTCAGGAAAACACTTAGGAATGGAATATAGATCGTCTCTTTCCATCTTATTGGCATGTGCAGAATACCTTCCGGATGAATGGACAGAGGGGGGACTACTCCGCTCTGGCTCATTGTTGCGTGAATACGCTTTTCTGGGATCATCGTAGTTTCATCCGGCATCCCGTCCCTTAGAATAAGGTGGATTTCTACTCCTTGCACGTTCCTTATTTCTGGGAGGGGTTCAGGACCTCTCACGCATGTGAGGGTGATCATATCTTTAGGCTTTATCTACCGGGTATCTCGGAGGCGGCATTGCTTTCCCGTCCTTCCGATTTTTCTCTTCCCGTTCCTTATTGGTGCAGAGTTTTGTATTAATACCGCCTTTCGGCAGATGGAATCTTGTTCTGGACGCTTCATCCTTGTTATCCGGGGTTTTCTTGTCCTTCTTTGGATCTCCTTTATTTTCCATTGAATAGCCTAAATATCCGGGTTCTCCTGGTTCAGGTGCTCCAGCGGTGCATGTGGTAGTTTTGCACAAGGATGAATCATCATGTAACTTGCCGGAACGTGCCTGGCCTCGCTATTGCTGTTGTAATGCTTTTCCGAGGAAAGCATACACTCCCTGCAGCTTTTCTTCATTATAGTACAAGTCGTAGTTAAGGATGGCGAACGCGGCCTATGCGTTTTCGGCTGTAGTCTTGTAGATGCGTTCACCCTTAGCATTCGTGTTGTTAACTTGCCTCTGCCAGGACGGGTTTGCAAACCACTTTCTTGGTGGTAGTTCTTTCGGATTTGAAATTCCGGGTAACCTTGTGGGTTTTATCCTAGACATGTTCTCCCACTCGAACTCCTCAATTTCTTCCTGTTTTTCCTTTACGGCAGCGTGGGCTGTGAGGAGGTTTTCCTGAGACCGAAATAAGTGATGTTGTTTCTGCATGATGGCTTTCCTTCTGGCTTCCAGCACTTCCGGTGGTTCATATTGTGCTATCCGGGGTTGGATCAGATCGATCTCGTCCTATTCCGACATTTGTGGAACAAGGATTTCATGTTTTTTCTTCTCCGTCGATTTTACACCGCTGCTCCCTCCAACTTCCAGGTTCTAGCTGGCGATGTCTGCCAACTTTTCCATCTTTTTCTTTTGCAATTTGGAGAGCAGCTTTCTGGAGGACTTCTTTTTCTTTTTGGAAGAGGGAGGTTTTTTGTGTGGTTCATCTTGCGTCAATTCCTTGACATTAGGATAAGTCGGACTGACTTCACCTTCATCATCTTCTTCCTCTTCCTCTTCATCTGGCGGAGGTGCCCTAGGGTCTGCTTATTTCTCTTCTTTGGCATCGGACTTTCCAGTTGGTTTTGCCATGAGTACTTCATGGAAGATTCCTTGCATGGATTTCACCTTTCTTTCGAAGACGTCCTCATCTTCATCCTTGGAATCTGTGTTATAATTTTCGGATCTGGATTCTGAGTCCAATATTGTCTCGATGGCAGCTAGTATGGACTCGGCTTCCGAGTTTGTCGCGAGGTTGGCGAATGTCGGATCTTCCACGTCATCTGTGGGATTGGAATGTTCTTCCTGTTCCACGAGATTGTTGTCTTCCGTGTTTGCGGTGACCTCTGACTGCACCATGCCAATGAAGTGCGATCTGACTGCAGGCATCTCCGAAGAGGCGGCAGATCCAGGCATGTTTTGGCGATATGCAGCTATTGAGTTTTGATCTGCCCCAATGTATGAGTAGGAAAGATTTGAGCAGAACCCATCATTGCAGCCTTCATCTATTGGGCATAGGGCGGGTGGGATAAAATTTCTTCCACCACGGAATCCCATTGCTTCCGCTTCAAACCGATAAAAACGTTAGCAGATCCAATCGGTAGGACACAGTTCTCCCTAAAGTAGCATGCAAATTTTTTATACACAAAGAATTCTCATTCAATTGATTTTGCACTTACGAATTAAAATGAGTTAGTTTAACAATGAAATCATCAAAAAAGAATTGTTCATGAGGTTTATCATAAGGAATATCACTATAATTAAATTTGTAAAGAGAATGTACGTCCACCATAGGTGAGTGAGTGGTAGGCTCACATAGTGTTTCAGTTGGAGGTAAATTCTTCACATGTTCATATTTAATGCCCTTCTCTTTAATATATTTCTTAGCTTCTTGCTTGTCTTTGGGATTAAGGAAAATAACTCCTCTCTTCTTGAGTGTAGGCAATGGTGTAGGTCATGAATATCCCAATCATCATGGTTTTTGGCTATATTGCCCAATAATTCTTCAGCTTCTTCTATAGTGTTTTCCCTGAAAATACAACAAACACAACTATCCAGGTATGTCATATATTCAATGATTAGGCCATTATAAAATATATCAATAAGCTCATTCTTAGGTATTCTATGATCAGGATACCCTTGAGAGTAGCACAAAATTTCCCCCAAACCTTTAGGAAGTTTCTCATCTTCCAATTGCTTGAATTTAAAAATCTTTTGCAAAGCAGCATGTTGGATATGAGTAGGAAAATATTTCTCGCAAAAGACACGATTCAAACATTGAGGAGTCTTAATGCAACCATAAGGCAAATTATCATACCACAATTTAGCATCCCATTTTAATGCGAAAGGGAACAACTTAATAACATAGTAGCCTCTTATCAAATTCTCATCAGAAAACAACATGCCAATCTCAAACAATTTACTCAAGTGGGCTACGACATCATTATTTTCTATACCATCAAAGGGTTCAGTTTCAACCAAAGGAATAAGTGAAAGATCAATAGAGAAATCAAACTTCTCATCTCTAATGTCCACAGGAGATTTAGAAAATTCAGGATCAGGAGAAAACTTGTTTTTCATGGAATGTTTCTCAAGAAGTTTCTTAAAAGTCTCAGGATCAGGAGAAGTTTCATAACTCATATACTCCTTATAGAATTCATCATCAAGCGTATAAGTTTCCTCTAAATAATCACTCATATAATTATCAAGATAAGATTGTTAAGGTGATTGTTCAGGAGTAGATAACAATTTATTAAAAATTTCAGCATGTTCAATTTCTTTAGCTCTAGCAATTTGTGTGTCTAAAAAGGAACCTAGAGAAACATAGGTATCAAGAATAGTAGAAGCATCATCAAATTCGTCAGACATAGTATCACACTCAGCAGCAATAGCACGTGAAGCATGTGATGGGGTAACAAGCTTACTTAAAACAGAACGCGAATCAAGTGCAACAACGATGTTCACGGTTGTACCTTTTCTTGTGGTGCAAGGTAATATTGGAACCTTTGAATCAGTAGTCTTTCCCATGATAGATAATAAATTGCAGTGAACAATACAATTCTCAAGTGAGCTCACAAATAAAGCTATGCTCCCCAGGAACGGCGCCAGAAAATAGTCTTAATGACACATAAGTGTAGGGGATCGCAACAGTCTTCGAGGGTAAATATAGCCCAATTTATTGATACGACACAAAGGGAGCCAAAGAATATTTATAAGCCTTAACAATTGAGTTGTCAATTCAATTGCACCTGAAATGTGTCTTGCTTCACACAATTTATTAGTAGTAACAGTGATATAACAGCAGCAGTAGTTTAACAGTAACAATAGCACGAAAAACGTAATAGCAATAGTAACAGCGAATGTAAACGAAATAAGTTACAGCGCAAAAAACACCGTAGGTATAGGGATGGATGTAAGGGTGTTGCATGAATGAGATTAACCATGTAATAGATGTAACAAAGGGCAGCAAAAATATATAAAAGAGTATCCAAGTCACAAACTATCATAGGCATGTTTCCCGATAATTGTCGTACGTGCTTGCAATAAGAACTTGCATGACATATTTTGTCCTACCATCCCGTTGATGCGGGGCCAAAGAGGAACTAGTGGTAATTAAGGTACTTGTTCTACCAAGCACCGGAGCAAAGCATTAACATACGATAGAAACATGTAATCCTTGAACTAGAGGTCATCCCCTCCGATATCCCAACCATGTCACCTTGGGGTCTTTGGTTTCAGACAATAATAAGTGTATACAACCGGTAGATATGATCCAAAAAAATAATTATATTCATGAAAACATAACATGTTCAGATCTGAAATCATGACACTTGGGTCCTAAGTGACAAGCATTAAACACTCCAAGTTGTAACAACGATAATAAACAACAATAGTGGATACTAGGCATCACGCCCTAACAATCTCGTGATCTATTACATGATGAATCTCATCCAATCCCTACCATCCCCTATGCCCACAGCAAGGAATTACTCATACATCGAAGGGGGAATCATGGAGGGTTGATGGAGAGGTGATGGTGATGACGATGGCGACTGAGATGATGATGGAGATGATCTCCTTCCAATCCCCTTCCCAGCAGGGTGCCATAACAGGAATTTATATCTCCCAAACCAGGGTTTCGGGTGTCGGCGGAACTATGTATTGTTTTGGGGAAAATCCTTCGGGCTCCGGGAGTCTTTCGGGGAAAAATAACTTTATGAATTTTTCTGAGGAAATTAATTTTCTGCACAAAACTAGACACAAGGGTAATTATGTTGAAAAAATCGTTAGTCCGTGTTAGCTTGATCTAAGTCATACAAATGTGAGGAAAAACAACAAGAAAAGTGGTTGGAAAGGTAGATACATTTGCAACGTATCAGCGCCCCTGCCATCGTTTTTCTCATTGAAGAAAACTCTGCCTGATGCTGGCGGCTGGCCTGGTCAATTCGACATGACGGCATAAGTCCCCTCCATGCTCCTCCCTCGCCATATTTCTATTTATCAATGGTTGCTTCTCTTCCGTGGTACTTATGGTCATGGACGTGGTCAAATTTTAGAGGCAAAATGAGAGTTCATCACCATGTTGACCCTACAAGAGACGGGCTACCAAGAGGAATGAGACCAGTAATCGGATATAGTGCAGAAGGGCTCTGGCTTCATGGCTGGCAACAATGAATGGACGACACCGAGCCCGCCATGGCCGATTGTATAGATAACTTGTCTTCAAAAAAAATTGATGTTGCATAAGCGTGTTCAAATTCTAACATACTCTTGTGGGATTTGTTGCGAAACTACGCGCAAGATGCTGCAATGTTTTCGGTGAATTTGCTACAAGTTTGTATTTTCTATAGTTTTTCGATGTTGCATGTATGTTTTTAAAATGATACAAACACATGTTTGTTTTCATCATTAGTTTTTTTTAATATAATATAAAATATATATTTTGCACGTTTTCTAATATCTTTCAAAAAAAATTATTTTTTTTATAAGGAGCATATATTAATATCGCGAAGATACAATTTACACCCAACCTCCACAACAACGCATTACCCTATCAGCAATATGGATGCACACAGCAAAAAAAATTACAAAATAAAAAAGCCCCGCTACATTGATCCATTCCTTGTCGCATCAAACCTAACACCACCAATTTTTCCTACTAATCCTATTTTTTATTTGATTGATATTTCTTTTAAATGGTGTGGAACATTTTTCACGGTTTTGTAGAATTTTCCTACTCCCTCCGATCCGATAAAGTATTGGAAATTTTGTATTGCCATAGTACAAAACGTGTATACAAGTTACGACACATATTCCGAATCGGAGGTAGTAATTTTTTTTATAGAAAATCATCGCATAGCCATGTTTTTATTTATTTTCTAATGTCTTTTTTGCACAATTGTAACATATTAAAACTAGGAAAAAAATTGTTAAGAGGACGTTACAGTACTACTTTTTTACTATGTGGGTGAGAGATCACTTGAAAAATATTAGACGGTACAGATCTACCTGCGTGGTTCATCCGATGGTGAGGGAGGTGTCAAGTCCTGAGTGGGCATGCCCATTTAGCCCGCCTAGCTAGAAAACAAAAATGTGGACTATGACTTTTAATTAGTATTTTTTACTTTTTAAGAGGAAATCTATTAAACTGGCCCAGTTAGATCACTGGCTAATACATGAACGATACACCTAGGAGCAGAAGCATCCCAGAAAGAGTCCTCAGACTCAGAGTTTGCTCCCAACATCGCAAGATCATGGGCAGAATTGTTACAGGTGTGGAGGCTAAAAGATAATTGAAAAGAACTAACATTCAAAAGGTAGAGGCTCCTTGCTTCCTTCACCAACACGCCGATCTCGGACTTGTCCTATTCACTCCTCTTGAGGCCTTGAACCAGATTCGACGCATGGGATTCAAAGATGACTTTGCTGGCGCCCACCCTGTTCGCACCCTAGATAGCAGCCAAGTAGGCCACCACTTCAGATTGTAAAGCACTGCGCAGGTTCTTCAATTTGCCTGCACCGGCTAAAATGAAATTGCCATCCCGATCACGGATAACGTAGCCCCAACCGCCAACCCCAGAATTTGCATTGAAGGAGCCATCGAAGTAGACCTTGACATGATCTTTAGGAGGTTTGGCCCATTTGTGGATGTCAGGAGGTTTTGGAGGCTTTGTCGGCTTCCTGATTGTCATGAAATCAAGGAGAAGTCGTTCCACACGGGAGCACACCACCGCGGGCCCCGAGCTGCCCTCTCCAGCATTTTCTGTGTTACGGATGTTCCACCATTCCCACAAGAGGGTCACAACACGCAGCTGGGTGGTCTCCCCATAGCTCCACATTTCTTGGAGGATACACCGAGAAGAGGCACAAGAAAGGAGCTTCTCCCTGAGCTCGCTGATACGTCTCAAACGTATCTATAATTTTCGATGCTCCATGCTTGTTTTGTATCCAATGCCTTTATGTTTTCACATGTTTTCTTTTGTTTTCCGGATGTTTTCATGGACTAACCTATTGACAAGATGACACAGAGTCAGTTCCTGTTTTCTGTTGTTTTTGGTTTCAAAAAAGTTGTTCTGGAAATATTCTTGGAATTGGACAAAACAAAAGCCAAAAGTCTTAGAATTTCCGACACGTCAACGGAGCCCAAAGTAGACCCGGAGGGGGCCACATGGTGGCCACACCATAGGGTGGCGTGGGTCCCCCTGGCCACCCACCGATGTTGCCCTTTCGCCTATATATTCCCCCCCAAGTCATAAACCCTAAATATATCGCTCCCCTTCCACAAAAAGTTCTATAGCTCCGCCGCCGCCGACAAGTTTCGGGGGACAGAAATCCCTGTTCCGACACCCTTCCGGGACGGGGAACTGCCCTTGGAGCCAGCTCCATCGACTCCACCACCATCTTAATCGTCGTTGTTGTCTCCTATGATGAGGAGGGAGTAGTTCTCCCCGGGGCTGAGGGCTCTACCGGTAGCTATGTGTTTCATCTCTCTCTCCCATGGTGTGATCTTTATGTGATCATGAGCTTTGTAATCTAGTTGAATTAGTAGATGTTACTTTTCATCTGTTATGCTACTCAAGTGGTTTTGTTATGTAGTAGTACGGCCCAACACAGGCTATACTGTTGCGTGTAGTATTGGCCCCTGGACCGTTCACCAGCACACACAACTAGATAGATATCCAAAGAAGCAAATATATCTCATATCTAGCGAATATTCCAGAGTACAAAATTCTTTACAAGTTGCATACCGGAAGCTAGCACAAAACTTATTCAAGTATAACAAAGCGAATATAACGGCTTTAGTCTTCAATTTGCGCCATAGGCGAACAAACATGTTGAGTGGAGTCACGAGACCTACGTCGATCACTCTGAAACCGAACGACCTGCATGTTGGAATATGCAGCCCCCAAAAGGAGGTCAGATCATTCTGAGCAATGGTGTCAAGTGACACTATGGTCGTATATAAATGGCAAGTGCTAGTCTACATGCATATTTGGCTTGTGGAGTTTGCAGGCTATTTTGCATAAATGCATTTGTCCTATCTTTTAATAGAAAGTAATTTTGCACATAATTGGACACTTTGGTTGATAGCAAAGTGCTCCTATATAATTGGACACTTTGGTTGATGACAAAGTGCTCCTACCCTTTTTGGATTAGCACGCTGAAACACCATCAGGTACTTCTCCAATAACCCATAGTCAAATTGGTAGTAATCAATAAAACAAGGTGAACGAGATATGTCATGTTTCCCATCTAGTTGCTGAATTGTTCCTAACCAATGGAACACGGCTAAGATTTTAGTTTTAACCCTCGCGAGGTTTGTGCCCTTTACCCGTGTTGCCTAATCGACCCCAAACACCACGATACACCATTAGTACCATGGAAGGAAAGAAGATTAAGCCATAACTCATAAGAAGTAGATCCCCAAACCCTCCACGAGCCGGACCATCCTACCACTATGCTACATCTATGGACACGTTGGGTTCGAGTCACCACCACCTACAAATTATGTCTAGCCCATACTAATATGAAACACGGATGCACGCAAGAACAACTACATAAAGAAACTAAACATAATCTCAACATACTGGGCGGCGGTCCCCACCGAAATTTGTACTCTCATGACATGCTAGCAATCCACCCAGTGGTTAATTAATTATCATGTTGTTTTCATAAGCAATTAAAATAACGAGTATTTTCATAACATGATAATAATCCCAACCACGAATATCAAGAGCATGGCTAAGCAATCTACAAGTACGATGTTTGCCTAGCATATGGATTGCTAATCTCTACGGGAAACATATGATCACTCCTACCTGGGTGTTAGTGGAGCGATCCAGCATAGCGATAACACACAACTCCTACTAGCTACAATAAAACTCTAATGCATATAATAAAATAGTAGGATCATGTGTGTCACTTGCCTTGATGGAAACTGGAGTCGTTCACGCACTCGACTCAGTCGCAACTGTAGCAACCACAGTCCTCACACGGACAACAACCGCAACTCTCGCAATCTACACGTTGCAATCATACCACAATAAATAACCAAATCAAACCAAGCAAAACAACAATGCAACAAAAATGCAACATATGGATGCATGATGATTTAATAATGCAAGACAACTAATTTACTAGTTCTCTGGTTGTCTAAAAAATATATGATGCATGAAAAAGTTTGTAATGCAAGAGACAAACGCAGCATAAACAAATTAAATAGGGTTAATTAACAATTTACAAGATCTTCTCGAAATAAATTTCATAAAAAGGTAGATCTAAACCTAACATACTAATAAGATTCCTAAAATAAAATAAAACACTCAACGAAAACTTTTTAGATGAATAAGAACAAAGTATAGATTTGAAAATTGGAGTTGCTCCGGTGAACAAAAGTACATCAGAATTATATAAAAAGATCTGTAGCTCAAATCGAAAAACTCAAACAACAAAATTTGTCGATAATGATGAGATGCAACTACAGTAGAAATTTGAGCAAAAACGGACAAACGGTTGAAGAGTAATTGAACTTTTGCCGCTTCAGATCTGAGAGAGTAGATCGCGAAATTCTCCGGCTGTGGTGGATGAAAAGAGGTGAGGTTTCGTGGCATGGATCGGTATGGAAGATATCTAAAACTCTCGTGATGTCTTGAACGTCAACCGAGCAACTCACGAAACGTGGCGAGCAAAATACCACGAAACAGATCCGAAATTGGAATTTCGAGTTTGGCGCGACCTCACGGCCGGGGCTAGGTGGGGAGGTCGGTGTAAAAGAGCACCTTGGAGTAGGGAACAAGGCAAAACAAATGGATTCGAATTTGGACTCTCCAACAAAGAGATATTGGAGTTTGAACGAGTGTAGGTAGAAAAAACGGGATTTGTACCTCCTGTGCAAACACGATCGATCCTGAGCGCTGCCTGCTGCGCTGTAGCATCCCAACTTTTAATAAAGATGGAATACCTGTGTTATTGTGCTAGTCCCTGGATCAATTGCTAGCACCACAGTACAAAATGAAATATCATGCAAATGCATCAAATTCTATTACATCGCATGATCCAGTCTTTACAAAATAGTATTACAACTTGCATAGTCTTAGAAGACTAGCAGAAAACAAAGAAATACAGCGGAATACATGAACAACATTGAGCCCATCTTCTTCATGTGCCACAGGCAAAACATGTTGGCGATAGTCTCGAGATCCTAAACGAAATCCTCACTCGTCTTCAGAAATATCTGCAATATGGAATATGCAGCCACAAGGGAGTCAATACAATTTAATGTATTGGCAAGTAACACTATGGTGGATATAAATGGCAAGACTAATACTACATGCTTATTTGGCTGAGTGGAGTTTATGCTAAGTTTGCATAAAGCCAGTTTTCTCCTATCACTTTTGTAAAACCAACTTTTCTTTTCAAAGGGGTGGCAACATTGGATTAAGATCCAAGCACCACAAATACTGTTCACTTGGTCAAATTTTACTTATTGAAAATGGTGATGTGATTCTTCCGTCCTTCCTTGTCCAGCTGCTCATAGTTGTCCATAACCGGGGACACGGCTAAGATCTTAGTTTGTTGACTCTGCAGAGCTTGTGCACTTTCACCTTCAGACCCAACTCAACCCAAACATCCTATACACCCTGAGTGCATTAAGGAAAGGAGAAGAATCGAGACGAGATCTTTCAGAAGCAAGAATCCAACCCAATGGCAAGACCCGTTCCACCTATAATTATGCTACATCTGCTTGTCAAGCCGGGCTGAACCCTCACAACTTAGTTGATCAAGACAGAGCCCATATGACTAAAGGTTGCACTGGAAGCAATCTAAACTTGGGGAACATCATAATCACTTTGTTCCTGGGTGGCATTCCTCAAGTGAACAACCCCTCAGGGAGACACTCAACTCTCATCAGCCAAACAACCAAATCCACCCAGGTGGTTCATTGAAGTTTATACTTAGTATTTTTCCTCAACATCTGGTAAAACAATTTGTAACATTGCATAGCACCTAATAAATTCTAAGGCTATCAAAATAACAAGGTAAAAGGGATGGCTACACACTACTAGGATAATAGCATAGCATAATATAACTTAGTAAAAATTTCCTATCAATGCATACTACTCAAAAATCAACTATTGCATATAGAAAATAATGGGTAGTTGATGATATGTTACTTGCCTTGTTGAAGTTGGTGAAGAATTCACACTCTCTTCACAAAAGATCGTTGCTCTCCGTACAATCTATTCATTGAAAACACAATAACAAAATAAACAAACATTCTACCAAACAATCATACAAGTGAAGAAAACATACATAGCAACTAACATATCAAAAGGGGCTTAACCAAGTTGGTTAGGACAAGGTCTAGGTTTGAGTTTTGAAAGATTCATTCCATAATGGTTCAATACATTGTTAAGGAGTTTCCAAGGGTTTACTTGGAAAGGACTAGGTTGAGATTGATGTGATCTAACTTTATTATAACCATACTTGTCGAGGAAGTTCCAAGAGTTCACCAAGGATAAACATATTACTTCTTCAACTAAAGTAATACATGCAAACACTTGGTCATATTCACCTTCAAAAATATTTTAGTGACTATGTTAGTATTTTCCATTGTGGTTAGGGTAGGTCTACTAACTTCATCATCAAAGGGAAACTATTACTAAGTCTTTGGTTTTCCATTTGGGTCAATGGTTGGACAAAAACAACTTGTTATTCTTCAACTTGTATGGATTGCTTCTAGTCTTCAGATGCTTGTCTTCTTGAAGTTCATCTTCATGCTTCTATTGTAGTTTCCTCCTTGTTGTGAAGCTTCTCTTGTACTTGATAAATCTTCATGATTTTCACTACTTGGTTTAGGTATGGGATGGGCACAAATACCACTAAGGTAATTTGAAAGAAAATTTAAGAAGAAGGATAGAAAGAGAGAGGGAAATGCTTTCTTCTAAATTTCTTCACACTTGTACTCCCTTGAGTTGCTTCTAGTGGTGGAGTCTTTTCTTCAAAATTTCTTCATTGATCCTCCTTGTAGCTCTTCATGTTGACACCAAGTTGAAAATGAAGTTTTCTTCTTGTGCTTGAGTCTTGATCTCCATCTGCTCACTTGATGGATTCTTGAAGCAAGAATAGGAGAATGGGGAAGTAGATAGAATACTAAGGTGCTAGTGTTTGAGGTTCACTACTTGGTAATTTTAGGTACTTGGTCTTGGATCCAAAAATGGCCACAACAAACAATGGTAGAAAGAAATAGAAACAAAATCTAAGACATAATAACTAGATGGACTACTATGATGGATTTTTGGCTAAAATACATGGTCATGGTCCAAGGGTGTCCAAAAATGGTTGGGCAAGGTTTTTCTGGTCCAAGGTTGTCAAATGGAGCAATTTTGCAAAAGGAACTATATTGAAATTATTTACAGAAATAAATCTATGTCAAAATTACTCAAATATTACAATTAATTCTAAATTCAATTTTAATTTGATCAACAATTATTTTGGGACAGGGGATATGAAAGTACACATCCTAAGGTTTCCAAATATATTTTATTTACAATTTTTGGATTTGTAGAATTTGAATTATGCCAAATTTCATCAAACAAGCATATTTGAATTTGAACAAATTTAAGTTTGTCAAATTTGAATTTGGCCAGTGCCAAAAGTTTCTATATGTCAAGGGCTTTTCAAAAAGTCCAAGATTGCTAAATTTGGCTAAGTGGTTGAAAAGGTATGATGATTTGAAGTTGCAGGGGCTTTTGTGCAAAATTCACTATTTAATTTCTATTCCGGAAGAAAAACAGAAAATGGGCTGCTATTTGCTGCGCTGGGCGACAGATAACAGCTGGGCCTGGGCCGGTTACACGCTGCGCCGAGCGGTGGATAAGGAACTTAACGCGCGCTGACTGGGCGTCTACGTGGCGCACTGTGGTTGGACGATACCGGTTCGCAAAGTGTTTAAATCCAGGCCTTCCGATCTGGATCGAACGGCGTAGGAGGGCTAGGGTTATACCTTGCCGGTGAGGTGGCCGGAGATGAAGAGGAGGGCGGCTCTCCGGTGGCCTGAGACGCAAATCTCGACGGCGACAACGCTGCAAGGGGCCTCCGGGCTTGGGGAGACCACGAAGAGACTCCACGCAGCACGGCGAGGCCGACGGTGGGGTCTGCTTGCTCCCTCGCTTCCGGGGACGACGGCGCAACACGGACGGAGATGCAGCAGCTCCGGCGAGTCCCGGGCGTGCTTGGCGCGGCTATCCTGCTGCGAAAAAAAATCGAGCAAATGCATCAATCGATGCACACGAACTAGGGGAGGAGAGGTGGCCAGAAAAGGGAGGAGGGGACTCACGGGTGTCACCGCAATCGAAGAAAATGGGCCGCGGGCAGGAGCTTTTCCGGCGAGGAAATCCGAGAGAGTGGGGGCATGAAATCAAATGGTACCAGAGGGGAAATGACGAGGCATTGGAGGGATTTAAGGGTCAGGAAACGCCACATCAATTGGTTGCTTAAAACTCGCGAATCAATGGGATTAAAAATCGGGAAGAAACGGTAGAGGGAGGTTGATGATGACCTGACGTCATGTTGACGTCAGCATAAATTTATTTTTCTTTTTATTTCCTGTTTTTAATATCTCTTGATTTAAGTATCCAAATGACACCATTTAAATTTCTAAAAATTTCTAAAAACAATATCTTTCTGTTTAGAACATTTTTATAAACTTTTCAACACATTGCACTTTTCATATTTTTGAAAATATAAATAATTCACTAATAGTGATAAATGTACATTTTAAATTATAAAAATAATAATATGAGTTTTTGATTAAATAAAATTTCAGAGACATTAAACATGTAAAATACTATTTTTGAAGGTCATTTCACATCACTTTTATATTTTATAAATTTAAGATTTCAGTGATTTACATATAGTAACTTTATTCCATTTTAAAATTTAGAAAATAATAAATTTATGTTATTGCCTAAATAAAATCTCAGAGACATTTTACAAATCATATACTCCCTCCGATCCATATTAATGGTCGCTAAATCAGATGTATCTAGACATATTTTAGTGCTAGATACATCCGATTTAGCGACCATTAATATGGATCGGAGGGAGTATTATTTTTGGAAAGCCATTTTTAAACCACTTTCACATTTTATATTTTTAGGAGTTGAAGGATCTACTAATAGTAACTTAATGCTATTTAATTAGTTCATATCAATTAATTATCATTGTTGATCAATAAAATTTAGGATAAAACCACATATCATAATATTGTTTTCATATCCCTCTTTTATGGTATTTTCAAGCAATGCATTTTATTTTCCCACCTTTATGCTTAAAAACTTGGAATAACAATTAAAAGTTATTATAGAAATATTTTATTCTTATCAATTGTTTTTGAGGCTTAGAACTTTATTAAGGGTTATAAATCTTTTATTGTTGTTGCCATAAAATAATTTCAAGGTAATATTTGAATTGAAAACCTTTTATGTAATAAAGTTTGCTAAAGATAAAATGGTTTTCTTTATGTGAGAAAAATTCATTTGAGAGGGTTTTAGGGTTTATGGAATAGAGGTATATTGGATTTCTAATTCCAATAAACTTGGTATAGGACCACATATTTCATTTTTGTTTGAGTTTTATTTGTTTTTGGTGACTTGTATTGTCATGAAAATCAAAAGTTTCAAATTTTTGTGATTTTTGAGTTTTCCAAAAATCAGGGATGTTACAGACTACCACCCTTAAAAGAAATCTCGTCCCGAGATTTGGGAAGGTTAGAAAGAAAGATTTGGGTAACTGGATTCCAAAACAACTGGATGGGCTACCACCCTTAAAAGAAACTTTTGTGGGTAGTCTATTTTCATTAGATTAAAGTGTAGATTGATTTGAGATTGGCTTGAGTAGAACTTTCCTTTGTGGTAGAGGTGTAGACCAACATAGGTATGTTGGACTACCTTTGACACTGAGGGGTCACCCTTTGGGTCAATCAAAAGTCTTTGGATCACTCTCAACTTGGTATTTTGATGTCCTTGGCAATCTTTCATCTTGTTGTTGTCATCCTTGAAGGCAAACACCAAGCTATTTCTAAGGAAACTCTCATGGTAGGAAAACTTCCATTGCTTGATAGCTCCAACGTTAGCTTGATCCTTATTAGGCAGTTGGCATTGATCATGGATGTGATTGTTCCTTCACAGAGAAGAAAAACAATTTGATACTAGCATTCCTCAAATGGGATAGCTTGTGTATCAATAGGGTAAAGGTTGTATGATTCCAAATGGTTCTCACTATGGTTGGTGAATGAGTATGGTGTTGGGTTTGGTCTAGTAGGGATGAGTAGAGATTTAGAAAGATGGCTAAGGAAGGTTCTTATCCAAAATAGCAGATCAAGGAAACTCATCTTACAAACAACACATAACAAACAATCTTCACACCAAACAACAAGGTTTTATAAAACAACTAATATTGTCATACCACACTCATTGGTATGATCAATACACTAACACGTTAACGTTGTTCTAACCAAGTAACTAGATTGGTGGTCTCATCTATATCTTCTTGAGCTTTTCTTCATATTCTTCTCTCCATGTCTTGAGGTGTTCTTGATTGTTGGGAAGTCTATGTTTTTCTTCAAATTCTTCAAAATCTTGAGTGTAGGGCTTCATGTGGTGAAAATACTCCTTGCACTTCTTGGTATGGTCATCAACAATCTTGCTGTAACATCCCAAATTTGCTAACAAGAGTGTGTGGTGTTGTGTTCATCTCATACATGCATGAAACAAAAATTTAAACCATGTTTTAACCAATTTAAATTGTGAATTCAAATGGTTTCAGAAAAACCTCACAAAAAGTACTTAATCTGGTTTCCAAAAATTTTGTTCTGGAAAATATTTCAAATGCACCAATGAAACACATGGTGTTGTTGGAAATTTTACAAGCTTTCCAAAAGTTATTTTTGCCAAAATTTCTGTTCACAAAAAGGTCCCCAAAACTCTATTTTCTGTTCTGTTTTATAATGGAAAAGGGCCTCTTTGTAAAATCCAGAAACTACAGGGGGTTTTCACAAGATCTCCTTTGTCTTCTTCGTTGGGACAGAAGAAGGAGCTGCGTGGCAGCTCGACCGCGCCGCTGCCACCTCCTACTCGGCTGTCTGCTTGCGTGGCCGAGGAGAGCAGGAAGAAGCCGTGCCCCTCCTCTCTCTCCCTATCCTCTCACAGTTGCTCCCTCTCTCTGTAATCTCGCATAGAAGGAAACCCTAACCGCCCGGCCGCCGCTTGCCGCCGTCGTTACCGGCCACGGCTCGGCGAACAGAAGACCCCACGAGCTCCGCCATACCCGACTCCACCTCCTCGAGCGCGCACGGCCGCCGGGACGGCCGGAAGGGCCTTAATTTCGCGCCGGACTCCCTCCACGGCCGCCGCCGTCTCCACCTCGCCGCCGGCGATTGACGGCCTCCCTCTCTGCCCCGACCACCTCATCTCGCTCACGGTGAGGCCCCGAGCACCCTGGTGCCCTCCCCTTGCTCCCTCTCCCCCTGTAGCTCCCTGCCGCCTCCGGCCGACTTCCGCCGCCGCGCCGAGCTCGCCGGTGAGCTCTCCGGCGACCTCTTGGTCAGCCGAGGCCACCTCTAGCCTCCCCACACCTCCCTCTACCTCATGGTATGAACTGATTTCAAAACCCCGCACAGGATCGACGGATTGAATCGGATCAGAGAGATTTTGGGCACGGGTGACGTCACCTCGACGTCATGCCTGCGTCATAAGGCAGATTCCTGTTTAATTTCTTTTAAACGAAATTGGTACTGACACGTGGACCCCACCTGTGTTTTAAAATTTCAGAAAAATAATAAAATTGTAAATGCAATATCTTTTAATTGGCTAATCAGAAAAATGTGTTCAATATATGGTTTTGTTCAGAAAAATAAACTCTACCCAACTATACCATTTTCACATAAGTTTGAGAAAGTTTAAAAATGAGTATTATTTAATGTTGTTTAATCCTTTTAAAATAGAAAAATAAGTTTTTATTCACTAAAATCAGAAAATTAAAAGTTATATACCACAATGCTCAAAATGACAAATGCAACATGTTTATGATGTTTTTAAACTCATTTGAGCTTTTAAAATGGTACCTACTCTCATAATCGTCCGAATTGCCCCTCCGGGGTCTATTTCGGACTAATTCAGTAAAAGTGCTTAACTATCATACGAACCCTAGCAACCCAACGGACATGTTTAGGGCTTTATTTCAGTGCATTAACTTGCTCATGCATACATGTTGCGCATTGCACCAATGCCATGTTTGATTGTTGTTCTTCCTGTTTCGGTGTTGTTTCCCCCTCGGTAGAATGCTACTCCGAAGAGAAGGCCAACAACTCCAATGGAGAATACTTGATCCTAACCGACAAGTCAAGCACTTATTCCAGAAGACATTTCAATTGGTTTTCTTATAACCAAGGCAAGCATAACCTCTTATCTGCTCATATATGCTTTCGAACAACATTTGAATCTCGTATTTTGCATTCGATTCCAAAGTATTTGATGCTAGTAGACATAGTTCACCTATATGCTGCATTGCCTCTATATCCTGATCCACTGCTCCTAGCCGCCATAGATTTGCTTGTGCGCATCGCCAGAGCCTCATATCTGCTTCGCTTAGCTTTACATGTTTGTTACCTCTGCTCCATCCGGTTGATGAACCAGAGCTGCGATAACCTAGTATGATATGATGACGTGGTGAGATGAGGACTGTGTGGTTAACTTGACTAAGGCTTGGACGGGAGGCCACTTGGGAAGTGGTTATTCGTTCCGTACTTGCCAACCCTAGGAGTAAGGTCTCGCCGCGGAAACCAAGACTGAGCGTGCAACCACACGCGGGGCCTAACAGACCGCGCTCGACTAACTAACTTGTTTGGTTCTATCCGTGAGTCACGTAGTTTGGTATTTCCATCTGCGTGTGAGTCAAAAACCTTTTGGAGGTGTTTAGGGCGTGACCGGGACAAGTGATGGACATACACGGATCTTGATCACGACTTACAGAACAGGTGCCGTCAGGAGGTGGCCAACTCCCTGTTGACGGGGTGGCCCTGTTTGGGTTGACTCATGGATAGGGCTCGACAAGGTAAAGGTCGTGACCAACCACACTCTGCCGGCACATCGTCGGAATTGTGCCAATAGCTTGGCATTAAGAGTCGGATGGTACGTGTGGGTAAAGTGTACCACCCTGCAGGGATAAATCTTTCGGAAAGTCGTGTCCACGGTTATGGACGACTTGGTGAAGGTCACGGGGTCATAGATAACTTGAACGTGACGTAAAAGATGTTGACAATGCATGGAGGCAGTAGATGAAGGGTGCCTCCCCGGAGAAGCCGGGAGGGGTGATCCTTGTAGCATGTGAGGTGCTGGGAAATGATGTTGCTGGATGAAAAGATGATGATTTCAGTAGTTGATTAGTCCTCTCATCTGTTTTAAAAACTCCATGAGACGTGTTATTCTTCCTCGTTTTGGAAAACAAAGATTGCTTTACGCAAAACAGCCGTCATAAAACCTTTCTGAAAATAAGCAGATATATAATAGGTTAACTAAGTCTTGTTGAGTACCTCCCATACTCAGGTTTGCTTAATTTTTGTTCAGGTGGATTTCGTCACTTCAGTGATGGTTCGACGTGGACATCAACGAGTAGTTTGGGGTTCCCAGGTAGCAGCCTGGAATCTATGGGCTGGGACGTCGCCTTATGTTGCGGCCTCTTAGGCCTTTTTGGTTCTTGTTGATTAGCAACATAATTTGCCTTCCGTTGTCTGATGTAATGTTGGGTCGTGTGACCTCTGTTTATAAGCTATACTCTAGTAACACCTGTTTAATACAACTTCAATGTCTAGAGTGTTGCTTCGATAGGTTGTTGGTTTCGAGCTCATTTTTATACAGTTTTGGCTATGCCTGCATAGTTGTCGCAGTCGAGGGGTTGTGGAGCCGATGATCCATGTCCGAGCCCGCCTGTCGATGTGATCGGCCTGGGGCGAGGTAACCCCAGTAACCCTCGATTGTTGTTGCACTTTCTGGACACATAGCATCTCTGTATAGCTTTGGTCTCGTTTCCTTCAGTTTCTTTCGATTCGTGGACGCTTTGATATGCATAGTTGGTTATGACTAGTATGGATACAAGGAGTAGTAGACTGGGGATCCGGACTACGTGCCGATGAATCCAGTCTGCCTGCTGTTGTTTGTTGCGGCCGGGGCCGGTAACCCTGAAGCCCTTGTGAGTCCATGGCTAGGAGCACATAACAGTATGTATATCTCTGGGTCCGGGGTCGTGACAAGTCATGGTATCAGAGCAGGACTGCCTGTAGGAAAACCTTACTGCTTGGTCGATGTCGAGTCTAGAGTTTATGAAAACTATTTTGAAACTCGAAATGGATTGTGAAAAACCTTCTTAGGATTCTTTTTACTCCGTATCTGGTATCGCTCTAACTCTGGGTCTTCTTACCTGTTTTGATTTGAAAAGGTTCTGATTATTCAAAACCTAGGTGCCTTCTCTGGCAAGGATGTTTTTACCCAAGTTGACCTAGTATTCAGTTTCTAGAGTCGTGTGTGTTCAGAAGTCCGTTTTCCTCTTGATTCATACTGGGAGATATCCTTTCCATCATGGTCTCTCAGAGTTTTGTGAGTTCCACATTCTTGTGTGTTTCAAAGTTTCAAATCCTGAACCTTGATATTTCCTTTCCATCTCGAATGTATCTGTTATCCTCTGTTCAAATTCTTCCGGAGTTACATTGTCTTTTGAAAGATACTTCGTGATTGCTATTCGTAGTGTTCTTCGTGGCACTAAGATAGTAGTTACTCCTTTCTTTTGGTTTTTAACCCTTGGACTTGAACCGAAGGTCCCGGAATGTGCTGAACTGCGGTGGGTTGAATCATGTGGTTTCTTAACCATGTAATGCTCACGCTATCAGTACAGAATGCTGACCTTTAACCCAAGCTCTGCTTCTTTGGATCTTGCAGAATCTGTTTTACCTCAGGGTGGTTAGGTAATCTTAGCTCCAATAGCCATAGGTTTTCTCTGGAACCAAAAGGGATCACCGCAAGAGTGATCATCCTGAATTCCACATCTTCGTTCTTATTTTAGTTATACCAACTCTTCTGCATGGGTTTTACACATGAGTATTACCCTGTGCTTCAACTTGATCTTAGGATCTTCCATGAGCATGATTCTACCCTTCAGTTGCTTTCAAATCTCTAACCGTTGTTATGGACCCCAAGTTGCATATGGGTGTTGGATTCCTCCAATACATTTGATCTTGTGTTCCGTCAGAATGTTCCACCATGGAATGTCAGGAGAAACAAACTCCAGTACCTCGTTCATCTCTAGGACCAGGTCAAAGTTTTGTAATTCGCAGATTAAAGAAGTTTCAATAGCTTCTGTTCTGTTCCACCTTCGAATATCACACTCTTTTTTATCAGGAGGTTGTGTTGAGTTTCATGGCCTCATCGATGAAGTGATGCTCCTACACCTCTTCACTCACCCTTCCTCCAAGCCTGATATGCGTGAGAATGATGGGTTTGTGCATTGGTGTGTGCCAGATATTCCTAGCAATTTTTATTGCTATGAAAATCTAAGAAACATCTGTACCCTTCTTAGCACTACTGGTCACCCAGCCTCTTTTTTAAGTTGAAGGTGTTCCAAATCCGTTCATGCCGGTGCACATCCTCGGTCCGAGAGTTAAGTTCATACCAAAGTTCTTCAGACCATATCGGTTGCTTTGAAAAGCATGCCTCCTTTCGATTTCTAAGACATACCGGTAGGTTGTGATATTCTAGTTGTCTCTCTAGAAGTATCACCAGGTTGTTACCTGACCGTAATGTCTAAGCAAGGGGTAGTTTGAACCACTCCTTTCTCGAAGGAACTCTGCTGGATATCCTGGACTAGTTGGTTGAGCTTAAACAACAACTTGGAGAGTTGAAAGGCAAAAGCTCCGCCTAACTTGATCCTTTGTTAAGGGATGTCTAGTTTTCCTCATGCCGAAGCTTGATAGTATCTCTTCAGTGGACCTGCTATCATCCTACCCTTGATTTGATTTGGGATACCATCAGATCAAGTCCAGATCCAAGGACTATCTCGATGGTGTTTTACTTGTGGTGTTGTGCCGGGTACACCTTCATGTCCTTTAGCCTGGCCAATATTCTTCCTTGTCCATATCATATGAAAACCTCATCTTGGAGTGTTGATAAGCGTGTTGTCGAGCCTAACGATGACATTTCTATTTACCCAAGTTGCAAGAGGTTCATGTTGAACACTTGGCATCAATGTTGGAAACTCTCAAGAACCATCTTGGTTTCATTACGAAGATTGTGTTCCCGATGTTTGAAGTGACTTTCTCGGGTTCATGTGCTTATGGTGAAAGTTGTCGCCGTGGATCCGAGTAGAGTTTTCTTGTTCCTTCGGGAACAATCCCAAGTTGGTCATGCTTGTGTGGAGTATTCTTGAGATGGATGGTTGTTACCTCCATTTATTTGAAGAAGTTTGCATCCACGCTAAGCCACTGACTGATTATTCGTAAAAGAGAGGAAGTTTAAGAACTTCGTTATCTCGGTAATCATCTTTCCCACAAGGACTCCGATGTGTTCTTTTGCAAGTAGTCTATGTAGGTGCAACCATCTTTCGCAAGTTGCTAATACATGAGTTTTGCAATCTCACTCATCCCCTTGAGTGTGACATTGTAGTCCATATCTTGAGAATCTAGCATATGTATCTCGTTGATAACCGGTGCAATCTTTTCGCTCAAACATACCGAGTCTAAGTTATCAACCCACTAACCAGAGCTGAATCTCAAGCAGTAACGATGGTTGGTGTTTCCTCAAGGGTATTGAATTAGGTCCATTTGAAAATACGGCATGGTTGATGTTGTGGTTGACACAATTAGCCGTAAGGCCTAATGTCATATCTCTATGAATCCGTAAGAACAACCACTCTCCGTGAGAATTTTGGTGTGGCTCATTACAACGAGTTGCCCTCACCGTTCTTCCGAACCAAAGTTTCCTTTCACTTGTTGACCTATAGAAGGTTTGTCGTGAGCCTACTATCGGTATCTAGAACATCCAGGAGAACCTGGAAGTTGATTCTTCCAGTATCTCTCTGTTGAACCTCCAAAACCTCTCCTCTAGTGGAAACAAGTTCATCATGGGAATGTCTCGTGGTGTTTTGTAACCACCATTGATCAGTTTCCTTCTTTTAAGTTGATGGTACTTGAAGTTCTGTCTTCTCACACATTGTGTGAATTTGTCAGTTACTTCAACCATGGGATCTTAACCATGTGATAGATGTATTGCTACGTCTAACCCACAACAGGAAAAAGATTCCCTATTTTCTTCCGGTGTTCCAATCCCCATTGGTTATTCATCCTTATGGTGTGACCAAGAATTCCTCCTTAATTACGGTGCTCCAACTTCTTTGGTTACTCATCCTCCGTTGTGAAGTAACATCATGATCTTTGACAAAGATTTCGAGAAATTTTGACGCAGTGAAGTTCCGTTATCTTCCGTGTCCACTCCGAAGAGTGAACATGATCTTGTATCAATTTCTCTCCGACTCACGACTACAGTGTTTCCTCGTGTTTTCCCTCGTCTACGGATATTACATTGTGGTATTCAAGACCATCCTCACCATCTTGGTATTCTGTTTGAAGAAACCTCGATGTCGAAAGTTGTTCAACCTTTCTTTTCCAGAAGGATTTAAAGTCTTGTGCAAACCTCATATTCTAAATCCTTTCAAGAACCATCGTCCATAAACTTGAAACCATCTTTTATTCCCTCCGTTATCCTGATGTGTTTCATGCCTGTTAACTCAAAAGTTCTTTATGAACATTCTTGTCATGAGTTAGCCATGAGATACTCGATCTTCGTAAAGATCAATTCCTAAGAGTTTTCCCTCTCACCTAAGGTGTAGCCGCTGAAGAATCTTAGCAAGTGCTACGGATCAACCTCTTCAAGAAGAGAACCGTAAGGTTCGAGAAGATCGTTCAAAACCGGTGTTCCTTCTTTCTTCTCCTTCGGGAATCTCGGGACGAGATTCTTGTAAGGGGGGTAGATTTGTAACATCCCAAATTTGCTAACAAGAGTGTGTGGTGTTGTGTTCATCTCATACATGCATGAAACAAAAATTTTAACCATGTTTTAACCAATTTAAATTGTGAATTCAAATGGTTTCAGAAAAATCTCACAAAAAGTACTTAATCTGGTTTCCAAAAATTTTGTTCTGGAAAATATTTCAAATGCACCAATGAAACACATGGTTTTGTTGGAAATTTTACAAGCTTTCCAAAAGTTATTTTTGCCAAAATTTCTGTTCACAAAAAGGTCCCAAAACTCTGCTTTCTGTTCTGTTTTATAATGGAAAAGGGCCTCTTTGTAAAATCCAGAAACTACAAGGGGTTTTCACAAGATCTCCTTTGTCTTCTTCGTTGGGACAGAAGAAGGAGCTGCGTGGCAGCTCGACCGCGCCGCTGCCACCTCCTACTCGGCTGTCTGCTTGCGTGGCCGAGGAGAGCAGGAAGAAGCCGTGCCCCTCCTCTCTCTCCCTATCCTCTCACAGTTGCTCCCTCTCTCTGTAATCTCGCATAGAAGGAAACCCTAACCGCCCGGCCGCCGCTTGCCGCCGTCGTTACCGGCCACGGCTCGGCGAACAGAAGACCCCACGAGCTCCGCCATACCCGACTCCACCTCCTCGGGCGCGCACGGCCGCCGGGACGGCCGGAAGGGCCTTAATTTCGCGCCGGACTCCCTCCACGGCCGCCGCCGTCTCCACCTCGCCGCCGGCGATTGCCGGCCTCCCTCTCTGCCCCGACCACCTCATCTCGCTCACGGTGAGGCCCAGAGCACCCTGGTGCCCTCCCCTTGCTCCCTCTCCCCCTGTAGCTCCCTGCCGCCTCCGGCCGACTTCCGCCGCCGCGCCGAGCTCGCCGGTGAGCTCTCCGGCGACCTCTTGGTCAGCCGAGGCCACCTCTAGCCTCCCCACACCTCCCTCTACCTCATGGTATGAACTGATTCCAAAACCCCGCACAGGATCGACGGATTGAATCGGATCAGAGAGATTTTGGGCACGGGTGACGTCACCTCGACGTCATGCCTGCGTCATAAGGCAGATTCCTGTTTAATTTCTTTTAAACGAAATTGGTACTGACACGTGGACCCCACCTGTGTTTTAAAATTTCAGAAAAATAATAAAATTGTAAATGCAATATCTTTTAATTGGCTAATCAGAAAAATGTGTTCAATATATGGTTTTGTTCAGAAAAATAAACTCTACCCAACTATACCATTTTCACATAAGTTTGAGAAAGTTTAAAAATGAGTATTATTTAATGTTGTTTAATCCTTTAAAAATAGAAAAATAAGTTTTTATTCACTAAAATCAGAAAATTAAAAGTTATATACCACAATGCTCAAAATGACAAATGCAACATGTTTATGATGTTTTTAAACTCATTTGAGCTTTTAAAATGGTACCTACTCTCATAATCGTCCGAATTGCCCCTCCGGGGTCTATTTCGGACTAATTCAGTAAAAGTGCTTAACTATCATACGAACCCTAGCAACCCAACGGACATGTTTAGGGCTTTATTTCAGTGCATTAACTTGCTCATGCATACATGTTGCGCATTGCATCAATGCCATGTTTGATTGTTGTTCTTCCTGTTTCGGTGTTGTTTCCCCCTCGGTAGAATGCGACTCCGAAGAGAAGGCCAACAACTCCAATGGAGAATACTTGATCCTAACCGACAAGTCAAGCACTTATTCCAGAAGACATTTCAATTGGTTTTCTTATAACCAAGGCAAGCATGACCTCTTATCTGCTCATATATGCTTTCGAACAACATTTGAATCTCGTATTTTGCATTCGATTCCAAAGTATTTGATGCTAGTAGACATAGTTCACCTATATGCTGTATTGCCTCTATATCCTGATCCACTGCTCCTAGCCGCCATAGATTTGCTTGTGCGCATCGCCAGAGCCTCATATCTGCTTCGCTTAGCTTTACATGTTTGTTACCTCTGCTCCATCCGGTTGATGAACCAGAGCTGCGATAACCTAGTATGATATGATGACGTGGTGAGATGAGGACTGTGTGGTTAACTTGACTAAGGCTTGGACGGGAGGCCACTTGGGAAGTGGTTATTCGTTCCGTACTTGCCAACCCTAGGAGTAAGGTCTCGCCGTGGAAACCAAGACTGAGCGTGCAACCACACGCGGGTCCTAACAGACCGCGCTCGACTAACTAACTTGTTTGGTTCTATCCGTGAGTCACGTAGTTTGGTATTTCCATCTGCGTGTGAGTCAAAAACCTTTTGGAGGTGTTTAGGGCGTGACCGGGACAAGTGATGGACGTACACGGATCTTGATCCCGACTCACAGAACAGGTGCCGTCAGGAGGTGGCCAACTCCCTGTTGACGGGGTGGCCCTGTTTGGGTTGACTCATGGATAGGGCTCGACAAGGTAAAGGTCGTGGCCAACCACACTCTGCCGGCACATCGTCGGAATTGTGCCAATAGCTTGGCATTAAGAGTCGGATGGTACGTGTGGGTAAAGTGTACCACCCTGCAGGGATAAATCTTTCGGAAAGCCGTGTCCACGGTTATGGACGACTTGGTGAAAGTCACGGGGTCATAGATAACTTGAACGTGACGTAAAAGATGTTGACAATGCATGGAGGCAGTAGATGAAGGGTGCCTCCCCGGAGATGCCGGGAGGGGTGATCCTTGTAGCATGTGAGGTGCTGGGAAATGATGTTGCTGGATGAAAAGATGATGATTTCAGTAGTTGATTAGTCCTCTCATCTGTTTTAAAAACTCCATGAGACGTGCTATTCTTCCTCGTTTCGGAAAACAAAGATTGCTTTACGCAAAACAGCCGTCATAAAACCTTTCTGAAAATAAGCAGATATATAATAGGTTAACTAAGTCTTGTTGAGTACCTCCCGTACTCAGGTTTGCTTAATTTTGGTTCAGGTGGATTTCGTCACTTCAGTGATGGTTCGACATGGACATCAACGAGTAGTTTGGGGTTCCCAGGTAGCAGCCTGGAATCTATGGGCTGGGACGTCGCCTTATGTTGCGGCCTCTTAGGCCTTTTTGGTTCTTGTTGATTAGCAACATAATTTTCCTTCCGTTGTCTGATGTAATGTTGGGTCGTGTGACCTCTGTTTATAAGCTATACTCTAGTAACACCTGTTTAATACAACTTCAATGTCTAGAGTGTTGCTTCGATCGGTTGTTGGTTTCGAGCTCATTTTTATACAGTTTTGGCTATGCCTGCATAGTTGTCGCAGTCGAGGGGTTGTGGAGCCGATGATCCATGTCCGAGCCCGCCTGTCGATGTGATCGGCCTGGGGCGAGGTAACCCAAGTAACCCTCGATTGTTGTTGCACTTTCTGGACACATAGCATCTCTGTATAGCTTTGGTCCCGTTTCCTTCAGTTTCTTTCGATTCGTGGACGCTTTGATATGCATAGTTGGTTATGACTAGTATGGATACAAGGAGTAGTAGACTGGGGATCCGGACTACGTGCCGATGAATCCAGTCTGCCTGCCGTTGTTTGTTCCGGCCGGGGCTGGTAACCCTGAAGCCCTTGTGAGTCCATGGCTAGGAGCACATAACAGTATGTATATCTCTGGGTCCGGGGTCGTGACACTTGCCTTGGTGGTATTGAGGAGGAGGTCATCTAGAAAATTTTGAAGGTGAATAATAGATGAGAGGATATGAGAAAGATTAAGATGATTGTTTTGTTTCTAGAAAGTTTGAACATAGAAAGTTTTCAATCCTAGGGTGATCAATGGGTTATTAACAACTTGTTGCAAATCGGATATTCACTATAGTGAGAGATACTGGCACCCGCAAGCCAATCAGGGAACGGTCTCGTGTCCGTGGACACGTAAAGTTGTCCGGGCCGCTTCATCTCACTATGCCGCTAGGATCCAAAAGTACTCAAAGGAGTCAATAAATTTGATCAAAAAGGGTTTTCCAAACCTAAGGGTCTCGAATCCTACAGGCAACACAATGATCTGATACCATTTTGTAGCATCCCAACTTTTAATAAAGATGGAATACCTGTGTTATTGTGCTAGTCCCTGGATCAATTGCTAGCACCGCGGTACAAAATGAAATATCATGCAAATGCATCAAATTCTATTACATCGCATGATCCAGTCTTTACAAAATAGTATTAAAACTTGCATAGTCTTAGAAGGCTAGCAGAAAACAAAGAAATACAGCGGAATACATGAACAACATTGAGCCCATCTTCTTCATGTGCCACAGGCAAAACATGTTGGCGATAGTCTCGAGATCCTAAACGAAATCCTCACTCGTCTTCAGAAATATCTGCAATATGGAATATGCAGCCACAAGGGAGTCAATACAATTTAATGTATTGGCAAGTAACACTATTGTGGATATAAATGGCAAGACTAATACTACATGCTTATTTGGCTGAGTGGAGTTTAGGCTAAGTTTGCATAAAGCCAGTTTTCTCCTATCACTTTTGTAAAACCAACTTTTCTTTTCAAAGGGGTGGCAACATTGGATTAAGATCCAAGCACCACAAATACTGTTCACTTGGTCAAATTTTACTTATTGAAAATGGTGATGTGATTCTTCCGTCCTTCCTTGTCCAGCTGCTCATAGTTGTCCATAACCGGGGACACGGCTAAGATCTTAGTTTGTTGACTCTGCAGAGCTTGTGCACTTTCACCTTCAGACACAACTCAACCCAAACATCCTATACACCCTGAGTGCAGTAAGGAAAGGAGAAGAATCGAGACGAGATCTTTCAGAAGCAAGAATCCAACCCAATGGCAAGACCCGGTCCACCTATAATTATGCTACATCTGCTTGTCAAGCCCGGGCTGAACCCTCACAACTTAGTTGATCAAGACAGAGCCCATATGACTAAAGGTTGCACTGGAAGCAATCTAAACTTGGGGAACATCATAATCACTTTGTTCCTGGGTGGCATTCCTCAAGTGAACAACCCCTCAGGGAGACACTCAACTCTCATCAGCCAAACAACCAAATCCACCCAGGTGGTTCATTGAAGTTTATACTTAGTATTTTTCCTCAACATCTGGTAAAACAATTTGTAACATTGCATAGCACCTAATAAATTCTAAGGCTATCAAAATAACAAGGTAAAAGGGATGGCTACACACTACTAGGATAATAGCATAGCATAATATAACTTAGTAAAAATTTCCTATCAATGCATACTACTCAAAAATCAACTATTGCATATAGAAAATAATGGGTAGTTGATGATATGTTACTTGCCTTGTTGAAGTTGGTGAAGAATTCACACTCTCTTCACAAAAGATCGTTGCTCTCCGTACAATCTATTCATTGAAAACACAATAACAAAATAAACAAACATTCTACCAAACAATCATACAAGTGAAGAAAACATACATAGCAACTAACATATCAAAAGGGGCTTAACCAAGTTGGTTAGGACAAGGTCTAGGTTTGAGTTTTGAAAGATTCATTCCATAATGGTTCAATACATTGTTAAGGAGTTTCCAAGGGTTTACTTGGAAAGGACTAGGTTGAGATTGATGTGATGTAACTTTATTATAACCATACTTGTCGAGGAAGTTCCAAGAGTTCACCAAGGATAAACATATTACTTCTTCAACTAAAGTAATACATGCAAACACTTGGTCATATTCACCTTCAAAAACATTTTAGTGACTATGTTAGTATTTTCCATTGTGGTTAGGGTAGGTCTACTAACTTCATCATCAAAGGGAAACTATTACTTAGTCTTTGGTTTTCCATTTGGGTCAATGGTTGGACAAAAACAACTTGTTATTCTTCAACTTGTATGGATTGCTTCTAGTCTTCAGATGCTTGTCTTCTTGAAGTTCATCTTCATGCTTCTATTGTAGTTTCCTCCTTGTTGTGAAGCTTATCTTGTACTTGATAAATCTTCATGATTTTCACTACTTGGTTTAGGTATGGGATGGGCACAAATACCACTAAGTTAATTTGAAAGAAAATTTAAGAAGAAGGATAGAAAGAGAGAGGGAAATGCTTTCTTCTAAATTTCTTCACACTTGTACTTCCTTGAGTTGCTTCTAGTGGTGGAGTCTTTTCTTCAAAATTTCTTCATTGATCCTCCTTGTAGCTCTTCATGTTGACACCAAGTTGAAAATGAAGTTTTCTTCTTGTGCTTGAGTCTTGATCTCCATCTGCTCACTTGATGGATTCTTGAAGCAAGAATAGGAGAATGGGGAAGTAGATAGAATACTAAGGTGCTAGTGTTTGAGGTTCACTACTTGGTAATTTTAGGTACTTGGTCTTGGATCCAAAAATGGCCACAACAAACAATGGTAGAAAGAAATAGAAACAAAATCTAAGACATAATAACTAGATGGACTACTATGATGGATTTTTGGCTAAAATACATGGTCATGGTCCAAGGGTGTCCAAAAATGGTTGGGCAAGGTTTTTCTGGTCCAAGGTTGTCAAATGGAGCAATTTTGCAAAAGGAACTATATTGAAATTATTTACAGAAATAAATCTATGTCAAAATTACTCAAATATTCCAATTAATTCTAAATTCAATTTTAATTTGATCAACAATTATTTTGGGACAGGGGATATGAAAGTACACATCCTAAGGTTTCCAAATATATTTTATTTACAATTTTTGGATTTGTAGAATTTGAATTATGCCAAATTTCATCAAACAAGCATATTTGAATTTGAACAAATTTAAGTTTGTCAAATTTGAATTTGGCCAGTGCCAAAAGTTTCTATATGTCAAGGGCTTTTCAAAAAGTCCAAGATTGCTAAATTTGGCTAAGTGGTTGAAAAGATATGATGATTTGAAGTTGCAGGGGCTTTTCTGCAAAATTCACTATTTAATTTCTATTCCGGAAGAAAAACCGAAAATGGGCTGCTATTTGCTGCGCTGGGCGACAGATAACAGCTGGGCCTGGGCCGGTTACACGCTGCGCCGAGCGGTGGATAAGGAACTTAACGCGCGCTGACTGGGCGTCTACGTGGCGCACTGTGGTTGGACGATACCGGTTCGCAAAGTGTTTAAATCCAGGCCTTCCGATCTGGATCGAACGGCGCAGGAGGGCTAGGGTTATACCTTGCCGGTGAGGTGGCCGGAGATGAAGAGGAGGGCGGCGCTCCGGTGGCCTGAGACGCAAATCTCGACGGCGACAACGCTGCAAGGGGCCTCCGGGCTTGGGGAGACCACGGAGAGACTCCACGCAGCACGGCGAGGCCGACGGTGGGGTCTGCTTGCTCCCTCGCTTCCGGGGACGACGGCGCAACACGACGGAGATGCAGCAGCTCCGGCGAGTCCCGGGCGTGCTTGGCGCGGCTATCCTGCTGCGAAAAAAATCGAGCAAATGCATCAATCGATGCACACGAACTAGGGGAGGAGAGGTGGCCAGAAAAGGGAGGAGGGGACTCACGGGTGTCGCCGCAATCGAAGAAAATGGGCCGCGGGCAGGAGCTTTTCCGGCGAGGAAATCCGAGAGAGTGGGGGCATGAAATCAAATGGTACCAGAGGGGAAATGACGAGGCATTGGAGGGATTTAAGGGTCAGGAAACGCCACATCAATTGGTTGCTTAAAACTCGCGAATCAATGGGATTAAAAATCGGGAAGAAACGGTAGAGGGAGGTTGATGACGACCTGACGTCATGCTGACGTCAGCATAAATTTATTTTTCTTTTTATTTCCTGTTTTTAATATCTCTTGATTTAAGTATCCAAATGACACCATTTAAATTTCTAAAAATTTCTAAAAACAATATCTTTCTGTTTAGAACATTTTTATAAACTTTTCAACACATTGCACTTTTCATATTTTTGAAAATATAAATAATTCACTAATAGTGATAAATGTACATTTTAAATTATAAAAATAATAATATGAGTTTTTGATTAAATAAAATTTCAGAGACATTAAACATGTAAAATACTATTTTTGAAGGTCATTTCACATCACTTTTATATTTTATAAATTTAAGATTTCAGTGATTTACATATAGTAACTTTATTCCATTTTAAAATTTGGAAAATAATAAATTGATGTTATTGCCTAAATAAAATCTCAGAGACATTTTACAAATCATATACTCCCTCCGATCCATATTAATGGTCCCTAAATCAGATGTATCTAGACATATTTTAGTGCTATATACATCCGATTTAGCGACCATTAATATGGATCGGAGGGAGTATTATTTTTGGAAAGCCATTTTTAAACCACTTTCACATTTTATATTTTTAGGAGTTGAAGGATCTACTAATAGTAACTTAATGCTATTTAATTAGTTCATATCAATTAATTATCATTGTTGATCAATAAAATTTAGGATAAAACCACATATCATAATATTGTTTTCATATCCCTCTTTTATGGTATTTTCAAGCAATGCATTTTATTTTCCCACCTTTATGCTTAAAAACTTGGAATAACAATTAAAAGTTATTATAGAAATATTTTATTCTTATCAATTGTTTTTGAGGCTTAGAACTTTATTAAGGGTTATAAATCTTTTATTGTTGTTGCCATAAAATAATTTCAAGGTAATATTTGAATTGAAAACCTTTTATGTAATAAAGTTTGCTAAAGATAAAATGGTTTTCTTTATGTGAGAAAAATTCATTTGAGAGGGTTTTAGGCTTTATGGAATAGAGGTATATTGGATTTCTAATTCCAATAAACTTGGTATAGGACCACATATTTCATTTTTGTTTGAGTTTTATTTGTTTTTGGTGACTTGTATTGTCATGAAAATCAAAAGTTTCAAATTTTTGTGATTTTTGAGTTTTCCAAAAATCAGCGATGTTACAGACTACCACCCTTAAAAGAAATCTCGTCCCGAGATTTGGGAAGGTTAGAAAGAAAGATTTGGGTAACTGGATTCCAAAACAACTGGATGGGCTACCACCCTTAAAAGAAACTTTTGTGGGTAGTCTATTTTCATTAGATTAGAGTGTAGATTGATTTGAGATTGGCTTGAGTGGAACTTTCCTTTGTGGTAGAGGTGTAGACCAACATAGGTATGTTGGACTACCTTTGACACTGAGGGGTCACCCTTTGGGTCAATCAAAAGTCTTTGGATCACTCTCAACTTGGTCTTTTGATGTCCTTGGCAATCTTTCATCTTGTTGTTGTCATCCTTGAAGGCAAACACCAAGCTATTTCTAAGGAAACTCTCATGGTAGGAAAACTTCCATTGCTTGATAGCTCCAACGTTAGCTTGAACCTTATTAGGCAGTTGGCATTGATCATGGATGTGATTGTTCCTTCACAGAGAAGAAAAACAATTTGATACTAGCATTCCTCAAATGGGATAGCTTGTGTATCAATAGGGTAAAGGTTGTATGATTCCAAATGGTTCTCACTATGGTTGGTGAATGAGTATGGTGTTGGGTTTGGTCTAGTAGGGATGAGTAGAGATTTAGAAAGATGGCTAAGGAAGGTTCTTATCCAAAATAGCAGATCAAGGAAACTCATCTTACAAACAACACATAACAAACAATCTTCACACCAAACAACAAGGTTTTATAAAACAACTAATATTGTCATACCACACTCATTGGTATGATCAATACACTAACACGTTAACGTTGTTCTAACCAAGTAACTAGATTGGTGGTCTCATCTATATCTTCTTGAGCTTTTCTTCATATTCTTCTCTCCATGTCTTGAGGTGTTCTTGATTGTTGGGAAGTCTATGTTTTTCTTCAAATTCTTCAAAATCTTGAGTGTAGGGCTTCATGTGGTGAAAATACTCCTTGCACTTCTTGGTATGGTCATCAACAATCTTGCTGTAACATCCCAAATTTGCTAACAAGAGTGTGTGGTGTTGTGTTCATCTCATACATGCATGAAACAAAAATTTAAACCATGTTTTAACCAATTTAAATTGTGAATTCAAATGGTTTCAGAAAAACCTCACAAAAAGTACTTAATCTGGTTTCCAAAAATTTTGTTCTGGAAAATATTTCAAATGCACCAATGAAACACATGGTTTTGTTGGAAATTTTACAAGCTTTCCAAAAGTTATTTTTGCCAAAATTTCTGTTCACAAAAAGGTCCCCAAAACTCTATTTTCTGTTCTGTTTTATAATGGAAAAGGGCCTCTTTGTAAAATCCAGAAACTACAGGGGGTTTTCACAAGATCTCCTTTGTCTTCTTCGTTGGGACAGAAGAAGGAGCTGCGTGGCAGCTCGACCGCGCCGCTGCCACCTCCTACTCGGCTGTCTGCTTGCGTGGCCGAGGAGAGCAGGAAGAAGCCGTGCCCCTCCTCTCTCTCCCTATCCTCTCACAGTTGCTCACTCTCTCTGTAATCTCGCATAGAAGGAAACCCTAACCGCCCGGCCGCCGCTTGCCGCCGTCGTTACCGGCCACGGCTCGGCGAACAGAAGACCCCACGAGCTCCGCCATACCCGACTCCACCTCCTCGAGCGCGCACGGCCGCCGGGACGGCCGGAAGGGCCTTAATTTCGCGCCGGACTCCCTCCACGGCCGCCGCCGTCTCCACCTCGCCGCCGGCGATTGACGGCCTCCCTCTCTGCCCCGACCACCTCATCTCGCTCACGGTGAGGCCCCGAGCACCCTGGTGCCCTCCCCTTGCTCCCTCTCCCCCTGTAGCTCCCTGCCGCCTCCGGCCGACTTCCGCCGCCGCGCCGAGCTCGCCGGTGAGCTCTCCGGCGACCTCTTGGTCAGCCGAGGCCACCTCTAGCCTCCCCACACCTCCCTCTACCTCATGGTATGAACTGATTTCAAAACCCCGCACAGGATCGACGGATTGAATCGGATCAGAGAGATTTTGGGCACGGGTGACGTCACCTCGACGTCATGCCTGCGTCATAAGGCAGATTCCTGTTTAATTTCTTTTAAACAAAATTGGTACTGACACGTGGACCCCACCTGTGTTTTAAAATTTCAGAAAAATAATAAAATTGTAAATGCAATATCTTTTAATTGGCTAATCAGAAAAATGTGTTCAATATATGGTTTTGTTCAGAAAAATAAACTCTACCCAACTATACCATTTTCACATAAGTTTGAGAAAGTTTAAAAATGAGTATTATTTAATGTTGTTTAATCCTTTTAAAATAGAAAAATAAGTTTTTATTCACTAAAATCAGAAAATTAAAAGTTATATACCACAATGCTCAAAATGACAAATGCAACATGTTTATGATGTTTTTAAACTCATTTGAGCTTTTAAAATGGTACCTACTCTCATAATCGTCCGAATTGCCCCTCCGGGGTCTATTTCGGACTAATTCAGTAAAAGTGCTTAACTATCATACGAACCCTAGCAACCCAACGGACATGTTTAGGGCTTTATTTCATTGCATTAACTTGCTCATGCATACATGTTGCGCATTGCACCAATGCCATGTTTGATTGTTGTTCTTCCTGTTTCGGTGTTGTTTCCCCCTCGGTAGAATGCTACTCCGAAGAGAAGGCCAACAACTCCAATGGAGAATACTTGATCCTAACCGACAAGTCAAGCACTTATTCCAGAAGACATTTCAATTGGTTTTCTTATAACCAAGGCAAGCATAACCTCTTATCTGCTCATATATGCTTTCGAACAACATTTGAATCTCGTATTTTGCATTCGATTCCAAAGTATTTGATGCTAGTAGACATAGTTCACCTATATGCTGCATTGCCTCTATATCCTGATCCACTGCTCCTAGCCGCCATAGATTTGCTTGTGCGCATCGCCAGAGCCTCATATCTGCTTCGCTTAGCTTTACATGTTTGTTACCTCTGCTCCATCCGGTTGATGAACCAGAGCTGCGATAACCTAGTATGATATGATGACGTGGTGAGATGAGGACTGTGTGGTTAACTTGACTAAGGCTTGGACGGGAGGCCACTTGGGAAGTGGTTATTCGTTCCGTACTTGCCAACCCTAGGAGTAAGGTCTCGCCGCGGAAACCAAGACTGAGCGTGCAACCACACGCGGGGCCTAACAGACCGCGCTCGACTAACTAACTTGTTTGGTTCTATCCGTGAGTCACGTAGTTTGGTATTTCCATCTGCGTGTGAGTCAAAAACCTTTTGGAGGTGTTTAGGGCGTGACCGGGACAAGTGATGGACGTACACGGATCTTGATCCCGACTCACAGAACAGGTGCCGTCAGGAGGTGGCCAACTCCCTGTTGACGGGGTGGCCCTGTTTGGGTTGACTCATGGATAGGGCTCGACAAGGTAAAGGTCGTGGCCAACAACACTCTGCCGGCACATCGTCGGAATTGTGCCAATAGCTTGGCATTAAGAGTCGGATGGTACGTGTGGGTAAAGTGTACCACCCTGCAGGGATAAATCTTTCGGAAAGTCGTGTCCACGGTTATGGACGACTTGGTGAAAGTCACGGGGTCATAGATAACTTGAACGTGACGTAAAAGATGTTGACAATGCATGGAGGCAGTAGATGAAGGGTGCCTCCCCGGAGAAGCCGGGAGGGGTGATCCTTGTAGCATGTGAGGTGCTGGGAAATGATGTTGCTGGATGAAAAGATGATGATTTCAGTAGTTGATTAGTCCTCTCATCTGTTTTAAAAACTCCATGAGACGTGCTATTCTTCCTCGTTTTGGAAAACAAAGATTGCTTTACGCAAAACAGCCGTCATAAAACCTTTCTGAAAATAAGCAGATATATAATAGGTTAACTAAGTCTTGTTGAGTACCTCCCATACTCAGGTTTGCTTAATTTTGGTTCAGGTGGATTTCGTCACTTTAGTGATGGTTCGACGTGGACATCAACGAGTAGTTTGGGGTTCCCAGGTAGCAGCCTGGAATCTATGGGCTGGGACGTCGCCTTATGTTGCGGCCTCTTAGGCCTTTTTGGTTCTTGTTGATTAGCAACATAATTTGCCTTCCGTTGTCTGATGTAATGTTGGGTCGTGTGACCTCTGTTTATAAGGTATACTCTAGTAACACCTGTTTAATACAACTTCAATGTCTAGAGTGTTGCTTTCATAGGTTGTTGGTTTCGAGCTCATTTTTATACAGTTTTGGCTATGCCTGCATAGTTGTCGCAGTCGAGGGGTTGTGGAGCCGATGATCCATGTCCGAGCCCGCCTGTCGATGTGATCGGCCTGGGGCGAGGTAACCCCAGTAACCCTCGATTGTTGTTGCACTTTCTGGACACATAGCATCTCTGTATAGCTTTGGTCTCGTTTCCTTCAGTTTCTTTCGATTCGTGGACGCTTTGATATGCATAGTTGGTTATGACTAGTATGGATACAAGGAGTAGTAGACTGGGGATCCGGACTACGTGCCAATGAATCCAGTCTGCCTGCCGTTGTTTGTTGCGGCCAGGGCCGGTAACCCTGAAGCCCTTGTGAGTCCATGGCTAGGAGCACATAACAGTATGTATATCTCTGGGTCCGGGGTCGTGACAAGTCATGGTATCAGAGCAGGACTGCCTGTAGGAAAACCTTACTGCTTGGTCGATGTCGAGTCTAGAGTTTATGAAAACTATTTTGAAACTCGAAATGGATTGTGAAAAACCTTCTTAGGATTCTTTTTACTCCGTATCTGGTATCGCTCTAACTCTGGGTCTTCTTACCTGTTTTGATTTGGAAATGTTCTGATTATTCAAAACCTAGGTGCCTTCTCTGGCAAGGATGTTTTTACCCAAGTTGACCTAGTATTCAGTTTCTAGAGTCGTGTGTGTTCAGAAGTCCGTTTTCCTCTTGATTCATACTGGGAGATATCCTTTCCATCATGGTCTCTCAGAGTTTTGTGAGTTCCACATTCTTGTGTGTTTCAAAGTTTCAAATCCTGAACCTTGATATTTCCTTTCCATCTCGAATGTATCTGTTATCCTCTGTTCAAATTCTTCCGGAGTTACATTGTCTTTTGAAAGATACTTCGTGATTGCTATTCGTAGTGTTCTTCGTGGCACTAAGATAGTAGTTACTCCTTTCTTTTGGTTTTTAACCCTTGGACTTGAACCGAAGGTCCCGGAATGTGCTGAACTGCGGTGGGTTGAATCATGTGGTTTCTTAACCATGTAATGCTCACGCTATCAGTACAGAATGCTGACCTTTAACCCAAGCTCTGCTTCTTTGGATCTTGCAGAATCTGTTTTACCTCAGGGTGGTTAGGTAATCTTAGCTCCAATAGCCATAGGTTTTCTCTGGAACCAAAAGGGATCACCGCAAGAGTGATCATCCTGAATTCCACATCTTCGTTCTTATTTTAGTTATACCAACTCTTCTGCATGGGTTTTACACATGAGTATTACCCTGTGCTTCAACTTGATCTTAGGATCTTCCATGAGCATGATTCTACCCTTCAGTTGCTTTCAAATCTCTAACCGTTGTTATGGACCCCAAGTTGCATATGGGTGTTGGATTCCTCCAATACATTTGATCTTGTGTTCCGTCAGAATGTTCCACCATGGAATGTCAGGAGAAACAAACTCCAGTACCTCGTTCATCTCTAGGACCAGGTCAAAGTTTTGTAATTCGCAGATTAAAGAAGTTTCAATAGCTTCTGTTCTATTCCACCTTCGAATATCACACTCTTTTTTATCAGGAGGTTGTGTTGAGTTTCATGGCCTCATCGATGAAGTGATGCTCCTACACCTCTTCACTCACCCTTCCTCCAAGCCTGATATGCGTGAGAATGATGGGTTTGTGCATTGGTGTGTGCCAGATATTCCTAGCAATTTTTATTGCTATGAAAATCTAAGAAACATATGTACCCTTCGTAGCACTACTGGTCACCCAGCCTCTTTTTTAAGTTGAAGGTGTTCCAAATCCGTTCATGCCGGTGCACATCCTCGGTCCGAGAGTTAAGTTCATACCAAAGTTCTTCAGACCATATCGGTTGCTTTGAAAAGCATGCCTCCTTTCGATTTCTAAGACATACCGGTAGGTTGTGATATTCTAGTTGTCTCTCTAGAAGTATCACCAGGTTGTTACCTGACCGTAATGTCGAAGCAAGGGGTAGTTTGAACCACTCCTTTCTCGAAGGAACTCTGCTGGATATCCTGGACTAGTTGGTTGAGCTTAAACAACAACTTGGAGAGTTGAAAGGCAAAAGCTCCGCCTAACTTGATCCTTTGTTAAGGGATGTCTAGTTTTCCTCATGCCGAAGCTTGATAGTATCTCTTCAGTGGACCTGCTATCATCCTACCCTTGATTTGATTTGGGATACCATCAGATCAAGTCCAGATCCAAGGACTATCTCGATGGTGTTTTACTTGTGGTGTTGTGCCGGGTACACCTTCATGTCCTTTAGCCTGGCCAATATTCTTCCTTGTCCATATCATATGAAAACCTCATCTTGGAGTGTTGATAAGCGTGTTGTCGAGCCTAACGATGACATTTCTATTTACCCAAGTTGCAAGAGGTTCATGTTGAACACTTGGCATCAATGTTGGAAACTCTCAAGAACCATCTTGGTTTCATTACGAAGATTGTGTTCCCGATGTTTGAAGTGACTTTCTCGGGTTCATGTGCTTATGGTGAAAGTTGTCGCCGTGGATCCGAGTAGAGTTTTCTTGTTCCTTCGGGAACAATCCCAAGTTGGTCATGCTTGTGTGGAGTATTCTTGAGATGGATGGTTGTTACCTCCATTTATTTGAAGAAGTTTGCATCCACGCTAAGCCACTGACTGATTATTCGTAAAAGAGAGGAAGTTTAAGAACTTCGTTATCTCGGTAATAATCTTTCCCACAAGGACTCCGATGTGTTCTTTTGCAAGTAGTCTATGTAGGTGCAACCGTCTTTCGCAAGTTGGTAATACATGAGTTTTGCAATCTCACTCATCCCCTTGAGTGTGACATTGTAGTCCATATCTTGAGAATCTAGCATATGTATCTCGTTGATAACCGGTGCAATCTTTTCGCTCAAACATACCGAGTCTAAGTTATCAACCCACTAACCAGAGCTGAATCTCAAGCAGTAACGATGGTTGGTGTTTCCTCAAGGGTATTGAATTAGGTCCAGTTGAAAATACGGCATGGTTGATGTTGTGGTTGACACAATTAGCCGTAAGGCCTAATGTCATATCTCTTTGAATCCGTAAGAACAACCACTCTCCGTGAGAATTTTGGTGTGGCTCATTACAACGAGTTGCCCTCACCGTTCTTCCGAACCAAAGTTTCCTTTCACTTGTTGACCTATAGAAGGTTTGTCGTGAGCCTACTATCGGTATCTAGAACATCCAGGAGAACCTGGAAGTTGATTCTTCCAGTATCTCTCTGTTGAACCTCCAAAACCTCTCCTCTAGTGGAAACAAGTTCATCATGGGAATGTCTCGTGGTGTTTTGTAACCACCATTGATCAGTTTCCTTCTTTTAAGTTGATGGTACTTGAAGTTCTGTCTTCTCACACATTGTGTGAATTTGTCAGTTACTTCAACCATGGGATCTTAACCATGTGATAGATGTATTGCTACGTCTAACCCACAACAGGAAAAAGATTCCCTATTTTCTTCCGGTGTTCCAATCCCCATTGGTTATTCATCCTTATGGTGTGACCAAGAATTCCTCCTTAATTACGGTGCTCCAACTTCTTTGGTTACTCATCCTCCGTTGTGAAGTAACATCATGATCTTTGACAAAGATTTCGAGAAATTTTGACGCAGTGAAGTTCCGTTATCTTCCGTGTCCACTCCGAAGAGTGAACATGATCTTGTATCAATTTCTCTCCGACTCACGACTACAGTGTTTCCTCGTGTTTTCCCTCGTCTACGGATATTACATTGTGGTATTCAAGACCATCCTCACCATCTTGGTATTCTGTTTGAAGAAACCTCGATGTCGAAAGTTGTTCAACCTTTCTTTTCCAGAAGGATTTAAAGTCTTGTGCAAACCTCATATTCTAAATCCTTTCAAGAACCATCGTCCATAAACTTGAAACCATCTTTTATTCCCTCTGTTATCCTGATGTGTTTCATGCCTGTTAACTCAAAAGTTCTTTATGAACATTCTTGTCATGAGTTAGCCATGAGATACTCGATCTTCGTAAAGATCAATTCCTAAGAGTTTTCCCTCTCACCTAAGGTGTAGCCGCTGAAGAATCTTAGCAAGTGCTACGGATCAACCTCTTCAAGAAGAGAACCGTAAGGTTCGAGAAGATCGTTCAAAACCGGTGTTCCTTCTTTCTTCTCCTTCGGGAATCTCGGGACGAGATTCTTGTAAGGGGGGTAGATTTGTAACATCCCAAATTTGCTAACAAGAGTGTGTGGTGTTGTGTTCATCTCATACATGCATGAAACAAAAATTTAAACCATGTTTTAACCAATTTAAATTGTGAATTCAAATGGTTTCAGAAAAATCTCACAAAAAGTACTTAATCTGGTTTCCAAAAATTTTGTTCTGGAAAATATTTCAAATGCACCAATGAAACACATGGTTTTGTTGGAAATTTTACAAGCTTTCCAAAAGTTATTTTTGCCAAAATTTCTGTTCACAAAAAGGTCCCCAAAAATCTGTTTTCTGTTCTGTTTTATAATGTAAAAGGGCCTCTTTGTAAAATCCAGAAACTACAGGGGGTTTTCACAAGATCTCCTTTGTCTTCTTCGTTGGGACAGAAGAAGGAGCTGCGTGGCAGCTCGACCGCGCCGCTGCCACCTCCTACTCGGCTGTCTGCTTGCGTGGCCGAGGAGAGCAGGAAGAAGCCGTGCCCCTCCTCTCTCTCCCTATCCTCTCACAGTTGCTCCCTCTCTCTGTAATCTCGCATAGAAGGAAACCCTAACCGCCCGGCCGCCGCTTGCCGCCGTCGTTACCGGCCACGGCTCGGCGAACAGAAGACCCCACGAGCTCCGCCATACCCGACTCCACCTCCTCGGGCGCGCACGGCCGCCGGGACGGCCGGAAGGGCCTTAATTTCGCGCCGGACTCCCTCCACGGCCGCCGCCGTCTCCACCTCGCCGCCGGCGATTGCCGGCCTCCCTCTCTGCCCCGACCACCTCATCTCGCTCACGGTGAGGCCCCGAGCACCCTGGTGCCCTCCCCTTGCTCCCTCTCCCCCTGTAGCTCCCTGCCGCCTCCGGCCGACTTCCGCCGCCGCGCCGAGCTCGCCGGTGAGCTCTCCGGCGACCTCTTGGTCAGCCGAGGCCACCTCTAGCCTCCCCACACCTCCCTCTACCTCATGGTATGAACTGATTCCAAAACCCCGCACAGGATCGACGGATTGAATCGGATCAGAGAGATTTTGGGCACGGGTGACGTCACCTCGACGTCATGCCTGCGTCATAAGGCAGATTCCTGTTTAATTTCTTTTAAACGAAATTGGTACTGACACGTGGACCCCACCTGTGTTTTAAAATTTCAGAAAAATAATAAAATTGTAAATGCAATATCTTTTAATTGGCTAATCAGAAAAATGTGTTCAATATATGGTTTTGTTCAGAAAAATAAACTCTACCCAACTATACCATTTTCACATAAGTTTGAGAAAGTTTAAAAATGAGTATTATTTAATGTTGTTTAATCCTTTAAAAATAGAAAAATAAGTTTTTATTCACTAAAATCAGAAAATTAAAAGTTATATACCACAATGCTCAAAATGACAAATGCAACATGTTTATGATGTTTTTAAACTCATTTGAGCTTTTAAAATGGTACCTACTCTCATAATCGTCCGAATTGCCCCTCCGGGGTCTATTTCGGACTAATTCAGTAAAAGTGCTTAACTATCATACGAACCCTAGCAACCCAACGGACATGTTTAGGGCTTTATTTCAGTGCATTAACTTGCTCATGCATACATGTTGCGCATTGCATCAATGCCATGTTTGATTGTTGTTCTTCCTGTTTCGGTGTTGTTTCCCCCTCGGTAGAATGCGACTCCGAAGAGAAGGCCAACAACTCCAATGGAGAATACTTGATCCTAACCGACAAGTCAAGCACTTATTCCAGAAGACATTTCAATTGGTTTTCTTATAACCAAGGCAAGCATGACCTCTTATCTGCTCATATATGCTTTCGAACAACATTTGAATCTCGTATTTTGCATTCGATTCCAAAGTATTTGATGCTAGTAGACATAGTTCACCTATATGCTGTATTGCCTCTATATCCCGATCCACTGCTCCTAGCCGCCATAGATTTGCTTGTGCGCATCGCCAGAGCCTCATATCTGCTTCGCTTAGCTTTACATGTTTGTTACCTCTGCTCCATCCGGTTGATGAACCAGAGCTGCGATAACCTAGTATGATATGATGACGTGGTGAGATGAGGACTGTGTGGTTAACTTGACTAAGGCTTGGACGGGAGGCCACTTTGGAAGTGGTTATTCGTTCCGTACTTGCCAACCCTAGGAGTAAGGTCTCGCCGCGGAAACCAAGACTGAGCGTGCAACCACACGCGGGGCCTAACAGACCGCGCTCGACTAACTAACTTGTTTGGTTCTATCCGTGAGTCACGTAGTTTGGTATTTCCATCTGCGTGTGAGTCAAAAACCTTTTGGAGGTGTTTAGGGCGTGACCGGGACAAGTGATGGACGTACACGGATCTTGATCCCGACTCACAGAACAGGTGCCGTCAGGAGGTGGCCAACTCCCTGTTGACGGGGTGGCCCTGTTTGGGTTGACTCATGGATAGGGCTCGACAAGGTAAAGGTCGTGGCCAACCACACTCTGCCGGCACATCGTCGGAATTGTGCCAATAGCTTGGCATTAAGAGTCGGATGGTACGTGTGGGTAAAGTGTACCACCCTGCAGGGATAAATCTTTCGGAAAGCCGTGTCCACGGTTATGAACGACTTGGTGAAAGTCACGGGGTCATAGATAACTTGAACGTGACGTAAAAGATGTTGACAATGCATGGAGGCAGTAGATGAAGGGTGCCTCCCCGGAGATGCCGGGAGGGGTGATCCTTGTAGCATGTGAGCTGCTGGGAAATGATGTTGCTGGATGAAAAGATGATGATTTCAGTAGTTGATTAGTCCTCTCATCTGTTTTAAAAACTCCATGAGACGTGCTATTCTTCCTCGTTTCGGAAAACAAAGATTGCTTTACGCAAAACAGCCGTCATAAAACCTTTCTGAAAATAAGCAGATATATAATAGGTTAACTAAGTCTTGTTGAGTACCTCCCGTACTCAGGTTTGCTTAATTTTGGTTCAGGTGGATTTCTTCACTTCAGTGATGGTTCGACATGGACATCAACGAGTAGTTTGGGGTTCCCAGGTAGCAGCCTGGAATCTATGGGCTGGGACGTCGCCTTATGTTGCGGCCTCTTAGGCCTTTTTGGTTCTTGTTGATTAGCAACATAATTTTCCTTCTGTTGTCTGATGGAATGTTGGGTCGTGTGACCTGTGTTTATAAGCTATACTCTAGTAACACCTGTTTAATACAACTTCAATGTCTAGAGTGTTGCTTCGATCGGTTGTTGGTTTCGAGCTCATTTTTATACAGTTTTGGCTATGCCTGCATAGTTGTCGCAGTCGAGGGGTTGTGGAGCCGATGATCCATGTCCGAGCCCGCCTGTCGATGTGATCGGACTGGGGCGAGGTAACCCCAGTAACCCTCGATTGTTGTTGCACTTTCTGGACACATAGCATCTCTGTATAGCTTTGGTCCCGTTTCCTTCAGTTTCTTTCGATTCGTGGACGCTTTGATATGCATAGTTGGTTATGACTAGTATGGATACAAGGAGTAGTAGACTGGGGATCCGGACTACGTGCCGATGAATCCAGTCTGCCTGCCGTTGTTTGTTGCGGCCGGGGCTGGTAACCCTGAAGCCCTTGTGAGTCCATGGCTAGGAGCACATAACAGTATGCATATCTCTGGGTCCGGGGTCGTGACACTTGCCTTGGTGGTATTGAGGAGGAGGTCATCTAGAAAATTTTGAAGGTGAATAATAGATGAGAGGATATGAGAAAGATTAAGATGATTGTTTTGTTTCTAGAAAGTTTGAACATAGAAAGTTTTCAATCCTAGGGTGATCAATGGGTTATTAACAACTTGTTGCAAATCGGATATTCACTATAGTGAGAGATACTGGCACCCGCAAGCCAATCAGGGAACGGTCTCGTGTCCGTGGACACGTAAAGTTGTCCGGGCCGCTTCATCTCACTATGCCGCTAGGATCCAAAAGTACTCAAAGGAGTCAATAAATTTGATCAAAAAGGGTTTTCCAAACCTAAGGGTCTCGAATCCTACAGGCAACACAATGATCTGATACCATTTTGTAGCATCCCAACTTTTAATAAAGATGGAATACCTGTGTTATTGTGCTAGTCCCTGGATCAATTGCTAGCACCACAGTACAAAATGAAATATCATGCAAATGCATCAAATTCTATTACATCGCATGATCCAGTCTTTACAAAATAGTATTAAAACTTGCATAGTCTTAGAAGGCTAGCAGAAAACAAAGAAATACAGCGGAATACATGAACAACATTGAGCCCATCTTCTTCATGTGCCACAGGCAAAACATGTTGGCGATAGTCTCGAGATCCTAAACGAAATCCTCACTCGTCTTCAGAAATATCTGCAATATGGAATATGCAGCCACAAGGGAGTCAATACAATTTAATGTATTGGCAAGTAACACTATTGTGGATATAAATGGCAAGACTAATACTACATGCTTATTTGGCTGAGTGGAGTTTAGGCTAAGTTTGCATAAAGCCAGTTTTCTCCTATCACTTTTGTAAAACCAACTTTTCTTTTCAAAGGGGTGGCAACATTGGATTAAGATCCAAGCACCACAAATACTGTTCACTTGGTCAAATTTTACTTATTGAAAATGGTGATGTGATTCTTCCGTCCTTCCTTGTCCAGCTGCTCATAGTTGTCCATAACCGGGGACACGGCTAAGATCTTAGTTTGTTGACTCTGCAGAGCTTGTGCACTTTCACCTTCAGACACAACTCAACCCAAACATCCTATACACCCTGAGTGCATTAAGGAAAGGAGAAGAATCGAGACGAGATCTTTCAGAAGCAAGAATCCAACCCAATGGCAAGACCCGGTCCACATATAATTATGCTACATCTGCTTGTCAAGCCCGGGCTGAACCCTCACAACTTAGTTGATCAAGACAGAGCCCATATGACTAAAGGTTGCACTGGAAGCAATCTAAACTTGGGGAACATCATAATCACTTTGTTCCTGGGTGGCATTCCTCAAGTGAACAACCCCTCGGGGAGACACTCAACTCTCATCAGCCAAACAGCCAAATCCACCCAAGTGGTTCATTGAAGTTTATACTTAGTATATTTCCTCAACATCTGGTAAAACAATTAGTAACATTGCATAGCACCTAATAAATTCTAAGGCTATCAAAATAACAAGGTAAAAGGGATGGCTACACACTACTAGGATAATAGCATAGCATAATATAACTTAGTAAAAATTTCCTATCAATGCATACTACTCAAAAATCAACTATTGCATATAGAAAATAATGGGTAGTTGATGATATGTTACTTGCCTTGTTGAAGTTGGTGAAGAATTCACACTCTCTTCACAAAAGATCGTTGCTCTCCGTACAATCTATTCATTGAAAACACAATAACAAAATAAACAAACATTCTACCAAACAATCATACAAGTGAAGAAAACATACATAGCAACTAACATATCAAAAGGGGCTTAACCAAGTTGGTTAGGACAAGGTCTAGGTTTGAGTTTTGAAAGATTCATTCCATAATGGTTCAATACATTGTTAAGGAGTTTCCAAGGGTTTACTTGGAAAGGACTAGGTTGAGCTTGATGTGATCTAACTTTATTATAACCATACTTGTCAAGGAAGTTCCAAGATTTCACCAAGGATAAACATATTACTTCTTCAACTAAAGTAATACATGCAAACACTTGGTCATATTCACCTTCAAAAATATTTAAGTGACTATGTTAGTATTTTCCATTGTGGTTAGGGTAGGTCTACTAACTTCATCATCAAAGGGAAAATATTACCAAGTCTTTGGTTTTCCATTTGGGTCAATGGTTGGACAAAAACAACTTGTTATTCTTCAACTTGTATGGATTGCTTCTAGTCTTCACATGCTTGTCTTCTTGAAGTTCATCTTCATGCTTCTATTGTAGTTTCCTCCTTGTTGTGAAGCTTCTCTTGTACTTGATAAATCTTCATGATCTTCACTACTTGGTTTAGGTATGGGATGGCACAAATACCACTAAGTTAATTTGAAAGAAAATTTAAGAAGAAGGATAGAAAGAGAGAGGGAGATGCTTTCTTCTGAATTTCTTCACACTTGTACTTCCTTGAGTTGCTTCTAGTGGTGGAGTCTTTTCTTCAAAATTTCTTCATTGATCCTCCTTGTAGCTCTTCATGTTGACACCAAGTTGAAAATGAAGTTTTCTTCTTGTGCTTGAGTCTTGATCTCCATCTGCTCACTTGATGGATTCTTGAAGCAAGAATAGGAGAATGGGGAAGTAGATAGAATACTAAGGTGCTAGTGTTTGAGGTTCACTACTTGGTAATTTTAGGGACTTGGTCTTGGATCCAAAAATGGCCACAACAAACAATGGTAGAAAGAAATAGAAACAAAATCTAAGACATAATAACTAGATGGACTACTATGATGGATTTTTGGCTAAAATACATGGTCATGGTCCAAGGGTGTCCAAAAATGATTGGGCAAGGTTTTTCTGGTCCAAGGTTGTCAAATGGAGCAATTTTGCAAAAGGAACTATATTGAAATTATTTACAGAAATAAATCTATGTCAAAATTACTCAAATATTCCAATTAATTCTAAATTCAATTTTAATTTGATCAACAATTATTTTGGGACAGGGGATATGAAATTACACATCCTAAGGTTTCCAAATATATTTTATTTACAATTTTTGGATTTGTAGAATTTGAATTATGCCAAATTTCATCAAACAAGCATATTTGAATTTGAACAAATTTAAGTTTGTCAAATTTGAATTTTGCCAATGCCAAAAGTTTCTATATGTCAAGGGCTTTTCAAAAAGTCCAAGATTGCTAAATTTGGCTAAGTGGTTGAAAAGATATGATGATTTAAAGTTGCAGGGGATTTTCTGCAAAATTCACTATTTAATTTCTATTCCGGAAGAAAAACAGAAAATGGGCTGCTATTTGCTGCGTTGGGCGACAGATAACAGCTGGTCCTGGGCCGGTTACACGCTGCGCCGAGCGGTGGATAAGGAACTTAACGCGCGCTGACTGGGCGTCTACGTGGCGCACTGTGGTTGGACGATACCGGTTCGCAAAGTGTTTAAATCCAGGCCCTCTGGTCTGGATCGAACGCCGCAGGAGGGCTAGGGTTATACCTTGCCGGTGAGGTGGCCGGAGATGAAGAGGAGGGCGGCGCTCCGGTGGCCTGAGACGCAAATCTCGACGGCGGCAACGCTGCAAGGGGCCTCCGGGCTTGGGGAGACCATGGAGAGACTCCACGCAGCACGGCGAGGCCGACGGTGGGGTATGCTTGCTCCCTCGCTTCCGGGGACGATGGCGCAACACGGACGGAGATGCAGCAGCTCCGGCGAGTCCCGGGCGTGCTTGGCGCGGCTATCCTGCTGCGAAAAAAATCGAGCAAATGCATCAATCGATGCACACGAACTAGGGGAGGAGAGGTGGCCAGAAAAGGGAGGAGGGGACTCAGGGGGTCGCCGGAATCGAAGAAAATGGGCCGCGGGCAGGAGCTTTTCCAGCGAGGAAATCCAAGAGAGTGGGGGCATGAAATCAAATGGTACCAGAAGGGAAATGACGAGGCATTGGAGGGATTTAAGGGTCAGGAAACGCCACATCAATTGGTTGCTTAAAACTAGCGAATCAATGGGATTAAAAATCGGGAAGAAACGGTAGAGGGAGGTTGATGACTACCTGACGTCATGCTGACGTCAGCATAAATTTCTTTTTCTTTTTATTTCCTGTTTTTAATATCTCTTGATTTAAGTATCCAAATGACACCATTTAAATTTCTAAAAATTTCTAAAAACAATATCTTTCTGTTTAGAACATTTTGATAAACTTTTCAACACATTGCACTTTTCATATTTTTGAAAATATAAATAATTCACTAATAGTGATAAATGTACATTTTAAATTATAAAAATAATAATATGAGTTTTTGATTAAATAAAATTTCAGAGACATTAAACATGTCAAATACTATTTTTGAAGGTCATTTCACACCACTTTTATATTTTATAAATTTAAGATTTCAGTGATTTACTAATAGTAACTTTATTCCATTTTAAATTTAGAAAATAATAAATTGATGTTATTGCCTAAATAAAATCTCAGAGACATTTTACAAATCATATATTATTTTTGGAAAGCCATTTTTAAACCACTTTCACATTTTATATTTTTAGGAGTTGAAGGATCTACTAATAGTAACTTAATGCTATTTAATTAGTTCATATCAATTAATTATCATTGTTGATCAATAAAATTTAGGATAAAACCACATATCATAATATTGTTTTCATATCCCTCTTTTATAGTATTTTCAAGCAATGCATTTTATTTTCCCACCTTTATGCTTAAAAACTTGGAATAACAATTAAAATTTATTATAGAAATATTTTATTCTTATCAATTGTTTTTTAGGCTTAGAACTTTATTAAGGGTTATAAATCTTTTATTGCTGTTGCCATAAAATAATTTCAAGGTAATATTTGAATTGAAAACCTTTTATGTAATAAAGTTTGCTAAAGATAAAATGGTTTTCTTTATGTGAGAAAAATTCATTTGAGAGGGTTTTAGGGTTTATGGAATAGAGGTATATTGGATTTCTAATTCCAATAAACTTTGTATAGGACCACATATTTCATTTTTGTTTGAGTTTTATTTGTTTTTGGTGACTTGTATTGTCATGAAAATCAAAAGTTTCATTTTTTGTGATTTTTGAGTTTTCCAAAAATCAGGGATGTTACATGCGCTCGCTGACTTGCTGACCGGCCTTTTTTTTTCTTAAAACTTTCATAACTTTTGAAATATAACTCGGAATTGAGTCAAACAAATTTTTAAAATTTTGAAATTTAAAACTCTATCATAGTATACTATTAGGGAGTAATTTTGGAAAATAAAATATCCAAATATCCTTCGGCTTATAAATGCCTTATAGAAGGATTTTGGCCTTTTTAAAACATGGTTTTTATTTGGGAATCGAAATGCAACACTCAAATACAAGTTTTGAAATGATGCCATGCTATGCATATGCTCTAAATGCAAAACATTCCAAATGAAAAATTTGGGATGTTACATGTTATGAGATCTCCGTAGACACTTTGATCACGGTGTAAAGGTGACAGTGTGTGCACCGTGTGGTTTAGCATGATATTTATATTTTGTGTTGGATGACCCTATGAAATTGTGGTGTTTTTGTGGAACAATCTAGGGTGATATCCCGGGGGTTACCTAGATGGGGAAATGCGAACTCTAAGGAGTGCTTTTTGCATCCCTACACAATGATTGGTGTTTGTTATCTGACCGGGGATTGGTTCGGAGTAGCGTAGTGAAGAGAGATATTTATGCATTCAATTATGTTATTATTGTTGAGAGTGTCCACTAGTGAAAGTATGATCCCTAGGCCTTGTTTTCAAGCATTGAAATAGCGTTTATGACCAGTTCTGCTACATGTTTGCTTGCTGCCATTTTTATTGCAGATTGGTATTATCACTTATAATCATTCATATTACTTGTATTTCACTCTCTCTTCGCTGGACTAGTGCACCTAACAACTGACAATTGTATTAGATGTGTTGGGCACACAAGAGACTTCTTGTATCATAATTGAAGGATTGCTTGAGAGGGATACCTTTGACCTCTTCCTACCTGATTCCGATAAACCTTGGGTAATCAACTTAAGGGAAACTTGTTCCTATTCTACAAACCTCAGCACTTTGAGGCCCAACACTGTCTACAAGAATAGAAGCGTGTGTACACATCACTCGCCCAACCCGAGAATAGACCAGCAAGTTTTGGCCTTTTTACATTTAAGAAAAATATGGCCACCATCTTCATTTAACCTATTGCAAACAGGGTACTTTGTCTCCACGTCAATCCCCAGCTTGTGGATTTTCATGCGGTTTGCAAGACTGTTGTGGGCCCGGCACCAAACAAACATCTGCACCTTGCGCGGGACTTTCAGCTTCTAGATGTGATGCCAGTCAAAAGTGACCCCCGTGGAGCTTCGAGAGCCAGATCTCTCCGCCTCTAGGCCAGATTTCATGTCCCTCAACATGATGGCCACTTTATAAGCAAATTTAACAGAGAAAGGGCCTCTTGGGTCGAAATGCCAAGCGAGATGGTCCTCCATGCCATCTCGGATGCTGATTGAGGGGATTGCCTTCACATCCACCTCACGGAACAGACTACGAACAATCCCTTTGTCCCAAACCCTGGTGGAAGGGTAAATTAGGTCTGCCACGAGAGAGATAGGAGAGCGGCCTATCAAGGATGTGGGTCTGCGAGTGCCGCCGGAGGGGAGCCAGGGATCTCTCCACACCTTGATGTTGTTGCCGTCTCCAACCCGCTAGATTAGGCCCTCCTTGAGAAGGGAAACACCTTTTAGAATACTATGCCAAGTGTACGAAATACTAGGAGCTGCCACCGCCTCAAGGATGTTGCCATTTGGGAAATATTTGGCCCGGAGAACACAAGCGCAGAGGGAGTCGGGATCTTGGAGCAGCCTCCACCCCTGCTTGGCCAGCATTGCCAAATTGAACAAGTACAGATCACGGAGGCCGATACCCCCCTCACATTTGGCCTTAGAGAGACAAGTCCTGCTAAGCCAATGATGTCGCTCATCCTCCTGATTATTCCACCAATAGCAGCAGACCATAGAGCTCATGTCATCGCAGAAAGACTTCGTAATGTCGAAGCAAGCCATGGCGTAGGTGGGGATCGCCTGGGCCACAACTTTGATCAAAATTTCCTTTCCAGCCCTCGATAGGAGCTTCTCGTTCCACCCCTGATTTTTCTTCCAGATTCTTTCCTTGAGGTAGCCGAAAGTCGTGGAGACAGACCTTCCTAGGTGGACAGGCAGGCCAAGATAGCGATCCGAGAAGGCCTCATCCGCGACGTGGAGAATATCTTTGAACTTCCTCTTCGCAGCAGTGGATGTGCCCTTACTAACATAATGGCAGATTTCTCTTTATTCACCATTTGACCAGAAGAATCCTCATAAAGAGCAAGAATGTCCTGGAGCTTCCTAGCACTTGCATCATTTACTTTCAATAAGATAAGAGAGTCATGTGCAAAAAATACATGATTTATACGCGGAGCAGCAGGGCAAACCTGCACACCCTTTAGAGAGCCATCATCTTCAGCCTTCTTGAAAAGGGCAGAGAGCCCCTCGACACATAGAATAAAGAGGAAGTATGTGTTCGGGTATGTCCGATAGATCTACCCCTGGTAGATTGGAGATTTGAAAAGGATACTAAAAGGAAACAATTGCTTAATGATAGTATTAATTTCGGAGTTTGTATATTTTGTGGCAATTGTGTTGAGTACTGCCCGACAAGTTGTTTATCAATGACTAAAGAATATGAACTTTCTACTTATGATCATCATGAATTGAATTACAATCAAATTGCTTTAAGTCGGTTACCAATCTCCATAATGGAAGATTACACAATTCAAACAATTAGGAATTCGACTGAAAGTAAAGTAGATGAAGAAAGGGTAGCCCTGCCTCAAACCCCGTTGAGAGACGATAACCTCGGTCAGGTTCTTGTTAACCTTTAGTCTGTAAGTGACAGAAGTGATATAGTTCATCATTAACTGAACCCAGCTAGAATTAAAGCCCAACTTAAGCATAAAATTCTTCAAAAAGGACCATTCAACACGATCAAAAGCCTTGCTCATATCAAGCTTCACCGTAGCAAAGCCATCTCTGCCACCCTTCCGCACGTGCATAACATGGGTTGTTTCATAAGCCAACAAAATATTGTACGTAATAAGCCTCCCCGACACAAAGGCACATTGACTCTGAGAAATGATATCATCCAGCACCACCTTTAGCCGACAAGCAATTGTTTTGGAGGAAATTTTGGAAACCAGATTGCAAAGGATGATAGGTCTCAAGTCTTTTATGCGCACATGGTTCAAGACTTTTGGAATCAGCACAGTCACCGTTCCATCCACTCGGGATAGAGCCTTCATTTAGAACCCCTAACACCTCCTGTTGGACCTTTGGCCCAACCAAATCCTAGAATCTTTTCAAAAAGATAGCTGCCATACCATCTGGGCCTGGAGCTTTGAGGTTGCTGATGGCTAGGTTGAGACTCCAAGTGCAGAGTGTGTAGCTAGTGGCAAGCCTTCTTCCCCACGAGGGTGACTCGAGGGTTTATATCGAACTCTTGGGGAACCAGTATTTCAGCAGTTGTCTTCCAAGCTTCCTCCGGGATCCTGCAAACAAGTAGAGAATTTTGTGCCCTCAACCTCACCAAGTGGTTGTCAAGCACAAGGTGTGAGACTTCTGAATTGCAATGCAAAACTGAAAGTAAATGGGCAATAATTAAATCTACTACTAAATGCAAATGAGAAAATAAATATGCAATGGATTGTTTTTGTATTTTTGTGATGCAAGTGGTGATGGAGATAATGTAAATTCGAATTGGAGATGCAAGTAAAGTAAAGTGCAAGTAAAGTAAATTGCAGCAAAGTAACTAGAGTGTTTTCTTATATTTAAAATATGACCGGGGTTCATGGTTTCACACTTGCATTCTCTCAAATAAAGTGGTAGACGGTGGACATAAAGAATTACATGTGAGATTGCAATGACATGTTTAACATTGAGTACTTTCATATGGGCATCACGTCCTAGCATAGAGATCTCTACGGTCATATTGATCCCTCTTATACTCCACCAAGATGCGAAATAAATCATAACACCTCCATAATTAAGGAAAAACCAGAGTATAGCTTTAAGCAATGTGACATGAAGTTGAAGTAAGAACTTGCTAGATCTAGTCATGGAGATTGATTAGTGTCACTTCAAATCCCCGGTAACAAGGTACTCCTTTTTATCCCTAGTGAGGTAACTAAGAAAGGTTTAACAAAACCTAAGTGGATCGCTGAACTTCTGTCACTTTCACAGCACTAGCCACCCCCCGTTACTCCAACTAATGCACCCATCACCCCACACACGCTCTCAATAACTAGATTGATCAAAGCTAGCAAATAAGAACGGGGTACATAAGATACATCTACTCAAATAACTCAAGAGAAACAATTGCAATCTCAGATTCAATAACTCATAGAAAAGATCCACCACATAGGAATTACAACGGTGCCCGTAATCATGTGAGGCAGCTCATACGGATCTAATTAGTGAAGCACATAGAGAGAGAGATACAAGTGTTACTTCCACAAACCCATAGCTCTGAGGTGGACTACTCCCTCTTCATGGAGATGTCGATGGAGATGACGTTGGAGGGGTAGGAGATCACACCGGCGACGCCCCGCTGGAGTTTTCCCCCTCCAATCTGGAACTCCAGGTCTCTGTTTCGGTGTTTCGGCGGCGCTCCCCTCCGTAAGGGTACGGGGGACCCTTTTTATAGTCGGTTTTAGGTCAAGACGGAGTCGGTAAGTTGAAGATGGAAGGAATTGGGGCCACAGGGGCCAAAAGGGGTCCTCTCACGCGGCCAAGGAATCTGGCCGCGTGGAGGGTCCTCTTTTGGGCCTCCTTGCCCAATTCTCGTGGATCCTTCGCCCGCAAGTCTTCTCCTTCCAAGAAAATGACCCCCGTAGATTTTCAGGTGATTTCGTGGAAGTTTGCCCCCTGAAACGTCAAAAATATAGAAAACGGGGTTTCTGACAGGCAGGGTTAATTCCATAAAAGTTGGGGGACTTTGTAATTTAACCCCAAAATACTATAAAACATTGAATTATACCCTTATATGATGCAATATGTAATATAAAACCATGTGAAAATATGCAAAATTCATCTATGCATCAGTTGCCCATGGAGCCGAGAGCGAGCTTAATCTCATCTTCAGTGAAAGGCTTCCGCAGAAACCAGTTCATCTTCGAGGTGACAATCGTAGGGAAGGCATCAAGAAGTTTAGCCTCCCGGGTACCGGTGCTAGAGGTGAAAACGTTTTGGTAGTAGTTTGGAGTAAAATTTCTCAGGTTCTCCTCGCCCTCCACAACCACACTGTCATCATACATAAGCTTTTTTAGAAGATTTACTTTCCTCCTCTCTTAGGCCCTAGCAAGGAAAAAGATGGTGTTTTTTCCCCATCTTGCAGCCAATGGTCCTTGGCCCTTTGCTTCCAGAAAATGGTCTTTTTGGTCTTGAAGCCGCTCCAGCTTGTACTGAGCAAATTCTCTAAGGAGACCTGCTCTTGGGAGATATCACGCTTCCGATAGCGGTTAAGCTCCTTAGTTTCTTTCTTGATGCGATTCTGAAGGTCACCCAGGACCTCCTTACTACAAGTCTGAAGGTCCATTCCCACTTTTCTAATGCCATTAGCGATCGCCACATTCCCAGACAAAAAGGCCATATGCCAAGCATTATGCACCACTTCCTCGCATTGCTCCTCCTCAAGCCAAGAAACCTCAAACTTGGGCTGCTCTTTCACCCCATCTTGGACGCAATGATGAGGATCAAGGTCCAGGATGACAATGGAGAGCATGTGATCCTAGTGCCGAGGATTCCCATTGATAGCTTTGTAAGCCGGGAAATGGGACCTCCACTCCAAATTCACCACTGACCGGTCAAGCTTTTTCTTGATGTAAGTGTCAGTGTGTTGGCTATAATTTCGCCAGGTGTATGGATCCCCAACAAAACTCAGATCCTCAAGGTCATAAAATTCGAGAGCCATCCTGAACTTGTCCATACAGGCCTTCTTCTTCGCCTGAACTCCCTGTTTCTCACTAGCAAACAAAATTTCATTGAAGTCCCTGAAGCACATACACGGCAGGTTGGACTGACCATGGAGGATGCGCAAAAGTTTCCAAGTCTTCTCCTTTGCCCCCTACTGCGGCTCACCATAAATGCCCGTGAGCCTCCAAATGAAACCATCCTTCCTAGTGAAAACCGAGTCAATGTGATAACGCGACATCCCTGGGTTCACCACCAAATCGACATCTTCTTTCTAGAGCAAGGCCAAGCCCACGCTCCGGCCCTCACAATTCTTCACCTCCATGTGAGACATGTTTAACAACACCTTGATTCATTTCATTGCCTCCTTGTCAAGCTTTGTTTCTGACAAGAAGAGAACATCAGGATCTTCTACCTTACATAACTCATGAAGGCCCTGAACTGCCGGCTGGTTCCCAAGCCACCGGCAGTTATAAGCAACAACTTTCACTGATCCCTGCAAGGCTAAAAGGGCAGCCCCACGTCTGTTTTTTCGCCCTTCAGAGGGCATAAATGTTGGTACTGGTCTCACTCCTTAGCTTTTTCTCGTTACACTGGCATGTATCAAAACCCGCCGCAGTGCACTTGTTGCCCACCTTCAACGGCATTCCCGCTGGCACAATTACAAGGGACATGTCATTGTCAATCTACTCGATTAGCCCCCCTTCTGGAGTAGGCACAACAGACCTGCCAATGCCCTCGCATGGCTTTCTCTTGGGAGCCTTCACCCGGGAACAACATCCTCGCAATCTCGGAGACCTTCAATTTTTCCTTGCCCGTCAACACCTTTGGAGGTGGGGAATTGACCTCTTGTGCGCGAGGCTTTTTTGGATCACCATCGCCTGATGTCCTGCTAGTGGCAGAACTAGGGCCAAACTTTTTGTTGCTGCCGTTCCAGGACGCATAGGCTGTCGCCTGCTCGAAAGATCGCATCTTCCTTCATCTTTCCTCTGGAGCCCGCAGGTTTCTGTCATAAGGAAGTCTACCCTAAGCGTCCCTGTCCGTTGGAGTTTTTCACTCAAGCTCGCCATGGCCGATTAGTCCACAGCCGAAGCAATAGAAATGAAGCTTCTCATACTATAACTGGAATCATTCATCACGACCCTCTCTCTGAATCGTCACCCACCGTCGCAGAGGCTGATCAAAAGGGATGGCCACCCGGGCCCACAGGAAGGTACCGGATGCCACTCCAAACTCATCAACATCCACCGAGCTGTTCTTGCCAGTAACCCTTGCAATCTTCAGGCCTTTCTTGTCATTCATCCATGCGAAAGGAAGGTTCATAATACGTGCCCAGATGGTCATTGACACAAGTCGGACATGCCTCGAGAAGAACGACATGCATCCCCACCATCCAGGGCGTCCCCTCCAGAACCCTATTACGTCCATCCTTGCTCGCAAACTCTACTACAAAGACGTTTTCTCCCGCTGGCCTCACCCGCAAATCCCGTAGTTTGCCCACTTAGGCCTCGTTTGTTTGTAGAGTTTTTTTAGGGATTGTGGAGTATTATCCCGGCCCAATCCCCTATCCCCTCTTATCCCAAAAATCCCATTTGTTTTTCGAGTTTTGGGCTGGTATTTTCCCTTGTTTTCCTCGGAGTTTCTCCAAACCCTATCTGCTTCTTCCCTGATCCAAAACGCGAGCCGAGCGTCGCGTATTATCCCCGAACCGAACAGAAGCGAAGAGAGGAGGCGGCGGCGTACACAGCGGCCCGAGGCGGAGGTGGTGGCGACTGGCTAGAGGCAACAACGAGCAAGGGAGATGGAAAGGGAGGGGAGAGAGGGACGTCTCCAGGCTGGATCCCACCGTCGAGCGACTGAGTATCGTCAACTACGTTGTCGTCGCCTCCAGTTTGCAGCTTCCTGTAATCTCTCTCTCTCTCTCTCTCTCTCTCTCTCTCTCTCTCCGCCTTCCCCATCGACACACACCTCTACCACCGCATCTCCTCTACACACCGAGTTCGCCGCCGCGCTCCACGCTCTACCCTCTAGATAATCGTACATTAAACTCAGCATCAGCAGATAATGGTTCAACAAATGATTCGACCTCATCCATGTTTACACCTTCTAGATTTGGTTGATCCCATTTTGGATTCTGCAAAGTGATAATTAAATTCTTTGCCGAGTTTGGATCTAAATTAGATTATGAGCACATCTTTGCCTCGTGCCCGCAGGGTGCAGCTGCAGATGCTTCACCTCGTCTGTTGCCGCTGCTCAGGCGGGAACATCATCATGGACGCCCCCCCCAAAGTCAGGTATGAAGGAGTTGCAGATGCTTCAACTCGTCTGTTGCCACTTCTCAGGAGGGAACATCATCGTGGAAGCCCCCAAAGTCAGATACGAAGGAGCTTGTTGTGGAAAATTGCGAATTCGGACGGATATGCTTGAAGTCTCTTCCCAGACTCAAGAGCCTGGCCTCCCAGACTCGAGAGCCTGGCCTCCCTTGGAACTAGAGTGCGTTTCGAGTCAAGTTCATTCCCCTGCCCTCGGTATAACCTCAGCTTGTGTTTTGGGTTCAGACTAGAAAGTGCTCGCGAATATTTTGCGCCTTGCATAATGCCGAAGCTTAGCTCGTTACTGGGATGCACCCTAGACATAACTGACCTGATTGTTCAGTTCATAGGAACCGACGGATGGACTGAGCCATCAATCTCCTCGTCGCCGTCATTGCTACCTAACCTCAGGCAGCTACTGATCTCTGACGTGCCTTGGTCCTGGGACGTCTCATGGCATCGTCTCCTCCTTGAAACGATGCCTTCCCTCGAGACCCTTCATATCCACATGGGCTCGACTCAGGTCTGAAGGGGTTGCACTCGACGCTTGAGAAAAACTCCAGCCAGTTGGATTCCATTCAGGCTACAACTCTTCAGAGTGGCTATTTGGGTCATAAGCTTGTCAGTCTTCTCCGTCTCTTCGCCATTCAGCTGATTTCTCCAAGAACTCCTCTGAATGAATGGGATCTCCAGGTTAACCAAAGGCTCTCCGGTAGAAGCGGGCGAGTCCTTGGCGTAAAACCATCAAGTTCTCAAGCCTGTGACTGATTCCAGGATGTCCATCTTGAAGTAGCCAGCCTAGGGGTTGATATGGATGTTGCAGCCTCAAACTTCATGGGGGTCCTCCTTGTTTGGCTAGGATTTTACGACAAAGAGTCGCTTTAAAAAGGCCCGGTGGGGTGCTTTAACGAGATTGCACTCGCACAAAACAAAGAAGCACGTGATGTGTTGGACAGAGTTGGGTGGTACCTTGTGTAGCTGCACGCCGTACACACACAGAAGAGAAAGGAGAAAAGGGTGAAGGGGGAAGGAAACACCCCTGACGACATGGTCACTAAAAGCCATGTGTTCGTCGACCGCCGGTGCGGGTCGAGTTTCTTGTCCTGGGCGCCGCCACGCTTTCTCCGATTCAAGCTTGATGAGCCCTTCACGCTGAGGGATGATGGGACCTTAGAGATCCCGGAGGATTTCGTCCACTTCCCACCTTTATTCTTGGTGTGTCAACGCCGCCGGCCGCGGAAGCGCTGCCATTTATCCTGGTCTTCCCCATGGCTGTGCGACAGGAGCGTGGAGGCGTGGCTATGGAGATGCGCTCTGAAGAAGGAGAAGAGGTCTGGGCGCGAGGATGAATAAGGGAAGGAAATTACCGTCACTTCTGCGTGTATTTATGGGAGGATAGAATGAATCCCCACCGTTGATACCAGGCGGTAAAATCTAGACCAACACGTGGCAGCTAGAGGCTAACCGCCGCGCCTCCACGCTGTCCTCTAGCGCGAGAATCAAGGGGCATTTACTAAAATTCCCTAAATTACCGCGCATTGAATGGTCAAACGATGTTCAAAGGTCAGTCGAGTAAGCTATCTCTGACATGATAGGTACGCCTCTGTGGCGTCTTGTCATATGACGGGGGATAAAAAGCAACATGTCATGATGTCATGATTAATTTGCTCACGTGACGAAAAGGGTTCGAGTGATCGGAAAATATCACTTGAGCTTTGACTGTCTCGTACAAGATATATGAAGTCCTTAGGAGGGTCCATGAATTGAAAGTTTTTTTCTACGAACCGTACCTGAGACTCTAAAGAATTGTGCTAAAGCACTCTATTTCTTAGATCGGACAACTGCGTTGAAATTTTGGATGTCGTGTTCATTGCATGAAGATAAGACCCGTAGATCAGTCCCAACGGCCTAGGAGTTGCACCTTTGCTGTACAATCTGGAGGTTTTTTTTCCATACCAGAAGGTATGACGAAAATCTCGACGAATGCGTTGGGTAAAACAAACTGACTATTGGAGCTCGATGCGGTAAGGCCTCAACGACACGAGTAGATTTACCCCCAGGTTTTTCGGAGTTCGAGCCCGGGTACTCGAAGCCTAAGTAGGCTAGCGGTGTTTTATCCCGAGTGAGATTAATTGACCAACCAGTAGGAACAAATAGCAATAGGGTAAGCATGCATGTCCAAGAAACAAGAGGAAGAACCAGCAAGAGATATTGTGTAAAAAAAATTAAGATTCTACACCAGAGTCTTCGGCCCTACGACGGAGAATTCAGATGCAGATCCAAAATTTTGCTACACACTATCTCTAGATGGTTCCAAAGATAAACAACTTCGCCTAGAATGATTTCTACCAAGGGGAACTAGGAACTACATCTCAAGAACCACATCTAGGTCAACCCTATAGAGAAGGAGAGGTGGAGTTAACGTGGCCCGACATGGTGGATCTCCAACTGAGGAGGAGTGTCCCCTCGAGCAGGAGAGGAGGGAGCTCGGCGAAGGCATATTTCGGCGGCAAGAAGCGACCGGATGGATTCTTGGAGAGGCAGCGGCGGCGCAGGAGCTTTTGGGGGTCAGGGTGGTGAGGGGATTGTGAGCAACCCCCCACCTAATCTCCTTTTTACTCTGCGGAAACTGCCGGGCCGGAGTCTCCCGTCTAAGACCCGGAGTCTCTGGTGTACCGGAGATTCTGTGCTTAGGGCGAAGACTTTGTCCAGACCGGAGTCTCCGGTGTTAAACCATGGAGTCTCCGACCCCAACTTGTCCAAAATTCCAGAAAAGTGTTTGACATGCATGTGGTTATGAAACATTGACTTTTAGGGATTTTTTCGGCTTGGAATAAGAAAAACCAAACTGGAATGGTACTTCACACTCAAAATTGCAAGATCCAAAGAAATAAATTTGAGTGTTTTTTCCAGGAGACCAACCAACACAAAAAATGAAAGAAAATAATCCAAATAACAACCAACTCTTCAAGAGAAGAGGTTGGTGGCCTAAGCCACCATGTAAGAGATTATGGTATGACACCGCGAAGATATATCTTGGGTGCATTGTCAATTCTCAACATTGTAGCTCACATTTAAACATTAGAAATAGAGAAACAATGATTTTTTTGCTTTCGGCATAATGGGGGAGGGAGAACCCAACGTGTTAGGATAAAACTCCCCCTATGTTCATTCCTACACCTAAACCCAAACACATAGTTAACTATAGGCGTGTGTGCAAGATCCTCAAGTCAAACTCCTTGAATCGATGATATTTATCTATTCCTCAAAAACATGAATCTTGAACCATCTAGAGGCTTTGTGAATATGTTTGCGAGATTATCCTTGGTTGGGACATAGGCTAGCTCAATATCACATCTTACCACATGATCCCGGATGAAATGATGAAGAATCTCAATATGCTTCGTCCTTGTGTGTTGCACGGGGTTGTAGGCGATCTTGATGGCACTCTCCTTGTCACACAAGAGTGGCACTTTCTCCATGTGAACATCATACTATTTGAGGGTCCTCATCCATAGCAATTGGGTGCAAGCACTAGCTGTCGCCACATACTCGGCTTCGATGGTGGAGAGAGATATACAATTTTTCTTCTTAGAGACCAACTCACCAAAGACCTACCAAGGAATTCGCAAGATCCGTAAGTTGATTTCCTATCATCTTTATCACCGGCCCAATCCGAGTCTGTGTACCCCTTGAGAGAAATTGTGCCCCCTTTGGGTACCACAAACCAAATCTTGAGGTATGAACCAAATACCGAAAGATCATATGGACTGCCACCAAATGACTTTTCTTAGGAGCCACTTGATACCTTGCACACACTCCTATACTCAACACAATATCGAGCCTAGATGCACAAACGTAAAGGAAATAACCAATCATATAACAATACAACTTTTGGTCCACATATTTACCGTCCCGATTGCGCTTGAGATTGCATTTTACTTACATTGGAGATACCTTCTTTTTAGAACCTTGGAAGTTGAACCTCTTAAGCATGTATTGGGTATACTTGGCTTGAAATGTTAAATTACCACGAGGCAATTGCTTGATCTCAAAACCAAAGAATAATTTGAGCTCTCCCATCATAGACATCTCAAACCTGTCAGTCATAAGCTTGGAGATTTCATCATTGAAAGTTTTATTAGTTGATCCAAAGATGATATCATCCACATAGAGTTGTCATATGAAAAGCTATCCTTTTACCCTATTAGTAAAAAGGGTGGGATCAATTTGCCCCACTTCAAACCCACAGTCTTGCAACAACTCTCTAAGGTGCTCATACCACGCACGTGGTGTTTGTTTAAGTCCATAGAGCGCCTTATCGATCTTGTAGACATGGTTAGGGAAGTTGGGGTTCTCAAACCCCAGAGGTTCTTAACATATACCTACTCTTTCAATGTTACCATTTAGAAAAGCACTTTTGACATTCATTTGTTGCAATTTAAAGTTATGCAAAAATGCATATGCGAGGAGGATAGGATGGACTCAAGGCGAGCCACGGGAGCATATGTTTCATCAAAATCAATGCCTTCCACTTGAGTGTAACCTTGATCCACCAATCTTTCCTTGTTTCTAATGACAATGCCATGCTCATCTTGCTTGTTCTTGAATATCCACTTGGTGCAAATAACATTGTGGCAATCTTTTGCCTTCTCAACTATCTTCCAAACTTTATTGCGTTCAAAGTTATTGAGCTCATCATGCATAGCTTTTAACCAATCCGACTCCTCAAGAGCCTCAAACACTTTGTTTGGTTCCACCATGGATATGCGAGCTTGATGATCTTCTTGCTTGAACAACACTCAACACCTTATCATCGGAGGCATCAATTTTCTTCAAGGCTCTAGCAATCCTCTTGGCACGACGGGCTTCGATCTCATCATTACTGCAAGGATGAATCACTTGATCATTTGGGTCCCCGCCTTGACCGGAATGTTGGCCTTGATCATCATCTTTACTTTCTTCAACGAGAGGTGAAGAAGATGAAGAAGGTTGGTCTTGTCCTTCACCCTGGCTAGCTTGAATAACAAGAGTGCTTGGATCTTGCGTAGTAACTTGGTCAACAAGCGGAGGGTCTTGAACTTATTCTTAGGTTGGTGCATCACTTGCTCCCTTGGCATGGTCTTCTAATGTAGAGGAGGCCTCCACTTGAGTAGAGCATAGTCCTTCTCGAGTCGCCACAAGGTGTCTCTCAATGGGGCGGAAAAATCCCACACCCATTATTCCTATGGATTCTTGAGGCATTTCAACATCTACATTAGAAACATGAAAATGTGCCACTTGGGAGCCATCATTTTCCACGAACACCACACTACAAGATTCTATGACAATCTGCGAGGCCTTGTCAAAGACTCTATAAGTGTGGGATTCGACACCATAATCAACAAATGAACCCTCAATAGTTTTATATTGGAATTTAGACAAAGGAACACCTTTTACCAAATAGAAACACTTACAACCAAAGACACAAAAGTAGGAGATATTTGGTTTGTTGCCGGTGAGTATTTCATATGGAGTCTTCATTAAGCCCTTGCAAATGTAGAGCTGGTTAGAGGAGTGACAAGCCGTAGAGATGGCTTCGGCCCATAGATATTGGGGAGAAGAATACTCCGCCAACATGGTCCTAGACATATCCAAGAGAGTCTGATTCTTCCTTCCGGCTACACCATTTTGTTTAGGGGTATATGCACCAGAATATTAATGACGAATACCCTCTTCACTAAGAAATTCATTTAGGGTGTAGTTCTTGAACTCGGAGCAATTTTCACTCTTAATAGCCATGGTGGGAACACTATGTTGATGTTGCACTTGGTTGGAGAAGTCAATGATGGCTTATTGGGTCTCACTCCTCAACTTGAAATAAAAAACCCAAGTATATCTTGAATAATCATCTAAAATAACCAACCAATACTTCTTGCCTCCAAGACTTGCCTCAGGCACGACACCAAAGAGATCAACATGGAGAAGGTCCAAGATCCTCTTTGATGAGATAATGGTCTTGCTTTTATGGGAGGAATCATGCATATTTCCTTCAACACAAGCCCTACAAACATGATATTTGTCAAAGAAACATTTTATTTTAGTTCGAGGATGAGGCCACCTTTGTGAAGACTTTGCAAAGTTCTCATCTTGACATGGGATAGGCGGCGATGCCACAACAATCCCACATCCGCCTTCTGAAAAGACACATCGTTTGAGATTTTGTGGACTTCGAAAAGTCTAACAAATACAACTCATTTGCGACATGTCCCACGTATGCGACATCTAGAGTCTTGCTCCACAAAAGGACCACGATGTCAGGTTCAAAGAAGACGGAGAAATACATCTTCCCTAATGCACGAACTAAAAGTAAATTGAAACCAATGGATTCGACAAGCATGGCATCAACAATTGTGATGTCAGGAGCAACAACAACCTTGACAAACCCCGTTACCTTAGACTTGGACTTATCTCCATAAGTGAAAGTTGCTTGAGATATATTTGGCTGCAACTCTGTCATATTCTTCTTGCTTTTGGTCATATGACTTGTACATCCACTATCAAGTATCCATTTTGTCCCACCGGAAGCATAGTCCTACAAGAGATCATTGACTAGAGTTAGGACCCTAGGAGGGTCCTCTCATGTTAGCAACAAGGGTCTTTGGAACCCAAATATTGTAGTCAATGTAACATTCAATAGGACCAACATATTTATCATGCGCAACACCATAAAAATCAATATATAAGAAATGGTAATGATTGTTAGTTCCCGCGGGGTCGCTACGAGTAGTGTCGTCCCTAATGACAGTACCACTCGCACCAACATTCTTATTTGCTTGTGGGCATGGCCTTGGTCTTCTTCTTCTTATTCTTGTTGTTCTTTCTATTGGCAACTTGTGGCCTAGGAGCAACCACTTGTGGCTTAGGATCCACTTGCGGTCTAGGAGCCACACTCTTCTCAACTCTAGGACCCTTGCCCTTGATTCTTGCTAGCTATTACTGTAACCTAGTATTCTCCTCAATAATATTTGCATGATCACAAGAATAAGTAGAGGTACTAGGCACATTGAATTGGTCAAGTTGAGTATGAAGTTGTTCACAGGAATTGTCGAGGGCAAAGTGTTCACTCTCCAAGGCCTTATGAGCCTTGGTGAACTTCTCTAGCTCCTCGATTAGTTTTTCATGACCAACCCCAAACTCAACGTTCTTCTTTTTAGCCCTTTTATATTTAGCAATAGCATGGTCATGTTCTTTAGTGAGTTTAGAAATTAATTCATTATGTGACTCTTCAATAGTTTCAAGTTCCTCCTCAAGAGAAACTCGAAACTCATTCTCTTCCTCAAGAGACATAGTGAGAGATACCTTTTCAATAGCATCACTTCTTTCAATGTCACCTTTCTTCTCAAGAGCCTCTTGGGCCTCTCCCAATTGTCTCATGAGGAGATCAAAGTATTTATTGGTCTCACCTTACACGTTAGACATAAAACAACCTAATGAGGCAATTTCATCTTCTACACTAAGACTAGCAAGATTATTCAATTCATTTAGAGTCTTAGATATTATAGAAGATGATACCTTCAAGGCCTTAGCCATGAAGCACTTGGTGGAGGATTGAGGAAGATTCTCATTGGGGGATTTAAAGAGTGATGGAGATGATGACGATTATGCAATAGCAATAGCGGCCACTTCACTTGTGGTTTCTTCTTCTTCATCACCACCAAAATCATACTCTTCTTGAGTCACTAGCACAAAATTTCTAGGTGGCTTCTTGTTGAAAGGTTTCTTTTTGAAGAGAGGTTTCTTGTGAGGGATCTTTCACCTATCCTTGGGGACAAGTCTCCCTCCTTGACTTTCTCTATTCTCATACGGGCACTCGACAACAAAATGATGCTTGTCGTGACAACTGTAACAAGCCCTCACTTTCTTAGTCCCTTCCTTTCCATAACTTTACTTGGTCTTCTCCTCAACATATTCCTCGGCCTTGGGAGGATTCTTCCAAAACCTTTGCACGGAAAGAGCAACAAAGTCCTTAAGCACGGGCTCATACTCTTGATCTTTCAATGTGGACAAGTCTTCAGTAGGTTCCAACTTTTCATGATGGTCCACCATCTTGTTCACGACCTTGGCCTTCAAAGACACGGATGCTCCTTTTGTGCATTCCAGTATCACGAGCACGAGTGTCAAAAGAATTCTTTGTTTGAACTTGGAAAGAGCACATCTCTTGCATCACTTGGGTTGAGGACGTGAGGTGATAGTCGTGTCTTCCTTGAAGACTCTTCAAGTCCGCGGGCTCAAATGGCATGAGGGCACACACATACTTTCTCTTGATCTAGGCATCATCAATATGAGTGGCACCAACACCATTAAAAGCGCTGGTAAGGGTATTGAGTCTCTGGTACATATCCTCATGATTCTCACCATCATGCATATAGAAAACTTCGGCCTCATTGCTCAAGGTATCATACATATTCCTCTTCATGCTTTCATTGCTCACAAACATGTTGATAAGAGCATCCCATGTTTCCTTGGCGGTGGAGTATTGTTGAAGATGAGGCATGTGGTTTGGACCCACGGCTTGTTGAATCATTAACAAGGTGATGTAGTTGAGTTGGAAATCTACTACTTCCCATCTTGTCAAGTTGTTGGGGTCATGAGGCTTGTATCCATCTTGAGTGACCCTACAAATCTCAATACAAGAAGAGTTCAAGTGAGTTTTCATATAATATTTCCATTGATCAAAAGTATGTGCATCAATTTTAGAAGGTTCGCCTCTAGGGTTAATATAAGGATGTGGGATAGGAGGATCGGGAGAGTACCTTTCTTCGACATTGTGGTACTCGACCTTCTCATTCGTTCCCTTAGAAGTTTTGTTCTTCAAGTGAGAAGATTCACTTTTAGTTCCTCCACCATCCTCCTCCTCATATTCCTTATTCTTCGGAATTTCTCCCGAGGGAATAGATGATGAGGAGTCCGAGCACTTGGATTTCAAGAGTTGTAACATTAGATATCGCAACTCCGTCATTTTGAGATCCATGGATGAGGTCAAGGAATCTTTCAATTCCGCGAGATCATCCATAGTGACTTGTGCCGCGGACTCAGTAGCTTCCCTTCCATTGGCCATACTATAACTCTTAGGCGGTTAAGCCCAAAATAAGAGTTGAGGCTCTGATACCAATTGAACGGATAGTATGGGCACCTAGAGGGGGAGGGGTGAATAGGTTCTATGGCAAAAAAAAATTCAATTTAGGCTTGACAGAAAGGGAAATTCTCTAGATATGCAACTATGGTGAATTTATCTATATGATGACAACCACGACAAACAAGATACAAACATAAAGTAAAGCAGAGGGAATGAGGTAACCGATAAGGGAAGCACACAGAGATAAGGATGCAATCTCGAGTTCCTCCTTTTGAGGGGAGTACGTCTCGTTGGAGATGTGTGAGTTTCGCCACAAAGGCCTCACCCTATTCTCCGATGAACCTCGCCACAAAGGCCTAGTTCACCTTCCACTATTTATTCCATTTGAGGCGGAAATCGAGTCCTTTACAATGAGCTTGAGGCACACACCCAAAGTTAAATTGGAGGCTCCCAAGAATCAACAAAAATCACCAAGAGAGTAGCAATGGAGTCTAGGTTTCCCACAATGAAACCCTAGACTCAAATCCCTGAAGCAAATGAGGGGGGAATGGAAAACCGGTTGGTGAAGATGTAGATCGGAGCATTCTCCTTCAATCCTCCAAAGATCAACAAGGTTGGGTGGAGGGATTGGGAGATCTAGCAAGGTGGGTGAGATCAATTAATGGAGTATTCAATTATGGACGAGCTAGCTAGAGGAAGAAGGGGAGGGGGTATTTATACCCCAACCCCAAAATCTAGTCGTTTGACTCTTTTCTGCGAAAGTTACACCGGAGAATCCAGTGTAAAGGATGGAGACTCCAGCCTGCCAAAGTCTCCGGCAACATTCTGGAGGGCCGGAAACTTTGCAGTGCACCAGAGACTCCAGACACTCTCTGGACCCTATGCAGTGGGTGACACCACTTGGACTTGGCTTTGGAAAAACTTCAGGGGCGGAGACTCTGGACTGCTCAGGCTGGAGACTCCGGCCAAGCCGGAGACTATGCAAAGATTCCGCCATCTTTATCTCCAAAGCGCAGAGGATGTCTAGGGTGCTTCGAGTGCAGGAAAGATGCCAAGAGTCCGGAGACTCCGGCTCCTACACACCGGAGACTCCGATAACTCTCCGCACACATTCCGGAGGGGATCCAGTGGGGGCCACCAAAGTCTTCTTCGCTGGAAATTCCTGAGCCCGGAGACTCCGGTTTAGGACCCTGGAGACTCTGGCCTGGAAATTGATTCCAGCACCTCCATCTCTTGTAGTTCTATTTGATCTTTTTGGAGAACTCACCACCATTAATAAAATTATCATTTGACCCCGAACATCAACACACCTTAAAATAATACTAGCGTTGTTAACAAACACACAAAATAAGATTTAGTCGGATTTGCGCTTTCAAACATGTTGAGTCGTATCCCTAAAAGCCCTTTAAACGACAACCCTTTTTTACTTACATAAGCAAGAACGGGGAAACGAATTTGAGTCACTTTGATTTTGAGTTTGAGTCCCTTGATCGAGTTTTCGACTCCATCAGTCACTCGGGGGCCGTGGAGGGTGCCCAAAAGATCCCCCACGCTGGGCCTATGTCGCACCCGAACTTCTAGAGGATACACGCAGCTCGCTAAACAGTAGATAATTGGCTTACGGGGCCTACCTGCACCCGCATCTCAATATGAGTAGGCCAACACGTAAACGTGTGACAACCATCCTCTACTATTCATCGTCTGTGAAACCATCCAATAGGAATCCGAATACTTCCATTGACGTACTTCATAACATACACACATGGTACGTCAACGACATTTTAACAAGTGATATCACAACAAATCTCTAAGACACAAAGAAATAGAAATAAGTGGCAAAAGCTCTCACTAGAGCAGAGATAGCAAATACAGTCATGCAGAGGACACATGTCCCAACAAGTCATCATTACATCACAGCGGAAGCATCCAAAGTGTCTGAGTACAGACAAGATCCAAATAGGCCTAAGAGGCCGGAAACAAAAAGAACGGAGCCCATCCACGAAGTCTCGGATCCTGCCCGGGTCCGCTATCTACTCGTCAGAAGCCTCGTCATACTCCACGTAGTAGCCACCATGGGGATCCTCGGAAACGTAGTCTGCAGAACCAGCAGCCCCAAAGGGGTCAGTACGGACGAGTACTGGCAAGCAAGACGCACAAGATACCAAAGTGTACTCGACAACACCAAGTACAGATGCTTTGGGTTCAACGGAAGATAGGTGATATAAAGGTGCGGCAGTGGGCTGCACTAACCAACTACAGAGACACGCTACAACATCCGGCTAAAAGAAAGGGATAAGAAAGCGCATCGAAGCCAACTACCACTAACCTCAAACAAACCCATCCTGGATCTCGCCCCTTATCCAAAGAAGCAATCCGAGGATAACCCACACAGTTGGATTAATGAAGGTTCAAGTTATTGTGTCAATATGCCTATTACTAGTCAAATTATTATTAATTAGGTGTAAGTTGTCTAATCCTTGTTAGCCAGCCATATCACCAAGTCATCCATAACCGCGGACAACACGGCTTCTCGAGAAGATTTAACCCTGCAGAGATGCACCAATTTGGCCGTACACGTAAGAATAACCCGCCAGGCGGGGTTCAAACCCACCAAGCAGGCCACTCAACGCAACCCAACTCTTCTTCGCATCAAGCCCAAAGAACCACGTGCTGTGCGTGCGCGGCTAATCGAGCCCCCACGAAGAAAAGGGGGACCCTCATAGCACTGGAAGACCACGCCGCCCTAAATGCCGACTACAAAAGTTCCACCCTGGCGCCAAGGGTTCGCACCTGCATATGCATGCATCAAATGGAAAGCCCGAACTAAGTGTGGCGATTTGGACGAGATGCGAATCGAATCAGAATTGCGGGGGGCGCCCATACACGCTTCCCACATGCGGTTAGTGTGCTCATCATGGATCGGAGGACAAGACCCTTTTCCTAATTAAGTTCGACACTAGCAGGCCTCAAAACCACGCCGGGCCTCCTGCCGGTGCCTTATCATCAAATTATTATTACCCAAAACATTAACATGTTGTTGATTAAGACGAGCCCAACTATCAAACTAAACAAGTGATAAAACGGACAACACGACTTGAGCGCAAACAACACTAAGCATGCAACTACGACACGAGGGCCAACAGGGTAAACAAACAACAGTTAATAGGAAGTGGAAGGAAGGCTATATCATGGCTGCAAGGTAAACATATGATAGGATTGAGACACAAGCATCGAATCATAAGGCTAGAATAAAGACAACGGAAAGAATCGGTAACAAGTGATGAAAGGCAGCCATAGGTAGCAAGTGAGTATACTTGCCTGAGATACAGCAAGTAGAGGTACATCCGTCGTCGCTCATATTGTCTCAACGTCCTATCCGAGAAGAAGCAAGTGCTAGAATAAACATCGGATGCAACAATTACTACTACGGCAAAGATCCAGCATGGTCCTAATTTATAGGCATGACATGCGAGATGCAACTTACCCAATTTAAATTGAGACAAAAGCCCAACATTTAATTAGGAAGGTTTAAGTTATTTATCTAACCATCAATTTAAATGTTGATTGGCATGGATAACATCAAATAGGTGAGCTAAACCATGTTAAATGGAATAGGGTAACAATTAGTAGGTGAGCTAACCAAATTTAAATGGAATGGGGCACAAATTATATTTAAAAGTTTGAAAACATGTATAAAATGATTCACTGACCATTTTGAGCTATTAAACATAATTTTTTGGATCATTATTGAATTTATTATGCATTTTCCCATAAGCATTTTTAGTAAACAGAAGGAAACATGTTCAAATTTAATTCAATTGTGACCAAATAAAATACCACTGTGTAGAGTTTGTTAAGACAAAATTTTAGAGCCCAAGTTTACTCAATTTGGGTGAATAGAACTCAAGTTATGAATTTCCAAAGTTTCAAATTTTAATAGCCATTTCTGTATTTAATTATTTAGTGCAAAATTTATTACAGAAACATGTTGCAACTTTGTTACTAACAGAAATAGCACAAGATGCTGAATCCATAGAAATTTGAATCATTGAAATTGGAGCATTTTTCAATTTGTTATGGATTTTACAAATAAAGATTTAGTTCTGTTTTCTGGATTTCGAGGATAAAAGAAAATGGCCGAAACGTTTTCTACCGGGGCAGAGCCAGCCAGAGTGGCTGCCGCGCGGGCCCGAGGCCACGCGGGCGCTGACCGGGCGGGTGTGGAGGCTGACATGGCCTCAGCAGTCACTGACTGGTGGGCCCCGTGGCGCGCGGTAGAAAAGAAGCAAAAAGGGGGGCTTTATTCCTGCGCGGAGGGAGGCTCGAACCCGAGACCTCACGGCAGGGATCAAGGGGACGTAGCCAATGGGCTGTGTGCGCGCTTGTGCAAGTATATAGATCTGAATCAAAATGAACTGTGATAGCGCGGTGTTAACTGACAAACTGAAGAACTGATGAGCGGTACTGCACGAGACCGTGACCGAGCAGCGACGATCGCCGGCATCGCCTGATGGCGGGCATCCAGAGCGAGAGGGGGAGGCAGAGAGGGTTGTCCAGAGATGGCGGATCACCTTGGGGGTGCCGGTGAAGTGGCCGGGCGCGGGGAAGACGGGAAGAAGACGGCGATGGCCACGAGCGGCTGCTATGCGCGGGAGGGGAAAAGCTCGACGGCGCCGGCGCCTCAGACGCCCTCCGGCCATGGTGTGGAGACGCAGAGGAAGAGGGTGGCTCCCCGGTTCCATTCCCGCAGGAACCGAGGTCCGACGACATCCGTGGTGGCCGCGCCATGCTCCCTAAGGTGCAGCCATGGAGGCCCTCCGAAAAAATTCAGAAAAGTACAGAGAAGAAAAAGGCATGGAGTTTGGGGAGGAGGAAGAACGGCGGCGGATGGAGGAGGAGAAGAAGGAGGGGCTAGGGTTTGGGGCTTGGAGGAGGGGTAGATAAAGGAGGGGAAAGGAGGGGAGCAGGTGGGTGCGGTTGACAGCGACGTCCAGGGCGTGCTCTCCTGTTGTTCGTACGGAGAAGAAAGAGGAGGTGGGCTGGGCGCTCGGGGTCGTAGGTGGGCCTTTGGGCCTGCCTCCCCCAGCAGTTCTTTTTATTCTTTTTCTTTCCCCCTTTTTTTTGTAAAAGTGAAAGAGAGATTTGAAATTGGAGGGGTTTTACACATGCAAGAATTATGAAATAAATTTTATTGCATTTGGAATTGAAAATGCCCAAGTGCACCAATTTTTGATTTTGAAAAAAATTCAAACTTTTGTGGAAGTTTGAATTTAGATGAATTTGGGTTGAATTTAATTTGGGGAGGTTTCACTACTCCAAAAATTATAATTTTGGTTTCTTTACACTTGGCATCCAAAATGCCCAAGTGTGCAAGTGTTTGTTTTGAAAATTTCAAATATTTGAAAAGGTTTGAATTTTGAAATTGGTTTGAAAACAAGAGTGCAATGCATATGATGCATGATGCAATGCAATGCAAAAAAAAAAAGCAATTCTAGTTGAGGGAAAACCCCCGGGTGTTACAGCCTACCGGGTACAGCCCATCGACTGGTACTCTAGGAAGATCTCGTGTTGCGCATCCAAAGCCCACTACGGGTCCACAAAGCCAACACAAGGACAAACTTGCCTGGAAAGTTAGGGTAGGATAGAACCGACTCGGGGTCGAGTTCTACTCATGTACAACTCCCAAGACCCGACTCCCCATATAAGTGTCGGGAGTGGATCATAGACAAGCAAGCAACCTTAGATCAGACACGCGCTAGATCCAATATGCGCCGAACTCCGTGTAACTTGTTTCATCTCGCCTGAATAACAACCAAACAGGTAGGAGTAGGGATGTTATCTTCTTCGAAGAGCCTCGAACCTGGGTAAATCTTGAGCTCTCTGCCCTTTCTAGCCGAGTAGTCCACCCGCGGCTTTTCCATTACCAAACCCTGGGTCCCTAACCATAGGGATTGTTGAGATACCATCCTCTTCAGTCGGCGACTGTTATAAATCCGAGGCGCTTAATCGATCTACCGAGGCCAAACAAGCACAACAAACTTGACACCGAGATTTGGTAACGCAGTTCGGCGCTTAACGCCTACATCTGCGGGGCATGACTACGGGCGCTCCTCCCCGTGTACTAGTCAAAGTATCGTCGACGACAAGCCCGTCGAGGCAATACAGACGCTCCAGATCTCAACGCCACGCCGATCCGGCCGCCCCTGCCACGGGCGCCGGACCTTCCCCTCGTGATCTTGTATCTAGCCTACTAGATTTCGTCGTGTCTATTTGGGCTACCCCCGGTGCCTTTATATATTAGGCCAGGTTACACGTGTTCGACTCCAACACCTAACCTTCCGTTTAATTACAAGTCCTAGCGTAGCCCTACTCGTACACATATTCGACATATATTCCAACAAACTCCACCTTGGCGAATATGCCTTCTCCATCTTGAAGTCATCATGCCGAATCTCTGTATACCTGGACTTGAACCATTTATCATGAGCTCAGCTGCTACTCTCTTGACTCCATATGACTCCACCTGCAACCGTAGTCCCTTCCTTGTTTCACCACAGTCAATGCTCCCACGAAAATTAAGTTCTTCCCCACTCTTTTCTTGTGCTCCCAAATCTCCGGAGTATCCGTCCACCACCATCACACAACGATCATAAAGTCACCACATCGACAACACCGTTGCATCGTCACTTTGGTAGCCTCGTCCTTGATCTATGTGAAAGTGAACAACTCACATATTAGGTGTCACAAATAAGAGTTAGCTGAACTAATCATTCTCGCTGTTGTCGACTGCATCTCTAAAACCTTGAAGAAATTTTTCCGTTGCCTTAAGTCATCTCCAGTCAAATTCACAACTGTCTCATCACCGCTTTCGCAGATCCTACATGGCCAACACTCATCCATCTCCATGGTCTCGATAGATAGTTACCATCATGAACCTGTTACTCGCCAACACTGCTTCAGCACCCCTTACACTCATGTCTGACCATATGTCTGACCGCCAGTGCTCTGGTCTGTCGCTGTGTCCCGTGCTTACCGCACGCCTCGCCGCTATTACCGTGTCGAGCATCCGCAATCTTGTCCAAGATCTCTAGGGTCGCTAAACCCACACCACCTCAGGCCCCACTGCAGATAACAATCGGTCATACCCGACCAATACCGAGTTCCACGCATCTCTTCGAACCCTGAGCTCCAGTCCGAAACAACGTGCTTCTCGCCTTCCCGCTGAAATAGGCTTTGACTCTCCGATATCTTACGCCGTAGCCCCTCCATCAGCCGAGTGGAATCTGCCGCAGACTCCAGCTCCACCTTCGACATGACTCCATGGTAGATGATCTGTCCACCCCGCGCCATGTCGAAGCGCGCATACCCATGCGCCGCGCGTTGCCACGCCACAGAATTCGGACACCATCAGCCGTCACGCTCATACGTCGTCATCGCCGATCTTCACCGTATTCTGTCCTGACCGACCTCCCGTCGATCCGTTAGACTGTCCAGTCCAACCCAGTCGAACGTATCCGACTGCAGCCATGCTCCACCTTGCGCCTAGTACACCCGGCAAATTACCGTGCACTGTTCGACGCCCTGTATATGCATGATCCTCCACGATGTACTCTAAACTCCACGAGTCTTATACGCACGTCGTGGTCTTCACGTCATTTTTCCATACCGTGCCATGCTACCATCCTGTACACAATCAGTATACCAAGCAAAGAAATCTGTAAAAGAACGTCCATAGTGCTTTCCCCGGTGCACTTAGCAAAGAATTGCTTGCCTTTTGTATCCGAACTCAGCCATGCACCATCCTTGTCGTTACATGCACTCAAAAGCTCCTGGATAAATTCTTCTTACTTTTTCTTGCTCCGACCCGATGGCATGCATGCACACTACATCTGACATGTCCTTTTTTTTTCTTTAAATCTCATGTGTCTAGGCCACCTGACGTCTCCTTCATGCATGCATCGGCCCAGTCTGGCCTGCACAACTCCCGCACGAGGCCATATGCCTGGCGCACGCCCGCACGTAGCTCGCTGGCATGAGGGCGCCCGAGCCTCTAGTCTTCCGATCTGCTGCATCACGTAAGGCTGCCGCCGCCTCGCAAACTGACCCTGCTAAGACCGATCGGTATCAGGACTTCTAATGTGCCGTAACTGCTGATCCGATCCAATCTTCCTAGCTTCAGTCGCACGCCTTTGCCGATTGCTTCTCAACACGACGATCTCCGACGGCCGCCGAATAATCCTGCGAATTCGCGATCTTCTCGCGTGCACCATGATCATCTGCGGTTGGTCTTCATCGTTCTTCCTCTAGATCAACAAACCGCGACCTTCGAACCTTGCTCTGATACCACTTGTTATAAATCCGAGGCGCTTAATCGATCTACCGAGGCCAAACAAGAACAGCAAACTTGACACCGAGATTTGGTAACGCAGTTCGGCGCTTAACGCCTACATCTGCGGGGCATGACTACGGGCGCTCCTCCCCGTGTACTAGTCAAAGTACCGTCGACGACAAGCCCGTCGAGGCAATACAGACGCACCAGATCTCAACGCCACGCCGATCCGGCCGTCCCTGCCACGGGCGCCGGACCTTCCCCTCGTGATCTTGTGTCTAGCCTAATAGCTTTCGTCGTGTCTATTTGGGCTACCCCCGGTGCCTTTATATATTAGGCCAGGTTACACGTGTTCGACTCCAACACCTAACCTTCCGTTTAATTACAAGTCCTAGCGTAGCCCTACTCGTACACATATTCGACATATATTCCAACAGCGACAACGAATCGACGAGGCCGAGGTCGCCATGGATGATGATATAGGTAATTTTTTTCATAGATTTACTGGACGTTGCATTCAAATTTAACATACTCGTAATAGATTTGTTGCGAAAGGACGCGCGATATGCTGAAAGGTTTTCTCGGTGTTTGCTACAATTTTGTGTTTTTTCTCGGATATTTTATGTGCTGCGTACACGTTTTCAAAATGCTATTACTATTTTTAATATATTAAAAAAAATTGGCATTTTGTATCATCTTTCTGGAAATTTTTTATACACATCATTTTTTGTTGGATTATTATTTTCGTAGCAATGTGAAACATTTTTTACATGGTTTTTGTTAAATCTTCTTGAAAAAATGTTGCGAACAATTGTTTGCGTAACCACCTTCGTATTGTATTATTTGTTCGTGATGTTGCAAACTCTTTTGCACAGTTATAACATCTTAATCAGAAAAAATGTTGTGAGGATGTTGCAATAATATTCTTTTACTTTGTGGGTTAGGGATTTGTTGCAAACTGACGGTACGGTCCAGATCTACTAGGTGGTCGATCCTATGGTGAGGGAGGTGACCGATTTGCCCCTCCCCAATCGGGCGACAGACGCCAAGCGTTACCCAAATTCCCAGTCTCCTCCTTGCCGGCGGCGCCCGCCCCCAGATCCCAAACCCCATCCCTTCCCTCGCCGGCGGTTTTGGATTAATATTCTACTCCGATCCCGGGTCGTTGATCCGCACAAATTTCTCTCACCGGATCCGGGCGTATTCTAGTCTCGATGCCGACGGCTCTTTTTAATCGCAAGCGAGGTCGCAAGCCAGCCACATCTGCTGCTGGCTACTCCAGGACTCGTCGCGCAGGTGGAGGCAGCTCACTTATGGCTAGGAGCCGGGGGGATCGATTCCTGCGGCAGCGGCGGCTGCAGGCGACCCAGGGTGAGGATCGGATTAGCGCCCTCCCGGACGATCTCCTCCTCATGGTCCTGCGCCGTCTTGACACCCGCGAGGCCCTCGGCGCCGGGATGCTTTGTACGCGCTGGGCCTGCCTGCCCCGCGAGCTCCCCGCCCTCGACTTCAGGGTCAGCGACATACTCCCGCCGCGCTACCACAGGTGGCGCGACACCGAGGTAACTGATTTACATTACCAAGTCGGCATCAGGAGGTACGAGCGCCGCGCCATGCGCGCTTTGACCAGCTCCGTGGAGAGGTTCTTGGACGCGGACGTCGGCCGGAGCCGCAAGGTCAGCAGGCTGAGGCTTGAGTTCTTGGCCACACACAACACCCGCTGCATGAGCCGGCTCGTCGCCAGGGCCATCGATGCTTGGGAGGTGGATGATCTCGTGGCCGTTGTGAAGCCAATCTACTTGCAATGCCGAAATTTCCACGTCTTCCCCGGCCAGGGCATCTGCCAGGAGCCCCGAGCGTCACGCCTGCGGAGCCTCAAGCTTGGAGGCTGCGCGCTCCCACCACTGCACGAGCACAGCGCACTCTCACCGTGCTCGTCCTGCAAGACACACCACGCTCGACGCCTAGGCCGGCTTATGGGCACATCATAGACTCGTGCCCGCAGCCGCAGGTGCTTCACCTCATCTCTTGCCGCTGCTCAAGAGTCGGGGACATAAACGTGGACGCCCCCGAGTCACAGATTAGGGAGCTTGTTGTGGAAAAAATGCGAATTCGCACGGATATGCTTGAAGGCTCTTCCCAGACTCGAGAGCCTGGCCTCCCTGGGAACTAGAGTGCGCTTCCGACTTCATTTCCCTGCCTCAGGCAGTATAGTCTCAGCCTGTGGTTTGGGCTAAGGGCATCTCCAGTCGTTCCGCCCCCAGGACGCAAAAACCCTCGCTTTTTTTGCGCCGCGGCGCGAAACGGCGCTATTCTCGGAACTGGGGCGGCGCGTTTTCCAGCCGTGAACTCAGGCCGCCCCCAGCGGCGACTCGGCCAAACTTGGGCAATCAAAAAAAAATCCCACCAAATAAATAGAGTTTTGCCACACAAATAAATAGAGTTTGGCCACACAAATAAATAGTTCAACAATTTTTTTAAAAAAAGAACACTAGTCATCGTCCTCAACATTGCCATTCCCCTTTCGCGCCCACAAATGTTGCACCAGGTCATCCTGCAGAGCATGATGTGTTGCAGCGTGTCGAATCTCCTGTCGCTTGGTGAGGAAGTCTGTCCATGATGCCGGCACCTGGTGATCAACATCTGCAAGAGGGCCCTGCCGGTAGTATGGTGGGTGGCGTGGAGCGCGGCCGGTGGTGTGGCGACGGCGAGGCGGGCGAGCAGAAAAGACGAGTCGGGGGTGGGGAAAGTGGGCAAATAGCGCTCCACTCGCCGACAGCGCTGGCCCACGCGCGCTTTTCCTTTCGCCCCCCCCCCCCCCCAGGCCGAACCCAACGGGCTGGGTTCCGCCTGGGGGCAGCGGCGCTAATTTGCGCCGAAACGGCGTTTTTTCAGGTCCTGGGGGGGCGACTGGTGAAAAAACGGCGCTATTCACGCCAAACGGCGCTATTTTGCGTCCTGGAGGGCTCTGGGGGGACGACTGAAGATGCCCTAAGACTGGCAAGTCCTCGTGAATACTTTGCGCCCCCCATAATGCTGAAACTTAGAGCATGTCTAACAGGACCCGTAAACTTTCGCCCTCTAAATCGCGTGTAGAGGGCCCTGTATAGGAAATCTAGGAAAATCCGTGCTCAGTTTTTCAAGTTCGTCTAGCAGTCCCCCTATATCCGCCCCGTATGTTTAAATTCGAACTACGCGGGAGAGAAGATAAAACTCGATTTCATTCATTTCTCAGATCACCATTGGTACAAGAACTGCTCGAACATGAAATCTAACCTAAATCTAGTCGAGGAAGACGACGGGGCCGGAAGCCTCCATCGCCTTGAAGGCCTCGACGTCGGCGACGGCCTTCGCCTCCTCCTCCGATTCCGCCCGCGCCCGCGCCTCTGCTTCCTGCTTCGAAAGCTCGAGCGCCGCCGCGAAGGCGGCCTCCTCCTCCTCCTCTGTCGCCGGTAAGGCCTCCTCCTGCGCTGTCGCCGCGCTTCCTCCTCCGCTGCCGCTAGCGCCGTCGCCGCCGCGCTTGCACTACTGCAGCAGCTCCCTCTCCGCGAGCCATTTCTCGAATTTGCGGCCGCACATCGGCCGCGGCGGCGGGTCGACGCTGTAGTATCTCCCTCCCGGGGCGTAGTCCTTCAGCGTGTCCGGCATGGCCTGCGGCCACGCCACGTACTTCCAGACGCTGCGGCGGCTCCCTGCAACGGAGTGTTTGCAGTGGAGCCGCCACGCCTCCTCGAGCGTCTCCGGCTCGCGGCGGCGCTTGGAGCGGGCGGTGGAGGAGCCTGAGGCGTCGGGGGAGCTCATCGCGGTGGAGGAGCTTCGAATGCGGCGGCGGCGCGTGAGTAATTTCTCGCCGGAGCTGCGAATGCGGCGGCGGCGCGCGGCGGAGCTAGGGTTGCGGGTGGGGGGTTGGACCCCCACCCCAACCCTCACCCTCTATAGGTACGGGGCGGAGGCATACGGGGGCTGCTAGACGGCCGTTTTGGCACGCGCCCCGTATGCCGCCGGAATTTTACGGGGCGCTCGCGTGATACGGGGCCTGTTAGATTTGCTCTTAGCTTGTTACTGGGACGCACCCCGGACATAACCGACCTGATTCTTCGGTTCACAGGACCTGACAGATGGATCGAGCCATCACCCCCCTTGTCACCGCCACTGCTACCTAATCTCAGGCGGCTACTGATCGCCAACGTGCCTTGGTCCTGGGACATCTCATGGCCCCGTCTCCTCCTTGAGACGGCGCCTTCCCTCGAGACCCTTCATATCCACATTAGCCCACCTTCCAAACAGGAGCAAGATGAACCCAGGGATGCTGAGATATCGTGGCAGCCCACGGTTTTCGGACACCATAACCTCAAGGAGTTTGTGATGGTTGGCTTTGAGGGGACGGACAGGCAGGTTTACTTTGTCAGGTTTGTCATCGGAGTCTGCAGCACAGCGTTGCACCATGTGGCCTTGCACAAGAAGGGGCATGCTCGGGACAAGGGGCACTGGGACTGGGAGATGGTGACGCAGCAGCAACACTCACAATGGACCGATGAAGAGAAGGACAAGATGGTGAAGCTGATCATGAATGGGGTTCCTTCTTCCTCAACTGCTTCTCCGGTGATAGTTTTAGGCTGATTTCTTTTGGTCATGTATGACTTGGAAGTGACCATGCCTCTACTAATGCCCCTGCCCTCTCGACAGGTAAACTTTACATCCGTTGTAGATTTGGTTTCTAGTGAAAGTTGAAAGTTGGAACAGTTAGCACCTCCAGTCCATTTTAGGGGAAAGAGGCTATGGCGACACCAGACATAGTTCTTTGCATGTTCTTTACATGCTCCTGCCAACTTTTATGCTGGGGAAGTTGACACCAGTAATCCGTAAGAAAGTGTTACATAGAGGAAAAGGAGGTTTGTCACAGGAGTATCCACATTCAGCTGTACTTAGAAAGGAACTTAGCGTGTTTTGAAATTTTCTTCCAAAACATTCATTGTGTTTTTCAATTTAAATTGACTAAGCTGAATACATTTCCGGTGTTTAAGGATACATGTCACTTGCTTTTTATTTATCAATTAATAACTATTTGGAGCTTATTATAGAGTATTTAAATTCCTTAAGAGCTAACTGTTACTGATCCTGAACATTCAGAATTTTAAGCATGCTGTTCTGTAGTCTGTAACATTCTTGTTCACGAATCTATTGCATTGTTTTTGAACAAGATTCTGTTGCATACTTCTAAAAATGTTGTAGGCACAGCGCATAGGAAGTGAAGCAAGCAATTTCTTTCAAGAAGAGGTTAATATGGATCATGTCTATGATTACATGCTTCAACTTTTAACGGAATATGCCAAGCTTCTAAGGTTTAAGCCAACTAAGCCACGTGAAGCTGTTGAGGTCTGTCCTGAATCTTTGGTCTGCCAAACTTGAAGACATCGAGAAGAAGTTTTGTATGGAATTCATGGCGAAGTCTGCTCATGATTCAGATCCATGTGATGCCCCCTCCCTTATGCGCCTGGGGAGCTCAGAATGCTGTAACAAAGGAAAGAAGCAGTGTTCTTCTACTATGGAGGGGAGAGGGAAGATGGAATTTGAGACCCATAAAATATTGTAGAGACTGAGAGTCGTTTTGGGGATCTGCAGGAGCAGTGATTTCGTTGTTTTATAGAATCTTCGAGGATTTTTAGGAATGGGTGGAATTGTGGTACTCTAGTGAAGATGCTCCAAGAAGACTGAAGCTTAGCAGCTATAGAATCTTCGAGGATTTTCTTTTCTGTTTTCACATGGATGCTTGCGGTAATGCGGTTATGTTCCGTTGTGGGTTAGTACTTAGGCCCCGCTTGGCTATTCGGTCTTCTTTCCTGGCAGTATTTTCCTATCCGTTGTTTCCTGGTGTACAGCGAAACAACGGAAAATAAAACGGACGGATGGTCCGTGACTTTTTCGGGTGGGAACGGCCAAAACCGAGAAACGAAGGAAAATAAAACGGCCAACCAAGTGGCTTTACTGGGCTTTGTCGAAAAAAAATACTCGGCTCCTCGAAATACCCCCGTTTTGGGCTAAAAAACCGCTCATCCAAGCGGGACCTTAGTAGTGGAACCCGGCCGTACGGAGAAAACAAGACTAAAGCTGAAGACCAACTTTTTTTTTTTGCAATTAGCCTTCAGGCTGCTGACAAGAAACGGCGGACATTCAGTGATCCAGCAGTCTGAAATTGTACAGGCCCGCTTTGCACAAATGTCCGCAACCTTATTAGCCTCTCTCTTAACATGCATAATAGGAAAAAAAAAGTAGACGCAATATATCCAACTTCATCTAAGATAGGCGCCACGATTGATTTGGATCTGAGGCGCGACTTCCAGAGATTAACAACCTCTACGCAATCCATCTCCATCATCACATGCTGGAACCCTCTGAGGTGTGCGAAAATTGCTCCTTCCTTTAGCGCCAGGGTCTCGCTGATCAGTGGATCCGTAACTCCAGGGAATTGCTTGCACCATGCACCCAAGACGGCGCCATGTGAACGAACTACACCCCCTCCACCTCCATTGCGACTACCAATATCCACTGCACCGTCAGTGTTGGTTTTGATCCAACCCGGATAAGGTGGACGCCAACAATGCTCCACTATGGTCGGTCTGCCTTCATGTGGAAATTCCAACAAGGAGAGATCCTCACGGATTTTTGCTATCAAGCGTGTAGGTTCGAGTCTCTCTTGATCGTGATGCATCGATTCCTCGCACTCCAGATGGAATGCATGATGGTTGTAATTTTGCTTCTCTCCTCAACAGAGAACATAGGATCCTGCACAATGTCTTTCGCCCAGGTCATCTTGTGCAGCCGTGGAAGCTTGAGATCAAGAAGTCCTTGTGCGGGTGCGCAATATTGCTTTGCACGGGAACAAGATACCAGAGCATGCTATAAATCCTCTTTCTTGGCTTTGCAAATATCACACAAGGCAAATCGTCTAATGTGACGATGTTTGAGAGTGGCATAGTCAGGTAGCATCCCTCTAACCACACGCCACCCGAAAACTCGAACTCCCTTATATCTTAAGATGAAGACCCCCCCCCCCCCCCCCCCGTCCCTTCCTCTAGAGCGTAATGCTCGTTGCGAGTCACTGGAGCACGGTAGGCTGATTTTACAGAATACGATCCATTCCTTTCAAGGGACCAAGCAAGAAAATCTTCACCACCACCACTTCTCAAAGGAATATTCAAAATAGCATCGGCGTCTGGTGCTAAGAAATTATCTCTCGCCACATTAATTTTCCATGCATTATTATATCCATTAATCAGATCCGAGACACGGGCTAAAGGAGCCTCCCCTTGTCTGCCCATTGGAATGTGTGACAGTGAATTTGGGATCCACGGATCTGTCCAAGTGGCTATTGATAAGCCAGAGACCAACCTTGCAACAACACATTGTGTTTAGAAGACTGAACGTGGAGACATATACGGTACATAGTACCAATATCATATTGTTTTAGTATTAAATTTCCTTACCGAACTAATGCATCGAACATTCATCTCTGGTTTTGTGGACAAGTTTAGTTCCTAGATGATGATGAAGACTACTGCACGACTCAAGTAAGCAAGAAAAGAAAAACGAGTGTGACGTTTTGCCTACCGGGCTCCAGGGAGAACGTATTTGGAAACAGATACTGATATTTCGAGGTAAAATTTCCGATTTTGTTTGCATGGATACATGCTCACGGGAACTATGTCTCAGCAAAGTTTTCGAGGGCTTCCAACCTGAATTTTTTCATTTCGTCCAAAAAGGACTGATCGAAGGAATGGTTTTGTCAGATAACGCACAGACACGTACAGGGAGGGTGCATTAGAATCGCACAGGTTGGAGGTACGTCAGCCAAAGGTTGACATCGCTCTGGTGATCAGCGGGGTGGCACGAGCGCCAAAGAACAGCGTCGTCATGCGGCATCTTTCTGACACGAGAGAGGGAGGGGACAAGCCGTTGAAGATCACTTTGGACGCGTTTGGTAGCCTGCAGACCATTTGGGGGCTACAGGGGAGACCGGGCGTGGCCTGGCTGAGTATAGCCAAGCCCTCGGACCTGATGTGCATATTGTTAGGTAGATTGTATTAGTAAACGGACCACTTTCTGCATGTTGTTTTGTTTTGTTCCCTGCTTCACATGATCTAATGCGACCATCCGAGTGTTTGACTACATGCAAGACTACGGGTACGGTAACCTTTTCTCTAGTATGGTGAAATTACCAACATAGTATGAACAATAGGATAAACAAATAAGTGTAACATAGAGAGGTAGCATAAAGAGGTAACATAACGGAGAACGTCATTAACAATTAACATAAAGAGGTAGCAGAAAAACAAGTCACAGTGGTACATAGGAGGACACATCATAAACAGGTAACATAAGTTGTAGCTTAAACGTCCATCATGACGTTGTCCGGGTGAGGAGGGCACATTTTGACGATCTCGACACCAGAGGTGTCAGAGATGACGACCCTGAACGTCTTGGGAGCTACCTTCTCGAAGAGGAGTTGGTAGCTCATGCGTATGTCGTGAGCCGTCGCAAATGGCGCCCAGCCCCTATCAAGGCATGCTCTCCCATTGATCTCCTTCAGGTCGATAGTCCAGACGCAGTCAGTGTTCGTCTCCAGCCTGATCTTCGCCGGCAACTCACCCAGGTATAGCGTGAAGGCTTCCGGGACTGGGAGCAAGCCAAGGATAGGGGCAACCACCACTTTGTAAAAGTGGCCGGGGGATACCTCTTCCTTCATCCATCCATAGTCTGTCTTCTTCTTCTTGGAGGGCGAGACCTGACCCATGATCACTGTGTACTCCTTCTTCTTCGAGTCCTGCAAAAAAAACTCGGCCAGAAATGGTAAACTATGGCTGAAGATGGCCTCATCTATTAGATTACAGAGCTGCTTGTCCAGGTATTGGAAGTGAAGAATCAAGAAACATGAACAACACTTGAACAAGTCACAAGATCCTTTACACCAACACCTGAACGGTTAGGCTGCATAGTTATATCATTGGCCAGAAGACTGTCACGACCCCGGGCCCAAAGGTAAACATAATTGTTAAGTGCTCCTAGTTATGGACCCGCAAGGGTTTCAGGGTTAACAGTCCTGGCCGTAACACACAATGGCAGATAGACCGGAAACATCGGCACGCACGCCGGATAACATCGGAACTACTACTCCTCGTGTCCATGCTAGTCATAACCAAGTATGCATATCAAAGAATCCATGAGTCATCAAAAACTGTCGGAACGGGACGAAGGCTAAACAGAAATGCTATGTGTCACATGAAGTGCTACACATGCTGAGGGTTACTAGGTTTACCAATCCCAGACCGAGTAAACATCGTCAGGCAAGCTCGAATATGGATCATCGGCACACAACCCCTCGACTGCGACAGTCAACACATGCATATCCAAATCGTTTAACCAAGGGCTCAAAACCAACAACCGATCAAAGCAGTAACTCTAGATATGAAGATTTATAAATCAAGTATTACTAGAGTATAACTTTACAAGTAGAGGTCACATGACCCAACATTACATCGGACAACGGAAGGAAAATTAGGTTGCTACTCAATAAGATACCAAAAGTCCTAAGATGTCGTAACATAAGGCGAAGTCCCAGCCCATAGATTCCAGGCTACTACTTGGGAACCCCAAACTACTCGTCGATGTCCACGTTGCAACCAACACCGGTGTAAGGAACTTCACCTGAACCAAATTAAATAAAACATGAGACAAGACTTAATTAACCTATTATATATCTGGTCTTCTAAAAAGGAGTTTTGAAGGTTGGTTTGCGTAAAGCAGTCTTTGTTTCAAATCGAGGGAGATGGAGAAGCTTCTAAAATAGCTCTTTTGAAAAGACACACTAGCTTCATTCATCAACTTCTTGTCTTCCGATACATCATCTCCATCACTTGCCAACCGAGATCACCCCTTGATACCAACCATTCATTGACAACATATTTTACGTCAGATTCAAGTTATCTATGATCCCAGAATCCGTCACCAAGTCGTTCTTAACCGTGGACATGGCTTTTCTAAAAGATTTAACCCTGCAGGGGTGTACAAATTTACCCACATGTGCCAACCGACTCTTAATGGAAAGCTATTGGCAAACTTCTGACGATGTGCCGGCAAAGGGTGGCTCACCACGACCTTTCCCTTGCTCTGCCTATTCTATGAATCACTCCGAGTAGAGATGGTCCGCCAATAGGGAGTGGCTATCTCCTGACGGGTCTCTATCGTTGTGAGCAATGCTCAACGGTTGTCTCGCCAAAGGATGATACACCGCCACGTCCTAGTTTTGTAAACTTTTTTAACATCCCAAAAATCCAAATGGAATGCTCAAACTAGGCGACTCATGGAACAAACTAGACAAGTTGAGACCAAGGGGAATCCAATCCCCGTGTGGTTGCACGTCCAGTCTTGGCTTCAAAGGCGAGAACTCGCTCCTAGGGGCATGAACAAGGAAAATCACCGCATCCAATATGGTAACTCATCCAAGCCTTTAATCATATTAAATACACATCTCTGATCTTACCACGTAATCCTGTCAAACTAGATTCATTTCGTAACTCTGATTCATCAACCAGATGCAAGAGAGTCACACACATGTATGACTAAGCATGACATATTTGAGGCTCTGGTGATACACACAACCAAAACCTACGGCTGCTAGGAGCAGTGGATCATGATATCTGGGCTATCCAATAAATAGGATACTTTATCTACTGACCCAAGATACTTTATAAAAGCATGCATTGTACGAGAATCAAAACTCATTCAGAAGCATATAGGGCAGATAAGAGGTTATGCTTGCCTTGCTTTAAGAAAACCATATAAAGGCTTTAGGAATAAGTTCTTGACTTGTCGGTTAAGATCAAGTATTCGACATCGGAATTGCTGGTATTCACTTCGTAGTCGCGTTCTATCGATAAGAAGCAAATACCCGAAAGGGAGAACAACAATCAAACATGGCATAATGCAATACGCAATATGTATGCGTGATCAGGTTCATGCATTGAAGTAGAGCCCTAAAACATGTGTAGTAAGTTACTAGGATTCATATGGCAATTATGCAATTATATCAAAATTGGCCCCGGAAAAGACTTAAAGGGGCATTTTGGCATTTTCAAAATTGTGTCCAATTTTAATTTCTCAAATGGATTTGAAAACATCATAACTAGGTTGCATTTTTCTTACTAAGCATTTTGACATATAACTTGTAATTTTCTGAATTTATTGAATAAAAACATATTTTCTGCATTTTTAAAGGAATAATTCAAATTCAAATAATTCATAATCTTTCCACATTGTCAAACATGTTTGAAAATGACATAAACATGTAGAGTTTATTTTTCTGAACATTTCCATTTTTTTATAATTTTCTGATAAATAGAATGAAAGATATTAATATTCCCATATTCAATTATTTTCTGGAATACTTGAACAGTGGGGCCCGCCTGTCAGAAATTTCTCCTTTTCCATTTATTTTTATTATTGAAAATAATAAAAACCGGCATGAGGGACCCATGATGACGTCATCATGATGTCAGCTCGGGAGGGAATCTCCCCTGTGATCGATCAATCTCGTGATTCGCTGCCAAATACTCGAATTCAACTACAGCATCAGAGAGATGGCATCACGGCGAGCCTTAAGGTGGCGGTGCCGTCAAATTAGGTTAACGGAACGTCACTGGTGAGCGTGAACGGCGGCGGCCGGTGGCACTTAACGATGACGAACGAAACAACGACGCCAACGAGCCAGCAGAGGGTAGGCAAAGAAGGAAGAGCTCACCATGATCCTCTGGGAGGGCTCGAGGAGGCAGGGCGTGGACGGAGGAGGACGTAATATGCCACGGTGACGGTGGCTGGAGGTCGGGAAGGTTTCCCTGATTCCGGCGATTCCTTCTCTTCCGTCTCGCGGTACTGGATAGGGAGGTAGAGGAGGGAACGACAGTTCCGAGGGTGGGTTCAATTTGGCACGGTGTGGCCGGAGACGATGATACGTGCAAAACGTATCTCCTTTTCCGAACACTTTCTTATTATTTTCCTCTAAACTTGTGAGTTTTGGATACCACTAACACAGACTAACAATGTTTTCAGCAGAATTACCTTGGTGTCTCGTTTTTTGTAGAAAAATAAACTTTAGGTAAATTGCCCGAAAAAGACCCCATTGAGCTTATATCACCAGAAGATCCCGGGAGTCATAAGGACACCTGGAGGGGGGCAAGGAGTGGCCCAGAACTTGGATGCTTCATGAGTATAATTATGTTTCTTGATCATATTTGCAAGTTGTTTACACATGTCATTGTCCGGAACCCGAGGCCCCAAAGTGACAGAAATTGGGACAACTGGAGGGGATGGTTTTGATGTGAGGATCACGTGTGTTCATGGAGTGTTACTGCTTTGCTCCGGTGCTTTATTAAAAGGAGCACCTTAATTACCACTAGTTTCCCTTGAGGCCCCGCTGCAACGGGCTGGTAGAACAAAAGATGTTGTGCAAGTTTCTCATTGCGGGCACATATGACTATATTGGAACACATGCCTATGGTTTGCCTAGAACTTGGATGCTTTATTATTATTATCTGCAATGCCCATGTTTAGATTATTACATGACCTATATTATTCATGCAACGCCCGTTCATCCATTCCCTTTATGCCTACGGTACTTTCATCCTGCTGTTTCCCGCGATTGCTACTGATGTTACTATTTCATTCCTGCTGTTATTTTACTACTACTGCTGCTATAAAACGGTTACCACTGATAAATTGTTGCGAGCAAGTCTACTTTTAGGTGCAACTGAATTGACAACTCAGTTGTTAAGGCTTATAAATGTTCTTTGACTTCCCTTGTGTCGAATCAATAAATTTGGGTTTTAGTTCCCTCGAAGACTGTTGCGATCCCCTATACTTGTGGGTCATCAGACGACGGCTATTCCCGGCGGCTGGAAAGCTAGGGTTCAGTCGGGTTCCTCTTCCAGGTAGAGAGTGACAGAGAGGGAGGGCGAGTGAGGGCAGGGGAAGAGGAGCACGTCTGTTTCGTGGCTTATCCCGTAGAGGAGACAGGCACACATGAGCTGGAATCCGGCGTCGGTGGGGAGGACACCGAGCTGCTCCTATTGGAAAAAGGAAGAAGACAAAGAAGGTTTTTTGAAACCCCCCTGGATTTTTCTGGAATGGCAGAATGGTCCTTTTCCAAAGAAAACAGAACTAAAAATCCATGTTTTTAGGGCCTTTTTTGCAAATATAAAAATTGAAAAAAAAAGTTTTGGAAACCTCAAAAAATTTCCAACCTCACCATGTTTTGGTTTTCCAAATTTGAAATTGTTTTGAGTTCAAATTTTGGGTGTTCACTTTAAGTATTTTTGGGCAAGTTCCATTAAAATTCAAATTCAAATTGGATGGTATTTTTCATGCATGCTATGACATGAACACAACACCACAAACAATAATTTAGCAAAAGTGGGATTGACGTGGGGATGACCCCTGGACCTGTCGGGTGAGCCTACCCAGTCCAAGGCCCAGGACCAAGGCCCATGGCAAGGCGTTGTTCCGATGTTCCAGAAGGCCCAATACAAGCCCACCCGCAAGACTTGCGGGTCAAGAAGGAAAACTCCTACCGACCTAGAACTAGGGTTTGTAACCCCCCCCCCCCCCCGGACACGGTTTGAGACCTGTCCATCTATAAAAGGCTAGGACAACCACCAACGGGGGATCCAATCTACTTTTCACCACCATAGCCATAAGCTCGAGACCAATCTCTCGGCTTGCGCACCCACCTTGTAGTCGATCTACCGATAATACAGATCCCTAGAGCAGGAGTAAGGGTTTTACCTCTACGAGGGCCCCGAACCTGGGTAAATTTGTGCCCCTGTTAGCCGACGATTGTCGCCAGCGCCTACTCGTTCTCTTAATCGAAACCCTACCGGATCATCCGAGGCACTTGTTGATATGAGTAATCGACAATTGGCACCGTCTGTGGGAACGGCGGGCGTTGGATCCACGGCGTCTTTGGCCTCATCTTCGCCAAACTTCAGCTGGAGCCCTGGATCATCGACTCCATTGGAGCCGATCCGCTTCGGGTCGCTCATCTACGTGCTCCACTCGCCGGAATCACGCCCGGTATTCAGCGAACTCGAGAAGAGCATCATCCTGACGTTCGGCAGCTTCCACTTTCGCGCCAGCAAGGCGGGAATCCTGCACTTCCCCGACCAGATCGGGATCGGCGAGTCGGACTCCGAATACGTCTCCAGCCCGGCGACCCTCAAGTCACAATCTGATGATGTTGGTCGCGACCTAGCGCCCAGCAGCGGCTCCATACGCCACAACACGCGCGATTTCCACACCATCGCGACTGAGAAACCCTCCAGATTCGGTGAAAGTCGTCGACCCACGCCTAGGACTCACGAGCCATATCTGGCCCAAGTCTGCATGGCAGGATCAACTGAACAACACGAAGAAACGGAGACAAGTAGAAAGGAGCAAGAGCGCATCAAAGTCTCGCGAGTCGCTTGGCTCAAAGTAAAGGCGACAGTACAATCTTGCCAACCGATGAAGATGAAGCTTCTCGAGAAGATCTGACGGCGTATCACTGCCACTTGGTGCGAACAGGTCGACTGATTGCAGAAGCCCGCAAGGATTTGGACATACGGAAGGAAGCGGCGGAAGCTTCAAGTGCGCGCTGCACAGCGCTCTCAAGGACCCAATCGACGGGTAGCCAACCCCCAAAGAAGAAATACGTCTCGAAGACTGCTCTCCTGGACCATGAGTCCCTCAGCGGGATCAGCAAATCCCTCGAGACATCCCTCATGCACGTCGACGAGGAGGGCAACATGCACCCGACAACCCCCGCCACGGCTCTCCTGGCAGCCGCCACATACTTATAGGCGCACAAGCCGCCTGAAAACGATCCCTGCGCGGAACAACATCAACAAGTTCAGAAAGGGCTAGGCATGTCAGCCGCAAGGACCGCCGCCCAGAACCGTAGGCATGCGACAACTCCAGAAGCTGACAAACCTCCTCGGGTGGACAAAATACCTCGCAGACGCAAGAGTACATCGCCTAAAAGAGGATATAAGGGATCGCCTCGCCGCTCCAGAGGAAAAGAAGCCAGGCGCCGTGGCGACAACCCACACAGCGATGACGACAGTCCACGAAACCGCGACAGCAGTCCGCGGAACCGCTCGCGACAACACAGCAGGGAGCCACGGCAATAGGATGATCGTGATCGGACTCAATATGACGCGCGCGAACACATCACGCAGAACAAGGTCGACAGAGCTTGAGCTTGCAGGAACCGCGCCCGATCTCTATCTACCTCCTCTGATGAGGAAGCCTGCGGCGCGATATGCTTCAGTTGCAGCATCCGCGAGGCGCCAATGCTCAAAAGATTCAAGCTCTCGACGGAGGTCCCAAAGTACGACAACTCGATAGAACCCAAGTCATGGCTCTCAGACTACCTTACCGCGGTGAAGTTCCAGCTTGGGAACAAGACAACAACCATGCAGTACCTAAACCTGCACCTCGTAGGCGCCCTCCGTAGTTGGCTCGAAGGAAGACCGCGCGCGTGTTACAGATCATGGGACGATCTCACCCGCGACTTCGGGAAAAACTTCCAAGGGACGTACAAACGACCAACAACTATCGTAGAGTTGCGAGCATGCAGGCAGAAAAGCGGAGAGTCCACCCGCGGGTATATCCAGAGATGGACCACACTCAAGAACACCGCGGAAAACATGTCGGAAAAAGTCGCGGTCGAGGCCTTCACCAAAGGCGCTCGGTGCGCCGCCTTCCGAGAAGAACTGGGACGATCTGCACCAAAGACAATCGGGGAGTTAATGGCGATTGCGGACAGATGGGCTAACAGCGAGGAGTCCTTGCGCAACGAAAAAGCTTCCTCGCCCGCGCCTGAAGAAGATCGCAGCGGCGATCGTCGGAGAAGGAAGAGAAAACACTACGACCAGGATGACCAATCAGAACTGGTGGCGGCGGAGTTCACGAGAAATAGCGACAGCGGATCCTGATGTCTACGCGCGCTTCTATTCTTGTAGACAGTGTTGGGCCTCCAAGTGCAGAGGTTTGTAGAACAACAAAAAGTTTCTCTTAAGTGGATCACCCAAGGTTTATCGAACTCAGGGAGGTAGAGGTCAAAGATATCCCTCTCAAGCAACCCTGCAATTAAGATACAAGAAGTCTCTTGTGTCCCCAACACACCCAATATACTTGTCAGGTATATAGGTGCAATAGTTCGGTGAAGAGATTGTGAAATACGAGTAATATGGATGGTTATAAGTAATAATAGCAATCTGAAATAAATATGGCAGCAAGCAAACATGTAGCAGAACAGGCGGAAAGCGGTGTTTCAATGCTTGGAAACAAGGCCTAGGGATCCTAGTTTCACTAGTGGACACTCTCAATAATGATCACATAATTGAATAACTAAATATCTTCTCTTCACTATGCTACTCTTAACCCTCTCCGGTTGGATAACGAACACTAATCATTGCGTAGGCTGCAAAAAACATTCCTTAAAGTAAGCATTCCCATGTCTAGTTAACCCCATGCTCTCACTATGAGCGCCCTAGAAGGTACTAGACAAACACCACAATTCATAAAGGAGATACACACGATGTGCACACTGTCACCTTCACACCGCGGGACAAGGTGACTCCAAATTTCATATTAATAAAACACTTGAGTAGCACAAGATGAAGAGTAACATCTACTTATTCAACTAGATTACAAAGCTCACGATCACATATAGATCACACCATGGGAGAGACAGATGAACCATATAGCTACCGGTAAAGCCCTCAACCTCGGGGGAGAACTACTCCCTCCTCATCATAGGAGACAGCAACGGCGATGGAGATGGCGGTGGAGTCGACGGAGATGGCTCCGGGGGCACTTCCCCGTCCCGGCAGGGTGCCAGAACAGAGATCTGTCCCCCGAAACTTGTCGGCGGCGGCGGCGAAGCTACGGATGTATTTTGTGGAAAAGATCGATTCTCCTAGGGTTTATGCATCAGGGAGTATATATAGGCGAAAGGGCGATTCCGGGGGGTGGCTAGGTGGCGCGGCCAGGGGTGGTGGCGCCAACCTATGGTGTGGCCCCCCTCTAGGGCTCTTCTGGACTTCTGGATGCTGTCGGGGCTTCTAAGACTTCTGACTTTCGAATCGTCCAATTCCGAGAATATTTCTAGAACAACTTTTCTGAAACTAAAAACAGCGGAAAACAGGAATTGGCTCTGTGGCATTTTGTCAATAGGTTAGTCCCGGGAAATCGATAAAAATGACATAAAGTGTAAGGAAAACATGTGGGAAATAACATGAAAACAACATGGAACATCAAAAATTAAGGATACGTTTATGACGTAGTAAGCATCCCCAAGCTTAGTTCCTACTCGTCCTCGAGAAGGTAAACGATAAAGCAAAATAATTTCTGAGGTGACATGCTGATGTCTACGCACGCTTCTATTCTTGTAGAAAGTGTTGGGCCTCCAAGTGCAGAGGTTTGTAGAACAGCAGCAAGTTTCCCTTAAGTGGATTACCCAAGGTTTATCGAACTCAGGGAGGTAGAGGTCAAAGATATCCCTCTCAAGCAACCCTGCAATCAAGATACAAGAAGTCTCTTGTGTCCCCAACACACCCAATATACTTGTCAGGTATATAGGTGCACTAGTTCGGCGAAGAGAGAGTAAGATGCAAGTAATATGGATGATAATAAGTGATAAGAACAATCTGAAATAAAAATGGCAGCAAGCAAACATGTAGCAGAACAGGCGGAACACGGTGTTTCAATGCTTGGAAATAAGGCCTAGGGCTCCTACTTTCACTAGTGGACACTCTCAAAAATGATCACATAATTGAATGCGTAATATCATTTCTTCACTATGCTACTCCGAACCACTCTCCGGTCGAATAACGAACACTAATCATTGCGTAGGGCTGTAACAACACTCCTCAAGTCTATATTCCCTCTCTAGGGCACCCCAATGTCACTACGAGCGCCATAAATTAGTAAACAAACGCCACAATTTCATAGCTTCACCTTCCAACACAAGATATAAATATCATGATAAACCACACGAAGCACACACTGTCACCTTTGCCCCATTATCGAAGTGTTTACGGAGATAACAAAACCACTTGAGTAGCATAACAAATAAGATCAATCTACATATTCAACTAGATTACAAAGCTCATGATCACATAAAGATCACACCATTGGATAGAGAGATGAACCACATAGCAACCGGTAAAGCCCTCAGCCTCGGGGGAGAACTACTCCCTCCTCATCATAGGAGACATCAACGGTGATGGAGATGGCGGTGGAGTCGAAGGAGATGGTTTCCGGGGGCACTTCCCCGTCCCGGCAGGGTGCCATAACAGAGATCTGTCCCCCGAAACTTGTCAGCGGCGGCGGCGGAGCAACAGATGTATTTTGTGGAAAAGGTCGATTCTCCTAGGGTTTATGCATCGGGGACTATATATGGGCAAAAGGGCGATGCCGGGAGGTGGACAGGGGGCCCACACTCCTAGGTGGCGCGGCCAGGTGGACCCGCGTGAAAGGACATGGTCCTAAATCTTGTTTTCGGTGTTTGATCACAACATGTGGAAGGTCTAATGGTTTCCCTAAGTTTACTCAGAGCCTATCATGGATAAAATGCAATCATATATCTCCTTGGACACTCATACGATGGATAGCAAAAATGGAGAGGAGAAAGGAAGAAAAGAGACAAGAAGAGAAGAGGAGAAAACAGGGGGTCGGCCTCCCTGGCCGGCTTGGCCGGGCTGGTCGGGCTGTGCCCCGGCCCCAGCTCCCCTCCACGCCGGCCCCAGGCTAGACCCTAGGCCGGGCGGCTCGGGCGGGTCCCCGACCCCAGCCTCTCCTCCACGCCGGCCTGGCCGGGCTAGGCGCTGCCCCGGCCTCCCTGTCCGCCCACGCCGGCCCCACGCCGGGGTGGGAAGGGGCGCCCGGCCCCTGTCCGGCCGCCATGCCGGCCCCACCTGGCCCCTAGGCCGGGGTGGGATTTGGACCGCGGCTGGATGCCCCTGGCCGGCCCCTTAGGCCGGGGTGGGCTGCAGAGTGGGGGGATCCCCAACGATCGTTTTCTCGCCCCCGGTATAAAAGGAGGGGTTCTTCCTCCTTTAGAACTTGTCAATTACATTCACTCTCTCTCCACCATTGATTGACCAAGCTCAAGCTCAAGCAACTCCTCAAATCCCCAACCAAAGCTCGTGATACTTTGGGATTTGAAGGAGACACCACCGATCTAGAACTCCACCGAGTCGATTAGAAATCCACCCACTCATCCCTTAGGGATCTTGTTATTCTTAGTTCATCGGAGCCAAGAATCTTGTTGCTCTTAGCTCATCGAAGCTCGAAGCCTTGTTGATATCCCTGGAGCTATTGTGCTTGTGGATCTTGTTTCTCGGAGTCTTGGTGGCTCTCGGCATTCGGTGAGGACCCTCCAATCTCGTGGAGTGTGCCTCATCCTTGTAAAGGTTCTAGTTGTCAACCTCAACGGAAACATAGTGATTCGAGCCTATCCACATCGGTGGAAGGACTCGAAGGAGATATGGTGTGCCATTTGAGGGCTACTCAGTGTTCCACTTTGGTGGCACCGCACCGCTCCAACGGAGATTAGCTTCCATTGGGAAGTAAACTTCGGGACAAATCTCCACGACATTATGTTCGGTTATTCCTCAACCTACCTTTACTAGTTACTACTAGCTTAGTCGTATATTCACCTTGTGCTAGTTGTACTTGCTCAACATATAGGATTGTTCACCTAGTTGCATAATCTAGATAATATATATTTGAGCATTACCTTGTTAACTTGAAAAAGAAGCTAAAATTTGTAGTTAACCTATTCACCCCCCCCCCCTCTAGTTAACCTCTCGATCATTCAATTGGTATCAGAGCCTCGTCTCTTTATATAGGGCTTTACCGCCTAAAGAGGAGGAAAGGATGGCTAATGATCCCATCACCATGGAGGGGATTCAAAAGCTAATCCAAGCTATGATTGATAGTTCCGAGAAAAAGATGAAGGGACTAATAAAAGAATTGACATCCCCATCTAATCAACCTAGAGAGAATGTTACCTTAGATGAACATGGAAACCCCATTCCAACTAAGAAAGGAACCGCAACATCTTCACCTCTAAATGGTAGTGGTGGAAATTCCTTTGGCTATGCTTATACAATGCTCCTAATGTTCAACATCCACATGTTAATCATCTTGGTCCACCTCCTATGGTGGATCGTCATCGTTTTACTAATTGGAAAGCTTCCATGAAGTCTTACATGTGCAGCTCTTCAATGCAAATATGGAGAATTGTTGAAAAAAGGATATGAGCCAAAGGATCCCGTGAACTTAAGCTCAAGTAACATCATAGATGAGAAACTCAACGCTCATGCTTTGCACATGTTGGAGAGGGCAATGGAAAAGGAAGGATTTGAGCACATCCGGTCCTTCACAAGTGCAAAGAAAGCATATGATTGCCTTGTTGATATGTTTGATGGCAACGTCAACCTCCAACGATCCAAGAAGTCAATCATTCAAAGACAAGTTGAACATTTTCACTTGAGTGATGGAGAGAACATAGAAGACATGTTTAGAAGACTCAAGGCTCTCGTAAATGATATGAGAGATTGTGGATTCATGGATTGTACGGAGAATTGGGTCAAGGAGAAATTTCTACTCACCTTGATGCCATACAATGAAAACATGGTGATGAATGTACAAGAAAGGGCCGATTACTTGGACGTATCCCCCAATGATTTTTTGGGTCTCTTTATCACCCTAATAGTCATGAAGCAAACCTCCGATGATGTCATGGCCAGTGTAAACGGAATGAAGAGACCCTCTCTTGCCTTGTAGGCCAAGGCCATTCCCCATGAAGAAAATGACTCAAGTGATGATGGTGGATCTACTCATGAGGTCTCCGAGAAAGAGATGAAGACATCACATGAAGAATGTTTGGCTCTTGCTCAACAAACCTGGTGGAAGAAGGGAGACTTTAGATCCAATGCCACCAAGAATAAAGGGAAGGAAGTCTCAAGCATAAAGAAAGCAAGAACTTGCTTCAATTGTGGAGATTCTGAGCACTTTTTTGCCGAGTGCCCCTTCAAGAGTAGAATTGAAAATGGTGGAAGACTCATCAAGAAATCCACTTTCATTCCCAAGTACAAGAACTTCATCAAGAGAGGCCCTCCTAGGGCATTGATTGAAAAAGAAGTTGAGTACACATCCGGTGGCGAAGAGAGCGACGATGAAGGCGAACAAGTAGGTATGGTGGCCATGGCTAGGGGCGTTGTACCTCCTAACTTAAGCTCTCTCTTCTCCAACCCAAATGACAACAAGGGTTCTTCGAGTCACAAGTGCTTCATGGCCAAGGGTATATCCCCAAAGGTGATCCCTACACTTAAACTTGCAAACTCCTTCACTATTAAATTGTGTCGAGGAAGACCCCTTGATAAACTTTGTGGGAAAACTAGAAGGAGAAACTAAATCTATCTTTGTCTCTCTCATGGATCAATTAAGTGAGGCACATGGCCTCATTGATGAACATGAGGAGAGAATAATGTTACTTGAAAAGTTTGCTCGTGATGATGCTAGTAAAATTGAGGAGCTTGAGAATGCTCTAGATGAATCACATTGCTTTAGAGAAAGCATATAGGAAACCTTTGCAATTGACATAGCTAAAGTAAAACATGATTGTGAACATGCTTTTGCTAAGGTAACGATATTCATGGCCTTAAATGATGCAACTAACCAAGGTTAAAATGAACTCATTAAGGATTTTTATAAGCTTAAAATTTATTATCGAACAATTTCAAATGAGCTCAAAACCTTAAAAGGGGTAAAAATTGTGAATGAAAACTCTTGTGTTACTAACCCTTTGTGTGTCAAGGCAACTCTCATTGAGGAGAACAATATGTTGAAGGGGCAACTCAACAAAGGTCTTGCGACATGCATTCATGGGCAAAAGAACCTTAATGATCTTTTGAGTAATCATAAGAGAGTTATTGGCATGGAAGGCCTTGGTTTTGGTTCCACTTCCAAGGTGGCTTACAAGAAGAAGTCAACTCCCTCCACTAACTCTATTGTTTTTGTGAAGGAGGGGGAGTTGGCTAATGATGAAGATGAGTTTGGTATTATTGCTAAGAGTATTGTTCCTAGGAACACTACTACTCACAACAACTTTGCGGGAAAATATAACCCATCTTATGTGCTTCTTAAATCTATTGATGGTCATGTTTATGCAAAATATGTTGGCACCTCACAGGGTGATGATTACAAGCATGCTGTTTGGTTTCCTAAGACCCTTGTGACTAACAAAAAAGGACCCATCCAAAAATGGGTACCTAAGACAAGAAGTTGACTCATTGTAGGGTTGTATTTCCGGTGGAACATCATGGATGATTGATAGTGGTTGTTCTGCACACATGACCGGAAGCAAAAAGTGTTAGATGATTTGAAACTCCAACTTCTCAAATTTTCTCATGTAACTATTGGTGATCGCTCACAACTTAAGGTATTGGGACATGGCAAGGTGGTCATTTCTCCGGATTCATCCATTGAGAAAGTCCTCCTTGTTGAGTCCCTTGGCTATAATCTTCTTTCCGTCTTGCAACTTTGTGAATGCAATTTTACATGTGTATTTGGGCGTCATCACGTTCTTTTCCTTCACACTATTTCTCTTAAAGTAGAATTTGTTAGATTTGTGGAAAACGGTATGTATATAGTGGATTTCTCGAAAGAAACTACACATATCGCCACATGTCTAATGGCTAAATCCGACGTGGGGTGGCTTTGGCATCGCCTCTTAGGCCACGTCGGTATGAGAAATCTACAAACTCTTGTGAAGGGTGAGCATGTGGTAGGACTAACAAGTGTGAATTTTCCAAAGATCGTCCTTGTAGCTCTTGTATTGCCGGAAAGATGCATGAGAAGAATCACCCCAAGAAATCAATCATCTCCACAACAAGGCCCTTTGAGCTTATTCACTTGGATCTATTTGGGCCTCCAACATATGATAGTATTGGGGGCAAAAAGTATTGTTTGGTGATTGCTGATGATTATACAAGATACACTTGGTTTTTCTATATCAAAAAGAAAAGTGAGACTCAAGAAAGATTCATAACTTGGGCCACAGAAGTGCAACGCCAATATGAAACCAAGATCTTGTATATTAGGAGTGACAATGGGTCCGAGTTCAAGAACTACACCATGTATGAATTCTTGAGTGAAGAGGGGATAAGACATCAATATTCCACTGCGTACACCCCTCAACAAAATGGTGTAGCGGAGAGGAAGAATCACACACTTATTGATATGGAAAGAACTATGATGGCCGAGTTCAAATCCCCATATAACTTTTGGGCCAAAACCATCAACACCGCTTGTCATCTATCTAACCGATTCTTCCTTCGTCCGATGATTGGCATGACTGCATATGAACTCCTAACCGGTAACAAACCCAACCTCAAATATCTTCGAGTTTTTGGGTGCAAATGTCAAGTTTACATTAAAGGAACTAGATTGTCTAAGTTTGATCCTAGAACTTTTGAAGGTATATTTGTTGGTTACGCCACGAACTCTCACACTTATAGAGTCTACAACATATCCTCCGGGTGTGTTGAAGAATCTATGAATGTGGAATTTCATGAGGATAACGGCTCCCAAGTGGAGCAAATTGATTGTGATGATGTAGGTGATGAACCGTCCTCCATAGGAAGAATGGGTATAGGTCCACTTATACCCATTGAGGGACACCTTGTGGAAAATGAGGATGGGTCTAGCTGTACGCAAGTGGAGCCCTCTACATCAACCACCAATCAAATGGTAGACCAAGAACAAGAACAAGACTTTCAAGTGGATACCACTCATCAAGAAAGTGATCAAGGTCCACCCAATGATAATGGTGGAAATGACCTTGGTGATTCGTCACTAAGAACTCCACTCCGGATGGACAATGGTCTTGATGAAGGAAATGATGAGGATATTCCCCCCAATGAGAATCCCGATGATGCAGTAGTTCGTATCACGGCTCGTCAAGCATCAATATTGCAACAAAAGTCACTTTACCAAAAGAATATTATTGGTGGCTTGGGAAGAAGTGTCTCCACTCGTTGTAACACCTGGGGTGTTACCCTAATAGGAAGTGTTTGTTTTCTTTTTTGCTTGCATCACATGCATCACATATGCATTTGCATCCTGTTTTCAAAACCACTGAAAAATTCAAACCCAATTTTAAACTTTCACACCTGTCTAAAAATTCCAATTGAAAGTTGCAATTAAACCACTCATTTGTTTTTCAAAAACAAGTTTGAAGTTGATTTATTCAAATGGCTTGTTAATAAAAAAAAATTCCCTTTTGCTGAAAACCCTAGTGGTAATTTCAAAATTCAAATCAAATCAATCCTATGTGGCATATTTCCAATGGGAGTGTAAAAGTTAAAATCTTGCAAATAAATTAACTTTAATAATGTTTGCATAATTGCTTGCACCTATTAAATAAAATTTGTTTATTTCCAAACTTCCAAAACCAAACCCTATGTGAAAAATCACCTAACAATTTAATATCCAATTAATAATTTCAAATTGTTGAAAATATTTTAAACCACCTTGTTGTTGCTGTTTTGCAAACCAGATAAAAACAGTTATAAACCCCCCCCCCCCAAATTCTATTTCTATTTCCTTTTTCATCCTTTCCAAAAATTGTTCATAAGGAAAAACAAACAAAAAAATAGAAGGAGAAGGGTGAGCTGAGAAGGGCAGCCCACCCCATCCCTTTTATTTCTCCCCCAAGCCCATCTCTTCTAGCCCACCACCTCCTATCTGTTGTCGTCTTCCTCCTAGCAGTCGTCAGCAACTGTACGATCACAGTCTCCACCACCCGATCCTTCTCCCCCCCCCCTCCGATGCTGCTCCGTACCAAGCTCTAGCCCCAATAAAACAGCCACCCTCCCCTCAGCCTAGCCCTAACCCTAGAGCCCCCTCCTTCCCCATCGCCGCCATCTTCCATCTCCTCCCTCTCTCTGAACTTCTCGCTTCTGAACCCCAACCGAGCACACCACCCCACTTCCTCCCCATAGCTCCGATCGCCACAGCCACCTCGAGGAGCAACTGGGGCCGGGAATGGAACCGCGGCGATCCCCTGAAGCTCCCCGTCCCCTCGCCGTCTGCTGGGAACCGCTGTGGTGGCCGCGCCGTCGCCGGCAAGGACTCCCCGGGACTGCACGTCGACAGCACCTCCTCGACCTGAAACCGAGGTGAGCAGCGCCCACCTCCTGTCCTTCCCTCTCGACCACCGCACCCACGCATCCACGCCCCCCACCTGCACGCCACCACGTTGCCTTCTGCACCACGGGTTCGTGGTCATCGCCGATTCCCTCCGTCGTGGCCACTGTCGAGCACGTCGTCCGTCAGTTTCGTCAGGGAAGCAAAAGCCTGGCCTTTTTGTCTGAAAACGAAACACTTCTGTATCTGAACCAAAAACAGCCGCAGTAGCGTAGTGGTTGCTCTTCCGTGCGCGCGTGAGGGAGCTCCTGGGTTCGATCCCCAGGGGGCGCACCCTTTTCCCTTTTATTTTCCCATCGCGCGCGCGGCCCACCCGTCATAGACCCATGCTGCCACCTCAGCCCGCACCCGCCTCGTTGGCACGCCAGCAGGGCTTGGCCCACAGGTCAGTGGCACGGGCTAGCCTACAGTGCGGTAACAAAAAAATATTCCTGCACGTTTCTTTTTAAAACAGGTCCTTTAAAATTGCAGTTTAGTCCTCAAAATTAAAACCTTAATAACTTTTCATCTATAACTCCAAATAATAAAATCTAAATATGTTTGTTGATCTAAATTAAATTGTCTATCCAATTAAACCAATTGTGTACTGTTTTGAAATTTCCAAATGCAATTCAAATTTGAATTCAAATAATTCAATTGCCATTTGCTAAAATTCATAACTAATTCATTCTTAATCCAATAAATGCAAATAAAATATGTTTTCCATGCTATTTCAAATAACCTTTTCAAATATAAATTTTGTTTCATGATTTGAATAATTTAAATTGACTAAATAATTTAATCCTTGTTTAATTCATTTAAATTTTGCTAAAATCATAACTTACTCAAAATAAAATATTTTTGAACATGCAAAATATGTTTTCAAACCATCAAAGTCTAAAATTTTCAAATGTGAATTTGAATTTATGTTTTGAACAAATAAAATTCAAATACAAATTCATGCTTGTTTTAAATTCATTTAACACTTGTTTAATCTTGTTTAATTCATAATTAAATCATTGTAATTCCTTTTTCAATAATTGAAACATGTAATCCACCTAAAATTTTGTGCTCTAATCAAATATGAACTTTGTTATCTGTTTTGAACAATTTAACTTGATGAAAACAACCAAATGCTTGTGTGACACCTTTAAGTAACCAAAATTCCCAAAACTTAATAAGTGAATTTCAAAATGGGTAAACCTTATTTCCAATTGGTTCTATTGTTGTTATTTTGTTGTTTTACTCATCCATGCATCATACTAAACCACTTTCACCTGATGATTAGTTGGAAAACAATTGTTTCAACCATAATTCATGGGCTTTGCATATGCAACTCAAATTGCATATGGGTCCATTTAAATATGTTTATCTTGTCAACTAGTTCACCTTGATGCATCTTTAAACTTGTCATGCATCCATATCTTGATCATGCTGGATCTTTTGCCGTAGTAGTAATTGTTGCATCCGGTGTTTGTTCGAGGTTCATTGCTTCTTCCCGGATAGGACGTTGAGATGATGTGAGCAACAACAAGTTCTGCTACCTTGATGGATTCCAGGAAAGTATACTCACTTGCTGCCATATGGCTGCCTTTCATCACTTGTTACCGATTCTTTCCGTTGTTTGTATTCTAGCCTGTTGATACGATGCTGGTGTCTCGATCCTATTATATGTTTACCTTGTAGCCATGATATAGCCTTTCCTTCCACTTCCTATTAACTGTTGATTGTTTACCTCGTTGGCCTTTGTGTCGTAGCTGCATGCTTAGGGTTGCTTCTGCTCGAGTCTGTTGTCGGTTACTTCTTTTACTATTATTATTGTACCGGGGGCTCGATGTTAATCAATCAATCCTGTTAATGCTAATGGTAATAATAATTTGATGATAAGGCACCGGCAGGAGGCCCTAAGTGGTTTTGAGGCCTGCTAGTGTTGACCCTAATAGGAAAAGGGTCTTGTCTACTGATCCATGATGAGCGCACTACCCGCATGTGGGAAGCGAGTATGGGCGCCCCCCTCAATTTGACTCGATTCGCATCTCGTCCAAATCGCCTCATTTAGTTCGGGTTTTCCATTTGCTGCATGCATGATCTTGCGAGCCCTTGGTACCCGGGTGGAACTTTCGTAGTCGGCATATAGGGGGGCACGTTCTTAGAGTGCTATGAGGGTCCATTTTCTTCTGGGCTCGATTAGCCGTGCGCCAAAGGTGCTTTGGGCTTGATGCGAAGAAGAGTTGAGTTGTGTTGAGTACCTCGCTTGGTGGGTTGATCCCCCGTCTGGCGGGTTATTCTTACGTGTACGGCCAAATTGGTGCAACCCTGCAGGGATAATCTTCTCGAGAAGCCGTGTTTTCCGCGGTTATGGATTACTTGGTGAAAGTACTGGCTAACAAGTACTCAGGACAACTTAAACCTAATGATTAACAACCTTACACCCAATGATTAACAACTTGACTAGTAATAGGCTTATTGACACAATAATCTGAACCATCATTAAGTCAACTGTGTGAGTTATCCTCGGATTGCTTCTTTGGATAAAGGGGCGAGATCCAGGATGGGTTTGTTTGAAGTTATCTTTCAGTGGGTTACAATACTCGATCTTATCTCTTTCTGTTAGCCGGAAGTTGTAGTACCTCTCTGTAGTTGGTTAGAGCACCCCGCTGCCGCTTATTTGCAATAATCTCTTCCTTCCTGTTGATCCCAAAGTATTTGTATCTTGTGATGACTGGCTATGCCGGTATCTTGTGAGTATGGTTTATCCACTTGCCAGTACTTAACCGTACTGACCCACGAATCTTTTCGTGGCTGCATATTCAACATTGCAGTCAACAGGTTTGAAGTCTGACGACGTTAGCTTGGGAATCCCTCCGGCTTGGCCTGGGCAGGGATCGGACGCTCTCGGTTATCTTCAGGACTCTTAGTCCAATTTGTATCTTGTCCGTAGCCGGACGATATGTTGTTTCTTCCGCTGTTATTTGGATCTTTGTATTGTATCAGTTGTATCCCTGGCTCGTTTGAGTCATCTTGTAAATCTCTTTTCTGTTGTTGTTGTGGATTATTCGTGAACTATTGTAATGTTATCACAAGTGGCAACCTGGAATCGGTTATTATGTGGATTTTGGCGGGAATGCTGAAATCTGCATAGTGCCCGATCTCGGGGCGTCACACTCGTGGACAAGTACTCAAGTTTTGTGGTATTCATTCATATGTCTCTCATGTTGAACCTATTAAAGTGTATGATGCTCTTGAATATGAAGATTGGGTTCAAGCCATGCATGAAGAGCTCCATAATTTTGAGAGAAACAAAGTATGGTCACTAGTGGAAAGACCCAAGGATCATAATATCATTGGAAAAAATGGGTGTTCAAAAACAAGCAAGATTCTCATGGGCAAGTGATTCGCAACAAGGCTCGATTGGTTGCTCAAGGCTACTCTCAAGTTGAAGGACTTGACTACGGTGAAACTTTCGCTCCCGTAGCTAGAATTGAATCCATTCGTATATTACTTGCATTTGCCACTAGTCATGACTTCATCTTGCATCAAATGGACGTTAAAAGTGCTTTTCTAAATGGTCCTCTAAATGAAATGGTATATGTTAAACAACCTCCGGGGTTCGAGGATCCCAAGTATCCTAACCATGTCTACTTCCTCCATAAGGCGTTGTATGGCCTCAAACAATCCCCACGTGCTTGGTATGATCATTTAAAGGAGTTCTTAGTGGATCGTGGTTTCGTACTTGGGGTAATTGATCCCACACTCTTTACCAAAAGTGTAGATGTACATTTCTTTGTATGTCAAGTATATGTTGATGATATTATATTTGGATCTTCTAACGTGAGTTTTGTAGACCAATTTTCCAAACCAATGACAAGTAAATTTGAGATGTCTATGATGGGAGAATTAAAGTTCTTTCTAGGTTTTGAGATCAAGCAACATCATGAAGGGACTTTTATTTGTCAAGCAAAATATATTCAAGACATGCTCAAGAAATTTGATATGAACAATGCCAAACCATTACCTTATCCAATGCCAACAACCGTGAATCTTACTATAGATCACGAAGGTATACCGGTAGATCCAAAACTTTATCGCTCTATCATTGGATATTTGCTTTATCTTTGTGCATCTAGACCGGATATTATGTTTAGTGTGGGTTTGTGTGCAAGATTCAATCTAACCCCAAGGAAAGCCATATGATTGCGGTCAAAAGGATTCTTAGATATTTTGTTTACACTCCTACACATGTTCTTTGGTAGCCATCAAACACAACTTTTGATCTTGTGGGATATTCGGATGCGGAATGGGGAGGTGACAAAGTGGATAGAAAATCAACCTCGGGTGCTTGCCAATTCCTTGGTAGGTCACTCGTATGTTGGTCTTCCAAGAAACAAAATTGTATTGCCACCTCCTCTACGGAAACGGAGTATATTTCCGCCGCTAGTTGTTGCTCTCAATTCTTATGGATGAGGCAATGTCTTAAGGATTTTGGAGTTGAGATTAAGACAATGCCTATTTTTTGTGACAATGAGAGTGCTATAAATATTGGTCACAATCTGGTACTTCATGACAAGACCAAGCATATTGAGATTCGGTATCATTTTATTCGGGATCATGTGGTCAATGGAGATATCTCACTTTCCTATGTCAACACCAAAGATCAACTTGCCGACATCCTTACAAATCCTCTAGATGTGAAGAGATTCAAGGAATTGAGGAGTGATCTCAATGTCGTATGTGCAAGCAACTTTAGTTGATTGAAAATCTAGCATACACACCCCTACTAGACTCTTATTTGGATTCTAGATGTACGCATAGACATAGGGGGAGTGTAGCTCAATCAATGAGCCAACACTACCTCTACAATGCATAAATAAACAAATCATGCATAATGGCCATTTCAAATGACATAATGTGCTTCAATGACGAGTCTCGACAATGCATCCAAGATATATCTTCGTGGTGTCATATCGAACATACTCATACATGGTGGCTAAGGCCACCGCCCAAAAATTTGGTTGGTTTTCATATTGATGAGACATTTTGTGCTTCACTCATATGCATTTCCGTTCTTCACATTTCATATTGCATCTAATGTTGCTTAATAAATCTTTTACCTTTCTCCATTGGATGCAAATGAAAATCATCATACTCATTTTATTTGTGCACATGGTCAAGTAAAACTTGCTACATAAAAGTATGGTGTGCTAGAAACAAACATATGAAAATTTATTGTTATAACACTATTCTAAAAAAAATTATTCAAAAAGGGGGGAAACAAAAAAAAACTGAAAACCGGCCTGGCCGGCCGGCTGCCCTTCCCTGCGCCCGCTCCCGCTCCACACCCGCGCTGGCCCCAGGCCGGGGCCTAGGCCGGCCTGCTCGGCCACCTGCCCGGCCTCGCCTGCCGCCGCGCCGGCCCAGGCCGGGGTGCTCGGCCACCCGCCCGGCCCCGCCACCCCCACGCCGGCCTGGCCGGCTCCCCAGGCCGGGGAGCGCGCTGCACACACCCATGCACACAACCGCCCCCACCCCCGCACGACCCCATCCCCACTTCCCCTTCTTCCTCCCACCAACCCCCACCATTGGAGACCCTCATGGAGCTCTCATCCCCCCTCCCCCCACACCCTAGCCCACCCCTACCACTCAAATTCACGGATCTGCGCGCCCTCGTCCTTCTCCACACTCTCCTCCCCACGGATTTATCTTTGGTGCACTATTGGGGGAGATCGGCCCACTTGTTTTTTTGTGCAATTTTTTTTGGAAGATGGCCACCAACTCGGCTAATCTCTTGGGCCTTTACTATCTACCGTGTTTATGTTCTTACGCTCTATCGGTCTACTAGTTTGGTTCATTGATTTAGGGTGTAAATTTTTTCCCTAGTGTTCATGCTAGATTTCACACCGTTCACATGCCACACTAGCCCTACCCTAGATTCATTACCTTCATCTAGTGTCCTCCTCACGATGTAGTCTCGTAGCACAATTTTTTTTACTATGCCATGTTATTGTGCTCACTTGCCATGCTATGACAATTCACACTTTCTACTCTCGTAGTATCATGCTAAATAAAAATAAAATATAATAATAATAATAAAAACAAACACATCACACAACCATGTTCTTTACTTCACACCATGCTATGATGTAGTTAGTTTTTACTCACTCGTTGATTATTGCTTCCCACCCATAATAATGGAATATTTTTTTACTTAATTCAACAACGACCATGTGCACTTAACCATAATTGTCCATATCCATGCATCATCTCTCTCAGGTGATTCTGATGCACACCGTAATCTTCGTCCTCGCAAGAAAAGTGATGCTGCTGTCACGGGCTCTACTCCTCGACAGGGTTCTTCCATTCCTGTCAATCCAGATGAGCCCGTCGTCAAGAATTGGGGTGGTCTGAGTACCACGGATTTTTAGGAGGCTCGGTTGAAGTTCAACCCATATGCGTTTGGTCAGAGTACTTGTGCTGACCCACGGTTTTTCTGCAAGATGCATCAGGTCATGCATGAGTTCATCCTTGGCAAACTCCAGAACAGCTATGTGGATCACCACTTCTTTGATGTGGTTGTTGCCCGCACGCATTGGTCCGGGGTCATGGAGCTTATGGATTTTCACGGTTTCACTCCTCTCATGGGTGCTAACAATGCTCACCCATTTTCCCCTGAGTTGCTGAAGGAGTTCTATGCCATTGTTTTCTTCTCCACTACGGGTCCTTGTACTTTGACTTGGATGAGTGGTGGTGTTCTGTGAACTGCTACCATGGAGGAGTTTGGTACTCTTATTGGTGTTCCACCAATCATCTTTACTCATCATAGCCACATTCGCATTCATGGTGATCCAAAGAATATTATGAAGGCTAAGGATGGTCTGCATCACTGCTACCCAGAAGGTACCGGATGTCAACACTATCCCAAGGTCAAGTATTTCTCTGAGATTTGGTACATTGTCCACACAATTCTACTGAACACTATCAATGTCAAGTTTGGTGAGAAGGGTGAGGTCCGCAAGTGGTTGATCGATCTTCTCTTTCACATCGGCACTGCTATGAGTCACAACAAGAAATTGGACATTTTGGATTTCATGTGGCATGAGATGAGGACCGTGGTTCGTGACAAGAGGTTACCCATCTATGGCTCCTACCTTCAGATCCTCATTGAGTCCAAGATCCCAGTTGGTCTTGTCAACAACAATGCCAAGGTGACTCCTAAGCTGTATGTTCTTATCTCGGAGGCTGAGGCCGAGTTAGCTGCTGCTCAACGCCCTAAGCGTACCTGCACACTGTCCTCAACGCCTAGTACCTCTCAGGGTGTCCGCCGTTCACCTTCTCCAGCTCCTACTGGCCCTGCTCCTGACACTTTCAGCATTAAGAGGGCACTTCAGAAGATGAACTGCTTCTTCATTGACAAGCAGTAGCAGGATTATTAGGCCTATAGCAATGGCAAGGCCTCTCGTCGCAATCAGCGGGCCATCATGACAGCCCTTCAGGTCCCACTCAGCTCTTCTAGCTCAAATAAGATTCCAGAGGACCGGTGGAAGTCCCAGCACACCTACTGGCTTGGCGATGACGCTAGCTCTCTTGGCTCCTTTGCGGCCACCTACACTGCTACAGCTAGCTCTAGCCAGGCTCCTCCCGAGGATGTTCTCGCGGCGGATGATGAGATGGAAGATGACAAGTGATTGGACTTGCATCATTTTCTCCCTTTTTGGTGTCTGATGCCAAGGGGGAGAAATACTCACGCATTGCATTGCATTTCATGCATCCATTTGTGTTTTATCCTTGCTATTATTTTCCTTGATCTTAGTTGATGCTACTATTTTTGTGGTTTGTTGAACCTTGGTACGATTGTAAGACTATGTCTCTATTTACTCATCGTACTATCTATCTATCTATCTATTATGCGATGTGATATTTGATGTGTTGAAGATCATAGCAAGGCCATTATATTATCTATCTACTCACTAATTGATGTGATGAAGCCATAATGAGGTTATTCTTTATCCATCTACCACTATGAGAAGAATGCTATGGTGAGATCTATCTTGTGAACAATACAATCACTGATCTATAGATAACATTATGTCTATGCATGAATACTCAATTTTAGTTCAAAGTTGTGTTCAACAAACACTTTGCCTATACATGTGCATCTTTAGTGTTAAATTATGTTTGGATAATCTTCACACTCCACATAGGTATATCATGATAACATCACATACCCTATTGTCCTATAAAACATAGTGTGAAAAGAGAATTATGTTCGTTGCACTCCATATGTTCATCAAATATATATGTCTCATGGTTGGGCACACAAATAGGGGGAGTACCACTATAATTTTTGTCCCTTTGCAAATAGCCATGATAAATTGTCCTTTATGCAAATCCGTAAGTTGTCATCAAACATCAAAAAGGGGGAGATTGAAAGGACATGTTCCTAAATCTTGTTTTCGGTGTTTGATCACAACATATGGAAGGTCTAATGGTTTCCCTAAGTTTACTCAGAGCCTATCATGGATAAAATGCAATCATATATCTCCTTGGACACTCATACGATGGATAGCAAAAATGGAGAAAAGATTAGGAGAAAGGAAGAAAAGAGACAAGAAGAGAAGAGGAGAAAACAGGGGGCCGGCCTTCCTGGCCGGCCTGGTCGGGCCCCTAGGCCGGGCTGGTCGGGCTGTGCCCCGGCCCTAGCTCCCCTCCACGCCGGCCCCAGTCCGGACCCCAAGCCGGGCGGCTCGGGCGGGTCCCCGACCCTAGCCTCTCCTCCACGCCGGCCTGGCCAGGCTCCCAGGCCGGGCTAGGCGCTGCCCCGGCCTCCCTCTTCGCCCACGCCGGCCCCAGGCCGGGCCAACCCAGGCCGGGGTGGGAAGGGGCTCCCGGCCTCTGTCCGGCTTCCACGCCGGCCCCACCTGGACCCTAGGCCGGGGTGGGATTTGGACCACGGCTGGATGCCCCTGGCCGGCCTGGCCGGCCCCTTAGGCCGGGGTGGGCTGCAGAGTGGGGGGGTCCCCCCAACGACCGTTTTCTCGCCCCCGGTATAAAAGGAGGGGTTCTTCCTCCTTTAGAACTTGTCAATTACATTCACTCTCTCTCCACCATTGATTGACCAAGCTCAAGCTCAAGCAACTCCTCAAATCCCCAACCAAAGCTCGTGATACTTTGGGATTTGAAGGAGACACCACCGATCTACAACTCCACCAAGTCGATTAGAAATCCACCCACTCATCCCTTAGGGATATTGTTATTCTTAGTTCATCGGAGCCAAGAATCTTGTTGCTCTTAGCTCATCGAAGCTCGGAGCCTTGTTGATATCCCCGGAGCTCTTGTGCTCGTGGATCTTGTTTCTCGGAGTCTTGGTGGCTCTCGGGATTCGGTGAGGACCCTCCAATCTTGTGGAGTGTGCCTCATCCTTGTAAAGGTTCTAGTTGTCAACCTCAAAGGAAACATAGTGATTCGAGCCTATCCACATCGATGGAAGGACTCGAAGGAGATACGGTGTGCCATTTGAGGGCTACTCGGTGTTCCACTTTGGTGGCACCGCACCGCTCCAACGGAGATTAGCTTCCATTGGGAAGTGAACTTCGGGATAAATCTCCGCGTCATTATGTTCGGTTATTCCTCAACTTACCTTTACTAGTTACTACTAGCTTAGTCGTATATTCACCTTGTGCTAGTTGTACTTGCTCAACATATAGGTTTGTTCACCTAGTTGCATAAACTAGATAATCTATATTTGAGCATTACCTTGTTAACTTGAAAAAGAAGCTAAAATTTGTAGTTAACCTATTCACCCCCCCTCTAGTTAACCCCTCGATCATTCACCGGGCCACCCCATGGTATGGCCACCCTGTGGCCCCCCTTCGGGGCTCTTCGGGACTTCTGGATGCTTCCGGGACTTCTAAGACTTCTGGGCTTCGAATTTTCCAATTCCGAGAATATTTCCAGAACAGCTTTTCTGAAACAAAAAACAGCAGAAAACAGGGAACTGGCACTTGGCATCTTGTTAATAGGGTAGTCCCGGAAAACGTGTAAAAATGCTATAAAGAAGGGAGAAAACATGTAGCAATTGGCATAATATCAACATGGAACATCAGAAATTATAGATACGTTGGAGACGTATCACATGCTACCACACAATCTTGATCATAGTATGTAAAAGTATATGTAAGCTGAGATCATAGAACTTTAACACAAACATGATAAATAGAACTTTAATAATAAAGCATAGCAATCACATTTCATCGTGAGAAGTATCTCAAATAAAAGGTCATGAATAACAATGCAAAGAAAGATATATGCTTGTTTCAAGTATAGAGAAAGCATGGTTTCGCTAGTCTTTAAGAGTGGGGCAAAACATAAATGCCAGGACACCTTCAAAGTTCATGAGGAAGACAAGAGCAAATAGTTTGAGAACAAAGAATAACACAACATGAATCAGTTAATAATGTTTTTGGGACAAATGCACATAAAACTCAGAATGGCAAAAATGCTCTCTCAACTGTGCATAAAGTTAGAAGATGGAGACTCAACATAAAAGTAAAAGAAAGGCCCTTCGCAGAGGGAAGCAGGGATCACTCATGTGCTTTTATTTTATAAAACAGAGGTATTAAAAGTTTGACACTCCCCCATCCATCTTTCACAAACCATGGCTAACTGAATCCTCGGGTGCCTGCCAACAATCACATACCATGGAGGAGTGTCTATATTTTGGGAGATGTATGCTAATGTCAATGAATGGTAAACAGAAAATACAACACGTTACAAGACAACTAGATTCCACAAGAGCGGCTCCCATATGAAGGACGCAACTGGTATAGAAGGTCATCCCTCTTTCTCTTTTGTTTACACAATTATGCTTTGACTGATAAATCAGGGGCAAAAATAGTGAAGAGATTTTGTGTATATTAATTTGGGGCTGGGCACTCCGCTGCCAGCTCTTCTATCATTTGGATAAGCGGATGAAGACACTAGTCCAGGGTGTGAAATCCAATCAACAAGTGAGATAAATATTCTCTATTTACGTCCTCATGAGCAAAAACAGGAACACAAAGCAGGAGTAATTTTGAAGGTTTTAAAGGTAACACATGAGAAATTTACTTGGAGTGGTAGTTAAATACCACATGTAGGTAGGTATGGTGGACAAAATGGAAAAAACTTGGTTTTAGGGAGTTGGATGCATGAGTAGAGCTCATACTCAGTACAGGTGGAGGCTAGCAAAAGACCGGGAGCGACAAATCAAGAGAGCATAAGAGCCATAATCATGCATAGCGACATAAACATCATTAATTAAAGTATAAGCAGTATCGCAAGTTCAAAAACTAAATGATCATAGAGTCTATTAGTGACTGGTTCATAGTAATAAACATGGTGCGATCATGCGCCAAGTCAACCAAATAAAACATTCGAAACAGAATACCATAAATTTATGCTTCAACATGACAAGAACAACTCATGAATCTTTCAGTGGCACCTTAAACACTCTCATCTATTTGAGGCTAACCATGCTACTCAATAACCACAAGGCTTTAAAACTAAAATAACATCTAGCATGATATGAAAAAGTTCTAGCCACAGTCTATACAAGCTTCTACTTGCACCATTAAATATTCTACTTCAAGCAGTAGTTTCTTGTCCCTACAAGCACCATACAAGATATGTTTTAACAAAAATACTCTTCATGATACAGCAAGAAAACATGAGAGCTCTCACATAACACTACTAAAACTAACAGCTCTGAATAAGAGATGCATGAAAACAAAGGCTAAACGCAGTACTAGCAAAAAGTGAACACCCACAGAATAATAAGAATGAAAACTAGAGTGTTCTAAGCAATGAAAACGGAGCGTGTCTCTCTCCCACACAAGTATGATAAGAACCAACCATTTATTACAGAAAAAGGAAACCAAACAAACTGAAAACAAAAATAAAATACGCTCCAAGTAAAGCACATAAGATGTGACCGAATAAAAATATAGTTTCACTAGAAATGACCTGATAATTTGTCGATGAAGAAGGGGATGCCTTGGGCATCCCCAAGCTTAGACGCTTGAGTCTTCTTGGAATCTGCTGGGATGTACCTCCATGCATCCCCAAGCTTAGGCTCTTCACTCTTCTTGATCATATCATATCATCCTCTTCTCTTGACCCTTGAAAACTTCCTTCACACCAAACTTCTCACAATCTTCATTAGCAACGTTAGTGCAATCGAAATAATAAATTTGCATGGTTCAGTTTCAACACAAGACTAACACTCATAAACACATTAGATATTGTCACAACTTCTTTTAAAACTCTTTTTCTCAAAAGAACACCAAAAGAAAGAGATTAAGATGCAAATGCAATTATTGGCAGAAATCTATCAAAACAGGACAACAGGTAAAGATGATTTTTTTTTGAAAATCTTTGGTTATTCAAATCAAAAAGTGGTCAACTAAGAAAAGTTGCGTATATAACCCAGGATTACGCACACAGAAAACTCAGGTCATTTTGAATTTTCTGTGATTTTATACGAATTTAACAGTGGACAGCAGAAATCTGTTTCCTCCGCAGAAATACGAAATATAGACTCAACTTTCCACTAGAGGCTTTACTTGGCTGAACAAAAACACAAAAGAAAAGATACTGAAGGGTTACTAAGGAAATAGACAACACCCAGGTGCAAATAAAACAAAAGAAAACAAAGGAAAACGGGTTGAAAACGGAGAAATAAAACGGGTTGTCTCCCGGTAGCGCTTTTCTTTTAATTCCTTTCAGCTAGGCACAATGATTTTTAAAAGATGCTCACATAATAATAAGAGTTGAAGCACAATAAGAGAGCATCAGAAAAGCAAATATAAAACACATTTAAGTCTGACCCACTTCCTATGGAAAATAATCTTGTAAAGAAACAAGTTAATAAAGCACAAAGTGCCTAGCATAGGAAGACAAAATAAGTGCAACTTCAGAAATTTCAACTTAAAGAGGGGACACTTGATATTTTTGAGATGCATAAGATTATGTTTCCCTCTCTCATAATAACTTTCAGTAGCATTATGAATAAAATTAACAATATAACTATCACAAGAAACATTATTATCATGAGCCACATGCATAAAAGAATTGATACTCTCCACATAAGCATTGTCATTCTTATTAATAGCGGTGGGAGAAAATTCAACAAAATAGCTATCATTGTCATTCTCATCACCATAATCATCAAACATAGGAGGCTTATTGTAATCATTATTAATTTTCTCCTCAATAGTAGGTGGACTGAAAATATCATATTTATAAATGTAATCATCATAAAGAACTCCAACATGATAGACAAGTTGTATATTAGGGAGATGGTTTTGGGTAATTCCTCCATAACTATGACAAGTTTCATAAGGATAATTGTAATCATAGCCTATGTTATAGCATCTTTTATAATAGTTATCAAAGACTGGAGGCATAGTATCATCATAAGCAATATCATCATTTTTACTAGAAAGAGATGTATCAAGCATATAATCATCAGTAGCAAAAGGATTTTCAAACACATCATCCGCAAGCTCAGAGCTTTCTTTATCATCATTTGAAGGAACATGGATGGTACTAATAGTACAACAATTAGCATCATTTTTAGAATTGGTACCAAAGAGATTTTCAATATCAAAAGTATTCTCCCAATCATGGTCACTTTCATAAATAAAAGGCATAGGAAAATCATCGAGTTCAGACTCATCAAAAACTATAATAGGAGCAACATTCTTAGGGGGAGATACCGTTACCTCTCTCCTTTTACTCTTCTTCTTCTTCTTCCTTTCTATAGGAGGGAGAGGCTTGAAAGGAAGCTTCTCCACATACCCTTGTTTATTGTCAGAAACAATAGAAAGAACTTTGGAGGATCCCTCCTCTTCATTAATAAGATGAAAACAAATATTAGTTCTATCATATTTTGGTAAAGTGTCATCTTTTAGAATATTTTGTATGTAAGTATTTGAATGGCAATTTTCAACACAATATAGATGGCATTCATGCAAGACACTATTCATATCAAAAGCACTCATATCAATCAAAGAAGTTTTTCTTAATAACTCTTTACACCCCAAAAATAATGTAAGTTCATCATGCTCATTAAAGATGATCATGTCATCACCATACAAACTTGCAGTACTCATAGGATTCGAAAGGCTACTATCATAGCTGGAGCATTGAAAATTAAAATGAACCACTTTACAGCAAAGTTCACAAATAAAAGGATAGAGGGCACAAACTTTTTTCATTCCTATGATAGATACAATATTCTTCTTTTATTTGATTCTTTTCACAAGGTCTAAGTGCTCCACAGAAATTAACATGCTTATAAGAAATAGTACTTTCAGAAGTTTGAGCATGTTTATTGCAATCATCAATAACAATTTCATTTTTCATGCAAGTGCCTTTAAAATGTTCATGATACATGTACCAATTTGTAGGAAGATTAATATAAGAAGCAAAGGATCTATACCAACCGACAACTATTTGAGGATCAATACCATATTTAGCATTAAGCTCATGAAAATCAGCAGTTTTCAGCAAACGTTTTAATGCAATCATACTCATAGTTTATACCTCATTCTTTACCTTTGCTGTTATTCCAATCTTCACTATTTATTCGAATTCTCTCAAGAAGATCCCACTTAGCTTCAACCTTCTTACTACAAAAAGAACCCTCTGAACAAGCATCTAGATAATCCTTCCAATGTCCTGAAAGCCTTGCATAAAAATTAGTAACAATTATTTCCTCAGGAAGCTCATTGTTAGGACATTTGAGTATTAATGTTTTCAGTCTTCCCCAAGCTTGGGCAATGCTTTCTCCATCATGAGGCCAAAAATTATAAATGTAATTCCTATCTAAATATAGTTCATGAGTATGATAAAATTTAGAGTAAAAGAGATATTCAAGCTCCTTCCACTCCAAATGATGAGGATCATCTAGTAGTTCATACCACTCCCTTGTTTTGTCCTTAAGTGACAAAGGGAATAGCCTCCTTTTAACTTTGTCCGTTGAGATACCTGCACACTTGAATAACTCGCATAATTCATGCATAAAGTGTAAATGGTCACTAGGATGGACAATTCCATCTCCAAAATAACGGTTATCAATGACAAGTTCAACAATTTTCTTGGATATTTTAAAAGGAATGCTTCCAGTAGGAAGATTTAAAATATCACAAGCATCATTAGGTTTATCACATATGAGAGATAAAGTATCATGAGAGCAAATTTCTCCTCTAAAGCTCTAAAAATAAAAAGATCGTAAAAACTAGCTTCCCCAAGCTTAGAATTTTCCCTAGCATTAGGAATGATGGGGTGCAAGGAATTAATGCTAATAACATTGCTATCACTATTATGCAAACAAACTTCCATGGGTTTTTGAATTTTCTCTTCAAAATCATCATGTCTTAATTCAAGATAAATATTATAAAGTTCTATCATATTTTTGTTGTTTTCCATTAAGACTACTAGTAAAAATAAAAACAAGAAGCGAGTAAAAATAAGCCTAACTAGTGAAAACAAAAAACAAAAAGATATAATTGCAGAATCTAAAGGAAATACTTCGAGCACTCACACCCGAGGATGTGAGAACCTTTTACCTTACCTCCCCGGCAACGGCGCCAGAAAAGAGCTTGATGTCTACGCACACTTCTATTCTTGTAGAAAGTGTTGGGCCTCCAAGCGCAGAGGTTTGTAGAACAGCAGCAAGTTTCCCTTAAGTGGATCACCCAAGGTTTATCGAACTCAGGGAGGTAGAGGTCAAAGATATCCCTCTCAAGCAACACTGCAATTAAGATACAAGAAGTCGCTTGTGTCCCCAACACACCCAATATACTTGTCAGGTATATAGGTGCACTAGTTCGGCGAAGAGATAGTGAAATGCGATTAATATGGATGGTTATAAGTAATAATAGCAATCTGAAATAAATATGGCAGCAAGCAAACATGTAGCAGAACAGGCGGAAAATGGTGTTTCAATGCTTGGAAACAAGGGCTAGGGATCCTACTTTCACTAGTGGACACTCTCAACATTGATCACATAATTGAATAACTAAATATCTTCTCATTGTGTAGGGCTGCAAAACGCATTCCTTAAAGTAAGCATTCCCATGTCTAGTTAACCCCACGCTGTCACTATGAGCGCCCTAGAAGGTACTAGACAAACACCACAATTCATAAAGGAGACACACACGATGTGCACACTGTCACCTTCACACCGCGGGACAAGGTGACTCCAAAGTTCATATTAATAAAACAGTTGAGTAGCACAAGTTGAAAAGTAACATCTACTTATTCAACTAGATTACAAAGCTCACGATCACATATAGATCACACTATGGGAGAGACATATGAACCACATAGCTACCGGTAGAGCCCTCATCCTCTATGGAGAACTACTCCCTCCTCATCATAGGAGACAGCAACGGCGATGGAGATGGCAGTGGAGTCGATGGAGATGGCTCTGGGGGCACTTTCCCGTCCCGGCAGGGTGCCAGAACAGAGATATGTCCCCCGAAACTTGTCGGTGTCGGCGGCGGAGCTACGGATGTATTTTGTGGAAAAGATCGATTCTCCTAGGGTTTATGCATCGGGGAGTATATATAGGCGTAAGGGCGATGCCGGGGGTGGCCAGGGGGGCACACCACCAGGTGCCACGGCCAGGGGGTGGTGGCGCCACCCTATGGTGTGGCCACCCTGTGGCCCCCCTCCGGGGCTCTTCTGGACTTCTGGATGCTTCCGGAACTTCTAAGACTTCTCACTTTTGAATCGTCCAATTCTGAGAATATTTCCAGAACAACTTTTCTGAAACTAAAAACAGCAGAAAACAAGAACTGGCTCTGTGGCATCTTGTCAATAGGTTAGTCTCGGGAAATCGATAAAAATGACATAAAGTGTGAGGAAAACATGTGGGAAACAACATGGAACATCATAAATTAAGGATACGTTTATGACGTATCAGATCCCGCAGGAATCTCGACTGGAAGCCAAAGCCAGACGACAAAATTCCCGAGGAAGACCTTGATGGATACTGCTCGCTACATCTATTCACAGATAAGCGCACGGGAAAACCAAGGCCACTCACCTCCTCAAGGACTGCCGAAAGTTCTAGGACATCCACGAGGCATACACGAAGAAGCACAGGGCCGCCGTTAGCCAGGGATACCCGCAATTGCCAGGAGGATACCAGCCACCACCCCTGCCTCCACCCGCAGTACACTAGGGTGCAGCGCTGGCCATGCTACCAGCGCTACCCGCCGCAAACCAAGGAGTTAACGGATACCCGAATCCACAAGGGCTCCTTGGAATGATACAAAAAATTTGCCCGTCCCGCACAGTCCACAAGACCAACACACGCCAAGTCAACATGGCAGTTCAGGCCCCACCGCCCAAGACCGAGTACCTGAAGATGTGAGAGCAGCCGATAACTTTCTCTCCAGAGGACCACCCTCCACGAGTATATCGACCAGGGCACGTCGCACTCGTCATTTAGGCGCAAATAGGCAACTACGACCTTGCTCGGTTGTTCATGGACGGTGGCAGCGGAATCAACATCATATACGTGGACATACTCCACAAGATGAACAAGAACCTAGACGGACTCGTAGAAGCGGAAACATCCTTCCACGGGATAGTACCAGGGAAAGATGTTCGGCCACTCGGAACAATCAACCTGGAAGTGATACTGGGAGACCCGAAGAATTACAGGAGAGAATTTCTCGACTTTGAGGTGGTCGACTAGCCATCACAGTACCACGCCATTCTCGGCTGAACAACGTTCGCGAGATTCATGGCAGTACCCCACTATGCCTACCTGAAGCTCAAACTTCCAGGAGAATACGACACGATCACCATAAGTGGCCACTTCCAGAAGTCAGACAAATGCGACAGTGAGTTCAACGAAATCGCGAAATCTTTCGGGATGCAAGAGTAGCTGGCAAAAACCACGGACCACTCTGTGATGCCACTCACCAAAAAGAACGCCCCGGAACTCGAGTTCATCCCAAACAGCGACACTCAAAAACATCAAGTGCACCCGACAAAATCCGCAAAGACGGCGATGGTGTCCACCACCTTATCACCCGCATAGGAAAGCGCGCTCGTCGAACTCCTCCGTGAGTATTAGGAGATTTTTGCCTAGCAGCCCTTGGATATGCTAGGAATACCCAGGGAGTTTGCCGAGCACTCACTTGAAGTGTTTAAAGACGCAAAGCCAGTCAAGCAAACCACCCGACGTTTTTCCGAGCCAAAACAAAGGGCACTCGGAGAAGAGGTGAACATATTGTTAGCCGCCAAGTTCATTAGGGAAATTAAGATTTCCACCTGGTTAGCAAACCCGGTGTTAGTCTCGAAGAAAAATACTGACATCCTTCGCGTGTGCATCGACTACACGTCGTTGAACAAACACTGCCCCCAAGGATAACTCCCCATTACCACGAATCGACCAGATCGTGGATTCTACAGCAGGCTGTCAGCGCCTCTCCTTCCTAGACGCTTACTCGGGCTATAGTCAAATCAGGATGAAGCAAGAAGACAAGGAGAAGACAACATTCATTACGCCACACGGCGTATACTGCTAAACGATAATGCCCTTTGGGCTAAAAAACGCAGGCGCAACATATCAGTGCTACATGCAAAAATGTCTCGCCAAGCTCATTGGCAAGAACATACAAGTTTACGTTGACGATATTGTCATCAAGACTCGAGTGGAGAACACACTCCTTGAGGATATCAGAGAGACATTCGACGCCCTCTACGCGTACAAAATCAAACTCAACCTGACAAAATGCGTCTTCGGAGTCCCCGCGGGACAACTCCTCGGCTATTTTGTCTCCACCCGAGGAATTGAGGCCAACCCAGAGAAAATACAGGCAATTTTGACAATGAAGGAACCGATGAATCTTCGCGGCTCGCAGGGCGACCGACCGCTCTAAGAAGTTTCATCGCAAGATTAGGCGAGCAAGCGCTCCCTTTCTATAAGTTGTTGAAGAAACCAGATAAGTTTGAGTGGACGCCAGAAGCAAAAAAGGCGTTCATCAACCTGAAAAGAGTCCTGCATAGCAGACACATATTGGCAACACCGCAGGAAAGGGAACCCCTCTACCTTTACCTAGCCGCAACAAACCAAGTCGTCAGCACTGTGATTGTCGTCGAGCGGCCAGAAGACGGAAAAGCATACGGCGTTCAGACACCAATATACTACATCAGCGAGGTTCCTTCGCCGTGCAAACAACGATACCCCCACTACCAGAAAATCGCTTATGGAGTGGTCCTTACAGCCTGCAAACTCAAACACTACTTCCAGGAGCATACCGTCACGGTGCTAAACGACGCATCGCTTGGTACTATCATGAACAATCCCATGGCATCCGGAAGAATCACAAAATGGAGTATCGAGCTAGGCACTTGGGATATAATGTACACAGGACGCAACGCTGTAAAATCCCAGGTTGTCGTGGAGTTCCTGAGCGAGTGGACGAAGCTGCCAACCCCCGGATCCCCAGAATACACAAGCAACTGGATCATGTACTTCGACGGGTCAAAAAGAAACGAGGGAGCCGGAGCCGGAGTAATCCTCATATCGCCAAGGGGCGACAAGCTACAGTACGCCCTGCGAATCGACTTCCCCCCTGACGATCGAGCGTCCAACAATGATGCAAAATACGAGGCCCTCCTACACGGCATGAAGATGGTGGTTGCCTGCGGAGCCACTCTATTGATGATATACGGGGACTCCAATCTTATCGTGCAACAGACAATGAAGGAGTGCAACGCTGTTGCAGATAACATGGTCGCCTATCGTGACATGTACAACCTACTCGAAGGAAGTTTCAAAGGGTGCGAGATGAAGCACATCGCGCGATCAAGCAACGAGGAAGCGGACAAACTGGTGAACATAGGGTCAACAAACGCCCATGTTCCACCAGGATTCTACTTCGAGAAATTAGCAAACGATCATTCAAGGTCAAAAAGCAAGCATTGACACCCGCAGCAACAGAAACGATGGCCAACCACCTAATCGCCCGCATAGAGCTCACACATAACATCTCAAGGCAAGACTTTTTGATCGAGTCAACCTGGACGCAGAAATACCTCGACTCCCTGACAAACACGCAGCTCCCAGCAGACGTTTGCGAAGCCAGACAGATAGTACGACGCAACAAATCCTTTCGGGTGATCAAAGGAGAGATATACAAGTAAAGCATATCAGGGGTACTCCAGAGGTGCATCGCACCTGAGGATGGCAAAGAACAGCTCCACGACATACACCAAGGCGACTGCGGGCATCACGCAAGCTGGAGAGAAATCTTGGGAAAAGCTTTTCGAGCAGGATTTTACTGGCTCACAGCGGCCAGAGACGCCAAAGATCTCGTCTAGAAGTGCAACGCCTGCCAAAGATTCGCGCCCAAGCCACACGTACCGGCCACAGAACTCCACATGATCCCCATCTCTTGGCCCTTCGCTCAATGGGGGCTCGACATGGTAGGACCACTGCGGAAATCAACACCCAGAGGATACACCCACTTTCTGGTCGCAGTCGATGAATTCAATTGATAGAGGCCATGTCAGTCACGTCGCAGCACGCCGAGTGCGCCGTGAGATTCCTCTACTCCCACAGACGACGAAACCAACTTCACATCCAAAGAAACCCAGGACTTCTGCAAGGAAAAGGGGATAACTCTCAGTTTTGCTAGCTCACCCGCAAACCAACGGCCAAGTCGAACGATCCAACGGATTAGTTTTGGCTGGTCTAAAGAAGCGGCTACTCACTCGGCTACACCCAGCAGCAGGGCATTGGGCTGAAAAAATACCATCGGTATTATGGATCCTGCGAACGACACCAAATTGATCGACCAACTACAGACCATTCTTCATGGTATACGGAGCTGAGGCCGTGCTACTCGAAGATGTTAAGTTCAACGCCCCACGAGTCATCGCGTACAACGAAGAAACCTCCAACAAGGCACTCGCAGAAGACGTGGACGCGCTGGATGAGATCAGGGACATCGCACTCGCCAGATCAGCAGTTTATCAGCAATCGCTGCGCAATCACCACAGTCGCCGCATACGCCAAAGATCTTTCGTGGTAGGCAACCTGGTATTGCGACTCAAGCAGAAAGAAGGACACAAGCTGGATCCACCATGGGAAGGGCCCTTCATCATACATGAGTTATCCCAGGAGGCGCCTACCGTTTGAAAAATCCAAAGACAGGCGACATCTACTCCAACCCGTGGAACGCGGCGCATCTCCGCAAGTTCTACCCCTACGATTTCATCCCCCTACTCGCAAGAAATAAGGTTGTACCAACCACATTGTAGCCCGAGCAAATACATGGATTTTCAGGCATCACAATAAAAACATGGTTTCTCAACCATAGCTGCAAAGACTATACAGCCGCACTTTCCATTTTTTTCTATTTTTCTATTTTTTCTTTTACATGCTAAAGGTCACACCCCAACACACGCGGGCTACACCAAACTAGCATCAGCAAAATCTTTGAGTACTCACACTCGATAAATAAATTTACAAGGTAACAAGGTACACACCTTATGAACACCTTAATCGATTAAAACATACAAGGTCACAAGGTACACACCTTAAAACACCTTAAAAACTACAACATACAAGGTACGTAGACCTTAAGGATCTACAACTATTGCCGAGTAGCCGCCTCTTGAAGAAATCGCTCGGTCTCCGATGCAGTCAGTCGAATAATCTGCTCCGCAGCAGGACGCACAACCTCATAATGAGGGACAAAATCTACACGTGGTCCTCGGGTGTCAGGGAGTCGCGCCACATAATTGAAGTTAACCTCAGGATGCCACAAACGCATGAAGGCGAGCGCCACCTGAGCACCACATATGAGTTGCTGACGCACACACTCACGAACATCCCCCACCCGAGGGAATAGCCTCAGCAAGCCACTCAAGCTATCCGGAACAACGCCGAAGGGGTAGAACGCCAGATGGACAGAAGCAAGGGCCTCCCAGCACGATTCCACCAAAAGTTGCGCCTGACTCGCCCGGTACTGAAGAGTGGCCAAAACAAAACCACGGCTACGGTCAGACCAGAAATTGCTCGCGTGAGGGTTGGAGCGGCCTGACTCCTGAAGAACACGATTGTCCACCCAGTGACCCTCGCATGCCCCATCGGGTTCAACAACTGCATGGATAGCAAAAATGTCAAAGCACAAGCAACAATATGCAAAAAAAAGCACCCGGGGGCTTGTGGGACTTACAGAGCATGCCCTTTGCAACGCTCGCCAGCTCCTCCATCACAAATTGCTCGCGATCTGCAGCAAGTTTCTGCTTCAACTTAGCAACATTTGCCACGCCTCGCAGAGCCTTGAGCTTACGCTCGCCATCCGCGACACGGTCACAGAGTGAAGCGAACATACTGGCAGCCGCAACCACCGACTCAGTCGAAGGAGCAGCTCCACTCGATGAACCTCCGCCGGAGCCCACAACCTAGAAACAACAACAAAGCTTCAGAGATAAAATCATACCGCACTCAACAATGTACCACACAAGATCTTCGGGTGCTCGGGGGCTACTCCCATCGGGAGAATACAGAGTAAGGCGTGATAACAACAATGACACTCTCAAAAGCATCTCGATTGATAAAACAAAGTACGGGAATACATCCCAAGGTTCATTACACACAAAGGCATACAAAGACATCGGTCAACCTAAGGAACTACGGAGGTAGTTCCACTCGCAGCGGGCTTTCCACTACAACCTCACAGAGCGACTTTGCAAGCCTTCCCGCGTGGTCGCCAAAGGGACGAAGCGCTACCTTTTTGCCCAGCGAGTCTCGAGGAAGCTCCGGGTACACCTTCTCCAGGTCACCCGAGATGCCGTGCGCCAGCGCAAACTGGATGGCCGTCTTGGCTCCACACTCGGTCTGCGCAAGGGAGTACTCCTGAAGGGGATCATCCTTGCCCAGGAAAACTTGTAGGAGGCTGCCAAGGGTCGAAGGAACTGGCACGTCCACGAGCAGGCGTTTGTGTAGCTGCGTCAGCACTCGGGCAACATCCTAGATGAGGAAGCAAGCTTTATTCCCATGCTCCTGTAGCTGAGCGCACGCATCCGTCAGAGCGTCGAGCCGAACTGATCCAGGCAGCTCTAGCCCAACTCCGATAGCACCTAAACAAAAATGGAAACATCAGAGGAAGAAAAGGACAGGCTACAGTCGAAAGAAGTTCAGACGTGACTCACCAGCTAGCTTCTGGGCCAAGGGACAGAGGAGGCCGACCAGATCACTGTCGTGCTCCACACTCGCCTCCTCCAGCTGCTTTAAGGTTTCTTGGGCCTTCGCGAGACTGTCAGCCGAGTGTTTGCACGCAGACTCCAACTCTTTTCGGGTGGACTCCAACTCCTTCTCAAGGCTTTTAACCGGAGAGGAAGCCTCTGCTTTCTCATACTTCAAGCGGCTAACCTCATCTGCAATATAAAGTACGTGATCAAGACAACAATCACGACCAGGAAGAGATAGAACTAACGAAAAGATGTTTGACAACTTACTCTGAAAGGCGAGGCCATCCTCGACGAGTTGATCGCGCTCTCCCCGAAGAGAAGCACAATCCGCCTCAGCCAAAATAAGCCGACGCCCAAAAGCAGTGAGGGAATCAAGAAGGGCCTGCAAAACTACGAACAAAAAGTTAGAGGGACGTCACTTGAGCCTATACATGAATGTACACAGTCAAGTATAGCCTCGGGGGCTACTCCCATCGGGAGCACTGCCGTGCACCCGATGAAAATCAAAACCAAGAAATAGCTCAGAAAAGAAAAATCTCGACTTGAGTCCATAGCCAACTGCAAGCAGTCGACCATAGACTCGGGGGCTACTCCCATCGGGAGCACTGTCGTGCACCCGATAAAACAAATAGAGAAAAACAACTTGCAGGAAGAAGAAGAACACTTTACCTGGCCCTGCACAGCGGACAGATGATCAGCCGAGCTGGCTGAAATCTCCTTGCTCGCTGACGCCCCGACATCTCCAGGACGTCCACCCGCAAAGCCGGGCATCTCGTATTCCGGGATGTCGACTGCCTTCGCTGGGCTCGAGGGTTTTCGAATGGGGTATGTAGCTGGAGCGACGTCTGCGGGAGCCTCTTTCCTCTTCACAGACGGAGTCGAAGAAGCAAACTGATCAACGCTAGTGGTCGCAAGGCTACTGCAAAAGCTAGAATCAGAAAATACAAGGGAGCGAATTTGCAACAAAAAGGGAGAACGCACAAAACTTTCTCATCCTCATCATCATCGTCAAGAATGTCTAGGTTCCATGCGGTGGAGATCCTCGACTGACGAATCACGGGAGGAAGCACGTTGAGAGGAGTCACCCGAAGAGGCTCAACCTCCTTGACGGGATCATCACCGAGGGAACTATCGTTGGAAGTGACTTCATCCTCCTCCGGCTTGCGGCGCTTGCGATGATGGAGTTGCTCGCTATCCGACTCTTCCTCCTCCTCCACATCGTCGCGTTCGAAGCTTGAATCAGCATCCGTGACGCTGGTCTCATGAGGGGCTTCATCATTACTCGCCAGAAGATCTGAGACATCATCTGCAGAGACTGGCGGATAGCACGTCGCCACGTCCCGATTCTACAAAAGCAAAGAGAAAAATAAGAAGGATTTCAATCGACAAAAACCCAGGCAAGAAGAAACAAAAAGCGAAGGAGAAGATTAGGGAACTCACCTCGGTCGGAGGGTTCCCTGCCTCAAATGGGTCGAGAGGGAACACCGAGTAGCCCTCTCCCTTCTTCAATTTGGTGATAGTCGCGATTTTCTTGTCGAATTCGGCATTCGAAAGAATATTGTCGCATACACGGCTCTGGTCGTTGGCGCCCATGTACTCCCACATGGTGGTTGGCCCCTCTTGAAGGGGTTGGATCCTCCGGCGCAGGAACACACCCGACAGATGTATCCCGTTCAGCAGAGTCCCCATATCCTTGTCCCGGAAGCGTGCCACCTTCGCGAGTATGGGGTGACGACCTTGCCTTCCTCGGCTAAGAGAGAATGCAGCCATGGCTTCCGCCGCTTCAAAACAGCGAATGGCTGGAACTCGGGGACGCCACCCGCGTTGTCATCCACGACGTAGAACCACTTTCGGCGCCACCCCTGGGCCGAGTCGACGAAATTCATCTCCATGTAGGGGATGTCCTTGTTCGCCTGATCCTGAAGCCTCCGGACCTCAGTGGCTCGCCGATTCTTTCGCCCGGTAGCTTCTTCTCTCGAAAAATCCGCACTTTGAAGATGGCTTTCCAAAGCCCCCAGTGCGGACGGATGCCAAGAAAACATTCACAAAGCACGAGAAAGCACGAAATGTGTTGTATCGCGTTCGGAGGAAGGTCGTGCAGCTGTATGCCATAGCATAGTTTAAAAAACCGGATCAGACCGACGGTCCGACCGGAAGAAACCGGAACCGGAGCCTTGTCCGGTTTTTTAATGTCAATTGGTCTTTTAGTAAAAACCAGAGAAATTTGAAAAAAAAATGCATAAACTAGGAGTCAAACCCCTTACTCTGAGCCGAAAAGTGTTATAAGTCCCAATAACCAACTAGAAAAGCAATATTTAGTGATTTACTAGTGGATTGTACCCTATATAATGTGTATTTAGTTAATGTCATGTCAATATTTTTAAAATTTAGCTTAAATTTTCCGGTTTTTTGTCGCAAATGAACCATTGAACCGACGGTCCGACCATAAAAAACCTGAACCGATAGCCTCACCGGTTCGATGGCCGGTTCGGTTTTTTAAACTATATGCCATAGACATACAGCAGCCCGACGAGAAATGGATGGAGGGGGAAAGACAAACCTCGGGCGATGTGCTCCAAGAATGTGACGCGTTCGGTGGAGAGGGGGTTGGGCATCTCCTCCTTCTTCGAGGACATGCGCACGCGCTTGGAGCTCTCCGGGGGTAATAGCCCCTCCCTCTGCAGATGCTTTTCTTCGTGGTGTTCGACGGGCGCCCATCTCCAGTCTTCTTCGTCGGGGCCGCTGTGGACGCGCTCGCCACTTCCTTGCCGGATGCAGCTGCACCCCGTTTCTTGGATCCTGCCATTGGGAGTCGCTCGTGCTCACAGAGGAGAAGGTGTGCGCGGAGGAGGAAGAAGATGAATGAGGGCCGGGAAAGTTACTTTCCCCCTAAGGCCCAATATTTATATCAGCGCCAGGATGATCCGAGCCGTTGATCTACGAAAGCGGCACTCATCCCAGCTGCCACGCGTGAAGCGGAAACGAGGAGGCGGGGGGGGGGGGCAGTTACCCCCGCACGATCTTTATGAAAAGATCATGCGTATTTACAGCAAGCGGCCGAAACGGTGGGACCGCGCGCTCTGCCCCACTTTGTCACGTCCCATCGGGAGCAGTCGAGTGCGCGGTGATGTCACGGTGCACCTCACGACACACGAAATCTCTTTCGTATAAGCATCAAGACGCGGAATCTCTTTCGCATGGGCACCCTGACACGAAATCTCTTTCGTATGGGAATTTCAACACGAAATCTCTTTCGTATAAATACATTGACACGAAACTTCTTTTGTATAAGCTTCATAACGCGAGATCTCTTTCGCACAAGGTCAAGAAAAACAGGATCGCCTCACTCGAAATATTGCAGAAATGCGACTAAGGTAAAATCGCGAGTATGCGGCTCTCGCAACTATACCTCACGATGTAATCGCACATCATTTTAATCCTGGATCGTTCGGCCGACTAGGCACATCTGGATGCCGTATTCTTTCGAGTACGAAGGTAAGTCCCAAGGATCTCTCATGTTGGTTTGGAATCGCACTCAAGCTGCGTCCTCTGGTAAACTTTCCGTGTCAACAACACGAAGAAAAATCCTAGCGGACGCGCCGGGTATCCCTTTAAGGTTAAGTTCGACTCGGTAAGACCTCCACGGTTCAGTCACAACGATCACCTCACCGAGTTCGAGCCGGAGGTCTCGAATTCCGGTAGGCCAGAACTGTTTTTCCCCTAGATGCAATTAATTGGCCCTGATCTTTCGGGAGAGCCAAGCGACTGAGCCATATCCTTCTGCGAAAATAGCCAACACAAGGCACATTCACCACTCAAGTACACGAGCACCTCGCATGCAGGGTATACACCCTTTAAACAGGTGATTGAATGACTAGTCGCAAGAATCCAAGAATGAACTTTGAGTGTGTTAGGATTCACCACATGATCGATTACATCAAACTAGACAAACACGCTCACAAAAAATCTTTTTGCCAAGGACTCGTACCGTGGCCTTTGTTTTTCTTTATTTTCCTCTCAATCTCTTGGTACAATCTCTATTACAACCAGCGGCCAGCCTTGTGTATATATACAAGACTAGGCCATCACCTAGTCTAATAGAATACGGACACTGTGGCAAGGCTTGCCTAATTAACTAAAGCAAGCCGGATAGTGCTTGACTAGGACTCGCGTATGGCACTTTCCTAAACTAAACTAACCGACTCATACTACTAGGCTAGCACACACCTAGGACACGTACATGCAACCCCATATAAGCCAATTATATTTTTCTAATTGGACTTGAGCATGATTTACTAGAGAAGGATGGATTATGTCCAACAGAGTGCTTACCCGACTATTCTCAGTCGAATAAACACTTGGGGCTACTGACGTGGGGATGACCCCTGGACCTGTCGGATGATCCTACCCAGTCCAAGGCCCATGGCAAGGTGTTGTCCCGATGTTCCAGAAGGCCCAATACAGGCCCACCCGCAAGTCTTGCGGGTCAAGAAGGAAAACTCCTACCGACATAGAACTAGGGTTTCTAACCCCCCCCCCCCGGACGCGATTTGAGACCTGTCCATCTATAAAAGGTTAGGAGAACCACAGAGGAGGGATCCAATCTACTTTTCACCACCATATCCATGAGCTCGAGACCAATCTCTCGGCTTGCGCACCCACCTTGTAATCGATCTACCGATAATACAGATCTCAAGAGCAAGAGTAAGGGTTTTACCTCTACGAGGGCCCCGAACCTGGGTAAAATTGTGCCCCCTGTTAGCCGATGATTTTCGCCAGCGCCTACTCGTTCTCTTAATTGAAACCCTACCAGATCATCCGAGGGACTTGTTGATATGAGTAATCGACATGGATGTTACAAATCTACGCCCTTACAAGAATCTCGTCCCGAGATTCCAGAAGGAGAAGAAATAAGGGACACCGATTTTGAATGATCTTATCGGACCTTGCAGTTCTCTTCTTGAAGAGGTTAATCCGTAGCATCCAGAAGTGTTGATCGGCTAAACTTTAGGTAAGAGGGAAAACTATGAGAGATTTGATCTTCACGAAGATTGAGTATCACATGGAGAACTCATGGAAGGGTAGTGTTTACGGCAACACTTGAGCTAACGAGCATAAGATACATTAAGGTAACAGGGAGAAAAGGAGACGGTTTGAAGTTGGTGGACGATGACTTTAATACTTTGGAAAAGAAAAGTTGAACAACTGGTGACATCGAAATTTCACTCTTTACCTCAAACAGAATACTAAGGTGGAATGGTTTGTCTTGGGTACCACAACTTGATATCCATAGACAAGAGAGAACATGAAAGCACACTGGAATCATGCATCCAAGATGAAGGTTTGATATGGGATCATGTTCACTCTTCGGAGTGGACATAGAAGATGAAGAAACTGTAATCCATTCTATCAAATTTTGTTGAGATTCTTGTCGAAGATCGTGATGTTACCTCACAACACAAGGATGGGTAACCAAAATATGTTGGAACACCATTACAAAGAATAAATTTTTGGTCCCACCATAAGTATGAGTAACCAACGGGGATTTAAGCACTGAAAGGAAGTAAGGAATCTTTCATGTTATGGCATTGGCATAGCAATACCTTTACAACATGATTAAGACTCCAGGGCTAAGGTGGCTGACACGTTCACACAACATGTGAGATGAACAGAACCTCAGGTACCACCAATAGAAAAGAAGAATTGACCAGTGATGATTGAAGATCACCACAAGATGTTTCTCATGATCGTGAACTTGTTTCCACTGAAAGAAAGGGTTGAAGGATTGACAGAGAGACATTGGAAAACTCAACTTCCAAGTTCTCCTTGATGTTTTGGATACCGATATCAAGCTTACGATAAGCCCTCAATAGATCATCAAGTGAAAGTTAAACTTCGGATTAGAAGAACCATGAGGAACCTTCTAGAATAAGTCACACAAGAATCCTCATGGAGAGTGGTTGTTCTTGCTGATTCAGAAAGATATGAAAGTAGGCATTCCGGCTAATTGTGTCAATCACAACAACAACCATGCCGGACTTTCAAATCGGCCTAATTCTATACCCTTGAGGAAACACCAACCATCGTTGCTTCTTGGGATTTAGCTCTCGTTAGTAGGTTGATAACTCAGACTCGGTATGTTTGATTAGAGAGGTTGCACTGGTTACCAAAGAGATACATGTACTAGATTCTCAAGACATGGACTACAATGTCAAGCTCAAAAAGGATGAGATAGACTGCGAACCTCATGTATTAGCAACTTGCCAAATACAGTTGTACCTACAAGAATTACTTGCAATGAAACACATCAGAGTCCTTGTTGGGAAGACAGTTGAAGAGATAACGGAGTTCTTGGACTTGTTCTCTTTCACAAACAATCAGTCAGTGGCTTGGTGTGGATAAAACTTTTGCAAGAAATGGAGGTAAAATCATCCATCTCATAAATAGTGCACACATGCATGACCGACTTGGGATTATCCCCGAGTGAACAAGAAAGCTTTACTCGTTCATGGAGACAACTTTCAACATAAGCACATGAACCAGAGTAAGTTACTTCGAATATCCAGAACACAACTTCGTGATGACACAAAGCTGATTCTCAAAATTTTCCAACATTAATGCCGAATGTTCAATATGAATCTCTTGCTACTTAGAGAAAATAGAAATGTCATCGACGGGCTCGACAACACGCTTATCAAGATACTCCAAGCAGAGGGAATCATATGATATATGAAAAAGGAAAAATATTGGGCAGACTAAAGGACATGAAGGTGTGCCTAGGATAAATACATGAGTTAGAGCACCATTAATATAGTCCTTGAATCTGAGCTTGATTTGACGGTAGCCCAAATCAAATCAAAGGTTTGTGAGATAGCATGTCCGCGAAGGAGATACTATCATGCTTCAACACCAAGGAAACTAGACATCTCTTAACGAAGGATCAAGTTAGGGGGAGCTTTTGTCTTTCTACTCTCTAAGTTGTTGTTTAAGATCAACCAACTAGTCCAGCTGTCCAACAAAGTTTCTTGAGGAAAGGGGTCATTCAAATTACCCCTTGTTTAGACATCACGGTCAGGTGACAAACCCGGTGATACTTCTAGAAAGACAACCAAAATATCACGAACCACTAAAATGTCTATTAGTTCGAGAGGAGGCTTACTTTTAAAGAAAAATAGTATGGTCTAAAGAGCTCCAGCATGAACCTAACTCTTTGACCGATAATATGCACCGGAATGAACGGATTTGGTAACACAGTCAATTTCAATTAAAGACCGGTTAACCAATAGTTCTAAGAAGGATACACATGTTTCTTAGATTTTTCAAAGCAATAAGAATTGCTAGGAAGACCTCATGCACACATCAAGAAATAGACCCATCATTCTTAAGCATTAAAGCTTGGAGGAACTGGGAGTGAAGATGTGTAATAGCATCACTTCATTAACCAGGGCATGAAACTCAGCACGACCTCTTGATATAAAAGAGTATGACACTCAAAGGTGGAACAGAACAGAAGCTAATGAAGCCTCTTAATCTGCGAATTACAAAGCTTTGACCTGGTCCGGAAGATGAACGAGGTACTGGAGTTTGTTTCTCGTGACATTCCAAGGTGGAATGTTTTAACGGAACACAAGAGCAAATGCATTGGATCTCCAACTTACATATGCCACTTGGTTACCAATTAACAGATGGAGATCTGAAAACAACTAAACAGTAGGAACATGCTCCGGGGAATCCTGAGATCATGGTGGATGCACAGGGTAATACTCTTTTGTAAAATCTATTCTAAAATATTGATATAGCTGAATCAAGAACAAAGATGTGGGGATCATAAAGAAAACTCTTTTTGTGATCCTTCTGATTCCAACCAAAAACCTATGGCTATTGGAGTTGAAATTACCTAGCCATCCTGAGGTAGAAAATGTTCGGGATCAAGAGAACAAATCTTGGATTAAAGGTCAACATCCTGTATTGGTAGCATGCACATCAAATGGTTAGAAACCACATGATTCAACCCACCACAATTCAACACATTTAGGGACCTTCAGTTCAAGTCCAAGGGTTAAAAACCTAGAGAAAGGAGTAACTACTATATTAGTGCCTTGAAGGACACTACGAATAGCAACACGAAGTATCTTTTAAAAGACATACGTATCTCCAGAAGTATCTGAGCAGAAGACAAAGGGCATATTCGAGATGAAAAGAAAATCTCGAGATTATGAATTTAAGACTCTAGACATGGAAGAATGTGGAATCCACACAAATATGAGAGATTATGATGAAAATGAAATCTCCCAATTGAATCAAGAGATAACGGACTGTGGAATACACACGACTCCAGAAACTCAACACTAGGTCAACATGGTTATGAAACGTCCTACCGAAAAAGGCACCTGGGGTTTTGAATTGACTAGAAGAGATAGCAAAATCTTTTCAAATCAAACCAGGTAAGATGACCTAGAGTTAGAGCGATACCAGATAAGGAGTAAAAAGAATCCTAATGAGGTTTTCAAGAACTCATTTGTAGGTTTAAAATAGTTTTCACAAACACTAAACTCAACATCGACAAAGAATTAAGGTTTTCCTACACGCAGTCTTGCTCTGATACCATGACTTGTCACGACCCCGGACCCTAGGTATACATAATTGGTATGCGCTCCTAGTCATGGACCCACAAGGGCTTCGGGGTTACCAGTCCCAACCGTAACACACAACGGTAGATAGACCGGAAACATCAGCACTCAGGCCAGATAACATCGGAACTACTGCTCCTCGTGCCCATGGTAGTCATAACGAAGTATGCATATCAAAGAATCCATGAGTCATCTGAAACTGTCGGAATGGGACCAAGGCTAAACAGAAATGCTATGTGTCCCAGGAAGTGCTACACATGCCGAGGGTTACTTGGTTTACCAATCCCAGACCGAGTAAACATCGGCAGGCGTACTCGGATATGAATCATCGGCACACAACCCCTCGACTGCGACGGTCAACATAGGCATAGCCAAATCGTTTAACCAAGAGCTCAAAACCAACAACCGATCAAAGCAGTAACTCTAGATATGAAGTTGTATACTGCAAGTATTACTAGAGTATAGCTTTACAAATAGAGGTCGCATGACCCAACATTACATTAGACAACGGAAGGAAAATTAAGTTGCTAGTCAACAAGATACCAAAAGGCCTAAGCGGCCGCAACATAAGGCGACATCCCAGCCCATAGATTCAAGGCTGCTACCTGGAAAACCCAAACTACTCGTCGATGTCCATGTTGAAACCAACAGCGGTGTGAGGAACTTCACCTGAACCAAATTAAAGCAAACCTGAGTACGGGAGGTACTCAACAAGACTTAATTAACCTATTATATATCTTCTCTTCCAAAAAGGATTTATGAAGGTTGGTTTGCGTAAAGCAGTCTTTGTTTCAAATTGAGGGATATAAAGAAGTTTATAAAATAGCTCTTTTGAAAAGACACACTAGCTTCATTCATCAACTTCTTGTCTTCCGATACATCATCTCCATCACTTGGCAACCGAGATCACCTCTTGGTACCAACCATTCATTGACAACATATTTTACGTCAGACTCAAGTTATCTATGATCCCAGAATCCTTCCCCAAGTCGTCCTTAACCGTGGACACGACTTTTCTAAAATATTTAACCCTGCAGGGGTGTACAACTTTACCCACACGTGCCGACCGACTCTTAATGCCAAGCTATTGGCAAACTTCCGACGATGTGCCGGCAGAGGGTGGCTGACCACGATCTTTCCCTTGCTTTGCCTATTCCACGAGTCACTCCGAGTAGAGATGGTCCGCCAATAGGGAGTGGTCATCTCCTTCTGGGTCTCTATCATTGTAAGTGATGCTCAACGATTGTCTCGCCACAGGCTGATACACCGCCACGTCCTAGTTTTGTAAACGTTTTTAACATCCCTGCAAATCCAAATGAAACGCCCGAACTAGGCGACTCATGGAACAAACTACACAAGTTGAGATCGAGGGGAATCTAATCCCCATGTGGTTGCACATTCAGTCTTGGCTTCAAAGGCGAGAACTCGCTCCTAGGGACATGAACAAGGCAAATCAGCATCCCATGTGGCAACTCATCCATGCCTTTAATTATATTAAACACACATATCTGATCTTACCACGTAATCCTATCATACTAGATTCATTTCATAACTGTGATACATCAACCGGATGGAAGAGAGATCACAAGCATGTATGACTAAGCATGGCATATTTGAGGCTCTGGCGATACACACAACCAAAACCTATGGCTGCTAGGAGCAGTGGATCATGATATCTGGGCTATGCAATAAATAGGATACTTTATCTACTAACCCAAGATACTTTATAAAAGTATGCATTGTACGAGAATCAAAACTCATTCGGAACCATATATGAAAAATAAGAGGTTATGCTTTCCTTGCTTCAAGAAACCAGATAAAGACTTCTGGAATAAGTGCTTGACTTGTCGGTTAAGATCAAGTATTCGGTATCAGAATTGCTGGTCTTCACTTCGGAGTCGCATTCTACCGATAAGAAGCAAATACCGGAAAGGAACAACAACAATCAACCATGGCATAATACAATTTGCAATATGTCTGCATGATCAGGTTAATGCATTGAAGTAGAGCCCTAAAACATGTGCAGTAAAGTTATTAGGGTTCATATGGCAATTATGCAATTATATCAAAATTGGCCCTGAAAAGGACTTAAAGGGGAATTTTGGCATTTTCAAAAGTGTGTCAAATTTTAATTTTTCAGATGGGTTTGAAAACATCATAACTAGGTTGAATTTGTCGTTCTAAGCATTTTGACATACAACTTGTAATTTTCTGAATTTATTGAATAAAAACTTATTTTCTGCATTTTTTAAGGAATTAATTCAAATTCAAATAATTCATAAATTTTCAACTTCCTAAAACATGTTTGAAAATGACATAAACATATAGATTTATTTTTTGAACATTTCCATTTTTTTCATAATTTTCTGATAAACAGAATTAAAGATATTAATTTCCCATATTTAATTATTTTTTGGAATAATTGAACAGTGGGGCCCGCCTGTAATTTTTTTCCTTTTTCTATTTATTTTTATTTTTGAATAGAACAAAAACTGGCAGGAGGGACCCACGATGACGTCATCATGATGTCAGCTCGGGAGGGAATCTCCCTTGTGATCGATCAATCTCGCGATTCGCTGTCAAATACCCGAATTCAACTACAACATCAGAAATATGGCATCAAGGTGAGCCTTAAGGTGGTGGCGCCGTCATATTAGGGTCACTAGAACGTCGTCGGTGATCGTTAACGGTGGTGGCCGGCGGCGGTTAACAACGACGAACGAAACGTCGACGACAACGAGACAACAGAGGGTAGGCAAAGAAGGAGGAGCTCACCATGATCCTCTGGGAAGGCTCAAGGAGGCAGGGCGTGGACGGAGGAGGCTGTAATAGGCCATGGCGACGATGGCCGAGTTCGGGAAGGTTTCTCCGATTCCGTCGATTCCTTCTCTCTCGGCTCGCGGTACTAGATAGGGAGGTAGAGGAGGGAACGACGGTTCCGGGGTGGGTTCAATTTGGCGTGGAGTGGCCAGAGACGGCGGCTATTCCCGGCATCCGGAAAGCTAGAGTTTGGTCGGGTTCCTCTTCCAGGTAGAGAGTGATAGAGAGGGAGCACGAGTGAGGGCAGGGGAATAGGAGCACGTCGTTTTCGTGGCTTATCCCGCAGAGGAGACAGGCGCACATGAGTTGAAATCCGGCGTCGGTGGGGAGGACACCGAGCTGCTCCTATTGGCAAAATAAAGAAGACAAAGAAGGTTTTACGAAAACCCCCTGAATTTTCCTAGAATGGTCCTTTTCGAAAACTAAAATCCATGTTTTCAAGGACTTTTTGCAAATATAAAAATTGGCAAAAATAGTTTTTGGAAACCTCACAAAATTTCCAACCTTACCATGTTTTGGTTTTCCAAATTTAATTTTTTTAATTCAAATTTTGAGTGTTCACTTTAAGTGATTTTTGGGCAATTTCCATTAAAATTCAAATTCAAATTGGATAGAATTTTTCATGCATGCTATGACATGAACACAACATCACAAACTCTAATTTAGCAAAAGTGGGATGTTACAAGACTCGTCAAAACATGCCTTATAAAAAAGACTCATCCAAACATGTCTCATAAAAATAATCACACAAACATGCCAGGAGATGACTCTTGTAGGATCAAGAGTAATGCACAAGCAATATGGTTGTATAATGCTCAAGGTACTACAAGGCCACCTCATTACACCGTTAATGTGGCAATATGTAATCATTGACAATGTGCAAGGTCTTAGTGATCATCCACAAGTAAAAGGCATAGTAAGGTTTGCGCCATGAGACTAGCCAACAAAAGCAATTAGATGCCACTACTAGTGACTGCTTACTGCTTTTGATGGTTGTCTGTTGGCACCGTCAGTCATATCTTCATTGATCAGAAGTAAAATCACAACTTTCCTTCATAAAAACAGTAACCAAAAAAAGGAGATGATTGCGCAAGGAGAACAGTAACCAAAAGTAGTAACCAATAGGCCTCATAAAGAACAAACATAGTCATCTGAAGGAGATGATTTTTTTAGGACATAGAGAAATGCACAAGAAAGTGAAGGGCGCGTTTGGTGGCCTACAATTACCACAACTGTAAGGTTGTACATTGCGCAAAGTCCTGAATAATCACCTCCTAGTATTATGTTGTGCTACAATGTAATCATTGGCCATGTTCAACATCATACAGAAGAGCATAACAAGCATTGCAAAGTACATAACAATGAACATAAATGCAATAGATAAATTAGCCTCACTTGTTGGAACTATTCATTGTCTCCAAGTGTGGGAACTAAAGGACCAAGTGAGATGGACAACATATGATCAGATGAGAAGGTCATTTAGTCCAACATTTGGACTTGGATGCTCCAAGCTTTCATCATTGGCACCAAAAGGGCTGTAGGCTACCAAATCACGGTCTCAGAACACCAAATCGAGGAAAAGAGACCACCAACAATACCATGTCGTTATACAATCACCTCTTGTATACACTGCAAGATATTGTTGGACTCTCTTTTCCCCCAATTTGTTTCATCACTGGCCGAACATAACCCCTAACCTTACCCATCTAGTCGACAAAATTCCCAAATCTACGAACCGTAACCCTAAAACATGCAAATCGGATGAAAGAGTAGATCACACTCAACGTAAATGAGATTATAAGCAAAGCATCCGACAAAGAAAATCATGAACTAAGACCAAATCGTCAAAAACGATGACATTTTGTGGCCTACACGCAGATCGAACCCTAAAACAGCCTAGATATACTCTGCATGTCTCTCTACTGCAAAGAAACAACCCTGATCTAAAGATCTACGATGCATACGAGTGCGAGAGAGGTTGGAGATGGTCTTACCGCCATTGCCACCGACGAGGAAGAAGAGTCGATGAATGCGCTATCGATGGAGCGTTGTCGGCGATGACGTCGAGGAGAAGGAGACGCCCGGCCGTCCGCTTCCGCCGTCACCCATGATGCGGGCCGCCGTGTTTCGCTGCTGCCGAAGATGGGGAACCGCCGACGGTGAGAGGTGGGAGAAGGAGCGAGTGGAGTGAGCGGTGAGGGGATTTATGGCGCGTGTTCCCGAAGGGACGCTGTGTCTCCCGCGTGTACGTGTGCGTGCGCGCTTGCTCTCCACTCAGCCTGACCCTGGAAAAACTGCCGGTTCGGCCAGGCCCCCGGTGGGTCAAAGATTTTTCTCGTATGCAACCAAACGGTGGGTTGGTTTTCCACCCAGCGGGCCTGAGAGCATCACTAGTAGTACCCTCAAATCCTTAAACCCTTATAAATAACCGTTTTTTTACAGTTTGATAGCGAAAAAATGCGTAGACTTGAACCTCTTAACCCTCAAACCCTCAAAAAAAAATTAAGGATCCAACCCTCAAACCCCCTCTCAACCTTTAGAAGTGAGGGTTGGGGAGCGAAAACTACCCCAACCCGCACTCGTGTTCCGTCGTCGCGTGGGAAGGACTTTTTCCCGTCCCCAACCTCTTGTCCGCGCCCACCCGAGCGGCGGCCGCCACCCACTGCCATTCTGGCCGCCCCTCACCTCCCATCGATGCGCGAGCCCGCCGCCGCTGCGCCGCACTCCTCCCCGCCGGATCCGCCGCCTCCCGCCCCGCGCAGCAGGCACCGAGCCGCGCGACCGCCGCCGCCGCCCCGAGCTTTCTCCTTGCCGTTCGGCCGTCCCCGACCTCCTCAACCTCTCCTCCACCTCCCCGGGGCGTCGCCCCCCCCCCTAGCCGCCAACGCCTCGCGCACCAGGCGGCCTCCCGCGCCCTGGCCACCATCGACAACGGCCTCCCGCCCCCCGGCCGCCTCCCACGGCCAGAGGCAGGCCGTCCCAAGGCCTCCTCGAGCTCTCCTCGCCACCGCGCCAGAGGCCAGGCGGGTCAAAGGCAGCCGCGCCGCCCCGAGCTCTCATTTTCTTTCTTTTTATTTCATTTTTCCCTTTATAAGGGTTGGGTTTGAGGGTTCTACTCTTTGCCCCTATTTTTTCAACCCTTAAAAGTGCCAAAAAATGCCAATTCTCAACCCTGAAACTGGTTTGAAGGTTTGAGTGTTTGAAGGTACTACTAGTGATGCTCTGATCTAAACTCCTGCAGGCTACCAAGTGCGCCCTTCATTCTTGTGTTTCCACAAATGCCACATGCAGAGCATGGGCAGCATGGACGCGGTCCGTGGTGGAGCAGAAGCGGGTAGGGGCAGACGGCGGCGTTTGTGAGCTCAAAATCCGGAGCAGGAGGCTCAGTTTCGAACCCACATTTATCTTCTGTTTGTGTAGATCACATAGGATAATATATTCTGAAAAAGCTTAGGCTGTACATACTAAACATGTATATGTACTCGTACATTTTTTTTCAGAATTTTTTGAGCTTTAAAAACGCGGTTGTCGAATTTTGTAAGAGTCGAGCTCCACGTAGATTGTATCTTATAATACCAAATTTGGGAGAAAACCCCACTGTTTAAAAAGGCTAATGTGGAAAGTTGAAGAGGAATGATGTCCTTCTCATGGAGAGAGACTTGCGTGTGAAGGCTGTTGTATTGTACCCCATTCCATTTTCTGCACCCACAGGGTTCATTCATCATTTGTACTCCGTTGATTTGCTTGGAAGCATCACGGGCTCGCTTTCGGGCCATCTTTAGGCTTAAACAATCCACACTCATCTGGTCTTATACCATGTGCACATTTGCATCAAACTTCAAGGTTCAGGTGAATCGAATGTTGACAGAGCGAAAAGGTTGCGCCTGCTCTTTTTTTCCCGAGAAAATTCAGCTAAGCATGTGTCCTAAATCAGCTTGCAGACATGGGGATGCTTCTTGGTTAGTCAATCAGCGTACCTTATACTAGTATTATACTTTTCCTTCCCAAAGCTAACATTTTGGTTTGTCACGGGCCTTACGGCATCATCGATGGTGCCCTGTTCTTGACCTTTCTCCCTGTCAAAAAAATTATGCAGAAATGTTGACGTGTAATCCCCACTGATTACTCTAGCATTTGTGCTACTTTCGGAAAAGTGATTGCACCAACTCTTCAAACTTCAAAGGTTAAAGGTTTATTGCGTCATTCTCTTCCGTAATACCAAAACACAAAGTAATCAAAGATTCAGGGGGACTAACCAGTTGCAAGGGAACAACCCAAGCAAGCCACGGCAGAAAGAAACCATTCCGGCCGTGACAGCGAACACAACAATATGTTAACCCAATGTCTTGACCCTCGAAAGCTTTAGTAAGCATTATTTACGGTGGTCTTCCAACACGTCCTTCTCGTTGCGCGTCTGCTTAGGGAGGGAGGGAGCGTGCCCTGCCTGCTAACTGAAAGCTTGAATGAGTTCTTCCAATCGTTCCAAAACTGCATCATATATTATTCACATGGGAAAAAGAAAATTCAGGTCATCGAGAAGTCTGGTAAGCTATGCTTAACTGCTTAAGCATCAGCGTCACGTAACGGTGACGACTCGGGACCTGATTAATGGATGATCGACCTCTATAACCTGGATGGTGAGTACTTTCGAGCTTTCCTTGGCCGCATCTTCATTTTGCCCCGGTACAAAACTGGGATTTTAGTGTATGTTCCAAGTCTACCAGGAAGGGCTCTGTATGTATGTACACTTGTACAGTAGTATTCCCACGAGCGAGTTAATTAAATAGCAGCGGTGGTTCGGTTGTACCGTTGGCCTTGTGCGTAGGAGTACTCTAGTGTGATAGCCCATCATCACTGCTTGCCGTGGCCGTCAAGTGCAACTCCCGCGGGCTCCTTCTCCTACCTCGCGACCACAAACAAACTCGAGTGGAGAAAAACAAACTCAAGTGAAGAACATACAGAGCCTTTAGTCTTCAGAGGTTATATTACTACCATATAAGAACGAGCCTCCCCTGCTTCAGTAGAAAAATACCATACGTGGTCAGTGTCGTTGCGCGACGACGACAGATATGGCGAGGCCGCAGCTCGGGATGGTCTCCCGCCTCCTCCTGCCCGTGGGGCTCGCCTGCGTGCTCCTCGTCGCGGCTTCTGAAGCTGAAGCTGAACCCGCCGCCGTCTCAGACGATGGTGCGTGCTGCCTGCTTCTTTCCTTTGTTTTCTGTGGAGTCGATTGCTTGCTGCTGATGTCTCGTCGTTCTTGGCCGGCGTCCAGTTGCTGCGCTTCTTGCCTTCAGAAGAGCTATCTTCGACGACCCTCTCGCCATGCTGTCCGACTGGAACTCCAACGACACGACTCCCTGCAACTGGAACGGCGTCTGGTGCTCGCCGCTCGACAGCCGCGTCGTCACTCTGTAAGAACCTCTTCTCTTTGATTCAGTATCTTCTTTCTTTTCCTTCTCCCCTCTTCGTGTCAACACAACGTTTCTTTCCAGTAAAAAGAATCACAACATTTCTTTAGCATATCTCTGCCCATTCTCTATGTTCAAATCCTTTGCCCCATCGAAATCAAGTTCGTAACTTCTGCCGTCTCTGAGCCTCTTTCGGAGCTTATTAATTCACTTTTTTTTCTTAACCTATTAAATTTGATATGAACAATTCTTCACGCACTCTCTCTAATGGAGATAAACAGTGGCCCGGAGAGAAGAAGGCTGGATGGAGATAAATTTCGGGCCAACAGCGTGATGGACAGAATGATGCATGTTTTTCTGTCAGAGAAAAGCGGACAAAGTCACTGACGGCACAATGAGACGTCCAGCTGAAAGCTACCATACTTTTTTTTTACCTACCTCTGCTGCATTTCCCTCTTATCTTCGGTTGACTCCAGAAAGCAGCCACGAAATACTGACCTGGTGGTGGATATGTGGTCCCTGTGGAAACAGCAAACGATCGAGCCCCGGTAGAATTACTTAGTTTTTTAAACAAACTTCAAATCCAAGTGTTACTTGTCCAAAGCCAAATAAGTGACGTGCTGTGTTTGATTAATTTACGCATACTTGCTCGATAACTAAAACTTCAGCATTGCAGTTATTATCTTGATAGATAGACTTGCTGGTTTTAAAGTGAATTGTTATTTCTTGGGTGTCACTGTCCAGGGAGTTATCAAATTCATCTCTCACGGGGTTCCTGGCACCGGAGATTGGATCCCTCACTTCTTTGCAGAAACTGTATGTGCTTACAACCCTCACATATAGTACAAAATACACTTTACCTGCAAGCCACTGAGAATTAATAGCCCTGGTGAACTTTTGCAGGTTACTGGATCACAATTCACTCAATAGCTCGATACCGAGAGATATCGGCAAGCTACACAACCTCACTGTGCTGAACCTCGGCACAAATCAACTGGTGGGTCCCATTCCGAGCGAGATCGGTGACCTGCGAAAGATCTCAACAATGTACTGCTCAACAAGCTCTGGATCAACTTGTGTTTCTGTCTAAACATTTTTTTCACAAGTTCATAACCCATCTGTTCTCTTATGTCCTAGAGACCTTCACGCGAATCGGTTGACGGGTGCTATCCCCCCTGAGCTTGGCAAGTTGACAAACCTCGTGGAGCTACGGCTGAGCAATAACAGTCTTACTGGGACTATTCCTGGAAGCAATCATTCGATCATGTAAGTAAACTATCTTCAGAGGCTTCAAAAACCAAATATTTTTGTTTTTTTGGGCATGCATGATCTCGAATTGCATGGAAAGCACGTCTCTTCTCTATGAATATAATAAAGATGTTCAGCTAAGAGGTCGGCATCAGTCATAACTGATTTAGTTCCTACAGTAGTAATAAGGACATAAGATATTAGGGTTTATCATCTGGAAAGAAAGATTAATGAGACAAGAAATGCATATAGGAGTGCTTCTTTGTGGACATTAATGACATACAGTACTTGTGATTGCTCTTTCAGGGTGACCACCAGCAGAGAAGATCAGATTGGTTTGTGTCAGCTGGCTAAGCTAACTGATTTAGACCTCTCATATAACTTTCTGGGTGGCGATATTCCTACATGCTTGATGGAAATCCAAAGGTACACCTTTGTTTTGTGGCCTGGATTCCAGTTAAGTCTATCTGAACTTACCTGTTTTGCAGTATTTGAACAGATTACGCATGGAAGGAAATTGCTTTCAGAACAACGACATAATGAACCGTCCGTTCGATCAATGTATGGGGATGTTTCATCTTAACATATTACAATCATTAATGCAATTTAGTCCTGTTTTCAGCACCATGATTCTTTCAAGTTTTCTCTGTTTGCCATTGTGTCTCTGCAATTTTACAAGACCATATGGACATTGTTATTGCGAGATACATCTAGAAGTTGGCTGCAGCAAATTAAATAGTGCATAAATTCTTGTGCAGCTACCAATTGAGTCCATTTATTAAACGAACTACTCCATTAGGCTAGTCTGAGGATTGAAAAATTAGTCCCAGCCATTTCTTAATCCTCTAAAGGTGAAACGGTGGTACTTTTTATTGGCTCGAGGAGACAGATGGTGCGACTTTAGGAAGTTAAGTATTGCCTGTTCAGGTTTGGTGACATTAGCAAATTAGTACCTACGTTGTGAATGGCGTCATGGGACCTATTCGGTAGTGGAATTACCTATACTTTGCTAAAATAAAGAACATAAATTTGGCACTTTGTTTGCTTCCCTTTGTCCATGTCTTTTTTAAGTATTCAGCTTTTCTGTCAGATATTTATACCTCAGCACTTCAGGATGGAACCCAAAATGGCTTTGTGCATTTCAGCAATACAACATACTTACACAAACTAGGCTGCCTATACTTATTCTGGCATCCTGCTGTAATTTACCTTACCGAACAGTCAATAAGTACATTACGTCATAATTACAGGTGAAAACATCAATGGTACAGGTACAGACCACATCACCGATGGAAGTGGGGAGAAAAGCATGCAACCACTTTGGCTTCTCATCCTGGAGGTCATCACAGGAGTTTCACTGCTTAGTATAATAACACTGTGTGCCATCACCGGTCTGAGAAGATGCAAAGCTCGATCCTCCGGGGACAGAGTTCCGTGGACGAGAGCTATAAGCTGGAAGGAAAACACATCGATCTCAATCGGTGAGGGTCCGTCCTCCCATATGAGTTACTGACAGATGCAGAGTGCATGCTGTTTTAGTTACAGATTTTATTTTATTTTGCTTGCACAGATGATGACCTGCTGGGAAATGTGCCGAAACTGAGCCGGCAAGAGCTCGCGGAAGCTTGCGAAGACTTCAGCAACATAATTGGATCGTCACATGAGACGGTAGTGTACAAAGGAACTATGAAGGATGGGCGGGAGATCGCCGTCGTGTCGCTGTCTTTTCCGGTACACTACTGGACGAGCTACGTCGAGCTTTACTTTCAGAAGGAGGCAAGTTACTCAATAACCATACATAGTTGTTAAGAACTTACACGATTTTTTAACCATATTTTTGTGTATTTTCGGTCATTTAGGTGGCGGAAATGGCTAGGTTGGATCACGAAAATGTCGCGAAGATGGTGGGTTACTGCAAAGAGTCTGACCCGTTCTCGAGAATGCTTGTCTTTGAGTACCCAGCAAATGGGACTCTCTACGAGCATCTTCACGGTAAGCCGCCCAATATGCTCGATCTTGGGGTTGCAACCATGGTGAGGAGTCTGTGTATGATTCCATAGAATGAAAACTGATTGGCTTTGTTTGTGGTTTTTTTTTGCTTCCAGATGGGGAAGGATGTCAGCTATCTTGGCCCAGGCGGCTAAAGCTCGCGCTCAGCATCGCGCGCGTTCTCAGGCACTTGCACACTGAGCTGCAGCCTCCGTTCGCCATCGCAGCGCTGACGTCCAGTTCAGTCTACCTAACTGAAGAGTTCTCACCGAAGGTCTTGTCTCGTCTGTAACTCCTAGGACACTGAACCTAGTGCGGCGTCTCGGCCAGTGTAGTTGACAACAAAATGCTCTGGTGATGTAACAGCTGGAATGGGTTTTTGGTCTTGCAGATAATTGACTTTGAGAGGTGGAGAGCTCTGGTTGCCAAACCGTTCCTCAGCTCCGGTGTCGTCGTCAACGGCGGGCCTCTCAACGGCGCCGTGGACTCCCGGCAGATGCGTTTCATGGACGTCCAGGCCAACACGTTCGCCTTCGGGGTGATCCTCCTGGAGCTGATAAGCGGCAGAGCCACACTCTCCAAAGATACAGGCGAGCTGGTGGACTGGGTAAGCGTCTTGTCTGAATAACAGAACTCAGAATTAGTAGTAGCAGTGCAAATTTAGCACAGAAAACTGAATGACACCTCCACACTCTTAGTTCACAGTAGTTTGAACTTTGTACTGAATAATCTCTTGCTGAGAATGATAGCCAATTTGTGTCTTCAGGCGAGGAAGCACTTGGACCAGCCCGGGGAGCTCAGCAAGCTGGTGGATCCGAAGCTGAAGAGCGTGAACCAGGAGAACCTGGTCATCATCTGCAACGCGGTGAACCTGTGCATCGACCCCGAGCCGTCGCGGAGGCCCTCCATGAACATGATCGCGGCCATCCTGGAGGAAGGCATCGACACGTCGGCGGCCACCGCGCTCAGGGCTTCGTCCCTGGCGTGGGCACAGGCGGAGCTGGCCAACCCGTAGATGTCTCTCAGTGATTTTTTGTGTTCAGACTGTAAATGCATGGCTGTTTGCGCAAAGATTGGTTTTTTGGTCCGTCTTTTTTACAAAAGACCTCAACGGAGCCGGATTCCATTATTAATATAACAGAATGAGAGGTTTTTTTTAGCAAAATAAGAACAACAACAACAACAAGGGATGAAAAAGCACTTGGAAACAGGCCAAACTTCCCCAAGAGGGAGGAGGACCCCCAAGGTCTTTCCCCAAAACACACCCACGGTATTTATCAAACTTCGAACAAAAGTAACCAGTGCAAACAGATGCACCCACGAGGACCCAACGAGGAAGGAGTTTACACTACAGTTCACAAAACAGGGGCGCAAAGGAGGGAAGCCCTCGTCCAACCACATCGACATCTTGATCTGCATCATCCCTAATGGTAGCTTGCCTAGGGTTCCCATTCTGATTGCGGTCATGTGCTCTAGTCGCAGCTTCCTGGATCAACCTAGCCCCCTCCTCAACCTGTTCCTTCTCACCAGCTGCTTGGAGACCTGCCCAATATCGAAGAAATGCACACATGTAACAAATAAGCTCAACAGGGGAAGAAATGAACTTCTTATCGAAACACGCTCTATTCCTAGTCTTCCAGATTATCCAGCAAAAGGCAGCAATCAAAACAACATGCACGTTAGCAGAGGTAGAAATAGTTTTTACAATCCACCAAAAATATTGAGTAAAATTGGTCGGCCTTTGAGACACATTAAGAACAGAACACACAACCCCCCACATATACCCCGCAGCAGGGCAAGAGAGAAAATGATGGTGGATAGATTCAAAGGCCGGGCAAAAGCTGCAAGTAAAGTCTCATCTCCACTTCCTTTTCCTCATGTTGTCTTTCGTGGCTATAGAGTTATGCCAAATTAGCCACAACCAAACCTTGATTTTGAGGGGGATTTTTGCTTTCCACAACTACACAAAAGACTTGTCCACGGCAGAGGAAGACAACCTATTGTACATGGACTTGACAGTAAAATTCCCTGACTTGGTGAATTTCCATTTAGGTTTGCCAGGGCCATCACCCAGAGCAACCATCATAAGCCAGCTTCTAAGGACAGAGGCCTGATGTTGAAGCTCAACAGACAGCCACCTCCTAAAATCAAACTGCCAAATTCTCTCCCATATCTCCCTAACAGAGCACACCTGCACATTACAAATTTCACATAGGTCAGGGAAAGTTTCACACAAGGGTGCACCTCCACACCAGTGGTCATGCCAGAAATCAGTCTCATTTCCCCCCATGACCATCATTTTTCTATCCTGAATATACCATTTCTTAACTTTCAGAAGGCTCTTCCACACAGGGGAATCATCCGGTCTCATCTTAGATCTCCAGATCCATTTTCTTATCCCATACTTGTTCTTAACAAGATGCTGCCATAGACCATCCTCCTTTTCCAATCTACACCACCACTTACAAAGCAAGCTGATATTGAACAGTTTAAGATCATTGATCCCCAGGCCCCCTTTTTGCTTGGGCTTATTAATGTTTTCCACCTCACAAGGTAATACTTTCTATTTGAATCAGTTCCTTGCCAGAAGAATATTCTTATGATCTTGGTCATATCCTCCAAACAAGTGTCAGGGAGAAGGTACATTGACATATGGTAGATAGGGATGCTGCTGAGGGAGGACTGGATTAGGACCAGCCTACCTCCAATGGAGGAGTTTGTCCCAACCCAACCATCAAGATTTTTCCCTAACTTTTCCACAAGAGGTTTAAGGTCAGAAATGAGGACCCTAAATGTCACACCCCAGTTTTGGGAAACTTGTACAGTGTTCAAGAAGACAAAAATTAGGGCCAACAGTTTTTTTTTCTAACAACATGATTGTTTGAACTAACATGTGTTTATGAATCTTCATCATATTTGCAATACAAGTTTTGTTTCTTGATAAAACCAATATCAAATTTTTCTGTAAACACTTTTATAAATTTTCCCTGATATTTTCCCAAATGTTACTTGAGTGAATTTTATTCCAAGACTTGGATCATCTTGTTTATAAAATAAACTTTTAGCTTTGTTGGATCCAAGAAAAAAAATTCAAAATGATTTATGGAAGTTCTCTTTTAAAGTTTTCTATAGAAACTATTCCCTGAAAATATAGCCAAGTACCTATTTTCTACTTTTGTTTTCACTAGGCTATAAAATGTTATTTCATGTTTTCTTGACTTTTATTTGTTCCTTGATATATGTACTACAAATACATAAGCTTGGTTTTATTTTTGGATTAATAAAAATGATCTTTTGCTTGTTGTCTTTGTGGTATAAAAATAAGTCAGAAAAAGGCATTTTTGGAAAACAGAGAAAAACAGAAAGTACACCTTCTCCCACATTGTTTTCATGGCCTTAAACTATTTCAAATTTGTTTCCAAAAGATGTTTATGAAATTTTATAACATGTTTAACAAACTCCAACTTTGGAAAACAAATTTTGGAAACCATTTGGTCCTTGAAAACAAACCCAACTTTTTGCTCATTTCATCTGTTTGCAGCACTTAGAAAAATTCTCTAAGTCCTTAACTAAATTTTCTGAATTTTTTTAACAGTGCTAGAATACATTTTTGGACAGTTGTTTTCTTTGAGTTTTTGTGCCATTTTGGAAACACCACTTTGCCATTTCGAAACCTTACATTATGTACTCCATCCTGGATGCCTTGGTCACCATCTAGAAGCCTTGTGGGTGAAGTAAACAAGTGAGAGAAGAGAGAGGGAGGCAGGGTGATGTGGCATGGTATGGGACTCCATACCTTGACCCATTTGACTTGGCCTTGGCTCACCTTGTCTCCAAATGCCAACCATTGACTTGCCCTTTCCTGGTCTTTCCCTTGGACTCCTGGCCATGTGTAGAAAATGACCAAAAAGGCCCTAGAGCACAACCATGCCATCAAATGGCATCAACCCGAGCCCTAGCTAGGTCGTTGCCCTTTTCACCACGACATTAAGCCTCCACTAGCCTCTCCCTTGCGCCATTGCCCTCCTCTGCCTCCTCACACCTCCCTCAAGCGAGATTGAGCCCTGCTTTGGCCCCTTGGAGCGTGCCCGTGCCCGTGAACCTGTCGACCACCGTCGGGAGCTCGAGGTAGCACTCCCCTCCCCCATGCCTTCCTCCCCCTCCACTACCCTGGTTGCACTCCCCGTACTCCCCTGACCATCCCTGACACCTCCCTTGGTTCCCTCGTTTGCAGGACGCCCGCGGCCGTCGAACTCGCCGCCGAGAGCGCTTGGTGCCGCGCCACCGCCTGGAGCCACGCCGGCCCCTGCAACCTGCACCCCTCGACGCCCCTCGACACCTGGACCACCCCCGAGCCACCGCCACTGCACCCCGAGCCCCCTAGGTGAGCCACCGTGTGGATCCTTCGCCGGCCCCGTCGAGAGAGAGAGAGGAGAGCAGAGAGGAAGAAGAGAGAGAGAGGACCATTCGATCTAGGATCGACGGCCGCGCTTGAACCAGCCCCTTTTCCCTTGCCACGCGCGCGCCTGGCCTGCGCTGGGCCGCGCAGTGCGCCTAGCTGGGCCGCGCTGCGAGGAAGCCAGCCCACGCTGCCCTTTTGTTTTTCCTTTTAGTTTTTAGCAGAAACTTGCTTGTTACTTTTGACCTGTTAAAAATAGTTATCAGGCAAAATAAAATCAACCAAAAATCATGGCACGACTAATATGTTTTCCTAACCACCCAAAATTTGTAGATCTAAGGTTTGACTTGTTTTGTCTCAAGACCTGTTTTGCCACAGAGTGTCTGAAAGCATGTTCTTGGCATAACTTTTTGGATCTGTATCCAAATGGGTCAAACTAAAAAAATTGGATAGCTTAGGACTAGATCTATCACTAGGACTTTGCCTCACATCAAGGTGAGTTACCAACTGTAAATGCCATCCATTTTGGTAAAAGACCAGTAGGCTTTTCTAGGATTTTTAGAGTGAGTTTAAAATTGATTTTTCAGGTGAATCCAATTGGGTGAGTTTGTTTATGACTAGATCTACCTAAAAATAGCTTGGATTAATTTTTGGAGCCCTATATTATTTTTGGTGAGCAAAACTAGAAACATCAGCTTTTCTGTTTTTGTTTGTATGGGTGTATTTGTTTGAAATAAAATGTTTGGTTGTTTAAATCTTGTTTCCTACCATGTACAGAAGTGTTACCACTTGTTACTAGGTTTTTTGCTTGCAATAGTTCTACCTTAGGAAGTGTGTGCAAGTTTGGAAAGCCAAATAGCAATAGAAATAGCTTTTGTTATTTCCTAGTTTTATTACTTGATTATTGTGTGGACCAAATCTTGGTAGATTTGTTTTTCCTAGGTTTGTGATGTGTTTGAGTGGAGTCCAGTACCATTTTGGTACTGTTATCTTGGTGTTTTCACCTCTTTTAGCTTGCAACTTATTCTATAGCAAAGCATGTGTAATATTTGTTATTTGTTTTCACTAGTATTGTTTTCACTAGTATGAATAGATATGTGTGGATTGCTTTGTTAGATTAATTTTGTCATGTGTGACCAGAGGCCTTGTTACCTCTTTTGCCTTGGTATTAGTGGGCCCATAACCCACTGGTACCATTGCATCTTGGTTAAGGATGAAAATCCCCTACCATGCACTAGTGTAAGAATAGCTTGTATTACTATATGATTGATTGTTATTTTCCACCAAGGGAAATAGGTTGTTTGTTTCACTTATGTAAGTGAAAAGTTTAGTTCTTCTTTATGAATACTAGTATGTTTGGGTGTGATTCATTTGTTACCATAATATTCCTTAGGAGTATCATGATAAGAAATGCTTCACTATTGTTTGCTTAAATTGAATTGTTTGCTAATAGAATAATTCCTTGTGATTGATAGATTATTTGTGAATGATTTTATTGAGTGTTTGGATTTTTGAAAGTGTTTAGTTACTCTTTTATTGAGTGCATAGATACTGGTTGTGTAGTCTATACTTTGATTTCTTGCTATTTATTTGAGTAGAAAAGCAGGTATTATTAGAATTGGTTTATGTTTGCTTTGTAGATGTTTTCATGAAATTATTTCAGTGCTTATGCTTACTAGAATGTGTAAGGTGTATGTGTTGTTAGTAGATATTTATGTTCATTACTTGCTTGTTTAGAGTTAAGAATCCTTATAGTGATGTTTGCTTCTCTAGTGTTGAACTAGTGTCACCACTAGAGATTATGAGTTGCTCTAGTGTTGGTGTCTTTTATTTCATGAGTGTATGATTAATTCTAGCATGTGTAGAATATGGTTACTTCTGTTATTAGGACCTGACTTGTTGATTTGCTTGTTTCTATAGTTGTAGAATACAAGTATTTCTTATAGCATGCTTGTGTAGAATTTTCCATACTAGTATGTTATTAGTGCAGTCTTGTTTTTATGTAAGTTGTTAACTTTGGTAGAGATACTGGTTTATGACTTGTTACCTTTGGTAGAGATACTGGTTTGCTTGTTTATTTTCATGATTGATGGATTCCATAACTTTAAATAGACATAAGCATAGTCTATAACTAGCCTATTCATTTGTGGTGTGTTTGCTTGATGTTTGGAAATTGTCTGAGTGATTGCCTTAGCATGAGTATTGTACTTATGTTATTGGTTGTGCTAGTGTTGTTGTTGTGCTTATTAGTATCTTGTTATCTAGGCATTAGTTTAGTAGTGAACTTGTTTGGTGATGATTGTTTGTGTGTTGTTAATACCCACTGCCATGGGTATTGCTTTTATTGATTATTATTATTTTTAGTAGTCCCCCCTTTTGTGCCCACAAGCTATATTTTTAGCTTCTTGGATATCTTATTATGAGAGTGGTACACCCACTCCATATGTGGTATGTAAGATGTGGGATATGGTTTTTCAACCATATGTTTGTCTGACGACAGTTCTGCACTCTGAGAGTTATGTGAGATAGTTTTCTCGATAACGTTTGAGTGTTTGCGCTAGTATAATTTTGCTTGTTGTATGTGTTGTTTAGTTTAGTTGTTTGGTCTTTAGTTCTGAGTGTGTGTCATTTATTCTTTTACAACGCTAGAAAACGAAGGAGAAGAAGAAGCAGTTGTGGAGCTGTGCGTCAAGTTCAAGTTACTTCAAGGCCAGGGACACTAAGAGTTTTAAGGAAAGTTATCACGATGCTTGTTGTTACTACACTTATCATTGTCTATCATGCATGTTTTACTTCTGAAAACTATTTTTGAGTGACTACTACTATTATATATTACTATGCCAGTAGTTGATACTTGGTGTTACCAAGCCCATAGCCACCATATGGTATTTATTACCATCAGAAGTATTAGTCCCTAAGTGGACACATTAAAAAAAAATTTACAAAACAAAGGATTTATGGAAAACCCGGTGGAAAGGTGAAGCCTTATCCACCGGAGGAATGTGGAAGTGGTCATTTTTGGGAAAAACATGTTTTCAAAAATGACACATAACCTAGTCTTCGCCGGACAACCTTTACTGTACTGCCACTTTACCCCAACATGGGCACAGGGCTTAACTTGAAGTTTGTTCTTGTTAGTGTGTGTTCTATCTCAATTTTCTATAAGGGCGTGACGTCCCTCGAACCGAAATGCCGCCAGTCATGAATTCAAATAGGCATGCAAAGTGAGGGATTAAGTTACCCCCGGGTGCGACAATTGAGTCTCCTGCCGTGGCGGGGTGGGACCTGGTGCCGGGGGTATTACACTCAACTGAAGAGATAGACACATTCTAGCTTGAACATAGTGGATGGTTAGGATCAGTTATCTGACGTTTACATATTGTTGTTATAGTCCGTGGTTGTTCACGGCGGATGTACTGAATCTGGTGGATTGTGTACACCTCTGCAAAGTAGAACTATTCGGAATAGCCGCGTCCTCGGATATGGACAGTTGAATGGCCATGTAGCTAGCATTGTGTCAATGTTTTCAAAAAGGAGTTTCCAAAAAAGTGTTGGACTTGTGAAGTTCGGAAAGGAGGAAATCTTACCGCTGATGAAAATCCAAAAGTTGTTTTACAAGAAGTTTTGCAAAGAGAAAACCTTCTTTTACAAAATGAGTTTATAAAACCTCTTGTACATGTGATATCTACAAGAGAAAGGAAACTATATATTTTTTTTGAAGTATCTTCTTCAACGAAGATACAGAGATTTTCAAAATCAACTATGATATGTCTTACATATATCATTGATAGTGAACCCTATGTATAGCCTACCTACTCCACTATACAAGCCTACTTGCATTTTGGTAAGCTACATGATGGATGTCTTGCTGAGTACATTCAAATATACTCATATTGGTTTCGTCCCTGGTATTTACTTGCTAGACATCAAGAAGGAGCCTCAGAAGGAGATCTACAAGGAGGAGTACGGAGCTGATGGCTTTGCGAACTAGGATCGTCTCCCGGTCAGCAGCCTGTAGGTTAAGGCGTGACTTGGGCTCTACTACATTTGTGTGTGTTTAGTCTTCCAATGTGTGTGTTGTGTGTTTGCCCTGCGTGGCAGTTGTGTGGACTTGGTCATGTGACCATGTTCCTTGTGTAAGTGTTTTATGCAATCGTGTAATGGATATTGTATTTGTGTACCAACTTGATATGTTGTTCACGACTGGTGTGATATGGGATCGTGAATGTATGCATATCGGAGGTGTCCTTGAACAGTGGTTTTGGGGGACCATACACTAGACCCACTAACAGGCACAACCAAATATTTCATGGGCCAATGACCCAAGTGACAATCCAACAAATCTGAGTAGAACAAACTCTTCTCTGAATCTTCCATCACAAGAAAAAGTTCACTCTTAAGGAAGTTAATTTTCAGTCCTGACATAGCCTCAAAAAGGTAGAGGATCAGTTTTAAATGTCTGACTTGATCAACATCATCCTGCACCAAAAGCAGAGTGTCATCTGCATACTGGAAAATAACAACGCCTTTATCCACAAGATGAGGAGCCAGACCAGTGATTTGTCCATTGGATTGAGCCTGTTGAATAAGCTTAGCCAAACCTTCTGCAGCCAGATTGGAAAGGAAAGGAGAGAATGGGTCCCCCTCTCTCTCACCCATATGGCTGCCAAAGTCTTTACCTCTAGTATTATTGATTTTAACACACAAAGTCCCATCTTTCACAATATCCTCAATAAGTCTTTTCCATAGGGGACTAAAACCTCTAAGGGAAACACAGTGAAGTAGATAGGCCCAATGCACCTTTTCATAGTCTTTCTCAAAGTCTATTTTGAAAATAACACCCTGTTGTTTTTTCCTCTTGGATTCGTGAAGGATCTCATGCAAAGACATCACAACATCCATGATATTTCTCCCCTTGATGAAGGCAGTCTGAGATTTAGAAATAATTTTTTCCATGAAAGGTTCCTCTCTAAGGGTGGCCACCTTAGTGATGATTTTGTATAGCACCTGCAAATGGGCATGTATTTCTGCAAGCAATCAGCATCAGGAGTTTTTTACAAAAGGATAATCATCCCAAAATACAGTTTGTACAGACTGAGCTTTCCCAAGTGCCAATCATCAAACAATCTCATGACATCCTTTTGGACAGTTAACCAACACATGGATCTTTGTTCCTAACCATGGAGTCAATGGCAGCTTTTACTTCCACAACAGAAAAAGGTCTATCAAGTATATCATTATCAGAAGAAGATAAAGTTTCCTCAACCCCTCAAATTCCTTCGGCAAACTTGATCAAGTTCCCTTCACCAGGACCAAACAAGTTCTTATAATACACAGTTGCATGAGATAAAAGGTCCACAGTCCCTTGAACATATACCCCATTACTAACCAAGGAGTACATGGTGTTTTTCCTTTTCCTACCATTAGCAACCCTATGAAAGAAAGCAGAGTTATAATCCCCTTGCAAAAGCCACCTCTCACTGGATCTTTCATGCCAAAATTTCTCCTCTTCAGCATACAGTCTCAACAACTGACTGTGGATGAAGCTCTTCCTAGAGTACTGTAAAAACCAGATAGCACACCCATTTCTTCCAACTGTTCCAATTATTCCAGCTCCAAAGATAGATTCTTCCTTAACCTAATGGCATCTCCTCTAATATTAGCCCCCCAGCCTTTAAGACTGTCCTTCACACTCTTTAACTTGAGTTGGATGGAAGAAATGTTATCCACGGAGGGGGTAGCGGATTCCCAAGCCTTTGACACTCTCGCAGCAAAATCAGGATGAGAGATCCAAGATTTCTCAAACCTAAACTCCTTTCTCTTAGGAATAGTCTGTTCTCCAGTATCAACAATCAAAGGATTGTGATCAGAGATAGTCCTTGGCAATTTTCTAACACTAGTAAGAGGGAAGAGGGACTCCCAGTCATTATTCATCAGTACTCTACCCAACTTCACCAAAGTAGGATTCTTTTGATTGTTGGTCCAGGTGAACAGACCCCCAGCCATATCCACCTCTCTTAGCGAATGGGTTTTAATAATAGAGTTGAACACATCAGAAAACTTAGTAAACCCCCGGCTTGTTCTTATCAAAAGAAAATCTCGAAATATTAAAATCTCCACCAATCAAAGCAGGGAGAGAAAAAAGGGAACACACATGAGCAAAAGAAGAAAGAAAATCAGTTTTATCATAATCTTGGGCAGCCCCATAGACCACCATGAGAATAACTTCCTTATTGATCTTTTTATCTAAAACATGAGTCTTAACAAAAAAATCTATCCATGGATGCACTAAGGATATCAAATCTAGAGGATTTGACACCACATAAAATACCACCAGATCTTCCAACAGATGGGAACCAATGGCACAAAAAGTTACCCTCTGGATCAAATTTCCTCCAAACATCTGGACCTATTACAGGTTTCATGGTTTCCTGAAGGCCAATAAAGTCAACATCATGATCTCTAATAAGGTCAGAAAGTCTAATAGAGAAACCTTTCTTACCCACCCCCTACAGTTTAAGAAGACATCTATCATAATAATTTTTTGGGTTCTGATCTCAATCTAGGCCCACAAACAATTCCACTCTGGGGGTGGTTTGCCTGGACTCTAGAGAGGGAAACAGTGCCACCAAGGGACACACCCTGAGAAGATTTATCTTTTATTAGCAGTTTTTTTTCAAGTTCTTAAGACTTCTTTTAGACACTACAGGAGTAAACAAATCAGGGTCACTGTCCGAGGAGGGGATCCCATCACTTTCCTCAATAGGAGGCAAACACAAAGGGGATCCCATCTTTTTGTCAAGAGGGACTACAGGTTCTGCTAAATTAGCTGACATACACTTTTTTTATCAAATTAGCTCTAGCAATTTCCCAATCAAGAAGCACATTAACAGTTTCCAAAGATATAGAAGTAGGATCAATACCTAATTCTAGGGCTTTGTCCAACACATTATTATTAGCTAAGACAGCAAAAGAGTTAGAACACATGGGTTTGCCTTCATCTCTCATGGCAATGGACTGAGAGTCCGGATAAATTAGCAGTTCTAGCAGCTCTGATCCTGTCACTAGCCTTAGATGAAACAGGCTGGGCAGGAGTAGTAGAAGACGGTGCCAAAGGAAGTACAGAAGAAGAGGATCCACCAGCTAAAGTAGGGTTAGGAATAACCTCAGAGATGTGAACTACAGAGAAGTGTACTTGTTGGGATCCAACACCATCAACAGACATATCAGAAGATGATTTAGATGTCTCAACAGAGCTAAGAGAAATGCTAGGAGATTCAATCACTTGAAGTAAATCAGCTCCAGGTAATTGGTTCAACATCCCTCTCCACATATGAGCCTTGTCACTTCTGGATTGAAGAAGTTGCTTAAGGAAATCTTCATAAGTTAGCTCATTCTGCAGAGGTTCCTCTGGATTTTCAACCACACCAGAAGTGATCAGCTTGGGCGTAGCCAGGTATTTCAAATACTGAGCATAATAGTCAGTAGCATCAGCTGGCTGAGTCTGAGAGGAGGAGCCCACCCTGGGCAGAGGAATCAGGTGCCTCTGATCATGACTGGGAGTATACCCAAGCTTGTGCACTTGCGCACCAAAGGACTCATCATCACTGTCATCATTTAAACTATCAGAAGGTTCGAGAGCTTTTCTCTTTCTCTTATCATCATTCAACTTGTCACTATCCTGACGTTCCAACATATGAGAAACACCAGCACCACCATAGGATTTTCTGGCATCCCTCATGAACCCCCCCCCCCCCCCAGCAGAGGGAGGAGCTCTATCAGGAGCAGAAGAATCAGGCCTAGCTCTCTTGGGAGTATGCTGGGAACCATCCCCCTGTCTGCTGCCATCCATACCCTTGCTTCCAGAATCAGTAACAGAGTTCTTCCCCTTCTTGCTGATCGGACTCTCCCTGGTAAACTCGATATCATAGAACTTGCTGGCAATATTGACATTTGACACAACAGGAGGCACCATAGAAACATCAGAATTTCCAATTTTTATCCTAACATAGTCAACATTGTTAAGACTATGTCTGTCAACAAAAATCACACGCCCCACCAAACTGCCAATAAACACAGCAGTAGGATAGTTCCTGTTATCAAGAGGAATCCCTTTAACCTGAAACCACGCCACATCAAGCTCACCCATGGCACCATATTCCAGGGTCCAATGCTCTACCTTGATCACCACTCCAGGGATGGACCTAAGGTGTGCATTGCTGAAATGAACCCAAGCATCGATGTCTCTTGAGCTGGGGAATCTCATCAGGAATTTTTTCGGAGCAAGTGGTTTGGCATACCACCTCCAAGTGCACATCCTACCAGTCCATTGAGCAAACTCATGTTCAATCTCTCTGCTAGATGGGTTGCCTTCGAGGATCTCGATCACTGCTTGATGAATCTCCTTAGGAGGAGCAGCATTCTCGATATCGGGAATGACAAAAAATCCACCCCCCGGAATAGCTGCGCCCACAAAGGGAGCTGCAACTTCCTAGGGTTTCACCTCGTTGAAGATGAACTTATCGACGTGGTCATCGCCACAAACAACGCAAAGATTGGCAATATTAGTCATCTGGTTCTCACGTTCCTGGAATCGCACATTGTGAGAGGGCGCATCATCCTCAGGAGCAGAATCGTCCGTGAGTGGATCATGGAACGTAACAAACCCAGAATCCCTGCCCACCCTGAGAGAACCAGCTTGAGGTTGGTTCTAAAAAGATACAAAACCACCCTCACGCCCTGCCTCAATGGTGCCAACAACTGCAGAGGAGTTGTCGAGGGGGTCCTGTCTACGATTAAGCTGGGAAGAAGATCTCTTATTCTCATTAGAATTTTTGGATTCCTCCTCTAGCATCTCAGATCTGTGGTTCCAGCGGTCGCGGTTACCTTGATTTGACGCGGAGCTTCGAGATGGAGCGCGACCAATGGCGCCCAGTCTGTTGTTGGAGAAGCCGCCCCTCCCCGCTTTCCTAGTGATGCCACGCCCATGGTCTCGACTGCGCGAGCGAGAATCGCCGCGGTCGCCATCGACGCGGCGCAGTTCATCGCTGCCACGAGGAGGAGCTGAAGGATTTGTTGGATCGTCTGCATCGAACGCCCCCGCCGCAAAACCACCTGGAGGTCGACGCGGAGGGAAGCTAGCTCTGGGAGGAGGCCCGCTCCCGCGCCCACCTCTCCTGTCATAGTTGAACGCCATAGTCGGAGTTGGGGACGAAACCATCGCAGCAAAGGTACGGGTGTCTCCCCTGACGGTGCCCTTCCACGAAGGAGTAGGGGAGGAAGGCCGGAGTATGGATCTGAGCGGCTCAACGTCGACGAACACCACCTTAGGGTTCCCTGCCGCCCTCCCCTTCTCCCAGATGTGAGCGAATCTGAATTTGGATTAGAATGGATCTGGGGCGCACGGGGGCATGGAGGATAAGGTATAGCCACCCACTCCACCTGGTAGCTCCGTCGTCGGAGACCCGCGGGACGACCCACCTGCAGCGAGACGGGTAGACGGCGACCCGAGGGAATTCTCCGGTGATTACGAAACATCGCGCGAGGGCCCAGCCGGCGAGACGGTCGCTGAGGGACGCGTGTCTCGTGCACTTGGACTCGTGGTGAGATGATTTGGTTACCAACTACAGCTGCGTAGCACGGAAAATCAAAGCGTCCGCCATGGACCACTTGTTCATCGTGCCGAAGAAGCCGCACGTCGACGGCGATCCCGCCATGATCCACCAGTACCAGCCTCCGTTCATCACAACGGAGGATGATTGTATCGACCCTGTCACGTACCTCCCACGCAGCGCGGTACACCGAACGCCAACGAAGCGACGTGGGAGATGAAGGCCACGTAGATACACCGGCGAATGGCGAAGAGGACGTGCACCCTCCGCGGTGATCGGCGCTGAGAGGGTTACCGGCGACAAGGTGCGTAGCGGAGATGGAGGACGTGACGTCGCCCATCGGCTAGTATAAATTTCTACGTACCTGCAGATGAGAGGGTTTTTTGGTCCGTGTCTACTCCCTCTCGTGTTTTTCATCCTCTGCTCCATTCTGATCTCTGGTCGACGTGAACAGTTTTAGAGGACGTATCATCCAAGCAGATTGCACAGATAAAAGTGAGTAACAGACAACGTTTGTGTGCTTGACGGCAATCACGAACTGAGCCTGAAAGTTCCATCCCAAAACGTTATAGGGGAACCAAAAGGAGTGATTTGTGCTGTTTTGTTTTTTTGTGAGAACAACTGTTTTGTTTTTTCCGTATAAATAATTTAAGACCTATCACCTGTAGCAAAAAAAAATTAATAATACGTTTTTAATATGTAATTCAGAGAATAATACGCGATTCAAAAAAAATTTGGAATCTAGGATCCAATCGGGCGTGAGCCTGCCGACAGGAACCAGTCGGGTGGGAGCCCGCCGACAGTGCCTAATCGGCCACGTGGCGCCCGATTACTGGGCAGAACACGTCACCGCGCCGCAATCGGGCGGGAGGGCGGGGCCCACGCATGCAGTCGGGTGCAGTCCACCCGATTGGTGGCAGAATATCTGCCCGCGACGCGGCCTCCTTCTTCTTCCTTGCTTCCTCTTCCTCTGTTCTTCTTTTCCCTCCCTCTTCAAGCTCTAACTCAAATTAATCCGGCAATTTGAACCGATTTGCTACCCATTTTTCTCCATAAATCGGTTAGAGGGAATATAGGGAGAATAATATTGGCTTGATCTCATGATGGGATAGCTTGTGGGGGTGGTTTTGATGGTGGATTGTGTGATGGTAGTGGCATGAGTTCATGTAATGGTGGTGGTGGTTACGGTGGTGGACTGCTAGCTGTTGCTGTGTCGGTGACTTGATGCGGCCGGTAGAAGCACGCTTCAAGGGTAAGAATCCGCCGACATTTCTCAGTTTTTGTTTGTTCGTATATAATTTTTTAGACGCGGGCAAATGTTGTAATGATTTGCGGTAGTGATGTGCGAATAATAGTTTCTGACTATGTTAATATTTAGTTGACTAATAGATGCGTGAAAAATATTTTGTAGACGACCGAATATGTATTAATAATTTGCGGTAGTGATGTCCGAATAAAAGTTCGCTGATGTGTGCATATTTAGTTAATTAATAGATGCGTGAATAATAATTAGTACGCACGCATATATGTACTAGTAATATTGTGTAGTATTATTCTTTGGATATGTGGAAATATGTAGTAACAATATATATTGAATATTCTTAATGATATTGAATACTTTTATAGGTCAGCAGTAATGTCCGAAATAGTGAAATTCACTTTTTGTTACGGGCCTGGTAATGTTGTGCAAACAGAGAGTGGAGTTGATCTTAGCGAGTTTGCATACATGGATGTACCCCTACAAGACCCTAAAACATGGTCTGTTAGGCAGTTGAAAGATTGGTTGGCGCTAAGTTTTAGCCTCAATACTGATACACACACAGTCCGTGTCGAGGCATTATGGACCCGGTCAAAAATAAATTTACAATGGTATTTGAGACCCATAGAGCGGGACAGTCAGTGGTTCGGCTGGATAGAAGGATGCCAAAAAAGAGACGTTAATCCTGTTGCCCTATTGACTCTGGTACTTAAGGAGGTTATCGGTCCTGAAGGCGAGGTACCTTATGAAGCTGGGGAGAGTAGTGAAGGTTATGATCTGTCAAATGCTGGGGGAGATGGCTATGAAAGAGGGCAGAATAGTCATGCAGGAGGAGGAGATGGTACCGATGGTAATGAGAGTGGCGATGCAGATGGTGACGAGGTTGATGGTCACATGCAGAACATGATGGCAGATGAGGACTTAGATGGTGATAGTGATATTGGTGATGATTCAGATGAAGACGAGAACCCTGATGAGGTGCCTATTCCCAATGGGTGGAATCGGGACTACTCTTCCTCAATGATCGTGAATGACGGTCATGATTCCGCATTTCAGTATCACCAGAACAATATTTCAACCGGTGCCGTTTATCCCAATAAAGAAGCTATGAAGGATGCAATTATTCAGTGGGCAATGTCTACACAGAGATTTTTGAGAACCAAAGTGTCCAGTCAGAAATACTTGACAATGGAATGCAAGGTAATCAATTGTCCCGGGAGGGTGCACGGTTACCTTCCGAAGAATGATATTAATTGGGTCATAAGTGACTTAGTGCATCATACGTGTGTTAATACAAGCATTCCTCAAGATCATGGTAACCTTTCGTCCATGCTTATTGCTCGATTGTTTTACAGCGAGATAGTCGAAACCAAATCAATGGAAGTGAGGGCAATCCAGCATAAAGTTTTTCTGAAGTTCCAGTATCATATTTCGTATGGTAAGGCTTGGAGGGCTAAGCACAGGGCGCTTGAGAGCAGATTTGGTTCGTACTCTGATGCATATGATTGTATTGTTAGGCTCATGTACGCAATCCAGGAACGTAATCCAGGCACCTATATCGACATGCAAGACTTCGTCATGCCTGAGTTCCCAACTGTGAGGGTGTTGCATCGTCTGTTTTTCTCTTTCGGTGTGTGCATCGAAGCATTCCGCCACTGTCGGCCGGTTATCTGCGTTGATGGGACATTTCTGACAGGCAAGTACAGGGGGCAGATACTCACCGCCATTGGTACAGATGGCAACAATCAGGTGGTGCCGCTTGCATTTGCTTTTGTGGAGAGAGAGAATATTGACAGTTGGACTTGGTTTTTCAGGCAGCTGAAAATAGCAGTTGTGAAGAACACACCCAATGTGTGCATCCTTCATGATAGACATGCAGGTATACTCAGTGCGATAAAGACATTGACAAACCCAGTTCCTGATGAACCAGCTCCATGGCAGGACTTGCAGAGTCGTTGGTGCATGCGCCATCTGGGAGCTAATTTTTTCTCGCAGTTCAGAAATAAGAACCTGATGAATTTATTCAAAAAACTCTGCAAACAGAATCAAGCATGGAAGTACAATCTGATACGTGCTAGACTTAATACGTGCACTCAGAGACATGTTGCTGATAGGAGGAGAGCTCGAGCAGCAGCGGTAGCGGCACATGCAGAGGCAGTAGCTGCAAATTTAGCAACTGGAACAGCGGTACTGGAGGATGAACATGTTGGGCTGTGTGACTTGCCATGATTTGACCCGCCTGGTACTAGGCGGAGGCTTGGTAGAACGATCAAAACATTCGAGCAGTGGATAGAACACGAGCCTATAGAGAGTTGGTCATTGCTGCACGATACACATGGAGCAAGATACGGTGTCATGACTACCAACCTGGCTGAAACATATAATTTTGTGTTAAGAGGAAACCGGGCTTTGCCACTAACCGCTGTCGTTGAGGGTATTTTCTATGGCACTGTGAAGTATTTTAGAGAAAGACGTGAAAGAGCTCAGAATCATATATTGCACCACCCGAACACACGTTACTGTGAAAAGATTATGAAGTACATGGACAAGATGGAAAAAGCTAGGTCACACCAAGTACTATCCATAGGGAATCAACAGAGAATGTTCGAAGTTCGCTTAGCTAACAACAAGTTCGGATGTGCAAATGAGATGAGGACACATGAGGTGACAATAGGTAATGAGGTAAGACCAACATGCCAGTGCACGTGCAACAAACCAAAGTTGCTCCACCTCCCGTGCTCACATGTACTTGCTGTTTGTGGGAAAATAGGGTTGGATGCAATATCATTCGTGTCTCCATATTATTTGAAAGAGTCTGTCCTTAATACTTGGACAGGTGAGATGATGGGATTTCGGTCCATGGGTAACTTCAACACCGTTACGCACGGGGAAAGACAGTATATTCCATCTCCAGGACTTATGCGTACAAGTAGAGGTAGACATCAGAGTCAACGAATTAGGAATGATATGGATGAATCTAAGGCGGGAGGTCCAATTAGGCAATGTATTCTATGCAATCAATTTGGCCATAGGGATCCTGACTGTCCCATTTATGTCACCACTAGAGGCATTGGCCGCGCACGCGACAACCGGGGACGAAGAGGGCGAGGATGGAGAGGAAGAAACTAGACTGCTGTTAAATTTATATTATGTGTGGAACTATGTTATAAATTTCTATTCAGTATGGTACTTTATATTATGTGTGGAACTATGTTATAAATTTGTATTCAGTATGGTACTTTATATTATGTGTGGAACTATGTTATAAATTTGTATTCACTATGCAACTATATCTGTTTTGCGCGCTATGTCTTGATTTCTGCAGGGATGGCCGGGTTGCTTAGTGATGACATTGATAAAAAACATCGTGCGAGGATATGGCATGAGAATGGCAAGATGGATCCTCTCATTACTCGTACGCATAAAGATAATTGGCGGATACACCCTGAATGGGTTCAGAGGTATGTGGCTAGTGGATTTTCATTTCACGCGGCTGAAATATGCATCGTTAATTGATAATAAATTCGCGCGGATATGCAGGTTAAAATGGGCGGGACTACTACCTTTCGCGAGGCTGGTTGAGGACCATGCAGACTCCTCACGGGTAGCCATTGACTCTTCTCTTCTCACGTGCCTAGTCGACCGTTGGAGGCCAGAGACGCACACGTTTCACTTCCGATGGGGAGAGATGGCTCCTACTCTGGAGGATGTGTTCATGCTGTGTGGACTTCCTCTGGCAGGCCATGCCATTGGACCCTTGGATATACCGCCTAATTGGGACGTGGCTATGGCAGAGCGGTTCAACGGTCTTTATCAATATGTTCCAGATTTTGAATTTCCGTCCGACACTCATGGACCCAGGCTTGATTGGTTGTTCAATTTTCAGGTGAATTTACATGTTTTATACGTACCGCTTCTATTAACTCTTCCATTTACTAACATATTTTATTTCCTCCATACAGATACAAAAGTTTCCTGGTTTTCAGTATGTCCCCCTGAATGCTACTCAGGTCACTAGGAGTCTGGAGGCGTATCTATTGTGTCTTCTAGGGAAGGTGATGTTCACTGATAACCATGGTTGGAGCGTAAGCGCGCGGTACATTCCTATTGCAATGCAGATCGCAGATGCTCAGGGCACTGAGCGGATCACACCGAGGAGTTGGGGCTCTGCGATATTAGCGGCTACGTACCGAGGGTTGTGCAACGGTTGCAAGCTTATGACGAAGGGGGCAGCCCTGCTAGGTTGTCCTTTATTCTTACAGTTGTGGTCCTGGGAGAGGTTCTCTATTGGACGACCAGATGTTTCTATTGCCGAGGGATTCCCTGTTCACGAGCTGGACGATCCTGTTGATCGCATCGACATGCCTACGTTTGGTTTATGCTGGACATGCCGGAAGGTATATCCACGCGTATAACGTATTTCATCTTACATATAATTCTATTCTGTTCGACAATAATATTTTCTTTTCTTATGTTATCCAGAGACGCTTCGCTAGTGACCAGGTTACTAAATGCTACTGGGCATTTAGCGAGCAGTTCGATGTGTACACTGGCGTCATTTGGCAGCCTTATACGGATAACGCCGTACACGCAAGATATCCTGGCGGCATATCTAGGTTGTGCAGAGATGATCGGGCGTATTGGATGACAAAATCTAAAATCATATTCGACATCTACGTTGAGGAGATGGCCCAACAGAGGGTGATGAGGCAGTTTGGTCTACTCCAGGAGATCGATCCTCCGCCGATAGAGGACCCCCTGCCAGTTAGAATTCACAAGTATGTCTATAAATTTAATGTTACATTCTTTTTCAGTAAACTACACGTATATTAATTTAACGAATTTACACTATATTTTCAGGACTACTAGGAAGGGGTCCACAAGGACCGCCGCAGACTGGCTCACGAGACTTCGGCCGTACGTTACGCAGTGGGAGACAGCGACGACACAGCGCTGGCAAGAGTCTCGGGTGTTTGATATTGACACGTTCCATGGATACCTTGACAAATACATGGTTGGGACAAGGATACGTATCGTCGTGCACCCTCAGCTGGAGCAGATACCAACCCCTGTTACATGTGATACATACCCGGCCTATGATACTTCCGGTAGCAGACATCTCGTGGTAATAATCCTTGTTCTTATGCAAACATTTGCATTGTCTTCCAATTATAATAGAGTAATAAAAATTATAACGATTATAACATTTGCAGGTCTCCATGACACTTGCCGTTGATAACGAGGTAGGGGAGTTTGGACGCTCAGTGTCTTCTGGACGTCTGCTACCAAACGCGGAAGTTGTGGTGAGCTGGGCCGAGCGTTTGCAGAGGAAGCTAGGAGAGATCTACCGGGCAGCCACGTGCACCCGCAGGACCGACGTCGTTACCCAGGAGGTACTACACCGCCCCCCGCGTCCCACAACACAGGAGCGGCACCATCCGCGTCCACGTCTCTCCCCTCAGCCGTCACCGCGCCCATCGCCCAGGCCACCATCACCCCACCAGACGGGTGGTTCGGCGTGGCAGCAGCAGGAGCAGACACCTAGGCCACCGCCGCCTTACGAGGCGGGTAGTTTGGCGTGGCAGCGGCAGGAGCAGACACCTAGGCCACCGCCGCCTTACGAGGCGGGGGGTTCGGCGTGGCAGCACCAGCAGGGTGCCACGTCCGGCTTCCTGATTCAGCCACAGGGTCCCTCGCCGGGCCTTTTCCAGCCACACCCTCTGGAGACACCCGGTTCCTCAGCGGGCCTTTTCCAGCCACACCCTCAGCAGCCACGGGGTATTTATATTCACATTCTCGTCATCTCAATATCCATTACGATTAACTATTTATGCAGTTTTTAATTGACCAACTTCAGAAGTCTATGGAGGTCAGGGCTCTATGGCCATGTCCGGGTCCTCGTGGAGCACTGAGCGCGATGTCGCCCACAGCTAGGAGGCTCCCATGCCCGAGTTCGACGAGTGCTTCGGGAACATCCATCAGACTCCTCCACCAGGTCCCACCCAGGATACACCGGATACAGAGTACACCGAGTCCGGCTCCTTGATTCCTATGCGTCAAATTCGGTATCCTGACAGGTTAGGCTGGACGCCTCCTGATGCTCGACCACCTCCTCTTCCTCGCCACGGCAGACGTCGGCGTTGATTATTTCATCTGCCACCACAGACATACTTATCTACTTATGTATGCTACATATATTTATCCACCTATGTATGAAACATATTTGTATTAGGCGTATGACACATATGTTTATTTACTTATGTACGCAACATATATGTATTATATGTGTGAGACATGACCTTATATCCATTTTCTCCCGCACACGTCTCCCGCCTTTTTATTCGTACATGACGCAGTGGCGGACAGCGAGTAGTTCGACTAATTAGCGGAAAATTGCAAGGGACAAAGTGCCGCGAGGTAGGGCAAAAAAAAACTAATTGGACACGGCGTACCCGATAGCCGCTTGCACCAGCCGATTGCTCGCTGCTGGCGTCACGCAACCGATGGCTGGCTGCGTCCCAGCCGATTAGGGCTAATCGGCCACAGCCCAGCCGATTAGTTCCTGTCGGTTATCTCACACCCGATTGGGTTCTATTTTTGGAAAAATTTCGATCCGCGTATTATTCTCCGAATTACGTATTAAAAATGTATTATTTAAAAAAAATTTGCTCACCTGTAGAGGGCTTGTTGATGTCGCTACTCGCTAGGCCCATAAACGGAAAGGAAGCTTTACTCTCAGATTAAGGCCCATATCACCTCTGCGGCCTGTCTCTACCACTAGAAAAGAAAAGCGCGAAGGAAATGAAAGGGGAAGAAAGACGGCGATTTCTCTCTCAGAGAAAAAAAAAACACGGGGCAAATTACTGATCCGCCGCTGCCTTGCCATGGCGGGAGAAGACCAGGCCCTGACGGACTACGAGAAGGAGCGGCTGTCGCGGATACGGGAGAACGAGGCCCGTCTCCAGGCCCTCGGCATCCGCCGCCTGGCAGCGTCTCCCCTCCTCAACCAGCCGTCCTCAGCGGCGGCGGCCAAGAGGAAACAGAAGAAACGGTCCGACGATGTGGATGAGGAGTACCTCCCGTCCGACGAGAGCGGCGGTGCGGAGGAGGGGGAGGGGAGAGCTCATCGGCCAGCGACGAAGACGACGGCAAGGAGGCCAAGTCTTCCTCTAGGTCTCGGCAAAAGGTCCCTCTTTCTCCCCGTGGAACAACTCCACTAATCCAGGTCCTTAGTTGTAATATTGTCGATAGTATAAAAATGTATGCCCCTGGTGATAGTTAATCGATCACATTTTGTGTCAGCTGCTTTTGTTTTAGATAATGGCTGAGAGCCCAGAGATGCATACAACCCAAATTGTTTGCAGAGGCATTACAAAGTTTGTGTCATAGCCATAGGAGGTGACATGATAGATAACCATGACTTCATGAGTTGTTTTCGTCAGCTGTATTGCAATGGAGTAATCCCTCGCCATACTCCTGAACTTCTTTTAGAGTGCTTGTTCGTGGCATCCTTTCACTTGCAGGTTAAATTGATAAATCATGGTTTCATAATATCCAAGCACCAGCACGTTGTGTTTACCAAGTTAACCATCACATGTTATGGTTAGAGGTCGACTAATCAAATGTATATTGGAAGAATGCGGTGTTGCAATCTAGCATAACAGTAATCTGTATGATGTTTTATTAGTATTGATGCATAGTCATTTCTCTTCATTCTTTACAGGGAAAGAAAACAAAGCTATTGAATTCAGGAAACGCTTCTAAAATTACCTTCAGAGAAGACGGTGCATCGGTCACGGACTTCATGGATGAGGATGAAGCCTTACAACAGGTTATCTATACATCACCAACGCAGGATCCAAACTGATGTGATCCAAGAATGTCAATTGAACTCCTGATTTTTATTTCCATCTATGTTCTTCACTAACAGAGTTATTTGTGCAGGCGATTGCACTCTCCCTGGCAGAGCCTTCTCAAAATCCCGTGACAGCAATGGGTGCAGAAACTTCAAGCAAAGGAGCTAAAGGAAGAAAAGGCACTCCGTGCAAAAATAAGAACACCACGCCCATTCAGGACTCAGCTAAGATTCAGGACTCGGCTAAAAATAGGAAGACAAAGAAGCAGGTATGCTCCTTCCAGGATGGAATGTATGAAGTTTTTATCCTGTAATCCGTTCTTATTTGTCACAATTGCACTTCCGTCTTACATTGTTTACTTTTAGGTCAGGAGCAGAATACAACTCTCAGAAGATGATGTGGTCGCATTCTTCTTCTCATTTGATGGTATTTTATCTGGCTTGGAAGTTCTTTTATGGCATTTCGAAACCTGGGTTTCCCTCAAAAACCGTATGTCGTATTTCATTTAGACTTAGTTATTTATTGAGAAAAGAACCCATAAAAATAGTCTCAGTAGAGATTCTGTGAATTGTAAGTAAGTTAGGTTTGTCGATATGATGACACTGCGGCTGGCGCTCATTTCCTGCCCATGGAACTTGTGCCTAGCCCACTATAAGCACTGAAACCACTTCAGAGTTCAGATTAGATGTATCATCAAATTTATATCACACTTAACCGGTATGCATTAGCATATTTTTCTTGAAGGTCTTGGCCATAATCCGACATGTCTTTGCACATACCTTAGAAATGTATAACTAATCTAATTATTTGCTTCATCGGTAATTTGCAATTTTATCTAAATGTTTGTTTTTCCACCTTCCTTACTGCCAAAAAGGTATTTTGGTTAAGTTACTTATGGTGTGCACGAATGCTTGTCAAGGTAATGAATATTACTTATAATCAGTGTCCAAAAAGCCAAGCTAAAATTTATCCAACCCTTAAGATTGGTTATTCATTCCTCTATGTGTAGTTATCTTTAGAATATAAACACCGAATTGGATTGGCATAGTTTCTCTTTTCTTTTGTTACATGTACTCTGATTTTTTTTTTCCTAATATCTTTTACTTTAAACAATCTGAATCGGTTACTAATTTTATGTACAGAAGCTAGAAAAGGATACATCACACCCTGGGATCTTGAAAGAATGGCCAATGTAAACGATTTCATCTGGACAGATTCTGAGATATCTAAGATGATCCAATGCTTTGATAGTGACAGAGATGGAAAGGTTTGCCCTTTTTCTTAAATAAAATGTCAACATTTCTTTCTTTAGAATGCATTGCTTAGAACCAAGTTGTGGTCTGGGAAAGAAAACAGAAACGGTCTGATTTCTGCCCACTCAAGGAAAGCATTTTCCAATCAATTAACAGCGACAACTGGTTCCATTCTAGTGAATTATAAATTTAAAACCAGATACAGATGCACTCCTCTGGTGGTGCCTTATAGCCAAGCCAGAACTAGCGGATTTTCATCATTTTCCCTGTGAGTTGCTTATATATGATATCCCTCCTGTCGTCAACCTGCTTTACTGAATGGCTAGGGAGTAGTGGCACTAGAGTGCGTGTTTGGACCATCAACAATTTCCAGCTAATGCAACTCCCAGCCATTTTAACTCGTTGTTATTGCTATTATTATCATTATAATTTGAATGGTCATAATGATGGTTATGGGACATGAATGTCAGCAACTGATACCTACTTGCATCATCATCCCTACCAGCGCTACGATAACACTATCCTTATGAGCTAGAGTTTGACACATTTCATGCTGACCATCCAAATAAATACCACGGACCGGTGTTCAACTCTAATCAGTAATCACTCATTGCTAACTGCATAGACTAATATCTCTGCGTGATAAATGTCATGCAATTATGCCCATCGAAAAACATACATTGCAGAGTGTGTCTGCTAGTATCTTTCAAACATCCAGCTCCATGACTGACAGTTCAAATTCACTTCGCAGATAAACCTCGAGGAGTTCCGCGCCATTGTATCCCGATGCAACATGCTGCAAGAGCCTGGGGGTGAAGGTGGGGAATGATCGTTGCTCGAAGATTCTAACACTAGCCTTTGCAAACAGGCAGCGCCTTCATGCATCCTAACTGAAGGCAGCATGAATTCAAAGCTGAAAACGGGGCGCAGGTTGCACAGGGCAGTATGAGCCTGCACAGTTAACGAAAGCCCCAGGATGATAGCCCAATGGAGTCACTCTTGTCATGTCACTAGAATACTAGATGCCACAGACTGGTAGCTGTTTCAGCACAGGATGTAGTTTAATTGGTCATGTACTTTTTCAGTACTAACGGGAGTACTGCTGCTCTCATTTACCACAAACTGATACTGGGTACTAATTTTATGTTGGAGATTACCAATTCGCCGAGCTCTTATTTATTACTGTTCTAGGTCATCCATTGAAACGTCCAGGGAGCAGCTCCCAGCCTGGCAGCATATCCTATCTACTGTATGAAGTACACACGTAACTAACCAGGTACTGTTTGGCACTGCTCGTGCCAACAAATGCATAAATTTGAGCTAAACTCAAAGGAACTCTTGAAAATTTCAATGCCAGGATAGTTTGCCTACCCAAAGCGAATGTAACCATATGAGCTCACAAGAACACTTAGACAATATATCAGCCGGGCAATAAGCACAGTAGTTAGCTACAAGGTATTCTCAACTATTATACCGAGATATACCCATCTCCAAGCTAACGGCAACCTTGTGACAAAATACCATGAGCTTAACGACACGAATACTTGGCCCGTTGACCCTATGGTGGTCAACCAATCTGAAGCTTGCAACTACAAAAGACACCATACCCTAAGATGAATATGCTGCTAGGTAGTAGCCTTAAACATATAAATAAGTACATCAGAAAATGCAGACAACAACCATATTCGATCTGTCGAGGACAGAAGCCTAACAAGATGCACAGTTGCAGAGGTCATCTATCTTTTCATGACGAATCCCAGTAGAACTCCCAGCAGAGCAACGGCGACCACAAACACGAATGGGAAACCACCGTTCTGCTTGCTGATCTCCCTCCTCACCATGTCCTGTTAAGTTTCAACACAAGATGTTAGATTTCAACGAGCACAATTAACATTTAACAGTTTCCTCACTATACCAACATCTCAATTATGAAGCCAGTATAACAAGTTTTATATGAAAGATGATGGTTTATGGACGCTGCAACTTGTTAGATGCAATAGGCCGTGGACCTAGAGAATGTTTAAGTTAACAGCATTCAAGATAATAATAATAATAATAATAATAATAATAATCTTTTCCTCAAGCATTATTACACCGACAAAGAATACTGCTACAGCCAATTAGAAGAAACATGCCGCAAAATGTTTACATCGTGATAAATCCACTAACCAGTTCCTCGAGAAGCTTATCGTTCTGTTGAATAGCAGAGTTTCTCTCTTCAGTTAATCTTAAAATCAACGCAGATGATGGCTACAAAAGAATAAAATTAATTAATGAGATACTAGCCAGTACAATGCAAGCAAAAAAAAGTATTCACACAATTAGGATGAAACGATGAAAAATGCAAAATGTCCACTCTCAACAGGACCATTTATTGACTAGTAATGAAGGCACAAGTAATGTACTGCTGAGTTATGTGCATTTGCACCAAATAACAAATGTTGTTGTTATACTACTAGGACATTCATGTACCATTATGAGGAGTAGCTAGTACTACTATTGACAGCTGTGAAGTGAGAAGGAACTAGAAACAGTCAACAAAAAGAAACTGTAATATAAAATGAGTTGACTACTATCTTGTCACCAATTCGAGAGTAACTATTGATCCACTGATATCTGGGATGAGTGCACATGAAATATAACAGACCAATGTGCATAAATATACCCAGCGATATAATAAAAAAAATGCATGTAGTGCATCAACAGGCAACAACCAGCATAGATGCACCCAATTTCAACTTTAACACGTTCATCATTGTGCTGTCGACGCAGAGAGTCGACGCGCTCAGCGCCGTCTTACACCACATTATAAAAGGTGACCTGATATCGGTAACTAGTGGCCTTGAATTTGTCTCTATATTCAAAACACTTCCATCAGTGTGAGGCTTAAAGATCCATTGGCATGGTTGCTGGTTATTCACTGTTTCCTACTAAATTGACCATCCCTCAGATTAAAACAGCATCCGGCACAAGCAAATGTTGTGTGAAACAACTTCGATGTCCTAACTCCTAAACAGCAAGGTGTCAGCTCACTGAGTGTCTCACTTTTTCAAACCATGACACCTTTTGATGCGCAGCATTTACTTAAATCACATGTAAGTTCAGACAAAAATCTACCAAGTCTGGGTATAGTTAATATTTAAAGCCCAGTTGTCACCTCTTAAGTAAATGAGGAATGGTGACTATCTCATTTGGAATTACGGAGCAACTGTTGCAACAAATTTTGGGGGAGAATATGTGATCTGGGTAGAAACCATCACAGCAACTCCACTCTACCGTTCATCAAAATCCATAGGAATATGTGATCAAGCACTTGCCATGTTCTCGTTGAAATGGTGCATTCAAAAGATTGCAGGCAATATCTCTACGGTACTCCAGTATTTACTTTTGGAAGATTCAAGTGAAGGTTTGCTAAGACCTAGTCAAAATCTACTATTCTTGAACTGATACAGAAACGTCTGTCTCAAACATGTACAAAATCAGTTTCTGTATTCTGTTACTTCTTGCAAGCAGAGTTAAAAATATGTATTGAAAGGAGCTCACCTCAGAGGTTACCCCTTCCGGCTCTCTATGTGCTCTCATATCCTGAAATCAACAACAATGTTACAAACCAAAAAAAAAAAAAGCAAACAGAACACGAAAAGCACGCACAAAAGTGAGATACTAACAGAGAACAATGATGGCTCATCAGTTTCCTTCGTTGCTTCCGTCTGATAAGCATTCAATCAAATCAGAACCAGTCAAGAACAAACAGGAAAAGGGAAGTATGAAACAAACAAAATAAAAGTCAGAGATCGCACATCTCGATAAGTCCAGTTGACACCATCTGAAAATGAAGGCCTGGGCGATGAACCCTCTTCAGATCCCTCCCGCACAGGGGATGGCGGTCGGGGTGGTTGAACGTAGAGAACCTTCAGCTTCACCTCGTCCACTAAATTACCTGATTCTTTTTTAAACTACATACACAAGATTCGGTATCAGTAGGTAGTTAGCACTGTAAAAACAAACATCCATCAGCATGATCCACCAACAATGACGAAGAGGCATCAGAAAGCGAAGCACCATCTCTCCGGTGATATCCTTGACTGCTGTACTCTCCGTCACCACGGCGCTCTGCACGAGAAACTTGTCCTTGCACTGCATGTCTGGCGGCACCTCCTTCTGTGCCTGCATTGTCACTGAGAAACCAGAGAGACAGTGTCAGTTTTCGCGCAGAGATAACAAAAACATCCCACTGAATTCTCTTGCTGGAAGGGTGCGGGAATTAACACTACCGATGACATCGCTGGTGGAGCGTGGTGGCACGATACCGCTGTTGGGCCGGACGCAGTACTTCTTGGGGCTAGTTGTCTTGACCTGAGCAGCGCAACATTTCGCCAGATGCGGCATTGCATTCAGAGAACTCGCACAATCGCAGAGTTGTGTAAAGCAAAGACGTAGTAGTAAGAAACTCCGGTTACCTTGAAGGCGATGTAGCCATCCGTTGTGTTGGTGAGCTGCATCGAGCACGAGATCTGCTTCTTCGTCTCGACTGCGCGATGATCCATACGAAAAAAGAAAAAGTAGAGCGATGGAACAAAATTTAGAACGGACGGTACAATCGAAGGAATCCGCCAGATTCCCTCCATGATCTGAATAAAAAAATTGCGAACGGAGGGAATGTTTGGCTTAAAATAAACTGCCGCCCAAACTGAGGAAGCACACCCAAAACAGGTAAATACAGAGAGGTGATGGGAGATGGCCGTACAGGGGAAGCGGAGCTCGAGGGGCTCGATCCCGAGCAGCTCCTTGGAGTCGGAGCCCATATCTGCCGCTCGAAAGCGCTGCTGAAGCTCCGTAGGGGTTCGATCCGGAGCGTGGCGAGGAGCGGGAGAGGGGATGGGCTAGGGTTTGGTGGGAGTGTGCCCTGTGTGTGTGTGCGCTTCGCCTCGGGAGGCGAGAGCAGTGAGGAGAATCGGGAGGGAATTTGGCTGGGAAGGAGCAGGACTGTGGGAAGGTTGGTCTGGTCTTTGGTGGGGAGACGAGCAGGAGCGGCACGAGGTAGGATAAAAGTAGGCTGGGCCAATTGCGGTTGCGGTTGATGCACACCTTTGACCCCTATGGTTTCCTCTTCCTGCAAAACAGCAAAGCCGCAAAGCTGTGGTAGGTGAGTTTTCGTTTCTTATTCTCACTTTGTCAGCAGTACTTTCTGCAACGTGTTTCCTGGGCGATAAAATCGGGAATTTTATCGATTTAGAGAAAGTGGCAACCAAATTCATGGAATTGAGCAACATTAAATTAAATATAAGTTCAGCATAATAATGTTTTAACATTATACAATGCAACATTCATCCAAATTACAGCAAATGTTCAGACCCGAATAACTAAAACAACAACGAATGGTTTGAAAAAATAAAAATGGTTTGATAAATCATAAAAATACATAGGAACAGAATCACTTCCCATACAAAATAGGAACAGAATCATAAAAATGGTTTGATAGCACCTTGATATTATTGAGAGATCCTGACAAATGGAATAAGCAATGCCAAATCCATAAGTCCTCCGAAGCGATGGCTTCAAAAACAATTGTTGGATCGTGGGATTTTCCGGTGAACTGTCCTTGCGAAGCAGCCATGCACTTCTTCCATCTCCAATGCATGCAATTTACACTGCCTAGCATGTCGGGCCATCCTCTTGCTTCATTTCTGGCCATTAACTTCTTCGCTTCCTCTTCATTGGGACTTCGGAAGTACTGATACGTCTCAAACGTATCTATAATTTCTAATGTTCTATGTTGTTTTCATGACATTTGCTACATGTTTTCTATACACTTTATATCATTTTATGAATTTCCTAGCACTAACCTATTAACAAGATGCCACAAGCGCCGGTTCGTGTTTTCTGCTGCTTTTTGTTTCAGAAAAGTTGTTCTGGAAATATTCTCGGAATTGGAGGAAACAAATTTCTAGGGTCCTATTTTTCTGTCACGTACACGGAGTCCGGAGGAGACCCGGAGGGGGCACAGGGTGGCCACACCATAGGACGGCGCGGGCCTCCTTGGCCGTGCCACCAGGTGGTGTGAGCCCTCTGGCCACCCACCAACATCGCCCTTTCGCCTATTTTTACTCTTTCTCGGGAAAACCCTAAACACCCGAACCTCCATCCACGAAAAGTTTCGCAGCCGCCGTCATCGTCAACCCTAGTTCGGGAGGGTTCTGAAGCTCTCCCCAGCACCCTGTCGGGAGGGGAATTCATCACCGGAGGGCTCTTCATCACCATGCCTGCCTCCGGAGCGATGTGTGAGTAGTTCATCCGTGGACTACGGGTCCATAGCAGTAGCTAGATGGTTGTTTTCTCCTCTTTATGTCACCATGTTTAGATCTTGTGAGATGCCTAACATGATCAAGATCATCTATCTGAATGCTACATGTTGTGTTTGCTGGGATACGATGAATATTGAATGCTATGTCAGGTTTATTACCAATCTATCATGTTTATGTTATTTATGATCTTGCATGCTATCTGTTACTAGTAGATGCTCTCGCCAAGTTAATGCTTGTAACTCCAAGAGGGAGTATTTATACTCGACAGTGGGTTCATGCCTCCCTTTCATCTGCGCTCGAGTGATAGAAACGTGACAGATGGGGTGTGTGTTGTTGCCGTTAGGGAGAAACAACAATGTTTTTTCTAAGGATAATTTTATTGTTTACATTATGCACTTTACTTAATGCAATAATTTGGTGCTTGCAATTTAATACCCGAAGTCTGCTTGATTACGTTCCGAGGGTGGATTATTAGTCATAGATGCAGTTGGATAACGGTCTATGAATTATGTTGTAATGCCCGCATAAATCTCATAGTAATCATCATGTCTTGCATATGCACTACGGTGCGACTTTTGTTTCTATCAATTGCCCAACTGTAATTTGTTTACCCAGCATGTTATCTATCTTTTATGGAGAGACACCACTAGTGAACTGTGGATCCCGGTCCATTCTTTTAAACTGATAATACAACCGCTGCAAGCACTATTCTTTTTACTGCAAACACTATTTTCCTTTCATTCACTACAATCATACATCATTTTGCATATTATACATCTAATCCTTTGTGTTAGCAAACCGGTGAGATTGACAACCTCACTGTTTCATTGAGGCAAAGTATCTTGGTTGTGTTGTGCAGTGGCGGAGCTAGGATTGAGCAAGCCCTAGGCCAAAAACTTGGCTAAAAAAAACTTCCAAAAATAAGTCTTGTAATGGAACACACGTTTTGACAAGATTTTGAGGAGTTTCAACTTCTTCGTTTTGAGGATCTATTGGCTGGTTTGGTTTTGAGATTGATGAAAAAAAACCTATGCATCTTCTATACCTAAAATATAAATCAATAACACAAAATTGTTAGATCAACGATTGAGTTCAGTCAGTTATAATATACAAATAAACATAATTGAACTAGTGAAGAAACACATAAATTACTTGTTAGCTGAACATCTGATCAATGCTTCCAGTAATCTATGTGTAGGTCTGTTGCCGTTAGCCTGTTGGCTTGGCTGTTTTGCCTCGTTCGGCTGCTGCTAAGAAGTGAGCAGGCAGAACCGCATCAGCTGGGCCGCGTCGGCCAGTCGCCGGTGGTGCAATGGAGGGAGGGAGGTTATGTTGTGTGTTGGGATACCCCAAGAGGAGGGTGTGATGAGCACAGCGGTAGGAAATTCCCCTTAGTTAAGAACCAAGGTTATCAATCCAGTAGGAGGAAGAGGATCTTGGGAAGGTTGATGCCACTGGCGGTGGTGCTGGCGCTTCACCGGTGTCAGCAACAACGTGGAACCTGCACACAACACAACTACTTTGTCACAACAGTACAATGAGATCGTCAATCTCACCGGTCTTGCCAAAAACAAAGATTAGACGTATAGTGTGGAAAATGATGTATGCTTGCAGTAAGTAAAGAAAGCAGGAAATAGTTGTGGTTTGTTTAACAGTGTAGGAAAATGAAACGGGGTTCATAGGTTCACTAGTGGTGTCTCTCCATAAAAGATAGCATATGCCGGGTGAACAAATTACAGCTGGGCAATTGACAAATAAAGGTTGCACCGTAGTGCACATATATGACATGAAGACTACTATGATATTTAGTGCGGGCATTACAACAATATACATAGACCGATATCCATTTGCATATATGACTAATAATCCACCCTCAGGTTATCATCCGAACCCCCTTACGTATTAAGTTGCAAACAACAGATAACTGCATTAAACAAAGTGTGTAATGTAAGCAATGATTATGCACGCGGGCACTCTCACCATTGTTTTCTCCCTAATGGCAACATCACATCCCCCCTTCACGTTTCTGTCACTCGAGCAAGGTGGTGAGGAGGCATGAACCCACTATCGAGCATAAATACTCCCTCTTGGAGTCACTAGCAACTACTTGGCTAGAGCAACCACTAGAAACGGAAAGCATGCAAGATCACAAATAGCATATGAAAATAAAGACTATAATCAACTTGGCATAAATTCAATATTCATCGGATCCCAACAAACACAACATATAGAATTACATAAGATCAATCTCGATCATGATAGGCAGCTCACGAGATCTAAACATGGAGGCATATGAGGAGAAGACAACCATCTAGCTACAGATACGAACCCGTAGTCCAAGGATGAACTACTCACGCATCACTCCGGAGGCAGGCATGGTGATGTAGAAGCCTCCGGTGATGATCTCCTCTCCGGCAGGGTGCCGGAAACAACTTCAGAACCCCCCTGATCTAGGGTTGACGGTGATGGCGATTGTGGAACTTTTCGGGGATTTTTGATCGGGTGTTTAGGGTTTTCCATCCGGGGGGATTAAATAGGCGAAAGGGCAAAGGAGGCGGAGCTCCACGGGACCCACACTCATAGGTGGCGTGGGCAGGGGGACCCGCGCCACCCTATGGTGTGGCCCCCATGATGCCCGTCTTCGACTCCTCTTCGGTGTTCTGGATGCTTCCAGGGAAAATAGGCACTTCGAGCTTTGTGGGGTACAATTCCGAGAATTTTTCCAGAACAACTTTTCTGAAACTAAAAACAGCAGAAAACAGGGAACTGGCACTTGGCATCTTGTTAATAGGTTAGTCCCGGAAAACGTATAAAAAATGCTATAAATAAGGGAGAAAACAAGTAGCAATTGGCATAATATGATCATGGAGCATCAGAAATTATAGATACGTTGGAGACGTGTCAAGCATCCCCAAGCTTAGTTCCTACTCGTCCTCGAGTAGGTAAACGATAAAACACAATAATTTCTGAGGCGACATGCTACTAACATAAACTTGATCGATCTAATGTAAACGCATATGCACGCTGAGATCATAGAACTTCAAACACAAACATGATAAATAGAACTTTAATAATAAAGCATAGCAATTACTTTGCATCACGAAGAGTAACTCAAATAAAGGATCATGAATAATAATGCAAAGAAAGGTAGATGTTTGTTTCAGGTATAGAGAAAGCATAGCAAAGTGATATTTCGCTAGTCCTTAAGAGTGGGGCAAAACTTAAATGGCAGGACACATTCAAAGTTCATGAGGAAGACTAGAAAAAATAATATCACATCATGAAGTAATTATTGATGCTTATGGGACAAATGCACATAGAACTCAAAATGGCAAAAATGCTCTCTCAATTGTGCGTAAAGTTAGAAGATGGAGACTCAACATAAAAGTAAAAGAAAGGCCCTTCGCGGAGGGAAGCAGGGATCACTCATGTGCTAGAGCTTTTATTTTATTAAACGGAGGTATTAAAAGTTTCACACTTCTCCCATCCATCTTTCACAAACCATGGCTAACTGAATCCTCGGGTGCCTGCCAACAATCACATACCGTGGAGGAGTGTCTATATTTTGGGAGATGTATGCTAATATCAACGAATGGTAAACAAAAAATACAGTACATCACAAGCCAACTGGATTCACAAGAGTGGCTCCCATGGTGAAGGACGCAAATGGTGTAGAAGGTCATCCCTCTTTCTCTTTTGTTTACACAATTATGCTTTGACTGATAAATCATGGGCAAAAATAGTGAAGAGAATTTGTTTGCATTAATTTGGGGCTGGGCACCCCGCTGTCAGCTCTTCTATCATTTGGATAAGCGAATGAAGCCACTAGTCCAGGTTGTGAAATCCAATCAACAAGTGAGATACAGATTCTCTATTGACGTCCTCATGAGCAAAAACAGGAACATAAAGCAGGAGTAATTTTGAAGGTTTTAAAGGTAACACATGAGCAATTTACTTGGAGTGGCAGTTAAATACCACATGTAGGTAGGTATGGTGGACACAATGGGAAAAACTTTGGTTTAAGGGAGTTTGGATGCACGAGTAGAGTTCATACTCAGTACAGGTGGAGGCTAGCAAAAGACTCGGAGCGACAAATCAAGAGAGCATAAGAGCCATAATCATGCATAGCGACATAAGCATCATTAATTAAAACATAAGAAGTATCACAAGTTCAAAAACTAAGTGGTCATGAAGGCTATTTGTGACTAGTTTGTAGTCATAAACATGGTGTGAGCATGCGCCAAGTCAACCAAATAAAACATTCGAAAGAGAATACCATATATTGATGCTTTACTATGACAAGAACAGCTCATGAATCTTTCAAGACATATTAAACACTCTCAGCTATTTGAGACTAATCATGCTACTCAATAAACACAAGGCTTTAAAACTAACATTTAGCATGGCATGAAAAAGTTCTAGCCACAGCCTACACAAGCTTCTACTAGTACTGTTATAAATTCTACTTCAATCAGCAGTTTTTTTTCTCCCAACAAGCACCATACAAAACATGCTTTAACAAAAATACTCTTTATGATACAGCAAGCAAACATGAGATTACTCACATAACACTACTAAAACTAGCGGCTCTAATAAGATATGCATGCAAAACAGGAGCTAAATAAATGCAACAGCTAGACAGAGATTAAGAATACAACGTATTCTCATGAAAAAGCGGAGCGTGTCACTTTCCAATAAAAGAATGTTGGGGTCCAACCAAGATTATTGAAAAAAAAAAGTAAAAACAAACTGAAATCAAAAACAAACTGAAAACAAAAATAAAAGACGCTCCAAGTAAAGCACATAAGATGCAACCGAATAAAAATATAGTTTCACTAGAAGTGACCTGATAATTTGTTGATGAAGAAGGGGGTGCCTTGGGCATCCCCAAGCTTAGACGCTTGAGTCTTCTTGGAATTTTCTGGGATGTACTACCGGGGCATCCCCAAGCTTAGCCTTTTCACTCTTCTTGGTCACATCATATCATTCTCTTCTCTTGAACCTTGAAAACTTCCTTAACACCAAAATTCTCACAATCTTCATTAGCAACGTTAGTACAATTGAAATAATAAATTCACATGGTTCGGTTTCAACACAATTCTAACACTAAAAAACACATTAGATACTGTCACAACTTCTTTTAAAACTCTTTTCTAAAAAAAACACCAAAAGAAAGAGATTAAGATGCAAATGCGATAAATGACAGAAATCTGTCAAAATAGAACAGCAGGTAAATATCGATTTTTTTAAACATCGTATGTTGCTCAAATCAAAAAGTGGTAAACTAATAAAAGTTGCATACATAACTCAGGATTAAGCACAAAAAAACTCAGGTCATTTTGAATTTTCTGTGATGTTTTACGGAATTAACAGTGGACAGCAGAAATCTGTTTCCTGCGCAGAAATGCGAAATATAGCCTCAAATTTCTACTAGAGGCTTTACTTGGCTCAAGAAAAACTCAAAAGAAATGATACAGCGGGGTTGCTAAGGAAATAAACAACACCCAGATGCAAAGCACACCAAATAAAACGAAAGAAAACATGTTGAAAACAGCGAAATAAAACGGGTTGTCTCCCGGTAGCGCTTTTCTTTAACCCCTTTCAGCTAGGCATAAAAGGGGCAACTCAAGTATTTTCAAGTGAGGCATTCAAATCAAGATTCGGAAATTCTTTAATAATGCATTGTATTTTATCTAAGTGAGTTTTAGAGGCTCCTCTCTTAGTACTTTTAGGCTTACTATCTTCATCAAATAAATTCTCAGGAACAATCCAATCAAAATTCTTTTCTTGGGTTTCGTGCAGTGCTACTAATTTAAAGGGGATTGGTATTTTATCCTCGTTTTCATTATTATATCAAGTTTTTTCTAGAGCTCCAACAATTTCTACACATGAGCCAAGCATATTAAAACAATCAAAAACTTTTCTAGATTCTATAGCAACATCTCCAAATTCTTTAAGCATAGTTTCTAAGATGAAATTTCTTTTCTCAACATCTTCAATGTTATTCAAGTTGAGGAACATATGTTGTATTATGGGATGGAGGTTAACAAACCTATATTCTAGCATGTGAACTAAAGAAGTTGCAACAGTCTCGTAATTGGGAGCAAGTTCTACTATGGATTTTTCCTCAAAGTTATGATGCTTACTAACATGATCAATGAATTCTTTAATAGTGTCATTTCCAAGTATAGAACCACTTCCTACCGGAAAATCTTTCAAGGTAAACTTAGGGAACAACATGATGAGAAATAACAACGTAGAGACAAGAATACCAACTAGAATGAGAACTAAATTTTTTGTGTGTGTTTTTGATACAGAGAAGAAAAACAAGACAAAAATAAAAACAAGACAATAAACAAAATAAAGAGGTTGAGAGTGAGAGACTCCCCTTGCCAGAAGACTTCTTCCTCCCCGGCAACGGCACCAGAAATTTCCTTGATGTTGTGTGTTGGGATACCGCAAGAGGATGGTGTTATGAGCACAGTGGTAGGAAATTCCCCTTAGTTAAGAACCAAGGTTATCAATCCAGTAGGAGGAAGAGGATCTCAGGAAGGTTGATGCCACTGACGGCGGTGCTGGCGCTTCACCGGTGTCAGCAACAACGTGGACCCTACACACAACACAACCAAAATACTTTGTCCCAACAGTACAGTGAGGTTGTCAATATCACCGGTCTTGCCAAAAACAAAGATTAAACGTATAGTGTGGAAAATGATGTATGCTTGCAGTAAGTAAACAAAAGCAGGAAATAGTTGTGGTTTGTTTAACAGTGTAGGAAAATGGACCGGGGTTCATAGGTTCACTAGTGGTGTCTCTCCATAAAAGATAGCATGTTGGGCGAACAAATTACAGCTGGGCAATTGAAAAATAGAGGTTGCACCGTAGTGCACATATATGACATGAAGACTACTATGATATTTAGTGCGGGCATTACAACAATATACATAGACCGACATCCATCTGCATCTATGACTAATAATCCACCCCCAGGTTATCATCCGAACCACCTTAGGTATTAAGTTGCAACAAACAGATAACTGCATTAAACAAAGTGTGTAATGTAAGCAATGATTATGCACGCGGGCACTCTCACCGCTGTTTTCTCCCTAATGGCAACAACACATCCCCCTTCGCGTTTCTGTCACTCGAGCAAGGTGGTGAGGAGGCATGAACCAACTATCGAGCATAAATACTCCCTCTTGGAGTCACTAGCAACTCCTTGGCCAGAGCAACCACTAGCAACGGAAAGCAAGCAAGATCACAAATAACATATGAAAATAAAGACTATAATCAACTTGACATAAGTTCAATATTCATCGGATCCCAGCAAAGACAACATATAGAATTACATAATATCAATCTCGATCATGATAGGCAGCTCACGAGATCTAAACATGGAGGCATATGAGGAGAAGACAACCATCTAGCTACAGCTACGAACCCGTAGTCCAAGGATGAACTACTCACGCATCACTCCAGAGGCAGGCATGGTGATGTAGAAGCCTCCGATGATGATCTCCTCTCCGACAGGGTGCCGGAAACAACTTCATAACCCCCCTGATCTAGGGTTGACGGTGACAGCGGCTGCGGAACTTTTCGGGTATTTTTGATCAGGTGTTTAGGATTTTCCATCCGGGGGATTAAATAGGTGAAAGGGCAAAGGCGGTGGAGCTCCAGGGGCCCACACCCATAGGTGGTGCGGCCAGGGGGACCGCGCCACCCTATGGTGTGGCCCCCATGATGCCCGTCTTCGACTCCTCTTTAGTGTTCTGGATGCTTCCGGGGAAAATAGGCACTTCGGGCTTTGTGGGGTCCAATTTCGAGAATGTTTCTAGAACAACTTTTCTGAAACCCAAAACAGCAGAAAATATGAACTAGCACTTGGCATCTTGGTAATAGGTTAGTCCCAGAAAGCGTATAGAAATGATATAAATAAGGGAGAAAACAAGTAGCAATTGGCAACATATGATCATGGAGCATCAAAAATTATAGATACGTTGGAGACGTATCAGGAGGCGAACAGTCAGGGTGTCAGCGGGCCAGCGGTTGCAGCGACTAACCTATTACCAAGAGGAAGAACGGCGGGGCCTGATGGCGTGTAACACACGTTCGTTAGGAGACCCCAAGAGGAAGGTATGAAGATCACAGTAGCAAGTTTCCTTCAGAAAGAAACCAAGGTTGAATCGACCAGTAGGAGAAATAATTCACTTCCGAAGATTGTTTGTAGCTGATGTTGGCAGGACGCACTACTAGTTCAGCAGCAACGTGGAATCTACACAACACAATCAAGTTACTTTGCCCCTACGAAGCAGTGAGGTTGTGGATCTCACGAGTTTTGCTGAAAACAAAGGATTAGACGTATATTGTGGAAAACCTTACTTGTTTGCAGTAAATGAAAGAGAACAATGATGGCAGTGAATGGGAGGAAAACAATAATTGTAGTAGGAAAATAGTGGTTGCAGTGGTTGTATTATCAGTGTAAAGAAATGGACCGGGGTCCACAGTTCACTAGTGGTGTCTCTCCAAAACAGATAGATAACATGCTGGGTAAACAAATTATAGCTGGGCAATTGACATATATAAAGGTTGTACTGTAATGCATATGCATGACATAATGATTACTATGTGATTCATGCAGGCATTACAACAAGATTCATAGACCGTTATCCAACTCCATCTATGACTTAATAATCCACCCTCGGAGCGTCATCCAATCAAACCTCGGGTATTAAGTTGCAAGCAACCGATTATTTCCTTAAGTAAAGTTTGTAATGTAAACAATGTAAACATCGTTGTTTTCTCCCTAATGGCCACAACACATCCCCCACCCGTTACGTTTCTGTCACTCGAGCGTGAGTGAAAGGGAGGCATGAACCCACTATCGAGCATAAATACCCCCTCTTGGAGTTACAAGCATCAACTTGGCTAGAACATCTACTAGTAACAGAGAGAATGCTAGATCATAAATAACATAAACATGAAAGAACATGATAGATTGATAATCATTGGACATAGCATTCAATATTCATCAGATCCCAGCAAACACAATATGTAGCATTGCAATAATATGATCTTGATCATGTTAGGCAGCTCACAAGATCTAAACATGAGGCATAAAGAGGAGAAGACAACCATCTAGCTACTTCCATGGACCCATAGTCCAAGTATGAACTACTCACACATCACTCTGAAGACAAGCATGGTGATGAAGAGCCCTCCGGTGATGATTTCCCCTCCCGGCAGGGTGCCGGGGAGAGCTTCAGAACCCTCCCGAACTAGGGTTGACGATGACGGCGGCTACGGAACTTTTCATGAAAAAAGGCTCAGTTGTATAGGGTTTTCCCGAGGAGGAGCTTAAATAAGCAAAAGGGCAACGTCGGTGGGTGGCCAGGGGGCAAACCACCTGATGGCGCGACCAGGGGGATCCGCGCCACCCTATGGTGTGGGCCCTCCAGGGCCCCCCTCAGGGTCTCCTTCAGAATCCGTGTACGTGACAGAATTCTAAGGTCCTGGGTTTCCGTTTCGTCCAATTCCGATAATATTTCTAGAACAACTTTTCTTAAACCAAAAACAACATAAAACATGAACTGTCGCTATGGCATCTTGTTAATAGGTTAGTCCCAGAAAATCCATAAAAATGACATAAAGTGTATAGAAAACATGTAGCATATGGCATGAAAACAACAGGGACCATTGGAAATTATAGATATGTTTAAGACGTATCAACATCCCCAAGCTTAGTTCTACTCTTCCTCGAGTAGGCAAAACGATAAAAATAAAATAATTTCTGAGGTGACATGCTACCAACATAATTTTTATCCTCATAAATGTAAAAGCATTTGTAAATTTGAGATCATAGTACTCTAAACACATGCATGATAGATATAATTCTAACAATTAAGCTTAGCAATCATATTGCATCATGAAAAGTAACAAAAATAAAAGATCATGAATAATAATGCACTTGAAAGTTATACGCTTGTTTCGAGCATAAAGAAAACATAACAAAGTGATATTTCGCTTGTCCTTGAGAGTGGGGCAAAACATAAATGCCAGGACACCTTCAAAGTTCAAGTGGATGACTAGAACAAATAATTTGAGAGCAAGTAATAACACATAATGAATCAATCAATAATAATCTTTAGGACTGATGCACATTAAACTCAGAATGGCAACTACGCTCTCTTAATTGTGCATAAAGTTAGAAGATGGAGACTCAACATAAAAAGTAAAAGAAAGCCCCTTCGCAGAGGGAAGCGGGGATTAAATTATGTGTTAGAGATTTTTATTTTATTAAACAGGGATATTGAAAATAATTTTTAGAGAGGTGTATGCTTATGTCAACGAATAGTAAACAGAAAATACAGTACGTCACAAGTCAACTAGACTTCACAAGAGCGGTCCCCATTGAAGGACGCAAATGGGGTCAGAAGGTCATCCCTCTTCTCTTTTGTTTACACAATTATATTTTGACTGATAAATCAGTGGCAAAAATAGTGAAGAGAATTTAATAGTAACCAATTTTGGAACTGGGCACCCCGTTGCCAGCTCTTCTATCAATTTGGATAAGCGTATGTGCCACTAGTCCACTTGTGTAAAGTCCAATCAACAAGTGAGATAAAGATTCTCTATTTACGTCCTCATGAGCTAAAACAGGGGCACAAAACTGGAGTAATTTTGGAAGTTTTAAAGGTAGCACATGGGAAATTTACTTGGAGTGGCGGTTAAATACCACGTGTAGGTAGGTATGGTGGACACATTTGACAAACTTTGGTTTTGGGGAGTTGGATGCACGAGTAGATCTCATACTCATTACAGGTGAATGCTAGCAAAGACTAGGAGCGACAAATCAAGAGAGCAGTAATGGCCATAATCATGCATAGCGACAAAAAAAACATTATTAATCAAAGCATAAACGGTATTACAAGTCAAAAACTATATGATCATAGAGACTATAGGTGACTGGTTTGTAGTCATAACATGGTGTAAACATGCGCCAAGTCAACTAAATAAATCATTCGAAGGAGAATATCACAATATTATGCTTCAATGTGATAAAAACAACTCATGATTCTTTTAATGGCACATTAAGCACTCTCGGATATTTGAGAAAAGTCATCCTACAATAATAACTACTAATCATAGAATTAAAATAAAATCCACATGACATGATAAAGTCTAGCCACAATCTAAACAAGCTTCTTTTTGCACCGTTATAAGCACGAAAATTGTACTACTTTCCAACGCCAATCCTTTCAAACTAAGCAAAAACTCTTCAAAAGATATAGCAATAAAACAAGAGAGTACTAATACTACTCTACTAGAACTAACAACTCTGAATAAGAGATGCATGAAAAACAAGAGCTAAAAGGATTTGCAGCAGCTAGAAGAAAAACTAAGAATACGAGCATGGAAGAAAACGAGTATTCATATGAAAAAGCGGAGCGTGTATCTCTACCACACAAGAATGTTGGGTTCCAACTAAGTTTATTGCAGCAAGGAAAACAAAACAAAAACAAACATACGCTCCAAGTGCATATGATGTGACCGAATAAAAATATTGTTTCACTAGAAGTGACTTGATAAGTTGCTGATGAAGAAGGGGTGCCTTGGGCATCCCAAGCTTATACGCTTGAGTCTTCTTAGAATTTGCTGGGATGAACCACGGGGGCATCCCCAAGCTTTGGCTTTTCACTCCTCTTGATCACTTTATATCACCCTCTTCTCTTGACCCTTGAAAACTTTCTTCACACCAAACTCAAAGTAATTCTCATTAGAGGGTTCGTGCACAATCAAAAAATCACATGTTCTCCTTGGACACAAGCATTATTAATACTTTTTAAACATTATCTACAACCACTGATGTTTTGTGGAGCAAAGAAATCCACTCAACATAGTAAAAGAGAGAATGCAAGTAAAAAGGCAAAATCTGTCAAAACTAGAACAATATGTAAAAATGAATTTTTTCAGGGCGCTTATGTTGCTCAAATCGAAAAACGTAGAACTTGAAAAGTTTCGGAAATAGCTGAGGATTAAGCACAAAAATTTTCAGGTCATTTTTATCTTTCTGTGATTTTACACGAATTTAACAGTGGACAACAGAAATTTGTTTCCTGCGCAGAAATCCAAATCTGTGATTTTTTTCAGGTCATTTGATCTTTCTGTGATTTTTTGTTTTAGAAAAGTTGTTCTGGAAACATCGTTGTTTTCTCCCTAATGGCAACAACTAATCCCCCATCCGTTACGTTTTTGTCACTCGAGCGTGAGTGAAAGGGAGGCATGAACCCACTATCGATCATAAATACCCCCGTCTTGGAGTTACAAGCATCAACTTGGCGAGAACATCTACTAGTACCGGAGAGCATGTAAGATCATAAATAACATAAACATGAAAGAACATGATTCATTGGATATTCATAAATAACATAGCATTCAATATTCATTGGATCCCAACAAACACAACATGTAGCATTACAATAAGATGATCTTGATCATGTTAGGCAGCTCACAAGATCTAAACATGAGGCATAAAGAGGAGAAGACAACCATCTAGCTACTGATATGGACTCGTAGCCCAAGGATGGACTACTCACGCATCACTCCGGAGGCAGGCATGTGATGAAGAGCCCTCCGGTGATGATTTCCCCTCCTGGTAGGGTGCCGGGGAGAGATTCAGAAACCTCCCGAACTAGGGTTGACGATGACGGCGGCTACGGAACTTTTCGTGGAAAAAGGCTCGGCTGTCTAGGGTTTTCCCGAGGCGGAGGTTAAATAGGAGAAAGGGCAACGTCGGTGGGTGGCCACGGGGCCACATCCCCTGGTGGCGCTACCAGGGGGACCCGCGCCACCCTATGGTGTGGGCCCTCCAGGGCCCCTCAGGGTATCCTCTGGACTCTGTGTACGTGAAAGAATTCTAAGGTCCTCGGTTTTCGTTTCGTTCAATTCCGAGAATATTTCTAGAACAACTTTTTTGAAACAAAAAACAACAGAAAACAGGAACTGGCGTTGTGGCATCTTGTTAATAGGTTAGTCCCAGGAAATCCATAAAAATGACATAAAGTGTATATAAAACATGTAGCATATGGCATGAAAACAATATGGAACATCCGAAATGATAGATACGTTTAAGACGTATCAGGGCCTGACCGCGGTGGAGAAGAACGACAGAGGCCAGGTGCGACAATCCAGAGTTCCATACTGCTGCTTCCGGGCTACCGGCGATGACGGGGAGTAGAGCAGCGTGGCGGAGCCGGCGCACGTCATCAGCGAGCAAGGGAGGCAGGGGCCTGACGAGGGTTCAGTTCAGTCAATCAATCGCGAAGTCTTTCGTTTACTCGAATCCCTTCACATGGGCCATACCTGGGCTACTCCCCGGGCCAACCCGGGGAGAGATTCAGAAACCTCCCGAACTAGGGTTGACGATGACGGCGGCTACGGAACTTTTCGTGGAAAAAGGCTCGGCTGTCTAGGGTTTTCCCGAGGCGGAGGTTAAATAGGAGAAAGGGCAACGTCGGTGGGTGGCCACGGGGCCACATCCCCTGGTGGCGCTACCAGGGGGACCCGCGCCACCCTATGGTGTGGGCCCTCCAGGGCCCCCTCAGGGTATCCTCTGGACTCTGTGTACGTGAAAGAATTCTAAGGTCCTCGGTTTTCGTTTCGTTCAATTCCGAAATATTTCTAGAACAACTTTTTTGAAACAAAAAACAACAGAAAACAGGAACTGGCGTTGTGGCATCTTGTTAATAGGTTAGTCCCAGGAAATCCATAAAAATGACATAAAGTGTATATAAAACATGTAGCATATGGCATGAAAACAATATGGAACATCCGAAATGATAGATACGTTTAAGACGTATCAGGGCCTGACCGCGGTGGAGAAGAACGACAGAGGCCAGGTGCGACAATCCAGAGTTCCATACTGCTGCTTCCGGGCTACCGGCGATGACGGGGAGTAGAGCAGCGTGGCGGAGCCGGCGCACGTCATCAGCGAGCAAGGGAGGCAGGGGCCTGACGAGGGTTCAGTTCAGTCAATCAATCGCGAAGTCTTTCGTTTACTCGAATCCCTTCACATGGGCCATACCTGGGCTACTCCCCGGGCCAACCCAAAATCTTGTATAGCTGGTAGGCCGGTAACTTTGCTACGCCCCAGGCCATGGCCCTGGTTGCCCGGGGCCAGCTCTGCCCCTGGTGTTGTGTGCAGATTCCACGTTGCTGCTGAGTATGGTAGTGCGCCCTGCCAACATCAGTTGTCATGAACCTGCGGAAGTGATTTCTTTCTCCTACTGGTATGATTAAACCTTGGTTTCTTACTGAGCGAAAACTTGCTGTTGTACTCTTCATACCTTCCTCTTGGTGTCTCCCAACGAACGTGTGTTTACACGCCATCAAGTACTCGGGCCTAAAAGATTTGATTAAAGTTTTAGCGAATACACGCACACATTTGATTGCGGTATCTTCGGCATTGTGAATGTACTCACCGGTGTATTCGGCCGGCACACCTAAGTTATCACTTTCATTGCCGCCGATATCTTTTGAAAAGAACCAAAGCCAAACAAACCGGCGACAATTCTTCATTGAACGAAGTATCTACAATTTTGCGAATGCAAAAAAAATTGAGATCTACGCATTCGATAGCGCCTGCGGAAGAGATGAGCCGGATAGGTCGGTACCTTGATGAAGTAATCCTTCATGAACATCGCGTTGCCGAGAGGTCGGTTCCGCGGAATGCAAAGACGTATGACCTTCAATCGAATCCTCTTCCTCTTGGCATCGTTCTTATATTGTTCGACGAGATGCAACATGACCATGTTCTCAATGTCGTCGTAGAAGAGCAGCTTCTCAATGTCAGAATCATCCGAATCGGGCGAGGAAGAGGATGACGAACTCCAATCCATCTACAATGACTAAATATTGGTCAAATTTGATCACATAACGTCAACCGCTAATCCTAAAACAACAGTGGATGGTTGAATCATACCTTCTTCTTCACCGACGGGGCCAAGCCCGACCTCCTCACACCTACACCCAACCCAAAATCGCCGCCTCTGACGGACGGCCGCGTGAAAGAATCACCATCTGCTGCTCAGAAACAAGCGGAACAACCTCTCCTCACCCCGCCAGCCGAGCTCTGCACAGGATCCATGGAGATGGCGGCGGTCGCGCAGGCGGAAGAGGCACAGAGAAGATAGGCCACCGCCGGGCCCGAAAGGCAGCGGAAACGGTGCGACGGGAGGCGACGAAGCTTTTCTGCGGCAGGGGGGAGCCGCGAGCGGCAGGGAGATGCGCCGGGATTCGGTGGCGGCGCATGCGGAAGGGGTGCGCGTTGAAGCGCTCACTCGCGCCAAGGATGAGGGAACATGAAAAAGAGCGGTCAATCCACTAGATATGGCAAAGTCGGGGTGAAATATCCCGCGCCCTCGAATTTTTTTCCCAGATGTTGCCAATAGGTGGATCTGGTTTGGCTATTTTTTCGCCGCGGATCTAAAAAAAATAGTTATTTCGGATCAGGGGAGGATCTGCTAGAGTTGCACTTACTATTGATACTACCAGTATAGAGTAGATTCTATTTCTGAATTCAGTTAAACAAAATTCAGGGACCAATTTTGTTTCTGATTGATTCTAGGAAAACATATTTTCGTAATCGACGAGGTGAATCCCTGCATTCCGAACGTAGGCGTGAGTTCAGTTGTATTGTGAAATTCTAATCTCTTCTCTACTATATAAAAAGTCTTACCGTGACGATGGTTCGTTGGTACGTCTCATGGGTTCCATATCTCTACTACAGGTCGCACGCACGCCATCGCTAAAAAACACATCTATCAAACCGATCGTGTCGATCCGTGCTAGGTACATCCTGGACTCCCGGTTGCCGTCTCCTATTTGAAACAGAATCCATCCCAGCCCCTCGATTGCTTCAATAAAAGCATGCACGGACGCGTTACCTCCTCTGCTCGAGTCCTTACAGAAGAGAGGACGAGTGAAGCAACCATCGTGCCGGCGGTGAGATGCCCTAGAAGATCGGCCGCTGGCAGCAGCGTTGGAAGCGCCGGCGGTGAGATGCCCCGGCCCAGGTGAACGACCTCGCGGCGCCTGTTCTCGCCGCGTAGTTATCCCGGTCTGTGGAGCTGGGTCTAATTCGTTGCACTCCGCGGGAAGTGCCGGCGGTGAGATGCCCAAGGAAACCTACGTCGTGGCTCCCATCCGAGTGAACGACCTCGCGACAAAGGTCCTTACCGCGTACGTATCTTGATATGTGGAGTTGGGTATGGTTCCGTTGCACACCGTTGGAAGCGTCGATCGGTTCTGGTTCGTACCCCTGCAAGGTTCCCTGGGTGTCGCTCATGCCTTCCACGACCAGGGTGTATGCAGGAGGAGAGTTCATCTTCTTTGAGCCTGCTTTAATATTGGCCTGCCCCTCTTCGGCCACAGCCTCGCCGGCCCACTCAAGGATGTGGCCTCCCAGCTCCAGGCGATGCCTGATATGAGCCATGGCGGCGTTACGGTCGGGTCTGGCGCGCTCTCCGTGTCGAGTCCGAGACTCCAAGGTGAACATGGCTCTCGGCATCTCCGGGTACCAGCAGGCTCCTGGCCTTGGCGTCGGTATGGACAACAGAGCCGATGTAAGCTATGTCCCAACATTCATCGACAATTGAGAAGTTGTCTTTACGATGCAGAACTACGTCAGGACCTTCCTCCACGCGAGGCTATGGCCCGATTCAGCTGGGAGACACTTTTGCGCCCCTGCGTGCTGCCAATTGAAGACTGTTACATCTCGAGGGTGGGCTCTATTCCTGATTCTGCTTCGCTGAAGGGTCAACCTGAACATGCTGGTAGTGACCACCGCAGTATTAACGTGAAACTGCTGTTCTGCTACAGAAGTTGTTACCAAATTTTCAACTTATAACACTTTAAAAAAATATTGGACGTTTTCAAGATGAGCCTTTGCAGAGAGCATAAAGAGGTTTCAAATATTCTAACGTTGCAAATCATGAGTTTAAGAGTAGCTCATTGCTTCAGCCGTATACACTTGATCTGATCTTGAGCTGTTATGATCAATACTAAATGCCAAAGAATAAAGTTGACAAGTACATGCTTCAACGATGTTTTGAAGTTCTTCTTCATTTGTTAATTGGTTTTTCTAAATCAATTTTTTAAACGGATTAAATCATTATTTATCGGTGAACTCTGCGTTCAAAATGTTGTAGCCAGCCAAAACTGTAGTCTACAATCCAATCAAACACACATAGTTACAAAAGGTGATGTTTTAATATTAGTTTGGTTGATTACTTGCATTTATGTTGTTTTCATACAAGGAGAATGCTTTTGTAACTTGAGGCTATGTGGTTTGATTAATCCTCAATCCATCTTGCAAACTAATATTCGTTATTCCCTACAAATCAAACACAGTCTTATCGTACATTCATACCGCATTGAGATATCGACCTAGGCCGTGACATAAAAATTAGAAGAAAACTAATATATATGAAGTAAAAATTATCAAAACAAAAATGTACCATGGTTCCAAAATTAATAGCCTATTCATGTGCATCGGTTGGTTGGGATTTTTTTATTTTCACAAGTCGACCCATTATTTTTTCCGTAGCCCAGTTTGCCAACTAGATAGAGAAAATCGTCACCCAGTTTGCCAACTAGAGAAAAAAAAAACAATTATTCTACTTGGGTGGATCGATTTTGGGCAAAAAATTATGTCGTGCCGATGATTTTACTAAACGTTGATTTTTTTTATCCCGTTGCAACGCACGGGCATGTTTTCTAGTTCTAATAATTCTGCTTACGCAGTCGAACCTAGACGCACGAGACATGGTAACAGTGTCCGAGTTAACTCGGTAGGTCATGAGCCATGTCACTGCACTTGTTGTGTGCTTGACAGGTCTAGGAATTTGCTCTTTCCTTTTGACATCTATACACATGCTCTCTGAAATTCAACGGTTGTACCATGGGGTGGCTGGCAGACAGTACCCATCTCATGACACATGGTAAGGTAGGTCCGGTGTTATCAATTTTGGTTGATACGGTATGGTGTTACATCTTGGATCGAGAGGATTCGGCTGAAAGGGACATAACCTGCAATTTCTTCGCTTTGGTTGCTATGCACACATTACACACCAACCAGGAGAGAGATTTCTCTAGTAATGTGATAGGTGGCAGCTGTGGAGTATACTCTTTATTCAAGTAAAGTATTTCTTACACATGGGCATCTAAGTACAATGATCTTTTCATCTGTACAACAGTAGTTACACTACTGAAAGTTCCTAGCAGTCTGATCTTTGTCTATACCATCTGCCAATTGTCATGCGGGTTTGCAACCATGGTCGAACCTTTTAACTCTCCGCACAACGGCTGACAAATGAAACTGTAACAACACACAGACACGAAGAGCATTCGATCATGCAGTGAGCAGCAATCACGAGTGACGCAAAGAAACCTACTTGTTCATATCATCGCTCGATCCATAACTCGGATGAGTTGCGAAATTGAGTCCAGCAAACCAGGCAACGCGCATCAACTGAATCCCGAGGACCAGCACCCACCAGGACACCAAGCCGCGGAGGCTATGCACCATCCACCCAGGCGCGGCGATCTCGGCAGCCAGCTGAAGACCCCTCATCAGCTGCAGCACCCGATAGCCCTCGTAGACAACAGGGGCCACCAACCAAATGGGCGATTTCCAGTGCCATGTAAGCATCTCAATCAGCATCTGTACCGAGAGGAGCAAGAGATACGGTCCAAGCAGCACCAAGAACGGGATGAACTGTATCTGTGGCTGCAGAATACCCCGACCGGACGCAAAAAGCAGGGCCAACGGAACAGCAAAGCCTAGTATGCTGGCAACCAGGTTCCACGACCTGTAAGAGGTTGGGATCTGCCTTGGGAGGTCAAATGAATTGTTCTCTGGACGCCCACATGCATCAGCCATAAGGAAAAACAGCATTGCTCCCATGTTAAAAATGCAGTCTAGTCCCACTAGGGAAAGAAGGCCGGCAATGTTAGGACCGAGGAACACTGAAGGCAATGGCAGCCACAACGTTGGAACTATACCTGTAACCAACAGAACCGAAGGCCCTAACAGCCACATCGGCAGTTTAAATGCTGTTAGCTTCCCAGATGGTTCATTTTTCACATCCACAACATCCTGACCACTCTGGAGGATTGGAATTTCTGGAGCTTCTTCTGTATCAATAGCTTCAACAACATTTGTTCCCATGATAATGCTGGCATCATCCTCTGAGGAAGCATATGGGAGAGAGGCCTCCCAAGGCAAATCCTTGGTGCATCGCAATGCATGATTTTTTAAATGGCTTGATTGCAAGGGGTTCCAATGAAGAAACCTGGGAAATTTGGTCAGTCTATTCTCATGAACCTGCCTCCTATATACTTTGTTTAATTTTATCTGTGAACAGAGCAAAGAAGCCATGGTATAGGATCTCGAATTCCAACACTGCAAAAACAAAAGTGAAACAAATCAGTGCCTCCAATGTCTGGATCGTGGCTACGCATCTAGCAGTTAAGAAAAACTCAAACACACAGGCTAACAATAAATGTAGTCCCGTTTAGGTGTCAGGTTGACAACAGTTAAACAAACTCAACATTTAGATCAAGTAATTAGCTTACACGATTGACATTTGTGTCTTTTCATGGCATTCAACCATTTATTGGCTGGTACTGAGCCAAAACATTACCGGTCCATGTTATGAATGGAGTACATACAGGAAAGAGTCATGTCACAAGGAGTAATTGCACAATACAGAGGTAGATAAAATATTCAATGATGTACAGAAATTCATGATTGCAGTTAAATGTTTTGAGGTACTTCTTATTCTATTAATTTTCAAGTAAAGAACTCCAGCTTCAGCTCTTGTGATTATTTTTGCTAACTGTTAGTTATAACTTGTAACTGGAACTGGCTTTTGACTTTTTAGGTACCGAACATGGTAAAAGATGCAGCTTAAAAAATCGAACTCATGTGTCAAGAAGTCTACCTCATTAAAGACAAGTTGCTACCAAACCTGCAGTTTAACAAGCGTCAAGAAGTCTACCTACATGCCTCTACAGTTCAAAGTACAAGACTGAAGCCAACAGATTAAATACCTACACAATTAGAAATACTCACTACGATCCATATTAATTGATTGCTGAATCGGATGTATCTAGCACTAAAACATGCCTAGATACATTCGATTCAGCGACAACTAATATGGACCGGAGGGAGTAGCTTAGTTTTTAGCACACACTTGGATTAATATGAAACAGGTGTGGCGCCTGGTGCTTTCGTATCTGAGGATCTGGAGAATTCCCTTCAAGGAGTTCGAGGGGGGGGGGGGGGGGGGCACAATTCTCTGGCCTGATATGAGAAAAACTCAAGGCGCCGCTGAGACTGGAGTCGGGCCGATGTGTGCTAACTTCGGGTGGATCGCTACTTGGCAGCAACTGCAAGCTCTGCATATGAAGGAAGGGTAACTGCTGCCTACCTGAAGGAGCATCCTAAAGAAAGTGACGGCATTCGTGTGATGATGTGATCAATGCAGAAGCTCGAAAATGTCTCAGTTGCTTGTGGCTATTTGGTCTCTGCCTCTGTGTAGCTTGATAGGTCTGGTCGTGTAGGTTGAAAACAATCTGATGCTTTTGTAGGTGCTGTGCTGATTATGTTATGTTCCAGCACTTGGCCGAGGGACTGATCTACATTTTGTTCGTTCAGTTTAAGTCGCTTGTAGTTGCTGGTGTAGACCAAAAAGCATCTGCCCCCTCCATCTCAAATTAATTGTCACAAAGATGGACAAAAGTGGATGTATCTAGACATAATTTAGTGTTAGATACATCAACTTTTGTCCATCTTTGTGACAATTAATTTGAGACGGAGGGAGTATGTAGTTGGGCAGACAGTTTTGGTTTCATTTTCAAATGAAATGGAACCATGGAGGTGATCCCTGTTTATCTAAAAAGGAAATAAACTAAAATTTCAAGAATTATATATCATGCATGGAATTGATTATATCATATTTCGAGGCAACCTACCAAGAGTTGATATATTGTACATATTAAATAAAAAAACGGCTACTACTAAGGATAAGAAGATGCTACTCCCTCCGTATCGAAATGTAAGATGTTTTAGTATACGGAGATAGTATTTTACAAAGACCTGTCAAGGGATGTTTTCAGCGCTGGATGCAATCTGTCGAAGGATCATTGGGGTGAAAAGGTATTTGACACATGCGTGTGCATCAACAGTACTGTACTAGAAACCAGAAACTTAATAATAACTACTTCCTCCGGTCAACAATAATTGACTTCCATTTTTTTAAATGTAGATGTATTTAGACATATTTTAGTGAACACATACATCTATATTTGGACAAATGGAAGTCAAGTACTGTTGAACGGAGGGAGTACACTTTAACTTGTGTCATTTACTCGTTTTGCATAATTTCGAGAAAGTTCTGCACTAATAGAACCAAACTCCTATATCCGTGGACTACACGGTATGTAGGCCTAGCGAAGCCTGATCACGAATATATGCCCAACACACGGGGTACTCAACAGCTCATCAGTAACCACTAAGTTTGACCCTCTCTTTTGTTTTACGGGGACTAACTTTGATCCTACAGCAACCGAGGTTCACAAATCACAAGAGTGTACAGCTACGAAGCCATCCCCCCACGTTTACCTTCTTAAATCTAGTGGTAAACTCAGGAGTTCAAAAACATGATAAGCACTTCGAAACATTCCAGAATCGAGAGCCTCTAATTTCATCAGATCCGCAGAATTCGCGCTAGCGCTGCTACCCTGCTGCGACCTTGTGTTCGGGCCAGTTGTTGTTTCAGCATAAGTAACGGACAGAAGGAACAGGGGAGAAGGCTAACCTGGTTGGATTTCCCCCGGCTTCTCGTCGGCCGGAGCTCAGAGGTGAGGAAGCCCCCGGGCAGTTCTACACTTCTACTCCCCAACAGCGGAAGCAGAGTCGCGGCTCTGGCCGCACGGCTTGAGCAACGGACAAGGGTAGAAAGAGGCAACCCGGCCCAATACGCAACTGTGACAGACTGACAGTGAGCAACGTGCGTTGAAGTATGGAATTCTTAATGGGCTTTAATCAGACAACTTATAACTATCATTTGCCACTGACATATCCTCATACTTATTTTATCAAAATACTAAACAAAAAAAGTTATTTTATCAACATCCTCAAAAAAAAAAAAAATCAACATCCTCAAAAAAAATGCCAAAATCCTCAAAAAGGGGAAAACAATCAACTCTAGTGCTTAACAATAAAAACCTATTTTATCGATGAAATCGGATAATTTTCTCAAGAAATTGGACAAGGCTATATTGTTGGTTTTTAGGATTTTAAGCTAACAATATTTATTTTCCTTCAAAAAAGAAGTTGACATTTTTTCCTTAGGATAACATCTTGACAACAAGGACGACATCACAAAGAATAAAGTTTTGGTGTCTCGTATTCTCTGTGCAGTTGGTATGGCCGACATGACTAGGGACGAAGTCAGGAATACAAAGCAAGGGGCTAAATTACATATTAAATAACTTCGAGGAGGCCATATAGCTAAATTTGGGGGTCAAATCTACGAATTAACATGGGGGGTCTTAGAGAAAAAAAATCAACCATGGGGGGAGCCATGGCTCCAGCTTGCCCCTGCTTTCTCCATCCATGGACATGACCTAAACATGATGTTCTGTAGTGTTTTGATCTCGTGTACCGATGGCTTCATAGCCTGTGGATTGTGCACTTCAGCACGTCTTGGTGATGACGGCGATGATAATGCCAAGTAAGTTTGGCCGATGATTCTCATGTTTCAATCTTTGGGCCTCTGATCTTCTTCAGACAACAAGATGGCAAATTATTAGTTCCAGATTTGCTATGCAAGGGGTGTGTCTCAGCCGGAGTGCATTCAGTGGCATCTGGTTCTCACCTACTAGGGTGTGAGGGCATCTCCAGCCGTTGCATCCCCCCAAGACGCAAAAAAACCCCCTTTTTTCTGCGCCGCGGCGCGAAACGGCGCTATTATGGAAACTGGGGGGGGGGGGCGCGTTTCCCAGCCGTAGCCCACCCAAGCAGCCAAAATGGGGGCTTTTGCATGCAAAGTGGGGCAAAAGTAGGAGAGAGACATCTTTGCATGCAAAGTGGGGCAAAAGTAGGAGAAAGATTTCTTTTTGCATGCAAAGCGGCGCATTTTGCCCCCCAGGCCAAACCCAAGGGGCTGGGTTTGGCTTGGGTGCGCCGGCGCAAAAACGGCGTTTTTTCAGCTCCTGGGGGGGCTGACTGGTGGAATTCGGCGCTAAAACGGCGCTTTTTGACCCAAAAACGCCGCTTGGGGGGAGGGGGGGCTCTGGGGGGACGACTGGAGATGCCCTGAGGCTCAAGTCATTCTTTGTAAAACCTTCGATGTTAGTCCAACTTGCAAATATTAAGTCTTATATTTTTTTTACTTAAGTCGTGTTGGAAACCCTAAAAGCAATAAGTGAAACTAGGGAACATGACTCTGAACGACGTTAATGCCAAATTTAGCTTTTATCGTGTGGGAATAATGAACTATGTTTACCTGATCAGTAAAGTCAGATCGCTTACTAAAAAAGAATTTTCCTCCCTCTGAAAAGATAAATATTTTATTCTACATGAGATGATATGGACGTAATGTAATGTGGTTCATACAGAATTAGACTCATGTAAGGTGATTAGAGCGTGCAGTGGTCAAGGAGTATGGTGAGATAATGCATTGGCGATCTTTGCAGAGTGTTTGGATTTGAAGCAAAGAGGTCGGGAAAGTCGTCTTCCAAGAAATTGTCAACCAACAAGGTGGCTCAAAAGAAGATAGCCAGATTTCATTTCCATTGTAAAGTCTGTGCTAATTGGGGCGATGAGCCCCTAGATCTCTCCTAATAATCCGTGAATGATGTAACTATTATCTTGATACTAGTTGAATGCTCGTGCGTTGCTACGGGCGTGAAAAAAAAGATGATTCGGCGAGAGGCTTAGTTTAATGCTCACAAATCAAATGTATGTCAGTGTACAATTTCCTATACCATCGTGTCAAATAGAAGTCTCCCTCTCTACAAGCCTACGAACATATCTCTCCCACTATGTCTTTACTATTAGTATGTATATGTATTTATTCCCGCTCGTAATATGTATTCAGTCACACATCACTCCCTCTAAAAATGTGCACTAATTATAAGTACAGAGAATTTCTTTAGTTCCACCTGGACAGTATTTATACACTATTCCCCGGGGGGAATTGGGACTATGGGGGCCTGGGAGATGGAACACATTGCTAGTGCAAAATAATTTAATGATGACCAACAGGTAATTGCACTAATTGCATCTATTTGGGACTATGATTGTGTGATTTGCAGATCAAGGTGGAACAACAAAATCAAAAAGGATTACAAGGCTGAGCAGCCTATAATGTGCAAGTTTAGAGATCCATGCTTAAGATAGGTGCAATATATAGTCTCGAGACACATTCATGCACTCCATTTTGGGTGGTTCTTTGGACTGAATTTGAACAAAAACAAGACAACTAATTGTTTGCTTACCTTATCATAATAACAGACTAATTCAAAGAGAGTTCTGACATATAAATTTTCAGAAGGAATAAAGAACAATTTCCAAAGAAATAATAACCCTTTTCACCAAAAAGAACACATGGAATGACAACCAGCTGTCATCTCTGCATCTATAAACTGTGTAGACCGTCTCTAGCAATTGTCGGTTCCACCTCCCTAGTAACCGGCCAGTTGTGTCCGCCATCCTCATGTTTTGTAGTTCTGTGAGCACAATAAGAAAACACCCGTTAAGGCTGGTTCCATCAAGACATGGTCCTATTTAACATGGTTATTTAGAAAGAAATTACAATGGTCCGATTTAACATGGTTCACTGTAAAAAAAATACAATGTAGATATGACAATTTTTTGTCATATTAAGACCATTCACAGACTGCAAATATAGATGAATACTCATTTTTGTTTACAGGAAAACAAATGGATACAATAACCGCATATCCATTGCCTCAGGTGAAAAAGGCATTTCAGACCCGCCACTAATGTTCCTTGGATTAGTCGAGGTAGTAATAACTCAGAAGGGACTTTCCTCCTAGGCTGCTAAAGTAAGAGAAAATATCAATGTTTACTTTTCATGGGAAGGTCACCAATAAAAGTAGGTTCCATAGTTTACTATAAAAACACTTTGGACAGACGGAAAACAATTATACCAGCAGCGAAGGCACTGAATTCATTAGCTATCGTGATGGGTCAACACTTCTGCTATCTCTTAAATGGAGGCCTAGCAGCACAAGAGTTGAAAATAACAAGTATGCGACCGCTTCGGAACCACAAAAAAGAAAGTAAATATCGTTACCGAGAATATTCTGAAGTGAGAAAGTCGTGGCTGAGCTCAGGTGTAGGAGGCCTAGCAATACACACACAAAAATTAGGACGCCAAAAGTGGTGAGAACGAGCACATGTGTACTGTGAGCAATATCTATAATCAGCTTTACAGTTTTTTACTTTTAACGGCACATACAATAAATAACTGAAATCTACATGGGGTTTATTTCTTCTTGAGAATGGTAACGTTGTTACGGTTATCCTTTGATATTTTCTGGATCGGTTATCCTTGATACAAGTTAACAATAGTTCAATTAATTAAAGACTACGAAAAAAGACAAGAGGTCTGCATCAATCACCTTTGATATTTTCTGAATCGGTTATCCTTGATACAACTTAACAGTAGTTCAATTAATTAAAGACTACGAAAGCAAGACAAGAGATCTGCATCAATCAGTACCTTCCTATCTTTGAGAGGGTGTGGTGCTGATGTAGTCATAGGCTAGAAATAACAATTGTTTAAACACAAAGATGTCGGATATTTGAACCGATCAACTCTCAAAGGCTATATCATTATTCACGAAGTTGGTAAACCTTCCATGTATAAAATGAACAACGGGGAAATGATAACCGCCACCAGTTATGTCTTGTAACTAAGTATTACAATATTTTCCAGGGGATTGATCCAAGGTCTTCCCAAATGTGAGGCCACGAGGATCAGCAATTGAATTGTAATGATCACCACTCACACTATGGGAATTGGACCTATACTACAAAGGAACATCTGTTTAGAATAGATTTACTACACTTTCTATTTCCGGATGCAAGAGCAACTACTATTTTCTGTATATGAAGATTGAACGGAAGCATTTTCAAAATTTAAAATAATAAAGTGTCCATTCTCACCATGGAGAGTACACACTATAAATGTGGTGAGACATACTCTGATCATGCAGTAGCAGTCACAAGCCAAGCAGTTCTCCATCTCCTTATTGATTCGATCATGTGAGTATCTGACATCTTCTGTCCAGAGCACATACACTCTGTTAAAACCAATTGAAGTAAATATGATTCATTTGGCATTCTTTGCAAATTAGTTCTGCACAGATTGGATGGAGACTTCAAGCTCACTTATAGTTACGTTGTGATCCAAAAACACCACAGTCATGGTGTAATCGACGAGCAAAGGTGAAGGTGATGCCCAATTTGAAACATCATGCAGACCCTAGAGAGAGACAGGGACAGGAGGTACAAACCCTAGAGCACCTCTAGCATACTTGCGCTCTCATTGGGTGCCGCCGCAGTAGATCTTGGCACTCCGCTTTGGGTGTGCAGGAAGCTCAGCGGCGGCGTGGCAGGTTGTATGCCCCCACGCGGGCATCCGTGAGAGACCTTTGGCTGCGTCGACGCGCCCTCAGCGATGCTCTCGTCACTATTCCTCTCCTCCAAAACATTCTTCTGTTGTGTAGATGTAAAATAAAAAAAGGCAACAAACTGACGAAGATTATTTTATATATCAACACAAAACCAAGAAGTTCATCTATTTAAATGGATAGCCTATAACATAGTTTAAGGCAGTGGTTGAAACTGTTTTAGCTTTTATCATGTAATTTCGAGGGCTTGGTTTGTATTTAAAAGAAATTAATTCCCAATATGTATCTAATTTGATGTATGTAGTCATTCATATTGTGATATCCCCTATGGATAAAAAAAAATCTGAATGTCTTACCAAGACAAATAATTGCACGTGGGTTTCTTCTAGATGGCTTGATTAGAGAAAAACACATTCAGACTTTACTCCAACTCAAGACAAATAATTGCTCCTTAACCTTCAGCCATCATGGCAAACTGGGCCTTCGGTGCTCATACCGTTTTCTTCTCGTGGGAACCCGTGCCTAACAAATGGATCGACTAAAATCAAGGGGAGAGCACATCATATTTCTATTTACCTTTGGTATGGAACTCGCTTGGGAAAATCAATGGCGATGAGGTGTCATTGATTGGGAAAGAGAGGGGAATAAGGAGGGGCGGACGAGGCTTCCATATGTGGGAACGGAAGCAGCGCCGGATCTGATGGAGGGCACGGGCACCGCGCCGTACTCCTATTCCGTCTTGTCGTCGTCCCCATGTCGTGGCGTCCTTGCGCTCCATCCACCCAATCCAGGCGCCATAAGCAATCAACCATGCATCCACGGGCAGAGCTCGACCATGGGGTCCAGAGGCAGCGGTCGACCGCATCCACGGCGCTTGCCGGATCGCCGCTAGCGCACCCCTGACCTCCACCGCTCCAAATCCTTCCCGCAACCTGCCTCAACACTGGATTCTCAAGACTGGAGGCGACGAGGACCCCTGGAGTCGCTGGACGTACGAGGGAGAGAGAGGGTTGGGTGAGATAAGTTGCCTTGTTTGCGAGCCATGCATAAGATGATTGTCTATTTGGGCCAGACCAATTTTAGCGACGTGGAAAGCAAGCGGACGAGCGATTCTGCGGTGCGGGTAAGCGGACGGAACATACCTAGATTTAATAGTATAAAGATAAAAAAAAGATAAGAAGAGATTGATCTGCATGCATCAAGAGTAGCTAACAAATCTAACAAACTTCACAAGATAAGGTTACATGCAACGTTACCGTTGGCAAAAACAGAAAAGATTAGTGCGGTGACATTTGATGCGTAATTATGTTGAAGTGTGACACCACCGCCACGACAATCTTAATAGTAAAGATATCATCAAAATGCGAGAGTGGCTTTCTCTAGAGAAAAAAAAAAAGGTTAGCCGGTTGCCAACAGAATCGAAGATAAAGCAGAACCTAGCCACAAAAATGAATAAAAGAAGCAGTAAAGCAATGCAACGTCACGCAAGCGAACAAAGATGCGTGTTTCTCTCCTCGGCCCTCTCAATCCTCGCCACACCGGGAAATCACCTACGGCGCAGACGACAAACGCATCCTAGCCAAGTGCCCGCCACGCTACGCTCTTTATCCCTAGCAAAGCCACACAGGGCTAGCTCCGGCGCAGTTGCGCTTTGCTTGCGCCCACTTCACACACTCCCATCTCTCCAAATCTCGACCCCTCCCTCATGCACGCTCACGCACGCTTCCCCTGACCCAATCGAATTCGAATCCGCAGCAGGGCGGCGCCAGATCGATCGGTGGTCGCCATGAGCGGCGACACGCTGGACAAGCTGGTGGTGTTCCTGGCGAAGCGCGACGGCATCGACAAGCTGGTGAAGACGTACCAGTACGTGTCCAAGCTCGCGCACTGGGCCGCCGAGACGTCCCACCCGGGCCTCGCCGGGCGCGCCAAGAGCTGGGAGACGGCGGCGGGGCTCAGCCGCAAGGTGTTCCGGTCGGGCCGCTCCCTCACGGGCCTGAACGCGCTGCGGCGCTCCCCGGGCGAGTTCGGCGCGCTGGCCGTGCTCGCCAACGCCGGCGAGATGGTCTACTTCTTCTTCGACCACTTCACGTGGCTCTCCCGCGTCGGCGTCCTGGAGCCCTGGATCGCGCGCCGCGCCAGCTTCGTGTCGGCGTTCGGCGAGACCGTCGGCTACGTGTTCTTCATCATCATGGACCTCATCATGATCAGGAGGGGGCTCAGGCAGGAGAGGAAGCTGCTCGCGGAGGGCGGCAAGGAGAGCGAGGTGAGCAAGATCAGGATGGACCGGGTGATGCGGCTCATGGGCACGGCGGCCAACCTCGCCGACCTGGTCATCGCCATCGCCGACATCGAGCCCAACCCGTTCTGCAACCACGCCGTCACGCTGGGGATCAGTGGCCTCGTGTCCGCGTGGGCTGGATGGTATAGGAACTGGCCGTCGTGAGCTGTGCCCGATAGGCCATTTCGATCGGCAAGATGTATTGTAAGCTTTACCGCGATAATTATTTTTACTTTACCGAACAGTTACGGCGGCTATCTATTTGCGAGACAAGTGATCAGGGAAAACTGGCGTGTACTGATAGTGCCGCACTATTCACAGATGACCAACGTTATTGCTCATGCTCATGTCAAACAAACAAACAAAAAAAAATGTTATGCTCATGCTCCGCCTCTCGAATTCTTTTTACCTTTGTATAAACCTCACCTAAAATTCTAAACTGTGACATTTTTATGGGGAATAAGGCTATCCCTGCATGTCCTTAAGTTGGGCATAGCCCACCGCCCCCGTGGGGGTCGAAATGAGAGCGACGCTACGGTCGGCGCATCAAATCGAAGTGCATCAAAACGACACACACATAAGATTTTATATTAATAATGAATTTAAAATTGCAAAATCCAGTGGTCGGAAAACATAATCCGGAAATAAAATCCGAGGTCGCTTGCCTTGCGACACATTAACTCCACCGGATAGCTACTAACTCTATGATACAAGAAATGACCACAAGTAGATATGGTGAAGGGACGCACGGCTATCTCTTAAAAAAATCCTATATATAATGTGAGTGAATAGCACCACGAAAGAAGCACGGGTGAAACACATACATAGTCAATTTATAGGGTTACCTCGAAGAATTAAACGGAGATGCGGAGGTAGAGCAGCGTGTCGACGGTAAGGAAAGCGGCATTGGGGCGTCTCTCACCCGCTCCTACTCTTCTCCGTCGGTATCTGAGATGATGCAACGACCAGACTCCCTCCCTCGACGACGCCAAGCGGTAGTTTGTGTGGCGATTTTCGCAAGAGAACGAGAGAAGATAAGAAAAAGAAACAAAGATGTGCATTCTCTCACATGTGGTTGTGGCACCCGGAGCAATGGTCATACTGTTGGGGATATGCCGAATAAGGTATCACCGACATTGGCTAAACCGGCCTGCCCGGGTGGCCCAAAAGGGTGACAAGGCTTTCTCGGGCGGCCCATCAGGATGAAGCGCATGAACAAGGCTCATTCTAGCATCTAGAGTCCAAGACAGAGCCGGAGCGAGTTACCACCTTGGAGAAGAAGGTTCCGGCTTAGTTAGTGTTTGACTAGGATTCTAGTCTTATGTCCCTATGACTTGCCTTGTTAGACGGAGCACGTCGCCTCTATAAGACGCTACGTGAGCCTCAGGGCTAAGATTTTTCGCATGCCCTCGTTGTAACCCGTCGACATATCCGCCTTGTAGTGAGTTATAGCAGCACGTAGGATCTCGCCACCGCTGCGTGATCCGAAGCTAGGTAAATTGTGCATGCTTCCGTCTCTGGATCCCTTCCCCTTACACCAACATATTCTACAATACCCATGATGTTTAGGGCACCCTGGTTCATACCTGCAGAGAAAATACCACGACACTTGCGCCCACCATGGGGTCAAAGGTGTTAGGAGTAACGTTCCGGGCGTGAATTCCCAGCGAGATCGGGAAGACGATCTTTGATGGCCACTGATGACTCCCAAGTGCAGGAGATCAATTGTAGTACCTTTCGATAAGTATTTGAGTGTCGAACCCACGAGGAGCTGAAGGTAAGCTATCTATTCTCTAAAGCCCTATAACCCTCTTATATGACTGTTTATGCAAAGCAATAAGTTTGACTAAAAGGAACTAACTAATTAAAAGCAAGTGGCGTGGAGTGTGGTTTGTCTAGTAACTAGTGAAGCAAGTTTAAAATGCAAGTAATCCTAAAGCAAGTTTCTAAAGCAAGTTTCTAAGCAAGTTTCACAAGTAGCAAGCAGCAAATATCTCAAGTATCTCAAGGGAGCAAGTGTTCTAGCAATAGGTGTTTCGTTCGTGTAGTTGTCACAATTAGTGAAGCACATGTTTTAGTCTTAGTTGTTTCTTCTAGGAAGGAGCCATGAATAGGTATAGTCAAGTAAATGATCTACAACCCCTTATGATGGATCATGTGGCCAAGTAAATGACTGCACAAGATTGATTAAGACATAAAGTCCCACCATAGCCTTACGTTCTAAGGTCCCCTATATATATCCCCCAATAACTTAACTTTGTGGCTCGGTCTCAGGTTACTGTCACTCCCAAGTCACCACCACTCCATTATGCTACCGGTGATCACCTTACATGCATTCCCCAACATATGCGTGCACTCATATATTGTACATAAAGACAATCATAGAAGATAGCAAACTTGTATGCAACCAATCAACGAACTATTTCACCATTGCCAAGAACAATTCACTACTCAAACATAGACGGGGAGACACAATACATCAAGGGAATATAGTATTGCATCATACATCGTGTTTGCCAAGAGATTACAGTGGAGAGATGGAGCTGATCTTGCTGTAGATGTTGATGATGAACACGCCGGAGGGGGTGGAGCCCTCCGGGGGTGATCCCAGCGGCGTTTCCCCCCTCCGATCTTCTCCGGCGGCAGCCTTCTGTCTCTCTGTTTCGTGGTTTCGTCTCTCGGCGCCGCCCCCTTGTTGAAAAGGCCAGGGGACCCTTTATATAGTCGTATTTAGGTCACGAGACACTCGGAGAAGAAAGATCGACGACATCGGAGCCACGGGGGCAAAAAGGGGACCCCACACGCGGCAAAGGAATCTGGCCGCGTGGTGGGTCCTCTTTTCCACCTGGTTGGCCTTTTGGCCCTCTACTTTGACCCATGGTCTTCGTCTCGAAAATTCTGAACCGTGCTCTTTGGCCTTGCCCTTTTTGGAGTCCCGAAGCTCCCGGAAAGTCTGAAACACTAAAAAGTAAGTTTTTTGGAAAAACAGGGTTAGAACCAAAAGAAGGGGGATTGTTCAGAAAATCCCCCAAATCATTATAAAACATGAATATAAGTTGCTAATATGTAGGAAAAACAAGTAATAACATGCAAAGTTCATGTATGCATTTTACATGCATCAACATCCCCAAGCTTAACCCATACTCGTCCTCGAGTATGAATGTGATAAAACTAACATGGACTTTGCATTTTAAAACAATCATGGAATATCAAAGAAGATTATTCATGCTACATATAATCAAATGATTCATAATGTAGATGAGTAGCAACATACAATTCATGTTATAAGAAATATCAAATATGCAAGCAAAGATGCTTCCTGAAAGTTCACAAAGTGTATAATGAAATAAAAGCACTATGGACCAAATGCATACACAAATGAAAAATAAAATCCTATATTGGTCAAAGAATAGCATAATGGAAAATAGAAAATATGATGGACACTTTGGAGAAAATTGAGTAGAGGTAAAACATGATCAAGTCTTATTTAGCCTCTAAATTATTCAACTAAAATTACTAATTGAAATGTGGCATCCATTGGTCTAAGACTCTCATTGCCCCTTTATCACTAGCATCTTAAATTGTGAATGTTGAAGTAATGTGATTGACAAGGTGTTGGTTGAATGCCTCATGCCCCGTGAGTGTGAAAACCTACTCCATGATTACTCAACTTAAGATTCCTAATAAGCTTTGTACAATCATAATAAGTATTAATGACATCATAGAGAACCGCAAAGAGGTACCTCTTTCCCCATGACATGGAAACCAGCCCATGTCACAATGACAAGATGAACAAACGGAGTAGACTCATCATCCTTTTTTATTTCATTCACTATATGCATAGCTTCTTATTTTATTGTAGGATGTGTTTGTAGAGTCCACTCTAGCTGTAAGTAAATTTCCACCATGATCAAGCATGGCTTGGGTTAGCGGCCCAATGCGTTTCTCTAGTCATAAATATACTTACTCATCAAAACTTACTATTCATCTATTTCATTTCGGCATGGCAGGAGTCCAAAAACAAAAGTACATGATATCAACCAAATGTAAATTTTTGTGCAATGTTGAAAGCTTTCCAGTGATACACGTTTATAGCTAGCTCCCAACCAAACACTTGTCAAATGCAAAACTTTTAGCTCCCGTTATTGAGTCATGTTTATGAAGTGCAATGAAAAGTAAAGGTGTGCATTCAAAAGTTCGTGAGAGTCCTATCCCAAATTCAGCTCACGACAATTAATAAAGTGAATATCTTAATTTATAACATAAATAACACTATAACATGGTGAACATACTCGGAATAGCTCTGAAGCTAATAGGTAGATATGGTGGACTCACTGGAAATACTTGGCTAAAGGGTGTTGGAAACAAGTTTATACTTGTTGGAATTTTTACTTTTTTGGCTAGCAAGAGGGAGATAGTTGACCAGCTACTATGCATGCATTAGTCTCCATAGAACTACTCATTTCATGACAAACTAAGTAAACTAACAATTAACATCAAAAACATGAATAAGAGATAGCTCATGACAACACTATTGCAAATTTCTACACCTAAAACAGCATATAAATCATGCAACTATAAGTAGCTTTTATAATCAACTAAAGCATCCCTTTCCCAATAAATATAACAACATCCAAATTAATTCAACCCATTATTCTAGTAGCTGATTATCATAAAGATAATTGTGGTGGTGGTCTCACAAATAAACTAAAAAAAACAAAACTAGACGCTTCAAGTTTCTGCGATAAATGCTTTGCTTAGAAAAACAGAAAGTAGATGTGTGCTAACCAAAAGAGTGTTGGTCCAGGGGGTGTTCACCACATCCCCAAGCTTTTTGTTTTCACCACTCTTGGATCTCTCTTGGCGCAGCTCCTCTATTCCCAGTGAAAAAACTTTACAAAACATGTTTCTCCCATTTTTTTTTCTGTGGGGTGAGATTAGCAAGGACAAACAAAACGTATGCATGCGGCGCAAAATTCCAAAACAAATGCTCCAGAAGATAGAAAATAAGGTTCATAATGTTGTATGTTCACTCTCTAGCTCGAAAAGATCAAGGGAATTCAAGTCCCAAACCCAAAGAGTGCATCCAACAAAAGAAGGCAAAATCTGTCCAGAAAAGCAATAGCAGCAAAACGAACGTTTTCCCTAAGCTAGACTCACCAAAAAAATTAATCCAATTTTTGTGCTTACAGAGTACGAAAAGTTGCAGAACATACTAAAAACTTAGCTCAATCCGACTTACAGATAAAAAATGAAAAATCGTACGGTGAGCAGAATCGTGCTGAAACAGAAATTCCAAGCACTAGGATAGCAACTTTTAAATCCAAATGGGTGAAACTTGACACTTTATTGAAAACTCCAGAAAATGAATTAAAGACTAAGTCTCTTGTTACAGCAAGAGGACACTAGGAAAAACCAACTAAGAACAACCGGGTTGCCTCCCGTAAAGCGCTTTATTGATAGCCGTATAACTAGGCTTTTCTTACTTAACATCATGATGGTTGGAGTGAGGTGGCTCGGCATCCCCAAGCTTGGATTATTGTACTTATTTGATATATGTAGGGTGAGCCCAGGGGTACATCCCCAATCTTGATTGGTTGTCCCTCTTGATCTTTGTTCATCTCACTCAACTCTTCCTCCTGAAAAATTCTTCTTACACAAATCTCAACATAAAACTTGATTAGAGGGGTTAGTGCCTCCATAAATAAAATCCACATAGGTACAGCAAAGATGCATCATGAGTTGATTCTAAATATTAACTACTATTACTACAGTTGTGCATTGCTCCTTGATCAAAAGAACCACATAAAACACAAGTAATGAGAGCAATGCAAAATAAAGACATAATCTGCCAAAAACTGAACAGCCCGTAAAGAGTGATTTTTTAGAGGCACTTAAGTTGCTCAAATCAGAAAACTTAAAACTAATGAAATATGTAGTGATAACTAAATATTTCTGTCGTAAACTACCAGGTCAAAATTCTACTTCTGTGATTTTAAACATTTTTCGCAGTGAAGTTCAGGAATCTGTTTTCTGGACAGCTAATTACTATTGTTTAATCATATGTCTCATATAAGATTATTCTTGCCATTTATGATGAGAAATAAGACAGAAATGTGATGTTACAGTAGTGAACTAATAGTTTTATTGTTTTTACCTTTGGAAAAAGTTTTAATGATAGAGACTTTGCAATGGTTTCATTGGCATGAACAACACATGTTCAAGGTCGACCCCAACTTCTCCATTACTCATCCTTCTCATTTACTTTCCCAAAACTTTTATAAAATGGAAATCTTAAACTAAATGATAGATAACAGTTTGTAAAGGTATTTTAAATGTTGAAAAGACATCAATGTGTGCTCAAACCGAATAGGAAATTAAAGCATAAGGAACACACCAAAAAATATTAAACAATTTATTTTTAAGTCTAACCCCTTTCCTATGCATTGGCATTTTGTAATGAAACAAATAAAAGAAGCACATAATAGCAAGCATAGAAAGTTAGATAAAGTGCAACTTCAATACTTTCAGAATAAAGAGGGGAAACTTAATATTGTTGAAATATGTGTAACCATGTTTCCCTCTCTCATAATAATTTTCAGTAGCATCATGAATAGATTCAACAATATGAATATCACATAATACATTCTTATCATGAGCCACATGCATAAAAGAATCACTACTCTCCACATAAATAAAATCCTCATTAGTGATAGTGGGAGTTAAACATTCATAATTTTCATTGCAATCATCATATATAGGAGGCATAGTATCATCAAAGTGAATTTTCTCCTGCAAGCTTGGGGAACTAGAAATATCATGCTCATCAAAAACAACTTCCCCAAGATTAAAACTTTCCATACAATCAGCAAGTATATCATTTTTATCCTCAATAGTAGGGGGACTAAAAATATCATATTCATCAAGACAAACTTCCCCAGGCTCAAGGTTTTCCTTAGCAATAAAGGTGTTCAAAGAATTAGTACTACCACAAATATGATTGTTGTGCAAATAATTTTTCAATTTCTCCTCAAACACTTCATGTCCTAATTCAAGGTAGATATTATTCTTGTTTTTGTTTTAGGTTTATATGTTAGTATGCAATGCAAACAAGAATAAAAGCTTAGCACAACGCTCCCCGGCAACGGCGCCAGAAAAGTGCTTGATGACTCCCAAGTGCAGAAGATCAATTGTAGTACCTTTCGATAAGTATTTGAGTGTCGAACCCACGAGGAGCTGAAGGTAAGCTATCTATTCTCTAAAGCCCTATAACCCTCTTATATGGCTGTTTATGCAAAGCAATAAGTTTGACTAAATGGAACTAACTAATTAAAAGCAAGTGACGTGGAGTGTGGTTTGTCCAGTAACTAGTGAAGCAAGTTTAAAATGCAAGTAATCCTAAAGCAAGTTTCTAAGCAAGTTTCACAAGTAGCAAGCAGCAACTCAAGTATCTCAAGGGAGAAAGTGTTCTAGCAATAGGTGTTTCGTTCGTGTGGTTGTCACAATTAATGAAGCACATGTTTTAGTCTTAGTTGTTTCTTCTAGGAAGGAGCCATGAATAGGTATAGTCAAGTAAATGATCTACAACCTCTTATGATGGATCATGTGGCCAAGTAAATGACTGCACAAGATTGATTAAGACATAAAGTCCCACCATAGCCTTACGTTCTAAGGTCCCCTATATATATCCCCCAATAACTTAACTTTGTGGCTCGGTCTCAGGTTATTGTCACTCCCAAGTCACCACCACTCCATTATGCTACCGGTGATCACCTTACATGCATTCCCCAACATATGCATGCACTCATATATTGTACATAAAGACAATCATAGAAGATAACAAACTTGTATGCAACCAATCAACGAACTATTTCACCACTGCCAAGAACAATTCACTACTCAAACATAGACGGGGAGACACAATACATCAAGGGAATATAGTATTGCATCATACATCGTGTTTGCCAAGATATTACAGTGGAGAGATGGAGCTGATCTTGCTGTAGATATTGATGATGAACACGCCAGAGGGGGGTGGAGCCCCCCGGGGGTGATCCCGGCGGTGTTTCCCCCCTCCGATCTTCTCCGGCGGCAGCCTTCTGTCTCTCTGTTTCGTGGTTTCGTCTCTCAGCGCCGCCCCCTTCTCGGAAAGGCCAGGGGACCCTTTATATAGTAGTTTTTAGGTCACGAGACACTCGGGAGAAGAAAGATCGACGGCATCGGAGCCACGGGGGCAAAAAGGAGGACCCACACGCGGCCAAGGAATCTGGCCGCCTGGTGGGTCCTCTTTTCCACCTGGTTGGCCTTTTGGCCCTCTACTTTGGCCCATGGTCTTCGTCTCGAAAATTCTGAACCGTGCTCTTTGGCCTTGCCCTTTTGGAGTCCCGAAGCTCCCGGAAAGTCTGAAACACTAAAAAGTATGTTTTCTGGAAAAACAGGGTTAGAACCAAAAGAAGGGGGATTGTTCAGAAAATCCCCCAAATCATTATAAAACATGAATATAAGTTGCTAATATGTAGGAAAAACAAGTAATAACATGCAAAGTTCATGTATGCATTTTACATGCATCAGCCACGCGGAAGTCTGCGGGGGGTTACGGGCTTACGGCTATGTTCACGATGACGTTTTGTGGAAACCACTTGCAACTGCCCGTGGAGGGATACATCGTTCCGATCAGCAACATCAACATCTACATCGACTTCACCGAGGCATCTTTCACTCCGCCGACAATTTCGACATGGTAAGTTTGCCCACCATCCACCCTCTTGATCAAGAGATCGGTGCACATGCCGGATCTGAAGAAACCGTCTCTCGGGATTGGACAAACTCAGATTTTGTTTAGCTTAGGGATCTAATGGATCTATTTTTTCCTTCTCGCAGAAGACGATGTTAGATCTACACTTCATCGGCTCCGTCGACGATTTTGAAGCCGAATCCTAGAATTCATATGAAGTAACCTTTCAATATATCGGCAATACCAGCGACCAAAATCCCTCTGCCCGGAGTCGGAAGATACGGATATGCTATTCGTCTTGGTCGCAAACCTGGATATCGTCCCTCGGTCAGCCGGATCTAAACCTAAGTCCATACTTCACGAGTTACAAGAAAAGGCGGACTCGGAAGCCGGGACTTCCTCCACCATGCCAGATCATGGGGACTCGGATTCTGATGCACAAGATTTTAGGAAGCAATTCGAAAAGTTGACTGGCAACTGATGGCTAGGTTGAGACTCCAATTGCAGAGTGTGTAGCTAGTGGCAAGCCTTCTTCCCCACGAGGGTGACTCGAGGGTTTATATCGAACTCTTGGGGAGCCAGTATTTCAGCAGTTGTCTTCCAAGCTTCCTCCAGGATCCTGCAAACAAATAGAGAGTTTTGTGCCCTCAACCTCACCAAGTGGTTGTCAAGCACAAGGTGTGATACTTCTAAATTGCAATGCAAAACTGAAAGTAAATGTGCAATAATTAAATCTACTACTAAATGCAAATGAGAAAATAAATATGCAATGGATTGTTTTTGTATTTTTGTGATGCAAGTGGTGATAGAGATAATGTAAATTCGAATTGGAGATGCAAGTAAAGTAAAGTGCAAGTAAAGTAAATTGCAGCAAAGTAACTAGAGTGTTTTCTTATATTTAAAATAGGACCGGGGTTCATGGTTTGACACTTGCATTCTCTCAAATAAAGTGGTAGACGGTGGACATAAAGAATTACATGTGAGATTACAATAACATGTTTAACATTGAGTACTTTCATATGGGCATCACGTCCTAGAATAGATATCTCTAAGGTCATATTGATCCCTCTTATACTCCACCAAGATGCGAAATAAATCATAACACCTCGATAATTAAGGAAAATCCAGAGTATAGCTTTAAGCAATGTGACATGAAGTTGAAGTAAGAACTTGCTAGATCTAGTCATGGAGATTGATTAGTGTCACTTCAAATCCCCGGTAACAAGGTACTCCTTTTTATCCCTAGTGAGGTAACTAAGAAAGGTTTAACAAAACCTAAGTGGATCGCTGAACTTCTGTCACTTTCACAGCACTAGCCACCCCCCGTTACTCCAACTAATGCACCCATCACCCCACACACGCTCTCAAGAACTAGATTGATCAAAGCTAGCAAATAAGAACAAGGTACATAAGATACATCTACTCAAATAACTCAAGAGAAACAATTGCAATCTCAGATTCAATAACTCATAGAAAAGATCCACCACATAGGAATTACAACGGTGCCCGTAATCATGTGAGGCAGCTCATACGGATCTAATTAGTGAAGCACATAGAGAGAGAGATACAAGTGCTACTTCCACAAACCCATAGCCCTCGGGTGGACTACCCCCTCTTCATGGAGGTGTCGATGGAGATGACGTTGGAGGGGTAGGAGATCACACCGGCGGCGCCCCACCGGAGTTTTCCCCCTCCAATCTGGAACTTCTGGTCTCTGTTTTGGTGTTTCGGTGTTTCGGCGGTGTTCTCCTCCGTAAGGGTACATGGGACCATTTTTATAGACGGTTTTAGGTCAAGATGGAGTCGGTAAGTCAAAGATGGAAGGAATTGGGGCCACAGGGGCCAAAAGGGGGCCTCTCACGCGGCCAAGGAATCTAGCCGCGTGGAGGGTCCTCTTTTGGGCCTCCTTGCCCAATTCTCGTGGATCCTTCGCCCGCAAGTCTTCTCCTTCCAAGAAAATGACCCCCGCAGATTTTCAGGTGATTTCGCGGAAGTTTGCCCCATGAAACGTCAAAAATATAGAAAACGGGGTTTCTGACAGGCAGGGTTAACCCATGCTCGTCCTCGAGTATGAAGGTGATAAAACTAATATGAGTTTTGCATATTGAAACAATCATGGGATATCAAGGAGGATTATTCATGCTACATATAATAAAATGATTAATATTAGAAACGAGTAGCAATATACAATTCATGTTGTAAGAAATATCAAATATGCAAGCAAAGATGCTTCATGAAAGTTCACAAAGTGTATAATGAAATAAAAGCACTATCCACCAAATGCATACACAAAATGAAAAATAAAATCCTATATTGGTCAAAGAATAGCATAATGGAGAATAGAAAATATGGTGGACACTTTGGAGAAAATTGAGTAGAGGTAAAACATGATCAAGTCTTATTTAGCCTCTAAATTATTCAACTAAAATTACTAATTGAAATGTGGTATCCATTGATCTAGGACTCTCATTGCCCCTTTATCACTAGCATCTTAAAATTGTGAGTATTGAAGTAATGAGAATGACAAGGTGGTTGAAAGCCTCATGCCCCGTGAGTGTGAAAACCTACTCCATGATTACTCAACTTAAGACTAATAAGCTTTGTACAATCATAATAAGTATTAATGACATCATATAGAACCGCAAAGAGGCACCTCTTGCCCCATGACATGGAAACAAGCCCATGTTACAATGACAAGATGAACAAACGGAGTAGATTCATCATCCTTTTTATTTTCATTCACTATTATGCATAGCTTCTTATTTTATTATAGGATGTGTTGTAGAGTCACTCAAGCTGTAAGTAAATTTCCACCATGATAAAGCATGGCTTGGGTTAGCGGACCAATGCGTTTCTCTAGTAATATAGATACTTACTCATCAAAACTTACTATTCCTCTATTTCATTTCGGCATGGCAGGAGTCCAAAAACAAAAGTACATGATATCAACCAAATGTAAATTTTTTGTGCAATGTTGAAAGCTTTCCGGTGATACACGTTTATAGCTAGCTCCCAACGACACACTTGTCAAACGCAAAACGTGTGGCTCCCATTATTGGGTCATGTTTATTAGATGCATAAAAAGTAAAGTGTGCCTTCAAAAGTTCGTGAGAGTCTTATCCCAAGTTCAACCCATGACAATTAATAAAGTGAATATATTAATTTAGAACATAAATAACACAATAACATGGTGAACATACTCGGAATAGCAATGAATCTAATGGGAAGATATGGTGGACTCACTGGAAATACTTGGCTAAGGAGTGTTGGAAACAAGTTTTTACTTGTTGGAATTTTTAAATTTTTGGGCTAGCAAGAGGGAGATAGTTGACCAGCTACTATGCATGCATATGTCCATAGAACTACTCATTTAATGACAAACTAAATAAACCAGCAATTAACATCAAGGACCTGAATAAGAGATAGCTCAAGACAACATTATTGCAAATTTCTACACATAAAAAGCCTATAAATCATGCAAACATATGTAGCTCTTCAAATCAACCATGGCATCCCTATTCCAAGGAATAATACTAGCATCCAATACATTCCAACCACAAACTCCAATAGCTCAATCTCATATAAAATGATGGTGGTGGTCTTATCAAAACAAAAATAAAAATAAAAACTAGACGCTTCAAGTCTCTACGATAAATGCTTTGCTTAGAAAAACAGAAAGTAGACGTGTGCTAACCAAAAGAGTGTAGCTCCAGTGGGGTGTTCATAACATCCCCAAGCTTATGGCTTTCACCATTCTTGGATGTGTTGAGGCGCAGCTCCTCTATTCCCTGTGAAAAAACTTCACAAAACATGTTTCTCCCATTCTTTTTCTGTGGGGTGAGATTAGCAAGGACAAACAAATCACATGCTTGCTGTGAAAAATTCCAAATCAAATGCTCCAGTAGATAGAAAATAGGTTCATTATGTCGTATGTTCACTCTCTTGCTTGAAAGAATCATGGAAATTCGATTCCCAAACCCCAAGAGTGCATAAAACAAAAGAAGGCATAATCTGTCCAGAAAAGGAACAGCAGCAAAACGAACGTTTTTCCCTAAGCTAGACTCGTCAAAAAATTAAGCCAATTTTTGTGCTTACATAGGACGAAAAGTTTCAGAACATACTAAAAAATTAGCTCAATCCTACATACCAATAAAAAACGTAAAATCATACGGTGAGCAGACTCGTGCTGAAACAGAAATTTCATGCACTAGGATAGCAACTTATAAGTCCAAATGGGTTTGACTTAACTCTTTATTGAAAACTCCAGAATTAAAACAAAAAAAAATCTCTTGAGACAGCAAGAGAACACTAGGAAAATCCAAACAAAAACAACCGGGTTGCCTCCCGCAAAGCGCTTTCTTTATAGCCATATAGCTAGGCTTTACTTACTTGATAATCAAGAGGGATAAAGCTCACGAGGGAGCTTGTTCTTCAGCGTGCCCCTCTTCCTTGGGAAGTGCTCCATGATTTTCTTGTGAGGGAACTGAAACTTGACATTCCCTTCCTTGGAGTCTATGATTGCACCTGTGGTACCAAGAAAAGGTCTACCCAAAATAATAGGACTAGAGGATTTATCCCCCAGATCCATAATAATGAAATCAACAGGTACGAAAGTCATGTGCAATTCAATCATAACATCTTTTACTTGTCCTACAGCATGTTTAGTAGAGTTATCTGCAAGGAAAAATTCACTTGAGCACTTTTCTAAATTTTCTAGTTCTAACAATCCATATAATTCTTTAGAGAGTACCGATACACTAGAACCTAGATCTAACATAGCATGGTGAATTTCTTTTCCAATTGAAACTAGCACCTTGGGGATCCATGCATCCCCAAGCTTAGGAGGTATCATGGCCTCATTCTTGTACCTAGCAATTTTTTCTTGCAAGACATGATTAGCAATATAAGATCCAAAGCGAGGTTGATTAACATTTATAGTGTGATCACTAGCAAATTTTTGTAGAGTAGCAATAAGTTCTTGCAAGCTACTTTTTTCTAAATCAAGCAATGGATCCTTAATTTCAGTAAGCATCATAATTTCCTCTACTTTTCCTTTTCTATTATGCATATTAAAAATCTCATAGCGATCATCAAAAATATCCTCGGGTACTTCAGCCTTTTTTAAGCTCTCTTTAATTTTAACCTCTAAGAGAAAACTTTCAAGCAAAACATGGATATTTGCAGCATTAGTACTATTAAAAGATCCCCCACATTCATTATCTAAAAAGGCTCTAGAAGTTTCAGAAAGTCCCTTATAAAACATATGCATAAGTATCCAATATCTAAAGCCATGCCCTATTCCATATGCTCTACTTATAAATCTCTCCCATGCTTGTATCATTGATTCATCTTTTTCTTGTTTAAAGGTAATGATAGATTGTTTAACATTGTAATTCTTTTCAGCATGACAAAACCTTTCAATAAATGCAGCCCTTAAGTTGAACCAAGTAGTAAAATTGCTAGGAGGCCATCTTAATATCCAATCTAATGCTTTGCCTCCTAGTGAGTAGAGAAAGAGTTTAACTTTAGTAGTGTTGATGTTTGGATGATTCAAGTTCAAAGTTTTACATCTTTCATCAAATTTCTTAAGATGGAACAAAGGGTCTTCTTTAGGCTTTCCATAGAAACGAGATTCATAAATCATTTTAATAACACTAGGATCTACCTCTAATTTTTCAACGGGAATATTTAGCTCTTGAGGGAAATTCCTAACACTGAATGGCCAATAAGTTCTCTGCTCCATTTTCCAAGTTTTTATGTAGTTTTTAATTTTTTATGCAAAACAAAAGTAAAGTAACTAAGCAAATTCGAAATACTAAAATAATCTAGATAACTAAATGCAAAACTAAAATGCAAACTAAAATAAAATATGCAAGACAAAACAAAAACAAGAACAAAAACAAAAACAAGACAAGAAACAAAACAATCTACTTGAAAGAAGGTGGAGATAGAAAGGACGGTACTCACGTAGGTGCAAACTCCCCAAGCTTAGGTGTTTGCACACCTTGTTGGTGATGAAGACTTCTTGTGAGCTCCCTTGGACAACTCCTTCACCTATGGCTCCCCGGCAACGGCGCCAGAAAAACGCTTGATGGCTAGGTTGAGACTCCAAGTGCAGAGTGTGTAGCTAGTGGCAAGCCTTCTTCCCCACGAGGGTGACTCGAGGGTTTATATCGAACTCTTGGGGAGCCAGTATTTCAGCAGTTGTCTTCCAAGCTTCCTCCAGGATCCTGCAAACAAATAGAGAGTTTTGTGCCCTCAACCTCACCAAGTGGTTGTCAAGCACAAGGTGTGAGACTTCTAAATTGCAATGCAAAACTGAAAGTAAATGTGCAATAATTAAATCTACTACTAAATGCAAATGAGAAAATAAATATGCAATGGATTGTTTTTGTATTTTTGTGATGCAAGTGGTGATGGAGATAATGTAAATTCGAATTGGAGATGCAAGTAAAATAAAGTGCAAGTAAAGTAAATTGCAGAAAAGTAACTAGAGTGTTTTCTTATATTTAAAATAGGACCGGGGTTCATGGTTTGACACTTGCATTCTCTCAAATAAAGTGGTAGACGGTGGACATAAAGAATTACATGTGAGATTACAATAACATGTTTAACATTGAGTACTTTCATATGGGCATCACGTCCTAGCATAGAGATCTCTACGGTCATATTGATCCCTCTTATACTCCACCAAGATGCGAAATAAATCATAACACCTCGATAATTAAGGAAAAACCAGAGTATAGCTTTAAGCAATGTGACATGAAGTTGAAGTAAGAACTTGCTAGATCTAGTCATGGAGATTGATTAGTGTCACTTCAAATCCCCGGTAACAAGGTAATCCTTTTTATCCCTAGTGATGTAACTAAGAAAGGTTTGACAAAACCTAAGTGGATCGCTGAACTTCTGTCACTTTCACAGCACTAGCCACCCCCCGTTACTCCAACTAATGCACCCATCACTTTCTCAGATTCAATAACTCATAGAAAAGATCCACCACATAGGAATTACAACGGTGCCCGTAATCATGTGAGGCAGCTCATACGGATCTAATTAGTGAAGCACATGGAGAGAGAGATACAAGTGCTACTTCCACAAACCCATAGCCCTAGGGTGGATTACTCCCTCTTCATGGAGGTGTCGATGGAGATGACGTTGGAGGGGTAGGAGATCGCACCGGCGGCGCCCCGCCGGAGTTTTCCCCTCCAATCTGGAACTTCTGGTATCTGTTTCGGTGTTTCGGCGGCGCTCTCCTCCGTAAGGGTATGGGGGACCCTTTTTATAGTCGGTTTTAGGTCAAGACGGAGTCGGTAAGTCGAAGATGGAAGGAATTTGGGACACAGGGGCGAAAAGGGGGCCTCTCACGCGGCCAAGGAATCTGGCCGCGTGGAGGGTCCTCTTTTGGGCCTCCTTTCCCAATTCTCGTGGATCCTTCGCCCGCAAGTCTTCTCCTTCCAAGAAAATGACCCCCGCAGATTTTCAGGTGATTTCGCGGAAGTTTGCCCCCTGAAACGTCAAAAATATAGAAAACGGGGTTTCTGACAGGCAGGGTTAATTCCATAAAAGTTGGGGGACTTTGTAATTTAACCCCAAAATACTATAAAACATTTAATTATACCCTTACATGATGCAATATGTAATAGAAAACCATGTGAAAATATGCAAAATTCATCTATGCATTTTACATGCATCAGCAACAACGCCACCAGCAGTGTGGCCAAGGTGCATATGGCGGATCTTGCTGGCCGCCTAGAAGAACAAAACACTAGTTACGCCTCCAAAGAAACCAAGGCAAAAGCATGAAAAATCTGACAAAAACAAAGAAAAATGTCCTCCACCAGAGAAGCTGGAAGAACGCATGGACTAAGATGTAGAATTCTTGACACGAGTAGCGGATAAGCCACTCCAAGACAAAAACGTCTACGGTCCATATTACAAGCAAAGGCTACATCTCAATGACAAATGCAATAAAATTTCCAGGGTTATGGCCACTCCATTAGGAGCACCATTACTCCATAAAATTTAAATTTTGCTTGGCGAGCGATCAACATAGCAAAACAAGAACTCTAAGACAAAAAGTGCAGCCTTGAGAACCTCATGGAGATGCACAAAAGGTAGCAGAAAGCCGAGAACATAATAAAGTTCCGGCTTGATCGTGAGCCAGCTCTTCATCCTGACCCGTACAACAACAAATTCTATCTAACCCATCAATGAATTACCCGAACCTCGACCGGGCAAAGTAGAAAATGTGCACAACTCATGACGGTAGAAAGGCGTTTACAACACCAATTTCCAATGCAGTTGTTTCCATGGATATCTTGGTGGACCCAGATTACACTGATAAAGAAAAGATGGATCAGGTACAAAGGCTACTCCATGCGAAAATCATGCAGCAGGCGCAAGCAGAAAGCAACAAGCTGGAGTCAAGGAAGCGCATGAAAGGAAGTTAGAGGAGGATTTTGGGGGGTCCCATGTGGCCAGATTCCCTAGCCGCGTGAGAGCACCTCTCTCCCCCCCTTGTTGCTCCGATGCCGTCCGTTTTCATCTCCATGTCTTCGTCTTGACCTAAAAACGACTATAAAAATAGTCCCCTGACGGCTTTTGGAAGGGGGCACCACAGAAACACAAAACCACAAAAAAAGACATGGTGCTGTTGATTGGAGGGGAAACTCTGGCGGGGCGCTGCCGGGGTGGCCTCCATCTTCTCCAACCTCTCCACCATCGGCAACATGATGAAGGGGGAGTAGTCCACCCCCCTGGACTTTGGGTTTGTGGTCGTAACTTGATCTAATCTCTCTATGTATGTGATACGTCCAAATCGTATCTCCTTTTCCAAACACTTTTGCTATTGTTTGCCTCTAAACTTGTGAGTTTTGGATACAACTAACACAGACTAACACAGTTTTCAGCAGAATTACCTTGGTGTCTCGTTTTGTGCAGAAAAATCAACTTTCGGGAAATTGCCCGGAAAAGATCCTGAAGTCCATATTTTACCCGAAAACCCCCAGAGCCAGAAGAAGAGCCGGAGGGAGCAAGGAGGGGCCCACACCATGCCTGGGCTCGTCCCCCCTAGGCCGCGCCCATAGGTGATGTGGTGGCCCCTGGCACCCCCTCGGGCTCCCCTTTCGACTACTTATGCCCCGTAACCAAAAAACCGAGGGGGTTTGTCATATTCGAGAGAGAGACCACAAAGCGCCGCCGCCACCTCGAAACTCAATTCGGGGATCAGAAGTTCTCGTTCTGATGCCCTGCCGAGACGGGGATTTAGAGGAGATCATCGCCATCGTCACCGCCACCACTTCTCCATCAACCATCCACGATTCCCCCATCCATGTGTGAGTAATCCCAGCTGTAGGGTGAGAGGGATGACAGGGATTGGATGAGATCGATCATGTAATAATGCTAGATTGTTAGGGCATAGTGCCTAGTATCCGTTGTTAGTGCTTTTTACCGTTGTTGCAACTTGTTATGCTTAATTCTTGTCACTATGGTCTGAGCGCCATGATCTCAAATCTGAACATGTTATTATTTCATGAGTATAATTATGTTTCTTGATCATATATGCAAGTTGTTTACACACATTGTTGTCCGGAACCCGAGGCCCCAAAGTGAAAATAATTGGGACAAGCAGAGGGGATGGCTGTGATGTGAGGATCACATGTGTTCACAGAGTGTTAATGCTTTTCTCCGGTGCTTTATTAAAAAGAGAACCTTAATTACCAATTGTTTCCCTTGAGGCCCCGCTGCAAACGGACTGGTAGGACAAAAGATGGTGTGCAAGTTTCTCATTGCGAGCACGTACGAATAAATTGGAACACATGCCTATGGTTTGCCTAGAACTTGGATGCTTTATTATTATCTATCTGCAATGCCCATGTTTTGATTATTATATGAACTATCTTATCCATGCAACGCCGTTCATCCATCCCTATACCTACAATATTTTATTCCTGCTCTTTTTCTCCATTGCTACTGATGTTAGTATTTTAATCCTGCTGTTATTTTACTACTACTGCTGCTATAAAACTGTTACCACTGATAAAATGTTGCGAGCAAGTCTACTTTCAGGTGCAGCAGAATTGACAACTCATATGCTACGGCTTATAAATATTATTTGGCTCCCCTTGTGTCGAATCAATAAATTTGGATTTTACTTCCCTCGGAGACTATTGCAATCCCCTATACTTGTGGGTCATCAAGACTATTTTCTGGCGCCGTTGCCGGGGAGCATAGCTTTCTTTATTTTCTCACTTGAATGTGATATTGTTCGCTGCAAGCTTTTTATCATGGGAAAAACTCGTGATGGAAAGGTTCCTATATTACCATCCACTACAAGCAGAGGTACAGCTCTGAACACCTCTGTTGCTCTTGATTCACTGTCTGTGATGAGTAAGCTTCTTACACCACCACAGGCTACACACACTGCTATTTCTACTGAGTCTGGAATGCTTCTGATACTTTTGATGATGCTTCTACTGTGCTTGATGATACTGGTTCACTAGGTCCTTTCCTAGATACTACAATTGCTAGAGCTAAAAAATTAAAAACACTGAAATTCCTGTTGAAAATGTTGGTACACCTGTTAATTCACCCGAGTCTAGAGAAATTCCTAGTGATGATCTTGAGGAAACTTACATTGAACTTAATGATGACTTTGTTGAATAAGTTGAAGCTACAACTAGTGCAAGTGTTCTTAAGAGTCTTCTTGCAAGACATGATGTTAAATATAAATCTTCTCCTGATGCTAAGTTTGCTACATCTCCCATACACATTAAAGATAGGGATTATGATTTCTCTCTAGATTTATCTTATATATCTATTGTTGAGAAAGAACCTTCTTGTGGTACTTAAAGTAAAAGTGCTATGGAACATACGAATGAGTTTTCATCTTTGAGTAGCTTATTTTCTGATGATATTAAGATACGCACTTACTTTGTTACCAAGATCTCCCCTTTCTCTTTGAAAGATGAAGCTAAAACTTGGTTTAAAATTTTGTCACTTGATCTATCGACAGTCCTATGAGTTTGATTAATGCTTTCTTTCAAAATATTTTCCTTTTTAGTGCTCAACATGCTACTTTGCAGAGTATCTTTAACTTTAAGAAAATTGAAGGAGAGAAACTGCCTGAATCTTGGTCAAGGTTTTTCTCTTTAATAAGAGCTAGCCCTGGAAATCCATTACCTAAAAATGAGCTCTTAGATATATTTTATAATCGAGTAACTGTTGAATCTAGGACATACCTGTATAGTTATGCAGGTTGTGTTTTCAGGAAAAGAACTCTAGAAGAATCTGAGGAATTATTGGCTAAAATGGCCAAAATTCATGATGATTGGACTATACCTGAGCCTACACCAACACCATATCCACCACCAATACCAACACCCAAGAAGAGGGGAATGACTGAAGTAAATGATGAAGTGATGAGGGAAGCTAAGAAATCTATTAAAGAGAGGGGTATTAAATCTTAAGATGTGAAGAATCTACCACCTATAGAAGAATTATGTAAGCCAATTCATCATCCATCAACGGTTGAGGTACACTCTCTCCAATATTTTGATAATAGAGATATTCTCTATTCTAAACCACCTCATCAATGCCTAGATGAATTTGATAATTATGTTGTTAAGCAAGACAACTTTAATATGAGAATACAGAATCATCTAATGGAAAACTCTAGAGCTATTGATAATTTGCATGGTATTATTGAGAGAACCTCTAATGATGTTAAAATTCTTGTTAAACATTTTCATATGGTTCAAACTCAAATTGATCATCTCACTAAAGTGCAGAAAGATTTGCTAGCTAATGCTTCTAGAGAAAAACATGTTTGTGAAATAATTACTAGAAGTTGTGTTTATACTGAGGACCCCTTGTATCCTGAAGGGCATCCTAAAAGAATTGAACAAGATTTTCACCAACCTAAAAACAATAGTCTCCTTCTAAGAAAAAGAAGAAGAGACATAAAACTGTTGTAGAATCTCCTGAACCTGCAAAAGATCCTAATAGTATATCTATCTCTGATACTGAAACTGAAAGTAGTAATGATAAAAGTGATGCTTGTGGTAAAGAAGAAACTATAGCTGAACCTGAAAAGCAACCTAAAACTGCAAAGTATACTAAGGAGGATTTCATTGCTAATAAATATGGTAATGAAAGAGAACCTTGGGTACAAAAAGCCATGGCTTTTACTAATAAGAAACATAAATCAAAGGAAGAAGAATATTATAATAAATTCTATGAGTGGATGAAACCTTTGCTTTTGCAAATTCCTTTGACCGATGCTATTAAATTGCCTCCTTATTCTAAGTATATGAAAGATATTGTCTCTAACAAAAGGAAAATTCCTAATGAGAAAATTTCCACTATGCTTGCTAATTACTCTTTCAATGCAAGGTTCCAAAGAAGCTTGGAGATCCTAGTATTCCCACTATTCCTTATTCTATTAAAAATAATTATGCTAGAACTGCTTTATGTGACTTGGGAGTAGGAGTTAGTGTTATGCATTTTTCTCTCTATAAGAGGATCTCTGGAAAGATTGATACACACTGATATATCTTTGCAAATGGCTGATAAATCTACTGCTATTCCTGTTGGTATATTTGAGAATGTTCCTATTCAAGTGACTACTAATTGTTTGATGTTAACTGACTTTGTTGTGTTGGAAATGCCTGAAGATGATAATATGCCTATTATTCTTGGGACACCTTTTCTTAACACTACAGGGGATGTTATTGATTGCAATCAAGGAAAAGTAACTTTTAATGTTAATGATAAAGAGCACACAGTTTATTTTCCCAAGAAGATTGATAGGAGATATGGTCTAAATTCCATTAAAAATATTGAGACCATAAACATTGGAGAAATCTATTGTCCCACTCCAATGCCACCAAAATAATATGAAATTATTATGATTGGGACTATGTCTATCAAGGTTGAGGTAACATAATTATGTAGTGAAAAGCAAAGTTTTGCTTCATATAAAACTTGTTTTGGTAACAAGACTTGATCAACCTTGTTAGCAAAGTGATTTTGAATGAAGAGGACAATGTTTTCACCTTCACCTTTATGTTTTCACCATGTTCTCACTATGATACTTTAGTATAATTATGTTTCCACCATCCATAGTCATGTTTTCATTTTGATTACTATGTTTATGCATGTTTTCACCACCCATAATATTGTTTTCACCACTTCCAACTTTCTTTTCACTGGGTATTCACACATTAGAGTGTATTAGATCCTATGTAGTTCTGGTTTTGATTTTGTTTTCCACCTTTCCACATTTGTTTTCCTGGTTTATGGTACCTCGAAAATAAAATTTCTCAAAAAATTCCAGAAAAAAAATATATTTTACGTTAAAAATGAGGCATATGGGACACCCCAGGGGGAGCCACCACGCAGGCACACCACAGGGTAGCGCGACCAACAGATTGTGTGGGGCCCTCTGGCTCCCCACTTCCTCTCCTCCCTGCCAAACAGTCCTCTCTCTAACCCAAACTTGAAAACATCACTAGAACCCGAGTTCTTGTTTTTTTCATCGGGATTTTTTCGATCTCTTTGCTCAGCCCATCTTTGTTGCTTAAATTTGGTGCATTTGCTCTCCGGTATGTGACTCCTCCGATTATCCAAGTAGAATTTTGTTTAGTGGAGTATTTCTTAAGTATTCTGTTACTGCAGGTGACAACTTATGTGAGTTTGCATGCTTGATTTGTGTGAAATAATTTAGTTTTGATGCATGTTTATCCCTCCTACAAGTCTCTATAGTAGTTCCTATCGTATAGTTGCTTGAAATCAATTTTTGTAATGCTTGTTTATATTTTTTCAGAAATGGAGTACAATGTGTATCAACTTAAACAGCATGAGTTGGAATTGCATGAGGTCATGCCAGTACACCATGAATAAAGAGTATTTCCATCAATTTATCCATGCCAGGAATTCATGCACGCTACAGAATTTCTGCAGGAATTCTATACTCTTGTGGCTAATGCAGGATTGGAATATTTTATTGAGGATGAACCTACCCAACATATTAAACAAACTATGTATGTGGTGCATGATTTTCGCTTTGTATGGTCCTTGCCTAACCCCATGGTCCATTATAAAATTTAAAATAAAGCTGTCAACTTGCCTTTCGATGATTTTTGTGCAGCTATTAAAGTGCCACAATGGGTATCATGTGGTAAGATAAGAGGCAAAACCAAACTATTGATGGATCTATATGAAGAGATTTTCCAAGGTAGAAGCTTCACATGAGAGAGTGGTAAAATTCGAGACATTCAACTCCCATCTATTCGATATTTTGCCTATTTTATTGCCAAGTGTGTACTTGCTAAAAAAACTGCCAACAAGTTATATGTGTATGATCTAGCCTTTATCTCAGCTGCTTTGAGGCGTGATAGGTCTTATAATTTTGGCGCTTTATTGCTTTCTGTCTCGCACTTAACCGTGAGAAGGGCGGAATTTGTGGAGGTCTTATTGCCTCTCGCTTACTAGCTTTGCATGGTGTGGAGCCACATCATGTAGACCTTCAGTTTCTCGTAGAGAGGTTGGATCTTAATTCCATGATTCAACATAAGTTTGTTTCCACCTATGCTAACCTGAACAATTTATCCTATGAAATAACTTTCTCGAAGCAATAAAGATGGATAGTGACTAAATCTGATAGAGTAGTACTTTTGCCCGCACCTCTTTTGTTTAACCATAATGGTAGGAAAGGATGGTCACTCTTAGAGAGTGAGTTGGATGCATACATTGAGTAGCATCCCTAGCATGTACAGGATGATGGAGAGTGGGACGAAAATGATTTCGTCCAGCCTTCCAACACTGCAGGATTTCCATACCAGCACCCCGGTTATGATTATGTGCCTGCTGCTTCATCTTCTTCATGGGCGCCTGAGTACGACCATGCTAGGGACAACCCACCAGCATGGAGATACTTCCCGCGCCATGGTTGATCTCCACTTAGGACAAAAGTCTAAGCTTTGGGGAGGTATGCCGACATCACGCTCATCAATATATCACGTTTCTGTTGGTTCTTTGTATATCCATGTATTCGTTTCTTTTGCTTGTTTTCGTTTCTTTCATTTCTTTTTGTTTTTATTGTTTTTTTCTTGCTTTCTAAAACACAAAAAACCAAAAATATTTCTGTTGTTTCTCTTTATTTGTTTCTTTAGTTACTTTCATTGGTTTGCTTTGCTTTATATTTCAGTTTAATATTGAAAAACCCAAAAAGATTTTTCTTTGTTTGTTTGTTTGTTTGTTTTCCTTCTGTTCTTGTTTTAAATTCGAAAACCCAAATTTTGTTGTTGTTCTCCTTTCGGTTTGTAAAGTTGCTGCGGAGTTCATAGGTCTTCCGTGTATCCATTGAAGCTTTTTTATCATTTCATATTATTCAATCCACACGAGTGAAGAGAAATAATGACGATTTACGACAATTCAAGTTGTGGTGAGAGTCTGGTATGAACTCTATTTGTTTTCATTTTTGTACATATACTCATCCATGTGGACATGCTTAGTTTGTTCTTGCAATAAAAGCTCTAGCATATGAGTGATCCATGCTTCCCTCTACGAATGGCCTTTTTTTTTTACTTTTATGTTGAGTCCCGATCTTCTAACTTTATGCACAATTGAGAGAGCATAGTTGCCAATATGAGTTTAATGTGCATTTGTCCCAGAAACATTCTTAATTGATTCATGATGTGTTATTGGTTGTTCTCTAATTATTTGTTCTAGTCTTCCTCATGAACTTTGAAGGTGTCCTAGCATTTATGTTTTTCGCCACTCTTAAGGACTAGCGAAATATCACTTTGCCATGTTATCTCTATGCTTGAAACAAATGTATATCTTTCGATGCATTGTTATTCATAATCTTTTATTTGTATTACTTCTCATGATGCAAGGTGATTGCTATGCTTTATTGTTAAAATTTTATTTATCATGCTTGTGTTGAAGTTCTATGATCTCAGTTTACATATGCTTTGACATTTTTGATGATCAAGTTTATGTTGGTAGCATGTCACCTCACAAATAATGTGTTTTTATCATTCACCTAATCGAGGACGAGTAGGAACTAAGCTTGTGGATGTTGATACGTCATAAACATGTCCTTAATTTCCGATGTTCCATGTTGTTTCCTACATGTTGCTATACACTTTATGTCATTTTTATCGATTTTTCGGACTAACCTATTGACAAGATGCCACGGAGCCATTTCCTTGTTTTCTCCTGTTTTTAGTTTCAGAAAAAATTGTTCTGGAAATATTCTCGGAATTGGAAAATTCGAAGCCCGAAAGTCTTAGAATTCCCGAAGGTTCCATGGAGTCCCGAAGAGCCCGGAGGGGGGCCACAGAGGGTCCACACCATAGGGCGGCGCGCCCCTGCCGCGCCTGGGGGTCGTGTGGGCCCCTCGGGTGTCCACCGCCATCGCTCTTTCGCCTATATAACCCCCCCCCCCCGATACGTGAACCCTAAAGATATGGCACCTTTTCCCAAGAAACACCCGAGACCGCCGTCATCATCATCCCGAGATCGGGAGGGTTCTGGAGCTCTCCCCGGCACCCTTCCAGGAGGGGAATTCATCACCGAGGGGTCTACACCACCATGCCCTCTTCCGAAGTTATGTGTGAGTTGTTCATCCCTAGACTACAGGTCCAGAGCAGTAGCTAGATGGTTGTCTTCTCCACTTTGTACCTCATGTTTAGATCTTCTGAGCTGCCCTACATGATCGAGATCATCTTTATGTAATGCTACATGTTGTGTTTGCTGGGATCTGATGAATGTTGAATGCTATGTCTTATGATTATCAATCTATCATCTTATCTTCATGCATATGTTATTTATGATCTTGCATGCTCTCCGTTATTTAGTAGATGCTCTGGCCAAGTAGATGCTAGTAACTCCAAGAGGGAGTATTTATGCTCGATAGTGGGTTCATGCCTCCTTTGCATCTATGCTCGAGTGACAGAAACGTGACGAATGGAGGATGTGTTGTTGTCATTAGGGAGAAAACAACGATGTTTACTTAGTTTACATTGTTTCATTACACACTTTGCTTACTGCGACAATCTGTTGCTTGCAACTTAATACCCTACGTTTGTTCGGATGATATTCGGAGGATGGATTATTAGTCATAGATGCAATTGGATGACGGTCTATGTATTTTGTTGTAATGTACTGCATGAATCACATAGTAATCTTTATGTCTTGCATATGCACTACGGTGCAGCCTTCATTTCTGTGAATTGCCCAGCTGTAATTTGTTCACCACACATGTTATTTATCTTTCACGGAGAGACACCTCTAGTGAACTGTGGACCCCGGTCCATTTCTCATTCTGATAATACACACACTGCTTCCTCTGCTTTCATACTATTATCCTACTGTTTTCCACACCATACACTTAACCTTTTTGTGTTCAGCAAAACCGGTGAGATTGACAACCTCACTACATCGTTGGGGAAAAGTGAATTGTTTGTGCTGTGTAGCTTCCATGTTGCTGCTGAACCGGTAGTGCGCCGTGCCACATGAGCTGCATCAACCTTCTAAACTTACACCTTCCTCCTACTGGTCGATTAAACCTTGGTTTCTTTTAACGGAAAACTGCCGTTGTGCTCATCATACCTTCCTCTTGGGGTTTCCCAACGAGTGCAAGATCTGCACCATTGCCCCTTTCAGTCAATCCTTCTCCAAAGGTTCATAATCTCAAATTAATATAATTCCACATCTCTTTCATGAGAAGACACTTTTCTCTTAATCCATTGTGTTTATAACACATAGAGTAAACACTGGAAATCTATTACCAATAAAATTATTGGTTTTATGCAAAACCTTTTAATCAATTATGCTTCATGCTTGAGAAATATTGATGACTTGGGATTATAATTAAAATAACTCTAAGTTAATTAATGACATAGTCCCAACTTAAACAACAAACACAATATTTGTTTCTTGTAGTGGGTCTGAGAATTATTTTCATTTAATGCTATCATTTTTTCATATAAAGACTTTTGATAATGGTAACATTGCTTAAATCCTTGTCTCACAAATATTTTACTATCACAATAATTTTGAATTTCACAAAATTCATCATGAGTAATTATTGTCTGAGAAACATTCTTTGTCAATCCATGTTCTAATTTCTATTAAGTGCTTTTCTCTACTTCAATCAAATTTATGTGATCTCTGTTTTTTGATTCAAAAGTTTCCTCCCACCGACTTGTATGGAATATTGAAACTTCAATTATTCCATCTATTCCACTTCATCAATATGATTAACTTATCACATTGAATCTTCAATGGAATTACGTCAATTTAGAAGATATCCAAAACTTATGGGACTTTCGAAATTCACAAGTGCCTAGCACTTAATGGATTTTGGCCATATTAAGTATTTTGGAGGTAGTCTTTCAACTTTGATAAATCAAATAAAAGACTTATCTCCAATTTATTTGATAAGCCATAAAACTATTACTCAAACTTGAGCAATAATTTGAATCAAAATATTCAGAGTTAATAATAAAACTAATTTGACATAACACAATAAATAAGCTCATAAATTTTGAATTCCCAAGCTTGGAATTCCCACAAGTATTTTATAATTCAAACTCAACAGGTTTCACGAACATAAAATATTCATTACATAATTATCGAACTCAAAATAACGATTATTTTGAAGTCCTAGTGTTGACCCTCTTTATTAACTTGGACTTCATGAGGTTACCATCTACACTCAAGTGCATTTGCTACGTCTTTCCAGAACCTCCTCTTCTTTCCAGCATTTGCTCCTTCCAAAGTACCTTCCACTGGTGCAAGTAATAGCATCAATTAGTATCTCATACTAACTGACTTTTCTATAATTATGTCAATAGTTGACGGTATAACTTTTATACCTGTCTTAGTCCATGCAGATCCCTGTCTTCAATATCAGCTTCTGCTTACTAGAGTAAGGCAAACAACATCTGAACTGGCCACTCTTCTGTAGTGATATTATATAGCTTTACAAAACCATGAAAATAGGCGGAAGCAATCCTAGTACGTTGTCACAAAAATTGTCATGAGTTATTGGAAAACCAACATCTCTGAGTTTTCTTTCTAATTTGACCATCCCGATTTCAAACAACTCTATGGGTTCACCCAATCCAAGACGACTATTCATGAGTTCTCTGGTCAGATTAAAATGCTCACTATGCACTTGATGAACAAAGCTTTTAGTTCCTCTACTAGATAGTAGGGATAATGGTTACGAAACCGATCAACCAACTCTCCATCAATACATTCGTGCATGAGATCCTTGGCAAGGCACACGTCACATTGTAGGTGAGCTCCATCATGATCATCATCTCCAGGCATGTGACCCACAAAGTGATCCACGTTGTAGTTCCTAAGAACTCTCTTCGGAGCATGAAACCATTCCCTAAAATTGTTTCTGTTTGCAGCCAAAGGCTCATGACTCATCATTAGATTAAATTGATATCTAACAATGGAATCCATCTCTACAATAAAACAAGTTTATTTAGACATTATAGTTCAAAATTAATTTGCACTACTTAATTCAATGAAGTTGATATTTAGATATATGCTCCCACTGAAACTAATATTCATCAACATCAACTTTTAGTGAAACGAGATCCCAATATATTATGATTAGAAGGATGTATCCACCTCAACTAACCATAACCTAGAGAGTAGGCCACCATGAAAATCTCAACATGAGAGCACAATTTGATCCTTGGTTCTCTGATTTTCTCCTGAAAATTGGGAATGGCACTGAAGAATCAATTGGTGAAGAATATGTGCGCCTACCTGAAGAAATATTTAAGGTTACATGGATTCAGAAGCCTCGGTTAGTAAGTTGACCAATGTCGTCTTTCCTTCACTTGACCGGGATGGAATATTACCGTCCTATATAAGCGCATGTGCCATCATTTCCACTAAAACTGAATACGTGGATGAAATGTATGCAATTCTTATAAACAATTTTTTTGGAGAAGAAAAGGTATACTACAGTTTTGATTCTGGAGTGGATGATACACACAATCACAACCAACCTGAATTCATGAACTCTTTGACACCTAATGGCTTGCCACCGCATGTTCTCAAGTTGAAGATCAATTGCCCAACGATCTTGCTTCGGAACTTAGATCTGTCTAATGGATTATGCAATGGCACGATGCATATTATTAAGGCTTTTCAAGATAATGCTATTGCTGCAGAAATTATTGGAGGACAACATGCTGGAAAGTGTGTATTCCTCCCAAGAATTCCTTTCTACCCATCTGAAGATGTTGTACTTCCCTTTAAATTTAAAAGAAAACAATTTCCAATTCGTCTTAGTTTTTCTATGACAATTAACAAAGCTCATGGTCAAACTATTCCAAATGTTGGCATCTACCTTCCCGAGCATGTGTTTTATCATGGTCAACTATATGCTTTGTCCAGAGGAATATCAAGGAGAACAACTCGAATATTGGCCAAGCCAAACATGATTATTGACTCATCAGGAGAAAGTACAAAAATATATTGTCTATAAGGAGGTATTGGGGTAAACAATGTAAATTGTAAATAACCTCCCTTTGTTTCATGTATATGATCCCGCTTTGCATCTACCCATAATTTGTAGGTATGCTGATCCGTGACTACTATTTTATATGCTGAAAATTTGGTTTTCAATCATGCAGCTAAAAAACGATTTCCTTTTTTTTTCCTTTGTGAGTAAATAGCACTTTTGCAGCACTATATTTCTGTTACAAGACCACGCCAAAACTATAGGTACTATTTCTTTATCTACGGTATAATGCTAGACCATGGAACTTCATACTCTCTAAATCATTGCCATTATGATGTATACTTCTAAAGGAATTAGAGTATGATGTGTACATCTAAACGACAATCATATTCTGTCATGCTCAAACTAAAGTATTTGATTTGCGAATCATGAATGTACTTAATTAACCCTGGTGTAATTTTAGACGCTGATATGTAGTGCTTCATGTAGATAGTACATGAGATATGTTGAAGGTTGCCTTATGGTTTGTATTGCATAAGATGCCATTTAACCCTTTGTCCTATAAGAAAGCACTTTGTATTGATAAATCAGTATATGATCTCACGTTTTGGACTTTCTTTGGCAGGGTAATTGTTGAAACCTGTTTTGGACACGAAGAACTTGAAGTGAAGACCTAGGCTTAGCATTGTCTGTCCGTGCTTCAGATCTCCGCTTCTTTTTGAACAACACTTAATTTAGTGTAGAGCTTATGAGAATATAAAAAACTGTACGTATGAAGAGTACGGATATCAGCTCACAACGAACAATAGTGCCCAATGTTTCTAAGGGCACCAAGTAGAAACTTTGGTGTCACATTTGGCACTACATATGATACACGGTGTCAACATAATTCCTATCATTTTGACATAATATTGAAATTTTTGTACTGTACTTATTTGAGCTCTACGTATGATCTCCTCATCTGAATTTTTGTTAGGTCGCTGTCAGACCCCGGACCCAGAGATATACATACTGTTATGTGTTCCTAGCCATGGACTCACAAGGGCTTCAGGGTTACCAGCCCCGGCCGCAACAAACAACGGCAGGCAGACCGGATTCATCGGCACGTAGTCCGGATCCCCGGTCTACTACTCCTTGTATCCATGCTAGTCATAACCAATTATGCATACCCAAGCGTCCACGAGTCGGATGAAACTGAAAGAACGGGACCAAAGCTATACAGAGCTGCTATGTGTCCAGAAAGTGCAACAAAAATCGAGGGTTACTAGGGTTACCTCGCCCCAGGCCGATCAAATCGACAGGCGGGCTCGGACATGGATCATCGGCTCCACAACCCCTCGACTGAGACAACTATGCAGGCATAGCCAAAACTATATATCTATGAGCTCGAAACCAACAACCGATCAAAGGAGTACTCTAAACATGAAGCTTTATAAACAAGTGTTACTAGAGTATAGCTTACAAGCAGAGGTCACACGACCCAACATTACATCAGACAACGGAAGGAAAATTATGTTGCTAATCAACAAGAACCAAAAAGGCCTAAGAGGCCGCAACATAAGGCGACGTCCCAGCCCATAGATTCCAGGCTGCTACCTGGGAACCCCAAACTACTCGTCGATGTCCATGTTGAACCACCACTGAAGTGACGAACTCCACCTGAACCAAATTAAGCAAGCCTGAGTACGGGAGGTACTCAACAAGACTTAATTAACCTATTATATATCTGCTATTTCAGAAAAGGTTTTATGAAGACTGATTTGCGTAAAGCAATCTTTGTTTTCCAAAATGAGGAGGAGTAGCACGTCTCCAAGAGGGTTTTCAAAACAGATGAGAAGACTACTCAACTACTGAAATCATCATCTTTTCATCCACCAACATCATTTCCCAGCACCTCACATGCTACAAGGATCACCCCTCCCGGCATCTCCGGGGAGGCACCCTTCATTCATTGCCAACATCTTTTACGCCACTTTCAAGTTATCTATGACCTCGTGACTTTCACCAAGTCGTCCATAACCGTGGACACGGCTTTCCGAAAGATTTATCCCTGCAGGGTGGTACACTTTACTCACACGTACCCTCCGACTCTTAGCGCCACATGTACGCTCTTCCATGGAGCGCGGAAGAGGGTGGATGGCTCCGACCTTTACCTTGCTCGACCCTATCCATGAGTCAACCCAAACAGGGCCACCCCGTCAACAGGGAGTTGGCCACCTCCTGACTGCACCTGTTCTATGAGTCGGGAACAAGACCCGTGTACGTCCATCACTTGTCCCGGTCACGCCCTAGTTTTTCTCCAAATCGTTTTCTGACTCACACGCAGATGGAAATAGCAAACTACGTGACTCATGGATGTGGCCAAACAAGTTAGTTAGTCGAGCGAGGTTCATTGGCTCGCGCGTGTGGTTGCACGCTCAGTCTTGGTTTCCGCGGCGAGACCTTACTCCTAGGGTTGGCAAGTACAGGACAAAGAACCACTTCCCAAGCGGCCTCCCGTCCTCGCCTTAGTCAGGTTAACCACACAACTCTCATCTCACCACGTCATCATGTCATACTAGGTTATCGAAGCTCTGATTCATCAACCGGATGGAGCAGAGGTAAACAAATATGTATGACTAAGTGAAGCAGATATGAGGCTCTGGCGATGCGCACAAGCAAATCTATGGCGGCTAGGAGCAGTGGATCAGGATATTGAGGCAATGCAGCATATAGGTGAACTATATCTACCAGCATCAAATACTTTGGAATCGAATGCAAAGTACGAGATCAAATGTTGTTGGAAAACATATATGAGCAGATAAGAGGTTATGCTTGCCTTGGTTATAAGAAAACCAGATAAAGTCTTCAGGAATAAGTGCTTGACTTGTCGGTTAGGATCAAGTATTCGTCATTTGGAGTTGATGGCCTTCACTTCGGAGTCGGATTCTACCGAGGGGGAAAACAACACCGAAAAGAAGAACACAATCAAACATGGCATCGATGCAATGCGCAATATGTATGCATGAGCAAGTTAATGCACTGAAATAAATCCCTAGGAATGATCGTTGGGTTGCTAGGGTTCGTATGTCAGTTATGCATTTTTACTAAACTTAGTCTGAAATAGAACCCGGAGGGCAATTCGGACGATTATGAAAGTAGGTACCATTTTGAAAGCTCAAATGGGTTTGAAAACATCATAAACAGGTTGCATTTGTCATTTTGAGCAAATTGGTATATAACTTTTAATTTTCTAATTTTATTGAATAAAAACTTATTTTTCCATTTTTAAATGATTAAACAATATTAAATAAAGGTCATTTTTCAACTTTCTCAAACATGATTGAAAATTACATATTTGGAGAGAGTACATTTTTATGAACATTTTAGTACCTCACTTTTATTTTTCTGAATTATAAAACATTAGTTATTAATTAAACAATTTTATTCATTTTCTGGAATTTCCTGAATTTCCTAAAAAGGGAAATTATGACATCATCATGACGCAGACATGACGTCACCCTATACTGATCTTCATAGGTGAGATGAAATTCGGCCGAATTTGTGTGCAATTGAGGAAACAAACTATACCAGGAGGGAGAGGAGGTCGAGGGGAAGCTAAGGGTGGCGGCGGAAGGACCAAATGGTCACGAGCGGCGAGCCGACGTCCATGGCGCGGCGGCGGCCGGCGGGAGCACGTCGGGCGGAAGAACCAGAGAAGTAGGGAGGGGAAGGAGTGGTCCTGGAGACTCACCACGATGCGGTGAAGAGGATGGAGGGGTCGGGGAGGCGAGGGGAGGCCGGAGTTGGCCGCATCGAGCCCGGTGGCCGGCGGCCGGACTTGGGGAAGAAGACCCAATTTCGCGGGGTATGGTCTATCCCGGCTTGAAGTACCCGATGAGGAGACATCGAGGGTCGCGAGGGAGCATCTGGTGGCCTCAGTTCTTCCGTGGATGGCCGGGAATGGCAGCGCACAACGGCGGCCGGAGTGGAGCTAGGGTTTGGCCTCGCGGGCAAGATACAGAGAGAGGAGGGGCAACACGAATGCGACGTAGGGAGAGTGAGGAAGCACGCCTCTCCTCCGGAGCCTTATCCGCGACGAGAAGACTGAAGCAGGACGTGGCAAAGCACTCCGGCGAGCTGCCTGCTTGTCTCCGGACGGGAGGAAGAAGACAACGAAAAAAACAAATTACGAAAACCCCCTATCTTTTTTGAAAACTGCAAACGAGTCCTTTTCTACTTAAAAACATGACATAAACCACTGTTTTGAGGGCCTTTTTGGAAACAGAAAAATTGCCAAAAAATAGGTTTTGGAAACCTTATGAAATTTCCAATCTTGCCATACTTTTGTTTTGTGAAATTGAGATATTTTTCAATACAAAACTTTGGAACCCAAATTAAGTACTTTTTGTGGGATTTTCTCAAACCATTTAGATTCATAATTTAAATTGGTTAAAACATGATTAAATTTTATTGATTCATGCATGTATGAGATGAACACAACACCACACACTTTTGTTAGCAAATATGGGATGTTACAAATCTACCCCCCTTACAAGAATCTCGTCCCGAGATTCTCGAAGGAGAAGAAAGAAGGAACACTGGTTTTGAACGATCTTCTTGAACCTTACGGTTCTTTTCTCGAAGAGGTTGACCCGTAGCATCTTGAATTATTGAACGGATACACCTTAGGTAAGAGGGAAACTCTTAGGAACTGATCTTCACGAAGATCGAGTATCTCATGGGTAACTCATGACATGAATATTCAAAAAGAACTGTTGAGTTAACAAGCATGAAACACATCAAGGTAAGGGAGTGAGTAAAAGATGGTTTCAAGTTTGTGGACGATAGTTCTTGAAAGGATTTAGAATATGAGCTTTGCACAAGACTTTAAATCCTTTTGCAAAAGAAAGGTTTAACAACTTATGACATCGAGGTTTCTTCAAACAGAATACCAAGATGGAGAGGATGGTCTTAGATACCACAACGTAATATCCGTAGACGAGGAAAACACGAGAGAACACTGTAATTCGTGCGTCCGAGAAGATTTGATACATGATCATGTTCACTCTTTGGAGTGGACACAGAAGATAACTTAACTTTCATTCTCTAAAGTTTGTCGAAAACTTTGTCAAGAATCGGGATGTTACTTCACTGCAGAAGGTGAGTAACCAAAGGATGTTGTAACACCGTAACAAAGGAGGAATTTCTTGGTCACACCATAAAGATGAGTAACCAATGAGAATTGAAACACCAGAAGGAATAGGGAATCTCTTTCCTATGGTGGATTTGACGTAGCAATACGTTTACCACATGGTTAAGATCCCATGGCTGAGGTGACTGACAAATTCACACAATGTGTGAGATGAACAGAACTTCAAGTACCAACGACTTGAGAAGGAAACTGATCGATGGCGGCAGAACACCAAGTGATGTTCTCGTGATGAACTTGTTTATGCTAGGACAACAACGTTGGAGGTTCAACACAGAGGTATTGGAAAGATCAACTTCCTTGTTCTGTTGGATGTTCTAGATACCGACAGCAGGCTCACGACAAGCCTTCTATAGGTCATCCAGTCAAAGATGAACTCCGGTTTGGAGGAACGGTGAGAAAAACTTGTTGAGAACGAGCCACACAAGAATTCTCACGGGGAGTGGTTGTTCTGACGGATTCAAAGGGCTACAAAGTTAGGCCTGCCGGTTAATTGTGTCAACCACAACATCAACCATGCCGGATTCTGAAAAGACCAAATTTGATACCCTTGAGGAAAACACCAACCATCATTGTTGCTTGAGATTCAGCTCTGGTTAGTGGGAGGATAACTCAGACTCGGTATGTTTGATCAAGAGATTGCACCGGTTACCAACGAGATACATATGCTGGATTCTCAAGATATGGACTACGATGCCACGCCCAAGAAGGTAAGCGAGATTGTAGAACTCATGTATTAGCAACTTGCGAAAGACGGTTGCACCTACATGAGCTACTTGCAAAAGAACACATCGGAGTCCTTGTGGGAAAGATGATTACCGAGATAACGAAGTTCTTGGACTTCTTCTCTTTCACGGGTAATCAGTCAGTGGCTTAGTGTGGATGCAAACTTCTTCAACTAAATGGAGGTAACAACCTACCATCTCAAGAGTAGTCCACACATGCATGACTGACATGGGATTATTCCCGAAGGAACAAGAAAACTCTTCTCGAATCCACGGCGACATCTTTCAGCAGAAGCACATGAACCCGAGAAAGTCACTTCGAACACCCAGAACACAAACCTTGTGAGGACACAAAGATGGTTCTCGAGGGTTTCCAACTTTAGTGCAAAGTGTTCAACATGAACCTCTTGCAACTTGGAGAAAATAGGAATGTCATCGATGGGCTCGACAACACCTTATCAGAACACTCCAAGAAGAGGGATTCATATGATATATGAACAAGGCAGAATATTGGTCAGACCAAAGGACATGAAGGTGTACCCGGTAAAACACCATGAGTGAAAACACCGTCAAGATAGTCCTTGAATCTGAGCTTGATCTGACGATAGCCCAAATCAAACCAAGGTTGGAATGATAGCATGTCCACGAAGGAGATACTATTTAGCTTCAACACGAGGAAAACTAGATATCCCTTATCAAAGGATCAAGTTAGGCGGAGCTTTTGCCTTTCAACTCTCCAAGTTGTTGTTTAAGCTCGACCAACTAGTCCAGGATATCCAGCGCTGTTTCTTGGAGAAAAGAGTAGTTCAAACTACCCCTTGTTTTAGACATTACGGCCAGGTAACAACCTGGTGATACTTCTGGAAAGACGACCAAAATATCACAACCCACCGGTATGTCTTGGAGTTTGAAAGAAGGCTTGCTTTTCAAAGCAACCGATGAGTAGGAACGTGCTCTGGAAAATCCTGAGATCACGTTGGATGCACGGGATAATACTCATGTGTAGAACCCATGCCAAAAGGTTGGTATAGAAAAGTCATGAACAAGGAGGTGAGAATCATAAGGAATACTCTTGTTGTGATCTTTTTGATTCCTAGAGAAAGTCTATGGCGAAGGGAGTTGGAATTACCTAGCCACCCTGAGGTGGAGCAGATTCCTCAGGATCCAAAGGAACAGAACTTGGGTTAAAGGTCAGCATCCTGTACTGATAGCGTGAGCATCACATGGTTATGAAACCACATGACTCAACTCACCGCAATTCAGCACATTCCGGGACCTTCGGTTCAAGTGCAAGGTTGAAAACTCAACGAAAGGAGTAACTACTATTCAAGTGCCTTAGGACACTACCAGTAGCAATCACGAGGTGACTTTCAAAAGCCAAACATAACTCCGGAAGAATTGGAGTGGAGGATGAAGGGTACATTCAAGATGGAAGGAAATCTCGAGGTTCAGGATTTAAGACTTTGGAACATGAGTATGTGGAACCCACACAACCCTGAGGTGTTAGGATGGAAAGTAAATCTCCCATTTGGAACGAGAGATAACGGAATACGGAACACACACGACTCTAGAAACTATAACACTAGGTCAACTTGGGTATAAAACGTCTTGCCAGAGAAGGCACCTAGGTTTTGAATGACTAGAAGAGATAGCAAAACCTTTTCAAATCAAAACAGGTAAGATGACCCAGAGTTTAGAGCGATACCAGATACGGAGTAAAAGGAATCCTAAGAAGGTTTTCACAATCCATTTGGAGTTTTCAAATAGTTTTCATAAACTCTAGACTCAACATCGACCAAGCAACAAGGTTTTCCTACAGGCAGTCCTGCTCTGATACCATGACTTGTCAGACCCCGGACCCAGAGATATACATACTGTTATGTGCTCCTAGCCATGGACTCACAAGAGCTTCAGGGTTACCAGCCCCGGCCGCAACAAACAACGGCAGGCAGACCGGATTCATCGGCACGTAGTCCGGATCCCCGGTCTACTACTCCTTGTATCCATGCTAGTCATAACCAATTATGCATACCCAAGCGTCCACGAGTCGGATGAAACTGAAAGAACGGGACCAAAGCTATACAGAGCTGCTATGTGTCTAGAAAGTGCAACAACAATTGAGGGTTACTGGGGTTACCTCGCCCCAGGCCGATCAAATCGACAGGCGGGCTCGGACATGGATCATCTGCTCCACAACCCCTCGACTGCGACAACTATGCAGGCATAGCCAAAACTATATAACTATGAGCTCGAAACCAACAACCGATCAAAGGAGTACTCTAAACATGAAGCTTTATAAACAAGTGTTACTAGAGTATAGCTTACAAGCAGAGGTCACACGACCCAACATTACATCAGACAACGGAAGGCAAATTATGTTGCTAATCAACAAGAACCAAAAAGGCCTAAGAGGCCGCAACATAAGGCGACGTCCCAGCCCATAGATTCCAGGCTGCTACCTGGGAACCCCAAACTACTCGTCGATGTCCATGTTGAACCACCACTGAAGTGACGAACTCCACCTGAACCAAATTAAGCAAACCTGAGTATGGGAGGTACTCAACAAGACTTAATTAACCTATTATATATCTGCTATTTCAGAAAAGGTTTTATGAAGGCTGATTTGCGTAAAGCAATCTTTGTTTTCCAAAATGAGGAGGAGTAGCACGTCTCCAAGAGGGTTTTCAAAACAGATGAGAAGACTACTCAACTACTAAAATCATCATCTTTTCATCCACCAACATCATTTCCCAGCACCTCACATGCTACAAGTGTCGGGGGGTTACCCCCGAGTAGGGTAAAGACAGGTGGTAAAGGCCGCTTACAGAAGAGAGGTTTGGTCGAGTAGCCGACTACCAGTTACTCGCTACCCGGTCGAATGCTACTCGGTCTCACCTCAAGATGACCAGAAGGAGATATCAATCAAAGTTCTACCCTGACGAGTAGAAGGTTTGGCCCGAGTACAAATGGCGGGAACCATTGGCGGGAACCTACTCGGGCCAGAAAGTCAAAGGAGCCGTTCTGACACAGGATCCCGCGTATCCTGGGTCCGTACTTGGCAGCATTCGAACTACTGTTCACGTGGGGACGGCCTGCCTGACAGTGACAGCATGGAAGCAGGCCGTGGCAGGATAAGGGGGGCCTACTCTGTGCCTAGGTACAGTGATACCAGTCTGTCCCCTAGTTTTGCCCAACGACTTTACAGAAGCAGCCAAGGTTAGGAACCAAAGCTGTCAGCGGGTACTCGGAGAAAGGACGATGTGCACACTATGTCGACACTTGTCTAGATTTGGACGTATCCGGCTGGGCACCGTGTATATAAGGTGCCCCGCCGCCTCCTGCGCGAGGCATGCTCCCATAGGTACACACAGGCTCATAGTGAACCCTAGAAACCCTAAGTTCTTGACCTAGCTCTACTCGGAGAAGAGAGAGAGGCTACTCGGTAGCGATACCATTTGTACTGTGGCTACTCGGAGAGACATCGTAATACATAGAGAAAGGCAGGAGTAGGGGTTTTACCTCCTCACGAGGGCCCTGAACCTGGGTACATCGTGTTGTTTGTGTTGTGTGGATCTCACCTCACGCGGCTACTCGTCGCGTGATCCCTCCCCGGACACCTCCAGCGTCCATCGTCCCCACATCTTTAGCCATCCCATGGCATCTGCCGTGACACCACCACGACAGTTGGCGCCCACCGTGGGGCAACCAGCGGCGCTGGCTGGAGTTTCTGTTCGGACGGGATCTTCATCAGCGGAGCGCGTGGTTTGTGGCCTCGTCCACAGATTCGGCTCCTTCGACTTCGTCACCGACAACGCCGGCTGTTTCGGCGGCATGGCCATGCCCGAGGGCGGCTCGGTGATCTCCTTCGGCTCGCATCTCGTCTACGTCGCCACCGTCGCCAACAGCGCCTACCCCGAGCTGGTGCATGACGCGGAGGATCCTCCCGCGGTGGTTGCTGCTCGCGGAAGGCCTGCATGCAGCTCTGCATGCTGCGCTGAGGTGATGGTGACGGGCTTGGCGGCAAACACTGGCGCAGCTGCTACTGGCGCTGCGGCCGTCGTCGAGGAGGTTGACGACCCGCCTGCTGGTGGCAGGAACCACCGGCCCTACGAGAAGGAGAGCAACTTGCCGCCTTCCACGTCTACGGTCATCCCCGCGTCTGCTGCGCGAACCGGCATGCCCACGCCCACCGACATCGAGCTCCTAGCCGCGAGGGAGCAGCTCGAGCGGCAACGCCAGGAGCTGCTCGCCGAGCAGGCGGAGTTGGAGAAGATCAGGCTCGAGCTGAGTCTAGACCAGCTCGAGTACAACAAGGCTCACGGCTTCACGCCGGTCGCCAGGAGGCCCAGCAGAGTGGGTGCTACGCGGCGCAACCTGGGCGCCGAGATGGCGACGGTTGCGGAGGAGCCCGCGCAGTCCGCCACAGCGAACACCTTCACAAGGCCAAGGTACAGCACACCCGCCAAGACGCTCAGAGCTGCACAGGCCGTGGCTGCCGAGTTGCCGCGCCTAGATGGAGAGGCGCGTCTCAGGCAGCAGGAGAGGCTCAATGAGTTGGTGCTGGAGGCCGCCAGGCAGAACGAGGAGTTCCGGAAGGCCAACCCGGGAGCTGGAGCCTCGCAGGTAGTTCACTCGCACGCGGCAAGATCTAACGATCAAGCCTCGTCTCCGCATCCTAGCCGCGAGAAGAGCCGCAGCGGGCGCTCGGGTAGAGACAGGCAAATGCAGGTGTATGACCCGGCCGCTGCCGCGAAACAGGTTGCTGTGCCGCAGCGGCCCGGGCAGGAACACAACGCTGCAAGAGCAGGCTCTCAAGCCCATCAAGCTCAAAGCCGTGTCCGAGAAGCCGCGCGTCCGGGTACTTCTCGGCAACCCGCAGCTCAGCCTACTCGGCAGAGGCAGCAGCCGCGCCCAGTGGCACCAGTCGCCAACCCGGTGGAGCAGCCCGCAGCTATGCAGGTGGATAGGTATGATGATGGCTACTCGGCTATGGAGATGGCTGGTTATGACATCCATGACCGTGTTGGTGAGCGCGTGTTGGCGCCTGGAGATGCAAGGCACCAGCTGGACCGTCTCAGCTTGTCGGCGCGGCTTGAGAGCACGGGTCCTCCTGGCCCCGAGTGCTTTGGCCCGCGCATCATGAACGAGCCTTCCGTGAAGGGCTTCCAGCTCGCAAGAGGCACCAAGAGCTACAATGGTAGCACCAAGCCTGAAGATTGGCTCAATGACTACGTCACCGCGGTCCACATCGCGGGTGGCAATAGGAGATGGGCAGTGCGGTACGTCCCGCAGATGCTAGAGGGTCCAGCTCGCACTTGGCTCAACAACTTGCCCAAGCACAGCATTAACTGCTGGCTGGACTTCTCGGACGCCTTCGTCAGCAACTTCACCAGCACCTACAAGAGGCCGAATAGGCCACAGCAGCTCTCGGCTTGCAGGCAGCGAGAAGACGAGACGGACCGCGAGTACCTTACTCGGTGGAGCACCTTGAGGAACACTTGTGAGGGTGTGAATGAAGCACAGGCCATCACTTGGTTTGCGCAGGGTTGCCGACATGGCAGCATGCTTTGGCAGAGATTGCAGAGGGAGATGCCGAACACCCTGGCCGAGACCATCAAGATTGCGGATCAGTACGCACTCGGTGATCCTACTCAGCCACTGATGGATTCCTCTGAGCCGAGAAGAAACTTCAACAGCAGCAAGCGCAACGAGTTCCGCAACAAGCGCCGAGTAGATACTCGGTATGATCCCGAAGAGGTGAATGCAGTGAATGTCGGAGGCGGTGGTGGCCAAAGGCAAAAACCTGCTGGAGCCTACGGGCAGAACCAGAACCAGGGCCAGGGCAACAAGAAACCGTTCCGCACTGCGCAGCCGGGTAGCGGGAACTCCGAGCAGCCGAAGAAGTTTGTCTTTGATGACATGAAGGATGGTCCGTGTAGCTTTCACACTCATCATCCCTCGAGGCCCGCCAACCACACTACTCGGCAGTGCGAGTGGTGGGATGTGATCAAGAGTGATGGCTTGCCTCCTCCTCCTCCCCTGCCAGCCGCCAATGCTACTGTTCAGCCTACTCGCGCGCCCGCAACTCGGCCGCCAGTCTACCCGAGAAGAGAGAATGTGAACCAGGTGGCTTTAGGAGCCAACCGGAACTTCAACAATGAGAGATACCGCAACAACAACAACAACTACAACCGCAACAACAACAACAGAGGCAACAACAACTATCAGGGCAACAACAATGGCAACAATGGCAACAATGGGGGCAATGGCTCCAACCAGTACCAAGAGCACCATGAGAGCTACATGATCTTCACTTCTGAGGCAGTCGACAAGCAGTCACAGCACAGGCGGGCCATGGAGGTCAATGCGGTGATCCCCGCCGTCCCTCACTACATGTACTGGTGTGACCAGGAGATCAGGTGGACTCGGGCAGATCACCCCAAGGTGATGCCCAATCCGGGTACCTATGCCTTGGTGCTGGATCCTACCTTCCTGGGTCCCGAGAAGAATGTGAGGTTCAGCAAGGTGCTAATCGACAACGGCAGCAGCATCAACATTGTGTACAAGGACACACTCGAGAAGCTTGGCCTGGCCGAGAACATGATGCTGCCCAGCAAGACCACTTTCCATGGCATTGTGCCCGGGATCTCGTGCAACCCGATTGGCCGAGTGTGGATTGACGTGCTATTCGGTACTCGGGAGAACTGCCGCACAGAGCGCCTGCAGTTTGAAGTGGTGGATCATCAGAGCCCGTATCATGCTCTACTCGGCAGGCCTGCTCTGAGCAAGTTCATGGCCTCTACCCATGTGGCTTACCTGAAGATGAAGATCCCCGGCCCCAATGGCATTATAACCATCTCGGGAGATTACAAGAAGTCCATGGAGTGTGCCTCTGCTAGCTCCCAGCTGGCGGAATCAATGGTGATTGCTGCCGAGAAGAAGAAGATGTACGAGGTGGTGGCCATGGCTCACTCCGCACAAGCTGGCGCACAAGGTGTGCCGAGTACCCAGCATGGTACTGCTTTCCAAGCTGCCAAGGAGACCAAGACAGTCCAGGTTGACCCCGAGTTCCCGGAGCGCGTGGCCATCATTGGTGCCGGGTTGGCGGAGAAATAGGAAAGCGCGCTCATCCACTTCCTCCGTGAGAATCGGGATGTTTTCGCCTGGACCAATGAAGATCTACCAGGAGTCCCGAGGGAGTTGGTTGAGCACTCTTTGCATGTGCGTCCTGACGCCAAGCCCGTGAAGCAGGCCTTGCGCCGTTTCGGGGATGAGAGAAGGAAGGCCATCGGTGATCAAATCACCAAGCTGCTGATCAGTAACTTCATCATGGAAGTGCTGCACCCGGACTGGTTAGCCAACCCGGTCATGGTCGAGAAGAAAAAGGAAGATCCCAAGGCTGCCACTGCATGGCGCATGTGCGTCGACTACACCGACTTGAACAAGGCATGCCCCAAGGATCCTTTCCCGCTACCTCGCATCGATCAGGTGATCGATTCCACTGCCGGCTGTGAGCTGTTGTCTTTCATAGATGCCTACTCTGGTTTCCACCAGATTGCACTCAACCCTGCTGATCAAATAAAGACTGCTTTCATTACCCCGTACGGGGCTTATTGCTATCGTGTCATGTGTTTTGGCCTGAGGAATGCGGGTGCAACCTATCAGAGATGCATGCAGAAATGCTTGCATGACCAGCTCGGCAAGAATGTGCAGGTGTACGTAGATGACATTGTCATCAAAACGAATAAAACACATACTCTGCTTGCCGACCTGGAGGAAACCTTTGCTAACCTACGCAGGTACAAAATGAAACTGAATCCGAGTAAGTGCACCTTTGGTGTACCAGCTGGAAAGCTACTCGGTTTTCTGGTTTCTAGTCGGGGCATTGAAGCCAATCCTTCTAAGATAAAAGCTATTGAGAGCATGTCTTTGCCGAGATCATTGAAGGACGTGCAGAAGTTCACGGGTTGTCTGGCATCTCTGAGCCGTTTTCTGGGCCGAATGGGCGAGAAGGCTCTGCCTCTGTACCAGCTGATGAAGAAAAGTGACAAGTTTGTCTGGACTCCGCAAGCGGACGTGGCATTCAATGAGCTGAAAGCAATGCTGGCTAGCGCTCCCGTCTTGGCTAGTCCGCTACCCAAGGAGCCTATGCTGCTGTACATTGCCGCGACTAACCGAGTAGTCAGCGTGGTGATAGTGGTGGAGCGAGAAGAAGAAGGCAAGAGTGTGCAGCGCCCAGTCTACTATCTCAGCGAAGTGCTGTCCAGTTCCAAGCAAAACTATCCACATTACCAGAAGATGACATATGGTGTGTACCTGGGCGCCAGGAAGCTGAAACATTACTTCCAGGAGCACCCCATCACTGTTGTGAGCTCTGCTCCCATCTCGGACATCATGGGAAACAAGGAGGCGAGTGGCAGAGTAGCCAAGTGGGCGATTGAGCTAGCCGCGTACGCTCCCGCGTATACGAGAAGAGAAGCAATCAAGTCTCAGGTCCTGGCGGAATTTCTTGTGGACTGGGCCGAGATGCAGTATGAACCTCCTGCTCCAGTTTCCAACTATTGGAAAATGCACTTTGATGGCTCAAAGGTGAAAGAAGGCCTTGGTGCTGGCGTTGTGCTTACATCACCCAAGCGGGATCAACTCAAGTACGTGCTGCAGATTCATTTCAAGGCATCCAACAATGTAGCCGAGTACGAGGCAGTGGTGCATGGTTTGCGAGTAGCAAAAGAGGTTGGTGTGCAGCGCATTATATGCTATGGCGATTCGGATCTGGTGGTGCAGCAAGTCTCAGGTACCTGGGATGCTTTGGATGCCAACATGGCGTCGTATCGCTTCCTGGTGCAGTCAATGACTGGGTTTTTCGAAGGCTGTGAGTTCCAGCATATTCACCGAGCAGAGAACGAAGCAGCAGACGAGCTATCCAAGTTGGGATCTTCTCGGCAGTCCATCCCGGCAGGGATTGCCTTGGAGCATTTGAGGAAGCCATCCATCAAGCCTTCCCCCAACTCGGAATCTATCTTTGTTCCTTCTCTGCCAAGTGAAGAATCTGACCCAATGGAGATTGACTGGGAGAATGCTGCAGGGAACCCGGGGACTGCCGTCCTCTACTCGGGGACTGCCATTCCCTACTCGGGGACTGCTATTCCCTACTCGGGGACTGCCATTCCCTACTCGGGGACTGCCGCTCCCTACTCGGGGACTGCTATTCCCTACTCGGGGACTGCTACTCCTTACTCGGGGACTGCCACTCCCTACTCGGGGACTGCCACTCCTTACTCGGGGACTGCCGCCTTCAACCCAGAAGCTGTTGCATTCATTGAAGAGGTTCTCGCTAATCGGTCAGGGCTGCAAAGAAGCGCTCCTACCCCTCCTGTGCAACCACAAGAGCCTGCCCCAATGGAACTGGACGAACCAGTGTTTCCCATACGGGAGACGCCGAGTTGGGCTACGCCCATATTATCCTTTCTAAGGGACGGCACTTTACCTGAAGATGAGGTAACTGCGAGGCAGATTCAGAGAAGGTCCAAGGGTTACACCATAGTCCGAGATGTGCTGCACAAGAGAAGTGCCACTGGTGTGCTGCAACGCTGTGTGAGCCCGGAAGAGGGAGAAGAAATCTTGGTGGAGATACATCAAGGGGAATGTGGGCATCACGCCTCATCTCGGGCTTTGGTCAAGAAAGCTTTTCGGCATGGCTTCTACTGGCTCACTGCACTGCAGCAAGCTGAAGATATTGTGAGGAAGTGCACCGGCTGCCAGATGTTTGCAAGTAAGATTCACATGCCAGCTTCCGAGTTGAAAACAATTCCTATCACATGGCCATTCGCTGTTTGGTGCTTGGATATGGTTGGTCCTTTCAAGCCGGCTAAAGGCAATATGACACATATCTTGGTCATGGTGGACAAGTTCACCAAGTGGATCGAGGTGAAACCTATTCGGAAGTGCGATGGGGTCACAGCTGTGAAGTTTGTGAAGGATGTGATCATGAGATACGGCTACCCGCACAGTATCATCACCGACAACGGCACCAACTTTGCAGAGGGGGCAATGGTGCGATTCTGCAGAGATAAGCATATCCGACTAGACGTTGCGTCAGTCGCGCACCCTGCCTCCAATGGGCAAGTTGAGAGCAAATGGGATGGTACTGGCAGGCATAAAGCCAAGGCTGATTGAGCCATTGCTGAAAACACCTGGGTGTTGGCTAGAAGAGTTGCCAGCGGTGTTGTGGAGTCTAAGGACTACCCCTAACCGGTCAACCGGCTACACGCCATTCTTCTTGGTATACGGGGCTGAGGCCGTGTTGCCAATAGACTTAGAGCATGACTCCCCCCGAGTAGCCCTCTACACTGAGGTGGAGGCGAGAGAAGCTCGAGAAGACGACGTTGACCTGCTTGAAGAAGCAAGAGAGCTGACTCTGTCACGTTCGGCTATCTACCAGCAAAACCTGCGGCGCTATCATAGCCGAAAGGTGAACCCAAGGGTTTTCCGAGAAGGAGACATGGTCCTTAGGCTTGTGCAGCGCACAGCCGGGATGCACAAGTTGTCTCCTCCATGGGAAGGGCCCTTCATTGTCAGCAAAGCGCTGCACAATGACGCGTACTATCTTGTAGATGTGCGCCCATCGCAGGCGAACAGGGCAGATAAAGCTGGAGAGGAAACCAAGCGTCCCTGGAATGTAGCTCTACTTCGTCGTTTTCATTCGTAAGCAAAGATGTGTATGTACCCTCTCATCCGAGTTGAAATTCTACTCTGCAATCTGAAATTGTTCTCGGGGACTGCCCTCGTCCAAATTTGCTCTAAGTGTTTTTACTCGGCTTGTTTCCTTTGTCTATTCGGTTGCTCCACTTCAGAACTCATAAGTGCATTGAGTAATGTGTTTAAACCTATATGCCAACTCTTCGACTCTGCTGCTGTCCGAAACCCGGCTTCATGGCAAGCAAGAGAACAAGCAAAAGGTCAATGAGCACACGAAAATCACTAAGGAAGAAAGAGTGCAGGAACCGAGTAGATTGTCGGTTACTTTTTGTTCACTGTTTTCGTCTTCTCGGCTAAGTGGTGGGCTGCGTTACCATGATTGTTTCTAGCGGCTAAGTATTTGCAGCCTTGCTACTTGATTCTTGTGACTCGAATACCAAACAAGCGACAAGTCGCAGGTAGAGCAGAGATGAAAAGAGAGGGTGAATAAGAAATGCTACTCGGGGACTCGCATGGAAACACAACTCGGCATTAAGCCAGTGTCGTTCAAATTGATTAATGTCAACATAAACAGAGTGGGCATAAAAACTGAGTAGCAAGCAAGATAAAGGTAGTCTATTACATCTGCTCCCGGCATCCCGGGGATCTGATAAGAGTTCAAGTGAAAAAAGATTGCAGGTTGCTTCAAGTCGAGGAGGCGGTGTTCTCGGCGCTGGCCTTGGCTGATGTTTCCTCGGCGGCGGTCTTGGCAGCAGTTTCTTCAGTGGCGGTCGCGGCAGCTGTTCCTTCGGTGCTGGCTTGAGTGGCATCCGCTCCCGTCTGGGCGGTGGCGGATTCCGTCATCTCGGCATCCTCCTGGGTGGCCGCCTGCTCGGAAGTGGCTGTGGCCGCCGAGACGGGTCCTGGAGCCGAGGAGGAGCCTGAAGCGTGGCCAGGAGGGGGCACCGTGTCGTCGAGAGCAGCGCCTGAGGAGGTGCCGAAGTCGAGTGGCTCGCTGTCGATGTGCGCCCCTTCGTCTTCATCGCTACTCGCGACGACGGTGGCTTTTCCCTTTCCGGCCTTGCCCTTGGGAGATTCGAAGAAGCCGTCAAGGTCGTCGTCTTCGTCATCATCTCCTTCGTCCTCGTACTCGGTGTCGGGTTCGGGGACGCCCTCGATGTAGACCTCCGTCTCGGCGCACTCTGCGACCTCATACGCAATCTGCTTGCGCAAGGCCACGCTCTCGGCATCCGTCTCCCACTTGGAATCATTGCGCTTCCCGCGGATGCGCTGCATATCCAGGTTTTCATACCAAGATGCTATGCAGAGAAGCATCACGTCCGCACCAGCACGGGCTCCAGAGGCTCGCCATTTTTTCAGCTCGGCCTTCACGTTCTCCAGCTTGTGGGCGAGATCCCGCATGTTTCTTGGCTGGGGGTCATGAGGCCAGAACAGCCGGTGGAGCTCAAAGCCCGCATGCATCAGGTCAGTTCCGACGCCGGCCAGCTGTTCGAAGTAACCTTTGAGCACCAGCAAGCTGTCCTCGATATCAGCCCTGGTGTCAATTGGCTCACCCAGCGAAAGGCGGACTGCTCGGGCCTTGGCTACCGTAGGCGCAGAGGAAGAATCAAGACGAGGCCAGATATCTGAAATAGCAAGTGGCAAGATCAAAAACCGAGAAGAAAAAAAGAAGCCGAGAAGGAATAAGACCGAGAAGAAAAGATGCAATGAAGAGAAAACTTACCGATCAGTTGGCGGCGCAGCTGCTGCAGCTTGGTTTTCCAGGACTCCTCGTTGGAAATGTGCCTTTCTTGGATCCGACGCAAGCTATCCATCTGAGCGAAGAGATCAGCGTTGGTCTTCTTCAAGGTCTCACATTCCTGCTCAAGGGCCCTCTCCTTGGCCTTGAAAGTGGTCTCGGCCTTGGCCTTCTCGGCGATTGCCTTGTCCCTCTCGGCGCCAATCTTGACGGCATCTTGGAGTGCCTTCTGAAGCTGGAGCTGCAGCTTCTCCATCTCGGTGGTGTGGTCCTTCACCAGAGTAATGGCCTGGTCGGATAGCTGTTTCTCCACCTCCGCTGGCTTGACGCAATCTTGGTGTGCCTCAGCAAATGACTTATGATCTTCTGCGAAGAGATAGATGAGGTTAGTAAATAAGCAGAGAAGAACCAAATTCAAGGTCACACCGAGTAAACAGCAAACTCACCTTCAAGTCTCTTTATGGTGGCCTCGGCGTTCTCCACGAAGCTACGGCATTTTTCATGTTCATCTGCCAAGGCCTTTAGTTTTTCTGCAGAGAAGGAAGGGTTAGCGCATAAGAAAGCATAAGCGAGCGTAAACAAAAACGCATGAATCGCACAGCTAAAAGCGTACCTTGTACTTCAGTCAGCTGCTGGGAGCTGTCCTTGGCGTTCTTGCTGGCTGCCTCCGCAGCTGCCTTTTCCTTCTCTAAAGCAGCAATTCGCCTCCTGGCGATGGAGTGGTTCCAGAGAAGATGGCGGTATAGGTTGGTCCGCTTCAGGACGCTATCCTGAGAAGCGAGAAGAAAATGAGATAGGAAAAGCAGAGAAGATTCAGCCCGAGTAGGAGGCTACTCGGAGAGTATCCATCTACTCGACCCGAATCTCGGGGACTGGGGGTGATGGTAAGAAAGAAGAAAGGCGAGTAGAAGAGAAGAAATTTCAACTCGGAAAAGGCAAGAAGGACTTACCGCGTAGGACTGCTCGATGTCCTCGGCATTCTTGCGATGCAAGAACATCTTGGCTGCGAGTGTCGCGGTCTCGGTGGAGACGGACATGGGATTGCGTCCCAGGTCAACCTTGTTCCAGTCCACGCGCATGTGGTCGATGCCGCCAAGGCTAAGACCATGCCATTTGTCCACGCCAAGAATCTTGCTATCCCATTTGGCGTCAATGAAGCCAACGGTGTCCAATACCTGTTCAAGACCCTTGGAAGTTATTGGTTTGTCTTGGACTCCACGAGAAGCAATGTTGACAGACTGGGGTTGGCTTGGATCTGGAGGAGGGGAGTTCACGGCTACAACTTTCCTTCCCCTCTGGATAGCTAAAGCTTTGTCCTTGGGAGGGAAGCCGATTGAGTGCTGTTGGCTAACCTCGATCATGTACTCCGGGTAGCAGGGCTGGCCAGCAGCGCGAGCATCAGCCGAGAGCGCAGCAGGAATCGGGCCGGACTCGTGGATCACGAGCGCTCCGCCTGAGGACGTACTCTGGTCTCTGGCCCGCTTCTTTGTTTGCTCTTTCTCAACCTTCTGCTTCTCGGGATCCTCAGTAGTCTTCCCGTCAGTCTTGGCCTTTGCCTTCTCGGCGACTGCCTTCTCGGCAGCTTGCTTCTCGGCCTTCTTCTGTTCAGCCCTGGCTTTCTTCTGCTCAGCCTTGGCCTTCTCAGCAGCTTCCTTGTCAGCAGTTTCCTTCTCGGCCTTGGCCTTCTCAGCAGTTTCCTTCTCGGATTCCCTTCTGACAACCTCGTCCCTCAGAGCTTCCAAGGCTCGCTGCCTGGTTACTCGCCCGGCGGGAGGGCTGGATGTATCCTTGGTCTTTGACGGCGAGGAGGAGGTTGGCGGTGTAGGGTCTTGCGCAGTTGGCGGTGTAGGGCCTTGCGCAGTTGGAGGTGTAGGGCCTTGCGCAGTTGGTGCGGTAGGGCCTTGTGCAGTTGGTGGCGCCGCAGCTCCTGGCTGGGCGCTACTCGGTGTCACGCCCGGTTGCACGCTGCTCAAAGGATAAGCAGTGGCATCCGTGGCGGTGGTATCTTCTACTCGCTGCTCGGCAGCGAGGCTCTCTTGTGCAGCAGCCCCTGTGGCGGGCTGCTCTTGCTCTGCTTCAGGCCGCTCTGCGGCGGTGTTGTCTTGCATCTCGTGATCTTGGTTCTCCTCGGCGTTACTAGCCGGAGGAGAAGGGGGTCTCTCGCCGTGGACGGCAGTGTCCTGTGCTGCTGGTTCAGACGCTGCTCCTTGTGCATCAGTGGCCTGTGGATTGGCAGCAGCAGTGTTGGCGTTGTGGTCCTCATCATCATCGTCCAGATTGACCAGAGGTACTAGTTTTTCCTTGACTTGGTCGGACGCGAGAGCTGCGTTTGCGTCCATAGGAGGTCTGCAGAGAAAGGGAAACAAGAATTAGAAGGAATCTGGGAAAGATAGTACCGCGCGAGGAGGGAAACGACCGAGAAGAGGGCTTACGCGGTGGTGCATTTGAGCTCTCGTCTGGTTCTCTTCGCGACCGCCTTCTTCTCGGCGGGCTTCCTCTTCTTGGCGGGAGGCGCTGGTGCCCCGCTACCAGCCCGTTTGCGGGTCTCAGGAGCGGCGACGGCCAGGGGCTTGACGACTAGGGGCGCATCGCCCTCGTTATCGTCTTCGTCCTCGTCGTCCTTGTCCGCGGCAGCCTCATCTGGGAATCAAAGAGAAAAGGAGGAAAGAATCAGAAACAGCACATGAGGAATTGGTGCTTCTCGGAAGCAAACAGAATGAAAGTACAGTTACCATCAAAATCCTCGTCGGACCAGGTGCGTAGAGCGTCGCGCTTATCAGGGACGGGGGAGCGAGAGAGGTTGGGCTGCTCCACGGCATCGAAGGAGGGCACATCATCCTCCTCGCGGTCAGGAGACCAGTTGCCCTCGAAAACCTCGCAGCTCTCGATTATCTGGCGAGTAAGAACCTGAAAAACAGAGAAGGATCACAAACCAGCCGAGTACCAGGAAGGAATCCTACTCGGATAGGCGTGCAGGTACAAAGCACACAAAGCCTAGGCAGTTTACTAAGCATTCTACCCGGAAAGGCGTGCAAACACAAAAGCATACTAAGCCTAAGCATGTTTGCCGAAAGGTGTTACTCGGAAGGGCGTGCAGGCATAAAGCACATGGAGCCTAAGAAACATTCTCGAGAAGGCTACCCGGCAAGGCGTGCAAACACAAAGCATACTAAGCCTAAGGCAATTCGGCTAGATGTCCTACTCGGAACGCGAGGCAACTGCTAGTTGATGCAAGAAGAAGAAGTTATCTACTCGGAAAATGTATGCCGAGAGCAAAGTAAGGAAGGCGTACCCGCTCAATCGGTTTTGTACGGCTGTACGGGACGAACCCGTATTGCCAGTGGTCGCCAAGGCTTGTCGTCAAGATGTTCCTGGCATGCCAGGGGACGTCGATGTTGTCGATCTCGATGGTGGTGGTCCTGGTGCAGTCGCGAGGCCCTCCCATGTAACACATGAGATGGCAGCGCTCCTGCAAGGGCAGTACTCGGCGCTGGATCCAGCAGGCCACCGGGTCGTCGTTCTTGAGGCCCTCCGCCTTCAGCCAGCCGAGTCGATTCTCCATCTCGATGGCGTCGTCGTCGTTGACGGGCTTGTCCTTCCAGTACATCCCGATTGGAGCGCGGTTACACCAAACGGGCAGGTTGATTCTGTCGTTCACCGGGGCTCCTGGCTCGGCGGCAACGTTCCTGACGTAAAGGAACGTCTTCTGCCACAGCTTGACGGAGTCCAGCCCCTTGATGCGGGGGTGGTTCGTCCCGGACCGCTGCACCATCATGGCGCAGCCGGTGTCGGTGGCGCGGGCGACGCCCGCGGAGTCCTTCTTCCCGGTAGACTGCTGGCGCAGGTGGAAATACCTGAGCCACGTCTCCCACGTGGGCCGGATCCCGAGGAAGGCCTCGCAGACCACGGCGTGGTAGGCGAGGAAGACCACGGCGTTCGGCGGCAGATGGTGCATCTGGATGCCGAAGTGATTGAGGAACTTCCTCATGAAATCGGAGGCGGGTAGTCCGAACCCGCGCTCGAAATGCGCCAGGAAGACGACGCGCTCCCCCTCCCGCGGGGACGGCACGATTTCGCCGTCCGGCGCCCGGCACTCCACGCCGGGAGGGACCCGCCGGGTATTGACGAGCCAGGCGCAATCCTCCGCAGTGACGCAGGAGCCGGCCCAGCCTGACTTGGCCATTGTGGCGGGTTGAGAAGGTGGAAGATTTCGAGTGGAGTTGGCTGGTGGATTGGGTCCGCGGCGGCGCGAGAGCTTGCGCGGCGGCGGAGCGCACGGTGGCGGAGAAGAGCAGGAGACGAAGAAGGAATAGTGCGAGGGAAGGGGAAAAGGAAGCTACCGGCGGGGTATTTATATCTCCTCCGCGAGTTTACCGTTACCGTCTTGGTAGTGGGATCGATTGTGGCGTGTGGTGGATCCTGTGGCCGGCTAGAAACGCACACAAGCGCCGGTTGCGCGCGTAATGGCCACAGTGGATCCCACCACCGAATCGTGGCCTATAACTGCACTTGATGGGACGTGACGGCCGGTGGGCCCATTGCGTGAAAACTGGACGCGTGGCAGGTCGTGTCCTGGGCAACCAAACGACAAGGTCGTGGATGCTTGACACGTGTGCAGTTGCTGCGCGAAGGGCTGGATTGTGCTCTGTGCTGCAGAGGCTCAATCTGAGAAATTTCTCTAAGTCTTTTTACTCGGTTACAGAGTAGAAAGCAAGTGCTACTCGGAAGAGAGGAAACTCAAGGTACTTTCCAGATAGCTACTCGGAGGTTCTACTCGGCATCTTGAGGTTCAAAGGCTGAGATGCAAAGGCTGGTTTTAAGCTGGCAGAGCCTAGTGAACAAGTTCGCAAGACTCAACCAGCTTCGGGGACTGCTGTCGGGGGGTTACCCCCGAGTAGGGTAAAGACAGGTGGTAAAGGCCGCTTACAGAAGAGAGGTTTGGTCGAGTAGCCGACTACCAGGTACTCGCTACCCGGTCGACTGCTACTCGGTCTCACCTCAAGATGACCAGAAGGAGATATCAATCAAAGTTCTACCCTGACGAGTAGAAGGTTTGGCCCGAGTACAAATGGCGGGAACCATTGGCGGGAACCTACTCGGGCCAGAAAGTCAAAGGAGCCGTTCTGACACAGGATCCCGCGTATCCTGGGTCCGTACTTGGCAGCATTCGAACTACTGTTCACGTGGGGACGGCCTGCCTGACAGTGACAGCATGGAAGCAGGCCGTGGCAGGATAAGGGGGGCCTACTCTGTGCCTAGGTACAGTGATACCAGTCTGTCCCCTAGTTTTGCCCAACGACTTTACAGAAGCAGCCAAGGTTAGGAACCAAAGCTGTCAGCGGGTACTCGGAGAAAGGACGATGTGCACACTATGTCGACACTTGTCTAGATATTGGACGTATCCGGCTGGGCACCATGTATATAAGGTGCCCCGCCGCCTCCTGCGCGAGGCATGCTCTCACATGCTCATAAGGAACCCTAGAAACCCTAAGTTCTTGACCTAGCTCTACTCGGAGAAGAGAGAGAGGCTACTCGGTAGCGATACCATTTGTACTGTGGCTACTCGAAGAGACATCGTAATACATAGAGAAAGGCAGGAGTAGGGGTTTTACCTCCTCACGAGGGCCCTGAACCTGGGTACATCGTGTTACTTGTGTTGTGTGGATCTCACCTCACGCGGCTACTCGTCGCGTGATCCCTCCCCGGACACCTCCAGCGTCCATCGTCCCCACATCTTTAGCCATCCCATGGCATCTGCCGTGACACCACCACGACAACAAGGATCACCCCTCCCGGCATCTCCGGGGAGGCACCCTTCATTCATTGCCAACATCTTTTACGCCACTTTCAAGTTATCTATGACCTCGTGACTTTCACCAAGTCGTCCATAACCGTGGACACGGCTTTCCGAAAGATTTATCCCTGCAGGGTGGTACACTTTACCCACACATACCCTCCGACTCTTAGCGCCACATGTACGCTCTTCCATGGAGCGCGGCAGAGGGTGGATGGCTCCGACCTTTACCTTGCTCGACCCTATCCATGAGTCAACCCAAACAGGGCCACCCCGTCAATAGGGAGTTGGCCACCTCCTGACGGCACCTGTTCTATGAGTCGGGAACAAGATCCGTGTACGTCCATCACTTGTCCTGGTCACGCCCTAGTTTTTCTCCAAATCGTTTTCTGACTCACACGCAGATGGAAATAGCAAACTACGTGACTCATGGATGTGGCCAAACAAGTTAGTTAGTCGAGCGAGGTTCATTGGCTCGCGCCTGTGGTTGCACGCTCAGTCTTGGTTTCCGCGGTGAGACCTTACTCCTAGGGTTGGCAAGTACAGGACAAAGAACCACTTCCCAAGCGGCCTACCGTCCTCGCCTTAGTCAGGTTAACCACACAACTCTCATCTCACCACGTCATCATGTCATACTAGGTTATCGAAGCTCTGATTCATCAACCGGATGGAGCAGAGGTAAACAAACATGTATGACTAAGCGAAGAAGATATGAGGCTCTGGCGATGCGCACAAGCAAATCTATGGCGGCTAGGAGCAGTGGATCAGGATATTGAGGCAATGCAGCATATAGGTGAACTATATCTACCAGCATCAAATACTTTGGAATCGAATGCAAAGTAGGAGATCAAATGTTGTTGGAAAACATATATGAGCAGATAAGAGGTTATGCTTGCCTTGGTTATAAGAAAACCAGATAAAGTCTTCAGGAATAAGTGCTTGACTTGTCGGTTAGGATCAAGTATTCGTCATTTGGAGTTGATGGCCTTCACTTCGGAGTCGGATTCTACCGAGGGGGAAAACAACACCGAAAAGAAGAACACAATCAAACATCGCATGGATGCAATGCGCAATATGTATGCATGAGCAAGTTAATGCACTGAAATAAAGCCCTAGGAATGATCGTTGGGTTGCTAGGGTTCGTATGTCAGTTATGCATTTTTACTAACCTTAGTCCGAAATAGACCCCGGAGGGCAATTCGGACGATTATGAAATTAGGTACCATTTTGAAAGCTCAAATGGGTTTGAAAACATCATAAACAGATTACATTTTTCATTTTGAGCAAATTGGTATATAACTTTTAATTTTCTAATTTTATTGAATAAAAACTTATTTTTCCATTTTTAAATGATTAAACAATATTAAATAAAGGTCATTTTTCAACTTTCTCAAACATGATTGAAAATGACATATTTGGAGAGAGTACATTTTTATGAACATTTTAGTACCTCACTTTTATTTTTCTGAATTATAAAACATTAGTTATTAATTAAACAATTTTATTCATTTTCTGGAATTTCCTGAATTTCCTAAAAAGGGAAATTATGACATCATCATGACGCAGACATGACGTCACCCTATACTGATCTTCACAGGTGAGATGAAATTCGGCCGAATTTGTGTGCAATTGAGGAAACAAACTATACCAGGAGGGAGAGGAGGTCGAGGGGAAGCTAAGGGTGGCGGCGGAAGGACCAAATGGTCACCGGCGGCGAGCCGGCGTCCATGGCACGGCGGCGGCCGGCGGGAGCACGTCGAGCGGAAGAACCAGAGAAGTAGGGAGGGGAAGGAGTGGTCCTGGAGACTCACCACGATGCGGTGAAGAGGATGGAGGGGTCGGGGAGGCGAGGGGAGGCCGGAGTTGGCCGCATCGAGACCGGTGGCCGGCGGCCGGACTTGGGGAAGAAGACCCAATTTCGCGGGGTATGGTCTATCCCGGCTTGAAGTACCCGATGAGGAGACATCGAGGGTCGCGAGGGAGCATCTGGTGGCCTCAGTTCTTCCATGGATGGCCGGGAATGGCAGCGCACAACGGCGGCCGGAGTGGAGCTAGGGTTTGGCCTCGCGGGCAAGATACAGAGAGAGGAGGGGCAACACGAACGCGACGTAGGGAGAGTGACGAAGCACGCCTCTCCTCCGGAGCCTTATCCGCGACGAGAAGACTGAAGCAGGACGTGGCAAAGCACTCCGGCGAGCTGCCTGCTTGTCTCCGGACGGGAGGAAGAAGACAACGAAAAAAACAAATTACGAAAACCCCCTATCTTTTCTGAAAACTGCAAACGAGTCCTTTTCTACTTAAAAACATGACATAAACCACTGTTTTGAGGGCCTTTTTGGAAACAGAAAAATTGCCAAAAATAGGTTTTGGAAACCTTATGAAATTTCCAATCTTGCCATACTTTTGTTTTGTAAAATTGAGATATTTTTCAATACAAACTTTGGAACCCAAATTAAGTACTTTTTGTGGGATTTTCTCAAACCATTTAGATTCATAATTTAAATTGGTTAAAACATGATTAAATTTTATTGATTCATGCATGTATGAGATGAACACAACACCACACACTTTTGTTAGCAAATATGGGATGTTGCAGTCGCCTTATTTGGTCCGTGCACGTGCAGTTTACCAGTATCAATCAATTGTACATGGATTCAAAACAGAGGCACTTGCTCAAAGTGCTATAGCGTCCCTATAGCGAAGATATGGCACGGTATTTTTACCATGAGGAACATGATGTACAATTTTTTTTAGTGTGCCAAGGAGGAAAAGAAGCAAAGGGGTATGTGCCTTATAAATGGCATGGTGAATAATTTGTTAGTTTGAGTGATAATTTAAGCGACTGGCCGCTGGAAGCATTTCTGTAGAATGGTTTATTGATTTTTGGGGAAAGACGGGTACGTGCGATTAGTGGAGCTCGACAGGGTCCCACAATCCCAGTTAGGGGATTCGACAATTGAGTGAACCGGAAGTGGCCGGAAGATAGGCCTCGTACGTGAGGGTGGAGCAGCAGAGGATACCCCACGACCAAATTAACACGCTGATTAGCCATCGTCCATGTTTATGGAGTATGGACGCGTAGAAAGTACTCCCTCCGTTCCATATTAGTTGACTTTCAACTAGATGTATCTAGTATTAAAATGTGTCTAGATACATCTATATGCGAGTCATCTAATATGGAACGGAGGGAGTAGTACTAAAGTAATTGTATTTTAGAGCTAGCGTATCTTCCTCGGGGGAGGCGGTGTTGCCACACGAGTCGTACAGTAGTACCCATTCTCCTTTTTGTTGGAACAAAGCCGTCATGCACCCTCGTCGAGTACTACATTTTGATCCTATAGAAGTGACCTAGCCAGATCTAGATCTTTTCATATGATAGAAAACCACAGTTTCTAACCAATTTCGTAACACTATGCCCCTTAATGGCAGAGAAACGACCCGACGACGCAATAAAAACAAGGGGATTCACATTATCTTCACGGCTCAACATGGCGAATTCAAAAAGTCTCGATCACAACCGGTGTGCTCAGACGGGAGCACCAACAAACTGAAATCATAGGTTCGCAAGAAAACAGCCACGGTCCACCCCCCGCCGCCAGCGCGCAATCGTACAACCTATGGTGAAATACGGCGACAGGAAACAATCTGAAGCACGACCAAACGGTTGAGAAACCAAACAAGATAGCACATCAGATTTCGATCAGATTAACGCCAGAGCTCACCAAAATCATCCAATCGGCAAGCTGCAGAATATATATATATATGACGCACACATTCAGATCAATTTTTCAAGTCTTACTCAATTGCAGATGCTACCTCAAACTCGATTGAAAGCCTTACATCAACTGGCGTACAGGATCACAGAAGACAGATTCACAGGAGAAACGCTAGCCGAACAAAACTGACCAGGGATCTAGAACAGAGTAGCACCGCAACTCGGAAAAACGACTACTAGTTACCTTGGCCGCCCGCCAGGCCTGTTCCAACTAAAATTTGGACACGGGGCGAGTTATTTAGAAATATAATTGTACTAAAATTTTATACTTTGTTAGTTTTAACAAGCATACATTTTATACCACTTGATTTGCATTACTAACAATATAATAATATTTCAATTATTCTTTTTTTACATGGTTGTAATGCATACGAAAATATATTTGGGGTGCACGTTTTTTCTTTTCTTTGTGAGGTATTTTCGTTAATAAAATAAAATACATCTTAAATGTGAAAAAAGAAGGGAAAACATATGACGCATTATCATTTTTATAACCGATGAATTATATATGTATATTTTTTGTGAATGTTCTTCTCTACTTCGATTATTATTATATACTGGGCACAAAGTAAAAAATCATACACCCTAACAAATATCTTCATATAGCTTCGTAGTGTATGGTTATGTAAACAAATACATGGAAACTTCTCGAGTATAAATTGATAAATTGGGGTAATCATTTTTGTGTGTGTTATAAGTTAAAGTGGATTCGATAATAAGTTTATAAGATGTGGATGATCCATATTTTTTACTAAAATAGCATTGCTTATTGTAATCATCGTAAACATTAAATGTTACGGCTTCTACTAATTTTGCACACACAAAATTCAGTTACCATATACGCTCGCCACAATATGCTCTATGTCACATGGTCTAAAGAATTTCTTCTCTTAATTTCTCAAATATGAATTTACGCACCAAATTAAACATGTGATATATATATATATAGGTAAATTAACAGATTCTCCATGGTGCCCATGCTCCTGTATGAACAGCTGTATATTTTGGGTATGTAGACACCATAGATATCGCGGATATGCATACCTTCGGTATGTAGGAGGTATATATATAATGTTTATATATATCTAAGTTAACTACATACCTTGTATACCTAGAATACACATACCCAAATGTATATGTACAGAACAGGTATGTGTATATACATACATGTATGTGTATACATTTTTAGGTACATATACCCGATAATATGCATACCTAAGGTTATATATACCTCTTACATACCCCAGTTATACATACCCGAGGTATTTATGATGTTTACATACCTAAAATGTACGGTATTTGATACCGGTGCCCATGCTCCTAGGTGTTATATATACACACACACATTATAATGTTTTGTATTTTGCAATTGTATATATAAACTAAGTTTGAATTTCTAATGTTTATAAATAGTCAATAACAAATACATGATTGGTAGATGATAGTATACGAGTAACAAGGTATTTTAGTATTTGAGGCCCTCCCCCTCTTTGGGCCCAGGGCGGTCGCCCCTTTTGCCCGGCCTATGGACCGGCCCTGCCGCCCGCCGCCGGCTCGCCGTCGGCAGCAACACCGCCCTCGTCGAAATCCTGACCCGCATCCGCCGCCGCCGCTGCCTCGTTGCCGTAGTCCGCCTCGGCCTCGTCATCGTCGGAGGCGGGGATGGCGATGGAGTCATAGAGGTTCCGCGTGGTGACCGTCCCCTCCCTCATCGGCTTGCGGAGCCGCACGCTGCGAGTGATGTAGGCCGGGCCGTGCGGGTTGCTCACCAGCTCGACGGTGAGCTTGGCGGGCGTCGACATCTTCCGAAGCCCAGCCGCCGTGGCCTTCAACGCCTCCGCCTTGCTGACCTTGCCGTCACTCGCCATCTCTCTCTCTCTCTCTCTCTTTGTTCTTTCTTGTCTGCCCTGCGATTGGTGGTGACGAACTATGACAGACAGGCGGCATATTTATTGGGGAGGAGAGGGTCGACTAGATGAGTGCGCCTCGTTAATCGTGTAGTTACCCGTACAGGAACGAACCCCTCAATGACATTTGGGACCCACGGACTACTTCGGCCCGCACGTAACCAAGCGAAACCAAAACTTTGTGTGCACGTCCAAGGCCGTGGCCGAAACTTTGATTCGCTAATGGGACCCTCCTGTCAGCGTGGCTCATTTCCTTGAAAGACAAGGCATGGCGAGTTCGACAATTAATGCACAACCCAGTTCACTTAAAGCGGCCGGGAGTGTGTTTGGAATCTAGATGACACGTGGCGCCTCTCTACCGGCTCACGCAGAAACTGCCTCGAATTCGGTTGCATTCGAGGATCTCTGTCGCCTACCGGCTCCCCCAGGACCCCACCTGTCAGTGAGACAAACCGCCCCTCGACGTGAGTTAAGGCGTCGTGCAGGCGGTCGGTGCGCTAATGCCGCTCGCCAGTTCCCAATGCGACGGGACGCCGGCCTGCAGGACACCAGCGAGTTAAACCGGTGACACGACGTGATGCTTCCGGTGCTGGCGTTACGCCTTCCCACGCGAGGCATTTACGGCGTCGCAGCCCTTCGGCCAAGGATAAAAGGCGTTGATGACCCACAAGTATAGGGGGTGTATCTTAGTACTTTGGATAAATAAGAGTGTCGAACCCGACGAGGAGAAGAAGGTGTTGACAAGCAGTTTCGATGAAGGAATAACTGTAAATGCCGGAAAATAGATTTATAGGGATTTTTGATATTGCAGATAAATAAAGTGGAGTAAATAAAATGCAATAGTAATAATTGCAGCAAGTGGCCCAATCCTTTCTTCAGCAAAGGTGAAGCCGATGAGTTTACGTATGATTAACAAACGTTCTCGAGGGCACACGGGAGGTTTCTGTCAAGTGCTTTTGTTCCTTGCAGTTGAACAATTTTGGTATTTTGATAAGTGTTGTGTGGGTGAATCTATGCTAATGTACCGTCACATCCAAGACTAATACATACTTGTTATTATACCCCTTGCAAGCACCCGCAAGTACAAGAAAGTAATTAAAAAATAAATCTAACCACAGCTTTAAACTCCGGGATTCTACGCTCCCTCGTGTAATGGTTTCCTAAAGGGGGTTTAGATTTCTGTCACTCCGGCAACCTCACAATTAGTAGGCAAATACACGATGCATTCCGCTAGGCCCATAAATGGTGAAGTATCATGTAGTCGACGTTCACTTGACACCACTAGAAGAATAACACCACAACTTAAATATCAAACATTAAATATTACTCAACATTACTTCACAACTAACAACTTTACTTCTCCCATGTCCTGAAGAACAAAACGAACGACTCACAACACATCATATGGATCATGATCAGAGGTGATATAATGGATGATAGCAATCTGGTCATAAAGTGAAAACACCGATAAATCTCACAACCATGAACTACTAACAAGTAATCCACATCGGGAGAGAGATCTAATGGTAAAGAACGATAGAGGCCCCTAATTGTTACAGCGGGATGAAGGTAGATGATGAGGGTGATGGTGCTGGTGGTGATGATGATGACGGTCTTGATGATGCCCGGAGTGATGACGGTGACGATGGCGGTGATTTCCCCTCTCCGGAGAGGAATTTCCCCGACAGATTTCTCCCTGCCAAAGAGCTTTTCTCTCTCGGGTGTTTTCCGCCCCGAGGCGGCGGCGGAATAATTCTTCGACGATGGAATGACGCTTAGGGTTTCCTGGGGGAAAGACACGCCAAAAATATCCCCCAGAGGTGGGCTAGGGTGGCCACACCTATATGTTGTGTGGCCAAGGGAGGGCGCCACCCCATGGTGGGCCCCCTCTGGCTCTCCTTCTGGCTGTGTTCTTCCTCTGAACTTTTAGGACACCCCCGGTGTCCCACTTCTTCTTCAGATATTCTGAAATATGGTATCCCGACGGTGCCTTTTCCATCAGATTCCTGGTCCCAGTGTTTATTCTCCAAAAATTATAAAACATGCAAAATAAGATAAAATAACATAAGATATGCATCATAACATGAAATATATCGATCAATAACAGAAAATTATGATATAACATAGTGATGAAAAATTGACGTATCAACTCCCCCCAAGCTTAGACCTCGCTTGTCCCCAAGCAAAACTGAACTCAGAAAACATGACCACAGGTTTATGGAGCGAAGAGTCGATAAATAAAATAAGGACAAGAAACATGACCACAACTTCTTATCATATAACCTAACTTGAAACGAGTAATGGGAGTCACAAACAAAGATGCGAAAGAGAGAATCAAAATTGGTAATGACAAACTTCATTCTTGGTCAGAGAACATTTAATGATATCCTGCTTATCTTAGGTGAAGTATTTATAGTAAGGCTCATCTTGTACAGCTTAACATGTTTAATTATAGCAATTATTTTACAATGATTCATAGCTTTTCAAAGTAATATTCATTCATATAATAAACCATGTGCCAAACAAAGAAGGATAGAAAACATGATTGAATAAATCAACATATAGATGGTGAGATCACAACAACTCAAATGCTTGTTGGAGATAGAGAGAAATTGGTTTACTGACTCAACATGAAAGTAAAAGAAAGGCCCTTCGCAGAGAGAAACATGGATCACCCATGTGCTAGACCTTTTATTTTATTAAACAGAGGTTTTGAAAACATTTTTAAGAGAGGTGTATGCTTATGTCAAGGAATGGTAAATAGACAATACAGTACGCCACAAGTCAACTAGACTTCATAAGAGCGGCTCCCATATGAGGGACGCAACTGGTGTAGAAGGTCATCCCCCATTCTCTTTTGTTTACACAATTATGCTTTGACTGATAAATCATGGGAAAATAGTGAAGAGAATTTGTGTATTAGTCTTAGGGCTGGGCACCCCACTGCCAGCTCTTCTAGCATTTGGATAAGCAAATTAAGCCACTAGTCCAGGTGTTTGAACTCCAATCAAAAAGTGAGATAAATATTCTCTATTTACGTCCTCATGAGCTAAAACAGGGGCACAAAACAGGAATAATTTTGAAGGTTTTAAAGGTAGCACATGAGCAATTTACTTGGAGTGTCTGTTAAATACCACATGTAGGTAGGTATGGTGTACACAATGGCAAGGTTTTGGGGCTCAAGGTTTTGGATGCTGATGCATGTAAAATGCATACATGAACTTTGCATGTTATTACTTGTTTTTCCTACATATTAGCAACTTATATTCATGTTTTATAATGATTTGGGGGATTTTCTGAACAATCCCCCTTCTTTTGGTTCTAACCCTGTTTTTCCAGAAAACGTACTTTTTAGTGTTTCAGACTTTCCGGGAGCTTCGGGACTCCAAAAAGGGCAAGGCCAAAGAGAACAGTTCAGAACTTTTGAGACGAAGAACATGGGACAAAGTAGAGGGCCAAAAGGCCAACCAGGTGGAAAAGAGGACCCTCCACGCGGCCAGATTCCTTGGCCGCGTGTGGGGCCCCCTTTTTGCCCCGGTGGCTCCGATGCCGACGATCTTTCTTCTCCCGAGTGTCTCGTGACATAAAAAAGACTATATAAGGGTCCCCTGGCCTTTTCGAGGAGGAGGCGGCGCCGAGAGACGAAACCATGACACAGAGAGACAGAAGGCTGCCGCCGGAGAAGATCAGAGGGGGAAACGCCGCCGGGATCACCCCCGGAGGACTCCACCCCCCTCCGGCGTGTCCGTCATCAACATCTACAGCAAGATCAGCTCCATCTCTCCACTGTAATCTCTTGGCAAACACGATGTATGATGCAATACTATATTCCCTTGATGTATTGTGTCTCCCCGTCTATGTTTGAGTAGTGAATTGTTCTTGGCAATGGTAAAATAGTTCGTTGATTGGTTGCATACAAGTTTGTTATCTTCTATGATTGTCTTTATGTAGAATATGTGAGTGCACGCATATGTTGGGGAATGCATGTAAGGTGATCACCGGTAGCATAATGGAGTGGTGGTGACTTGGGAGTGACAGTAACCTGAGACCGAGCCACAAAGTTAAGTTATTGGGGGATATATATAGGGGACCTTAGAACGTAAGGCTATGGTGGGACTTTATGTCTTAATCAATCTTGTGCAGTCATTTGCTTGGCCACATGATCCATCATAAGGGGTTGTAGATCATTACTTGACTATACCTATTCATGGCTCCTTCCTAGAAGAAACAACTAAGACTAAAACATGTGCTTCACTAATTGTGACAACCACAAGAACGAAACACCTATTGCTAGAACACTTGCTCCCTTGAGATACTTGAGATATTTGCTGCTTGCTACTTGTGAAACTTGCTTTAGAAACTTGATTTAGGATTACTTGCATTTTAAACTTGCTTCACTAGTTACTAGACAAACCACACTCCACGTCACTTGCTTTTAATTAGTTAGTTCCTTTTAGTCAAACTTATTGCTTTGCATAAACAGCCATATAAGAGGGTTATAGGGCTTTAGAGAATAGATAGCTTACCTTCATATCCTCGTGGGTTCGACACTCAAATACTTAACGAAAGGTACTACAATTGATCTCCTGCACTTGGGAGTCATCAAGCACTTTTCTGGCGCCGTTGCCGGGGAGCGTTGTGCTAAGCTTTTATTCTTGTTTGCATTGCATACTAACATATAAACCTAAAACACAAAAAAAATTATAAAATGGAAAACAACCAAACAATTTTAAAACTGTATAATATATACCTTGAATTAGGACATGAAGTGTTTGAGGAGAAATTGAAAAATTATTTGCACAACAATCATATTTGTGGTAGTACTAATTCTTTGAACACCTTTATTGCTAAGGAAAACCTTGAGCTTGGGGAAGTTTGTCTTGATGAATATGATATTTTTAGTCCCCCTACTATTGAGGATAAAAATGATATACTTGCTGATTCTATGGAAAGTTTTAAGCTTGGGGAAGTTGGTTTTGATGAGCATGATATTTCTAGTTCCCCAAGCTTGGAGGAGAAAATTCACTTTGATGATACTATGCCTCCTATATATGATGATTGCAATGAAAATTATGAATGTTTAACTCCCACTATCACTAATGAGGATTTTACTTATGTGGAGAGTAGTGATTCTTTTATGCATGTGGCTCATGATAAGAATGTTTTATGTGATATTCATATTGTTGAATCTATTCATGATGCTACTGAAAATTATTATGAGAGAGGGAAACATGGTTACACATATTTCAACAATATTAAGTTCCCCCTCTTTATGCTGAAAGTATTGAAGTTGCACTTGATCTACCTTTCTATGCTTGCTATTATGTACTTCTTTTATTTGTTTCATTACAAAATGCCAATGCATAGGAAAGGGGTTAGACTTAAAAATAAATTGTTTAATATTTTTTGGTGTGTTCCTTATGCTTTAATTTCCTATTCGGTTTGAGCACACATTTATGTCTTTTCAACATGTAAAATACCTTTACCTACTGTTATCTATCATTTAGTTTAAGATTTTCATTTTATAATTTTTTTGGGAAAGTAAATGAGAAGGATGAGTAATGGAGAAGTTGGGGTCAACCTTGAACGTGTGTTGTTCATGCCAATGAAACCATTGCAAAGTCTCTATCATTAAAACTTTTTCCAAAGCTAAAAACAATAAAAATATTAGTTCACTACTGTAAAATCACATTTCTGTCTTATTTCTCATCATAAATGGCAAGAATAATCTTATATGAGAGATAGGATTAAACAATAGTAATTAGCTGTCCAGAAAACAGATTCCTGAACTTCACTGCGAAAAATGTTTAAAATCACAGAAGTGGAATTTTGACCTGGTAATTTACGACAGCAATATTTAGTTATCACTACATATTTCATTAGTTTTAAGTTTTCTGATTTGAGCAACTTAAGTGCCTCTAAAAATTCACTCTTTACGGGCTGTTCAGTTTTTGGCAGATTATGTCTTTATTTTGCATTGCTCTCATTACTTGTGTTTTGTGTGGTTCTTTTGATCAAGGAGCAATGCACAACTGTAGTAACAGTAGTTAATATTTAGAATCAACTCATGATGTGTCTTTTCTGTACCTATGTGGATTTTATTTATGGAGGCACTAACCCCTCTAATCAAGTTTTATGTTGAGATTTGTGTAAGAAGAATTTTTAAGAATTTTTCAGGAGGAAGAGTTGAGTGAGATGAACAAAGATCAAGAGGGACAACCAATAAAGATTGGGGATGTACCCCTGGGCTCACCCTATATTTATGAAATAAGTACAAGAATCCAAGCTTGGGGATGCCGAGCCACCTCACTCCAACCATCATGATGTTAAGTAAGAAAAGCCTAGCTATACGGCTATCAATAAAGCGCTTTACGGGAGGCAACCTGGTTGTTCTTAGTTGGTTTTTCCTAGTGTACTCTTGCTGTAACAAGATACTTAGTCTTTAGTTTAGTTTCTGGAGTTTTCAATAAAGTGTCAAGTTTCACCCATTTGGATTTAAAAGTTGCTATCCTAGTGCTTGGAATTTCTGTTTCAGCACGATTCTGCTCACCGTACGATTTTTCATTTTTTATCTGTAAGTCGGATTGAGCTAATTTTTTAGTATGTTCTGCAACTTTTCATACTCTGTAAGAACAAAAATTGGATTAATTTTTTGATGAGTCTAGATTAGGGAAAACGTTAGTTTTGCTTCTATTGCTTTTCTGGACAGATTTTGCCTTCTTTTGTTGGATGCACTCTTTGGGCTTGGGACTTGAATTCCTTGATCTTTTCGAGCTAGAGAGTGAACATACAATATTATGAACCTTATTTTCTATCTTCTGGAGCATTTGTTTTGGAATTTTGCGCAGCATGCATACGTTTTGTTTGTCCTTGCTAATCTCACCCCACAGAAAAAGAATGGGAGAAACATGTTTTGTAAAGTTTTTTCACAGGGAATAGAGGAGCTGCGCCAAAAGAGATCCAAGAGTGGTGAAAACCACAAGCTTGGGGATGTGGTGAACACCCCCCTGGACCAACACTCTTTTGGTTAGCACACGTCTACTTTCTATTTTTCTAAGCAAAGCATTTATCGCAGAAACTTGAAGCGTCTAGTTTTTTTTTAGTTTATTTGTGAGACCACCACCACAATTATCTTTATGAGAATCAGCTACTAGAATAATGGGTTGAATTAAGTTGGATGCTGTTATATTTATTGGGAAAGGGATGCTTTAGTTGATTATAAAAGCTACTTATAGTTGCATGATTTATATGCTGTTTTAGGTCTAGAAATTTGCAATAGTGTTGTCATGAGCTATCTCTTATTCATGTTTTTGATGTTAATTGTTAGTTTATTTAGTTTGTCATGAAATGAGTAGTTCTATGGACACTAATGCATGCATAGTAGCTGGTCAACTATCTCCCTCTTGCTAGCCAAAAAAGTAAAAATTCCAACAAGTATAAACTTGTTTCCAACACCCTTTAGCCAAGTATTTCTAGTGGGTCCACCATATCTACCTATTAGCTTCAGAGCTATTCCGAGTATGTTCACCATTTTATAGTGTTATTTATGTTCTAAATTAAGATATTCACTTTATTAATTGTCATGAGCTGAATTTGGGATAGGACTCTCACGAACTTTTGAATGCACATTTACTTTTCATTGCACTTAATAAACATGACCCAATAACGGGAGCTAAAAGTTTTGCGTTTGACAAGTGTTTGGTTGGGAGCTAGCTATAACATGTATCACTGGAAAGCTTTCAACATTTCACAAAAATTTACATTTGGTTGATATCATGTACTTTTGTTTTTGGACTCCTGCCATGCCGAAATGAAATAGAGGAATAGTAAGTTTTGATGAGTAAGTATATTTATGACTAGAGAAACGCATTGGGCCGCTAACCCAAGCCATGCTTGATCATGGTAGAAATTTACTTACAGCTAGAGTGGACTCTACAAACACATCCTATAATAAAATAAGAAGCTATGCATATAGTGAATGAAATAAAAAAGGATGATGAGTCTACTCCGTTTGTTCATCTTGTCATTGTGACATGGGCTGGTTTCCATGTCATGGGGCAAAAGGTACCTCTTTGCGGTTCTCTATGATGTCATTAATACTTATTATGTTTGTACAAATCTTATTAGTAATCTTAAGTTGAGTAATCATGGAGTAGGTTTTCACACTCACGGGGCATGATGCATTCAACCAACACCTTGTCAATCACATTACTTCAACATTCACAATTTAAGATGCTAGTGATAAAGGGGCAATGAGAGTCTTAGATCAATGGATGCCACATTTCAATTAGTAATTTTAGTTGAATAATTTAGAGGCTAAATAAGAATTGATCATGTTTTACCTCTACTCAATTTTCTCCAAAGTTTCAACCATATTTTCTATTTTCCATTATGCTATTCTTTGACCAACATAGGATTTTATTTTTCATTTTGTGTATGCATTTGGTCCATAGTGCTTTTATTTCATTATACACTTTGTGAACTTTCATGAAGCATCTTTGCTTGCATATTTGATATTTCTTATAACATGAATTGTATGTTGCTACTCATCTACATTATGAATCATTTGATTATATGTAGCATGAATAATCTTTTTTGATATTCCATGATTGTTTTAAAATGCAAAGTCCATGTTAGTTTTATCACCTTCATACTCGAGGACGAGTATGGGTTAAGCTTGGGGATGTTGATGCATGTAAAAAGCATAGATGAACTTTGCATGTTATTACTTGTTTTTCCTACATATTAGAAACTTATATTCATGTTTTATAATGATTTGGGGGATTTTCTGAACAATCCCCCTTCTTTTGGTTCTAACCCTGTTTTTCCAGAAAACGTACTTTTTAGTGTTTCAGACTTTCCGGGAGCTTCGAGACTCCAAAAAGGGCAAGGCCAAAGAGCACGGTTCAGAATTTTCGAGATGAAGACCATGGGCCAAAGTAGAGGGCCAAAAGGCCAACCAGTTGGAAAAGAGGACCCTCCACACGGCCAGATTCCTTGGCCGCGTGTGGGGCGCCCTTTTTGCCCCCGTGGCTCCGATGCCGTCGATCTTTCTTCTCCCGAGTGTCTCGTGACCTAAAAACGACTATATAAAGGGTCCCCTGGCCTTTTTGAGGACGAGGCGGCGCCGAGAGACGAAACCACAAAACAGAGAGACAGAAGGCTGCCGCCGGAGAAGATCGGAGGGGGGAAACGCCGCCGGGATCACCCCCGGAGGGCTCCACCCCCCTCCGGCGTGTTCATCATCAACATCTACAGCAAGATCAGCTCCATCTCTCCACTGCAATCTCTTGGAAAACACGATGTATGATGCAATACTATATTCCCTTGATGTATTGTGTCTCCCCGTCTATGTTTGAGTAGTGAATTGTTCTTGGCAATGGTGAAATAGTTCATTGATTGGTTGCATACAGGTTTGTTATCTTCTATGATTGTCTTTATGTACAATATATGAGTGCACGCATATGTTGGGGAATGCATGTAAGGTGATCACCGGTAGTATAATGGAGTGGTGGTGACTTGGGAGTGACAGTATCCTGAGACCGAGCCACAAAGTTAAGTTATTGGGGGATATATATAGGGGACCTTAGAACGTAAGGCTATGGTGGGACTTTATGTCTTAATCAATCTTGTGCAGTCATTTACTTGGCCACATGATCCATCATAAGGGGTTGTAGATCATTTACTTGACTATACCTATTCATGGCTCCTTCCTAGAAGAAACAACTAAGACTAAAACATGTGCTTCACTAATTGTGACAACCACACGAACGAAACACCTATTGCTAGAACACTTGCTCCCTTGAGATACTTGAGATATTTGCTGCTTGCTACTTGTGAAACTTGCTTAGAAACTTGCTTTAGAAACTTGCTTTAGGATTACTTGCATTTTAAACTTGCTTCACTAGTTACTAGACAAACCACACTCCACGTCACTTTCTTTTAATTAGTTAGTTCCTTTTAGTCAAACTTATTGCTTTGCATAAACAGCCATATAAGAGGGTTATAGGGCTTTAGAGAATAGATAGCTTACCTTCATCTCCTCGTGGGTTTGACACTCAAATACTTATCGAAAGGTACTACAATTGATCTCCTGCACTTGGGAGTCATCAGATGCACGAGAAGCATTCCCTCTCAGTATAGGGTTTTTGGCTAGAAAGGTTGGGTACGAAGCATAAGAGTTGAGGGAAAACAAACAAATATACATATGATGAAACCAATCATGCAATCTTCATTGAAAGCCCAAGCGATCTTAACTTCTGAATACTAAGTTTACCAGCTAATAGGAAAATTCCTCTTTCTTATACTAGCATCTCAAATTATTATTTCTGCTGACCCAAGCTAAGTTTGCCAAAACCAACTAGATTAACTTGATGATATCTAGAGTGATACGAAATACTAATAACAAGCTCAACCATATGACATAAATTGAAACTAGAATAATGTGTGAAGAAAATAAATGATGAAACTTCTCGTTAATATTTCAAACCGGCAACTCACACCAACGGATACAACGATAACCAACTAAGGGGAGACACTTCCATACTGCAAACCATCCTATATGATAACTTCTCTACTCATGATATGACTCTACTGAAAAAGTAAAAAGATGAAAGATAGTGATGTGATACCGCGACACTCCCCCCAAGCTTGGAACAAGCCAAGGGTATGCCAAATCCAATGATGAATTAATTCTTCGGTGGTGGTGGTGAGTCCTTCTCGATGAGGTTATCGATTGATTTCTTGAGATCTTCAATCGCGAACATAAGCATACGCATCACCTCCGTACTGCGATCAATATAGTTTGTATTCCTGTCGGACTGTGATTCCCAGCCACCAAGATTTCCCCCCACTCTTCCTTCGGTTGAGAGCTTCCTTCATCTACACGGTTAGAACGATTGGTTTCCCACATAGAGGGAAAATCCCTCTGGGACACATTTTTGCACTGATAATCATGAATTAATGAGTGGAGGTGGTTCTTAACGCCCGCGGCAGGCGTTCTCGATGCTAAGGAATGACGTGGAACCTTCCCTCCGATGCTCATCTGCGCGCCTCGCTTAAGCTTCAAGGGGTTAGCCGCCACTCTGATGCTTGCGACGGTGGCGCGTGGAAGCACTCGTGAGTTCTCTTCTACATCTCCTTCAGCTCCACTCTCGATCGCCTCCTGCTCCCGATCTTGGACATCATCTTCCTTCGGTCCCTTTCCCTTGTTGTCGTTGGCAGAGACCATGATGCTTCTAAAACCGAAAACAGATCCTGGCAGAAACAGCTCGAAACAGAAACACGACGAGAAAACGATATACGGACCTCGGGGGCTCTGGGGGATTATATAGCAAAAAGTTTCATAACGAAAGGAAATTCCAGGTCAAAAACGAGTCGGAGAGGGGCTCCGGGGCGCCCACACCTTGGGCTGGCGCGACCAGGGGTAGGCGCGCACCACCCTATGGCATGGAGCCTCCGGGCTCCGTCTCCGCCTCGTTTCCGTCTCTAATTTTTCATATTTTCCAAAAACAGTAAAAATAAAAGTTGGAAGATGTTTCGCGAACATTTTGTTACCAAAACTTATACCTATTCGAAAACTGACTCTGTAGTCTCTGAACTATGCTTCTTAATAAACTCCTCCGGGATCATGGCTTGAATACAATCAACATTTTCATTATAAGGATCTCCGGAGATATAGTGCTTGAGTCCTTGGCCATTCACCACTTGTGAAGTGTTGTCTTCAAGGGAAACAATTTAAATTTCCCCCGAATGATATACCTCTTCAATAAAAAAAAGGTCCTTCCCATCTCGAGAGTAATTTTCCTGAAAAAAATCTGAGACGAGACCTATACAATAACACTTTGTCACCAACATGAAATTCTCGTTTAATAATTCTCTTATCATGCCATATTTTAACTTTCTATTTAAAGAGCTTAGCATTTTTATATGCTTCACTCCTCCATTCATCTAAAGAACTTAAGGTAAGCAACATTTTCTCATAAGCTAGATTAAAATCTCTATTCAGGTCTTTCACTGCCCAATAAGCCTTGTGTTCTAATTCTAAAGGAAAGTGATAATCTTTTCCATAAACCGTTTTATAAGGAGACATGCCCATGAGATTTTTATAAGCAGTTCTATAAGCCCACAAAGCATCATTTAATTTCTTAGCTCAATTTTTCCTAGATTTGTTAAGAGTCTTTTGCAAGATAGATTTGATTTCTCTATTTGATAATTCTACTTGCCCACTAGTTTGAGGATGATAGGGTGAAGCAATTCTATGGTTAACATCATATTTAGCAAGGGTTTTTCTAAAACCACCATGAATAAAATTAGAACCCCCATCAGTCATAGGATATCTGGGCACACCAAATCTAGGGAAAATAATGTCTTTAAGCATTTTTAATGAGGTTTCACCATCAACACTTTTATTAGGTATATCTTCTACCCATTTAGTAACATGATCAACAGCGACAAGAATATGAGTATAGCCTTGTGAATGAGGGAAAGGACCCATAAAGTCAAAACCCCAACAATCAAACGGTTCAATAACAAGAGAATAATTCATAGGCATTTCATTACGTCTAGATATATTTCCAACCCTTTGACAATGATCACAAGATAAAACAAATTTTCTAGCATCTTTAAAGAGAGTAGGCCAATAAAAACCTGATTGTAGAACCTTATGTGCGGTTCTATCTCCTGCGTGATGTCCTCCATAAGCACTACTATGGCATTTTCTCAATATCTCTCGTTGTTCAATTTCAGGAACACATCTTCTCATAATACCATCAACACCTTCTTTATATAAGTGTGGGTCATCCCAAAAATAATGCCTCAAATCATAGAAGAATTTTCTTCTTTGCTGAGCTGTAAAGGTAGGAGGCAAATACTTGGAAACAATAAAGTTAGCATAATTAGCATACCAAGGACTCTCTTGAGAGCTCACTTTTATTGCAGCTAACTGTTCATCAGGAAAACTATCATTAACAGGAAGAGGGTCATCGGGGATATTTTCTAGTCTAGAAAAATTATCAGCAACATGATTTTTAGCACCCTTCCTATCCACAATATGTAAATCAAATTCGTGTAAAAGAAGCACCCATCTAAAAAGCCTAGGCTTAGCATCTTTCTTTTCCATAAGGTACTTAATAGCAGCGTGATCAGTATGAATAGTAACTTTAGAATCAACAATATACTGCCTAATTTATCACAAGCAAAAAACTATAGCTAGGAATTCTTTTTCAGTGGTAGTATAATTCTTTTGAGCAGCATCAAGAGTTTTACTGGCATAATGAATGACGTTTGACTTCTTATCTATCCACTGTCCTAGAACAACACCTACATCATAATCACTAGCGTCACGAATAATTTCAAACGGTAAATTCCAATCAGGTGGTTGAACAATAGGGGCAAATATTAAAGCCTTCTTTAAAATTTCAAAAGCTTCTCTACAATCTTCATAAAAAACAAAAGGTACATCATTTTTAAGAAGATTAGTAAGGGGTTTTGATATTTTAGAGAAATCTTTAATAAACCTTCTGTAGAAACCCGCATGACCAAGAATACTACGAATACCTTTGACATCCCTGGGGCATGGCATTTTCTCAATGGCTTCAACTTTAGCTCTATCAACTTCAATACCTCTTTTCAGAAATTTTATGTCCAAGAACAATTCCTTCATTAACCATAAAATGGCATTTCTCCCAGTTAAGAACAAGATTAGTCTCCTCACATCTTTGCAAAAATTTATCAAGATTCCGCAAACAATTATCAAAAGAAGTTCCATAGACGAAGAAACCATCCATGAATACTTCCACAATTTCTTCACAAAAACCATGAAAGATAGCAAACATGCATTTTTGAAAAGTACCAGGAGCATTACATAAACCAAAAGGCATACGTCTATAATCATAGGTTCCATAGGGACAAGGGAAAGTTGTTTTCTCTTGATCAAGCTTTTTAACAGCAATTTGAGAAAACCCAGAATAACCATCAAGAAAGAAGAAATGAGTTTTCTTAGACAACATTTCTAACATTTGATCAATCAAAGGTAAAGGATAATGCTCTTTCTTAGTGACTTTGTTAACCTTCCTAAAATAAATGCACATCCTATAGCCAACTACTACTCTTTGAGGAATAAGTTCATTATTTCATTTGGCACAACAGTCATCCCTCCTTTCTTAGGGACACAATGCACAGGACTAACCCATCTACTATCAGTAATAGGATAAATAATACCAGCATCAAGGAGTTTCAATACCTCATTTCTTACCACATCCTTCATTTTAGGATTTAAACGGCGTTGATGTTCAACAACTGGCTTTGCATCAGGTTCAATATTAATAGCATGCTGACATATAGGAGGTGAAATCCCCTTCAGATCATCAAGAGTATAACCAATAGCTCCTCTATGTTTCTTCAATATCCCCAATAATCTCTCCTCTTCTTTATCACAAAGTTGAGAACTAATAATAACATGATATAATTTCTTATCATCAATATGAGCATATTTAAGATTATCAGGCAAATACTTCAAATCAAAAAACACGATCTTCCTTGGGTGGTAATGTGGTACCCAAGTCTTCCACAGGTAAATTATGTTTCATCATTGCTGGCTGATGTAGGAAAATCTCATCAATTTCATTCCTTTCTTCCATAAAGACATCACTTTCGTTGTCTTCCATGTATTGCTGCAAAGGATTGTTAGGAGCAAGAGCAATAGCATCCAATTGTCCAACTTTATAATTCTCATTAGGTAATTCAGCTTCATAAGGTGTTTTAGAAAATTTGGAGAAATTAAATTCATAAGACTCTCCATCAAACTTTGTAAGGATTTTCTCCTTTTTACAATCTATAACAGCACCACAAGTGTTTAAAAAAGGTCTACCAAATATAATAGGACAAGTATCACTAGAAGAAGTGCCTAGTACTAGAAAATCAGCATGATATTTAGTTTTACCACATAAGACCTCCACACCTCTAACAATACCAATTGGAGAAATAGTTTCCCTATTAGCAAGTTGAATAATCACATCGATGTCTTCAAGTTCACAAGAACCAATTTCATGCATGATTTCTTTATAAAGCTCATAAGGAATAACACTAGAACTAGCACCAATATCACATAAACCATAATAGCAATGATCACCTATCCTAACAGATAGCACATGAACACTAGGTTTTCTAATTTACTAGGATGAGAGACAATATTAGAAGCATCTTCACAAAATATATCTCTAGCAGGAACACAATTAATAGTATCTTTATAAGGTGCATGGTACTTATCCCATTCCTTTTAAGAAATATCAATGTAATAAGCAAAAGCCTTATATAAGTTTGCAGCAACTTGAGAATCAAGACCATAAACAACAATACTAATGATGGTGTGGACATGTATCTAGCTTATATCCAATCGTAGGAAAATGATCAACATGATCCAGCGGATGCTACAGAAGTTGAAGGCGACATGGTCGTCAGCGCAGTGGATGATGAAGTAGATGGCCTTGTTGCAACCATCCAGAATCTGGAACTGCGTGCTCATGTGTCCGAGGGTAGTCACGAAGATTCTAACATTGGTGGCGCTTCCACGGACACAAGGATCGATGTAGGTGTTGATGATGATAGCGACGACGACTCGGCCGACCCTACTAGAGATGATGATCCGTCCAAGTTCCCACACTTTGATGTGGTGAAGAGCCCTCCAGATCACCACTACATTGACTACATGGACCAGGTAGGGTACAAGTTACTCGTTTTTTCTCCCTTTTCAAATGTCTTTTCTTCTCCAAAAATACTACTTAGCTGCTAGCTAGATATATAGGGGCAGTACATCAATGTGTCTGATCAGGCACCTACCAATTTCAGTCATGACGTCCTTAATTGGAGTAGTAGACATTCCATATTACAAAATATATTCAAATATGGCATGCCACGACAGCGACAAATCCTTCTTTTGTCAAATTTCTAAATACAGGGCCGCAGCGGCGGAAAGAGGTGGGTCAAGAACGTTTTTTTGCAAGGTAATACGATCTTATTCATAAGATAAAAATCCGGTTACAAGACACGTAAACACCGACATTACAGTACTGAAAGGATAGAAAAATCCTGTGCAAAAAACCATCGCCTGTCTCTCTCCTTCGGCACCACCGAAGCAACCACCAAGAGAGAGTAGATAGATCACCTCTTCACTTGAGCTCGACGCGGCTCCATTGCTGATCTGCAGCTTTACGGACCTCCAAAGTAGTTTGCCAAAAGCAAAACTATTGTCGTTGAACGAATCAGACCGGGGCAACGTGTCCCCGGACACGCCATCGAACTCCAGACCTGGCATACCCGCACGACTACAACGTCGGAGAAGGATATCAGAACTGTCAGCCTCCAACCACAAATCCAGCACAAGATGCACCATCTTCCAGCTATCAACTGCGCAGGCAACCGTCTGCGCGTACTCCCGGACGACCAATCCTCCCTGCTCCACCATGACGTCGGAGACAACGTCGCAGCAACGGGGACAGAGCAGAAGGAGAGACACACCTGATGGGATCGCCGCCACCGCCTCGCCGACACCATCCATGAACTCTAAATTCACCGATCTGAAGGATCGGCAAACACACGATGCCATCAACTCCGAGACGTCGCCATGAGGGACGACGCCGGTGCGGGAGTAGAGTTGGGGCAGATTTATTCGTCGCGACGCCGCTCCCACCACCCCAACGACGCACCACAATCTACAAAACCAAAACCTAACTACAGACCGGAGGAACGGGGTCTTCCCTCCCTCCTGCCGCCGGAGCAGCAGCCGGAGGGAGAGGGGACCAGCGCGCCGGCCGGTGAACATCGGTGGTAGGCGGTCGTGCCCCTAGTCGCCGCTCCTGGCGGCTAGGTCACGGAAAAAAAAATGGGGGGGGGGGTGTCAAGAACGTGCAGGAGTGGAAAATACTAGAGACCAGCTTACCAGGTACGTACGGTACGATCGATAGCACCAGCCCCACGCTGACATTTGAAACGTGCATAACCATATACGCCCCGTATATATTGTACCGATGAATGAAATTGACATATCGAGCATGTTATGCAGAAACCATCTACGTGCGTGCGTTCGAGGACCGCATGGACCTGCTAGGGGTGGCGATGGTCGGGGCGAGAGGCACGCCGTACCACGATGGGCTCTTCTTCTTCGACCTGCAGTTGCCGCGGTCCTACCCCGACGTGCCACCGCAAGTGTTCTACCACTCTTTCGGGCTACGCCTTAATCCTAACCTTTACGAGTCTGGTTCCGTGTGCCTCAGCCTGCTCGGCACCTTCGGCGGCGAGGGTACCGAGGTGTGGTCGCCCACAACGTCGAGCATCCTCCAGGTCGTCGTCTCCCTCCAAGCTCTCGTCCTCAACGACCAGCCTTACTACAACGAGGCCGGCTACGAGGAAATGATCGACACGGCGGAGGGCCGCCGCAATGCGCTGCCTTATAGTGGTAACACATTCTTGCTCACTCTTCGCACCGTGATCCACCTCCTGCGCCGACCACCAAAAGGATTTGAGGAATTCGTTCGGGACCATTTCCGCAAACGTGGAAGATACGTGCTCGAGACGTGCCAAGCGTACCTACGGGGAGGCGCGCCTCCCGATCATGGGAGGATGGAGCTGTCATGCTCGATCGGCTTTAGAATCACGCTCGCCAAAGTCATGCCAATGATCGTGGCAGCGTTCACAGACATTGGCACCGAAGGGTGCGAGCACTACACTGTCAGTGTTCACCGCCACCCGACAGATGTTCTTGTATGACACGACTACTTAAGTTGGTGGCATCGAGAAACAATCTTGATGTTTTTTTTTGAGCAAACGAACCCCTCGTCGATTTCATTTAAAGAAACCACCGGTATTTTACAAGACCCTCGTAACAAGAAGAAAGCGAAAAATCTAGAAAGAAAAAACATGAAAGGAAACTAATACTGATCTCTTACATCACAAGTTAAAGTTCAGAATACGGCTGTGAAGACAAAACTACAGAAGCAATACTCCAAAGGACAAAAAGAGAAAGAGGATGACTCAACATCAACTTGTCAAGACCCCCCTCACCACTTGTGATCCTTGGTTTATTGATTGCCCACCCATGCGTCCTTGAGTAGATCTCCTTGAGCACCTCCAGGATTGATTTTGCTCCAGCCTCAAGCCTTCCTCGATCTTGGTTTTTCTACAGTAACGTCCAGCTGTTGATTAGGGAAACAAGTTTGTATATAACTTCTGCAGGTTCAGTTAGGATTTTCTTATTGAAACACACATCGTTACGAGTTTTCCATATGGTACAACAGATCAACTGAGCACAATTTTCGTTGGTTTATAGGAAAGAGATTTAGCCATGTAGTAGTTAAGTCAGCAACACCATCGGGTGGTCTAGAAAACCCCAGTGCGCAAACTACAACCTGCCAGATCAGTCTAGCAAGCGAGCAATGGAAGAGAAGGTGATCAACAGTCTCATCTGCCGTGTAGAAAAAACACTCTTTATTCCCGGTCCATCCTCTTTTACTAAGATTGTCCTTGGTCAAAATCCTGTTTTTGACAGCGAGCCAAACAAACACCTTGACTTTTGAAGGGATTTTTATTTTCCATAGGAATTTCGGAGGAAAAAACCCGTTAGATCTCAACAAACAATACAGTTCACTAACTTTGAACTGACCAGAGCTGCCAATTTTCCATTTGAAGCCATCCTCCTCATCAGTTAAATTCACAACACCAACCTTCAGCTTCATGTCTTCGAATTTTGACAGCAACTCCCCCCACAGAGTCCTTCTGAATCTCAAAACAAATGTGAAAGAGCCTGGGATACTGTGTTTGTAGAGGTGAATCATTCACCCAACAGTCATGCCAGAAGAGTGTCTTCTCTCCATTGTTGGCGACTCTTTAAGAAAATTGTTGAAAAGTTGAATTTTCCCTCATCAGACCTTGACAGAAGTGTGAACATCCAGGACCAGTAGTGGTCTGGGCCAACACTTTGCTTGAGAGATATTTATTAGTTAATAGCTCTTGCCAGGGACCTTTGGAGGTTTCTGATTTCCATAGCCATTTGCACAGCAGACTGGTATTCATCGTTTCTAAGTCCAAAACCCCAATCCCACCACAGTCTTTGGGACTACATACAGTAGCCCAATCAACTAGGTGATATTTCTTGGTATTCTCGGTCTCCTGCCAGATCATCCTTTTCCTTAAAATGTCCCACTTCTTTATTTTCCTTTTAGGAGCTTCCAAGAAGGAAAACATATATAAAGGAAGGCTAGATAAGCAAGCATTAACTCGGGTAACTCTATCTCCATAGGAGAGGAGTTTTCCTTTCCGGCCAGCTAATTTACCTGCAAATTTTTCATCAATGGGTGCCCATTGAGACATTGCTAGTCTGTTTTCATCAATGGGAATTCCAAGGTATTTCATAGGGAGCTTAGCTGTTAAACAAGTGAAAATCTCACTGTATTGGTTTTCCTTTTGAATTGCTTCTCCAAGGCAGTACACTTCACTCTTGTGAAAATTTATTTTCAAGCCAGACAGCTGTTCAACATGCAGAGAATGAATTTGATATTCCTAGCATTCTCCAAATTATTTTCCATCAAATTTATTGTGTCATCAGCATATTGCAGAATTGAGATCCTCCGTACACTAGGTGAGGTATCAATCCTGCAATTATACAATGATCCTTTTCTTTGTTAATCATCATGGTCATCCCATCTCCAACAACGTCAAACAGGAGAGGGGCAAGGGGATCTCCCTACCTGACTCCAGCATGTGTAGGAAAATAGGGGCCTATACAATCACTAACCTTAATAGCTACTCTACCCCCTCTCACAGTTTTCATAACCCAGTCAGAGAATTGGTCTCCAAACCCTTTGTCTCTTATCATCTGGAGCAGAAAGTTCCATTTGACCTTGTCATAGGCCTTCTCAAAGTCTATTTTGAGAAGAACCCCAGGCAATTTCTTGTGGTGCATTTCATGTATAGTTTCATGAAGGAGCGCAATGCCCTCCATGATAAATCTATCTTTGATGAATGTTGTTTGATTCTTAGCAATCACTTTATGAATGAATTTACCCAGTCTGTTGGCCAGAGTTTTTGTTAGTATTTTATAACTAACATTAAGTAGGCATATGGGTCTAAACTTCTGTATAACCAGAGCATCAGGTGCTTTTGGTATCATAGTTATTATCCCATGATTGAGCCTCTTAATGGGGAGCCTACCTTGATGGAAGGCATCAAACATATCCTTAAGGTCGAACTTGATGGTGTCCAAAAACTCTTGATAGAATTAAGCTAGCAGGCCATCAGGACTAGCAGCTTTGAATTTCTTAAGGCTGAAGGCCACTTCTTTGATCTCCTCAAGCTCAAAAGGGGCTTTGAGAAGATCCACATCCTCTTCAACAAGCTTGTCACAATCTAAGTATTCAAGTCTCAAATTATTCCTAGAGGAGTGACCAAAGATGTTCTTGTAATAATCAGTAACATGCTTTATTAAGTTGTCATCACCCAGGATCTCTTCTCCATTGTTGTGCAACACAGAACTATGATTCTTCTTCCTCCTCCCACTAGCTTTAAAATGAAAGTACTTAGTGTTACCATCTCCCTCAAGCAAATCCTTTTCCTTAGCTCTTTGTCTCCACTTAATTTCTTCATCTCTGAGAATTTTTTTAAGTTTCCCAAGCAGGGACAGTTGCAATTCTTTTTCTGTGGGGATTAGAGGGGAGATTTCTGCATTCTTGTCCAGCATGTCTAGCTGGGTTATCAGACAATGTTTCTCCCTTCTATACACCCCTTCAACATTGAAGTGCCACCCCTTGACATCTCTCCTAAATCTCCTGCATTTCTCCTTACATTTGTCTATGTCATGCAAATTAAAAGTCCTTTTGGACCAGTTGTTCTCTACAATTTCCTTGAAGCCCCCTCTCTCTCCAGGAGAGCTCATATCTAAAAATATTATTGTGCTGTGGGGCAGTCCCACAAGAGAGAAGGAGAGGAACATGGTCAGAGATTTCTCTATTCATCCCTGTCACAGTGGCAAGAGGATAAGCTGAGGCCCACTCAGGAGAAACTAGAATCCTGTCTATTCTCTCAAAGGTAGGTTCAGGTAAATTATTTGACCAAGTAAAGAGTCTACCTAGGAGTTTAAGTTATTTTAATCCATTTATTTCTATGATGGAATTGAACATATGACTCCATTTAGATAGAATATTAGGTTTATTTTTTTCACTAACTTTCCTGATGATATTAAAATCACCTCCTACTATGGTGGCACCAGAGCATTTGTTAAGAATGTTTGCAAGCTCAACAAGAAATTGTTCCTTACCTTCAGGTTGAGCAGGACCATACACTGAGATTACGTTGATATGCATTTTAGAATTTTTGTCCAAAATGTTCATCTTTATGTAATGATCACTAGTTTCGGAGCCCAGGACTTCATAAAGATCTAAATCCACCCCTAAAAGAATCCCACCGGATCTTCCTATGGGGAGAACAGAGCACCAGAAAAAATTCCTATTTCCAGTAAGCTTTTCCAACCAAGAAGGAGTGTATATACTTTTTATGGTCTCACTCAGACCAATAAAGTGTACAACTTCCTCTCTGATAAGCTCACTAATAAATCTCTGCTTATCAGGGGAATCAATACCCCTTATATTAGAGAAGCAACCAATCATTTTAAGGAGGTATTGGGGCCTCCCCCTTTTTCTTAGCTAGCTCAACCCTAAAAACATGGGAGCACAACTTAACGATTTTGTGTGGGACATGTTTTATTAGTTGAGTCCTCCTAGGACTAGAATTTAATTCACCTCCCAACTCATCTTCCTGCTCAGCAACCAACTCATCAACTTCCTCAGAAACTTGGGAAAAAGGATTACTACCGTAGGATTCAGTCATGTTCTTGTTAAGTTTACTCTCTAAGAGGCAGTTTTGTGTGGCTAAATCAAGAGATTGCACAATTTTAACTACATCAAGAATACCAGCATTTTTAGCATTGTCCCTAATACTGAAGGGAATATGCCCGATAGGTAATAATAAAATGGTTATTATCTTATTCCTTGTTTATGATGAATGTTTATTTCTCATGCTTGAATTCTATTAACCGGAAACGTTGATACATGTGTGCTTAATAAACAAACAATGGTTCCTAGTAAAGCCTCTCTTTTAAATAGCTCGTTGATTAATAGATGATCAAGGTTTCCTGGTCATGAACATTGGATGTTGTTAATAAAGGGGTCATATCATTAGAAGAATGATGTGATGAACATAGACCCTCACTAAGTATAACAATACGATCCAGTCATTTAGTTTACATTGTTATATCAAACATACGAAGTAACTTATTCCTTAGACCATGAGATCATGTCAATCACTGATATCGGAAGGGTGCTTTGATGTCATCAAACGTCACACCGTAACAGGGTGACTATAAAAGTGACGTTAGGTATTCGGAAAGTATTAGTTGAGGATCATGGATCAAGAGTAGGATTTGTCTATCCAAAATGATGGAGAGATATACTCTGGGCCCTCTCGGTGATATCACATCGATGCCGCTTGCAAGCACGTGATATGATCACAAGGATGTTATATCATGGGAACGAGAAAATAGTACTTGTCAGGTAACGAGATTGAACAAGGTATGGTTGATACCAATGATCGAATCTCGGACAAGTAATATATCGCGAGACAAAGGGAACAGTTCACGACGTTGATGGTTCACACGATCACGAGAGTCATTGTTGAATATATAGGAGTCATCACGGATCTCCAGATCCCGTTGTTGATTATTGATCGGAGAGGAGTCTCGATCATGTATATCTTATTCGTGAATCGTAGGGTGACACACTTAAGGTTCGATGACGCGTTTGAGAGGATACGGAATATCAAAGAATATTTTGGGCAACACCGAAATTGTTTCGGGGAAAATTGAAATAGTTCAAGGGGTTTTTCATCGAATGGTTGTTAATAGAATTAACAAATTATTCGTGGTGCTATATGCAAAAGTTTGTTAATAGAATTAACAATTTCTGAAATAAAGAAATAAAAGTGTTTTGTTTATTTATTAAAGAAAAACTCTTGGATTTTCTAAATGGAGTTTTAAGGGAAAATGAGTGGGTGTGAGTGGAGTGTCCACTCACATGATGAGGGAAGAGGTGGGGGCACACCCATGGGATGGCCGCACCCCCCTTGGGCTGCCTCCCCCCTCTCCTATAAATAGAGGGCATGAGCTCCCTCTCTCACACACACTTACCCACCTCAATTCCTCTCCACCTGCTGCTCCATTCCATGGTCTCCGGCTTGGCGAAGCCCTGACCGTGGGATTCTTCACACCACCATGCCTGTCGGATATATACCAAATAGGGGTATATCAGATGGTAGTCAAAGTGCCGGATTACCAGGGTGGCCCAAGTGGTAGTGGGTTATGGTCCATTGGGCGGCCCAGTAACTTGACGCACAGAAGCCGGATTCTAGAAGGACCCGGATCACGGCCCACGTGATCTGGCTTGGAGGAGAAGACGGATTCCTTACTTTCCAAGTTATAGTTACCGTAGTCTTCTAGGTTTCCTATTCTGTAAGCCCTAATCCGGCTATTATATAAAGCCGGACGGGAGATAAGTTTGATAACTAATAACAGAGAAGAGGATATAGGCTAACTCGCCGGGAAGCTGATCCTCTGTGAATAGCTAGATCTAAACCTCACATTGTAATTCTATATCCAGGCTTTAGTCCTGATTAGTGAGAAGTGCAGGAGTAGGCACGTCGTACTGTCGCGACGTACCGAACCTGGGTAAATCCTGTGTTCACTGTCCACCACGCGATCACGTTACCCCACGTCTCTACCGTAGTCTCATGGCACCCCCGTCTATGAAAACTACTACGATGTCTCGACAGTTGGCGCCCACCGTGGGGCAAACGGCGTCAGGCGTGAAGTTCCGATCTGGGATACTCGGCGGAATCGGAAGATCAAACACTGTCGGAAGCCTGGAGTTCGACGACAACGTCGGACGCTTCCTCGACAACGGATCCTACATACCGGCGCAAAACCACCTGGTAAGTGCCTGCGCGTTACCAATCGGATCTGCTAACATCTTTATCGGACTAACTGCAGAAGCAATGTTGTTTTGCGGTGGAAGAAAATATTTCCCACCCGTCCTATACCCAGTCGAAGATGATTATGATACCGGATTCTGCTCAGATCGCCGACAAAAAAGTGATACATACTTTATCGGCATGGTGCAATCCGAAGTCGCCGAAAACACGGATGACGAAAATCCTGTGCAAGAGGCAGACAAAAACACACCCGTCACAGAAACAGAAGATCCAACACCCGTCATACAGGCGGAAGATCCGACATCTGTCAACATGACGATGAACTCGGAAGCTGACTCTGTACTAGCCACCATTGAGGCAAGATTAGAATCAGAAACCGGATCAGATGATTTCGATTCCGAAGACGAAGACGCGGACGCCTTCGAAAGGAAAGTTAAATCTTTTTAAGAGGGATTCCATGAAGTACTAATGGCGAAACCGGCTGATACCACGGACGCCGGCAGTCAGGAAAGCCCTAAAACTCCTCCGCCAGAAGAAGAGAGAGAAGACGGAGAAACTTCTCCGATATTTCCTAATGTAAAGGAATTGACAGAAGATGAGCCTGTCAAAAAACCTCCCTCTTCTAAGAAGAAGAACCGTGCCGCTAAGAAACTTCAATACAAAATCCGGAAGAAAAAATCAGCTGATCTAGCTGATGAAAACCTGGAAGTAGGGGATGCTAGCGGAACAAAGCCTGCAGAGAAGAAAATCAAAGAAATCCTTGCTCTGCCAATGACGGAACAGGAAGAACAACAGCTGTTGCAAACGCCAGTGGGATTAAACGAACCACCTGAGATGCTGGAAGCCAGGAGACGAGCTTTCCAACGGCAACAACAACATCTACTCAAAACTCGCGAACACCTCCAAAAAAACCCAGGATGGCATTAAGCTCATGAAGGAAGAAATCGAGGAGTACGAGAGAAAGAATAGATCTGGCATTAAACCTACAAGGTTACCCGGAATCGTAAGACCGGAAGTACTGCCGCCAAAAGAAAGGTTTCACAACCCATCTTGGCAAAAGCAGGTAAACGACAAAGATGCCAGAGGCGAACCAATATACAAAACCGTAGCAGAAAACGCGGAAGCAGCGTTTGCCATCCTCAACAATGACTTGTACTCTAATGGTGAAAAGCTCCAGGGGGTGTATGCTTTCCTAGGAAAAGCATTGCAACAACAACAGCGGGCCCAAGAGCGATCAGGAAGACTGCAGGATAACTCCGCCCTATGCAAAACAGCTACTTGCGCCGCTGGAGCACCTGGACCAGAGGAACCTGTAGATTCAGACAATTCAAAGGATAAAAAAGAGGATCCAAGAAAAGACAAGAAAAACCCCGACAATAGGGATGAAGCGTCCCGAACCGGATCCCATCCCCCGAAAGGTGGACTCAAACCCCATGATCGGGAAGAAAAATACCGGAATGACAGCAAAACAATGCCACCTCCGAGAAACCCAGCTGAGAAAGCCGGAAGATACGATATACCTCACAGACGTGAGAGATCCCGGACACCTCCTAAGGATAAAGAAAGGCACAGGAGCAGGACTCCGCCTAATCCAAAAGGGCGTGATCATGGAAGAGATAGATACAATCCCGGAAAAGCGCGTCCGCGCAACAATGGAAAAGAAAGGAGTAGATCCCCTTCTGTCCATTCAGCTGGAAGATATTCCGCACACATTGATAGAGCGGAAAAGTATGATCTATACTTTGGTCCTAAGTGTTTCACTGACAGGATCCGAAGGATAACCCTGCATTCTGGCTTCGCCAAAGTTCGTCCAACGTACCAGAAATACACCGGTAGCACAAACCCGGACACCTGGCTCTCAGACTATTATACAACCGTCTAGATCAACAATGGGACATACCTGGAAGCTGTCAAGTTTCTTCCCCTAATGTTACTGGACGGAGCCAGAGATTGGATCAATGGATTACCATCAAGAACTATCGACAGCTGGGACGATATGGCTAGAGTATTTACTCAGCATTTCTGGGGAACGTACAAACACCCGAACAGCATCAACCAGCTGAATCGTTGCACCCAATTCGAGGATGAACCATACGTGGATTTCATCTCCAGATGGACGGCAATGAAGAATAGTTGTTCTGGAGTAATTGACGTACAAGCAATGCATGCTTTCGTCAATGGCCTAAAACCCGGACTTGTACCGTTCATGGTTGGTTCCAAACAACACAAAGATCTCGGATCTATGCTTACAACCGCCAACGAACACGCTGCAGCCGAAGACGACATCAGAGCAAGAGGGGGCAATATCGAATCACTGATACTTGCCAAGAAAACTCCTCGTTCTGACAAAAAAGGAACTCCAGAAACAACGACAAAACCCAAAGAGATCAACATAGCCTTTGGAAGTGAAAAAGGGAATAAGTGGAAAGGACGCAGTCCAGATCCAATCAACTACACTCCAGAGGAGTGGGAGAGGATTAAGTCGGAACCCTGTGTCCACCATTCACAATTTGGGAAACCCACCCATACAAACGCGCAATGCCGGCTGAATAAGCACATGAAAGGCAGTGCAGGATCCGGAAATAAGGGGAAGGGTTCCAAAAGGAAACCCGCCAAACAAAAGCCAGAAGCTGAAAAAGAAGACAGTGAATCGGACACTGATGAAAAAATCCAGGAACAACAGCGAAAGGGCGAACCTAAATTTCCGAGAGTTGATGGAGAAGCAATGCTAACATTCCTAGCAACTCCGTCAGCAAAGGTGGCCAAAAGAACACTTCGAGAAATAAACGCGGTTGTTCCGGCAACCCCGAAATTCTTGAAGTACTCGAACACACCAATTACCTGGGATCAGTCTGATCATCCAGGGAATATCCCTGAACCCGGCACACAAGCTCTTGTCGTAAGCCCTATTATCCAGAACACTAGGCTAAGAAGAGTGCTGATGGATGGAGGATCCAGCATTAACATAATGTAACTGGATACACTGAAGCATCTGAAGATTTCCGAGTCCCAGCTCAATTACAGCAACATACGCTTCCATGGCATTGTTCCTGGCAGACAAGCACGATCCCTAGGAGAAATTTCCCTAGATGTCACCTTCGGAGATAAAGATCACTTCCGGCAGGAAAAAGTATCCTTCGAAGTAGTGCCGTTCGAAAGCGTGTATCACGCAATACTCGGACGTCCAGCTTTCGCCAAATTCATGGCAAGATCCTGTTATATCTATAACAAGCTGAAGATGCCAGGACCAAAAGGAGGAGTAATCACCATAGCTGGTGACTTCAAGCTGGCAAACGAGTTGGAGAAAGAAAACGCCCTTTGCGCTCAGAGAGTCATAGCAAAGGAAGAACTGAAGAAATTGGCCAAGGAGGTATCCCCGACAGAAATGCCGGCAGGAAAAGAAACCCGGAAGCCAGCAGACAGCTTCAAGGCGTCCGAGAATACAAGACAGGTAATCCTAGATCCCAAAGATCCGACAAAATTCGTCGTTGTAGGGACTGGGATGACCGACAAATAGGAAGGCGAGCTCATCAAGTTCCTCCGTGAGAACTGGGATATTTTTGCCTGGTGTCCAGCTGACATGCCAGGCGTACCCAGGGAACTTGCTGAGCACCAACTCAAGGTGATTCTAGGATCAAAACCCGTCAAACAAGGTCTCCGTCGATTTGACGGAAGAAGACGGAAGGCTATCGGCAAGGAAATCATCCGGCTTTTAGCAGCAGATTTCATCCAGGAAGTAATCCACACTGAATGGTCTGCAAATCCGGTATTAGTACCGAAGAAAGACACTACTGCTCTTAGAATGTGTATAGATTACACAGGCTTGAACAAATTATGTCCGAAAGATAGGTTCGCGTTATCGCGAATCGATCAAATAATAGATGCCACTGCAGGCTCTGAGCTTTTGTGCTTTTTGGATGCATACTCCGGGTACCACCAAATACGCATGAAAAAGGAAGATCAAATTAAGACTTCTTTCATAACCCCATACGGGACGTACTATTACGTAACCATGCCATTTGGCCTGAAGAATGCAGGTGCAACTTACCAGCATTGCATGCAACGTTGTTTGCATAGTCAGATTGGCAAAAACGTCCATGTTTACGTGGACGATATTGCTGTCGTAACCAAGGAAAAAGATACACTCCTTGAGGATCTGCGAGAAACTTTCGAAAACTTGCGCACCTACAAGATGAAGTTAAATCCATCTAAGTGCGTATTCGTGGTTCCCTCAGGAAAACTTCTGGGTTTCATTGTTTCTCACAGAGGAATAGAGGTTAACCCGGAAAAGATCAAAGCCATCTTGAACATCTCGAAACCTACGTGTGTAAAAGATGTCCAAAGATTGACGGGTTCCTCCGCTGCCGTCAGCAGATTTATTAGTCGGCTGGGGGATAAAGCCTTACCACTCTACAAGTTGCTGAAGAAATCCGACAAGTTCAAGTGGACAGCGAAGGCCTGGGAATATCTAGCAGTTATGTCCCTTCTATACTTAGTTCAATTTCTATGTAAACATCTTTGAGATCATGAAATAAAGTTGTCGGAATTTTGATATCCATGTTTTTACAAGTTCATTATAGTACAAAGCATGATTCCGCCTCATCTATTTCCCAATGATCTTACAAAATACTCAATGTTAACCCGAATTGTGCCTACGTACTCGGCGTTAAAAAACTAAATGATTTTTCAGCCTGCTAATGGCTAAAGGAAACTTGAATTGCCTGCGTGCCCAAGTTTCATTTAAAAAATTCCTTACTTCTCTAAGCATTATCTGATTGCGTATGTGTTGGGTTACTGGAGCTAGTTAGTAAAAATGCCCTTAGCATGATCCATGTTTCCGAGTTTAAACTGATTGGTTACACCCAGTTACTCGGCATGACGCTTCATATTGCTATTTGAGCCATTTCAAACACTAAGGACAGTCAAAACATATATGCCAGAGAACTTAGAAGATAAAGGAATAGTAAAATCCGAAAACCTTGCAAAGAATTTCATAATTAAAGACTGCAAAAGGCGGAGTTCTCATTCATGCAAATAAAAGCATTACAATTTGAATTACATTGTAAAAGTACAGTGATGCTCCTATTTGTCTACTTTCACCATCCAGGTTCAAGGCATCCCTTCAAGCATCCGACTCTTCCTCGCTGCTATCGTCTTCGGGGGCTGCAGGGATCTCTTCTTCTGGATAGGTGATGGAGATATTCACCATGGAGGCAATCTTGGTGGCATGGCCTTTGATTTAATCAAAGATTGTATTCCGCTGAGCTTCCGTGTATCCTTGAGGGATACCGGACGCCACGCGCCAAGACTTTGCACCAGGGTAGTGCATACGCATAAGGCCGAGTGCCATGCGTGCACCACCCCATGCAACGGAGCGTAGGGTGGATTCCCTGGACTCCGCCACCTCCATGATGGCACCCGGAAGTTTCTCAACTTCCGAGAACTCCCCAGTCCTTGCGGGAAGGAACTTATTGACCAGCTGCATACCAGCAGCTCTGATCGAAGTCCATGTCTTCCCAAAGGCTCGGATTCCGTCAATCCGAGTGCTATCTGGGTTATCTCCTATTTTTTCCGACAAAACAACCAAAAGGGTTAAGTGAAAAAGCAGAGAAAGAAAGAAAGACACGCAAAAATGGTGAAAGACGAAAAAACTTACCGATAAGCTTGTCGATTTCGGAGCCTTCCTCCAGGCGAAGGTTCAGAGCATTTTCCAAGTCCTGAATGGTGGACTTATCTTTCTCCGCCTGTTCGGAAGCCTTGGAATTGGCAATTCCAAGGGCCAGCTTGCTGGCCTCCAGGTATTTCTGAGCCTTCACAAGTTGCTTGTGAAGGTCCAGATTCTCCTCACGGAGACTGGCAGCATTGCCGGCATCTTCAGCTATTTGCTTGGCCTTAGCCAAAGCAGATGGAAGGCAAGGAAAATTCCGAGTTTAGAAAACTTCCAGAATAAGTACTTAGACAAAAAGTTGAATCAAAAACTTCAGAGGAAAAATGTTTACCTGTTGCTTCCGACAACGCCAGCTGAGACGATGCCAGCTCTGCCTCTCTCTCCTCAAGAATAGAAAGAAGGTTTCTAACTTCTTTATTCTTGATGGAGAGTTTGTTGAAAACTTCTAAGTTTATGGCATCAGCAGAATGCTGCAACACGGAAATGAAAGCCAAATGCTTAAGTATGAACAAGCATAGTAAGAAGCATTAAGAAGAAGCCATGCTTTCAACTTAATGCTTGGGGGATGGAAGTATTACCTGGCTCATTTCTTGCAAATTTGCCAAAGTCTCGTTGAATTCTTTTGCATAGTCCGAGAAAAGAATCCCAACGTGATGATGTCCATCTTGTATGACCTGACGAGGTGAAAATACGAAATCATTGCGAACAATTAATCCGCCTTGTGGCCAAGGGCGAATCAGAGGGGCAGGGGCGAAGAATTTCTTAGCCTCTGGACGGATATATCCAAGGTCGTCGAATGGTTCTTCGGATATTGCTGTCCAAATTGGAGATGGGTTCGTTTCCAACAGATGACCGGAGATTTCCACCCGTCTGTGTTTCCGTTCTCCCCCTCACGCCCGTGGTTGCAGAAGAAGATTCTTCTTTGATAACAACTTTATGTTTCTTCAACTTCTTTGTCTTCAGAGGAGTTGGGGAAAGGCTGAAAGGAGAATATCCGAGAAATAAAAATCTTGAAGAACCAAAGGAAAACGATAACTAGGGAAGCTCCAGTAAAATACCTGGAGGTGGCGATGGGAATTCCGTCAACAGTTACCGTTTTCCCGAAAGTCACTTGCCTTTTGCGTTTCCGATTATTATAAGAGCTAGCATGTAATTCGCTAAGCTCGATGTCGGAAGCAAGATCAGCTCCTTGAAGTTCGTCGAACTAGGAAAGAATTAACGTTATGTTGAAAGTCGGAGAAAGAAGTTAATCTGAAGAAAACCCGGAAGCAAGGAAAAGTATAAATACCTTTGGGACCAGATTTTCCACGTGATAAATCGCCAGACTTTCTTCAATTTGATTGCCGGTGGCGACCAGTTGGTGAAGCCGCTTTATAAAATCATTCTTGGTATAAGCCTTATCTGTCCCCCTCATGCTATCTTCTGGCCCTTTGTATTCACAAAGAAGCCGGGAACGAAAGGAAAGAGGTTGAATGCGGCGTCCAAACCAACATAAAACGGTATCCTTCCCAGTTAAATAAGGCTGAGAGGAAGTAAGCTTGGCGATACGTCGTTTTATCTTCATCAGGTTTTCCGGCAATGTTTGTACTGCTACGACTGTCCAACTCTCTCGAGGGATGGCGGCGGAATTAACAAATGGAGGAACCCCGGTTTCCTTACCAGGGAATGGGATGTCCTGATGGTAAAAGAAAGAACCTAGCCAAGATTGGGCAGGTTCCGGCATTTTTATCGTTGGGTACCAATCTTCTCTGAACTTCCGAAGGGTGAAAGATATAGTTCCGCAGATAGGAGAAATACCTTCTGTGATGTTATGTTTTACCTCAAAGAAATATTGCCAAAAATCTAGACTAGGAGTTATCCCGAGATACCCTTCAAAAAGGGCTTGGAAACTAGCTAGATAGAGGATGGAGTTTGGAGTAAGATTATGTGGCTGGACGCCATAATAGTTAAGGACGTCTAAGAAAAAGGCGGAAGGAGGTAAACCCATACCTCTCGCGATGTGAGAGGTAAGGAGGACGCGTTCCCCGTCTTTTGGTTTGGGCTCGAATTCACCTTCCGAGTTCCGCCATTTGCCTTTAACTATTAATCCTTCCCTTGCCATTCGTGGAAGGAGGGGAAGAGGAATATTGCTCGGACTCCAGTTGCCGACAAATTCCGTTTCTTCGTTAGCTCCAGCAGCGGCGAGCTCGTCGCTGAGAAGCGTGATCTTCTCCTCCGCCGTCTCGGGAGCGAACGGCGGAGAAGGTACGGAGCTCGATCCCGTAACGTTCGCGGCGGCGGAAAGATCTCCTCCGCCCGCCACAGAAGCCGCGGTCTTTTCCGGCTCGCCGCCGGTGCGCGTCGGAGATCCTAGTTGTGGATCTAAGTCGCTGATGATTTCGTCGATGGTGTGCGTGGCGGAGCGAGTGGGGGAAGACGGCGAGGATGCCATTAGGTGGCGGCGCGTTTCGACTCCGGTGGTGCTCTGGGTGCGATATGCGCTCGGGAACGGTTCTTCGCTCGAGGGCTCATGCGCAGCAATGGCGTGGAGAGTGAGGGTGCGGAAGGATTTCAGCGAAGACGAAGACGGCTACTTATAGCCAGAAATCCGTCAAGATACGTGCCAACGGCTATTTTGACCGTTGGATGATCAATGCGTGTCACTCGCCGGAAATTCCGGGAAATGAAACGACAGGGTAATGATGGCTATCTCCTCGTTTCCCATGAGAATCTGTCAGAGATACGTTACTGGGTTTCCTGCGTGAAACCCAAACGACCCTTACGTCAGCATGATTAAAAGCGATGACGTAGGAAGTATCTTCTCCGCGAAGGATCATGAGAGAAAAGCCGGATTTTCAGGATTCCGAGTTTCACGTTACCATCTCTTTCAAAGAAGAATAAGAAGAATCAAGACTGCTGATTGAAATTTCTCGGACAAAGCACATTTGGCGAAAGACGGCGAATCAGAGTTTTTATCCTTCTTGGGGGCTACTGTCGGATATATACCAAATAGGGGTATATCAGATGGTAGTCAAAGTGCCGGATTACCAGGGTGGCCCAAGTGGTAGTGGGCTATGGTCCATTGGGCGGCCCAGTAACTTGACGCACAGAAGCCGGATTCTAGAAGGACCCGGATCACGGCCCACGTGATCTGGCTTGGAGGAGAAGACGGATTCCTTACTTTCCAAGTTATAGTTACCGTAGTCTTCTAGGTTTCCTATTCTGTAAGCCCTAATCCGGCTATTATATAAATCCGGACGGGAGATAAGTTTGATAACGAATAACAGAGAAGAGGATATAGGCTAACTCGCTGGGAAGTTGATCCTCTGCGAATAGCTAGATCTAAACCTCACATTGTAATTCTATATCCAGGCTTTAGTCCTGATTAGTGAGAAGTGCAGGAGTAGGCACGTCGTACTATCGCGACGTACCGAACCTGGGTAAATCCTGTGTTCACTGTCCACCACGCGATCACGTTACCCCACGTCTCTACCGTAGTCTCATGGCACCCCCGTCTATGAAAACTACTACGATGTCTCGACAATGCCGTCGTGCTGTTGGAGTTCCGAGGGATCCTCTACTTCCGTGCCCCGCTGGATCGAGGGAACGGAGGTCGTCATCAACCGTACGTTTGACCGATCACGGAGGCACCGCCGGATTGCGGTGCACATCTTCTCGCTCTCGGGATCGGTGTGAGTACGACTACGCCAACAACGAGATTTGATCTCGTGACACTTTGCGTATTCGAGGGTATGTGTTCTCTTTAAACCTCTCTTTGCCCGTTGCACTTCGTCTCCTAGATTAGATCTTGGACTTTCGGGTACTCTCGCGCAGGAAATTTTTTGTTTTCTATGCAACGACCCCTTCTATGGTATCAGAGACGGATCTATGCGTAGATGTTTTGTACAGGTAGAACACATATATGTATGTGGACGTTGATGATCATGTTATTGCCTCCTTGAGTATTTTATGATCTTAGTGGCATAGTTGGATGAAGCTGCCCTAGACTAAGTTTACGTGTACTATGTACGCGAGAATTGTCTCACTTGTGGCTGAGGGGTTGTCTGTTTCTCCAACTATAGTTAAGATCTAATCTACGAAGGGTTGTTAAAAATGTGTTTATCAATGTTGTGGTTGATGTTCGTAGGTATGGACGGTTCTATCCTCGAAAGCCCTAAGCCACGTAAAATATGCAAAAATAAATTAGAGGCGTCTAACTAGTTTTTCCTGGTCATGTGATGTGATATGGTTAATGTTACAAATTTGATTATGAGATGATCTATTTTGTATATTATTGATATACCGGAAGGTATCCATATGGTTTTCTTATTATTGATGGACAATCAAGATTGGAATACCATGGTACTTGGTACTACGCCGGTGGAATGATGGAGATCATACCATAATGCACATGATGGAGATCAAGTTCAAGGAGCACCATATCATATCACGTTATCCTTACATGTGATGTCTGTGATGTTAATTCTTTTATGCATCTTTTTTTGCTTAGATAGCGACAGTAGCATTATAAGATGATCCCTCTCACTTAATATCAAGATAATAATGTGTTCTTCCGTAAGTATGCACCGTTAAGAAAGTTCATCGTTTTGAGACACCACGTGATGATCGGGTGTGATAGACTCAACGTTCGCATACAACGAGTGTTTTCAAGCCTAGCATGTACAGACATGGCCTTGAAACACACGCAATACTACGGTTCTACTTGGCGAGACTAGCATGTACAGACATGGCCTCGGAACACGTAAACGAAAGGTAAAGCATGAGTCATATGGATGATATGATGAACATGTCGATGTTCTCCTTTGAAGCTACATCATCTCATGTGATGATCGGTTTTGGTGTAGTGAATTTGGTTCGTGTAATCACTAAAGACGACTAAGAGGGATGTTGTTTTTGAGTGGGAGTTGATGAATAATTTTTAATTAACTTGAACTTATTTATCATGAACAACCAATCAAAGTGAATTTGCACAAATTGTAGTACTCATTGGCATCCACATAACTACCTTACACTTAGATTGTTAATTGAGATATAACTGTTATGATCTGGTAAATACCATTTAAGATTGGTACCATATTAGTGAATTTAAAATTGAGTCCTAGTGTAGATTTTTAGTATTAACTACCTAGCTCCATATGTTTAATGATTTATTGATCTAGAGAGCAAATAATTCCTACTTATAATCCAAAGTCATGGTTGCTTCCGTATTATTTTATTTTCAACAGAATGTTTTGTTGATCAAGGTGATTTAGGAACTGAAAAGAATTATTTTCAGAAACAATCAAGTGAAAGATATATTGATATCTAGAAACTTATTTGTGGCAACATGAATGATTATAATTTAGTGTGACAATGCATGATTATATTATTTGAATATATGCAATGATTGAAGATGCTAGGCGTTTGAATATTCCAAGAAGTTGGATGCTAAAAATTATCCTCTAAATTCCTTTCTTCGAGCTATAGTAGCTTAATCATAAAATTGTTATGATGGGATGGATTAAATGTATGGGTAAAGTCGTTTACCTTACTTGGAGATTGCTAAGAGTGGAATCTAGAAGAATACTATTAATATGGTGATATTAGTAGAACAATCAAACTCAAAGTATGACTCAATGGGTGATAGTATATGACTAACACGCCAAAGAAAATGAGCTAGTACGACTAGCATTGCTTTGATGTTGAATGATTCTTCTGTAAAGGAAAGATAATATTGAAAATAGAATTACAAAAATATATATGGCAGAAAAAGTAGATAACTGGAAAAGTCCAGCTCAGGAGTATATGCTTGATATACAAGTTATAGATGTATTACTAGTTGACAAAGTATTTTTGCGTATTTTGATACCACATTGGTTGGTATGAGTCGTCATACAAAGCAACGCAATGCAAGAAATACAAGGGCCTAAAAGGAACTAGTAGTAGATGTGAAATCGATCATGACAAGAACGAAAATAAAGTGTTATTGTGTTCATCGTTGTATCGAACCAAACATTCGGTATTTATTTTAAGAACTTAATAAATTATTACTATGTTCCGGTCTTTTGTGAGAATAAATGAGATTGTTCAAACTATGACCATATTCCATAATTGATGGATATGTTAATATAAATCATGTTGGTAAAGTAAACATCTATAAGACTGAATGCTAAACGTTGCAAGACGTAAAAGAGTTTCACTTAAATTGTGACACCACCATTTTAGTTCATATCAGAAAGGAAAACATGAAGGAACTCCATATCAATAGACTTCTAGAGTCATTTTGTTTTGAATAAATTGACGCTTGTGAGACCTCTTCCAAAAGATGACTAAAATTCCGTTCATAGGCCAAAGTAGAATGGACGACTAATTTAGGGGAGATTATACATATTGATGTATATAGTCCATTATGTGTAGTCATGTATGGTGGATAAATTTTTCCTTCATAAAATTCCGTCGATGATTTGAGTAGATATGTGAGTATATCTATTTAAAGAGAACGAAGTTTGACATTTTGAATTGGTTCAAATGGTTGTTAATACGAAGTAAAAACCATTGTAACAAGATAATCAAGTATTTATGATTGGATCATAAAGGAGAAAGTTTGAGTTACAAGTTTAGCAGAACATCTGAGAAGTTGCAGAACTGGTCTACAACTTATACTTCTCGAATACTCCACATTAGTTTGGAGTATTCAAGAAACAAAATCAAACCTTGTTGGACATGGTAAGATTAATAAAATTGCCATTATAATTTTGTAGTTTATACATTAAGGACAACCGCTTTTACACTGAAAAGAGCACCATCATGATCTGTTGAAATTGACAACATATAAGATATGGTTTGGGTAGTGACCCGAATTGTCATTTTCTTAAGTTTTGGTATGCATAGCATGTGTAAAATGTTTACAACCAAAATGGGATAAATATATGTTTATAAGGTTATCCTAAAGAATACATTGGATATTTCTCCTATCACCAAACCAAAACACAAATGTTGTTTGTCAGAATGGGTTGATTTCTCGAGAAAGTAGTTCTTGCGAAACAAGTCAGTGGGAGGACAGTACAAACTTAATGAGATTACAGAATCTTTGTTATCATGTCAAGAGTAGCGCAACACTGGAAGTTGTTCCGGGGTTTCCTATTTTGACTAAGTAGAAGACACTAAAAATGTTGTAGATACTTCGAATGAGTTTGCGAACTGAACCACAAAAGTCCTAAAACTTTATACTCATACCAACTTATGGTTTAAGAGTAAAGTGTTGTTTTGACAACAAAAAGGACCTTATAAAGGAAGCAAATGATGGGCCCTGACTTCGTAAAATTGACTATGAGTCATTTTATCCGCCATAGTATCCTTGTACGAATATCAAGTATGTGACTTGGTAGTCCTTTCGATAGGCATGATGCCTAACGATAGCAAAAGGGTCTATATAGCGACAAAGACATGGATTTTTTACATCCTTTGAAAGTTGTACTTATCGAAAAGTTGTTTTCGACGAAGTTCAAATAGTTGACTACTACAAGATTTTGATCTTCCGTAGTGATGCTTAGTCTTTGCGGATAGTTCTAGCAAAGTTACATATTATGATATGGTAGTTGAATAACAAAACCAACTCTCCTCTCGAGGAAGTTTGATCAAGGATTTGTACTTGACACAGTCTGAGATTTTTGTAAAATTCAAAAGGTTGCTAGAAAGGTATGCACACTTCAATGGTTGAAGTGAGCATAACGAAGTTGAAATATTTACCTTAATGAAGTTATCAAAAGAGTTTGATTCCATCATGAACGTTAAAGATGCTTGTAGAATTACAAGAAATTAAGTGGGAGCATTATGACATATTTCCAATACTCTATGTAGATGACATATGGTTGATTGTAAAATATGTATTTTAAATTAACATGGTTAAGATTTTCATATTGATAAAAGGCTTAGAAGACATTGGGCATCGATGTCTATAAAATATGGATTGAAGCGCCTGATATGATTGAAGCCAAATTGCATAGATGAAATATTTAAGTAAGTCAATATCGAAATGACAAGAAGGAGTTCTTGTCACATTGAAAATAATTGAGCAAGATTCAACTGTTTTGAAACATGATGAGCATCATTGAAATTGAGATTTCTAAGTCATGTTTCCATGCTATGTACACAACCAGATGAGTCCTATGCTGTAAAATGTTATAGCAGGATAATTCATATGATGATTAGACAACAGTGGGAGAGATACTTGTGTCATTTTAGAAATGCTAAGGATATGTTTTCCTATGTAGTAATGACAAAATATTAGTTGTAATATGCTACAATAATAGTCTTGTCATTTATTCAAGTAATTTTACCTCAATTAAAATACGTGATGAAGGGTAGCAGAATAGGCTGGAAGAAAGTTCCATGCTGGATTTGAAAGAGTTTCAAAATTAAAATATTGTGACAGATACTACAACAAAGGCTAAAGTATATCGTTGTGTTGACAACTGATAATAAGCATACTTTGTGTCAAGGAGTTCTTTATTGAACTTGGTGAATTTCCAAGAAAGATAAAACTATGAAGCTACATTTTCACAATGTTAGTGACATTGTTTAAGCTGAGGAATTAAGGTTTCACCGATTGACCATATATATACAAAGCCAGCTATTTAGAGAATGAGTGATGCGTGTAGACGCAAAGAACAGACAAATACAATAGGACCTGAATAGTTAGAATCTTTTTGATGATGTTTACCACATGCGAAGCATGGTAATAACACTGGAACGCCATATGTGTTAAGTGCTTACAGACTAGATTATTGACTCTAGTGCAAGTGGGAGACTGAAGGGAATATGCCCGAGAGGCAATAATAAAAATATTATTATCTTATTTCTTGTTTATGATGAATATTTATTTCTCATGTTAGAATTGTATTAACCGGAAACGTTGATACATGTGTGCTTAATAAATAAACAATGGTTCCTAGTAAAGCCTCTCTTTTAACTAGCTCGTTGATTAATAGATGATCAAGGTTTTCTAATCATGAACATTGGATGTTGTTAATAACGGGGTCATATAATTAGAAGAATGATGTGATGAACATAGACCCTAACTAAGTATAACAATACGATCAAGTCATTTAGTTTACATTGTTATATCAAATATACGAAGTAACTTATTCCTTAGACCATGAGATCATGTCAATCACTGATACCGGAAGGATGCTTTGATATCATCAAACGTCACACCGTAACATGGTGACTATAAAAGTGACGTTAGGTATTCGGAAAGTATTAGTTTAGGATCATGGATCAAGAGTGGGATTTGTCCATCCAAAATGATGGAGAGATATACTTTGGGCCCTCTCGGTGATATCACATCGATACTGTAACATCCCAAGTATGAAAACCTACCATTTAGAATGTTTGTTTTCCTGTTTAATTAAAGTATTGCATCATGTCATCATGTTTATCTACTTGTTTGCATTGTTTACTAATTGTTTTGCATATGTTCTTAATTGTTTTCACATTTGAAATTCAACTTATTTCCAAACTTTATTTCATACTTGCTCTGTTACAACCTTTTAAATAAAAATCTCAAATAAAAACAACCAATTGTTGTCATATTTTTCCATAATGATCAACTAAGAAGATTGTGCTTTTTATTTCCACTAATTAATTCCAAATTGGTTTCAAATTCAAAGCAAATCATCAACAACACCTAATTGGAAAGTTATAAAAGTACCAAACAATTTATAATCACATGTGTTCTATGTTAATCAATAGGGGTCACCCTAAATAAAACATTGTTTTCAACATTAATTCATTGATTAACAAATTATTCAAATTTCCCATAAAAAACATTCAAACAACACCATTTTTTCAAATTATGAAATTACCCAAAACATTTTATATTCTTTGTTTCCAGTTAAATCATTTGGGTCACTCTATTAAAGTGTTGGTTTCAATAATCATTTTTTTAAATATTCAAAATCATCTAAATTGGTTTAATTAACAAACAGCAAATAGAATTTGAATTTTCAAAAACCAAGTTGGCATTTTTGGTAGATGTTGAGCTAACCATCCCACATGAATTTTCCCTAATTTTTTAAAAACTCAAAACCCTAACAATTGCTTCCATTTTTCTAATTGCTACAAAAAAAACAGAAAAGCAAAAAAAAATAAAAGAAGCAACAGCCACGCGCGCGCAGCACCTAACCGGCCCAACCCACCTAACCCTCTAACTAGCGCGCAGCCCAGCCCGTTTCACCCGCGCGTACCGGTTCGACGATTCTTTCCGCGTCGTCATCCTGTACGGCGGCCATCGGAGAGCGCCATGGCGGCACCCATCTCCTCCCGACGGCCAGGAGACCACCTAGCCCCCGATAAATACCCCTAGACCCCCTGGCAGGTGCCCTAACCCTAGCCTGTCCCTCTCCCCTCGTCTCCGCCGCCGATCGCCACCTCCCACCGTCGTTTTCCCCTCTCTGTTTTTCCCCACCGGCGACCACCGTCTGAATCTTTGCCCACCGCCGTCGCCGTGCAGCTCCACCCACCTATCTAAGTGCTGGAATCGCACCACCTAGCCACCCTCTGCCTGTTGGACACCGGAGGGAGCACAGAGAGCCACGGAGTCCGCGCCGCCGTCCTCTTCCCCGTCACAGCTGCCGCCGTCACGCCATCGTCACCGACCCTCTGCTACGTCGACGCACGGTGGTGAGCGCACCGTTTTCTCCTCCCTCTCCTCCTCTCCTGCTTGCGCACGTCCAGCACACGCCTCCAGCACCCGAGATCGCAGCAGCACGCAGCACCACCACGGCTCACCGCCGGCGACCGCATCTCTGACGAAGTTCAGTTGCTTGCGCGCGTAAAAAATTCAGTTAACACTTGGTTCGTAATGTTATCCTCCCCGCGCCCTGTTACCTGACAACAAACGAAAGCAGCGCAGCGGTAGCAGGCAGTGCGCGCAAGGGCCAGCTCGCGGGATCGAGCCCTGGCTCCCGCACGGGATTTTTTCCCCAACTTTTTCCACCTCCACGCTGACAGGGAGGGCCCCCTGTCAGCCACACAACAGCCACGTGAGCACGCGCAGGCCAAGGGCCCCCCCGGCAGTGACTGGGGTAGGTTCCAGTACGGTATAAAAAGTTTTAAACATTTTCTGTAATAAAAAACTAGTCCTTTATTTTAACAGATTGGCCCCTGGTTTTAAAAACCTTATAACTTTTATTTTATAGACTCAAATAATGAAAATAAAATATGCACACTAGTCTAAATTAAATTGTCTACCTTTTGGTATCATTTGTTTCCTGTTTTGAATTTTCAAAATGCAATTCAAATTTGAATTCAAATAATTCAAATGCAAATTTCTAAATTCCATAACTAATTCATTCTTAATCCAATAATTGCAAATAAAATATGTTTTCCCTGCTATTTTGAATAACCTTTTCAAATATAAATTTTGTTTCATGGTTTGAATAATTTAAATTGCCTAAATAATTTAATCCTTGTTTAATTCATTTAAATTTGTTAAAATCATAACTTGCTCAAAATAAAATATTTTTGAACATGCAAAATATGTTTTCAAACCATCAAAGCATAAACTTTTCAAATGTGAATTTGAATTTATGTTTTGACCAAATAAAATTCAAATAATATTCAAACTTGTTTTAAATTCATTTAAGACTTGTTTAATATTGATTAAGACATAATAAATTCATCCTAACTCCTATTTCAAAATTTGAAACATGTAATCCAACTAAAATTTGGTATTCTTTTCAAATATGAATTTTGTTATTTGTTTTGAAAATTTTAAGTTGATGAAAACAACAAATACTTGTGTGACATCTTTAAGTAACCCAAATTTTCCAAACTTAATAAATAATTTCCAACACTTGTTCAATTCCTTTAACACTTGCATCTGTTGTTGTTATTTTGTTGTTATCATCATGCATGCATCATGATAAGAAAGCTTTCACCTGTTAATCAATTATAGATCATTTGTTTCCACTTAATGCATGGACCTTTTCCATATGCAATCCAATTGCATAGGGGTCCATTTAAATTGTGTCACTTCATCAACTAGTTTATTTTGATGCAACCATTAACTTGACATGCATCATCCCATGGTTGTGCACTATGCCATGATATTGATTGTTTATATTTCTTCCTTGTTTGTTTGCTTCTTCTCGGATAGACGACGACGTTGAGACAGACGATCTTTATAGCACCCCTTCTGAGGATCTAGCTCAGTACCCGGCTGCTGAGTTTGCAGGCAAGTTATCACTCACATGAACCAATGTGTTCCTTTCAAACTTGGTTACCGATACTTTCCGTTGTCTATTTCTGCTAGCCTTAGTAGTAGTTGTTTCTGGTACGAACCTATCACATGAATCCCTTAACCCTGATATTGCCTCACCACCACTCCTACAACCCTATTGATTGAGCCAGTGTCTTACTAGCATGCTTAGGTTGTTTTGCTCGAGTCTGTTACCCGTTACTTTCTGTTACTATTCCATTATGTTCTGGGGGGCTCGATGTTAATCAATCAATCATGCTAATGTTATTGTTAAATAATAATTTGATGATAAGGCACCGGCAGGAGGCCCTGTGTGGTTTTGAGGCATGCTAGTGTCGACCCTAATAGGAAAAGGGTCTTGTCTACTGATCCATGATGAGCGCACTACCCGCATGTGGGAAGCGAGTATGGGCGCCCCCCTCAATTTGATTCGATTCGCATCTCGTCCAAATCATCTCATTTAGTTCGTGTTTTCCATTTGCCGCATGCATGTTTTTGCGAGCCCAGCGCAGGGTGGAACTTTTGTAGTCGGCATATAGGGGGACACGTTCTTAGAGTGCTATGAGGGTCCATTTTCTTCTGGGCTCGATTAGCCGTGCGCCCAAGGTGCTTTGGGCTTGATGCGAAGAAGAGTTGAGTTGTGTTGAGTGCCCCGCTTGGTGGGAGGCATCCCATCTGGCGGGTTATTCATACGTGTACGGCCAAATTGGTGCAACCCTGCAGGGATAATCTTCTCGAGAAGCCGTGTTTTCCGTGGTTATGGTTAACTTGGTGAAAGTACTGGCTAACAAGTACTCAGGACAACTTAAACCTAATGATTCACAACCTGACTAGTAATAGGATTATTGACACAATAACTTGATTCATCTTTAATCCAACTGTGTGAGTTATCCTTGGATTGCTTCTTTGGATAAGGGGCGAGATACAGGATGGGTTTGTTTGAAGTTATCTTTCAGTTGGTTACAATACTCGATCTTATCTCCTTTCTGTTAGCCAGAAGTGGTAGAATCTCTGTAGTTGGTTAGTGCAGCCAGTTGCAGCATCTTTTATATCCCCTTTCTTCCGTTGAACCCAAGGCATCTGTGCTTGGTGTTGGCGGGTTACACTTTGGTGAACTGTGAGTCTTGCTTGCCAGTACGTCTATGTGCTGACCCCTTTGGGGCTGTGGTTTCCGCAGACTACGCTTACGAGGATCCAGGTGACGGCTACTACGTGGAGTTTGACGAGGCTGCTGACGAGTAGTTAGCGGACCCGGGCAGGATCCGAGACATCGTGGATGGGCTCCGTTTTCTTTTCATTCCCGGCTTCTTAAGCCTATTTGGATTTGTCTGTACTCAGACCCTTTGAATGCTTCCGCTGAGATGTAATGATGTTATGTTGGGACATGTGTCCTCTGGATGATTGTATTTGCTATCTCTGCTCTAGTGAGAGCTATTTGCAATTTATTTCAACCTTTTGTGTCTTAGAGATATGTTGTGTTATCATCTTGTTCAAAGCCGTTGACGTACCATGTGTGTATGGTATGAAGTACGTCAATGGTAGTGTCCTGATTTCTACAGGATAGTTTACATCGACGGTGAACAGTAACGATTGGTTGTCACACATAAGTGTTGGCCTACTCGTAAGAGGACGCGGGTGCCGGTAAGCCCCGTAATCCAATCAAAATACTGTTCAGTTCGTACGGTGAGTATCCTCTAGAAGTCTGGGTGCGACAAATGGTATCAGAGCCTGTCTGCCTGTAGGATCCCTTTTTACTGGTCGCAGTTGAGTCTAGAAACTATTTTGTAGCTATAAGGAAAAAATGAAACGGGAGAGTAGGAAGTCTGCCATTTTTCTTCTTTCCCCACCCACCCACCCTTTTCTGGTAAGGAAGTGCAACGTTGTTTTCTGTTCTCACCTAAACTTTCAAGTTAGGATTTCACGTGTTTTGGGTTCTCCGTAGTACCTCAGGAGTTTTTGGTCTCGTGTTTCCCAATGTTGCTTCAATATCCTGTTCTTTTCAACATCCTTTTCGTCCGTTGAACCTTGTTGTTGCTTTCCACTTCAGTTCTCTACCGGCGTCTAATCAAACTTTCCCGATCATCTGCAGATGGATCTCAGGTTCTTCCCGCAGGTGGTTCAGATGACTCGTTGTGAGAGCACCGCCGGTTATCCGGAGATGCTGAGAGACATGGTCACTTATCTGGGGTTCCGTTGGGCACCAGAGTACCAGTTCTACGAGCAGCAGCGAGAGTTTGACCAGACCTACTACCAGGCTATCGTCTACATTCTGTCAGATGATGGCATGAGCGTTGTCCACCGCTACGAGGCAGTAGGTTCCACAGTGGATATGGCCGTGCAGCAGGCAGCTTACGTGAGTCTCACCGTCCTCCGTGCTGACTACTGGGGGTTTGACGATTCTATCTATCGCCACATCCCCCGTGGTTACATCACTTCAGCGGGAGCTCACTTCACTCTCTACGACAACCTGGATGTCTACGAGCATGATAACACCAGGCTGCACACCACCGCTCAGTTTGTGAGGCACAATGACGCTGTTGCCACCACACTTTCTCAGGAGTTGGCCTCAGTCAGGGAGCAGCTCTACCTTGCTTTGACTCATCTGGCTACGTACACCACAGACTTTGTTGGAGATGAGCGCTTTGCACGTTTCCATCAGACAGTTGGATGTAGTTTGCCAGATGCTGGAGGTTACGAGCCGATCAGAGGTCCACTCCTCAACCTCGGAGCTGGTTACACTTGGATTCCACGCTTTGGAGCACAGGGAGACGACGCCTTCTACTTCACCACACCGAGAGTTGCTCTCAGAGCAGTCCCGATCTACGTGGATCGTCGTTCTACCTACTTTCGTGGGATTCCTCCTCACCGTATCTCTCGTCGTACTACTCACCGCCGTCCTGCGTGATGAGCATGGGAGTACCGATGTATCCGTTCCTAGCTATGTTTAGTTATCCTTTGACTTACGAACCATGTATTGGTGTGTTGGATATTCTGATGTAATTGAACATGTGATGATGTACCTATTGTTTATCTATTCATGCGTCGGAATAATCTATCTTTCGGTTACCAAGTCTATCCTTTTTCTGTTGTTGTGCTAAAATGCATGTCTATTCAGGATGCCGCCAACAAGGAGCAACCCGCCTGAACCACCTCCGCTCACGGAGCTGTTGACTCAGATGACTCAGGTCGTGGCTCAGATGGCCCAGATCCAGGCTAACCAGCACAACAACCAGAATGCTCCGCGGGTCAGCATCAAGGAGTTCTTCAGTATGGGTCCGAGAGCTTTCGTGGCAACACGTGAGCCTCTGGATGCTGATGACTGGATCAGGGAGATGGCCAGGGCTCTGGACATTGCTCACGTTGCCGAGGAAGACAAAGTCAAGTATGCCACCTACCTACTGAAGGGTCAGGCAGCTACCTGGTGGGAGAACTACTAGACCATGAGAGCTGGATATCCTATCACCTGGGGTTGTTTCAAGGATGCCTTCCTGAAGCACCACATCCCAGATGGTCTCATGGAAAGGATGCGTGAGGAATTTTGCTCTCTCAAGCAGGGCAAGCTGGACGTCATTGGCTATCAGAACGAGTTCAATCGTCTCGCTCGATACGCTGGTGATGAGGTGTCCACTGAGGCCAAGAAGATGGCAAGGTTCCGCCGAGGTTTTAACCCGGAACTGAAGTACGCTCTCACCAACATTAAGTGCAAGGACTTCGAGGAGCTCGTGAACACCGCGCTCAATGAGGAGAATGGGCGCAAGGCGTTCGAAGAGTCCCGCAAGCACTCACGTGAGGGTGGTTCCTCCTCCAACATGACCACCCCTCCGCAGAAGCACCGCATCTGGGTGCCAAATGCTGCTGTCACTAGGGCTCCATATGCCCAAGCTTCGCCAGGCTTTGCTCCCCGCCCACCCAACCCAGCTCAGATGCAGAGTCAGAGGGTTCCAATGGGGCAGCCAAGGCCAGGTCCTCCTCGTGTCATCACTTGCTACAAATGCATGGAGACTGGACACTACGCTGATAAGTGCACTCAGAGGCAGCTACCTCCACCTCCTCGCCCCAACACCAACCAGGCAATGGTTCGTGCTCCCCCGGCTAAAGCCTTCAACTCCGACAACAGGCCTGTCGGGAGGACCGCGAGGGTGAATCATATCAAGGCCGACAAAGCTGAGGAAGCTCCTGACGTCGTTCTCGGTATATTACCCGTAAACTCTATTCCAGCTAAAGTGTTGTTTGATACCGGAGCATCGCATTCTTTTGTGTCAAAGATTTTTGCAAAAGCATACAACCTAGTTCTGGTTCCGCTAAGCAATCAAATGACTGTTCACTCTCCGGGACCGCAAATGTTGACTTCCAAGATAACTAAGGACAATCAGATCCTAATTGGAGGCCGCATATTCCTTGCTTCACTCATGTTGCTGGGAAATTCTGACATTGATGTCATTCTGGGCATGGATTGGTTGAAGACCCACGAAGCTAAAATTGACTGTGCTCGAAAGTCAATAGCTCTCTCTCACCCTTCGGGCCAGATAGTCTATTCTCCATATGGATCAAGTTCTGTTCAGCTGTTCAACCTCGATGCAAAACCTCTTCCTGCAATTGAAAATGTTCCGGTGGTTTGTGAATTCCCTGACGTCTTTCCAGAAGAGTTGCCAGGGATGCCTCCGGACAGAGCAGTTGAGTTCGTGATCGAGCTTGAACCAGGTACTGCTCCAATCTCTAAGCATCCATACAAGATAGCTCCTCCTGAACTGAAATTGTTGAAGGAGCAAATCGATATGTACATGGAGAAAGGTTACATTCAGCCTAGTTCCTCCGCTTGGGGTTGCCCAACTCTGTTTGTTGCCAAGAAGGATCAAACAAAAAGACTCGTGGTTGACTATCGTCCTCTCAACGAGAAAACTATCAAAAACAAGTATCCAATTCCTCGTATCGATGATCTTTTTGATCAGCTTGCTGGAGCCTCAATATTCTCAAAGTTGGACTTGAGGATGGGTTACCATCAGATAAAGATCAGAAAGGAAGATATTCCTAAGACAGCTTTCACCACTAGGTACGGTCTATATGAATACACCGTCATGTCCTTTGGTCTCACCAATGCACCGGCAACGTTCTCAAGACTCATGAATTCTGTCTTCCATGAATACCTCGACAAGTTCGTTGTGGTATATCTTGATGACATTCTAGTCTACTCAAAATCCGAGGAAGAGCATGGAGAACACCTTCGTCTCACTCTCATGAAACTTCGCGAGCATCGTCTGTATGCCAAGTTTTCCAAATGTGAGTTCTGGATTCCAGAAGTTGCTTACCTTGGTCATACTGCCAAAGGCATAGCCATTGACCCAGAAAAGGTTAAGGCAATTGTTGATTGGAAACCCCCTAAGACGGTGAAGCAAGTCAGAAGTTTTCTTGGCTTGGCTAGCTATTGCCGTCGTTTCGTCCAAAACTTTTCCAAGATTGCCAAACCTCTCACTGATCTCACAAAGAAGGACAAGAAGTTCGTTTGGACTCCACAGTGTGATGAAAGTTTCAATCTCCTGAAGACTAAACTCACTTCTACCCCAGTTCTGGTTGGCCCAGATACTACCAAACCTTTCCAGATATTCTGCGATGCATCTCTCCAAGGTCTAGGTGCAGTTCTTATGAAAGAACGTCAAGTTGTGGCTTATGCTTCACGTCAGTTGAATGCACATGAGCAAAACTATCCCACACATGATCTTGAACTTGCAGCAGTTGTGTTTGCCCTCAAGAAATGGAGACAATACTTGTTGGGTAACAAAACTGAAATCTTTTCCGACCATAAGAGTCTGAAATACATCTTCACTCAACCAGATCTAAACCTCAGGCAAAGGAGATGGATTGAGAAGATCAAATACTTTGATCTCACCATTTCTTACACTCCAGGCAAGGCTAATGTTATGGCCGATGCTCTCAGTCGCAAGTCACATTGCAATAATCTCATGATCATGGAAAGCCAACCTCCACTTCATGAAGAATTCCAGAAGCTGAACCTTGGTCTTGTCCCTGAAGGTTACCTTGCTAGCTTGACAGCCAGTCCAACTCTCGAGGACAAGATTCGTTCTGAACAACTTCGTGATACTGAAATCAAGAAGATTGTAGAGCACATCAAAGAAGGCAATGATAAATTCAAGTCCTTCTCAGTTGATGACAAAGGAACTGTGTTCTTCGAAGGACGCATTGCAGTTCCTCAGATTCAAAGTCTCAAAGATGTCATTCTCAAGGAGGCTCATGAAACTCCTCTCTCCATTCACCCTGGAAGTACAAAGATGTACCAGGATCTCAAGACTCTGTATTGGTGGCCTGGCATGAAACGTGAAATTGCTCAATACGTTTCGGAATGCGACGTTTGTCAACGTGTTAAGGCAGTCCATCAGAAAACAGCCGGTCTACTCCAACCTCTGAAAATTCCTGAGTGGAAGTGGGACATGATTGAAATGGACTTCGTTACTGGGTTTCCAAAGTCCAAGAAGGGCAACGATGCAATCTTCGTTGTTATTGATCGTCTCACTAAGGTAGCTCACTTCTTTGCTGTCAAGGAAACTATCTCAGCTAGTCAGTTAGCAGAGCTCTACACAGCCAAGGTTGTTCCTCTTCATGGTGTTCCATTGGAAATAAGCTCAGACCGTGGAAATATCTTCACTTCTCATTTCTGGAAGAGTTTTCAAGATGCATTGGGCACCAAACTTCTGTTCAGCACAGCTTATCACCCTCAGTCTCAGGGGCAAGTCGAAAGAGTCAATCAGATTCTCGAGGATATGCTCAGAGCATGTGGTCTCTCCTTTGGCATGAAATGGGAGGATTGCCTTCCATATGCTGAATTCTCCTACAACAACAGTTTCCAGGCAAGCCTAGGCATGGCACCATTTGAAGCACTCTATGGCCGCAGATGCAGGAGTCCAATCAATTGGTCTGGAGCTGGTGAACGTTCACTCTTAGGCCCTGACATTGTTAAGGAAGCCGAGGAGAAAGTTCGTATCATTCGTGACAATCTCAAGATTGCTCAGTCTCGTCAGAAGAGCTACTATGACAGCAAGCACAGGGATATGATCTATGCACCTGGTGACAAAGCATATCTCCGTGTAACTCCCCTCAGAGGCACTCATCGTTTTGGTGTGAAAGGAAAGCTTGCACCAAGATACATTGGTCCTTTCAACATTCTCTCAAGGCGGGCAGAAAATGCTTATCGTCTTGAACTTCCAGAAAAGCTATCCAAGGTGCACGATGTGTTCCACGTGTCACAACTCAAGAAGTGTTTCAAAGATCCAGATCGTGCAGTTGATCATGATTCCATTGAACTGCAAGATGATCTCTCTTATGAGGAGCACCCTGTTCGTATTCTCGATGAGACCGAGCGTAAGACTCGCAACAGGAGCACCAAGTTCTTGAAAGTGCAGTGGTCTCATCATTCCGATAAAGAGGCAACGTGGGAGACCAAAGAGGATCTTCGCAAGAAGTATCTGGACCTTTTCGTTTCTCAGTAAGGAATCTTGGGGCGCGATTCCTTCAAGGGGGGCGTTTTGTAACATCCCAAGTATGAAAACCTACCATTTAGAATGTTTGTTTTCCTGTTTAATTAAAGTATTGCATCATGTCATCATGTTTATCTACTTGTTTGCATTGTTTACTAATTGTTTTGCATATGTTCTTAATTGTTTTCACATTTGAAATTCAACTTATTTCCAAACTTTATTTCATACTTGCTCTGTTACAACATTTTAAATAAAAATCTCAAATAAAAACAACCAATTGTTGTCATATTTTTCCATAATGATCAACTAAGAAGATGGTGCTTTTTATTTCCACTAATTAATTCCAAATTGGTTTCAAATTCAAAGCAAATCATCAACAACACCTAATTGGAAAGTTATAAAAGTACCAAACAATTTATAATCACATGTGTTCTATGTTAATCAATAGGGGTCACCCTAAATAAAACATTGTTTTCAACATTAATTCATTGATTAACAAATTATTCAAATTTCCCATCAAAAACATTCAAACAGCACCATTTCTTCAAATTATGAAATTACCCAAAACATTTTATACTCTTTGTTTCCAGTTAAATCATTTGGGTCACTCTATTAAAGTGTTGGTTTCAATAATCATTTTTTTTAATATTCAAAATCATCTAAATTGGTTTAATTAACAAACAGCAAATAGAATTTGAATTTTCAAAAACCAAGTTGGCATTTTTGGTAGATGTTGAGCTAACCATCCCACATGAATTTTCCCTAATTTTTTAAAAACTCAAAACCCTAACAATTGCTTCCATTTTTCTAATTGCTACAAAAAAAAACAGAAAAGCAAAAAAAAAATAAAAGAAGCAACAGCCGCGCGCGCGCAGCACCTAACCGGCCCAACCTACCTAACCCTCTAACTAGTGCGCAGCCCAGCCCGTTTCACCTGCGCGTACCGGTTCGACGATTCCTTCCGCGTCGTCATCCTGTACGGCGGCCATCGGAGAGCGCCACGGCGGCACCCATCTCCTCCCGACGGCCAGGAGACCACCTAGCCCCCGATAAATACCCCTAGACCCCCTGGCAGGTGCCCTAACCCTAGCCTGTCCCTCTCCCCTCGTCTCCGCCGCCGATCGCCACCTCCCACCGTCGTTTTCCCCTCTCTGTTTTTCCCCACCGGCGACCACCGTCTGAATCTTTGCCCACCGCCGTCGCCGTGCAGCTCCACCCACCTATCTAAGTGCTGGAATCGCACCACCTAGCCACCCTCTGCCTGTTGGACACCGGAGGGAGCACGGAGAGCCACGGAGTCTGCGCCGCCGTCCTCTTTCCCGTCGCAGCTGCCGCCGTCACGCCATCGTCACCGACCCTCTGCTACGTCGACGCACGGTGGTGAGCGCACCGTTTTCTCCTCCCTCTCCTCCTCTCCTGCTTGCGCACGTCCAGCACACGCCTCCAGCACCCGAGATCGCAGCAGCACGCAGCACCAGCACGGCCCACCGCCGGCGACCGCATCTCTGACGAAGTTCAGTTGCTTGCGCGCGTAAAAAATTCAGTTAACACTTGGTTCGTAACGTTATCCTCCCCGCGCCCTGTTACCTGACAACAAACGAAAGCAGCGCAGCGGTAGCAGGCAGTGCGCGCAAGGGCCAGCTCGCGGGATCGAGCCCTGGCTCCCGCACGGGATTTTTTCCCCAACTTTTTCCACCTCCACGCTGACAGGGAGGGCCCCCTGTCAGCCACACAGCAGCCACGTGAGCACGCGCAGGCCAAGGGCCCCCCTGGCAGTGACTGGGGTAGGTTCCAGTACGGTATAAAAAGTTTTAAACATTTTCTGTAATCAAAAACTAGTCCTTTATTTTAACAGATTGGCCCCTGGTTTTAAAAACCTTATAACTTTTATTTTATAGACTCAAATAATGAAAATAAAATATGCATACTAGTCTAAATTAAATTGTCTACCTTTTGGTATCATTTGTTTCCTGTTTTGAATTTTCAAAATGCAATTCAAATTTGAATTCAAATAATTCAAATGCAAATTTCTAAATTCCATAACTAATTCATTCTTAATCCAATCAATGAAAATAAAATATGTTTTCCCTGCTATTTTGAATAACCTTTTCAAATATAAATTTTGTTTCATGGTTTGAATAATTTAAATTGCCTAAATAATTTAATCCTTGTTTAATTCATTTAAATTTGTTAAAATCATAACTTGCTCAAAATAAAATATTTTTGAACATGCAAAATATGTTTTCAAACCATCAAAGCATAAACTTTTCAAATGTGAATTTGAATTTATGTTTTGACCAAATAAAATTCAAATAATATTCAAACTTGTTTTAAATTCATTTAAGACTTGTTTAATATTGTTTAAGACATAATAAATTCATCCTAACTCCTATTTCAAAATTTGAAACATGTAATCCAACTAAAATTTGGTATTCTTTTCAAATATGAATTTTGTTATTTGTTTTGAACATTTTAAGTTGATGAAAACAACAAATACTTGTGTGACATCTTTAAGTAACCCAAATTTTCCAAACTTAATAAATAATTTCCAACACTTGTTAAATTCCTTTAACACTTGCATCTGTTGTTGTTATTTTGTTGTTATCATCATGCATGCATCATGATAAGCAAGCTTTCACCTGTTAATCAATTATAGATCATTTGTTTCCACTTAATGCATGGACCTTTTCCATATGCAATCCAATTGCATAGGGGTCCATTTAAATTGTGTCACTTCATCAACTAGTTTATTTTGATGCAACCATTAACTTGACATGCATCATCCCATGGTTGTGCACTATGCCATGATATTGATTGTTTATATTTCTGCCTTGTTTGTTTGCTTCTTCTCGGATAGACGACGACGTTGAGACAGACGATCTTTACAGCACCCCTTCTGAGGATCTAGCTCAGTACCCGGCTGCTGAGTTTGCAGGCAAGTTATCACTCACATGAACCACTGTGTTCCTTTCAACCTTGGTTACCGATACTTTCCGTTGTCTATTTCTGCTAGCCTTAGTAGTAGTTGTTTCTGGTACGAACCTATCACATGAATCCCTTAACCCTGATATTGCCTCACCACCACTCCTACAACCCTATTGATTGAGCCAGTGTCTTACTAGCATGCTTAGGTTGTTTTGCCCGAGTCTGTTACCCGTTACTTTCTATTACTATTCCATTATGTTCTGGGGGGCTCGATGTTAATCAATCAATCATGCTAATGTTATTGTTAAATAATAATTTGATGATAAGGCACCGGCAGGAGGCCCTGTGTGCTTTTGAGGCCTGCTAGTGTCGACCCTAATAGGAAAAGGGTCTTGTCTACTGATCCATGATGAGCGCACTACCCGCATGTGGGAAGCGAGTATGGGCGCCCCCCTCAATTTGATTCGATTCGCATCTCGTCCAAATCATCTCATTTAGTTCGTGTTTTCCATTTGCCGCATGCATGTTTTTGCGAGCCCAGCGCAGGGTGGAACTTTTGTAGTCGGCATATAGGGGGACACGTTCTTAGAGTGCTATGAGGGTCCATTTTCTTCTGGGCTCGATTAGCCGTGCTCCCAAGGTGCTTTGGGCTTGATGCTAAGAAGAGTTGAGTTGTGTTGAGTGCCCCGCTTGGTGGGAGGCATCCCATCTGGCGGGTTATTCATACGTGTACGGCCAAATTGGTGCAACCCTGCAGGGATAATCTTCTCGAGAAGCCGTGTTTTCCGCGGTTATGGTTAACTTGGTGAAAGTACTGGCTAACAAGTACTCAGGACAACTTAAACCTAATGATTCACAATCTCACACCCAATGATTACCAACCTGACTAGTAATAGGATTATTGACACAATAACTTGATTCATCTTTAATCCAACTGTGTGAGTTATCCTTGGATTGCTTCTTTGGATAAGGGGCGAGATCCAGGATGGGTTTGTTTGAAGTTATCTTTCAGTTGGTTACAATACTCGATCTTATCTCCTTTCTGTTAGCCGGAAGTGGTAGAATCTCTGTAGTTGGTTAGTGCAGCCAGTTGCAGCATCTTTTATATCCCCTTTCTTCCGTTGAACCCAAGGCATCTGTGCTTGGTGTTGGCGGGTTACACTTTGGTGAACTGTGAGTCTTGCTTGCCAGTACGTCTATGTGCTGACCCCTTTGGGGCTGTGGTTTCCGCAGACTACGCTTACGAGGATCCAGGTGACGGCTACTACGTGGAGTTTGACGAGGCTGCTGACGAGTAGTTAGCGGACCCGGGCAGGATCCGAGACATCGTGGATGGGCTCCGTTTTCTTTTCATTCCCGGCTTCTTAAGCCTATTTGGATTTGTCTGTACTCAGACCCTTTGAATGCTTCCGCTGAGATGTAATGATGTTATGTTGGGACATGTGTCCTCTGGATGATTGTATTTGCTATCTCTGCTCTAGTGAGAGCTATTTGCAATTTATTTCAACCTTTCGTGTCTTAGAGATATGTTGTGTTATCATCTTGTTCAAAGCCGTTGACGTACCATGTGTGTATGGTATGAAGTACGTCAATGGTAGTGTCCTGATTTCTACAGGATAGTTTACATCGACGGTGAACAGTAACGATTGGTTGTCACACATAAGTGTTGGCCTACTCGTAAGAGGACGCGGGTGCCGGTAAGCCCCGTAATCCAATCAAAATACTGTTCAGTTCGTACGGTGAGTATCCTCTAGAAGTCCGGGTGCGACAGATACCACTTGCAAGCACATGATATGATCACAAGGATGTTATATCATGGGAACGGGAAAACAGTACTTGTCAGGTAACGAGATTGAAAAAGGTATGGTTGATACCAATGATCGAATCTCGGACAAGTAATATATCACGAGACAAAGGGAATAGTTCATGACGTTGATGGTTCACACGATCACGAGAGTCATCGTTGAATATATAGGAGTCATCACGGATCTCCAGATCCCGCTGTTGATCATTGATCGGAGAGTAGTCTCGATCATGTCTATCTTATTTGCGAACCGTAGGGTGACACACTTAAGGTTTGATGACCCGTTTGAGAGGATACGGAATATCGAAGAATATTTTGGGCAGCACCGAAATTGTTTCGTGGAAAATTGAAATAGTTCAAGGGGTTTTTCATCGAATGGTTGTTAATAGAATTAACAAATTATTCGAGGTGCTATATACAAAAGTTTGTTAATAGAATTAACAAATTCTGAAATCAAGAAATAAAAACGGTTTATTTATTTATTAAAGAAAAACTCTTGGATTTTCTAAATGGAGTTTTAAGGGGAAATGAGTGGGTGTGAGTGGAGTGTCCACTCACATGATGAGGGAAGAGGTGGGGGCACACCCATGGGCTGGCCGCACCCCCTTGGGCTGCCTCCCCCCTCTCCTACAAATAGAGGGCATGAGCTCCCTCTCTCACACACACTTGCCCACCTCAATTCCTCTCCACCCGCTGCTCCATTCCATGGTCTCCGGCTTGGCGCATCCCTGACCGTGGGATTCTTCACACCACCACGCCGTCGTGCTGCTGGAGTTCTGAGGGATCCTCTACTTCCGCGCCCGCTAGATCGAGGGAATGGAGGTCGTCATCAACCGTACGTGTGACCGATCACGGAGGCACCGCCGGATTGCGGGTCCACATCTTCTCTCTCTCGGGATCGGTGTGAGTACGACTACGCCAACAACGAGATTTGATCTCATGACGCTTTGTGTCTTCGAGGGTATGTGTTCTCGTTAACCCTCTCTTTGCCCGTTGCACTTCGTCTCCTAGATTAGATCTTGTCCTTTCGGGTACTCTCGCGTAGGAAATTTTTTGTTTTTTATGCAACGACCCCTTCAAATACCTATAGCATGTGCAGTGTTAACTAAAAAAGCCCTGTCAGTATTTGCAACATCGGGGGTGAACTTTGAATTACCCGAGCCTTCAATTTTTGTTTTTGAGAGCTGCTCTTTCCATAGCTTTCTTAGTAATGTTAGTATCTTCGTGGTCTTTGAGCCTAGCACACCTTATGAGAGCAGTATCAGCAGTATCCACCTCCTTCTTATTCCTGTCTCCACCATTTTGGATGTCAGCTACCTGGGTGGCAAATGAGTCTTGAGAGTCTGGAAGATCACTATCCTCTTCTTCAAGTTCTTTCTTGTCTTGGTTGTCATCATAATCAACTAGTTCTTCATCTCCTTCCTGGGAACTTCCTGATATTTTTGCATATTGGAGGACCGGGACAATTAGATTGCTCGCAGCTGGAGCAAGTGATTTGGGGCACAAGTTGTCCTCCCCACCACCCTGAAGGGAATCACAGGGCATCTCTGAAAGTGGTGGCTCAATAGAGTTATCAAGAGTTGCTTTATGTTTCTTGGATGCTCTCTCTCTTTATCTTCCAAACTCATGTCTCTTTTGGGAATCCGCACTTCAGTTGTCATAGCCACAGAGGGTTCAGATATCAATGTCCCAACAAAAACAACATGTTAAATTGAGAAGTGAATCTCATAAATCCAAGGCTTGATCACCCATTCTTTCTTCCTGGGAAAGTTTTTGGTGGACATGATATTGAATTGAAACTTGACAACATTGAGATCAACAAGGATTTGCATGTTCACGTCATCAACATCTCCAATCAGAGAGCCCACCTCACAAATTCCCTTATAGTGTTTCATGGATTTTGGACTCCTTCAGCCCTGGCCTAGACAGTGTGTAATCTACCAACTGGCTTAATTTCCTCATCAACCTTTAGTACCTTGATAAAACACTCTGTCCCTTGGGCTTGAATTCATCAAAATCCACCATCATGTTCAGCTTCTCAATAGGGAGAATTGAACTATGAAGTCCACCCCTTTCTCCACTACTTTCAAGCCCCCCAGTGGAATTTCTTGGACAGACCTTCAAATATTGATTTAGCATCTAGTTGTCCCTTAGTGACCTTGACTAAGCCTAGAGTAGATGTCTTTCTAGGTTTCTGAGAGGTTTTTGCATATTGAGCAGAGAAGAAACCAAGATCCGGGTCAGCCAGGCCAACAGCTGGCATCACTGGCTTAGGCTGGTGGGCCCACACGCTCCTCTTAGTGACATGACTATCCTTATCACAGATCAGACAACACACCTTGACAGCACACTCTTTGGAATTGTGTCCCTCAACCTCACACTTGTAGCAGACAATAGTCCTAGGGGTCGCAACAGGGGCAGTAGAAGAGGAGCCAGCGATCACCTGTGAGGATGTGCTATGTGTTGTTGGGAACCCCAAGAGGAGGGTGTGATGAGCACATCGGTAGGAGTTTTCCCCTTAGTTAAGAACCAGGGTTATCAATCCAATAGGAGAAAGAGGATCTTCGGAAGGTTGATGCCACTTACGGTGGTGCTAGCGCTTCACCGATGTCAGCAACAATGTGGAACCTGCACAGAACACAACCAAAATACTTTGCCCCAACGGTACAGTGAGGTTGTCAATCTCACTGGTCTTGCTGAAAACAGAGATTAGACGTATAGTGTGGAAAATGATGTATGCTTGCAGTAAGTAAAGAGAGCAGGAAATTGTTGTGGTTTCTTTAACAGTGTGGAAAATGGACCGGGGTTCATAGGTTCACTTGTGGTGCCTCTCCATAAAAACAACATGCTGGGTGAACAAATTACAGCTGGGCAATTGACAAATAAAGGTTGCACCGTAGTGCACATTATAACATGATGACTACTATGATATTTAGTGCGGGCATGACAACAAAATACATAGACCGAAATCCATCTGCATCTATGACTAATAATCCACTCTCAGATTATCATCCGAACCCCCTTAGGTATTAAGTTGTAAGCAACAGATAATCGCATTAAACAATGTGTGTAATGTAAGCAATGCTTATACAGGCGAGCACTCTCACCGCTGTTTTCTCCCTAGTGGCAACATCACATCCTCCCCCGTCACGTTTCTGTCACTCGAGCATATGCGAAAAGGAGGCATGAACCCACTATCTAGCATAAATACTCCCTATTGGAGTCACTAGCAACTACTTGGCCAGAGCAACCACTAGCAATGGAAAGCATGCAAGATCACAAATAACATATGCAATAAAGACTGTAATCAACTTGGCATAAGTTCAATATTCATCAGATCCCAGCAAACACAACATATAGAATTACATAAGATCAATCTCGATCGTGATAGGCAGCTCACGAGATCTAAACATGGAGGCATATGAGGAGGAGACAACCATCTAGCTATTGCTATGGACCCGTAGTCCAGGGATTAACTACTCACACATCACGCCGGAGGCAGGCATGCTGACGTAAAAGCCTCCGGTGATGATTTCCTCTCCGGCAGGGTGCCGGAAAACAGCTCCAGAACCCTCCTGATCTAGGCTTGACGACGACGGTGGCTGCGGAACTTTTTCGGGATTTTTGATCAGGTGCTTAGGGTTTTCCATCCGGGGGGGAATAAATAGGTGAAAGGGCAGAGGCGGTGGAGGCCAGGGGGCCCACACCCATAGCTGGCGCAGCCAGCGGGACCCACGCCACCCTATGGCGTGGCCCCCTGATGTCCGTCTTCGACTCCTCTTCGGTGTTCTGGATGCTTTCGGGGAAAATAGGCACTTCGGGCTTTGTGGGATCCAATTCCGAGAAGGTTTCGAGAACAACTTTTCTGACACCAAAAACAACAGAAAATAGGGAACTGACACTTGACATCTTGTTAATAGGTTAGTCCCGGAAAACGTATGAAAATGCTATAAATAAGGGAGAAAACATGTAGAAATTGGCATAATATGATCATGGAGCATCAAAAATTAGGGATACGTTTATGACGTATGAGGATGTTGAAGAAATTTGTGGATGTGGCCCTTTCTTCTGGTGCCAAGTCTAGGCTGCTGAGGAGGAGGAGCATGTGTAGGACCTCTGCCAACACTGCTCCTTCTGTAATCAGCTCCATTCTCCCACCTCCTTCTCTCCTCCTCTCGATCGCGATTGGAGCTCGCCATCTTCCGCCCAACCTTCCTCCTGTTATTCCTATGCTTTGGCTCGAGTGGGGAAGTGATAAGAACTTCCTTGTATGACTTAGGGTTTTCCGACCCGGCGGTGGGGAAGATAATGGGTGGGCCTGCCACGACAGGCGAGCGACCACGCAATTGGGTCTCGTAGCCCAAAGGGCCAAGGGGGACCTCTACCACTCTCCACCCGCGTTGAGATCCCCCCCCCCCCGTGCAGCCTGGAGTCGCCGGTAAATGATTCCGGCGAGGACTAGCCGGAGAGGACCGCAACCACCAATTTCCCCGAATTGAGGCTTAAAAAGAGCAACTCTCAATCGTAGGTTTCAAAACCTCCTTGATTGCATCTAATCTGCCGCCGAGGACCTCTGAGTGGGCTGGGAATTTGATCGTCTCACCCTGAAGCAGCTTCTCTCCAACACGAAGGTCCCTTGCATCAAGAACTACTTCGTCTTCGTCAAGCAACACTAGCCTCCTATCCCTGCGGCGCAGGAGCACAGAGCCGATATGGATCGTGGGGCCGCGACACCTGAGCAAGCGGGTGATGAAGCTCACTTCCCATCGCCACGGCGGCGATTCCAGTTCCATCTCGCTTCCCCCGGGGCTCTAAGTCCTCCATGCTCGCATCTGCAAGCAGCCAGAGGCTCTCCTCTTGGGCCTGTGTCCGAATCTCGGACAACGTCGCCACCGCGACCACATCCCCAATGGGCATCGTCAGGATCTCTGCAAGGGGATCAACCCTTGGATTCACTCGCACCAGCTACTCCTCCGGTCTGACTCCGCACCTTGGATACGGCGGGGTCATGCTGGGAGGCGCCCGTCGACCCGCTGCTCCTGGAGCTGGCAGAGCCATCGCCCTCGTTTGAGAGCGGACGATCTCCAGCCTCTCCACTACCCATGGGAATCTGCAAATCACTCTTCCCGCCTCCTCTAGAGATATCCCCTCGCCTTCCTCCTGATTTCTCTGATCTATTCGCCGGTGATTGGATCTCGATTGGGTCTCCATCCTTGGCGCGGTCATCGTTAAAAAAGGTCAGGAAATTCCTCACCAGAGTAGCGTAGGGGAGAAAAGGACGCCGTACAGCACCCTCGTGAGAGGGCCTTCCTTCCTTGGGACCGGAATCGAGCTCGGGATCCTCGCCATGGGCGTCCGTGATCGCCATAGGGCGAACGCTTGTCTCATGGAGCCAGCGAAGAGCCATCTCAGCCTCCGGTCAACTTTCAATAATTCTAATTTGTAGCCATAGGCCGAAACATTCTTGATGTAACGTAGTACCAGTAAAAAACGAAATTACTAGCACAAGAAACACAAAACTCGCCACCAGTATAGAACAATATTTAGTTTGCGGTGTCAGTTGTTGCTTCGGTGGAAACCTGTATCGCTGAACCATTAATTCGATCATATCCTCCCATATCACTACTTCGGGTGGAGGCATGTCGATCCCGCAGGCAACTGTTGCATTACCCTTTGGTCCATCTGTTACTTTTTTCCCCGGAGGAAATTGATCTATTAGTTTGAGCCTTTGGCAAGAGTAAGTGGCATAAACGGCGCTCTTGAGATATTTCATATTTTTCAGTTTTTCAATTATACATTTCACCGGTTTTACTATCTCTATTTCGTATATGTTCAGTAGATTTACTTTCCACCCAAATACAAAATGTTCATTATTTTCATCTATGAAAGTTTTCGCTCCTATATGGAGCGTTTGATTAAATAGTACTCCTCTCTGGTACAAATTGATTGTAGTCCGCAGAAATTTTGAATCACTATATGATGTGAAGTGGTTCATAAAATATTTTCGTGTTAAATTAATTAGTTTCTTCAGGCAAGTACTTGCATGTACTTTCAGTTAAGTGTGCCGCTGAGGTGTAATGAAGTGAGTTGTCTGATGGGAGCATAGTAGACAGAGGTTTCTCTACCTTCTCCGTGTCAATAGATCCCTTCTCGCAAAAGCGCAGTTTGAAACTGATCTTATGATCCTCATGATTCTACTCCCCGACAGACTTAAAGTCCTGGAGTCGGAGGTGTGTCCAATCATGGAGTGCTTCGGGCGGGACAACTGCCTTCTGTTGTTCATACATCGTCTTGAGGGTCTGAAACAAAGTAAATGGGGATTCCTCCTCCAAGCACCCAGACTTAAGGGAAATGCTTTCTCTAGGACGACCTAGAGAGCGGTAGCGTAGGTCTCTCGCTCGCTCGCGCGCGAGAGCAGCCAACCCAGCACTTTGGGACTCTTGCGGGTGTGTGGCTGGCCCAACTAGAACCAATTACGTTTGTTTATCCCAGTTTTATATGCAAACAACCCACTACAGTAATTAGGAGGAGCCACATATTACGCTAAGTGTTTTCACCATGTTCGGCCAAAGTTGCATACGTATTAAAAATTTGCAACAGTTTTGCACAAACGAGATGTTGCAATATTTTTTTTCTGGATGCTTTTTCTAGATAAACTAGATGCTACCCCGCGCGTTGCTGCGGAAAATCTATACTGCCCATTAAAATTCATCAACAATGAGTTAGAAACAAATGACAAACACATAGTTTAGTTTTTCTACATCCAGTTTTAAAATGATAGGTTTGCTAAATATATGGAGTTGATAAAATAAGTAAAATGCATATCCAAAAGGAAGCAAATGGCCCATATGTACTATATTACTTGACGCTAAAATATATGTATCTATGCTTTATTTAATGCTAGATACATCCATTTTAGCCTCGAGTTGTATGGGACGAAGGGAGTACAGTGCATATGCAACATGCAATAGACCTGCCGATATTAGACTGCAACTGTAAAATGAAAATAGAAAAAGGTAGTAGACATGAATTAAGATGATAATTCTACCTATATACAAATAAGACATAATTGTTAATTTCCTTCACAATGCCTGAGAAAAATCAATAACAAAAATTAAATAGCACATCTGCAGGAGCTATATGGTGGTTAATTGTTTAGAAGGGAGAATTTTGAATTCTATTAACACCAAATCATTCTTTCGCAGGACAGTTATCTATTCATACGCTCGAACAAAAAAGAAGAATAATCTGGATCACGTACTTACCTGGTAGAGTGAATTGGCAAAAGTGACTTGAGATCAAAACATCTAGCAATTAAACAACATAACACATTAAAAAATATCAAATAAATTAGCGAACCTAATATGACAGTGGGCATTTAAAATATTAAGAATAAATAGGGTATCATAGTAACATAATACACCCGACTTCCAAGAAGAAGAAATAAAAAAGGGGCTAATTTTCTTCTGTTCTTTTCCTTATCCTCTTTGCCCCATTGATGTTGGTTAGACATCCCTGTGCTAGAGTGATATACTTTCAATGATGCTAAATAGCTAAGAATATGGGCACGACATTCGTGGTTCAGCGAAGTAAGGACACACAAATTAGTTTGGGGCCCATACCATATGAGTAGTATAACAGGATTCTTAGTCGTAAAAAGACATATGCGGATTATTACCACATGAGAATCTCAGCTATGAGGATCAAAATCCTTATGTACGTAGATTGCAGATCGCTGAAATAAGGAGTAGCGCTTCTAAACATGGGCAAACTTCAATCTGTAAAGCAAAGCATATGGATTCAGAACTAAGCAACAAACTCTAGATCGAGTATGAAAAAGAAGAAAGATGAACCATGTATAGAACGAAGCATGGAGAGAAGGAGATACAATAATCACCGGTCATCGACGGACAAAGCATATGGATTCAGAACTAAGCAAAAAACTCCAGATCGAGTATGAAAAATAAAACAGATTAAGCATGTATAGAACGAAGCATGGAGAGAAGGAGATACAATAATCACCGGTCATCGACGGACGATGCGCTGCTAGGGTGAGGCTCGGGTATGAGGACGTACATGTAGAGAAGTAGGGGAACGGCGGAAGATGAAACAGTGGAAATTTATCATGGGCAAAGCTGTAATGGAATTGGAAGCGATTTTTGGAACTGTGCCATTTCATTGTTTCTTGGAGGTGGAGGAGAGAAAATTAATGCATCGTTCGGAAATACGCCATAATTTGCTGGAGTTGCATGGCCCTACTTAAAAATGGAATGAATGAGCTTCGAGATACTTTTTTTTGTTGAGTTGGCATGGCTGCATAGCTAGGAAAATTAGGTAGTGCATAATTTGCTAGATTTGCATGGCCCTGCTTAAAAATGGAATGAGTGAGCTCCGAGATACTTTTTTTTGCTGAGTTGGCATAGCTGCATGTCTAGGAAAATTACGTAGTGGCGTGCAACTATTTAGGAATAGAAGATGCATGTGTATTTAGAATTAATTTGGAATGATATGTGTATGTGCTCCTTCACATGTTGTAAACATGTGATTTTATTGTTACTATCGATTTACTTTTTTGTTGAAATAAGTGATCATTTTTGTTGCAACTAAAACGGTGAAAAATTATTTTGTTGCTTACTATCTTTTTAATTGATGCAAATATTTTTTGTTGTTGCAATAGGTTGTGATTTTTGTTGAATTGTTTGAACTTTTGTGTTGCAACGCAATAAACATATTATTTAACTATTTTTTTTTGTAGCATTACTTATTTTTTGAATATTTTTGGAACCATGTTTATTGCGATACGTGTGAATTTGTTGCAATGGCAGGTTTGCTGTAATTATCGAGATGACCAGGGGCAACACAATATACCGCTTCGTTTAAGTGGGGCTGCTGTGGAGTGCGGGTTCTATATCCGAAAAATAGAGGGGCTAAAATTCAAATGTGTGTTGTGTTGATTTCTGTGTGTTGGATGATGATCGAACGGCTCACGAGGGGACCTAAGATTTGTCTTGGCTAGGGCGACCTGCGCCTAGCGCTGTCCCAGACTTAAGATCTGCGTGAATATAATGCCTTATGATGTATAAGACAACATATTTCTGGTCATCTCTCAGCGGTGCAACTCCAGCGGGAAGAGGTCTTCCGGATTCTGGATTGCGTGCACTATCCCAAGGGACGCAAGGGAGATCTTGATGTCCATGGCCCAAGTAGGGTAGTTATGGCCATTGAGGTCGAGTACATCGAACTCTTTTCTAGCCATCAGTTACCTACATGGGTAAAACAGAGAATATTAATTTACATTTGGTAAATTAAAATCCATCATGATTATGTCGTAATGAACTATGCAAAATAAATGAAGATTCAAGAAATGGGCTTGAACTCATTATTGTGGACCTCAAATTGTTAAGCATGAAACGTTGTAGATAATCACCAAAAGAATTTTTGGAGTAGATCTAGCAGCATTAGCAGAGTAATACTCACGCTTCGATTGTCTTATGTCATAACTTAATTAAATGTTTGGGAGAGCACATTGGCAATCATAATATCATAAATGACAAAATATAGACTTAAACGGTAGGTGTAGGTAAATCTACACACTACCTCATGACCCCAAAACATCAATTTGACAAAATCATTTTAAATTTTGTATTTATATTTGCAAGAAATTAAAAATCTCTATTGCAAACAGACATAACAATCTCGACACGTGACAAACATGGAAACATATTACATGATTGATACATGCAATGTATTCGATAGAATATATAGTGATGAACAAGTCTAGAACATAAATAAACACTTCTCAAACTACTGTTACACTAGATTACTTCTAAAGTAAACTAGTTAAGAATTTAAGCAAATAGCTACGGAATAGACGAACAGAAGGGTTGCTACTGCCTTCTGCAGTTCTGCCAAATGCACATGGCCCCTAAGAAATCCAGCCTGGTGCCCCGCTGTGTATAAGAAGAGCGATAGAACAATTCCCATCCCTTCGGTCCTATCCAAGTCCGATGCAGAAGACCAAGCGGAGCGCTCCACGGCCGGCCGGACGCCACCAGTACGCACCTTACCGTGGCGGCATTTCACCGGCGGCGACAATCGCTTGCGTTGCGGTCGTCCTCGTCCGAGGATCCGCTAGGGAGCCGTGTCTCGGGCGCGACGCCGTTCGCAAGTCCCAGCGCGGCCGGATTCCATGAGCCAGCACAGAGACCACAACTTCTCGATGGCGAGGCCGTCGGCGAGCTGGGCAGTGGGAGGTCGAGGGCGATAGGGCGGCGACGTGCGCCCGTACTCGGCGAAGGAGGCAGTGTCGCGGGAGTCGGCGAGGGCAGAGGCGCGGCGGTATGTTCGGCTTCACGGTCGACGGGTTCGACGTGCAGCCTCGGGGCCGCCGGACCGGCGAGTGGCCAGTCCTCCACTGCCGGCACTAGGGGCGCCAGGTGCTGCGCTGCGGACACAAGATAAAATGTGAAGAATCGAGAGATCGAACAAATGAATGAATCGAACTGTGTCTTTATTGATGATGATTTTACACCAACATACATGGGAAAGGACTCCTTTACAACCGACATAAGGAGACGACGTTTGGGAAGCAATCTTCAGGGACGGTTTCTACAAACGTCGGAACGGGGATTATCCTCTAATAACCATAAGAGTTACTATTATTTTTAACAATAACGATGGCGGAGCCCGAGCCACCCGCGTACGCATCCGTGGTGGCCCACGTGACGGCATCACACGAGCCTACTGATTCACTGGTGTGCCATGTCGTACGAATCATGTCGTACGAATCAGGGTGCCACTAGCGAAAAGTTTCTCTCTCGAAAGCTAAAGAGAGGTCACGCGCGGCCCCGTAGAAGTGGTTGCATGCGCGACAAGTGTCACCACGAGGGAATTTTTGTGGGTTTTACCTTTCCCACCAGACGGAGGGGTGTGGGCTCATTTATTTTGAGATTCGTTTTAAAAAAAACGAAATATCTCGAGAACCGTATTTTGGAATTACGAACCATTTTCATATTTGAGATCTTCGCGTCGAGATCTTCCAAACTAGATCTCATGTTGATAGGTTTCAAGAAAAAAAAATCCGGACTTTATACTCCCTGTTCTATATACTTTATACTTTCGGTAGCTGGCGCGTGGTGTACACTATATACACCATGTACATCTAGTAGCAGCGATGCTCGGCTTCGCCTCGATAATTTTTTACGGCTCGACTCGCCTCGATAATTATTTATAAAAATCTTGAAGGGGATACATAGGTCGTTGTGGCCATTGGTCGAAGCGTGCATTTGGTCATATTGCGTGCTATAGTTCGACGTTGCCTCATACTACCGCTCGGCTTCGCCTCGAATAAAACACCTACAACGCTTCATCTAAAAAGTACACACATGTTCTATCTTAAAGTATAAAAAAGTTGTTACTGAAAGTATACAAAACACAGTTTTGAAAGTATACGCGGTGTAGATCTGCCTGGGCGTACACCCGTCGTGCACATGAACGTACGTCAGCACTGCACTTGGGTGTACATCCGCCTAGGCGTACACCCGTGATGCACAGATGTACGTCAGCCATGCACCTGGGTGTACAACAGACTGGGCGTACACCCGTGATGCACGTGGATGTAAGTCAGTACTGTTGGGACGTACTTCGGTCACTGGACCTAGGCGTACATCTGTGTGTAACTTGGCGTATGTCGAATCTGCATCTCAACAAGTCCCTCGGGTGAACCCATAGGGTTTCGATTAGAAGAACCTATGGGCGCTGGTGACAATCGTCGGCTAGACAGGGGGCACGATTTACCCAGGTTCGGGGCCCTCGTAGAGGTAAAAACCTTAATCATGCCTCTGGCGATCTGTATTCACGAGTAGATCGGTTACAATGGGGGGTTGCTCAAGTCGAGAGTACGATATCGGTCTCAAGGCTTGATGGTGCGGTATTGCTTGTCCTTTCCTGGTGGTTCTCCTGGCCTTATATAGGTGGCCAGGTCTCAAATCTCAGCCGGGAAAGACTCGAACTATAACCCTAAGTCGGTTACAAGTTTCCTATCTTGACCCGCAAGGATTTGCGGGTGGGCTTCAACTGGGCCTTCTAGAATAGTATAAGGCATCTTCTCTTGGGCTCCAGTCCTGGGCCTAGGACCGGGTATCCTTACTCGACAGGTCCAAGGTCCATCCCTTCGTCAGTAGCCCCCGAGCGTTTGCTCGATTAGGATTTCCCTATCGGGTAGACGCTCAAAGTTTCGTCTTGCTTTCCTTTGGATGATCGTTTTAGTCGTTTTCCGATCGGAGGGCGTATACCTCGTGTGATGAGTTTTTAATGCCAGAGTATCGAGCGATGAAAGTGCCTGTGTTTTTGGCTATTTTCGCGGAAGGATATGGCTCAGCAGCTTGGCTCTCCCGAAAGATCAGGGCCAATTAATTGCATCTAGGGCAAAAACAGTTCTGGCGTACACAGATTCGAGACCTCCGACTCGAACCCCGATGAAGTGATCATTGCGACTGGGCCGTAGAGGTATTATCGAGTCGAATTTAACCTATAAGGGTACCCGGCGCGTCCGTTAGGATTTTTCTTCGTGTTGTTGACACGGAATTTTACCGGAGGACGCAGCTTGAGTGCGATTCCAGACCCTCAAGAGAGATCTTTTGGGTCTTACCTTCATATTCTAAAGAATATGGCATCCGGATGTGCCTAGTCGACCGAACAATCTGTTAGGAATTTAGGCAATTTACAGATTAAATTAATCCAAGTATAAATCACGATCATGACGTAAGCATACTGATAGTTAACCATATTCATGCATACTAGGTTGACAGTAGACACATCTACGCAAACTACTAGTATCGCACACATGGAAATAACAAGGGCAGGGATAAACGTGTTATATCCTGAGGTTGGCCAATTGGCAGTAGTCGTAGCAGAGGGGGTGGCCGCGGCGGCAGCAGCATCGTTGGCGGCCTCAGCAGTAGCAGCGGCCTCGGCGGCAGCAGCAGCTCGTTCGGCTTCGGATGCCATGTTGATGACGAAGGCGACGCAGTAGTAGACGAAGTAGACGTACAGCAGCAGCGAGCAGTCGCGTAGGAGACGCTCCCCAAAAACCTAATCGCCCCTCTCCCGTACAGGATATGGAGAGGCGGGGTTTCGGAGGCCTGCTCTCCCGTCGGCCGTGTACGCGGTAGACGGGATGGGATCACCGGCGGCAGCAACAGGAGGTGGAACGACAGTGGACGCAAAGAGGCGGCGTGTGTGAGATGTATCTACTGCGTCCGCCTGAGCCTCCAATTTATAGGCACGGCCGAGTAGTAGAACGGTCAATTTAATTGGCGTTTACTACAGCCATTACCACGTGATAAAGGCGGCGTTTTACTGCGCGCAGTTATCACACGCGATCAATACGGCTGTTACCAATATAAATGTGACGCATTTAGACAACAATAATTATGACGTCTCATATTATTGCCGTGTCTGTTGACTCCCCGTTTCCGACTGCCAAAATAAAGGCATCGGCTCGGCTCATTCCCGCAACCCGCGGCGCGTCGTGACGTGTCGAGGCGAGGCGAGGCGAGGCGTGGCGAGGCGGGCGGCGGAGGAGGAGGAGCGCGCGTGTGGAACACCTCCACTACTCCTCTCTCTTCATACCAACTCACACTAGTGGGGAGAGAGCTCACCTTATAAACTGGTGCAAAACTCTCCCAACTAGCAATGTGGGACTAAACTCCCACCATTTGCTATGGCAGCATGGGCCTTTGGGATTAAGTGGAAATTGGCTAATGGGCCTATAGGTCCATCCGAATTTCAGCAATCCCCCACCAGATCTCGAAGACCCATAGTGTTGTCCTCTGTTCCATTCACTGTTTTTATATACTGGCATTTTCAGTGGAGACCCGTTAAGGTTGAACATCCACCTAGAACAAGTAGTTACACTACATCACAACTGAACAATGGACTATGCCTTGAATTGTCAGTCTGGCGTAAAATAGTTTCACTAAATGTCTTGCCAGTACTAGGCTGTCGAAGGCTGACCCCTCGGGTGGAGCATATTAGTCATACTCCTGGCCTATTCATGAACTTATTAGAGATCACCCAATCTCATAGACTGTGACCAGCAGTCAGGATCATATAGGTGTGTTCCTCCAAAGATCGCTCTATAGGATAGCATCTTGCTTATACAAGTCTTGGAACACATTAAGACAAAAGTCAACCTGCCATACATTTTTTGATAGTACTGCATCTCCAGTGGAGTGGGTTAGTAAAAATTACTCTCCTCAGTTAATCACTAGCTTGTTTTCCCAGGTCCCACTTCACGGGATCTCCGATCACATAGGTTGGGTTACTGCCATGGCAACTCATGTGGGTCTCATACCCATCTCCCTCGATGCACTTTCTATCACAACACGTGATAGCCCTTTAGTAAAGGGATCTGCCAGATTTTTAGCCGACTGGATATAATCCACTGCTATCACTCCGGAGTTTCTTAAATGCCTGACAGCTTTTAATCTCATTTTTATGTGCTTTGTGGACTGTGCATTGTCCTTTGAACTCTTCACCTTGACAATTACTGTTTGATTGTCACAGTTCATAAGGATAGCCGGTACTGGCTTTTCAACCACAGGCAAGTCCATCAAAAGATCTCGAAGCCATCCTGCTTCGACACTAGACGTGTCTAATGCTGTTAATTCTGCTTCCATTGTCGATCTCGTTAAGATCGTTTGCTTGCAAGACTTCCAGGAAACAGCACCACCTCCAAGGGTAAACACATACCCCGTTGTGGCTTTCATCTCATCAGCATCAGAGATCCAATTTGCATCACAATAACCTTCAAGTACCGAAGGATATCCACTGTAGTGAAGTCCATAGTTCACGGTACCTTTCAGATAGCGCATAATTCTTTCTACAGCGTGCCAATGCACATCACCCGGATTGGAAACAAACCGGCTTAGTTTGCACACAGCAAACATGATGTCAGGCCTCGTAGCGCTCGCTAGGTACATGAGTGAACCAATTACTTGAGAGTACCTCAGCTGATCCTTAGCTGTGCCTTCGAACTTTCGAATCCGCACACTAGGATCATATGGCGTTGGAGAAGTTTTGCAGTTCGAATATCCGAAACGACTCAAAACCTTCTCAACATAATGGGATTGCAGAAGTGTAATCCCACCCTCATTGTCTCTCAATAGCTTGATGTTCAAGATAACATCAGCCACACCAAGATCTTTCATCTCAAAGTTCTGGGATAGAAATGACTTAACCTCATTGATTACTTTGAGGTTGGTCCCAAATATCAGTATGTCATCAACATACAAACACAATATAACTCCTTCGCCCCCACCATGGCGATAGTATACACATTTGTCAGCTTCATTAACAACGAAGCCAACAAATGTTAAAGTTGTATTGAACTTTTCATGCCATTGCTTAGGTGCTTGTTTCAGCCCGTATAAAGATTTCAGTAACTTACACACCTTTCCTTCTTGACCATCTAACACAAAGCCATCTGGCTGTTGCATATAGATTTCCTCGTCTAACTCTCCATTTAGGAAAGCCGTCTTAACATCCATCTGATGGACGAGAATACCATGCGAGGCCACCAACGAGAGTAATACTCGAATGGTGGTCAGTCTGGCCACAGGTGAATAAGTATCAAAGAAATCTTCATCTTCTTTCTGGGAGTAACCCTTGGCAACAAGTCTAGCCTTGTACTTTTCAATCGTACCATCAGGCCTAAGCTTCTTTTTGAACACCCACTTACATCCTAATGGTTTACAGCCATAAGGACGTTCAGTGATCTCCCACGTTCCATTAGCCATGATGGAATCCATCTCGCTACGGACCGCTTCTCTCCAGTAGTCAGCATCTGGAGATGCATAAGCTTCTGAAATAGAAGTGTGAGTATCATCCACAAGGTACACAAGGAAATCATCACCAAAGGACTTTGCAGTCCTCTGTCTCTTGCCCCTACCAAGGGTTTCCTCGTCATCCTTCTCAGGATTCTCATCATGTGTTTGTTCATAATATTCCATAGGAATGGCAGGTTCAGGAGTCTCATCCGATTCCTGTCTAGAAGTGCTTTGCATATCTCTCATAGGAAAAATATCCTCAAAGAATGTAGCATCTTTAGACTCCAAAATCGTACCGACCTTCACGTCAGGTACCTCAGATTTCACTACTAGAAATCTATAGCCAACGCTATTCTTAGCGTATCCCAAATTAACGCAATCCACGGTCTTTGGTCCAAGTTTACGCTTTTTGGGGATCGGCACATTGACTTTCGCCAAACATCCCCAAGTACGTAAGTACGAGAGTGTTGTTTTTCTCTTCTCCCATTGCTCATAGGGAGTGACCTCATTGTCTTTCGTCGAAACTTTATTCAGGACATGACATGATGTCAATATAGCCTCCCCCCACCATGCCTTGGATAAACTCGATGTGTCTAACATGGCGTTAACCAAATCTGTTAGAGTACGGTTTTTCCGTTCGGCAACCCCATTTGAATGAGGTGAATAGGGAGGCGTCCTCTCGTGAATAATGCCATGTTCCGCACAGAAAGAGTCAAACTCATTAGAAAAATACTCTCCACCACGATCTGACCGGATTCGTTTAATTTTCTTTTCAAGTTGATTCTCAACTTCTGCCTTATAGATTTTAAAGTAGTGTAGAGCCTCATCTTTAGTGTTTAACAGATATACATAGCAAAACCTAGTGGAATCATCTATTAATGTCATGAAGTATCTCTTTCCACCTTTAGTCAACACACCATTCATCTCACAGAGATCAGAATGTATGAGTTCTAATGGCGCCAAGTGTCTCTCCTCCGCAGCCTTGTGGGGCTTGCGAGGTTGCTTTGCTTGTACACACGAATGGCACTTAGAACCTTTGGATAAAGTGAAACTTGGAATTAAATTTAGTTTTGCTAACCGCGTCATGCAACTGAAACCAACGTGACAAAGACGTGAATGCCAAACTTCTGTTTCATTAACACTCGAATGAATATTGTTCACGACTTTATTACAAAAATCAGCGAGGGAAAAGCGGAACAGACCTCCGCACTCATACCCTTTTCCAACAAACAGTCCATATTTCGTTACAACTACTTTATTGGACTCGAAAACCAACTTAAATCCTTCTCTACATAGAAGGGAGCCACTAACGAGATTCTTCTTGATGGCGGGGACATGCTGCACGTTCTTGAGCTGCACGATCCTTCCCGAAGTAAACTTCAGATCGACCGTGCCAACACCAAGTACAGAAGCACTTGCGCCGTTCCCCATCAATACGGACCCGTTCCTTGTGACCTGATAAGAAGAAAACAATGAGATGTCAGCACACACATGGATGTTTGCACCTGTGTCAATCCACCAATCAGTAGACTGACAAACTGAAAATACAGTAAACAAATTACCATACCCAGATGCCCCATTCTCATTGTTGCTCACGATCATGTTGACAGCCTTGGAATCCTGTCCTGGCTTCACATACTTCTTTGGGCACTTCCCAGCCCAGTGTTCCAGTGAACCACAAGTGAAGCAGCCATCTTTCTTCTTATCCTTCTTGAAGGTCTTCTTAGCCTTCTTCTTGAAGTCGGTATTCTGCTGGACACCAGTCGTCGCCTTGTTCTTGTGGGAGTTGTAGTTCTTCTGTACCATATTGGCCGCAGAAGTCCCTTCATTCCCTTTTCCATGCGAGTCCTTTGCCCTCGAATTCTGCTCAACACTCAGATGGCCGATGACATCCTCTACTAAGAATTCACGCCTCTGATGTTTCAGAGTAGTGGCAAAGCTCCTCCAGGAATTAGGCAGCTTGGCGATTATGCATCCCGCGACATACTTGCCCGGTAACACGCACTTGAGAATTTCAAGCTCCTTAGCGATGCACTGTATCTCATGAGCCTGCTCCAAAACAGAACGGTTTTCGACCATTCTGTAGTCATGGAACTGCATCCCGTGGGAGTGACACCGACGACCCAGAACACGTTCATAGCCGTGAGTCATAAGAATGTTTTGGTCTGCCAACGCTTAAAGTACGTCCCCGTAAACGGGTCCGGTTTCAGTGCAGTAGCAAAACCATGAATCGAAAATTGCCTACACATATTAGGTTTTTGGATTGTTAGGAATTTAGGCAATTTACAGATTAAATTAATCCAAGTATAAATCACGATCATGACGTAAGCATACTGATAATTAACCATATTCATGCATACTAGGTTGACAGTAGACACATCTACGCAAACTACTAGTATCGCACACATGGAAATAACAAGGGCAGGGATAAATGTGTTATACCCTGCAGTTGGCCAATTGGCAGTAGTCGTAGCAGAGGGGGCGGCCGCGGCGGCAGCAGCAGCGTTGGCGGCCTCAGCAGCAGCAGCGGCCTCGGCGGCAGCAGCGGCGGCAGCAGCAGCTCGTTCGGCTTCGGATGCCATGTTGATGACGAAGGCGACGCAGTAGTAGACGAAGTAGACGTACAACAGCAGCGAGCAGTCGCGTAGGAGACGCTCCCCAAAAACCTAATCGCCCCTCTCCCGTACAGGATCTGGAGAGGCGGGGTTTCGGAGGCCTGCTCTCCCGTCGGCCATGTACGCGGTAGACGAGATGGGATCACCGGCGGCAGCAACAGGAGGTGGAACGACAGTGGACGCAAAGAGGCGGCGTGTGTGAGATGTATCTACTGCGTCCGCCTGAGCCTCCAATTTATAGGCACGGCCGAGTAGGAGAACGGTCAATTTAATTGGCGTTTACTACAGCCGTTACCACGTGATAAAGGCGGCGTTTTACTGCGCGCAGTTATCACACGCGATCAATACGACTATTACCAATATAAATGTGACGCATTTAGACAACAATAATTATGACGTCTCATATTATTGCCGTGTCTGTTGACTCCCCGTTTCCGACTGCCAAAATAAAGGCATCGGCTCGGCTCATTCCCGCAACCCGCGGCGCGTCGTGACGTGTCGAGGCGAGGCGAGGCGTGGCGAGGCGGGCGGCGGAGGAGGAGCGCGCGTGTGGAACACCTCCACTACTCCTCTCTCTTCATACCAACTCACACTAGTGGGGAGAGAGCTCACCTTATAAACTGGTGCAAAACTCTCCCAACTAGCAATGTGGGACTAAACTCCCACCATTTGCTATGGCAGCATGGGCCTTTGGGATTAAGTGGAAATTGGCTAATGGGCCTATAGGTCCATCCGAATTTCAGCACAATCCAGGTCTGTGATGTGTGTACATCATATGATAGAGTGGCAGGAGCTGCACACTCGCGAGTTTTGCCTAGAGATATCTCGAGTAAGAGAGTCTCTCTTGCTTCTTATGTACAAGGATTTTTGTCTTTGTAGTCTTCTGTCCATACAAAAGAGTTTTTGTGTCTGGAAAAATTGTTGTACCCATACGAAAGAATTTTTCGTGTTTGGGGTTTTTATGCGAAAGAGTTTCCGCGCTTCGTTTTTCCCATACGAAGTTTTTTCGTGTTTTGGGATCTTATCCGAAAGAATTCCGGGCCTGATGATGTTTACAATGACGTCATAGCACAGTTTGTTTGCTCTGAATCCTCCCGGTGGGACGTGACGAAGTAAAAACAGGATTCGCTGGCCCACCTTGTCAGCTTTTGACCGAAAACGAGACGTCGTTTCCGGTTTTTCCGCGAGCCGTGCGCAGTACATGCGCACGATCTGCTGTTAAGATCGTGGCACGAAACAACTTTCACCGCCTCTCCGTTTCATCTTCACGCGTGGCGGCCGCGATGGGTGCCACGTTGCTCGACGAACGGCTAGGATTGAGTGGCCCCATGTATATATACAGTCCTTAGGTGGAAACTGAAAACTTCCCGGTCTTTCGCTTCCCGGCCTTCTTCTTCCTCGCGCTCACCTTCTTCTCTGCGAGCTTGCACCAGCATCCATGGCGGGAGGGAAAAAACATAGCGCCGTTGTTTCCTCCTCGCAGCCGCCTGAAGATGTTCCCGCGCCACCTGCTCCGCGCTCCGGCGACCGGCGCTCCGCCAATACCACGCAGAAAAGCATCAAGGAGATGCAGAGGGAGGGGCTGCTGCCCCCCGACGCCAAGAAGCGAGTTCGCCTCGGCAAAAAGGAAGAGGTACCAAATCCCCGCGCGAACGAGCGCGTGATCTTTGCGGATCACGTCTCGCGCGGGCTCTCACTCCCCCTCCATCCTTTCTTCATGGCATTGTTGTATGCCTACGGCATACATCTCCACGACTTGCCTCCAAACGCGGTGCAACACATCTCGTGCTTCATCGTGATTTGAGAGTGATTCCTCGATATTCGCCCGCACTGGGGCCTTTGGAAAGCCCTGTTCAAGGTGCATGCCTTCCACGAGAAATCGCGGGTAGAGACCGAGCTTGGAGAGACGCTGTGCACCGGCGGCTTTGGAATCCAGGCGAAGTCGGATACCCTGTACTTCGACATGCACCTCATCGACTCCGTGCAAGGGTGGAGGAAGAAGTGGTTCCACGTCGTTGATAACAGCGCGGGTGGAGTTCACGAATTCCACCCGTTCGCTGTCTTGAAGCAGCGGAAATCCTGGGCGCACAGGCTCTCAGTCGAAGAGAGTCGGATCGTCGCTCCGCTACTCGCCAAGGTGGCAGCCCTGTCGTGGGATAATCACGGCAGATGTTACCGGGGGTAACTGATCTTGGGGCAAGACGACACAGGTATTTGGGAGAGGGTTTAGCTTAGAGGAAAACATGGTGTAATTCGATCGAGAAGCCGGCAATCAAAGTCGCCGAGTCTCCGATCTTGATATAATAACTCAACTCTGGAACTACACTTGATGCTCGATATCACACGATGTTGCTAGGGTTCTTAGGTCTCTGTCTAAAACTAGACTCGGGGGTTGGTTTATAAAGCACCCATACCCCTTGACTTATTCCCCAAGGCGCACCCTGGTTCCTACCCGGACACGGCACACAAACCCTATCTTTCCTTTACAACAACCCACAACCCGGGTCGCCGGGCCTACAACTTGGGCCTTCACAGGTTTCCTTATCCTCGGCCGGATCCTGCACAGTGTCCTTTGGGCCGGGTTATTCCTTGGTGTATGGCCTACCGGGTTATCATCTCCCCGTCAGTAGTCCCCAGAATAGCCTGGGCTTCATGGATCCTCCTTGAAGCGCTTGCTATTCCCTGCAAAGGTATCAAACATACGGGCATATAGAGGCCGGGTTAAGATGTTTTGATATTCAGCCAGGCCTCACTCCATGGTGGCCATATAATAACCCGGGTTTTCCCTCCGAACATTTTGGCTCAAATTTCTAGGTCCAAATCATAATGAAAACGCCAGGATCCCGTGCTCGATAATCAATCCTGATATCCCGGGGTTAACCTCCTTCTTTCTTTTATCCAGATGCCCTGCTCAATATTTGGCGCGTATCTCGCAAAATCCTCGTGAACAACCGTCACCCCACGATTTCCGGCTTCTGGCCATCGCGATAAGCTCACCCTTACTCTATAAATAACACCCAGAGGGTAACCCTAAATTCGTCACCACGCCTCAACTTCCCCTTTCTCTCCTTGCTCCTTGCTTCCTCGCAGCTCCGCCGCCAGAGGCTCGCGCACATCATCAAAGCGAACTTGCCCCCAGCCTTACTCGCCCTCGAGCCGTCCCGTGCCGCCGCCAAGCTCCGCCATCGCACCTTTATTCCTCTCGCCAAGAATCGTGAAGGGGCACTCGAGCCACGCCGCCCAACACCGTCGCTTCCAAACCTCAATCTCTTCAGTAAGCCTCTTATATCTGCCTAATTTATCCTTGCAATTTTTCCAATTTCAACCAGAATCGGATCTAGGTCAACCCGTGAACCACTCTTCTGATTACATCAAATTAGATCGATTCGACATCCACCAACTCTTTTAACCACCTGCTATATAGTCGCAACTCATCCCCTATCAATATTAACCATCAAAACTCCTGCAGGATCGCTCGCAAATTTTCCCATCTAGATCCGTTCCTCCTCGATTTTCCGCTCTCTGCATTAACACCCGGAAAATCCTCCCTTTCCAGCTACTTTACTTACAATAGATACATGGGCAACCACCCATCAACCCCAAATGATTTTCCTCACGTAAGTGACCTATAATTTCCACAGTTGCACTCAACACCCGGATACTTTGTAATTTCCGCACCATAGCATGATACCCGGATAACTCTCAGCTTCATACTTTCTTGACACCTTACACTCGGATACTTCAACACTCCCGGGTCTTATTTGATACGCCTCTTTTTCTGGTGCTTTGCAGGTTGATCCCATGGCTCCCAAACGACAAGGAAAACAACCGACCCAGGCGAGAAATACCCAAAACATATCCGCCAACTGGGGGCGTTCCACAGCTACGAAAGCCAAGTTGGAGGAGCTAGCCGAATTAGGAACTCTCCCTTCTCAGAAGGACATTCACTGGAGGGCGCCGGGCAGTGAGACCCGGCCCACACCCACAGAAAACGAGGTAATCTGCTTCGTAGAGCACGTGACCCGGGGATTCCGTCCTCCGGGTCACCCTTTCTTTAGGGAGGTCTTAGATCACTATGGACTCCGAATGTTCGACATAGGGCCTAACTCTATGTTGAACATCACCCACTTCATTGTTCTCTCCGAATCGTACTTGTGCATGCCGCCGAGTTTAACTCTCTCATTGAGTTATTCCAATGCAAGCCGTGCCGCGAAAGCGGCGACGGAGCGCTCCTAACCTGTGGCGGGGTATCCATCCAGCGCCGCAGGAATTCTCTGATGCCAACCCTCAACCTACACTCCCACGTCAAACATTGGCAACTGTCCTTCTTTTATTGCCGCGATACCTCCCCTGACAGTGAAAAGAAGCTGCCGGGTTACTCAGAGACCCCCCTCGAGCCCTCTGAGTCTTTCAGTGCCTTTGCATCAGATTCGGACAGGGAGACAATCCTTCCCTTGCTAACCAAGATGGCCATTCTCTCAGCCCAAGGCCTCCTCGGGCTCAATTTAGTAAAAACATGGGTTGATTTCCGGATACAACCCAACTCCGTTCGCACCAAACTGATGTGCGAGTACTCAGGGCACACCACAGATACGCTCCGATACTCCACCAAAAGCTTTGCAGCCGGCGATACTAACAAGACCATCAAAGGCTTCTTAACGGAGAAGCTGGAGGTGATAAAGGGCATCACCGGGTTACCCCCGTTTACTCGGGACAACCCGGCTCCAGCGGTAATACCTGATATCCATAACTTACTTCCGCACCTTGACTCGATACAGCTTCTAACCCTTATTCCCATTCCTTTGTCTCAGGCTGATGACCCTTTCTGGAGAGTTGAACCCTTCCCCCCTTCCAGAGACCCGGAAGACGAGGATGAGCCGGCTGATGGTAGCGAAGGTATTTGCACAGGATCTGTATATCTTTACTTGTATTACTTCCCTTTCGTTTATCTTTTCTCCAACTAACACACATCCGACTCGCAGGACTGGAGGACGAAGGCGAGGCCAACGAGGATGACCCGGAGGCAACTGAATCAGACCAAGAAACAACAGTCGGAGCCAAAAGGAAAGCCAGAGGAGCCGTATCCAAGGTTCCTTTTTCCTCGTTATCCTCTGAACCTTACTCCTTTGACGCCATGCGACGACTTAACCATCAATTATCAAATTCGTCGTGCTTGAAGGACTCCTCCCCAGCCAAACGCAGAGTAACTCGGAGTTCCCCGGGTGAAGATCCCCTTAACCCGGGCATCTCTATTTCCTCGGTTCCTCGTGGCGGCGCTCCTCCGCCTCGTCCTTCCGACTCTCCCCAACGCCACCCTTCTCCTAACCATCCACGCGCCGGGCAATTCCGGGTCCCGTTGGTAGTTCCCGTGGCGACCTCATCCGCTTCCAGCGGCGAGCTCCCGCCTGATTACACCGTGAACGCCGGGTAAGTTTACGCTACATGATTTCCTTTTACGCCTACAAATTTCCACTCAAGCCACCATCATCACTGATAACCGCTTTTTCCCATCCTTCTTTTAGCGCTCAAGCCGTCGTCAGTGACCCGGAAAATATAGAAGCAGATAACCATCAGGCAGAGAAACCGACTGACAATGCAGACGCCGCGACTGGCGATGATACAGCGAATAACCAGGAACAAGGCCCTCTGAACAATCCACTTCCCCGAGCTGCCGGATCTCCTTCCTCATCAGAACCAGTAGACGAGGAGATCGAAGTTCTAGATACAAGGATGAGTTCTCCCAACCCGGCCACCCAAACTGTCCGGGTCTCAACTCCAAGGGCGGGGAGAGCCCCTCCACCAAACGACCGAGCTGCCGGCTCTTCCGGTGGTCGATCCGAGGAACTGACCTTTACCCAGATGCTAGAAACCCTTCGCACTTTAAGGTCTAATGAAGAGAACATCTTGGGAGCTTTGATAGCCAAACACGAGGTAAATCCGACTAATGTTGCTTATGCCTTTGTCCAGTCCCCAAGTTCCGAGTGAATTGGTTCATAATTTACTTGGGAATTTATTATACAAACGACTGATAACTTACTCCTCTACCCAACTGATCCTTTGTTTGCATGCCTGCAGGCTTTCGTAACTCAATCCGATGAAAAACTGGCGGACACCACCAAGCTCATCGAAAAGGAGGTAGCTTTACGTGAGGCAGCCGAGGCCGAGTCTAGGAGGAATAAGTTGCTAATGAGGAAATATAGGAAAAGGGCTCACCGAGCAGAAGATGACCTAACGAGCCTTTCCGTCCAAATATCGGACACATATCGTGCTTTACTTGGTACGTTTCCTCCTCCGGTTTATCTTTTTGATAAATAGCAACAGTTTCCCGACTTATGTCTCCATTTCCTCAGGCCCGGACGAAACCATGCCGGAAGAGGACGACCTGGCCAAGCTGAAAATCATGAATAGCGCTATCCGGCAACTATGTGCCGGAACCAGATGGATCCTTGACGAGTTGCGGTGTCCGGGTAGAGGACATGTTGATCTGAAGAGGATGCTGGACGCCTTATCCACTGTTCCCGAGTGGATTCGGCACTGGAAGCGCTCGTCTTGCCGGGTTGGAGTGACCCGGGGGCTTGCACTTGCCAAGGCTTATCTCCCCAAGCTCGAGCTAGCGAGGCTTATGAGCGGCTTCCCAGAGTTCAAGCTTGACGGATCCAAGTTTTCGGTGAAGGATTTTCAGGCCATCCAGAAGGAGGTCCGTTACCCGGCCAGCGTAATTGCTGATGAGCTGGACGTTAATATACTTGTTCCAGCATATGATTCTGCCGGTAAAGTAATTAAGTCGGATCTTCCTGAGCCGTATGACATGCTGGCCCGGTGGAAGGAGGAAGCTGCTACGATAAGGGTGGAGGCTGCCAAGAAGCAAGCTGAAGCCGACTCTGCTCCTGCTACCTCAACACCAGTCGTTCCGCCCCCTGCAGGGGCTGGTACCGCTGATCCGGGTGCTGCTGCTACCACCAATGATGGCAAGGGGAAGGCCAAGATGAACGCCGAGTGATATGTGGTTTCTAATGCCTCTTCTTAAGCGCCAGTCGGTCAACATACTTTTTGAAACAGTTATATTTTGGGTGGTGCACCTGTGCACCTATGATATTTTTTCATCAGGATTTTGTAATGCACGCTAAGGCCTTGATATACTCGATGCCTGTTCCGGCCTTTTTAAGTTTAAGCTCATCTGTTCTCGATATCTGGTTTTATTTATTGTTCCTTTTGTGAAAACTCAATTTCCGGGTCTCATGGGTATTGACAAGCGGATTTTGCTTCGAAGTCCCCAAGTCCCCAAGACTCGGATATTTGGATTTTTGCAACTATACAAGTAAGCCACTTTTTCTCTTTTCAAGATTTCAAGCTACCGGGCCCGGATTGCCGAGTCTAGGACACTTCATCTTGAAAAGGGAACAAACTGCTTACTGCTAATTTCACAAAGATCCACGAGTTGTTTCACATAGGTTTTGAAGTTATGCTTAATAGTCGTTGAGTTTCAAGCTATTCAGCCTTGTACTCTGCATAACTTGTGGTTTAGATGACCCTTTTGACTGTCTTGTACTGTAAGCCGGCTTTCGCGTGGATACCATGTTGTTACATCAATACGAAGACGTAGCCAGCCAATCCCCGTCGGGTTTCATGACTAACTGCCATCGTAAGCGAACAAATCATGCCACTTTAATGCGAGTCACATCGAGCTTAAGTAAGAATAGCCAAGAAATTTGGACTTCTTTGTCCGGTTATAAGATTGTAGCCGTACTCGTTTGCAAGTAATCGGCCCTTATAACTCATAGGCATCATGGCCGGGTCTTTGAGTTTGTAACTGTGCTATTCAAGCGACCAACCCCCAAGACCTAGATATACGCATCGTACTGAGAGTACATAACCTGATAACAACCATCTCTTTTCTTGATAACCATCTCTTTACTTGATATGAAAAATCTAGGTCAGCAAGCCGCCTCATTAAAAACCCGTCCAGTCCCCAAAGGTACCCTGGATAGGAAAAGAGTACGTCTGAAAACCTGCTGCCTATTACATCGTGCAATTCCACTTGCCAATATAGTCTTTACTAAGTATAATACGGACGTAGCTGAGCCACGTTCCATGGTCTATCTCTTTCTTGCATAGATGAAGTGGTGTGTGCGGTGTCATTGACTGTAGCCGACTCTTCCCTTGCATCTATCAAATAATATGATCCGTTATGCAGATTCCGGCTTATGATAAATGGTCCTTCCCATGGTGGTGATAATTTGTGTTTTCCTTCGTTTGACTGTACCAGGCGCAGAACCAAGTCTCCTTCCTGGAATACCCGGGTCTTCACACGCCGGCTATGATACCTCCGTAGATCTTGCTGATATATGGCTGATCTTTCCAGGGCTTGTTCTCTTTGCTCTTCTAACATATCTACGGCGTCCTGCCGGGTTTTTTCGTTCTCTACTTCGACGTAAGCTGATACTCTAGGAGAATCGTGAATAATGTCACTCGGTAACACTGATTCCGCACCATAGACCATGAAGAAGGGTGTCATCTGAGTGGATCTGTTAGGTGTAGTGTTGATACCCCAAACCACAGAAGGAAGTTCTTCGACCCATGCGCCAGCAGCCCTGACACAGGGAACTCGCAATCGTGGTTTTAATCCGCGAAGCAATTCTTGGTTTGCCCTCTCCACTTGTCCATTGGCCTGCGGATGAGCCACCGATGCCACATCGAGCCGGATTCCATTGTTGCCACAAAACTTCTCCATCTCACCAAGGGACATGTTGGTTCCATTGTCGGTAATGATGCTATGGGGGTACCCGAACCGGTAGATAATCCTTTTCAGGAACTTGACTGCTGTAGCTGCTTCGCAATTAGTAACTGGCATAACCTCAACCCACTTGGTAAACTTATCAATAGCCACCAAAAGATGTGTCTTCTTGCATGGTGACATATGAAAGGGGCCAACCATGTCCATACCCCAGACAGCAAACGGCCAAGTTAACGGGATAGTCCGCAACTCCATAGCCGGCACATGGGTTTGGCGAGCGTACCTTTGACATCCGTCACACCTTGCTACCAATCGTTCCGCATCCGCTAGGGCCGTGAGCCAGAAAAACCCGTGTCGATAAGATTTAGCCACAAGAGACCTTGTGGACGCATGATGTCCACAGTCGCCTTCATGGATTTCCTTGAGAATCTGTCTGCCTTCTTCCGGCGCTACGCAGCGCAAAAAGACTCCTGCTGCACTTCTCTTGTACAATTCCCCATTGATGATAGAATATCCCTTTGCTCGCCTCAAAATTTGCCTTGCTAATACCTCCTGTTGTGGTAACTCGCCTCGTGATAGGTAGGCCAAAAACGGTTCTGTCCACTCGGGAATAGTACGTACAGTGGCTACGAGTCCTGAATCCGGGTCTTGATTTGCCAATTCCTCCTCTGACTCGATTTTAACTGATGGTCGCCATAATTCGTCCAGGAAAATGTTAGGTGGAACCGGCTCTCTGCGCGAGCCGAGTCTGGCGAGGGCGTCGGCTGCCTCATTCTTTCTTCTGTCTATATGCTCCACCTCATACCCGGAAAAACATCCTGCAACCCTATCAACTTCCCTGCGGTATGCTGCCATAGTTGCGTCCTTTCTATCCCACGTTCCTGACACCTGCTGTACCACAAGGTCCGAATCTCCGAAGCATCGTATCCTCTTGATGTTCATCTCTTTGGCTACCTTTAAGCCATGCAATAGGGCCTCATACTCGGCCACGTTGTTGGAACAGTCGAAGTGAATTTGCAGTACGTAACTCAATTTGTCTCCTTTGGGTGATGTTAGCACCACCCCAGCTCCTGATCCCTCGTACTGCTTTGATCCGTCGAAGTGCATGATCCATGACTCGGAATTTGGAACCGTTGTAGTCATGCCTGTATGTGTCCAGTCGTTAACGAAATCAATTAAAGCTTGAGATTTGATTGCTGACCTGGGTTCGTAGTTGATGTGATAATCCCCCATCTCTATCGCCCATTTGGCTATTCTTCCCGTCGCGTCCGAGTTTCTGATGATATCCGACATTGGTATTGAACTAACCACTGTTATGGGATGTTCTTGGAAATACGGCTTCAGCTTTCGGCTGGCCATAAAGACCCCGAACACCAACTTTTGCCAATATGGATAGCGCTGCTTTGCTTCTGATAATACCTCGCTGACGTAATAAACCGGCCTCTGAACCGGGTATCCTTTCCCGTCCTCTTTGCGTTCCACAACAACTACCGCGCTGACGGCTCGGGGGCCAGCTGCCACATATAGTAACATAGGCTCTTTAGGACCCGGCGCCGCTAGTACTGGTGCTTCAGATAACTGCTTCTTTAGTGCCTCAAACGCCTCGTCCGCCTCTTGATCCCACACGAACTTATCTGATTTCCGCAAGAGCCGGTACAAGGGTATTGCTTTTTCTCCGAGTCTGGATATGAATCGGCTCAAGGCTGCTACGCAGCCCGTGAGCTTTTGAACATGCTTCAAATTTTCCGGTTTTTTCAGACTCTGGATGGCCTTGATTTTATCCGGGTTTGCCTCGATTCCTCTCTCGGAAACTATGAAGCCGAGTAATTTCCCAGCTGGAACTCCAAACACGCACTTTGTCGGGTTAAGCTTCATCTGGTACCTCCTCAAGTTTTTGAACGTCTCCTTTAGATCATCGATAAATGTCTCCGCCTTCCTAGTCTTGATGACCACGTCATCCACATAGGCATGGACGTTACGTCCGATTTGGTCCTCAAAGCACTTTTGAATACACCGTTGGTAAGTTGCGCCAGCGTTCTTCAACCCAAACGTCATAGTTTTATAACAAAAGGCCCCAAAAGGGGTTATGAATGATATTTTCTCCCAATCCTCCCTTTTGAGCTTAATCTGATGATACCCGGAATATGCGTCCAGGAAGCATAACAGATCGCTTCCAGCTACTGCGTCTATAATCTGATCTATCCTCGGCAGCGCGAACGGATCCTTTGGGCAATGTTTGTTGAGACTCGTGAAGTCAATGCACATCCTCCACTCATTGGTCTTTTTCATCACTAGAACCGGGTTAGCCAACCAATCCGGGTGAAATACTTCCATGATAAAGCCGGCTGCCAATAGCCGAGCGATCTCTTCGCCTATAGCCTTCCTTCTTTCCTCATTCATTTTCCTCAAACCTTGCTTCACGGGCCTGGACTTGGGATCCACATGCAAACTGTGCTCAGCCAATTCTGTAGGGATACCCGGCATGTCGCTAGGTGTCCAGGCAAACACATCTGCATTCGAACGAATAAACTCCACGAGCGCTTCCTCCTGCTCTTTTCCCAAGTTAGACCCTATGGTAAACTGCTTAGTAGAATCCCCTTCGACAAAATCTATCTTCTTGGTGTCTTGCGCTGCCTTGAATTTTGCTCTCTCATCCTCGGTATTCGGCTTTTTCAAGGCTGTTCTGTCGTCCGGATTTACTTGAGACCGGTAATATTCGAGCTCTTCCTTCCTGCATGCTTGCTCGGCCATAACTGAATCTCCTTCGTCGCACTCGGCCGCTATATCCCGGTTCCCATGTATAGTGATGGTCCGTTTAGGACCCGGGATTTTCAGCTGCAAATACACGTAGCACGGCCTAGCCATGAATTGGGCGTAAGCCGGCCTCCCAAACAGTGCGTGGTAAGGACTGCGCAATTTGACCACCTCGAACGTGAGCCACTCAATTCGATAATTATCCGTCGATTCTCCAAAAGCAACTTCCAAGGTGATCCTTCCCTCGGGGCTCGCCGAGTGACCTGGCACGATCCCATGAAAGATTGTCGAACTTTTTTGTAACTGAGACTCTTTGAGACTCATCCGTAAGAAGGTTTCCCAATAAAGGATGTTGATGCTGCTTCCACCGTCCATCAGGACCTTCTTCAATTCGTAACCATTAACCTGTGGAGCAACCACCAATGCCAAGACTCCTGGACGCTCTATTTTCTCCGGATGGTCTTTTCTACTCCACGTTACCTCTTGTTCCGCCCATCTGAGATGTCCCGGCGCGGCCAACGAAATCGAGTTTGCCGCTTGCTTTAATGTCTTCTCGTTCCTGCTGGAAGTTCCTGTAGTATGCACATGATATTGTCCTTTTAAATTAGTCGTTCGTACCGTGCCGATGAAGATGTTGATCCGGCCGATCGTCAATATAGATCCGGACTCGAGGTGATCCGATTCTGGCCCCCAGCCGGAATCGTCCACCATCTTTTCTCCTTCGTGGTCGAAGTAGATTTCGCCAATGACAAGATTCTCCATGCCCTTCCGAGCTTCTCCCGTGATGTAAACACCTTTGGACGCAGGCCCCACGGTGGGCGCCAACTGTCGTGGGATAATCACGGCAGATGTTACCGGGGGTAACTGATCTTGGGGCAAGACGACACAGGTATTTGGGAGAGGGTTTAGCTCAGAGGAAAACATGGCGTAATTCGATCGAGAAGCCGGCAATCAAAGTCGCCGAGTCTCCGATCTTGATATAATAACTCAACTCTGGAACTACACTTGATGCTCGATATCACACGATGTTGCTAGGGTTCTTAGGTCTCTGTCTAAAACTAGACTCGGGGGTTGGTTTATAAAGCACCCATACCCCCTGACTTATTCCCCAAGGCGCACCCTGGTTCCTACCCGGACACGGCACACAAACCCTATCTTTCCTTTACAACAACCCACAACCCGGGTCGCCGGGCCTACAACTTGGGCCTTCACAGGTTTCCTTATCCTCGGCCGGATCCTGCACAGTGTCCTTTGGGCCGGGTTATTCCTTGGTGTATGGCCTACCGGGTTATCATCTCCCCGTCAAGCCCTCCGCGACCAAACCGCAGGGGTCGCGCTGAACCGCTTGCATCTGGTGAGTGTGTTCCTCAAGCGCAGGATTCAGCCTCTGCAGGAGAGGCCCTCCACCATGTGCGAGTATCAGGGCGTCGAAGATCCCAGCCGCGTGAGCTGAGAAGAGCTCTCGAATGCAGAATTCGAGAAGAAAATCGCGGCCATCACCAAGCTGAATGTGGGCGAGGACCTCCCCGACTGCCCTATCGCAACATTCGAAGCTTCGAGACCTCCTCCATCCGAAGTAAGTTTCAATTCTTTTTCTGTCCTAACTTTTTCCTTTGTTCAAGAGTTTGTTGACTGAGTTTCTTCTTCTTTTCTTCTTCTTGTTTTCCTTCTGTAGAGCCTAGAGGTAGCAACCTGCTACCCGCCAGTTTCTGGTGAAGAGGCCTCGGACCTGTTGGCGAGCAATCTGGATGTCCCTGCTGATACCAGTGTTGTCGACGCCGACTCGAGCTCCGATCATAGTTCTTCGGATGACGTGGAGGAATCGGGTAGCGATCTTCGCCACCGCAAGCGTCGCAGCGCGGGAGACGATGAAGCCACTTCCAAGGACAATTCCTTGGGTGGAGGATCTGATAAAGAACCTCTCATCGTGACCCCGTTGAGTGTGCGCACTCCTCTTGCTCCCAAGTCGAAGATCCAAACCGCCTGGAATGCGGATATGCTGGATGACGACGATGATGAGTAAGTTTCTTCCTTCCTTCAACTCTCTAGTCGAATGTTTTCATCTTGCTCTTCCTTATGTTGTTGTTTCTTTTAATGACAGGCTTCAGTCCATTAGCCCTGGCCAGTTCGCTTCTTCTCTTCCTCCCGAGAAGAGGAAGGATGCCGTTGCGGGTGAAACCCCAACTGCTAGGACTGTCCAGAACTCGCCGAGTCCAGCCCCAACAGCTGGGGCTACGGAGTATAGACTGCCTAGCTTTGCGGTTGGAGCCTCGACTTCGAAAGAAGTGTCGGGTAGCTTGGCTGATCCTCTTTGCATCGCGTAGGGCCAGGTAAGCTTTACCCTTTTCCTTGCATTCTGTACTTTGTTCATTTAGGATTTTTATCGGGTGCACGGCAGTGCTCCCGATGGGAGTAGCCCCCGAGGCTGTGGTCAATCGCTTGCGATTGGCTACATGCTCAAGAACTTAAGCTTTTTTCTTTTCTTCATTTTATCGCGTGCACGGCAGTTTTCCCGATGGGAGTAGCCCCCGAGGCTATACTCGACTATTTACAGTCGTGAATAGGCTCAATCTCCTCTACCTTCTCTGAATTCTTCATCTTCGTGTTTTGCAGTCTCTTCTTTACTCTCTCGCGGCCATTGGTCGCCGCGTAATTTTGGCTGAGGCAGATTGCGTGACCCTTCGGGCAGATCGCGATCGACTCGTCACGGAAGGCCAACTTCTCCAAGGTAAGTTGATCTGCTCCTTCTATTTATTCTTTCCGGTCGTGCGAATACCTTTGGGTTTGAAATTTATTGCTGTGTAGCCCAAGCCGAAATTCTGAAGGCCAAGAAGATTGATGCTATCACTCGGGTGAACACCCTTGTGGCTGAGTTGGAAGCTGCTCGAAAGGAACTTGAATCCTCTCGCAAGCAGTCGACTGACTTCGAGGGGAAGCTCGCTGATGCCTAGGACGCTCTGAAGAAACTGGAGGAGGATGGTGTCAAACAAGACAATGACCTTGTTGATTTCCTTCGCCCTCTGGCCCAGAATTTCGCAAGTAAGTTGCACTTGACCTCTCAAGTTTTTTGACTAGCTTTCTATATCTTTGAAATTAATGTTGTCTCCTTGCAGACGTCCTTGGCGTTGCGCTGGAGCTGCCCGGGGTTCAGCGAGTGGATGCACTGACGGACTCCCACGCTCAGCTTCGGAAGCATGCGAGCGGGGTTTGCTCCCTCGTTGGCAATGCCACTCGAGTGTTGACGCAATTCGAGGAGCATCTTCTGGTGGATGCTGCGGTCCCGTCCACGCTGGATGGTCTCCTGAAGGTCTTTCTGGAGGGTGATCTCCTTCAGGCCTACTCGGTTGCCCAATCTGAGTGCGGAGCGAAGACTGCCATTCAGTTTGCATTGGCGCATGGAGTCGAAGGGTTGGACGAAGCGTACTCGAACCTTCCCGTCGATGCTTCCACTGGCAGAAAGGTAGCGCTTCGACCTTTCGGCGATCCGGCTGAAGTCCTTGCTCGGAAGCTATTCGCCTTGCTTGCTCGTGCTAGTCGCAAGGGGCAACCTGTTGCGAGTGGCAGCACTTCTGCAATTCCATAGAATAGATTTTAGTTTAGCTTGTTCTTCTGATGTAATGAACCTTGGGATGTATTCCCGTATTTCTGCCTTTAATCAAATTGTCCTTTTGATATCCAAGTTGTGTTTTCTTGCGATTGGTTGTTATGAATTCCTCCCGATGGGAGTAGCCCCCGAGCACCTGTCGAATAGGTGGTTTATTTCTCGAGTGGGGTGACTTTGAAGTTTTCCTTAACTTTCCTTATTTCCCTCCAGGTAATAGGTGCTGCCGCGGAGTCTTTGAGTGGATCCGCTGCACGATTGGATCCGCTTGTTGCTGCTGTTATTTTGCTTCTCTTCGTGATCGTGTCGCGGATGGCGAACACAAGTTTAAAGCTTTGCGCGGAGTGGCTGATGTGGCCAAGTCAAAGCAGAAACTTGCGGCTGAACGCGAACAATTTGTGATGGAAGAACTGGCAGCTGTTGCGAGGGATATGCTTTGTAAGCACGTGAGCCCCCTAGAGTTTGGTTTGACTGCCCCTCTTTTCTTCTCTGACTCTCTGTAGCTTTCTTTTCAGTTGTTGAGCCTGACGGTCAATGTGAAGCGCATTGGGTGGATAACCATATTTCTCATGAAGCTGGTAGCTCCAAACCACATGCGAACAATTTCTGGTCTGACCGTAGTCGAGGCTTTGTTCTGGCTACGTTAAAGTATCGAGTAGTCCAGGCGAAGATACTCGTGAATTCCTGTCATGAGGCTCTGATAGCTTTGAACTCCGCTTTCTATCCGTTGGAGAGGGGTCCAGAAGACTTGAGCCATCTCCTCAAAACTTTCGGTCGAGAAGGTGAAATTCGCGAGTGCGTCCGCAATCAGCTGATTTGCGGGTCCGTAGTAACACTCTCCTTTGTTCGATTATGGCATTCTGAGGTCAATTTCAACTCTGTAGCTAGGCTCCCAAATGCTCCAGTCGATATGACCTCTCATTATAGAGTCGTTTGTCCTGCAGCAGAGAAGATTATTCGACTGACTTCTGAAGAGGTTGACCGAGTGTTAGCCGAGGAAAATGCTCGTCGCAATATGTAGGATGTATGTATCATGTTGCCTTGTATAGTTGTCCCAAAACTTTGTAAGGTGTCAGCCTTGTTTATAACTTTGTATATGAAATTTTTCTTATGATGCTAACTTAGGCGTAGCCCCCTTGTATTTGGGGTGTATACCTGTTATTCAGCGTGTAAAGATAAAGAAACTTGAGTAGCTATGGTTGAAAAACCATGTATTTTATTGAAATGACTGAGAAGCCATGTGTTTCCTTCGTGCTACAAGATGGCTAATATAGCCTTATTTTTGCGAATGAAGTAATCCTAAGGATAGAATTTGCGGAGGTGCGCAACGTTCCATGGGTTGGAGTAGATGCCACCAGTCGTCGGGTTCTTCAGTCGATAGGCGCCACCCGGGATAACTTCGTGTATTATGAAGGGTCCTTCCCATGGTGCTTCGAGCTTGTGTCCTTCCTTCTGCTTGAGACGCAGCACCAAATCTCCGACCACGAAAGCTCTATGACGTATACGGCGACTGCGATAATTTCGCAACGACTGTTGGTATACTGCAGATCTTGCGAGTGCAATATCACGTATTTCGTCGAGTGCGTCCATATCTTCCGCGAGTGCCATGTTAGACGTTTCTTCGCTGTAAGCAATGACTCGTGGGGTGCTGAATTTGACATCCTCGGGAAGGACTGCTTCATCCCCGTATACCATGAAAAATGGCGTGTATTTCGTTGATCGATTTGGGGTTGTGCGGAGGCTCCATAGCACGGAGGGTAGCTCTTCTTCCCAATGTCCTGCTGCTGGGTGTAGGCGGTCCAGTAGCCGTTTCTTGATGCCAGCTGAGACCAATCCGTTGGATCATTCGACCTGGCCGTTGGTTTACAGATGAGCCACTGAAGCGAAACTGAAGGTGATTCTCTTTTCTTCGCAGAACTGATGTGTTTCCTTGGCCGTGAAGTTGCTGCCATTGTCAGTGATGATGTTGTGTGGTATGCCAAATATGCACACGATGGAATCGATGAATTTTACGGCGCATTGGGCGCTAGCCGAGGTGACTGGCATCGCTTCGATCCACTTCGTGAATTTGTCGACTGGGACAAGCAAGTGTGTATACCCTCCGGGTGTAGACTTGCGTAATGGTCCAACCATGTCTAGCCCCCATTGTGCAAAGGGCCAGGCGAGTACCCGAAAAGATTTGTTGCGTCGTACTATTTGTCGAGCCTCGCGAGCGTCTGTTGGGAGCTGTTTGGTAGACAAGTAGTCGAGGTATTTCTGCGTCCAGACTGGCTCGACCAGAAAAACTTGTCTTGAAATACCGTGGCTTAGCTCGATGATAGCAACTTGCGGGCTGACATCTGTCTCCAATGTTGCGGGTGCTCCTGGAGTCTTTTTGACCTTCACTGAGCGCTTGGTCATCCTCTCGAAATATATTCCCGGCGGTATGGGTGTATTTGTGGACCCCATGTTCGCCAGCCTATCTGCTTCTTCGTTGCTGGATCTTGCGATGTGTTTCAGCTCACACCCTTTGAAACTTCCTTCGAGTAGATTATACATGTCCCGATAGGCGACCATGTTTTCCGCGATAGCGTCGCATTCCTTCATTGTCTGTTGTACGATGAGGTTGGAGTCGCCATAGATCATCAATCGGGTGGCTCCACATGTGATCTCCATCTTCATGCTGTGTAGTAGGGCCTCGTATTCTGCGTCGTTGCTGGATCATCGGGTGGAAAGTCTAATCTCAGGACATACTACAACTTGTCTTCTCTAGGTGATATTAGGAAGATTCCAGCTCCAGCCCCTTCGTTCCTTTTGGACCCGTCGAAGTACATGATCCAGTTACTCGTGTATTCTGGCGGTCCAGGTGTTTGGAATTCTGTCTACTCGCTCAGGAATTCCACGAGTACCTGTGACTTCACGGAATTGCGTCCTGCGTAGATGATGTCCCAGGCGCCTAGCTCGATGCTCCATTTTGCTATTCTTCCAGATGCCATGGGATTGTTCATGATGGTACCGAGTGATGCGTCGTTTACCACCGTTAGGGTATGTTCCTGGAAGTAATGCTTGAGCTTTCGAGCTGTGAGAACAACTCCGTACGCGAGCTTCTGGTAGTGAGGGTATCGCTGTTTGCACGGCGAGAGCACCTCACTGATGTAGTAGATTGGCGTCTGAACTCCATATGCCTTTCCGTCCTCAAGTCGCTCTACCACAATAGCCGTGCTGATGACTTGATTTGTTGCGGCTAGGTATAGGTACAGTGGCTCCCTTTCTTGTGGCGTTGCTAGAACACGCCTACTCTGTTAGGCTCGCTTCAGGTCCGCGAATGCCTTTTTTGCTTCGGGTGTCCACTCGAACTTATCTGTCTTTTTCAACAGCTTGTAGAAGGGTAGTGCCTGCTCGCCCAATCGTGCAATGAATCTGCTCAAGGCGGCTAATCGCCCTGCGAGCTGTTGCACCCCGCAAAGATTGGTGGGCTCCTTCATTGTTAAGATCGCTTGTATCTTCTCTGGGTTGGCTTCAATTGCTCTAGAAGACACCAGGTACCCGAGAAGTTGTCCTGCAGGGACGCCGAAGACGCATTTTGTCGGGTTAAGCTTGATCTTGTATGCGTTTAGAGCATCGAATGTTTCTCTGATATCCTCGAGGAGCGTGTCCTCTACTCGAGTCTTGATGACGATGTCGTCAACGTACACTTGTACGTTCTTTCCAATGAGCTTGGCGAGGCATTTTTGCATGCAGCGCTGATACGTTGCGCCTGCGTTTTTGAGCCCGAAAGGCATTGTCGTGTAGCAGTATACACCATGAGGTGTAATGAATGTTGTCTTTTCCTCGTCTTCCTTCTTCATCCTGATCTGGTTATATCTCGAGTAGGCATTTAGGAAGGAGAGGCGTTGGCAGGCTGCAGTCGAATCCACGATCTGGTCGATCCGTGGGAGGGGAAAGTTATCCTTGGGGCAGTGTTTGTTCAGCGACGTGTAGTCGATGCACACGCGAAGAATGTTAGTGTTCTTCTTTGGAACCAGCAGTAGGTTTGCTAACCAAGTGGATATTTTTATCTCCCTGATGAATTTTGCTGCGAGCAGTCTGTTTACTTATTCTCCGAGCGCTTTCTGCTTGGGCTCTGAGAACCGTCGGGTGATCTGCTTGATGGGTTTGGCGTCTTTGTAGACTTCAAGTGAGTGCTCGGTGAACTCCCTGGGTATCCCTGGCATATCTGAGGGCTGCCAGGCGAAAATTTCCCAGTACTCACGGAGGAGTTCGACGAGCGCGATTTCCTATGCTGGCGAGAGGGTAGTGGAAACCATCGCGGTTTCGCAGAATATGTCGGGTGCACTTGGTGTTTGCGAGTGTCGCTGTTGGCACTGAATTCTAGCTCTGGTGTGTTCTTCTTCGTAAGGGGCATCACGGAGTGGTCCATGGTTTTTTCTATCTCCTCTAGTTCTTCCTGCGTCCCGAAAGATTTGGCGATCTCGTTGAACTCGATGTTGATGACTCCCAAGTGCAGGAGATCAATTGTAGTACCTTTCGATAAGTATTTGAGTGTCGAACCCACGAGGAGCTGAAGGTAAGCTATCTATTCTCTAAAGCCCTATAACCCTCTTATATGGCTGTTTATGCAAAGCAATAAGTTTGACTAAAAGGAACTAACTAATTAAAAGCAAGTGACGTGGAGTGTGGTTTGTCTAGTAACTAGTGAAGCAAGTTTAAAATGCAAGTAATCCTAAAGCAAGTTTCTAAAGCAAGTTTCTAAGCAAGTTTCACAAGTAGCAAGCAGCAAATATCTCAAGTATCTCAAGGGAGCAAGTGTTCTAGCAATAGGTGTTTTGTTCGTGTGGTTGTCACAATTAGTGAAGCACATGTTTTAGTCTTAGTTGTTTCTTCTAGGAAGGAGCCATGAATAGGTATAGTCAAGTAAATGATCTACAACCCCTTATGATGGATCATGTGGCCAAGTAAATGACTGCACAAGATTGATTAAGACATAAAGTCCCACCATAGCCTTACGTTCTAAGGTCCCCTATATATATCCCCCAATAACTTAACTTTGTGGCTCGGTCTCAGGTTATTGTCACTCCCAAGTCACCACCACTCCATTATGCAACCGTTGATCACCTTACATGCATTCCCCAACATATGCGTGCACTCATATATTGTACATAAAGCCAATCATAGAAGATAACAAACTTGTGTGCAACCAATCAACGAACTATTTCACCATTGCCAAGAACAATTCACTACTCAAACATAGACGGGGAGACACAATACATCAAGGGAATATAGTATTGCATCATACATCGTGTTTGCCAAGAGATTACAGTGGAGAGATGGAGCTGATCTTGCTGTAGATCCTGATGATGAACACGCCGGAGGGGGGTGGAGCCCTCCGGGGGTGATCCCGGCGGCGTTTCCCCCCTCCGATCTTCTCCGGCGGCAGCCTTCTGTCTCTCTGCTTCGTGGTTTCGTCTCTCGGCGCCGCCTCCTCCTCGAAAAGGCCAGGGGACCCTTTATATAGTCGTTTTTAGGTCACGAGACACTCGGGAGAAGAAAGATCGACGGCATCGGAGCCACGGGGGCAAAAAGGGGGCCTCTCACGCGGCCAAGGAATCTGGCCACGTGGAGGGTCCTCTTTGCCACCCGGTTGGCCTTTTGGCCCTCTACTTTGGCCCATGGTCTTCGTCTCAAAAATTCTGAACCGTGCTGTTTGGCCTTTCCCTTTTTGGAGTCCCGAAGCTCCCGGAAAGTCTGAAACACTAAAAAGTACGTTTTCTGGAAAAACAGGGTTAGAACCAAAAGAAGGGGGATTGTTTAGAAAATCCCCCAAATCATTATAAAACATGAATATAAGTTGCTAATATGTAGGAAAAACAAGTAATAACATGCAAAGTTCATGTATGCATTTTACATGCATCAACATCCCCAAGCTTAACCCATGCTCGTCCTCGAGTATGAAGGTGATAAAACTAACATGGACTTTGCATATTGAAACAATCATGGGATATCAAGGAGGATTATTCATGCTACATATAATCAAATGATTAATACTATAAATGAGTAGAAATATACAATTCATGTTGTAAGAAATATCAAATATGCAAGCAAATATGCTTCATGAAAGTTCACAAAGTGTATAATGAAATAAAAACACTATGGACCAAATGCATACACAAAATGAAAAATAAAATCCTATATTGGTCAAAGAATAGCATAATGGAAAATCGAAAATATGGTGGACACTTTGGAGAAAATTGAGTAGAGGTAAAACATGATCAAGTCTTATTTAGCCTCTAAATTATTCAACTAAAATTATTAATTGAAATGTGGTATCCATTGATCTAGGACTATCATTGCCCCTTTATCACTAGCATCTTAAATGGTGAATGTTGAAGTAATGTGAATGACAAGGTGGTTGAAAGCCTCATGCCCCGTGAGTGTGAAAACCTACTCCATGATTACTCAACTTAAGATTCCTAATAAGCTTTGTACAAACATAATAAGTATTAATGACATCATAGAGAACCACAAAGAGGTACCTCTTGCCCCATGACATGGAAACAAGCCCATGTCACAATGACAAGACAAACAAACGGAGTAGACTCATCATCCTTTTTATTTTCATTCACTATTATGCATAGCTTCTTATTTTATTGTAGGATGTGTTGTAGAGTCACTCAAGCTGTAAGTAAATTTCCACCATGATAAAGCATGGCTTGGGTTAGCGGTCCAATGCGTTTCTCTAGTCATATAGATACTTACTCATCAAAACTTACTATTCCTCTATTTCATTTCGGCACGGTAGGAGTCCAAAAACAAAAGTACATGATATCAACCAAATGTAAATTTTTGTGCAATGTTGAAAGCTTTCCGGTGATACACGTTTATAGCTAGATCCCAACCACACACTTGTCAAACGCAAAACTTGTGGCTCCCATTATTGGGTCAATTTTATTAGATGCATAAAAAGTAAAGTGTGCCTTCAAAAGTTCGTGAGAGTCCTATCCCAAGTTCAACCCATGACAATTAATAAAGTGAATATCTTAATTTAGAACATAAATAACACAATAACATGGTGAACATACTCGGAATAGCAATGAAGCTAGTGGGAAGATATGGTGGACTCACTGGAAATACTCGGCTAAGGAGTGTTGGAAACAAGTTTTTACTTGTTGGAATTTTTAAATTTTTGGCTAGCAAGAGGGAGATAGTTGACCAGCTACTATGCATGCATATGTCCATAGAACTACTCATTTCATGACAAACTAAATAAACCAGCAATTAACATCAAGGACATGAATAAGAGATAGCTCAAGACAACATTATTGCAAATTTCTACACATAAAAAGCCTATAAATCATGCAAACATATGTAGCTCTTCAAATCAACCATGGCATCCCTATTCCAAGTCATAATACTAGCATCAAATACATTCCAACCCCAAACTCCAGTAGCTCAATCTCATATAAAATGATGGGTGTGGTCTTATCAACACAAAAATAAAAACAAAAATTAGACGTTTCAAGTCTCTACGATAAATGCTTTGCTTAGAAAAACAGAAAGTAGACGTGTGCTAACCAAAAGAGTGTAGCTCCAGTGGGGTGTTCATCACATCCCCAAGCTTATGGCTTTCACCATTCTTGGATGTCTTGAGGCGCAGCTCCTCTATTCCCTGTGAAAAAACTTCACAAAACATGTTTCTCCCATTCTTTTTCTGTCGGGTGAGATTAGCAAGGACAAACAAATCACATGCTTGCTGTGCAAAATTCCAAATCAAATGCTCCAGTAGATATAAAATAAGGTTCATTATGTTGTATGTTCACTCTCTTGCTTGAAAGAATCATGGAAATTCGATTCCCAAGCCCAAAGAGTGCATAAAACAAAAGAAGGCAGAATCTGTCCAGAAAAGCAACAGCAGCAAAATGAACGTTTTTCCTAAGCTAGACTCGTCAAAAAATTAAGAACATTTTTTTGCTTACAGAGGACGAAAATGTTCAGAACATACTAAAAAATTAGCTCAATCCGACATACCAATGAAAAACGTAAAATCATACGGTGAGCAGACTCGTGCTGAAACAGAAATTTCATGCACTAGGATAGCAACTTATAAGTCCAAATGGGTTTGACTTGACTCTTTATTGAAAACTCCAGAATTAAAACAAAAAAACTAATCTCTTGAGAAAGCAAGAGGACACTAGGAAAATCCAAACAAAAACAACCGGGTTGCCTCCCGTAAAGCGCTTTCTTTATAGCCATATAGCTAGGCTTTACTTACTTAACATCATGACGGTTGGAGTGAGGTGGCTCGGCATCCCCAAGCTTGGATTCTTGTAATTATTTGATACATGTAGGGTGAGACCAGGGGTACATCCCCAAGCTTGATTGGTTGTCCCTCTTGATCTTTGTTCATCTCACTCAACTCTTCCTCCTGAAATATTCTTCTTACACAAATCTCAACATAAAACTTGATTAGAGGGGTTAGTGCCTCCATAAATAAAATCCACATAGGTACAGCAAAGACACATCATGAGTTGATTCTAAATATTAACTACTGTTACTACAGTTGTGCATTGCTCCTTGATCAAAAGAACCACACAAAACACAAGTAATGAGAGCAATGCAAAATAAAGACATAATCTGCCAAAAACTGAACAACCTGTAAAGAGTGAATTTTTAGAGGCACTTAAGTTGCTCAAATAAGAAAACTTAAAACTAATGAAATATGTAGTGATAACTAAATATTTCTGTCGTAAATTACCAGGTCAAAATTCCACTTCTGTGATTTTAAACATTTTTCGCAGTGAAGTTCAGGAATCTGTTTTCTGGACAGCTAATTACTATTGTTTAATCCTATCTCTCATATAAGATTATTCTAGCCATTTATGATGAGAAATAATACAGAAATATGATGTTACAGTAGTGAACTAATATTTTTATTGTTTTTAGCTTTGGAAAAAGTTTTAATGAAAGAGACTTTGCAATGGTTTCATTGGCATGAACAACACATGTTCAAGGTCGACCCCAACTTCTCCATTACTCATCCTTCTCATTTACTTTCCCAAAATTTTTATAAAATGAAAATCTTAAACTAAATGATAGATAACAGTAGGTAAAGGTATTTTACATGTTGAAAAGACATAAATGTGTGCTCAAACCGAATAGGAAATTAAAGCATAAGGAACACACCAAAAAATATTAAACAATTTATTTTTAAGTCTAACCCCTTTCCTATGCATTGGCATTTTGTAATGAAACAAATAAAAGAAGCACATAATAGCAAGCATAGAAAGGCAGATCAAGTGCAACTTCAATACTTTCAGCATAAAGAGGGAAACTTAATATTGTTGAAATATGTGTAACCATGTTTCCCTCTCTCATAATAATTTTCAGTAGCATCATGAATAGATTCAACAATATGAATATCACATAAAAAATTCTTATTATGAGACACATGCATAAAAGAATCACTACTCTCCACATAAGTAAAATCATCATTAGTGATAGTGGGAGTTAAACATTCATAATTTTCATTGCAATCATCATATATAGGAGGAATAGTATCATCAAAGTGAATTTTCTCCTCCAAGCTTGGGGAACTAGAAATATCATGCTCACCAAAACCAACTTCCCCAAGCTTAAAACTTTCCATAGAATCAGCAAGTATATCATTTTATTCTCAATAGTAGGGGAACTAAAAATATCATATTCATCAAGACAAACTTCCCCAAGCTCAAGGTTTTCCTTAGCAGTAAAGGTGTTCAAAGAATTAGTACTACCACAAATATGATTGTTGTGCAAATAATTTTTCAATTTCTCCTCAAACACTTCATGTCCTAATTCAAGGTAGATATTATACAGTTCTAAAATTGTTTAGTTGTTTTCCATTTTATAATTTTTTTTTTTGTGTTTTTGGTTTATATGTTAGTATGCAATGCAAACAAGAATAAAAGATTAGCACAATGCTCCTTGGCAACGGCGCCAGAAAAGTGCTTGATGACTCCCAAGTGCAGGAGATCAATTGTAGTACCTTTCGATAAGTATTTGAGTGTCGAACCCACGAGGAGCTGAAGGTAAGCTATCTATTCTCTAAAGCCCTATAACCCTCTTATATGGCAGTTTATGCAAAGCAATAAGTTTGACTAAAAGGAACTAACTAATTAAAAGCAAGTGACATGGAGTGTGTTTTGTCTAGTAACTAGGAAGCAAGTTTAAAATGCAAGTAATCCTAAAGCAAGTTTCTAAAGCAAGTTTCTAAGCAAGTTTCACAAGTAGCAAGCAGCAAATATCTCAAGTATCTCAAGGGAGCAAGTGTTCTAGCAATAGGTGTTTTGTTCGTGTGGTTGTCACAATTAGTGAAGCACATGTTTTAGTCTTAGTTGTTTCTTCTAGGAAGGAGCCATGAATAGGTATAGTCAAGTAAATGATCTACAACCCCTTATGATGGATCATGTGGCCAAGTAAATGACTGCACAAGATTGATTAAGACATAAAGTCCCACCATAGCCTTACGTTCTAAGGTCCCCTATATATATCCCCCAATAACTTAACTTTGTGGCTCGGTCTCAGGTTATTGTCACTCCCAAGTCACCACCACTCCATTATGCAACCGTTGATCACCTTACATGCATTCCCCAACATATGCGTGCACTCATATATTGTACATAAAGCCAATCATAGAAGATAACAAACTTGTATGCAACCAATCAACGAACTATTTCACCATTGCCAAGAACAATTCACTACTCAAACATAGACGGGGAGACACAATACATCAAGGGAATATAGTATTGCATCATACATCGTGTTTGCCAAGAGATTACAGTGGAGAGATGAAGCTGATCTTGCTGTAGATGTTGATGATGCACACGCCGGAGGGGGGTGGAGCCCTCCGGGGGTGACCCCGGCGGCGTTTCCCCCCTCCGATCTTCTCCGGCGGCAGTCTTCTGTCTCTCTGTTTCGTGGTTTATTCTCTCGGCGCCGCCTCCTCCTCGAAAAGGCCAGGGGACCCTTTATATAGTCGTTTTTAGGTCACGAGACACTCGGGAGAAGAAAGATCGACGGCATCGGAGCCACGGGGGCAAAAAGGGGGCCTCTCACGCGGCCAAGGAATCTGGCCGCGTGGAGGGTCCTCTTTGCCACCTGTTTGGCCTTTTGGCCCTCTACTTTGGCCCATGGTCTTCGTCTCGAAAATTCTGAACCGTGCTATTTGGCCTTGCCCTTTTTGGAGTCCAGAAGCTCCCGGAAAGTCCGAAACACTAAAAAGTACGTTTTCTGGAAAAACAAGGTTAGGACCAAAACAAGGGGGATTGTTTAGAAAATCCCCCAAATCATTATAAAACATGAATATAAGTTTCTAATATGTAGGAAAAACAAGTAATAACATGCAAAGTTCATGTATGCATTTTACATGCATCAGATGTCGCACTTGTTGGATTTTTGGAAATCGTCGTCGATGGTGATTGTGCCATATTCTCCGGGTAGCTTGAGCTTGAGATATGCATAGTGTGGTACTGCCACAAATCTTGCGAACGCTGTTCGACCAAGTATGGCGTGATACCGTGAAGGCCAGTCGACTACTTCGAAGTCGAGAAATTCTCTCCTGTAATTGCGTCGGTTGCCCAACACCACCTCCAAATTAATTGTTCCGAGTGGGAGGATCGCCTTTCCTGGAACGATCCCGTGGAAGGATGTCTCTGATTCTGCGAGTCCCTCGAGGTTCCTGTTCATCCGACGGAGTGTGTCCGCGTAGATGATGTTGATGCCGCTGCCCCGTCCATGAATACGCGAGCCAGTTCGTAATTGCCAATTTGTGCTTGGATTACTAGGGCAGCGTCTCCTGGTCGATAGACTCGTGGGGGGTGGTCTTCCTTGGAAAAGGTGATTGGCTGATCTGCCATTTTCAGGTACTCGGGCCTTGCTGGTGGGGTTTGCACAGCCATGCATAATTGTCGTGTGTTTGTCTTCTGGGCCCTGCGGGACGGGCAGACCTTTTGTATCATCCCCAATAGTCCTGCGGGGTTCGGGTATGCGTTACCTCCTGCGTTGACGTCGGGTGGTGCAGGTAGTGCGGCTAGCACCGCGTTTTGGTTTCCTGGTGGAGGCAGGGGTTGTGGCGGTTGGAATCCTTGGTGTCCTCCTTCTGGAAGCTGCGGGTAGCCTTGAGAAGGTGTGTTGCCTTAGTTTTGCCTGTGCGCTTATCTGTAAATAGATGTAGCGTGCAGTATCCGTCGAGGTCCTCCTCGGGAGTCTTGTCCTCCGCCTTTGGCTTCCATTCACGATTTCCGCGGCGTCCACTATCGCGATTTCGTGTGAATTCTGCCACCACTAGTTCTTCTCGGTTGTCGTGATCGTAGTACTTCCTTCTTTTCTTTCGTCCGTGGCGATCGTCTTCGGGTGCGGGCGAGGATGCCCTCTCGTTGCGCACCGAGTCTTCTCCGTTAGCCCACCTATCGGCTATGATCATTAGCTCTCCAATAGTTTTGGGCGCAGCTCGTCCCAGTTCTTCTCTGAAAGCAGTTCGTCGAGCGCCCTTCACGAAAGCTTCGACTGCTACTTCCTCTGATATATTTCCTGCTGTGTTCCTAAGTGTGGTCCATCGTTAGATATATTCGCGAGTGGACTCGCCACTCTTCTGCTTGCAGGCTCGCAGTTCCTTGATGGTCGCCGGTCTTTTGTATGTTGCTTGGAAGTTTTTGCAGAAATCGAAGTGTAGATCGTCCCATGACCCGTAGCAGGACTTCGGTCTCGCTTCCAGCCAACTGCGTGCTGCTCCTACCAGGTGTAGGTTGAGGTACTGCATAGCCGTGTTCTTGTTCCCACGTTGGCATTTTACTGCCGTGAGGTAATCCGGCAGCCATGACGAAGGTTCGAGTGAACCATCGTATTTTGTTACTTCCATGCTGAGTTTGAATCTTTTGGGTAGAGGCGCCTCGCGGATGCTGCGAGCGAAGCATAGCGCGCCGCAGGTTTCATCGTCAGAAGAGCCGGATGAGGAGTGCGCGCGGTTCCTTGCTGCTCTTGCCTTCTCCACTTTATTTTGTGCGATATCTGATCGCGCATTGTATCCTGGCTGGTCGCGATCAATTTCCTTCCTTGGTTCCTTGCTACGATTTCGCGAGCGGCCTCTATGATGCTGCGAGCCGCGGTCTCGGTTCCTCGGGCTACCTTCACTGCTACTCCGGCTATTGTCACACCGTAGGGCTTCTTTTCCTCGGCCACGGCGAGGCGATTTTTCCCTCCTGGGCGAAGTACTCCCACGCCTGCGGGATGCTTCATTTTCCTTCTGTGCAGCTGCTTTCCTGCGATCATAGGAGGCAAGCTTTGAGGCTGCCATGCCCAATCCCTTCTGAACTTGCTTGTATTGCTCTGCTCGGGGGTCGTTTTCCCCTGGTTGATTTATCTGCATGTAGGTTGCTGCGGCTAGGACCGCGGCAGTGGGAGTTTGCGAATAAATGTTTCCGTACTCGTCGACCCGCATGAGGGAAGGTCCGAGTGACTTGCTGATTCTGGTCAGGGACTCGTCATCCATGGTTGCGGTTCTTGAGGCGTATCCTTTCCTTGCGGGAGGAGTCCCGACAGAAGGTGTTAAGGACAGCGCGGCCCGGCGTTGGCTCGACTCGTCCGCCAATCTCTTCCGATTGGCTAGATCTATGCGAGCTTCCTTGATTGCAGTAGCCGCTCTCACTAGATGACAGTGGTAGACGGTCATGTCTTCGTGAGGAGCTCTAACTGCAGGTGGTTTTCTCATGCAGATAGCATCCTTTGCTCGGAACCAAGCGTCTCGCGAGACGCCGATCTCAGCGCGTTCCCTTGCGCTGTGTTCAGTTTCTTCGGGTGGATCTCCCGATCCTGCCATGCAGACCTGAGCCAAATATGGCTTGTGGGTCCTAGGCGTGACTTGGAAGGCTTTCCTGATCCGAGAAGGTTCCTCTGTAGAGAGGGTATGGAAGTTACTGGTGTTGAGGCGGATGGAATCGCCGCTTTTCGCTAAGTCGCGATCTACGCGGTAGGGTCGCGAATCGACAGCTCCAGGGCTGGAGATCGATTCAGATCCAGATCTTTCGGGGAAGTGAAGGATTCCATCCTTGTTGGTGTAGAACTTGAAGCTCCCAAACGTCAGGGTGATGCTCTTCTCCAGATCGCTGAATATCGGGCGTGTTTCCGGCGAGTGAATTGTGACGATGACTGACCCGATTCGGATAGGATTGGTCGGAGATCCAGCGTGAGTTGGTTGTCGATGAAGCCGAAGATGCCGTAGATCCAGCGCCCGCCGTTCCCACAGACGGCGCCAATTGTCGAATCTGCATCTCAACAAGTCCCTCGGGTGAACCCGTAGGGTTTCGATTAGGAGAACTTGTGGGGGCTGGTGACAATCGTCGGCTATACAGGGGGCACGATTTACCCAGGTTCGGGGCCCTCGTAGAGGTAAAACCCTTAATCCTGCCTCTGTCGATCTGTATTCACGAGTAGATCGGTTACAATGGGGGGTTGCTGAAGTCGAGAGTATGATCTTGATCTCAAGGCTTGGTGGTGCGGTATTGCTTGTCCTCTCCTGGTGGTTCTCCTGGCCTTATATAGGTGGCCAGGTCTCAAATCTCACCCGGAAAGGACTCGAACTCTAACCCTAAGTCGGTTACAAGTTTCCTATCTTGACCCGCAAGGCTTTGCGGGTGGGCTTCAACTGGACCTTCTAGAATAGTATAAGGCATCTTCTCTTGGGCTCCAGTCCTGGGCCTAGGACCGGGTATCCTTACTCGACAGGTCCAAGGTCCATCCCTTCGTCAGCGTACATCCGTGTTGATTCTAGGTGTAAAAAAAGGTTTCTCGAAACCTATCAACATGAGATTTAGCTTTGAAAATCTAGACGCGAGGATATCAAATATGAAAACGGTTCGTAATTTCGAAATACGGTTCTCGAGATATTTCATTTTGAAAAAAGAATCCCAAATAAATTCATGTTCATCCATCTGTGGGTGGGAAGGAAAAATCTCAATAAAACACTCTCGTGCTGCCACTTGTCATGCATGCGAGCACCCATGGGAGGCTGGGAGAAATGAGAAGGCGACACCTGTCACAAGTACCGCGCGCGTGGGGTGTCCTTCCCCTTTTTCTAGTGATCCTGAGGAATCCATGGTGTGCCGTGGACAGTCCTTGTGGGCCGGATGGTATATAAACTATATGCCGTGAGCTGTGCCCGAAGGGCCATTTGAAAAAATGGACAGAATTGACCATGAATCGAAAGTATTTCACAAACTAAACCGTCAGCAAAACTATTTCACGAATTAACCATTTTGTGTAACTCCCAATAGCTAGCTCTAACTCTATTATTTCCTAATAATTGTTGTACCTCATAAGTCACATTAATTAGGCGCAACACTCTATATTGTAGCGTCCTAAGTCAAGACACAACATACCCGAATATGTAGCGCCTAGTGGTTAGGTGCTACACAACAAACTTTATTAGACGTGATGCTCTACTATGGACACATCTCTCGCGCATCTTAGTTGGTCACACCAATATTTGGTGTAGCCTAGATCATGAGTTCGAAACCCTCCTACATTTTATTCGTTTTTATTGTTTCTATTTAAAAATAAATTCGTGCGCGAGGGGATTTTAACAGGGGGCCACCAGACCAACTCTATGTTAGTTTGTATAAATGCACGTTCCTGCATTTCACCAATACATTTATTTATTTCTCATATCTTATGCTGATTTTCTAGATTATATTTTAATTCTAACTATTTTTTATATGAATAATTTTATAGAAATAAAGTGGACACAAATGCACGTTCTTGTTACCATCCTACCACTGACCATAGCACATAGATCAAAACCAACTGTATTTGGTCAAATACAAGAACGTACATTTATACATACTAACATAGAGCTAGTGTTGATTTATTTCAACAAACAAAAAGTCTACGGTTTGAATGCCCTCACACAAGAATTTATTTTTAGCTAGAAACAATAAAAACAAAAAAATGAACATGGTAAAGTGGGGATGCCTTCCAGGCCTGTCGGATGGGCCTACCTGGTCTAAGGCTCAGCACTGAAGCCCAGCTCAAAAGACCATCTCGTAGCTCTAGAAGGCCCAGCAGCGGCCCACCCGTCAGACTTGCGGGACAAGATGGGAAGTTTCCACCGACTAGGGTTAGGATTTGTAAGCCTCTGGGTACGGCTTGAGATCCGGCCACCTATAAAAAAAGGCTGGGAGAACCACCTGAGGGGGACATCCAATCTCGACTTTCGCCACCATAGCCATAACTCGAGATCCAATCGCTTGACTTGCGCACCGCCATTGTAACCAATCTCATCATAATACATATCAGACAAGCAGGAGTAAGGGTATTACCTCTACGAGGGCCCCGAACCTGGGTAAATCGTGCCCCATGTTATCCCTCGTAACCTCTAGCGTCTATTAAGTTCCACCACTCGAAAACCTACCGGATCATCCGAGTCATTTGTCGACATGACTCATCGACAATTAGCACCGTCTATGGGAACGACAGGCGCTGGATCCACGGCATCGCCGGCTTCATCTTCACCAAGCTTCGACGGGAGCCCGGGATCCTCGGCTCCTTTGGAGCCAATCTGCTTCGGGTTGTTCATCTACACGCCCCACTCTCCGGAATCTCGCCCGGCATTCAGAGGTCTCCAGGAGAGTGTCAACATGATGTTCGGCAATCTCCACTTCCGCGCCAGCAAGGAGGGAATCCCGCGTTTCCCCGACCAAACCGCGCTTGATGCATGAGATACTTAATCCGTCTCATGCACGACAACTGATGTCTACGCACGCTTCTATTCTTGTACACAGTGTTGGGCCTCCAAGTGCAGAGGTTTGTAGAATAACCGCAAGTTTCCCTTGAGTGGATTATGAAGGGAATATGCCCGAGAGGCAATAATAAAGTGTTTAATATGTTATTCCTTGTTTATGATAGATGTTTATTTCTCATGCTAGAATTGTATTAACCGGAAACGTTGATACATGTGTGATTAATAAACAAACCGACGTTCCTAGTGAAGCCTCTCTTTTAACTAGCTCGTTGATTAACAGATGATCAAGGTTTCCTGATCATAGACATTGGATGTTGTTAATAACGGGATCATGTCATTAGGAGAATGACATGATGAACTTAGACCCTAACTAAGTATAACAATACGATCAAGTCATTTAGTTTTGTTGTTATGTCTCACATTCGAAGTAACATTGTTCCTTAGATCATGAGATCATGGTAATAACTAATACCGAAAGAATACTTTGATGACATCAAACGTCACACCGTAACAGGGTGACTATAAAGATGGCATTAGTTATTAAGAAAGTGTTAGTTGAAGCTCATGGATCAAGAATGGGATTTGTCCATCCAATATGACGGAGAGATATACTCAGGGCCCTCTCGGTGATATCACATCGACACCGCTTGCAAGCAAGTGATATGATCACAAGGATGTTATATCAAGGAACGAGAAAAAAGTACTTGTCAGATAACGAGATCAAACAAGGTATGGTGGATACCGATGATCGGATCTCGGGCAAGTAAAATATCGCGAGACAAAGGGGAATCGTTACGATGTTGAAAGTTTCACACGATCACGAGAGTCATCGTTGAATATATGGGAGTCATCACGGATCTCCAGATCCCACTGTTGAATATTGATCGGAGATGAGTCTCGATCATGTCTATATTATTCACGAACCGTAGGGTGACACACTTAAGGTTCGATGAAGCGTTAGAGAGGATACGGAACACCGAAGAATATTTTGGGCAGCTCCGAAATTGTTTCGAGGAAAATTGAAATAGTTCAAGGGGTTTTTCATCGAACGTTTGTTAATAAAATTAACAAATGGTTCGAGGTGCTGCATGCAAATGTTTGTTAATGGAATTAACAAATATAAATAAATAAATAAAAATGTTTTATTTATTTATTAAAGAAAAACCTTTGGATTTTTTAAGTGGGAAATTAAGGAATTTTGAGTGGGTGTGAGTGGGGCTTCCATGGCTGGCCGCACCCCCCCTTGGGCTGCCCCCCTCCCCTATAAAAGGAGGGTGAGGGCTCTCTCTTCTTCACACACTTGCCCACTCCCTTTTCCCTCCACCCGCTCCTCCATTCCATGGTCTCCGGCTTGGCGAAGCCCTGACCGTGGGATTCTTCACCACCACCACGCCGTCGTGTTGTTGGAGTTCCGCAGGGATCCTCTACTTCCGCTACCCGCTGGATCGAGGGAACGGAAGTCTTCATCGAGCTGAACGTGTGACCGATTACGGAGGCACTGCCGGATTGCGGTGCACTTCTTCTCGCTCGGGATCGGCGTGAGTACGACTACGCCAACCACGAGATTTTATCTCGTACCACTTTGAGTCTTCGAGGGTATGTTATCTCAAGACTCTCTTTCTCCCTGTTGCCTTTCATCTCATAGATTAGATCTTGGCCATTCGGGTTTATCGCGCGTAGGAAATTTTTTGTTTTCTATGCAACGTTCCCCTTCAGTGGTATCGGAGCTGGATCTATGCGTAGATGAATTGTACGGGTAGAACACATAGGAGTATGTGGGCGTTGATGATCATGTTTTTTCCTCTTTGAGTATTTTATGATCTTAGTGGCATAGTAGGATGAAGCTGCCTCGGACTAAATTTATGTGTACTATGTACGCGAGAATTGTCTCACATGTGACTGAGGGGGTGTCCGTTTCTCTTACTATAGTTAAGATCTAATCTACAAAGGGTTGTTAAAATATGTTTTATCAACGTTGTGGTTCTTGTACGTAGGTATGAACGGTTCTATCCTCGTAAGCCCAAAGCCATGTAAAATATGCAAAAATAAATTAGAGGCGTCTAACTTGTTTTTGTAGGGCATGTGATGTGATATTGTCAATGTTACAAACGTTATGTATGAGATGATATATTTTGTAAATTATTGACATACCGGCTGGAGCCATATGGTTGTCTTTTTTTTAATCCTACGTGCTGTATATCATATCCATGTGATATGTTGTAATGGACAATCAACATGGAGGTGCCACAGACCATGGTGCCACGCCGGTGGAATGATGGAGATCATACCATGATGCACAAAATGGAGATCTAGTGCAGATGGTGTCCAGCGACTAGCATCCACGACCGATGGCCTGTACATGGGCATGCACCTAGATGGGTTGTTTTGGTTGGTGCGTCCATAACTACATGATTTTGGGCTTTTTTTCGCGAAAAAGCAAAAGCTTTGCGTTTCATTGCATTGATAGAAAGAGAGTTAATAGTACAAGCCTAGAAAACAGGCTACCCCACACAGTACAACTCGACCCAGGAAACTAAGGGAGAACCTGTCTGAGGCCAGACGCCCCCGCGCACACCCAGTCTCTAGCCTCGGTCTTGATGGTTCCCACCAGCGCGCTGACCGAAAGGCTCGCATTGTCGAAGACGATCAAGTTACGCTGCTTCCAGATCTGCCAAGCCGTGAGCATGATGAGCGTAGAGGTGCCCTTCCTCAACGAGCTCGGCGTAGACTGTAGGGTCAGCGACCACCAGGACACGAAATCGTCCTCCACATGCGGGGCTCTGAAAGTGGATCGACTCCAGGAGAGCACCTCATGCCAGATCATTCTAGAAAACGAACAACCAGTGAGGAGATGTGACATGGATTCCGGCTCCTGATCGCAAAGAGGGCAGCGCGCACAATGCGGTAAGGCGCGCCTAGCCAACCTCTCTCTCGTCCAGCAGCGATCCAGACACGCGAGCCAAACGAAGAATTTCACCCTAGGTGGCGCCCATGTCTTCCAATTTAGCTGCCAGGATGGTGACTCGATCGACCCTAGGAACATGGCCTCGTAACATGATTTAGCCGAGTACGCATTGTCTGGGGTCCAGCGCCAGAGTAGTTTGTCCGGCAGCTAGGAAAGGTCTGTCCTCTGCGTGAGCCTCCAAGTTTGCACGTATTGCCAAAGGGCCAACGGTTCAAGCGCCCCGGAGATATCCGAGATCCAATGGCGCTCTAACAGCGCCTCTCGAACGGTACGGCGCTTTCGTCGTCTCTTCGGAACCAGCGCGACCAGAGCCGGCGCTAAATCCCCAAGGGATTTCCCTCCGATCCAGTTATCGACCCAGAAAAGGGCCGAGGATCCATCACCCAAAGCCATCACCGTGGAGGCCTCAAAGATTGCGCGCTCCATCCTAGAAAACAGCATGTCTAAACCGCTCCACGGTCGATCAGGGTCGGTGCGCATCCTCCACAGCCAGCGAACCCTCAAACTGGCCGAAGTGAGGGCCAGGCCCGGGATTCCCAAGCCGCCAAGGCGCATCGGCCGACTAACCTTAGCCCAGTTAACGTGGCAATTACCGCCCTGAGCCTTGCGCCCCCCCCCCCCCCCCCGTCCAAAGGAAACCCCGGAAGATCTTCTCCATCTTCCTGAGCGATTTCTTATTGGCACTTAGTACCGTTAACTGATGGAGAGGGATCGCTGCTAACACCGACTTAATGAGCGCGAGTCTCCCTGCTTTAGGCATCATAGCAGCCTTCCAAGTGGGTAATTGATCCGCGAACCTGTCCATGAGAGGTTGGAGGGACTCCCCTGAGAGCCTACGCAGACCAAGAGGGTTTTGACAGATTCTGCCTTTTACTTTTCATTCTCTCTTTTACTATGTTGAGTGGATTTATTTGCTCCACAAAACATTAGTGGTTGTAGCTAATGTTTAGAAAGTATTGGTAATTCTTGTGTCCATGCAGAACATGTGAGTTTTGATTATGCACTAACCCTCTGATGAGAATTACTTCAAGTTTGGTGTGAAGGAAGTTTTCAAGGGTCAAGAGAAGAGGATGATATATTCTGATCAAGAAGAGTGAAAAGGCTAAGCTTGGGGATGCCCCCGTGGATCATCCCAGCAAATTTCAATAAGACTCAAGCGTCCAAGCTGAGGGATTCCCAAGGAATCCACTTCTTCATCAACAACTTATCAGGTTACTTCTAGTGAAACTATATTTTTATTCGGTCACATCTTATGTATTTTACTTGGAGCGTATGTTTGTTTTTATTTTTTTATTTTATATAATAAACTTGGTTGGATCATAGCATTCTTGTGTGGGAGAGAGATACGCTCCACTTTTTCATATGAATACCCGTATTCTTCATTTATCGTGTATCTGCTGCAATTCTTTTAGCTCTTGTTTGTTATGCATCTCTTTTTCAAGCTGTTAGTTCTTGTAGAGTAGTACTCTCTTGTTTCATTCATAAATTATTTGGAGAGTTATTATTGAAATAAAGTGACTGGTGTTGGAGAACAATAAAATATTTCATGCTTATAACGGTGCAAGTGAAGCTTGTTTAGACTGGGGCTTAGACTTTAACTGGTCATGTTAGATATTATTTTAATTCTATGCTTAGTAGTTATTGATGTAGCATGACTTGTCTCAAATATCCGAGAGTGCTTAATGTTCCATTGAAAAAATCATGAGTTGTTTTTATCACATCGAAGCATAATATTGTGGTATTCACCTTCGAATGCTTTATTTGGTTGACTTGGCGCATGCTTACACCATGTTATGACTACAAACCATTCACCTGTAGCCTCTATAACCATTTAGTTTTTGACTTGTAATATCATTTATGCTTTGATTAATAATGTTTTATCGCTATGCATGATTATAGCCATTATTGATCTCTTAGTTGGTCGCTCCTAGTCTCTTGCTAGCCTTCACCTGTACTGAGTATGAGCTCTACTTGTGCATCCAACTCCCAAAAACCCAAAGTTTGCCAAATGTGTCCACCATACCTACCTATATGTCGTATTTAACCGCCACTCCAAAGTAAATTTCTCATGTGCTACCTTTAAACCTTCAAAATTATACCTATTTTGTGTTATTGTTTTAGATCATGAGGAAGTAGTTTAAAGTTTATTGTGTATTACGTCAAGCAAAGGTCTTCTCCCTCTTTCACCCAATGAGTATGGAATATGTGCTCATTTAAATTTGTAGAGAGTTGGTGCCAAATAATCACAAAAAGGCACTTCCCCATGGTTTGATGAAAGCTCGTGGGTACCTGTGGATACGGCTAGCCCTGGTTTGTGAAAGGCATGGTGGGGGAAGTGCCAAACTAATAAACAACGGAAAACACTCTCAAAAGTCTAAAAACCTTGCTTGAAATGAGTTATGATAAGTTTTTCATTATCATTCGTTGACATAGACATACACCTCTCTCAAAATTGTTTTCAACATCTCCGTTTTAATCAAATAAAAAAGCTCCAGCAGATGAGTAATCCTTGCTTCCCTCTGCGAAGGGTCATTCTTTTAATTTTATGTTGAGTCTTGATCTTCTCACTTTATGCACCAATTAACAGAGCATAGTTGTCATTCTGAGTATAATGTGCATCAGTCCCGAAATTTATTATTGATTGATTCATGATTATGTTATTACTTGTTTCCAAATTATTTGTATTTAGTCACCACTAGAACTTTGAAGGTGTCCTGACATTTATGTTTTGCTATCAATTTAAGGACAAGCGGAATACCACTTTGCTGTGTTTCTTTATACTCGGAACAAACGTGTACTTTTAGTGCATTATTATTCATGATCTTTTCTTTGTGTTACTTTTCATGTCGCAACATAGTTGCTAAGTTACATTATTAGAATTATATATAGCATGCCTATGTTTAGAGTACTTTGATATCAGCTTGCAATGCTTTTACAATAATGATGTTCAAGATTGTGTTGGTAGCATGCCACCTCAGAAATTATTTTGTTTTTATCGTTTTTCCTACTCGAGGACAAGTAGTACTAAGCTTGGATGCTTGATACGTATCCAACGTATCTATAATTTCTGATGTTCCATGTTGATATTATGCCGATTGCTACATGTTTTCTATACACTTCATATCATTTTTATGCATTTTCTGGGACTAACCTATTGACAAGATGCCAGAGTGTCAGTTCTTGTTTTCTGCTGTTTTTTGTTTCAGAAAAGTTGTTCTGGAAATATTCTCGGAATTGGACAAAACAAAGTGCCTATTTTGCTGTCACGTTCACGGACTCCGGAGGAGACCCGGAGAGGACACAAGGGCGGCCACACCATAGGGTGGCGCGGCCCCCCTTGGTCGCGCCACCACGTGGTGTGGGCCCCTCGGGCGCCCATCGACATTTTCCTTTCGCCTATATAAAGTATTCCTTGGGAAAACCCTAATCACCGGAACCTACATCCACGAAAAGTTCCGTAGCCTCAGTCATCGTCAAACCTAGTTTGGGAGGGTTTTGAAGTTCTCTCCGGCACCCTGTCGGGAGGGGAAATCATCACCGCGGGGCTCTACATCACCATGCCTACCTCCGGAGGAATGCGTGAGTAGTTCATCCTTGGACTACGGATCCATAGCAGTAGCTAGATGGTTGTATTCTCCTCCTTTTGTGCCATCATGTTTAGATCTTGTGAGCTGCCTAACATGATCAAGATCATATTATTGTAATGCTACATGTTGCGTTTGCTGGGATCCGATGAATATTGAATACTATGTCAAGTTGATTATAGATATATCATATATGTTATTTTTTATCTTGCATGCTCTCCGTTACTAGTATATGCTATGGCCAAGTTGATGCTTGTAACTCCAAGAGGGAGTATTTATGCTAGATAGTAGGTTCATGCCTCTAGTAATCTGGGAATATGACAACAACTTCTAAGATTGTGGATGTGTTGTTGCCACTATGGATAAAACAACAATGCTTTGTCTAAGGATAATTCTGTTGTTTACATTACACACTTTACTTAATGAAATAATCTGTTGCTTGCAACTTAATACCCAAATTTTGCTCGGATGACGTCATGAGGGTGGATTATTAGTCATAGATGCAGTTGGATTACGGTCTATGTATCAGGTTGTAATGCCCAAATGAATCTCATAGTAATCATCATGTCATGTATATGCTCTACAGTGCAGCCTCTATTTTGTCAATTTTCCAACTGTAATTTGTTTACCCAGCATGTATTTATCTGTTACGGAGAGACACATCACTAGTGAACTGTGGACCCCAGTCCATTCTTTTACAATGAGAATACAAGAAAACACTATTCTCTTTTACTACAAACAATGTCCTCATTTCATTCACTACAAACAAACATCATTTTCTACACTATACGTATAATCCTTTGTTTTCAGCAAGACCGGTGAGATTGACAACCTCTCTGTTTCGTTGGGGAAAAGTATCTTGGTTGTGTTGTATGCAGATTCCACGTTGCTGCTGAGCCTGATAGTGCGTCCTGCCAACATCAGCTGTCAACAACCTTCAGACGTGATTTCTTTCATCTACTGGTACGATTAAACCTTGGTTTCTTTCTGAGGGAAAATCTTGCTGCTCTACTCATCATACCTTCCTCTTGGGACCTCCCAACGAACATGTGTTCACACTCCGTCAAGGAGCCATCATGGGCGTCCACGGTCCCGTTGTTGGTTATTGTTCGTTAAGTTCCTGAACATGTCTCTGTATTATCGAGACTTTATGGGTCACACTCTTAAGTCATGCCAAACTTTAGTTGAGAGTATTAAGATGTTGTTATTGGTTTTATTAATGTTCGATATCGATAGGATGTCACATAAACAAGTCCGGTGCCAATCGCAGAGGTTTCAGGGAAGTTACTATAAGGGAGAAACTATGCTGCTGTAAGGCAGAATTTATATGAGAGATATAGGAGGACATGAGATGTCCTGGGATGTTATAAATATGTTTCTAACATCAGTAAATAATATTGATGATTTATTCTATTGGGTTCATAGGGTTCCGTAAGAGTTTCGGGCAAAAACCGGGTAGGGGGAGTGCCGGAGGGGGCAGTTTCACCCTTAGGCCGCACCAATAGGTGGGGCTGACAGGTGGGCCCTAGGGCCTCCAATCATGGCACTAGGAATCTTCCGATGTTTTTTGTATTTTATTTGAAGGAAAACTGAAAAGAAAAGGGAAAAAGGAAAAAGGAGAGGGGAGGTTGAGTTGGACTCCCATGTGGGAGTCCAATCCGAGTTGAGCTAGGAGGAGGGGTGCGACCACCTCCTTTGGTGCGGCCAAGGCCCCTCCTAGCACAACTAGGACTCCTCCTTCCCTTTGGAAAGTCCCCCCTTCGCTCCAACTATAAAAGGACCCCTAAGGCTTGATCTAAATCACAATTTTGTGAGCAATTTCCCTTGTCTCTCTAGTACCCTCTAATTGAATTAGAGCTTCTTCTAATTGGGTTTCAAGGTGTCCTCTACCGATTAAACTTAGCTCTAATTAGCAGTTCTCTCTCACGCGTTGAGAAACTTCCAGATTCATATAGCTCTAATCACACTCGATTAGTGCTACCGATTAGGAGTACCGAAAGGCTTCTCTCTTTGTCGGTGCCGAGTCCTGGACGGCGGAGCGCTGACAGGTTGACATGAGCGAACGCGTGCACATCATAAGAGGGATTACACGTGTGATCCTTAACGAGGGAAGCTTAGCGACATCCTCGCAACTAGGCCTAGTTGTGAGGATCTACGATTGTTTAGAACTCTTCTACGACTACATCGATTCCGCTGCCCGGTGAGTCGTGATCCTAATCCTTGCATGTACGGGCATGCCTCGTTTTCTGCATAGTGATTTAGGCGGACTTCGTCGGGGATTTTTTTTTTTAATTCTGCAGCGTAGACTAGCACAGGGCTGGATAGGCTAGGGTTTTGGAAAACCAGGGGACATGTTTTGGGTCATTCAAAACCATGAATTTAAACAAATTTGAATCAGTGGATAAGTGAACAAAAATCTAGAAAGTTCAGAGTTAACACTAGAAAAATCCCAAGTCCTGAAACTGCCACTTCCTGCCTAATCCCGCCTAATCGAACAAAAGTTTTAGGGGTCTTAATGGCTTCCAAAAAGCTAAGCTGGGTTTTTGGCTAACAGAGAAACTATCCAAGATCACAATTTCCATTTTAAATATTTTTTGCAAAATAGTTTTCATGGTTTATTCATTGGCTAAAGTTGGCTAGAAATAACTAATTTCTGCCTCTTATAAAAATTAGCCGACAAAATATTCATGCAATAATGCCTTAGGCATTTATAGAAAATATGCCACTGATTTCATAAGTTAGTACCCACATCAGTGATGGATGAAATGCAAAAAAATCATCCAAAAAAAAGTGTAGCACAAAAAAATAAATTTGTAAAGATGGCAAGAAGACTAGGGTTTTAGGTCACTTAGTGACTCAAGTTAGGGTTTTTGAAAATTTCAAAAATCCTCGCTAGGCATGATCTTGAGGTATCAATGTAGTACCAATGTACCATGATTCCATGATAATTCATTGGAGTAAGGATCATCATTAGGCCATTTTAAACATGGTTCATAACTGGAGCATGAGACAAAAATAAATAAAAAATTGGGTTCTAGGGTTTTAGAGAAAAACCTAAGTAGTTACTTGAAATATTTTTATCATGCTATTCACTCAAGTTAAATCATGAAATCAACCAATTCATAACACTTACTAAGATGCAACTAAAGGAAACAAGAGTTCATCCAAGCATCAAGCAAACAAGATTAAGAAGAAAAGTTTTTGTTGGGCCTAATTTTTTGCACTTAGAGAAAATACAAGCAAGGCTAGCAAAAGATGGGTTGTGACAATTCGGCTCCACATAGTCCTATGTACAATTGGTGCTCGATGTCGGCAGGTTGACTGTAAGGTGCGATTATTGTGAAGAGTTTCTACTGAATTCTTATGGTGTTATGTGTTCTGCATGTGTGAATGCTATGTGGTCATTGCAAGTGCAAGATTTCAGCCTTAGTGCGTTGCTTCAGCTTAGTCGATCAGAACTGAACTCTACCTTGACTTAATGTTGCTCCGCTATTTGGAATCATGTTGTTGCGATAGATGATTTGTTTGTCGCTCCAGTGATGTCGCATTTTAAGTCTACTGATTTTATTTTGTTCGTGGAAACGAATAAAGTAGTGTACGAACCAGCTATACTATGGCTTTACATACAAAGCTTCGGCTGCACGTGTATGCAGGATGAACCAAACACATATTTTTGCACAAACGACACACAAGCCTAGGATTTATTATATACAGTCAATCGATACTGATAAACACACAGCATACATAGCAGATGCATGCACATTTTGGTTACAGTGAAGCAAAACAGATACCATGAGAAGTAAACCTCCGTAGCGGCAAGGTTTATTTTTATTTTTGAACACGTACAGGAAATAGTATTGTTGATTAACAACAACGTACATGTACAACCGTGCACCAGAGCACTTGAGACTTGAGTAAGTTCCGCTACCTCTGCATTAAGGCAAGATCTGTTGCCTGCACATAAACATCTGAACCTGGAAGGAGAATTTTGGATTTTAAGTGCTAGTCTAGCTTGATGATGTACCCCGAAAATTATAACTCCTGTTGACATGGTAAATCATGGTAGCATCAAAGGCCGGAGAGGTTGTAATGTAAGCAGGTTGAGGCCTAATGGTCCAATGGCCTGGAATATGAACCGGGCTGTTAGTCGCAAGCATGGTCGCAAGCATTGTCGCCAGAGTCGCGTTGTCCGTCAAAAGGGTGACCTGCTGAAGCTGAAGCAGCTCTGCTATCTTGGATTACAAGGGATGAAGGAGAAATTATACAAGTCGACGGTTGCCCTCATCGATTTTCAACAGGCGACGCACTGGTTCACCCATAGACTGTCGATGTTTCTCGCAAAAAAAAAACTGTTGATGTTAGTCAAGGACCATATATAGATGACCCATCTGGTTTTACATGCATTATGGGTTCTCAAAAAACAATACCTATTCCGGATGAGGTTGCTATTAAGGTTCCTCAAAGTAACTTGCCAGAGAACTCAACTTCATAGGCAGACTTGTTTCATACTAGCTTTTAACTGACGGGCAGACCTGACGCCACTTATAAGCCAACGTTAATAGCTGATCTAATTCCGCGATAAAAGAGCCAGCTAACTCTATTTCTCAATAAGCTACTGTTTTCTTGGACAAGGCACAATACTTTCATGGTATAACCAGAAGGTACAGATACAGGAATGCGCTTACTACTGCATCTACAGGCCATATTATGTCCCCTGCTGAATGCTACATTTCACTGAAGATGGTTGATATCACAGCTATTCAAAAGTATTCTTCAGCGGTAGTCCTGTGATTTGCACCATGTGTGTGAATTCGTTAAAGAAACCGTACATATTCGATTTCAACTGAAATTGCTGAAAAAGATGAAACAATTTCTCCAACACCGACAGATTATATTATCTACCTTACCTTATTTCTATCTGCCACATAGATAAATTCGGTACAAATCAAATTAGAAAAATACTAAATTTACTTAAGTACACTTCATAACAGATTCCAACCACTACCAAAAATAAAAAAGCCATCAGCTGCTCGACTCATACATAACTTACATGATTCATTAGGTCCAATCCAGGGTTAACCTTCCAACGAGTTATTCAGTAAATCGGTAACCACACGCCCGAAAGCAACTGAAAATAATCATGTATGCCAAAAGAATAACCCCACGGGTGCGGCGTGCAGTCTTATGTATATGTGCATCTGTCGACCTACACTGAATCAGGGAAAATGAAGATGGTGCAGGAGCGCTCTGTTCTTGCTTTGCTTTATATTTTGGTTCTGTGTCCATGGCCATCTCTGCGTATTTCAGGCAATGAAAATGTTTCAGGCAAACTGAAGATTCTGCTTATATGATATCATTCTCTTGCAAACTGAAGATGTGAAAATGTAGTAAGGACGTAGAACTTCTCGATGGAAGATTCATCAGAATGTCTATGGTGAAGGCACAAAAGCAATCTGAAGCAGATGATGTTCATTCCATTCATACGAGAGTTTCATTACATCATAGAAGTCCATGATCCCGGACTTTGAGTCTTTACATTGGGATGATACATCCTTGACTAGCTAAGCCTTTGGCCACACATACATGAGTGGCTTCTTCTAGGCAATGCAGACTCCACTCAAAAACTCTAGTGCATATGAACCTAAGTCAAGCATCACAATTTTACACGAGGAATAGCAAAGTCCCAAAACTAAGGCAGCTCACACAACTAAGGGTCGCAAACTCCATTCAGTTTCTCCTTTTACTGCTACAAACCGGGTAGCAAACTGGAGTCTGATTTTTATTTTTGCAGTGAGGGCGTGTTTCCACGCTTATTTCTCATGCTTGTAGCATTTAAGCAACAGTTTCTATGCTTTGCTTTGGCCACTCCTTATTTGTTTGCTTAAACCTCTGTTTAGGACCAGCAAAGGAGCTAATTTCATTTGCGACACAATATACCTTAGTAGCGATCGCTGCCTTAGGATGGAAACCCACTACCACACATGTAAAACTGTAAATGACCGAAGAAGATTCACATAACACTAGTAGCTCTAAGTAGAATAACTGCAGAACTAAAAAGAAACAATTAACACCCGATGTATGGTTTAGAAGGATGACTAGCCAGGGAGGAACATATATACCAGCGACTCATGAGGCTATGCTACCATGACCTGACTCTAGATCGGCGGTGGTCGGCTGGAAGGCGCCACTTCATCACTTGGTGGGTGGCAATGATCTTCAACTGGTCCAAGGCGATCCTCATAGGAGGGTAGTGAGAGTTGCCCTTGTAGACCACTTCAACGTAGCCATCCTCTGACACGTCGGAGACGACGACGGCATGGTTCAAGATGACGAGACGCTCCCCCGTTGGCAGGGTCCCCGCTGGAGTGCGCATCTTCACAGTCATGCCCTTCTTCAGCAAGATCGACGAGGAGTGTAGTGGCTGGATCGGTGTGGACGAGGGCTTCTTGATGTACCTTGTCTCAGCTCCTGTCATCTCGTGCTCGTGCGAGGTTGTTGCGGACAGCTTCGTGGCGGCAGCAGCTGGTGCGTGCAGGATGAACGCCGTCGGCTTGGGCGCCTTCATTGCGAACGGGATCAGTGCTTCTCGGCTTCGCTGCGGGAGAGTTGGCCTCTTTGGAGCATCTCCCAGGTCCAGGTAGGTGATCTTTTTCCTGACAGCGCCAGGTGCTCCGGTCGGGATGAGCACGCCAGTGAGCGGAACCGAGGCAGAGCCTTTCTTCAGCAAGATCGACGAGGAGTGTAGTGGCTGGATCGGAGCGGACGAGGGCTTCTTGATGTATCTTGTCTCAGCTCCGGTCTTCTCGTGCTCGTGCGAGGTTGTTGCGGACAGCTTCGTGGCGGCAGCTGGTGCGTGCGGGATGAACGCCGTCGGCTTGGTCGCCTTCAAAGCGAACGGGGTCAGTGCTTCTCGGCTTCGCTGCGGGAGAGTTTGCCTCTTTGGAGCTTCTCCCAGGTCCAGGTAGGTGATCTTCTTCCTGGCAGCGCCTGGTGCTCCGGTCGGGATGAGCACGCCAGTGAGCGGAAGCGAGGCAGAGCCTTTCTTTGCAACTCCTTCCCTGGGCGCGTTGGCGAGCTTCAGGGCGACGGACGGGATCAGGCGCGGTGGCAGCGCCGGCGCGGCAGAGGACTGCTTCTTCATGACTCTCCCATTGGCGACGTTGACGGACTTCCTCCGGCGCTCCAACTCACGGAGGATCTGGTTGCGTGTCGCGGACGAGCGCTGCGCCATGAGAGCGGGCATGGTGATGGCTACGGATGGGAGGAGGGTTCAGCGAGAGAGTGCGTCCAGATTGCAGGGCGGCGCTGGGATTATAACGAGTGGGGGAGGTCGCCGAGGTGGAGTCGGAGTCGGACATCGAAGCGTGGATGTCAAGCAGAGCGAGCCCAGAGCTGTAACTCGATGGCAATGGCGGTGGCTCGTTTGAAGTTTCCACTGGATGGACGCGCTTCCCCAATCCGAGTCCGGCTCTGAGCGAACTGAAGGGTGATCGCGCCGTGGATGCCAAGCTCTGCAGTAGCTTACCAAAATACTCATAATCGTAATTGGAACTTACCAAAATACTCATACTCGGATCGGGAAGCATTAATTGGGCAGATCGATCGATGGAAAGTCTCAACTTCTACTGTCACAGAAGAAAACGAATTCTACCAAGAGCAATTTGCTACGAGAAAAAAAAATATCACCGTCTACTGTCCGCAATGCGACGTTCGTCGACCACACCGTCTGCACCCGATGCGTACCTTTCTCAACACGACGTTGGGGGCATTGACGGATGACGGCCGTGCCGGTGGCGCCGCCGCTGCGCCCACGTCGGCAATCTCACCGCCGCCACCATCGCCTACCCCGCCCCAGCAAGCAACGCACCGTCGCCCGACGCCAGCGACAACAACACACACGGACCTGAGAACACCGCGCCCCTCTGCTCGCCACGCCGCCGTCGAGAGGGCCCTCCTCCTGCTCCCCGAGCCGTCACGGCGCCGCCGGGAGGCCCCGACCCTCCTGATCCCCGACTTCCTCCTACCGCCTGGGACGCCTCTGTTCCCCGCCCGGCGCCGATGCTTCCCTGCCCCGCCACCTCCCTACGCCCCGCAGCTGCGCTGCGCTGGAGCTTGGCCGGCGCCGCGCCGCCGCGCCGCCGGGGCATCCACTCCGACGTGACGAGGGCGAGGTCGTGGCGGCCGGCTCCGCGTGCCACCTAGATGCCGCGCGCCGAGCAATCGATTCCGTCTCCCTCTTTTGCTCTGTCTACTGCTGCTATTGCTCTCTGGCTTCCCTCGCATGAGCTCCTGCTGCTCCTCGCTCTTCGCTTGCTGATTCAGAAGAGAATGCAGTGGCAAAATAAAGTAGACAGAGACTTAAAAACATAAATGAACACCAAGTTTGAAATAATCCCTCTATTTTAAAATAATTGTCATTAAGTTGAATGTATCTAGATGTAATCAAGTCTAGATACACCCATTTCAATCCATTTCAACGAAGATTAATTTTTAATACAAAGGGAGTATTATGTGTGCTCTCTGCACGTTTGTTATCACACTTGTCATAGCTTATCGCAAGATGCTACTGTTTTCACACTAGACTTGAGAAAAAATGTGCATAGAAGATTCAGCCAAAGGATTGGAATAGAGAATTATTTAGGGACGTTTTTGAAAAAAAAATGTCTACATGGCTCCGGTCAACACGGGGCAGACCGATTTAGAACCTCCTATGAACAACTTACTGGGCATCTCCAGTCGAGGTCCCCAATAGGCGTCCGGAGGGGGGTTTGGCGAGCCTCTTTGGGGGCTCGCCCGGACGGGAATACGCTGGCGGGGGGTGCTGCTGCCCATTCGCAGCCCCCAATGAAACCCCCAAAAACAAGATTTTGCCTATTTTTGTTTTTTTGGAGTCTCAACCATACTTAAAACACATATGTTCTAGGTTTAAATTATTACATATATAGTTCACGAATGACTACAAATAAAAATAAAATATTCATACAATTAAAAATAAATTCGAAGCACACTATGCCGACGCCATTCCTTTGCGAGGCCACAAATGCTCCACTAGGTTATTTTGGAGCTGATCATGAGTTGCCCCGTCTCGAATCTCCATTTGCATAGCGATATACTCGGTCCAATCCGCTGGCACATTGTGATCCACATCGGCGAGAGGACCCTGGAACTTATACGGAAGATGATCATGCACTCGATTGTCACGCTCATCCTCAATTTTCATGTTGTGAATGATCACACACATGTTCATGATCTCTCCCAGCTGCTCGGCCGGCCAAGAGAGAGCAGGATACCGCACAATGGCAAACCTCTGCTGGAGCACTCCAAATGCACGCTCGACATCATTTCTTGTGCTCTCTTGTACCGAGGCAAGCCAGGATCTCTTGTTGCCTAGAGGATTGGAAATTGTTTTCACAAATGTTGACCATCTTGGATAGATACCATCCGCTAGGTAGTACCCCTTGTTGTACTCGTGGCCATTGACAACATAGTTCATTGGCGGAGCATGACCTTCAACAAGCTTCGCGAACACATGGGAACGCGGCAACACATTGATGTCATTGTTAGATCCTGTCATGCCGAAGAACACATGCCAAATCCAAGTCTCGTGATCGGCCACCGCCTCAAGTACCACGCTGCAAACTCCATGATGGCCCCCTTTGTACAATTCTTGCCATCCAAATGGACAGTTCTTCCAGCTCCATTGCATACAATCAATGCTTCCAAGCATACCAGGAAAACCTCTTGCTTCATTGTTGCCAGGATCCGAACAGTTTCCTCCTTATTTGGTCATCTCAAGTAGTTTGGGCCAAACACATCCACTATCGCAGTGCAGAACCTGTACATGGCTTTGATAGCCGACGACTCGGACATGCGGAGATAGTCGTCCTGGCCATCTGCAGGGGCACCATATGCAAGCATTCTCATAGCAGCAGTGCACTTCTGAATTGAGGAGAAACCTAGCATCCCCACTGCATCTTTCTTCATCTCGAACCAAGGGTCGTGCTCCCTCACACTCTGCACCAATGTGTTCAACAAACTTCGGCTCATCCGAAATCTTCGTCGAAATTATTTGCATCGAATCTTGGCTCATCCGCAAAATAGTCGGCCCAAAGCATGCAGTGGCCCTCCATTCTCATCCTCGGTTTTGTCTTTCTCCTCCCAAACTTGGATCCTCCTCGCTTTGGTTCGCGATTGGCTTCCTCATCGGCGAGAAGTTGTGTCAAACAAGAAAGAGCAAGAAAGTTCTCATCGTCCTCCTTGTCGATATCGGCTTCTTCCTCCAAGAGAAATTTCAGCATCAACTCATCGTCGTTGTCCATCTGTAGAAACGAAAATGGCTTCAAAATATGGCAAAAAGAATGGCCGGCGCCCAGCCGGGCGAATCGCCGAACACCTTGGGGGCGAGGTGGTTACCTCTGGTCGCCGGAAGTGGCGCCTGAGTCGGCACCGGTGGGTCGGAGGCGCGGCGGGGGAAGGGACAAGAGGCGGGCGCGCGGCCGGAGGCGCCGGTGGGTGGAGGCGCGGCAGAAGAGAGCGGCAGCGCGTCAGGGTGGAGGGAGACGGAAGAGGGAGAGGCGGCGTGTGCGGGGCGCAGATGGGCGGGGCGAAAGGGACGTGGTGTATAAGATGCTTTTTGTGTCGCTGGCAAGACGGGCCCGCGGCGCATTTCGACTCGTCGGGCGCCCCACGGGAGCCCCTGGGGGAGGGGTTGGGCTGGGTTTGCCGGACGGGAACAATGGGGTGTCCGGACGGGAAGGCCCAATGGGGGCGCGACTGGGCGCGCTCGGGGCCCGTCCGGATAGGAAGAGGCCGTGGGGGCGCATTTGGGGGGCGCGACTGGAGATGCTCTAAGAGTATCTGTGACATCCCAGATGGCTGCCGCATTGTACTAAGCAACTACTGAGATAAATGCATATATAGTCTCTTGATTTTTGGATCAAAACGGTCATAGCAATATTGATAGTCAAAGTTCTCCGACACATATGACCAAGCTGTTAATATTTTCATAAACAAAGAAAGTGATTATATGGTATACTATTAGATTTTTAATAAGTAGGCAAGAAACCTAATAATAAAACTAAATTATAAAAAAACGATAGTAGTATCTGTGGCCAATATCACCATTAGTGATGTCATCACACTAGTGATTAAAAGGCGGTTCTAGACCATAAATCTCGGCCGGCTACAACCTTTAGCTAATATTGTACTCTCTCCGTTCACAAATAGATGACTTTCATTTGTCCAAAAGTAGATGTATCTAGATACTAAAACATGTCTACATACATCTACTTTGGGACAAATGAAAGTCTTCTATTTATGAACGGAGGGAGTATGTTATTATGAGAGGATCCAAATTAGCATGTAAAAGAGCATCTCGGTTGGTTTGGTTGTGGTAACCGTCTCCTATAGTATACACACATTGGTCGGGTGAATTTGCGAAACTGACTCCAACACCGTTGATGTTGTCCATTATGCATGCTTAAATCACCACCTAGTTAGATGTAGCAAAGGATCTCAGAGGAATAGGAGCCGATATTTTTTTCATCAATTTCACAAATAAAATAAAAAAAATTAATTCCGCAAATAACACTTGGTCGTCATACAACATAAAGTTTAGGTGTAATCGTCTAGAGTAATGTCAGAAGGAGCCATGCGCCACACACCCGACCTTAGACGGTTAGTGCTTCATACGAACTTTATGCGTTAATTGTCTTTATTTTACTGTTAGTCGCGTAACAATAATAATGAAATAACCTTCTCTTCAGTCCCCGAACGATTGGAACATTTTGTTTGAACATAAAACGAAAGGTGTTGATTAATCTTTTTCCATTTGGTATCCCACTCTCAACTTTATTTGGTCTCGCAAGTTTCTTTCCCATCGTTTTTCTTCCCGCCATTTGTCTCTTGCACTTTTCTTCCCGCCATCCTTCTCCGACTCAACCTATATAACCCCCTCAACATACGATGTCATGTGTTGCTTGTTGGAGATATGCCATAAAGACAATAATATTCAATTATTATTTTATCTCCAAATTCGTAATTAAGTTTATGTCATCATGCTACAACCGCTATAGCACTTGAAAAGTAAGTTTTCAAAAAAAAAACTTTGTGCGGGTGTGAAGACAAAAACAAACAAGTGTTCTTTATCTTGTACTCCCTCCGTATCAAAATATAAGATGTTTTAGCTTTTACTAGACAAAATGTATCTAGACATATTTTAGTGTGTAGATTCATGTGCATCTTGCACTAAAACATGTCTAAATACATGTTGTCTAGTAAACGGTAAAACATCTTATATTTCGATACGGATGGAGTATATAAGATTAGCTTATGATTTGTGAGATGATCAGATTTTTCTGATCATGAACTTGATTAAAAATCTAGCAACACATAAGAATTTATTGTTAGGGTAACAATAGTACTGAACCGATCTAAGTGTATGATCTTGCTAAAAGAGACTAAACAATTGTATTTATTTTAGCAAAGTACATATGAAGTTGTCATTAACTATAATTCCTATACTATGAGAATATCTAGTGACCGCGCGATCGAAAGTTATACTTTTGATGTCATCAACCTTCTTGCTGTAACTGGGGATCATAACGGTGATGTCTGGGTATAATCTAGAAAGCGTAACGAAACTGAGATCGTTTAAAACTTGTACTTAACTCCTATAGATGATAGAGAGATACATGCTATAGGCCCTCTCAGTATCACCGATGTCAACGAATCGTATGGCCAGACACAGTGTGATTTATCACAAGGGCATCGAGTATATGGATGAGAAAAGAGAACGATATTTGTAAAGAGTTCTATATGTGTTATGATCAAAAAAAAATCAGATGAGATCACACAGTCTCAACTCGTGATATCGTTGGTATCGTGGAGTTTAGTGAATAAGAGAAATGAGCAACTTATAAGGTTCCCTCGTTCTTTGTGAACACACAGGAGCCATCATGAGCGTCCACGGTCCATTTTTTTCCTGATTTGTCAATTGCCCACCTGTAGTTTGTTCATCCAACATGTTTATTGTTCTTAGGAGATACACCACTAGTAAAACTATGGCCCATGTCGGGGGGATGATCCTCGGGTGCCTCGACGAAGCGGAAAGAAGAAGTCTGGTACCCACGCTCCATACCACCAAAAGGACAAGTGCATGAGCTTGGCGTTGAGCCCCCGGCCACCGACTGGACGGGGATCGATGCCCGCCTACCGGCTGCCCAGCCGGTCAATAACAGCAACCGGCTGGCTAGCCGGATGCTAGTACACCCCGACTACTCCGCTAGTCAACCGGTACGGAGAGGTATGGCAAACACGCCAACTCCTAGGCTTACGAAAGCCACGGTGTCACCCTACGCAGCGCGGTACACCTACTCTCCGGCTACTCGGGGTACTCCGGCATGGACTGGGCCGTACACGCGCACGGCCAGCGATACATCTATTCGAGCTAGCCGGTACCAGCCTACTCCTCCTAGTACCCGCCGCATGGGCACAGGGTACCCGGAGTATGGCCAGGGTATAAGGGCATGGGCAGCCGGGCAGCCAGGAGTGGCTGTCAGGCACGTCGAGATTGATAAGGCGCTGCCCTAGTACGGTGCGCAGTATGGCACCAACCGGGATCCAAGGCCGAAGGACGAAGGGCGTTTTTCCTCGAATCTCCCCGACTGGTCTTGTACCAGCCGCCCCCCACCTGTAAGCTGGCCAGTCCGACAGTATATAAGGACTGGCCCAACATCGATAGAAGAGATAGACATTCTCCCTTTCTCTTTGCTTCCACACTCGAACATAGCTCAAAGAGCAACCTTGTAACCTGTGCATCGATAGAAAAGAGAGACAAGCAGGAGTAGGGGTTTTACCTCGAGGAGAGGGCCCTGAACCATCGTGTGTCGAAACGCTTGCTACCCGATCCCACGCCAACGCCACCGTTAGCTACCCTGTCCCCTCTTCAAAAACCATCAAGATCACCCTCTTGGTGCTGTCGTGATTCATCCCACGATAGTTCGCGCCCACCATGGGGCTGATGGCAACGGCTGGGTCTGAGTTCTGCGTGGGACCACCTTTGTCCGCGAGGGGAGGCCGCGTAGTCACCGGCCTGGTTGTGACCTTCGGCATTGTTGATTGCGTGATCAACAACGTTGGGGCCATCAAGGGCCCAACTCTCCCAGACAACGGCTCCGTCGTTCAGTTCGGCGAACATCACGTCTTTGTCGTCGTCGTCCCCGAGTTTCCCGCTATGGTGCAGGCCTGCACCGACCGCCTCTGTAAGGAGGTGATCGACGAAGAAGACGGCAAGTCACGGGATCATGCAGAATGCATGGCCATTCATCGCCCGGACGTCGCTCCGGATACTAGCCGGAACGCCGCTCCGTTCGTCTCCGTCCAAGACATCCTCGAGAACCACGCCGCGCCCATTGGCTTGGACGCGGATCACGAGGAAGTAGTTGCATCATTCGAGCTGATGCGCCGGCGCCTCCTCGACAGCGCAAAAAATGTGGCCTCCACCCAGCGCCGGGTAGAGTCCCAGGTGCGCGAGTTCTACGCCGTGCACAACTTCACTCCCGTTCCGGTTGAGCCACCCGTATGGGAGCGATGCGCCAGCGTGGGGGCAACCTCGTGCACGAGCTAGGGATCACTGCTGATCCGACCGTCGCACCCGGTTTCTGCCAGCCGGTGTACAACACGCCGGCCAAGAACACGAGGGCCGCGGAAGCCGCCGCGGCTGAACTACCTGGCCTCCAAGGCGACGACCTGTTGCGTCAGTAGCGCCGCCTGCAGAACCTCCTCATCGCCACCAATCAACAGCAGGCGACATAGAGTCGCCAGGCCGCGTCCAAAACTCCTAGCCAGGCGCCGGCTGCAAAACCGGGAGACGCGGCCCAGCCGGACGCGCGGGACCCTGAACAGCAGGCAGCCGGAGCCACTCATGCCGGCCGGCAGGCGTCTTCGCCAAACCCAAACTGCGTGCCCCCACGCGGCGACGGCAGCGTAAGCTCTGGCTACCAATCGAGACGCTACACCGAGCCAGCTGCAGGAGGCAGCCGGTACCGCGGCAAGGACAACCGCCAGCCGGGCTACTACACCTCGCAACCGGCTGCCTCGGCAGGTCGCTACTGCCAACCGCCTCCCCCAGGGGGTTACCAACCGGCTACTCGAGGCGAGCACTTCCCCGACACCGGCGAATATCAGTCGGCGTGCCGCCTCGCATGCCGGCTACCGGCAGGCGGGGCTGGGGGGCGGGGCCCCCTCACCAACGTCTGCAACCGTTTGGGCGCCTTCGGTCCAGCAACCGGCATTGATGCCCGACAATGCAACAACACCCTAGAAGCCTCCATGATCCTTGAGGGGTAATACATGGCCGGCCTCCAGTGACTTGGGCCGCGCATCACAACGGAACCTTTTCCCCGGGGATTCCAGCTCCCGAGGGACACGCCCAAGTATGACGGGACGACCAAGCCAGAGGACTGGCTGGTCGACTACGTCACCCGAGTCGGCATCGCCGGCGGCAATCGGAGAGTGGCGGTGCGCTACGCACCGCTCATGATGAAGCACGCGGCGCGCGCATGGGTTAACAGCCTGCCCGCCGCAAGCATCCGCTGTTGGCTGGACTTCGAGAAGGTTTTCCTCACCAACTTCGCCAGAACCTACAAGCGGCCCGGTCGGCCGCATCACCTAACCAGTTGCGTCCAGCGCAAGGGCAAAAAGGACCTCGACTACTTGACCAGATGGTCCAACCTGCGCAACACGTGCGAGGGGATGCAGGAGCACTATGCCATCACTTACTTCATCAACGTGTGCCTAGACGACACCATGTTGAAGCATAAGCTCTTCCGGACAGAGCCCAAATCGATGGAGCACCTCATGCTCGTCGCGGACAAGTACGCCACGGCGGACTCGTTCATGAAGATCCCGATCCGGCTAGACGCGAACAGCGCGTTGATCACCGGCGAGTCGGAAAGAGCAGACAGAGCCGGCCCAAGCCATCCATCCGGTAGGCCAAACGGTCGCGACGGGCGCGACCGTCCCTACCACGACAACCGCGACACTAGGAAGCGGAGCGTAGCCATGGCGGAAGAGCGGTACGGCGCGGCGCAAGCCGTAAACATCGCGAAAACAGATCGAACGGCTCCGGCTGGAGAAGGGCGATACCCTCGCCCCCGACAAGACTACGACCAGTGGGGGGACCGGCCCAAATACACGCTGGAGGCCATGCTGAGCCAGCCGTGTAAGTACCATCCCCCCTCCCCCCGCAAGCCGGCCACGCACACTACGGCCGAGTGTAGCTGGACCATCCGGCTGGCGAAAGGCGAAGGACTGCCTCCTAGGGAAGCTCCTCCACCACCCCCGCCACCAGCCGGCGCACCAGACCACGCCCGCCTCGGGCTGATGTAGCCGGGGGACCATGCGACAACTTCCCGCGTAACCACACGACTTACGTCATCAACGTCATCGATCACTTTGGCAAGAACAGCGAGCGTCGCCGACAAGCCAAGGTGAACGCGACCGCGCCGCCAATCCGTCAGCCGATGGATTGGTCCATGGCCTGTGTAACATACGGCCTGGCTGACCAGCCGGACGTGCTACAGTCCCTGTGCTCGTACGCCCTCCTCCTCGACACCATTATTGTCACCGACAAGACAACCTGCACCTTCTCCCGGGTACTAATCGACGGGGGAAGCAGCATCAACATCCTGTAGAAGGATACGGCTGACAAGCTGAACATCACCGAGCACCAGCTCGAACCGAGCCGGACGACCTTCCACGGCATCATCCCTGGCCTAAGCAGCATTCCTCTAGGAACGGTCCGGCTGGACATCTAGTTCAGCAACGTCACCAATTACCGCCGGGAAACCGTCACCTTCGAGGTGGTTGACCATAGCAGCGCCTACCACGCCATTCTAGGGCGCCCAGCCCTCGCCAAGTTTATGGCGGTGCCGCACTACGGCTACCTCAAGATGAAGATGTCGGGACCGTTTGGCACCATCACGGTCGTAGGCGACTACCGGCTGTCCATTGACTGGGCCGCAGTCGGATCGCGCATGGCGCAAGCCCTGATGGTGGCGCAAGAGCTAAAGAAGATCAAGCGACAGATAGAGGCCGAGCAACCGGAAATCCCGAATGGGAAGAGACCCATGGGCGAGGCACAATTCCAAGCCGCCCAGGACACTAAGAAGATCCCGCTGAACCCCAGCCAGCCGGACGGCAAGTTCCTAACCCTGGGGGGAGCTCTCAGCCGGAAATAGGAAGACGAGCTCACCGTCTTCCTCCGTGAGAATCGGGACATCTTCGCATGGGAACCAAGAGACATACCGGGTGTACCGAGGGAGCTGGCAGAGCACTCTCTCCACGTCAAGACGGGCGGAAGCTAGTTAGGCAACCCCTCGAAGATTCGGAGAGGAAAGAAGGAGGTCCATCGGCGAAGAAATTGCCCGGCTGCTAGCAGCCGGTTTCATCACCGAAGTCTACCACCCGGACTGGCTGGCAAACCCAGTCCTGGTCCTAAAGAAGAACGGCACATGGCGAATGTACATCGACTACACCGGGCTTAACAAGGCGTGCCCAAAGGACCCGTTCGCACTACCCCGGATCGATCATGTCATCGACTCCACAGCCGGCTGCGACCTGCTATCATTCCTGGATGCGTACTCCGAGTACAACCAGATCCCGCTGAACCCGGATGACCGAATCCGGACAGCGCTCATCACCCCATACGGGGCATACTGCTACATCACCATGCCATTCGGGCTCAAGAACGCCGACGCCACCTAACAAAGGTGCATGCAGAAGTGCCTGCATGAGAAAATCGGCCACAACGTACACGCGTACGTGGACGACATCATCGTCAAGACAAAGGAGAGATCCACTCTCCTCAACGACCTCATGGAAACCTTCGCAAACCTGAGGCGGTACAAGATGAAGCTCAATCCCGCCAAGTGCGTCTTTGGCGTACCACCCGGTCAGCTCCTCGGTTTTCTCGTATCAAAACGAGGAATCGAGGTGAACCCGAAAAAGATCTCCGCCGTCGAGAGGATGGAGCGGCCAACCGCTCTATGAGACGTGCAAAAATTCGTCGGCTGCCTGGCGTCGCTCGGCAAGTTTATCAGTCGGCTCGCTGAAAATTCCCTATCACTATACGGCCTCCTGAAGAAGGCGGACAGATTCAAATGGACCCACGAGGCGGACGCCGCGTTTCGCGACCTCAGGAGGATGCTCATCCAGGCCCCCGTCCTGGCTCCGCCTACGTCGAACAAGCCCATGCTGCTCTACATCGCCGCCACCAACCGCGTGTCAGCGCCGTCTTGGTCATCGAGCGTCAGGAAGAAGGAAAGGACTAACCAGTCCAGCGATCGGTATATTACCTCATCGAGGTATTATCGCAATCCAAGCAAAACTACCCACATTACAAGAAGCTGGCGTACGGCGTGTATTTCGCCGCCAAGAAACTGTGCCACTATTTCCAAGAGCACCCCATCATTATGGTGTGCACGGCGCCGCTCGGCGAGATCATCGGCAACAAGGACGCCACCGGCTGCGTCGCCAAACGGGCCGTCGACCTCGCCGCGCACACGGTGTTGTACCAACCCCACACAACCGTCAAGTCACAGGAGTTGGCAGACTTCATCGTCGACTAGGCGAAAACTCAATACGTCCTCCGGTTCCCGACTCCGCCTACTGGCGGATGCACTTTGACGGCTCCAAGATGCGCGGGGGCTTGGGAGCCAGGATCGTGATCACCTCACCCAAGGGCGACTGCCTAGAGTATGCCCTGCAGATCCACTTCAAGGCCTCGAACAACATCGCCGAATACAAAGCACTTGTCCACGGCCTCGGGCTAGCCAAAGAAATGAACATTCGGTGCATCCTTTGTTTCGGCGACTCCGACCTTGCCGTCCAGCAAACCTCCGGCAACTGGGACGCCAAGGAAGACAACATGGCATCTTACCGCTTCTTCGTGCAGCAGTTCTGCTCCTGCTTTGACGGATGTGAGTTCCACCACGTACCAAGAGCGCTCAACGAGACGGCTGACATGCTCGCCAGGCTCGCCTCCACCAGGCAAACAATACCACCTGGCGTCTCCCTCAAGCACCTCGACAAACCGTCAATCACCCCTTCGCCGAGCTCTAACTCCATCGTCTTGTCGGCTGACCCAGCCGGCCCAAAGGACTCAGAAACCGCCGGCTCCACAACATCGCAATCCTGCTCCAAGATGGCCCCGACCAAGTCTTGGCAACCGTCGACCAGCCGGACCCGGGGGCTCGCCTGCCCAGCCCGGGTGCTCTTCAGACGGACCCGGGTGCTCGCCCGCCCGGCCCGGATGATATCCAACCGGCACCCCGGTCAACCATGGCAGAGGAAGTACGACTAGAGGTGCTGCGACACGACGCCTTCGACAAGTACCCAACACCGGGATGGGTGCAACCCTTGCTCGATTTCCTCGGGCAAGTCAAGCTCCCCCCGGACGAGGTGCTCACCCGGCAGATCCAACGTCGTGGAAAGGCATTCACCATCATCAACAACCACCTGCACAAGCGGAGCGCATGCGGCATTTACCTACGCTGCGTCGAGCCGGAGACGGGCATCCGCCTCCAGAAAGAAATACACAAGGGCGAGTGCGGCCACCACGCGTCAACCCGAGCGACATGCTCGAAGGCCATCCGCTATGGATTCTACTGGCCTACCCATAGCAGCCGACGCCGAGAAAATGATCAAGACCTGCAACGGCTGCCAGCGTTTCAGAACGCAAAAGCACACGCCAAGCACGGCGCTCAGAACCATCCCCATCACCTGGCCGTTCGCCGTATGGGGATTGGACATGGTGGGACCATTCAAGACAGCTCGAAGCGGATGACCAACCTGCTAGTCGCCATAGACAAGTTTACGAAGTGGATCGAGGCGACGCCGATCAAAATGTTGGACGGCTAGGCCGTCGTCACCTTTTTCAAGAACATCATCTACCGCTACGGCTACCCGCACAACATCATCACCGACAACGGCACGAACTTTGCCAAGGGCGCCTTCGCGCAATTCTGCAGGGACAAAGGGATCCGGCTGGACCTGGCATCCGTCACGCATCCCCAGTCAAACGGCCAGGTGGAAAGGGCAAACGGTTTGATCCTAGCCGGCATCAAGCCCCGGCTGGTCGACCCGCTCGAGCGGGCACCCGGCTGCTGGATTGAAGAACACCCCTCCGTCCTATGGAGCCTGAGGACAACGCCCAACCGGTCAACCAGTTACACACCTTTCTTCCTCGTCTACGGCACGGAAGCCATCTTGCCGGTGGACATACAGTTCGACTCGCCCCGTGCCATCCTATACACTGAGGAAGATGCAAGGCAGGCAAACCAAAATGGGGTGGACCTACTCGAGGAAGCGCGCAATCTGGCCCTGTCCATATCAGCCATCTACCAGCAAGACCTCCGCTAGTATCATAGCCGGCGAATACGGCCGCTCGCCTTCAGAGAAGGCGACCTGGTGCTCCGACTGATCCAAGACACGAAGGGCCTCCACAAGCTGTCCTCCCCCTGGGAGGGCCCCTTCATCATCAGCCGGGCGTTGAGCAACAACGCCTACTACCTCATCGATGTGCGCGAGCCGCGCAAGACCAAGGCGGAGACCACCTACGACGAGACGGAGCGCCCGTGGAACGCAGAGCTGCTATGCCTGTTCCACGCCTAAGTGTAACACCCTGTACCCCCGGTTATCAAGAAAATCAGACGGCACCCTCAAGCTAGCCACTTGGGAGGCCCGCCCTTTGCACCATACTTGTTACACTCACATCACTAACCGGCAAAAGCAACCAGCTCACGCCCTGGAAATTACTCGGAAAAAGTAGCGTACCTGGTGCCGAAAGCAAACTCTACGGATCCGGCTGTAAACCGCAACCCGGCAGTTCAGCCGGCCAGAGCATAAGCCAATAGCCGATACGCGAAAAAACGACTAAGGACCGGGACAAAGCCGGTCTCCCAACGACACAGCGAAAACCTCGCCCGAGTTCGACCACGCGGTCGTTCGCCACTGTGCCCCCGATAAAACGGACCCCCTCTTCGGTTCCAGCTGCAGACCGCAACCCGGCTGACACATTGGCAAGAGCGGGGACCAGACGGCAAGGGGCACACACGCTAAACCCCGCCTGCCAAACTAGCGCGAATTTTCCCTTAGAAAAGTGGTCAAAAGTGAAAAATACCCATCAACTTTCTACTTTGATGCACTAACGATTTAACAAGGTCTAAAGTTATTGACAGAGCAGCAGCTACCCGGCCACAAGGCGCAGTCGGCCAACTTTTCCCAACCATGCTTGAGATTGGGTCCGCCTACCTAGGGCAGACGGCCCCAATCTCGAGGGCTGCATCAGGTGGGCAGGCTAGAACGCTACCAACGGGGAAGGAAAAAGGATGGAAAACTGACAAGTAACAAGCAACAAGAAGAACGAACCACTCAGCATTTACGAAGTAAAAATATTCAAAGTACTATAACTTTACCCGGCATCCCGGGGACAGACGTCAAGGTTCAAAGTCAACAAAACAATTACGCCCGGCATCACGGGGACTCAGTCGGCTCTCAAAGCTTCTTCACCAGCAGTCGGCGCCGTCGCCGAAGGAGGAGGAGGCACCACTGTGGCCGGATTCTCGACTCGCGCCCCAGCCGCGCCATCAACAGGCGCCTCCGGCTGCGCGGTCGCGTCTTCCTCCGGCTCTCCGGGGAAAAGGGCGTTCAGGTCCACGTAGCCGCTCAGTCGGCTGGCGACTTGGCGAATACCCAGAAGCACGGGAAGTGCCTCGAAGCTCGTCCCTTGGTGAAAGCCGCGGGTCATGCGCCTGAAGCCCGCCTCGTCAAAGCCGCGGGTGAATCATGACATGATCATGGTCAACACCATCTCGACACCTGACCGCGCTGTCGACTCCCCGAGGCGGTCGACGATGTCGGGCACCTCCTGCAGGCGTGCCGCAAGTTTCGCCATGCTGTCCGGCACCACTTCATCGTCCCAGACCGCTGAGAAGATGGTATGCCTGGCTTTCCATAGCGCCTTGGCCTCCTCGCCGAGGGCGGCAACCCGGTCCTCTGCGGTGGGCTCCCAGCTGGTCACCGCCTCGGAGTCCGCAGCCACCTGGACGTCGAGCGCACGGCCACGACGAAGGACGTCGTCCACCTCCGGATAGTAGCCTACATACGAAAGCAATACTCAGGCGGGAAAACCCACGCCGTCTCACAACCGACGAGAAAGGAGCAACATAACGGTGGTAGCACTGCTGATGAGGTCGAGCTGGTCTTGGAGGGGCTGCACCGCGTCCTCCTTGTCCTTCTTCACCTTCTCGAGCTCCGCCTCGAGCGGACGGAAGGCCTCCCGCTGGCTGGCCATGGTGGCGGTATGCTCCGTCTGGGCAGTCTCGAGGGCGGTGGCCAGGCGTGCCGCCTCGGCTCGGGGGGCATCCGACTGCTCGGCACGTCGGCAAGGTCAAGGGTTGCCTCGGAGTGTGCCTTATCACGCTCATCCAGCAGCCGGGATGGATTTCTTCGCCGCCTCCTTCAGCTCGTTCAGCTTCTCTGCAGAGCAAAGGAAACAAGCACGTCAGTTCCATCCAGAGGAAACGGATTAACCGACTAGGGGAAGGTGACTTACTCATGACCTGCTGGCCGGCAGGCCGAACGCGGCCCTTCTTGCGGCTGGCGTCCTGAGACGAAAACAAGAAGATAAGAATGTCGTGCGGGCACCCGTTAAAATCAAGACGGAGAAAAGAAGGCGTACTAGCATCAACCCGTTCGTGACCTCGCTGGCCTCCACTGCCATCGCCAGTTCCTTGGCCAAGAAGGACCATATCATATCACATTATCCATGCATGTGATGTTTATCCTTTTATGCATCTTATTTTTCTTAGATCGCGACGGTAGCATTATAAGATGATCCCTCTCACTTAATATCAAGATAATAATGTGTTCTTCCTTAAGTATGCACCGTTAAGAAAGTTCGTCGTTTCGAGACACCACGTGATGATCGGGTGTGATAGACTCAACGTTCGCATACAACGGGTGTTTTCAAGCCTAGCATGTACAGATATGGCCTTGAAACACACACAATACTACGGTTCTACTTGGCGAGCCTAGAATGTACAAACATGGCCTCGGAACACGTAACCGAAAGGTAAAGCATGAGTCATATGGATGATATGATGAACATGTTCATGTTCGCCTTTGCAACTACACCGTCTCACGTGATGATCGGTTTCGGTGTAGTGAATTTGGTTCGTGTAATCACTAAAGACGACTAAGAGGGATATTGTTTTTGAGTGGGAGTTCATGGGTAGAATTAACTTGAACTTAATTTATCATAAACATAGTCTAACTAGTCTTTGCAAATATGTTGTAGATCATGGCACCACCTACCTTCAATTTCAATATGTTCATGGAGAGAGAGAGAAATTAGCGAACAATGGGAGCAACTTTACCAAGTGGGCACTTAACCTGAGGATTCTCCTCAGCGCTTGCAAGAAGCTCTATGTGCTTGATGCACCTCTAGGTGACCAGCCCGCTGATGATGCTTCTGATGAAGATAAATATGTTTATCTGACTCAACAAGAAGACCACAGTATAGTTCACTGCGGCATCCTCTATGGATTAGAGCCAGAGCTGCGAAAACGTTTCGAGAACAGCACTGTGTATGCCACAATGGGAGAATTGAAAACGATTTTCGATACCCATGCCGCAGTTGAGAGTTATGATGCTTCAGAAAAGTTCTTTAGCTGCATGATGGAAGAGAACAACTCCGTTAGTGAGCACGTACTCAAGATGTGTGCGTACGCTGATAAGCTCATAGCCTTGGGAATAACGATTCCCAATGAGTTTGGGATACATCGTGTTCTCAAATCTCTGTCACCTAGTTACAAGAACGTCGTGATGAACTATAATATGCAAGGCATGAAGAAGTCTCTTCCTGAGCTTCTCTCGATGCTTAAAACTGCTAAAGTGGAGATCAAGAAAGAACATCAAGTGTTGATGATCAATAAGACCACTAGTTTCAAGAAAGGAAAGAAAGGCAAGCCAATGGTTAACTTCAAGAAGGGTGGCAAATCTGTTGCTGCTCCTGAGAAGAAAACCAAGTTTGGCCCTAAGCCTGAGACTGAGTGCTATTATTGCAAGGGTACTGGTCACTGGAAGCGCAATTGCCCCAAATATCTGGCAGATAAGAAGGCCGACAAAGTGAACAAGGTATATATGATATACTTGTTATTGATGTGTACCTTACTAGTACTCGCAGTAGCACCTGGATATTTGATACTGGTTCGGTTGCTCACATATGTAACTCGAAACAGGAGCTGCTGAATAAGCGACCACTAGCAAAGGATGAGGTAACGATGCACGTCGGCAATGGATCAAGAGTTGATATGATCGCTGCCGGGATGCTGCCTCTACGTCTACCATCGGGATTAGTTATAAACCTCAATAATTGTTATTTGGTGCCTGCATTAAGCATGAATATCATTTCTGGATCTTTCTTAATGTAGAATGGTTATTCCTTTAAGTCTGAGAATAATGGTTGTTCGATTTATATGAATAATATCTTTTATGGTCATGCACCTGAGAAGAATGGTTTATTTCTTTTGAATCTCGATAGTGTTGATACACATATTCATAATGTGAATGCCAAAAGAATGAAATTAAGTGATGATATTTCTACTTACATGCGGCATGGCCGCTTAGGTCATATTGGTGTTAAACGCATGAAGAAGCTCCATTCAAATGGACTCTTAGAATCACTTGATTATGAATCATTTGAAACATGTGAACCATGCCTTATGGGCAAGATGACTAGAACCCCGTTTTCTGGAACCATGGAACAGGCGACAGACTTACTGGAAATCATACATACTGATGTGTGTGGACCAATAAGTGTATCGGCGTGCGGTGGATATCGTTATTTTGTCACTTTCACAGATGATTTGAGTAGATATGGGTATATTTACTTAATGAAACACAAATCTGAGACATTTGAAAAGTTCAAAGAATTTCAGAGTGAAGTTGAAAATCATCGTAACAGAAAGATTAAATTTCTACGATCTGATCGTGGAGGAGAATATCTAAGTTACGAGTTTGGCATGCATATGAAACAATGTGGAATAGTTTCACAACTCACACCTGCTGGAACACCACAGCGTAATGGTGTTTCTGAACGTCGTAATCGTACTTTATTAGATATGGTTCGATCGATGATGTCTCTTAAAGATTTGCCACTATCGTTTTGGGGTTATGCACTAGAGACCGCTACATTCACTTTAAATAGGGCACCATCTAAATACGTTGAAACGACACCGTATGAATTATGGTTTGGAAACAAACCTAAGCTGTCTTTTCTAAAAGTTTGGGGATGCGATGTTTATGTGAAGAAGCTTCAACCTGATAAACTCGAACCCAAAGCGGAAAAATGCGTCTTCATAGGATACCCTAAAGAAACAATAGGGTACACCTTCTATCACAGATCCGAAGGCAAGATTTTCGTTGCCAAGAATGGATCCTTTTTGGAGAAGGAGATTCTCTCGAAAGGTGTGAATAGTAGGAAGGTAGAACTCGACAAGGTTATTGAACCTTCTCTTCTTGGAATGGCGAGTAGCGCAGCGCCGGAAGTTGTTCCGGAGCCGACCCCGTCAGTTGAAGAGAGAGCTAATGATCAAGATCATGAAACTCAAGTAGAGGAAACTATCGCACCTCGCAGGTCAACTAGGGAACGTACAGCTCATGAACTGTACGGAGATCCCGTATTAAACTTCATGGTAGATGGAGGTGATGACCCTGCGACATATGAGGAAGCAATGATGAGCCCAGATTCCAACAAATGGCTTAAAGCCATGAAATACGAAATAGGGTCCATGTACGAAAACCAAGTTTGGACTTTGGTGGACTTACCCGATGACCGCAAGTCCGTTGAGAACAAATGGATCTTTAAAAAGAAAACTAACGCTGATGGTAATGTGACCGTCTATAAAGCTCGACTTGTGGCAAAAGGTTTCCGACAAATTCAAGGAGTTGACTATGATGAGACTTTCTCACCAGTAGCGATGCTTAAGTCAGTTAGGATTATGTTAGCAGGTGCTGCATTTTTCGATTATGAAATCTGGCAGATGGATGTCAAAACGGAGTTCCTTAATGGTGACATTGAGGAAGAGTTGTATATGATGCAACCCAAAGGTTTTGTTGATCCTAAGGATGCTGACAAGGTGTGCAAACTTCAACGTTCCATTTGTGGACTGAAGCAAGCATCCCGGAGTTGGAACCTCCGTTTTGATAAGATGATCAAAGGGTTTGGATTTGTCCAAACATACGGAGAAGCTTGTATTTACAAGAAAGTGAGTGGGAGCTTTGTAGCATTTCTAGTACTATATGTGGATGACATATTGTTGATGGGAAATGATATAGAACTTTTGAAAAGCGTAAAAGGTTATGTCAACAATACTTTTTCGATGAAAGACCTTGGTGAAGCAGCTTATATATTAGGCATCAAAATCTACAGGGATAGATCAAGGCGCTTAATTGGACTTCCGCAAAGTACATACCTTGACAAGATTCTGAAGAAGTTCAGAATGGAAGAGAGTAAGAAGGGGTTCTTAACAATGTTGCAAGGCAAAACGTTGAGTAAGACTCAGTGTCTAGCTACAACAGAAGATAGAGAGAGAGTGAATATGATTCCCTATGCTTCAGCCATAGGTTCTATCATGTATATTATGTTATGTACAAGACCGGATGTGGCACATGGTATTAGTTTGACTAGCAGGTACCAATCCAATCCAGGTTTGGAACACTGGACTGCGGTCAAGAATATCTTTAGGTACTTGAAAAGAACTAAGGATATGTTTCTCGTATATGGCGGTGAAGAAGAGCTCGTCGCAAGATGTTACGTCGATGCTAGCTTCGACACTGATCCGGATGACTCTAAGTCCCAGTCCGGGTACGTATTTGTTATGAATGGAGGAGCTGTAAGGTGGAGGAGTTCCAAGCAAGCCGTGGTGGCGGGATCATCAACAGAAGCGGAATATGTTGCTGCCTCGGAGGCAACACAGGAAGCAGTTAGGATGAAGGAGTTCATATCCAAACTAGGTGTGGTTCCGAGTGCGTTGGATCCAATGGTTATCTGTTGTGACAACAATGGTGCCATAGCCAATGCTAAAGAACCAAGGTCTCACAAGAATTCCAAGCATATCAAGCGCTGTTTTCACTCCATCCGTGAGCATGTCGCGGATGGGGATGTGAAGATTTGCAAAGTACATACGGATCTGAATGTGGCATATCTGTTGACTAAAACTCTCTCAAGGGAAAAACATGATCAACACCAGAACTCAGTGGGTGTTAGATTCATCACTATGTAATATAGATTATTGCCCCTAGTGCAAGTGGGAGACTGAAGGGAATATGCCCGAGGCAATAATAAAGTGTTTATTATGTTATCCTTGTTTATGATAGATGTTTATTTCTCATGCTAGAATTGTATTAACCGGAAACATTGATACATGTGTGATTAATAAACAAACCGACGTTCCTAGTATAGCCTCTCTTTTAACTAGCTCGTTGATTAACAGATGATTAAGGTTTCCCGATCATAGACATTGGATGTTGTTAATAACGGGATCATGTCATTAGGAGAATGACATGATGAACTTAGACCCTAACTAAGTATAACAATACGATCAAGTCATTTAGTTTTGTTGTTATGTCTTACATTCGGAGTAACATTGTTCCTTAGACCATGAGATCATGGTAATCACTAATACCGAAAGAATACTTTGATGACATCAAACGTCACACCGTAACAGGGTGACTATAAAGATGGCATTAGGTATTCGGAAAGTGTTAGTTGAAGCTCATGGATCAAGACTGGGATTTGTCCATCCAATATAACAGAGAGATATACTCAGGGCCCTCTCGGTGATATCACATCGACACCGCTTGCAAGAAAGTGATATGATCACAAGGATGTTATATCACGGGAACGAGAAAAGAGTACTTGTCGGATAACGAGATCAAACAAGGTATGGTGGATACCTATGATCGGATCTCGGGCAAGTAAAATATCGCGAGACAAAGGGGAATCGTTACGGCGTTGAAAGTTTCACACGATCACGAGAGTCATCGTTGAATATATGGGAGTCATCACGGATCTCCATATCCCGCTATTGATTATTGATCGGAGAGGAGTCTCGATCATTTATATATTATTCACGAACCGTAGGGTGACACACTTAAGGTTCGATGAAGCGTTAGAGAGGATACGGAACACCGAAGAATATTTTGGGCAGCTCTGAAATTGTTTCGGGGAAAATTGAAATAGTTCAAGGGGTTTTTCATCGAACGGTTGTTAATAGAATTAACAAATGGTTCGAGGTGCTGCATGCAAATGTTTGTTAATGGAATTAACAAATATAAATAAAGAAATAAAAATGTTTTATTTATTTATTAAAGAAAAACCTTTGGATTTTCTAAGTGGGAAAGTAAGGAATTTTGAGTGGGTGTGAGTGGGGCTTCCACTCACATGAAGAGAGGAAGGGGTGGGGGAACCCATGGCTGGCCGCACCCCCCCCCCCTTGGGCTGACTCCCCTCCCCTATAAAAGGAGGGTGAGGGCTCTCTCTTCTTCACACACTTGTCCACTCCCTTTTCCCTCCACCCGCTGCTCCATTCCATGGTCTCCGGCTTGGCGAAGCCCTGACCGTGGGATTCTTCACCACCACCACGCCGTCGTGCTGTTGGAGTTCTGTGGGGATCCTCTACTTCTTCTACCCGCTGGATCGAGGGAACGGAAGTCTTCATCGAGCTGAACGTGTGACCGATTACGGAGGCACCGCCGGATTGCGGTGCACTTCTTCTCGCTCGGGATCGGCGTGAGTACGACTACGCCAACCACGAGATTTTATCTCGTACCACTTTGAGTCTTCGAGGTTATGTTATCTCAAGACTCTCTTTCTCCCCGTTGCCTTTCATCTCATAGATTAGATCTTGGCCATTCGGGTTTATCGCGCGTAGGAAATTTTTTGTTTTCTCTGCAACGTTCCCCTTCAGATTACCCAAGGTTTATCGAACTCAGGGAGGAAGAGGTCAAAGGTGTCCCTATCAAGCAACCTTGTAATCACGATACAAGAAGTCTCTTGTGTCCCCAACACACCCAATATACTAGTTCGGCGAAGAGAGAGTGAAATACAAGTAATATGGATGATCATAAGTAGTAATTGCAATCTGAAATAAAATGGAAGCAAGCAAACATGTAGCAGAACAGGTTGAAAACGGTGTTTCAATGCTTAGAAACAAGGCCTAGGGATCCTACGTTCACTAGTGGACACACTCAACAATGGTAACATAATTGAATGCATAAACATCTCTCTTCACTACGCTACTCCGAACCACTCTCTGGTCGAATTACAAACACCAATTCATTGCATAGGGGTGCAAAAATCACTCCACAAAGTCGCATTCCCATGTCTAGTTAACCCCACACTGTCACTATGAGGGCCCTAGAAGGTACTAGACAAACACCACAATTTCGTAGGGTCATCCAACACAAGATATAAATATCATCCTAAAACACACGGTACACACACTGTCACCTTTACACCGTGATCAAAGTGTCTACGGAGAAAACAAATCCACTTGAGTAGCATAACAGATGAAGAGTACATATACATATTCAACTAGATTACAAAGCTCATGATCACATAAAGATCACACCACGGTAGAGAGAGATGAAACACATAGCTACCGCTAGAGCCTTAAGCCCTGGGGGAGAACTAGTCCCTCCTCATCATAGGAGACAGCAACAGCGATGAAGATGGCGGTGGAGTCGGTGGATATGGATCTAGGGGCACTTCCCCGTCCGGTAGGGTGCCGGAACAGATATTTCTGTCCCCCGAAACTTGTCTGCGGCGGCGGCGGAGCTACGATGTTTTTGGTGGAAAGGCCGATTGATTCAGGGTTTATGCATCAGGGGGCATAAAGCTAGATGCGTGAGTAGTTCATCCCTAGACTACGGGTCCATATCAGTAGCTAGATGGTTGTTCTCTCCACTTTGTACCTCATGTTTAGATCTTGTGAGCTGCCTATCATGATCATGATCATGTTTAAGTAATGCTACATGTTGTGTTTGCTAGGATCTGATGAATGTTGAATGTTATGTCTTCTAATTATCAATCTATCATGTTATCTTCATGCTTATGTTATTTATGATCTTGCATGCTCTCCGTTATTAGTAGATGTTCTGGCCAAGTAGATGCTAGTAACTCCAAGAGGGAGTATTTATGCTCTATAGTGGGTTCATGCCTACTTTGCATCTGTGCTCGAGTGACAGAAACATGACAGATGGAGGATGTGTTGTTTCCATTAGGGAGAAAACAACGATGTTTACTTCATTTACATTACACACTTTTCTTACTGCGATTATTTGTTGCTTGCAACTTAATACCCAACGTTCGTTCGGATGATATTCGGAGGGTGGATTATTAGTCATAGATGCAGTTGGATGACGGTCTATGTATCTTGTTGTAATGCCCGCGTGAATCACATAGTAATATTTTTATGTCTTGCATATGCACTATGGTGCATCCTTCATTTCTGTCAATTGCCCAGTTGTAATTTGTTCACCACACGTGTTATTTATCTTCTATGGAGAGACGCCACTAGTGAACTGTGGACCCCGGTCCATTTTCTCATAGTGATAATACACACATTGTTTTCACTGTTTTCACACTTCTGCTACTGTTTTCATACTGTTCTCCACACCATATGTTTAACCTCTTTGTGTTCAGCAAAACCGGTGAGATTGACAACCTCACTGCTTCGTTGGGGCAAAGTGATTTGATTGTGTTGTGTAGGTTCCACGTTGCTGCTGAGCCGTTAGTGCGCCCTGCCATCTCAGCTGCATCAACCTTTTGAAGTTGCTTCTTCCTCCTACTAGTCGATTCAACCTTGGTTTCTTTCTGAGGGAAACTTGCTACTGTTCTCTTCATACCTTCCTCTTGGATTATCCCAACGAATGTGTGTTACACGCGCATCAGAAACTCCAAGCACTAATCGTGTCGTGGTGAGATAAAGACAGATGCCATGGGATGGCTTGAGATATGGGGTCGATGGACGTTGTAGGTATCCGAAAAGGGATTGCACACCGGAATGTGTGCTCACGACACGGCAAACACAAGGATCTACCCAGGTTCGGGGCCCTCGTATGGAGGTAACACCCCTACTCCTGCATGTTTGGGGCCCAGGTTCATGTCTCCTTTTCATATGTGCTCGAGTGACAGAAACGTGACGGATGGAGGATGTGTTGTTTCCATTAGGGAGAAAACAACAATGCTTTTTCTAAGAATGATGTTATTGTTTACATTACACACTTTTCGTACTGCGATTATCTGTTGCTTGCAACTTAATACCCAACGTTTGTTCAGATGATATTCGGAGGGTGGATTTTTAGTCATAGATGCAGTTGGATAACAGTCTATGTATCTTGTTGTAATGCCCTCATGAATCACATAGTAATCTTTGTCTTGCATATGCACTACGGTGCAGCCTTCATTTCTGTCAATTGCCCAGCTGTAATTTGTTCACCACACATGTTATTTATTTTCACGGAGAGACACCACTAGTTAACTGTGGACCCCGGTCCATTTTCCTCATACTGATAAAACACCTACTGCTTTCATACTGCTGCTACTGTTTTCATATTGTTCTCATACTTTTTTCCACACCATACGTTTAACCTCTTTGTGTTCAGCAAAAACGGTGAGATTGACAACCTCACTGCTACATTGGGGCAAAGTGATTTGATTGTGTTGTGTAGGTTCCACGTTGCTGCTGAATCGGTAGCGCGCCTTGCCACCTCGGCTGCATCAACCTTCAGAGATTGCATGTCCTCCTACTGTTCGATTCAACCTTGGTTTCTTTTCTGAGGGAAAACTTGTTGTTTCACTCTTCACACCTTGCACTTGGGGTCTACCAACATTATTCATCAACCCCCACTACCAGAAACTCGCGTATGGGATGGTCTTTATAGCTCGCAAGCTTAAGCATTACTTCCAGGAGCATACTGTCACGGTGCTAAACGACGCATCACTCGGTACAATCATGAACAATCCTATGACATCCAGAAGAATTGCAAAGTGGAACATCAAGCTAGGCGCCTAGAACATAGTATACACAGGACACACCACCCTCAAGTTCCAGGTGGTCGCAGAGCTCCTTTGCGAGTGGAATGAGCTGCAAACTCCAGGACCTCCAGAGTACACAAGCTCCTGTATCATGTACTTCGACGGGTAAAAAATAAACGAAGGAGCGGGAGCCAGTGTAATCCTCATATCACCAAGCGTGACAAGCTTCAGTATGTTCTACGTCTCAACTTCCCCCTCGACGATCCAGCATCCAACAACGACGACGAGTACGAGGCACTCCTACACGGCTTGAAAATGGCGATCGCCTGCGGTGCTACTTGACTGATGATCTATGGATACTCAAACCTCATCATACAACAGATGATGAACGAATGCAACGCAGTCGCAGATAACATGATTGCCTATCGCGACATGTATAATCTAATCGAAGGAAGCTTTAAAGGGTGCGAATTGAAGCACATTGTGCGATCGAGTAATGAAGAAGCTGACAGATTGGCGAACATCGGGTCACCAAACGCCCCAGTTCCGCCAGGAATTTACTTCGAGCGAATCAGTAAAAGATCGGTCAAATTGAAGAAGCACACGGAGGTGCCAGCAGCAACGAAAACAGAGGCTAGTCGACAAAGCGCCATCATTGAACTCGCTCACAACATCTCGCGACAAGTCATCCTTGTGGAGCCAGTTTGGACGAACAAATACCTCGCTTATTTGATTAAAAAGCAGCTCCCGGAAGATATCTCTGAAGCAAGGCAGATCGTTCGGTGCAGCAAATCCTTCTGGGTGATAAAAGGAGAACTTTACAAATAGAGCATATCGGGAGTCCTCCAGAGTTGCATCGCACCCGAAGATGGAAAGGAACTACTCCGAGACATATACCAAGGCGACTGCGGACACCATGCAAGATGGAGAGCCATATTGGGCAAGGCTTTTCGAGCAGGATTTTACTATCTAACGGCAGCCAAAGACGCCAAGGACCTGGTCGACAGATGCGACGCTTGTCAGCGATTCTCACCCAAGCCGCACGCACCGGCCACAGAGCTCCACATGATCCCTCTGTCTTGGCCCTTCGCACAATGGGGGATAGACATGGTAGGACCACTGCGGAAGGCTACACCCGGAGGATATACTTACCTACTAGTTGCAGTCGACAAGTTTACCAAATGGATAGAGGAAGTTCCAGTGACGTTGCAACACGCGAAGTGCGCAGTCAAGTTCCTCGAATCCATCGTGTACCGATTCGGCGTCCCTCACAATATTATCACGGATAATGGGACCAACTTCATAGCCAAAGAGACGAAAGCCTTCTGCAAAGAAAAGGGGATAACTCTCAGCTTCGCTTCGGTGGCACACCCCCAAACAAACGGCAAAGTCAAAAGATCCAATGAATTAGTTTCGGCTGGCCTAAAGAAGCGCCTACTCGACAGACTAGATACAACAGCACGATATTGGGCTGAGGACCTACCGTCCGTCCTGTGTAGTCTACGAACAACTCCAAACAGATCCATAAACTACACGCCATTTTTTATGGTTTACGGAGCCAAAGCAGTTCTACCCGAGGATGTTTGATTCAGTGCTCCACGAGTCGTTGCATACAGCGAAGAAGCCTCCAACAGAGTACTCACGGAAGACATGGACGCGCTGGACGAGGCCAGGGACGTCGCACTCGCAAGATCAGCAGTCTATCAGCAAGCGCTGCGCAATCACCACAGTCGTCGTATCCGCAGCAGATCCTTCGTGGTAGGTGACCTGGTGCTACGACTCAAGCAAGACAGTAGACACAACCTCGAGCCACCATGGGAAGGACCCTTCATCATACACGAGGTCATCCCTGGAGGCGCCTATCGCTTGAAGAATCCAAACACAGGCGGCGTCTACTCCAACCCATGGAACGTGGCGCACCTGGGGAAATTCTATCCCTAGGAGAGTACTTTTACTCGAAAATAAGGTTGTTCCAGACACACTGTAACCCGAGCAAATATATGGCTTCTCAGTCATCGAAATACAAACATGGTTTCTCAACCATAGCTATAAAGACTACTTAGTCGCATCTTTTTTCTTTCTCTTTACATGCTAACAACGGTCACACACCAACACACGGGGGCTACACCAAACTAGCATAAACAATCTTCGAGTGCGTACGCACAACAAATATCTTACAAGGTTACAAGGTACACACCTTAACACACCTTAAATAACTCAAATAACACACAAGGTACATACACTTTAACAGACACAGCTATCGTCGAGCAGCAGCCGCTCCGTCTCTGCAGCAGTTAGTTGAACGATTCACTCCTCTGCAGGCCGCACAACCTCATAGTGAGGAACAAAGTCAATGGATGCTCCTCGGGTCTCAGGAAGTTGCGCCACTGAGTTGAAGTTCACATCAGGATGCCACAGCCGCACAAACGCGAGCGCCACTTGAGCACCGCAAATAAGCTGCTGACGCATACACTCGAGAACATCTTCCACCCGACGAAACAGGCTTAGCAGACCACTCAGACGATCAGGAAAAACGTCGGATGGGTACATCGCCCGATAGACTGAAGAAAGGGCCTCCCGACACGATTCGACGAAGATTTGCGCCTGACTTACTCGATACTGCAGAGTAGCCAGGACAAAGCCCCTACTGCGGTCAGACCAGAAGTTGCACACATGGATATTGGAGCTGCTCGATTCACAAGCCACTCTGTTATCCACCCAGTGACCTTCAGACGCTCCATAAGGTTCGATAACTACATGGACAGGAAGCGCACCAGTCCAAAGAAAACACCGAAAATACTCGGGGGCTTGCGGGACTTACAGAGCAAGCTTTTTGCGACACCGGCCAGCTCTTCCATCACAAACGGCTCGCGCTCGGCAGCAAGCTTCTGTTTGTACTTGGCAACATCCGTCACACCCTGCAGAGCCTTAAGCTTACGCTTACCATCCGCAACGCGACCACGAAGCGAAGCAAGCATACTCGCATCCGTAATAGACGGCGTAGTCGAAGGAGCAGAACCGCTTGACGGGCCACCGCCAGAATCCACAACCTGGAAAGAATACAGGGCACACGACAGTTTTAGTCACAAAACTGCATACCACTCAATGATATACAACGAACATATCTTCGAATGCTAGGGGGCTACTCCCATCGGGAGAACACAAAGTAAAGCAAGCCAACGAAAGATGACACTTTAAAACCCTTCATTTCGAAATTAAAACATAGAGTATTTCCAAAGGTTCATTACAAGACCAGACATACAAAAGCAGAAATTTTATCTAAGCCTAGGGAACAACAGACTTCCCGGAAGCGGCTCCGCTCGCGGATGGTTTCACACCACGACCGCGAGAAAGCAGAACAGAAAGCATCATCTCTAACTTCCCAGCACGATCGCCGAAAGGACGGAGCGCTACCTTTTTTCCCAGGGCATCTCGAGGAAGCTCCGAGTACACCTTCTCCATGTCATCCGAGACACCATGCGCCAGAGCAAGTTGGATAGTTGTCCTGGCTCCGCACTCGGTCTAGGCGAGAGTGTACTCTTGAAGAGGATCGCCTTCACCAAGGAAAACTTGTAGGAGGCCCTCCAGGGTCGACGAAACCGTCTTCTCTGCAAGTATTCGCTGATGCAGCTGCGATAACACTCGAGAAGTATCACGAAGGGAGAGACACACCTTCTTCCCGTGCTCCTGCAGCTGGGTGCACACGTTCGTCAGAGCATCGACTCGGCCCCTCCAGAAAGCATCAAGGCAACGCCAAGCGCATCTACAAAAGGATGAAACAAATCAAAAAAAGGAAGGAGATAGCGACAAGGTCAACACGCGAATCGACAAGTAACGTGTCTGCCAAGGCCTGAGCTATAGGACAAAGGGTGTCGGTCAGGTCGTTGTCGTGCGCCACACCCGCGTCCTCCAGCTTCTTCAGAGACTCGTGAGATGTAGCAAGACGCTCGGCCGCTTCCTTACGAGTGGACTCCAGCTCCCTTCGAGTAGACTCCAACTCCTTCTCGAGATCTTTGATCCGAGAGTTAGCTTGAGTCTTCTCGATGTTCGTGTAGGCGGCCTCATCTGTGACATGGAAAAAGTACGTCAAACAATGATACGATCTGAAGAAACAAAGTGAAAAGCACGAATCGCATAGCAACTCACCTTTCGAGGAATGTGCGTCATGAAGGCGCTGGTCACGCTCTTGACGAAAGGAAGTGCACTCCGCCTCAGCCACCGCAAGGCGACGCCTGAACGCAACCAAAGAGTCAAGAATGGCCTGCAAAAACTTTGTGAGTTAGACAAGTGCTGCTTGAGTCTATACACGACTACACGCAATCGAGTATAGACTCGGAGGCTACTCCCATCGGAAGCACTGTCGTGCACCCGACAAAATCAAAACGAAAGAAGAAAAAGCAACGAAATCAAGGATGCAACTTGAGCCTGCAACCGACTGCAAACAGTCGATCGCAGACTCGGGGGGCTACTCCCATCGGGAGCAATTCCGTGCACCCGATGAAAAGAACGACGGCTATTCGAAGCAAAAAACAACTTTACCTTGCAATTCGGGGTCGACAAAGGGTCGGGAAAACTAGCCGAAGCCTCTTTGTTCGCTGATGCCCCGGCATCCAAATGTTGCTCGTGTGCCAAGCTGGGCATCGCATAAGAAAAAGCGTCGACCATCCTCGCAGGGCTCGGAGATCATCGAGGAGGACTTGAATCTCGAGGAGGACTCGCGGCAACCCCCTTCCGCTTCATAGATTGGGCGGAAGATGCAAATTGATCCCTGCCAATGACCACAAGACTGAGAAAAAGTCAAAAAAGAGGACTAAAAATATAAAATTTCGGATGGCAAAGGCATGAAACTCACTCGTCCTCGTCGTCCTCGTCGATGTTATCCACGTCCCAGGCGGTAGGAATCTTCGACTGTTGGATCGAGGGAGGAAACACGTTCAGAGGAATCGCCATAATTGGGCGAGTCTCGATCTCCTCGACAGTATCCTCACTCAAGGACCTGTCTTTGGAGGTCGCCTCATCATCCCCCGCTCGACGGCGCTTGCGATGCCCAAGCTCCTCCTCCTCCTCCTCCTCCAGCTCCTCCTGCTCCTCGCTAGACTCTGCACCTGCGACACTGGCTTCGGGAGGAGCCTCAAAGTTACTCGCCAGAAGATCCGAGCCTCCATCGTCTGCGGAGAGTGGCGGGTAGCACTTCACCACATCTTTGTTCTGCAACAAAGAGGAAAGAAAGATGCGGTTCAATCGACAGAAATCCGCAAAAGAGAGAAATAAGAAAAAGGAAGAACATAGAAGTTTACCTCAGTCGGAGGATGTTGGGCGTCAAAAGGCGTGAAGGGACACGGCGAGTGGCTCTCCTCCTTCTTAAGACTGTTGATTGCGGCAATTTTCTTCTCGAACTCAGCATTTGAGAGGATGTCGTCACATGTCCGGATCGGATCATTGCCCGAGAACTCCCACATAGGAGTGGGCCTATCCTGGAGAGGCTGGATCCTCCGACGCAGGAAGACGCCCGCAGAATGCATTCCATTTAGCAGGGGCCCTTGATCCTTTCGAGGGAGCCGCGCGAATTGTGCGAGCAGGGGAGACATCGTCTTGGATTCCTCGGGTCATATCTTGTGCACCCAGGACTTCCTCCGCTTCAGAATCGCAAACAGCTTGAATTCCGGCACGCCACCCGCATCGTCGTCCTGGATGTAGAACCAATTGCGGCGCCATCCTTGCGCCGACTCGACGAAGTTCATCTCCAGGAACGGGAATTCTTTGGAAGTCTGGATCCCGAAACCACCAGTCGCCAGCCGCTCCCCTACTCTCTCACCCGCCAGGGGCTTCTCCCGGAAGATCCTCACCTGGAAGATGGACTTCTAGAGCCCCCAATGCGGGCGAATGCCGAGGAAGCACTCGCACAACACGATGAAGCACGAAAATGTGTTGCATTGCGTTGGGAGGAAGGTCGTGCAACTGTATGCCGTATACATACAACAGCCCGAGGAGAAATGGGTGGAGGGGGAAAGACATACCGCGGGTGACGTGCTCCGAGAAGGTGACGCACTCATTGGCATGCGGACTGGGCACCTCCTCCCCCTTCGTCGGCGTGCGGACACACCCGGAAGCCTTTGAGGGGAGCAGTCCCTCCCTCTGCATTTCCGAGATGCTTTTCTTCGTCACATTGGACGGGCGCCACTCGCCCGTGCTCTTCGCCGGAGCCGCCGTGGAAGCGTTGGCCGCCTCCTTGCCGGAAGCCGCTGCCGCGCCACGTTTCTTGACTGGTGCCATTGGTGCTCGCTCTCTCGCAGAGGAAGGTGGGCGCGATGGAAGGAAGAAGAAGATGAATAGGGATCGGGAAGAGTAACTTTTCCCTAATGCCCACTATTTATATTGTTGCTGGGTCACCAAGAGTCGTCGATTTTTGTATGTGGCACACATCCCGGCTGCCACGCGGTGAGCCGAAACGAAGCGACGCAGAGCGGTTACTCCGCACGATCTTTAACGCAAGATCGTGCGTAATTACTGCACGACCTGCGGAAAAACTGGCGCACGACGGCACGCTTCCCGTCAAAAGCTGACATGATGGGCCCTACGCGCCCTACCCCACTGCGTCACGTCCCATCGTGAGCAGGCGAGTGCAGAGTGACGTCATTGCGCACATCATTACGCGAAAATTCTTTCGCATAAAACCTCACGACACGAAATTTCTTTCGTATGAACTCAGAAGGAAATCTTACCTCACTCGAGGATTGTAAGGTGAAAACATTGGCACTCGCCATTCCCCAAGAACAAAGAGCGGCACTCGCCACACAGCAGAGAGAAAATTGTGAGTACCCGGCTCCCGCAAACATCACGACTCCACACTACGATGTACAGACACATCACTCGAAACAAACCCGGGTTGTTCAGCCGCCAAGGCACTCTAGATGCCGTATTCCTCAAGTACGAAGGTAAGACCCAAGCATCTTTCCTGTGGACTTGGAATCGCACTCAAGCTGCGTCCTCCAGTAAATTTTCCATATCAGCAACACGAAGAAAAATCCTAGCGGACGCGCCAGGTGCTCCTTTTAAAGTTAAATTTGACTCGATAAGTCCTCCACGACCCAGTCGCAATGATCACCTCTCCGAGTTCGAGTCGAAGGTCTCAAATTCGTGTAGGCCAGAACTGTTTTTTGCCCGAGAAGCAATTAATTGGCCCTGATCTTTCGGGAGAGACAAGCGACTGAGCCATACCCTTCTGCGAAAAAAGCCATCACAAGGCGCATTTACCACTCGATACTCGAGTACATCTCACACATGGTACACGCCCTTCAGAACAAGTATTTGACTACTCAGTCGTGAGATTCAGAAACAAGTTTTGAGTACTTACTCGACTATTCTCAGTCGAACAAACACTCGGGGGCTACTGACGTGGGGATGACTTCCAGGCCTATCGGATGGGCCTACCTGGTCTAAGACCCATCACTGAAGCCCAACGCAAAAGACCATCCCGTAGCTCTAGAAGGCCCAGCAGCGGCCCACCCGCAAGACTTGCGGGACAAGATGGGAAGCTTCCACCGACTAGGGTTAGGGTTTGTAACCCCCCGGGTACGGCTTGAGACCCGGCCACCTATGAAAAAGTCTGGGAGAGCAACCCGAGGGGGACATCCAATCTCGACTTTCATCGCCATAGCCATAGCTCGAGATCCAATCTCTCGACTTGCGCACTGCCATTGTAACCAGTCTCATCATAATACAGATCAGACAAGCAGGAGTGAGGATATTACCTCTACGAGGGCCCCGAACCTGGGTAAATTGTGCCCCTGTTAGCCGTCATAACCGGCAGCGTCTATTACGTTCCACCACTCGAAAACCTACCGAATCATTCGAGAGATTTGTCGATATGACTCATCGACACATGGGATTCAAGCGCATGACCTAGGCTTCACCAAAGATTGATGTGACCAGCTGAGATGCGCGAGACTTGTGTCCATAGTAGAGCACCGCGTCTAATAAAGTTTGTTGTGTAGCGTCTTGCCTTGCCTTAGGACGTTACAATGTAGAGGGTAGCGCCTAACTGTTGAGAGTTACACAAAATGATTAGTTCGTGAAATAGTTTCGCGGAGGGTTTAGTTTGTGAAATACTTTTGATTCATGGTTAATCGTGTCCATTTTTATTTATTTACGGAACAGTTACAGCGTGCAATCTATTGGCGAGAGAGTGATCAGGATTCAAAGATGACCAACGTTAGGCACTCAAGCTCCTCTTGTCGAATTCTTCATTCTTTTTTTTTTCTCCGTAAACCATACCTAAAATCCTAAACTGCAACAAAACCTTATACTTCCTCCGTCTCAAAATAAGTATTGTTAAAATGGTTTAAAATATATGTATCTAGTACTAAAATACATCTATATACATCCATCACAATGACAAATTTATTTTGTGAGATACAATGACAATTATTTTGAGATGGAGGGAGTAGTATATTTTTGGAACATATATGTCCCAAATTAATTGTCTCAAAGTTGAACAACAAAAGTAGATGTATCTAAACACTAAAACATGTTTATATACACCCACTTTTGTCTAACTTTAATACAATTAATTTGGCACGGAGGGAGTACTTTTTTTTTTCAAGGATACACCCTGAGAGGTGCATCGATTTCATAGAAGAGGAGGCCAAGACGGCCGGTACAACGCCAAATAGGCTACCCGATACAAACACGACACCACAAAGCTAACAACACAACCTACACCAGGTGACAAAAAACTCGCCTTGCACCATTTCGAAGAAACGATACATGAGCTTCTAGGCCGCGTCACCACCGAAGAAGGGACCTCCACGAAGCCGACGCCAGCTCCAAGATGACACATGCCAACGCACTGCCCACCCATAAGCGCCTAAGAGTCGGCAAGAGAGCGGCGGGGCTGAACCATACCGGAGGAGGTGTCAACCGAGAAGTACCGGCGACGGTGTACATAGCGCCCTAGGAACCCACCTCTGAGCGGCGGCCAACATCGGCTCCAATTGGCGCACCGAGGACTCCTCGAACCACCTAGGCGACGCCTCCAAGAAGGGATCGACACAACCGTGCCGCCGCCGCCCGATCGGAGTACCGAATCAAGGGTTCCCCCCGGTGTTCGATGTGGGGAAGCACGAGCAGCACCCATGACGACGCCTCCAAGAAGGTGACGGCGCCCGCGGGCGTCGCCAACATCAGCTATAGGCGGGGATTTCGCCCCAGTCCTGCCGTCGACCCCGAAGCACCTCGGACATGTGCTGCAAGGAGCCTCCTTTAGCCTCACCACCGACGAGAAACGAGCTGGGATTGCCAACAATGGGGTAGGACGTACTGTCCGCTGCCTCACCACCACCACCGAGACGGGATCTGGACGGTGAGCATCCAGCTCGCCGCTGCCTGGCCTGCCACCGACACCACCACGATGCCGCCGGCCCTCCCAGGCCCATCTGGGCCGCGAGCGGGCCCTGAGGTCCTGGCCGTCGCGGGGGCATCTTCCACGCAGCTCCACCGTGGTCGTCAAGCCGCGCCCGCCGCCGTGGTCCTGCGGCACGTCACGCCCCAAAACTCTGCCGCCAGGGAGAGCGCCGCCAGTTCTGTGGAGCCGGGACCTTCACCCCACCACCACGGCCACGCACCGCCACCACGAAGCCTGCCCCGCCGCCGAGCTCTGAGCGAGGAGCTCCGCCACGCCACCACGGCCCCCGTCACCGTGGCACCCGGCCCAGATGCGCCGCCCGTGCCAGCGCCCCTGCGCGAGAAGGCGAGACACCCCACCGCCGCGGACGACGGCAAGGCTTTTCCCGGCCGCGTCCTTGAGGCGGCGGCGAGGAGGGAGGAGGGAGGTCAGGGCTTGGACCGGCGGCGGCTAGGGTTCCCTCCCTGTCGCTCACGGGAGCAACGAGAGAGGGGAACGAGCAGGTTCGCGAAGTTGGATTTGTTAGTGTAGATCACGGAGGGAGTACTTAAAATTGAGCTTACAAGAATATACCCCGTTACCCCAAAAAAAAAGCAGCTTACAAAACGTTCCAGGTACGATCCACTGTCCTAGGCACAATTTGTCATTTTGGATAGATTTCAGCTAAAGCAGATCGGCAGCGGGAATTCACTCTAAGCCATGAACCAACCAAAATAAACTGAATGTGCCTGGGCATTTCAGATAATATCGGAGAAAATTGGGAGAGGTAAGTCGATTTCATGGAGAAAATTCCATCGTTTCCCATCGATGCTAAGAAAGAACACGGTACACGGTCATGTTAACAAACTGAAATTGTTTTTCACAAGTTTTTTTTTAGATGGTACGCCAAGGCGTACCCAACTTTTATAGAAGGCAGAAAGGGGTAATACAACAGAAAATGGCAAGCTAAAGAGCTGCCAGAAAACACTCCACAACCTAGCTCCTCACTCCAAAAACAACAAAACAACTACTCTCCTCTCGCTAGGTTAAAAACTCCAGCAACCCCTCGTCTCCCAACACACCAGCGGGAGAATTCCTCCCTAATTTGCTCCGCCTGCTGCTGCACACCAAACTGGCGATCGGTATTACCGAAAGCCCAAGCATTCCTATTCTTCCAGAGACTCCAGCACGTGAGGATTACCAAAGCGTCGAAATTGCTCCTCGAAGCGGCCGTAAACCTTGTTCTCGTACGGAACCACCACTCCTTGAAACTGCACCTCGCCGTCGGCGCCTGAACCCCAAGTTCAGTCAGGCCCAAGTGCCACACCTGACGAGCATGTACACATTGCACCAGTAGGTGATCCACCGTGTCTTCCTCTTGCAAGCATACGAAGCAGGCAGCGGTGTGATCCTGCAAGCCATGCTTGTATCTCCTATCCGAGGTCCAGAGGCGATGTTGCAGCGCGAGCCACGTGAAGATCTTGGTTTTTAACGTTGCTCCACACGCCCACACTGCATCTGCTGAGTCCGTGGGGATACGCCCTTCCAACAGCAAGTCGTAAGTGGACGCCGCAGAGTAACGGCGGCTCGACGTCCACGGCCACGAGAAGGAGTCCTCTCTGTCAGAGAGGTGTACCCGACTGACGCAAGCCCAGAGGCGCACCAATTCCATCGCAACCACTCCAGAGACCACCGTCAAGCTCGGGATGTCGGAGAGCCAAGCATGGAGCCGTAGTGCATCCGCCACCGATCTCCTGTTACGAGTACGCAAAGGGACGATCCTCGACAGAGAAGGGGCTATCGCGGATATAGCCATGCCGTCGATCCACCTGTCCTTCCAGAACAGCACATCCTTGCCGTTGCCCACCGAAATGTGAACCAGGCTATCAAAGGCTCCTTCAGCTAAATCATCCTTCAGCTTAGGTAGACCGTGCCACGGGCGCCTGGCATCGACTCTGCGGAGCCACTCCCAACGAACACGAAGTGCAAGCCCTTGCAATCTGAGGTCTTTGATCCCGAGCCCTCCCAGACTAGTTGGGGTGCAGATGGTGTCCCAGGCCACCAGACATTGGCCCCCGTTTACCTTGTCCTTGCCAGCCCAGAAAAATGCTCGCATCCAGCTGTTCATCTCCTCGAGCACCCAAACAGGCGCTTCCGCCACAAGAAGATGATGGATAGGCCTCGCCGAAATGACAGATTTGATCAATAGCAAACGCCCATCACGAGCTATCAAACCCCTTTGCCACGCGGGGATGCAGTCTTTGAACCTGTCCAAAGCGGGCTGCCACTCCGCTCTTGTAAGTGGACGGAGCGCAAGCTGCAGACCAAGGTAAGGGATCGGGAAGCTAGTGATCGCACAGCGCAGCGTAGAGGCGACCCTCTCTTCATCTCCCTGTCCTGCACGAATCAAGGTTGCCGCAGTCTTGGAGAAATTGACCATGAGGCCTGAAGCTCCACCGAAGACATCGAGGTAGGTTTTGGCGGCAACCAGATCAGCCACCTTAGGCTTGAGGAAAACCACCACATCATCCGCAAAAATTGAAGTCCTCTGAATCGCCGTGCACCCACCAATTGGCAGTAGGAGGCCCGCATCCGAGATCCTTGCCACTAGGGCAGTGAGCACCTCCATCCCCATGACGAAGAACAGCGGCGAGCTCGGGTCACCTTGGCGAAGGCCCCGAGCATGCCAGATTTTTGCACCCGGCGATCCGTTAACCAAGATCCTGGTGCTAGCCGTTCTGAATAAAGTTGAGATGCATCGCCGCCATGACTCACTAAACCCCATGCGCTCAAACACTTCAAAGAGGAAGCTCCACGAAATCGAATCAAACGCACGGGAAATGTCTAGCTTTAGCAGCACTCCAGCCTCCTTGCGCGCATTGATCTTCCTGGCAATCTGCCTGACGAGAATAAAATTGTCGTGAAGGCTCCGGTGCTGGATGAATGCCGATTGATTGACGCTGACAAGGCTATCCATCTTGGGCCGAAGCCTATTGGCCACAAGCTTGGAGAAGAGCTTGGCGAAACTATGGATTAGGCTAATTGGCCGGTAGTCACCCACTTCTCGAGCCTCCTGCTTCTTTGGAATTAACGTGATCAACGCCGTGTTAAGCTTGGCGAATCCGCGCCCATCTCCCAGATGCAACTTGTGTACAGCCGCCAAAACGTCCTGTTTAATCCAGGGCCACGCCCTTTGATAGAAAGCACCAATGAAGCCATCCGGGCCCGGAGCGCGATCCGTGGGCATCTCTTTAATCACTCCCCACACTTCTTCCTCAGAAAACAGGCGATCCAAGTCAGAGAGGTCTGAAACGCCAATACCTAGAGCCTCGAGATCCAAGGAATGTGTTCGTGTAGAGATGGCACCAATGAGTCCATCGAAAGCCCGGAAAAAAGCCTCCTCCTTTTGACGCTGATCCGTGATCAACGTATCGCCCACCTTGACGGCTGGTATGAAGCAGCGGGCTCGCCTACCATTCGCCACTGCATGGAACAGGCGGGTGTTCGCATCTCCATCACGTAGCCAGCGTAGACGCGAACGCTGCCTCGCGATCGTACGCTCCAGGGATGCCAGCCCAAGCAGGGCCTGCTTGAGTGTACGCCTTAGCCAGGCCTCCTCAAGAGAAAGGGGCCGGAAGTCTTGGGCAGCTTCTAGCCCATGAATCACAATATTAGCAATGGCCATCTTGATCTTTAGGTCACCAATAGATCGCTGCCCCCACGCCTGCAGGTGCCTCGCCGTGTTGCGAAAAAGCTCGTTCAGTCTAGCAAAGGGATCTGTGATCAACGTATCGCATCTCCAGCCCTCCTGGACCGCCTCATCGAAACCATCCAATTTCAGCCAACCCATCTCGAAGCGGAATCTCCTCTTAGGTCTGAATCCCCCACCGAGCGACAACAGGAGGGGGGTGTGATCGGAGATGTTGGAGGACAGTGCTTGAAGAATGGCATCCGGGAACAGCAGGTCCCAGTCCACGGAGATCAAGGCTCTGTCGATTCTCGTCATCGTCGGCATGGCCCTTTCATTGCTCCAAGTAAAGATACGTCCATGCATGTACACGTCTTTGAGCTGGAGATCAGCCACGAAGGAGCGAAACAGCCCCATGGACGCACGATCCAGGTTCCCATTGTTCTTCTCCGAGGCACGAAGGATCATGTTAAAATCGCCGAGGAGAACCCACGGCCCTGGACAGAGCGCTCGACGCTCCACGAGCTCCGCCAGGAAGCTGGTTTTATCATCCAGTGATTGGGGCCCATATACCACCGTGATCCACCAGCACGTCTCCCCCACTTTGACTTCGGCATTGATGGAGTGCGAATCAAAGGTTACCCGATCAAGAGTGAGCACCGAGGTGTCCCAAGCCAGGAGAATACCGCCCCTGGTTCCCAACGCCGGCAGGTAGACAAAGCCGTCAAAGGACTGGCCCAAAGATTGCATAACAGTGAAGTGGTCGATTACATCAAGCTTGGTCTCAAGCAAACAAACTAAGCTAGCATTAAGCGACTCCACGAAGACTCGAACTGCGTCCCGCTTACGAGGATCGTTGAGTCCCCGAACATTCCAACAAAGAATTTCGAAAAGCTGATCCATACGTGAAGGAAGAAGACTCCAGGCACCGAGGCAGCGAACCCGCTAGGCGCAGGCCACCTGCGTACCACACTCCAGCAGGGACTCGCGCGGCGGCACGGACTTGCCGAAAATCATCGCAATAGCCCGCAGGTGACGATCACGCAGTGGCGAGTCGAAGAAGTGTTTCAGCTCATGCAATGCCGCTTCGTCGACCGCCAACTCGTCCACCTTGATGCCCAAGGCCTTGAGGAGCACAGTTTCCGCCGTCGACGCCTTCCTAGACGCGGAGGCAGTAGGCTGGACCGCAGCGGCCCTTGTGATTCGCCTTGGCGTGGAAGGCACCGGGTCCAGCTTGGACTTCGCCACTGCATCAATCTCCCTGAGCAGGGGTGGCGCGAGCACCTTGAGGATCCCTGAGCAGAACGACTTCATCCTATCAATTGCCTGCTTCTCCTCCACCACGTCCGCAGGGCTCAGCGAACTGGGCGCCGGGGCTGGATGCACGACAGGGGCCAAAGCCACATCTTCCCCCACCTGGGCCTGGATGGTAATGGGCCGAGGGGAAGGGAGCCCAACCTGGTCCGACTCTGACCCCGAGAGAAGGACTGGAAAGAAGAAGTCTGTGGACTGTGGTGTGGAGCTCGCCTCCACCTCAGAAGACGACGAGCAGACGACACCTGGCAGGTTCCCCTCCAAAGACTCCAAATCTCCTAGCAGCAGTGTGGGGCCCGGCTCCGTGGAGCTGGCAGCACCCGATCCCGAGGCCGTCAGACAGGCAGGCAAGGAAGTGGCCACCACATCGGGCTCAGTCTGAGCAGCAGATGCCGCCTGTCCCATGTCCCCCGAGCATTTCGAACTGCCCACACCAACGGCTGCATTGGTGGGGTCTGGCAGCTGGACGCCCTCGGGATCGCAGAAAGCAGATTTGTCCGCAACCGTCTTTGGCACCCACTTTTGCACCGGAGCCCGCGCTCCGCCTGAGCGCGGATTCAGCTTTTGACCACTTTTCCTGCCGGCACGTGGGTGGGACACGGCAAGGGGGGAGAGGGCCATTGGCGGGAGGCGCCAATCCTCACCCGCAGCCACCTGGCGGTAGGACCGGCGAGAGGGGGCCCCACCACCAACGCCGCCGGCGGCAGCCCCACCACGATTGTCCGGCACGCCCAGCCTCCAAGGTAGCCGCCGGGAGGATCTCCCTGAACCGCCATCGCCCTCAGCATCAGGCACACCGCTCTGCCCACTCCCCGGCGACGGCGGGACCGGCGCAAACCAGCGCTCCTCCGGGTCTTCCTCCTCCACCACCTTGTCGACATGGATCAACACGTTGTACTTGAGCATGAGCAGCTCCTGTTTCTCTGAATCCGGCCTGGAGCCCCTAGAATCATCAGAGTGAACGTGCACTGGAGAAGGGGGGGCATCCGACAGCACCTCTGGCTCGGGGATGGCCAGCGTACGCGCCGCAGGGATCCCCTCCACCGTCTTGGCCCAGGCAGAAACGTGGAAGGTACCCAAGTTCGCTCTCGACGCCGTCCCCGAGTCAATCTCCTCCACCACGCAGGAATCACCAAGAAGCTCTGCAACCACTTCCCTGTCCCAGGCGTGAGGAGGTATACCCTCAATCACCAGATCCACCTTCGAAGACCACCTCTCCAAAGAAGCTTTGGCCTGGCGGTTCCAAGGCTTGAAGAAAAGGGAGAAGCCACCGTAATCAAGCGACGGCTGGAAAGCCGCCACCGCACGCTTCATCTCCTCAGACGCCAAAACCACGAGAAAGTCCTCCGGGTAGAACAGGTGAACGGAAAAACCATCAGCCGGCAGACCAACCTTGCGAACCAGCGCCTCCGACACCTGAGAACACGACACCCAAGGGCGGTCGCCGCCGACGTGCACCACCATGGCAAAACGGAGGCGTCTCTCCAGATCAGAGATGACCCTTGACCTGCGCACCACGCACAGAGGAGCCTCCGACGGCACGACACCCGACGGCGCAGCTGGCATGGCCTCCCTCCGCACAGGCTGCAGCGGAACCGCAGCAGAGTGCGGCCGCGCCCTGAGCGGGGGGGGAGAGACACGCCGAGCCACCTTGGCGATAACCTGACGCCGCAATTCGTCCTCCGGGGTTGGGCTCCGCGGGGAGGAGCACCCGTGCGATTCGTGGCCTTCCTCGCCACAGCGGATACAGACAGGGCGCCCGGTGCAGTCGCGCTTGCGATGCCCTTCCCTGTAGCACTTGAAGCAGAGGCCTTGCATCTCAGGCGCCGCCGGACGCCGCACCGAGGGGCCTCCCTCCTCGAGCCGACCAGCCTTGCGCCTCCTCCAGAGCGACTTCCGCGAGGGCTTTGGCTGCTGCCACTCACGGTAGGCAGGGGCAGGGTCGAGCCCAGCGCACGGTAGCACCTCCGCAGCCGGAGCTGACGCCGAGGCCACCACCGGCGCCGGTTGCATCTGACCCACCGAGCCAGACCGCGAGGAGGCAGGAGAGAGGCCCAGGCCGGAGACGATAGGCCTCTCACCGCCAGGACGCCCACCGGAGGAGATCGAGGCCGGACTCGCCTCCCGCGAGCGCCGCCCAGATCCAGAACCCACCGAGGAAGAAGGGCTTGCCATGGCGCGCGGGGGTGAGGGGGGAAGGGGGAAAGGAGGAGGGGGGACGTCGGTGCCGGAGCGGCAGCCGACGCGGAGAAGGGGATGTGGACGCCGGGGCCGGAGTGGCCGGCGGCGTGGGCGCGGGGAGCTAGAGAGCTAGAGACGGGTACGTCAGTGTACGGAGTTTCTAGACCTTGATTTGGTCCTGTATTTCGTGGAGAGGGTGAGACATGTTTTTCACAAGTCACCTGCCACATCCATGATCCATCAGTGATCTGTCAAGATTTTCTTGACCGTGGTTTTCTTGCCACTATATTGCGAAGATGGCTTGACCGCTTGAGCAACGTCCATAGAACTAAGGCAATCCGCCCAAGCATCATGCCAGAACTTTACCATTCCGCCCTCTCTCATAGACACCATGGTGATTGGTGAACGGTGAAGAGCCCATGTAAGACTCAAAACCCAGGCACAGTAAGCAAACATCAGTGTCATTTTCCAACCTCCTCAACCATAGACTACCATAATAGTCTTACATGGTTTGCTGAATGAAAGCAAGGCAGGGAAGATGACACGATTTTTCAGCAAGACATCAGCTCCTAATCTACGGGTGCAACACTTGGTTGATAATTACTTTGGGGGGTATCGTCTCCACAAGACATCTACTACTAGTTAGTTGTGAACAATCCGAATCAGCGGAATACTGAGCCGTCGTCATTGTTAGGATGGGGCAGGGCTCAGCTGTTGAGCCCTGAGAGCATGCCGCCACCACTCTTCGAGGCCAACACGACCTCCCAGCCAGGCCCTCTAAGGGGGATAAGAGGGGTGGCATCGGCTGCGCCAGGCAGACCGGTGAGGTCACTCCGATCCATCAACTTCAGAAGATCCTCGTCACTGATGTCCGTTTGGATCATCCTGTCTTCCTCGTCCAGCTCGTCCCTGAGCAGCACGAGTAGCTCCTCCTCCTACATTTTCAATCAAATAAGAGAATGAATCAGTGGTCAGTCACGCCTTCTCAGTGTTCCGCTTCTCTATTGTTTTAGCTCTTTTGGCGTTCCACCTCTGAAAGAAACAATGTAAACAGTAGACTCAACACAATCTATACTCCGGGAGAGAAATTTTTACATCTAAGACGTTAGGTTTCGCGCTATCTTGTTCAAACTGTCCCTTCCCGATCACGACATGCTCTAGCTTCAACTTTCCAAAAGCTCTCTTAATAATCCGTCCCTGCAGCAACGAGGAGATGAGTACAGATGCCGCAGAATATAGCCAAGCAAGAGTCTAAAGTTCATCCAACCATACTTCAACAGAATTGGATGTTGCCAACCGATAAACATGCACTGGGTGCGTTTGACCAATCCGGTGGCATCGATCCATGGCCTGTAGATCCATCTGAGGATTCTGCAGAATGAAGTGAAAATTCAGCATATCACAGCTATGGAAGGTAACTCAAGGCAAGGAGCACATCTACAAACAAAACCATCCATATGAAAGAAAGAAATATGCAAAACAGGGAGATGGCATGTGCAGGGAGATTGTATTTTAATGGCTTTTATACTTTTAGTCCTTTACTTTGTAATCGTACCAACATTGAGTATTACAATACAAACACCAGATATATAGAAAAATACCCAGTCACTGTCATACAGGATACAGGTATCAGCAGATGTAAGATTGATACCAAGCCCACCAGCACGTGTGCTTAGAATGAAGACATTCATGCTGCTGTTCAAGTCATTGAACTCTGATATCTGCCATAAAAAAAACAGTACCAGATATATACTGTGAGATAGCAAAACCCATAGACAGCCATCAAATCATCTAACAGGAAATGACTAACAATAGAATGAATACAAAGGAACATTTATGGGTTAAAACTTAAAAGAACTATGGTTAACAGTTATGTGCATTCAAGCCCATGGTCCATAAACCATTGAATCGTCAATTTGCTGTCCCCAACAATTCTCGGTCTAACCAGCTTGTAGTCTGATATTCAATTCCATCCAGTTTTGACATAAATTAGCTGTCAATTTGCTGTCCCCAACAATTCTCGGTCTATCCATGATGTTTTAACATGTTCGATTCTAGCTGATCTTGCCCTATTAGCAGCTCCTTATGCAAACTGAGGCATCATGCAGGAATAATGGCCTACTTGTGAACCAACTAAGTGTGTGTGGTTCGAATCATGTTCATGCCAACACACTTTTCTGCCAATTCAGTCCTAGATGTGAGACACCTAATAGGCTAATACACATTTTAACAATTTATTTATAACTCTAGCAAATTCTGACCTAGCTACAGTGTTTACGTAAACTCAGGAACCACCCAAGCAAAATGACAGCACCTGTGAACCAACTCAAATGTGTGTTTCAAAATTGTGCTTAAGCTACCACATATTTTCTAAACGTGAATGTTAAATTAACATGCTGATGGGATATCCTCTGCTGTTGGATGTTCAATTTCCACACACAACAAAAGGTGTTTTAATCTTGTATGATTTAACATATATGATTTCAGAGCTGCTCATGCAAAAATAATACCCCCTCTATTCCTTGTTATAAGGTGTATTACTTTTTGAAAAGTCAAACTTCACTATCTTTGACCAAGATTTCAGAAAAAAACTATCGACATTTGAAATACTAAGAAAATAAAATAAAGAAATATATTTCATAATGAATCCAATGATACTGTCTTGATATTGTAAATGGTAATAATTTTTTTCTAAAAACTTGGTCAAAAAGATCATCTCGTTTGAATTTTCAAAAAATAATACAACTTATAAGGATGAACGGAGGGAGTAGTTCAAAACATATTATTTCAGCTCGATGCTAAATTGCTCATGTGTGCACTTGGGAAATAAAGGTGTGTGCATATGCACATGTGTTAATGCAAATGAGAGTAGACGGGTGGTGCAATTCTTTAGGATCTAGATGATATGCAGCAATCTAGTACCTTAATAAATTGGCAGACTAGCACGTTACCTGCGTCCTCCTCTCTTCCAGTTTAACACTACCGTCAATACGGCAAACATTCAGGCCTTTAGTATACAAATAATAGTCAATGATGTCCAAAACTTTTGTCCACTGTGAAAATATTAGAACCTGCAAATATATAAATTGGATTATACTCCCTCCGATCCATATTAATAGGTCCTCAAGTGGATGTATGTAGACATGTTTTATTGCTAGATGCATCCACTTGAGGACCTATTAATATGGATCGGAGGGAGTACTTCAGACCTGAAGGATAGAATTCATGAAACATGTGCTAGCATGTGTATGGATGCAGAGTACAGCTTAGGTACAAAAACAATGTGAAAGGACTAAGGAGAACCATAAACCTTGCGCTTTCGTTTGAGTAAGAAATCCAGTAACCTGTCCAACAGCTGAAATTTACCACATTGCTCCAGAAGCTTATCGATAGGTGGATAGAGGCCTGCAAACAAACAAACAGATAACAATGTAGATAAAAGTCAGAAAACAGGCACATAGAGCAATTCAGATAGCACATGTTCAATGAGACATACTTGTTGAGTCAAATGCAGCATTGAAAAGATCAGGATGGGCACAGTTCTTCCTCAGCTGAATCATTAGGTTATTTAGCTTCATCTTCATACCAGGTCTTCGCAACACTATAATATAGGAAACACTTGTCATATTAGAATTAATCGTTTACTTGTGCACAGATTTTACTGTGGGTATGAAGGAAGACATGCACGAGAGTACACAACTACACATGCATACCTATATCTGTGCTCTCATGTAAGTAGTTGTCAAATGTTTTCTCAATCAAGTGAGTCTGGATTTGCCTCTGATGTGCAGTCATGTTAGCGTAAATGATTATCTCTTTCTTTCGGGGAAGCATCTGTTCTACGTCCTCCTTCATCCGTCTTAAAAGAAATGGACGCAAAATGGCATGAAGCTTTGAAATAACAAGTACTCTTTTCTTCTCATCAGTTTCTTCCTGTTGTTCCTCATCTCCTTTCCCAGAAAAATCAAACCTTTAAGAAGATGCCGTCAGACCAATGGAGGTAAAATAAAACAAATATATATAGAAAATATTGAAAAAAAGTAACTTCATTACATAACATATTGAGAAACAACATAACATGTCAACATTACTTTATTCCCCATTCATCAGTACACATTTTAGTAAACATAATATATCAATAAACAACATAAAGAAATAAGAAATGTACAAGATAAGTTCTGTTATAATTAATACAAAGTGGCAGAACATGGCATGTCAGTACACAACATATACTGAGAAGAGGAAAATAAATGATACTTCATTTCAACTAGAGTGGTCTTCGTAGGTTCTAGACATCCCAATTTTAAAATAAGATAATCTGTATACAAAAGCTATGTACCCACAAGTGCCTGACGCATATGGAGGTGGCTGTTCTGTCAGTGTGGGTTGTAATGGTTCTGGCATGTACCTTAAAACAGGGTACCATTGCCATTTGCCACAGTTGTGACCAGCCAGTTCTCTATTATTATTATTATTATTGATGCAGCGCCCCTGCCAAGTCACATGGAAATTACTCCCCCCAGTCCAAATTATAAGATGTTTTAGATGTTTAGTTGTGGACTAGATACGGACCGAAATGAGTGAATCTACACTGTAAAATGCGACTATATACATCCATACCCAGTCCACCCTATTATATCTAAAACATCTTATATTGCGGAACGGAGGGAGTAATTACGTTTCCAGAGTTGCATTGAATGGTGGAATTACTACAATTATACCAGATAAATTATGCTTGAGAACAGATATCGTGACTGACTGAAACTAATAGATTTGTTTGCATTGTTTTAACCAAAATATAACCTTAAATACTCAATGTTGATTGCTCTTATAAGTTAAAACTCTGAAATATGTCTTGACTAGAAAAACCAACATATCTTCTGTTAGATTCACACATAAACTGACTATCAATACAACTTCTAGCCAATGGAAAGGCACACCTTTTTGAATGCTAAACAAGTGTTACATTGGAATATTCAGTTAGCTTATTATAATTATAGTCCACAAGGAAAGAAGGCCACAAGATAGCAACTACTCAATGATAAACACAAGTGCTTCCAGGATATGGAGACTAGGAACAAAATGGCATGTGCAGAAATTATAAAAGGCAAAGGGCAGCAAGTGGTGCAGGTGTTAGCTATGCGGATCATACCATGACTCAAATTCCTGATGGGATGAGAATATATCAGGCAAAATGAAGTTCAATAACGACCACAGCTCTGCTAGGTTATTCTGAAGTGGCGTCCCAGTCAAAAGGAGTTTATTGGCCATTGGTATGCGCTTTAACTCTCTCAACAACTTACATTTAGAATTTTTCAAACGGTGTCCCTGCGCAAAGTATGGAAGCATGTCAATAAGGAAAGGAAGAGAACCATAAATTGCCCCCTTATTAGATTTCTCAGAGTGCGTGTTCTTTATCACCTCATCTACAACGACATACTTCCAATTATAATGAGCAAGAAATTTTGCATCTGACATGGCCATCTCATATGAAGTGATTATGATTGGAAAGTCAGGGCCAATAGTTTTTGGCATGAATTGTCTCCTTATGTCTGCCCGAGTCACTTTATCTCCATGGTAAATCAGGCCAGTAAGAGATGGAACAAACCTGAGATCAAGTATCACCACATAAGACAGCAATTAAGGACACTAAACAAAACTCTGGATAGTTACCTTGAGATTTCATTTACCCAGTTTGAGAGAGTGGAAAGAGGAGCAATTATCATGTATGGACCATGCATGCCTTTCCCTTTAAGATGAGTAAGAAATCCAATTGTCTGGATTGTTTTCCCAAGGCCCATTTGATCAGCTAATATCCCATTTAGCCCATTCTGCCAGAGTGATATTAGCCATTTCACACCCTTTATCTGGTAAGATTTCAACTGTCCCCCAGTCATTAACGGAACAAGTTTGGCTTGCTCCTTTTCCCACCTTTCTTCTTCTGTGAGAGTTCCATCATCAGCAGAACAATCTTCGCGGGATCTTGTGAGCATTGCTGCCACCGCTGTCTTAGCCTTCTTCTGAACAACAATTTAGTTTTTGGTACTCAGAAGTAGTGAGAAGTTGTCCACGCACAAGTGTAACAAATAAACAGCAAGTATTTATGATAGTTTTCTCATATATTCAGAAACATTTTATAGATATATCAGGTTATCCACTTTAAAATGATGACCAGTCCCCAGTTAGTACTGAATATAAATGTTCACCATTATGAACCTATAAGATTCAGATAAAGTCCAAACACTCAAGGGAACAACATTCAAATGTCCGAGCTCTTCCCTATGAAGACATCTGAATTTGATGGCTGTGTGCAGCAATTGATACGGAGGCCGGGGGTCATCCTCCTTTTCCAAAAGGAAAAAAAAGCTGAACTTCTGTTACAGGCTTACAGCAAATCTCAAATGGGGCTCTTTCAATTACGATTTGTGAACTAGTACGTTACAACTTGAACGGATTCTGTTGCTACTTAAGGCATTCAAGAATTTTAAAAAGTGAGTATATTAAACAATCAGGACAGCACCCTCCCTTTTCTTCAAGCAGCGTCCGTTGAACATGTAAAAGACTACACATAATGCAATAAAGTAATAGCAGATGGAAACAAAAATTCTGCATAGACTAGAAGACAGCCAAAGAAGACAAAGGAACATATTTTACATAGCAGGGGATAATAGATGAAGTATGCACTCACATCATTGTACTGTGGCTTAGAATTCGCTATCCTCTTTCTACCACGTCCTTTCTTCTTGTCTTCCACAGGCTCCTCTTCATCAACAGCTTTCTGCTTAACCAACAGGTAGTGCCACCCTTGTCAAGAAGCAATAATAACTAGCAAGAAATACCAAGAAAACAGGAAGTGCCCATCACACGGTGAGGGATTCGTACATCTGTAATCTCCTCCATCTTTTCAAGTAGAAATTCTGAATAAAGCTGTGTCTGTGTCAGCAGTTCATCCAACTTGCTAAACCGTGCATTGGGGTCAAAAGCAAGTCGTGCGGCTTCTTCTTTCCTTTTAGCCTCTTCTTCTTCCTCTACCTTAATCCGTGCCTCATATAGCTTCTCTTCCTCCTTTGTCATCACCTCTGTGATGACAAATGGGCCACCGTTCTTGGCCTCAGGGTCAACAGGTAGAGATGAACTTGCATCTAAGAGCTGGTCAGCTGTCTTCCCTTTCACAGAGTGCAATAGCTGCTCTTCAGCCTTCAACGCCTCAACAATGGGGTGCGCCACACCGCTGCTGGCCTTAAGCTTAACTGGCAAGGATGTGCATGCTTGAACAATATCGCTGGCTTTCTCATTCTTGGCTTCGAACATTTTCTAATTTGCACAAAATAATCAGATCAGGCTTAAAGACTGAAATTGTTGGAGAACCTCAACAGACAAAATACAAACACCAATCTAACAAAAGCCCCATGGACTTAATCTAGAGCAGGGTAGATCTAGATGGTGTGCCAGGTGTGCACTGGCACAGGCAGAAATTGTGGAGGTCAGTGCGGTTTAACTAATCACAGGACAAAAACAAGCTCAGACTCCTCTTTCTTAACTTAATAAGCTCATACTCTTTGTTGTAGTTACTCTTGATTTCTTTTTTTGTACTTATGTAAACCTGATTAATTGTACTTACAGAATGGAAATTAGACATTATATCCACATATTTTACGAGAATATATGCATATCTTAAATGTTGTATCACTAATGTGACAGATATTGCAACATTGATGTTCCCATTTGATTTCTTTGCATCAATAACAACCAGATAATATACAGTATCAGCAAGTGTATGAACTTCATGAACAAGATCCGTCATTCAACAAGCGCTCATACATGGTTCAGCTTCACATATTCAAACAGAACATACAACCAAAAAATGAATGATGTCTTGCACATCATACAAAGGAGTTAATCTCTGAAAAATATTGCACATCAAAACAGCTGCAAACATCACCTCATACTCAAAGTGCTACAGCAGCCACGTCAGATAATATTGCAGTGCAAATGTCGGTTTGAGAAGAGACTTGTAATATCATTGACCTGATGCTTTCGAAAACTTGTAATGTCAACTATGCAGACATGATGCTTCTAAAAGTATTCTTGTGAAAGCTGATGTTTGTAGCAACAACTGTGCAAGCTTAACTTGTTTTGGTGGCAGACCTGAGCCTTCTCTTTTTGTTGAGAGTATATGTGGACCTTTAATGTAGCCTAATTTGTATTGCAGCCTAATGTTTTTTTTTATAAAGGGCTTTTATTACTTATAAAAATTGCAGCCTAATGCTAGCTAACCTTCCATGGGAATTCACGAAAGCTCACAATCCCATCCATCGTACGCCTGACACATGCCAACCGGACATGCAAACCTCAAGTTTGTGTGTCTATTGCAAAATACTATAGTACTTGCCAAAATGCATCATCCGAAGCAATAGGAAAATGTTCCTATAGAACAACAGTAGCAAACGTGTTACTGGCTAGCTAGAATAGAAGAACATGGGGGTTTAGTACGAAATAATGTACACCCCAAAATGCTAAAAACAGCAGTAGCACATACAGCGAAAGCATGACCAGAAAATTGATCTTCTAGTAATGGATTACCTCGGCGTTGATCTCGTTGGCTATCCAAACCTCGTCCGCCGCTCCAAAATGACCTGAGAGAGCCAAAATCAGATCGAATTTTGTGCAGCCACGAAGGGGATTGTAGCTCAAGAGGTTGCTCCATTTTCTAGGGTTTTTTAATCGAGAACAAGCAAGGGGGGAGAAGAAGCGCCACGGGAGGCGGCAGGCGAAGACGAACAGCTTGATGAGGCGGCGGAACACACCTGCGTCGCCGCTGCCGTCGCCAACCGCCATCGCCGCCGCCATGGGGTTCGCCGCCCCGCTCTGCTCTGCTCTCCGTTGCTCGGTCCGCGAGTGGGAAAAGGAACGGCGTGGGGATGCGGGGAGCGGGACCGAACTTCGCTCGGGCAAATCCGAGTTCGCGCAATTGGGCGAGTTTGCTGTTCCAATTTCAACGGTCATCCAGACATTTGGGGCTTGCAAATTCCAGTTTCTGAATTTGGTGACCAGCTTGTTTCACGTATCTGTACTGTCGTAAGAAGAAATGCAGAACATGTATCTGTAGTGCTTTCCCAGTTCAACTTATTTGCAAGGGTTTCTCTTTAATATTCGTTTCTGGAGTAATTTTTCTTACTTAAGCGGATTGACATCAAATCAGTGTTCCTACGTACGGTCTCACTCCGAATGCACGCACTTGACACTTGAAACTGAAGTTGACATTAGAATTTAGAAAAAGAAATTGATATGTATTTCAGTGCATCTGCACAATGTATGGCAGAGCTCTAGATTGAGCTCATAGTTCTTCCGTTTGGAAAAGAAAAAAAAATCATATCATAGTAATCACATATCGGGGTTGCTCCAAACCAACGGGACACTTCCAAGGTTTATCTCACAGCCGTGGACCATGAAGTACTGCAGCACGTTGAACTTTGCTGTGCCTCTCCTGCAGGAGACAGAGCCGCCAGCTCAGGCTCGGGCTCAGCTCGACACTAGCTTGCAAGTCTCTCGGTTGCAAAGCTGCCACATTTCTTTAACATTTCGGCTTCGAATTTTCGAGATTCAGAGCAGCCTCGTGAGATTCCAAATGCAAGACGGCAGAAAAGATCGAAAAAAACCATCGGCGTAAAACACAAACGAACAGCCCTATGTTAACATGCATGGCGCGTAGGACAGGATAAGCCAAGTCATGCGGCAGCAGGACACCATCCCGCACGTCTGATTATCCGTGACATGTCACCGGCGAGAGAGCGAGTCCCAGAGGTCCTCGCACCGGCGACGGGCGAAGCCGACGCGGCCGGCGTCGACATCGTACACAACCTCGAAGCCCTGCTGCTGGATGTTTCCCAGGGTGCCGGCGGGCCCACCTGGTCCATCGTCCTCCTCCCAGCCGCTCATCAGCATCAGGCACCCCACGCTCCTTCCCTCCTCACTCCTGAACCCCATGAAGTAGTTACTACGTGGCAGCACCACCGTCGCGTTGCCACCGAAGTGGAGCGCCATCGGCGGCACGTCCCGGTCCGACGACGGCGACGGCGCGTAGTAGTAACAGGGGGCGAGGCCGGTCTGATCCTCTGCTGCGTCGGCCCGCTCGAACCGCGCCGCGGCCATGGCACGGCCGAACTCGTCGGCCACCCGCGCGTGCGTCTCGTTGGGCAGCATGGTGAACGTCGTGCCGGAGTCCACCACCATCCCGCCGCTCCCGTCGCTGTCGACGTACCCGAGCTCGGGCCGAGCGAGGATCCTTGTTCCGCCTACCGAGACCGCTTCCAGAGCCACCGAGTAGAAGTACGGGTGCTTCGGGTTGTGGAGCAGCGGCGTGTACACGAAGTCCGTCTCGGAGGGGCCGATCCTGCCGCCCGCGGTGGCGTCCGGGTCACGTCCCAGGATCAGCGGGCTGGGTTGGCCGAGCCGGTCGGCGCGGAAGGAGTGCGCGACGAGGCAGTACGAGAAGCTGCCGGAGAGCTCCGGGGCGAGCTGGGCGGGGAGCGAGAGCGGCCCGCGCCCGAACCCGGCCACCCCGACGGGCTCGGCGAGCGCCGTGTGCGCGCACGCGAAGGTGAAGTTCTCCACTGCCACGGACGCGGCCAGTGCCACCCGGCCGCGCCGGAGGTGCGCGACGAGGCTGCCGTCGCCGTAGGCGTAGTACAGCGGCGGGCAGGCGTGGCGCGACGCGCACGAGTCCGTCTCGATGTCCTCGAGCGGGCAGTCCGCGGCTGCGCAGAGGTCGGCGGGCGGCGCCGAGGAGTGCGCGGCGGAGCAGAGCGGCGACGCGCAGGGGACGCGGCGGGAGTCGGTCGGCGGGGGGCGTGGGCTGGAGGAGGTGTTGCCGGGCGTGGCCTTGCCCTCGCAGAGCATGCAGGTGAAGGGGGCGCAGGGGAACCAGACGAGGTCGCTGCCGGTGTCGAGGAAGAGGGTCACCGGGTTGGCGGCGGAGAGCGGGCCGACCGAGAGCGAGAGCGTGTAGTCGCTGCCCGGGGCGAGCGGGAGCGATACCTGGCGTTGGCCGTGGGCGTGCGCGCGCTGACGGCGGCGGTGGCGCGCGGCGGAACGGAGGGAGGAGGCGCGGATGAGGTGGTGGATGGACGTGCCAGTGGTTTGGTTAAGGGAGGAGAGGGTGTTGGTGAGCGGGAGGAGGAGGCCGTGGCATAGCGGAGAGGCCACGAGGAGGGCGAGCAAGCACAGGAGGCGCATGGCGTCGCGCTTCGCCGTATGGTGGGAAACTTGGAATGACAGAGAGAAGGCACCGATGGTTCAAAAATTAGTTGTGATTCGGGTGGGCGAAATCATCATCCCGGGGGACGGGCGCATGAAGGACACGCGCGCAGCACGGTTTGGTTGGGAGTTGAGAGGATGGCTACGTCCAGCTGGTAGGCATCCTCTCAAACTCCCGGGACAAAGAGTTGTGTGCCTCGGCGCGGCCGTGACTGGGCACGCAGGCGGATCAGGACGAGAGAGGTACAAGCCAACCGATCGAGAAGGGGAAGGCAGGACGGTGTTTGCTAGTGGCCCGGGCTAAAGGCGGCGCGCACGGCCGGATGCCCCATGATTTATCTCGTGGTAACCGGCCGGTAGAGGGACCCGAGATGTGATGGAAGACGATCATGCACTACCCTCTACCGCCCGTCCTGCGTTCATGATGATTCCGATCACTCGACAAATTAAAAGGTTTCGCCGCCAGCATGCATGCAAGAGCATGACCTCCTCAAAGCCCGTTGCTAGCTAAAGGATCTACATCATTCAACACTCGTACTTGAAATTTGAAGGTGCAGTTGTCTGATCCTGTGTGTTTTGAATAAGTTAGGAAAACGAAAACATGCATGATGTGGTTCAAGGCGAAGCAATTAAACTACTCCTACTACATGTTATTGTGTCATAATAAGGACTTATACTAGTATACATAATCAGTTAACCGGGACCTTTACAATTAATAGTGCTGATCATTGCTTCTATCATCATTATATGGACTGGACTGGACTGGACTGGAGACTGACTAGCTCTGCGTTGCACCGATCCAAGCACCTACAACTGCACTGGAAAATAGCATATCTATGTAGCACTAATAGACCAACGAGATGGGCAATTTAAGATATGGTTTATTGGTTAAGATATCATGAGAGGGAACAAAATGATTGGTATCCCTAAACCATATGACTCTATGAGACGCGGAAGGTCAGAAGCTAGCATCAAGCGGGGACCTCGCCGAAATGGTTAGTTCGACTGAGCTTTTCCTCAGCAGTGCTAGCCGTTGGATGCAATTATTAGGAGTATAGTACTGTGGCAGCATTACCATGAGTTCAGGAGCTGGACACCCTAACCTGATATAACACGCGTAATATCATGATGTTCTCTAGCTGCATACCTAGTCCAGCGCTCCAGCGACAGTCGTAATATCTGTCGGAATACATAGTTGTGTCACCCCTCTAACGTTATTATTCTCAACTGTAATTGCCTAGGCATATGGTCATATGACCACTCCGGATCGCTAGGATCCGATGCACATCGTGCGTGCGCTGCATGCGCCTCCTCGGCTCCTCCTGTATATGTATTGGCTCTCTCGGTGAATACAAACACGGTGAACCAATCCATCTGTCTTCTTGGTATTAGAGCGAGCTCGCTCCTCCATGGCCAACCATGGCGCCGCCAATCCCCTAGATGCCGATCCTCATGCACCCCTGACCTCTACCTCTCGTTTTCCCCCAATGCCAAGAGCTTCTCTCTCTCCCTTAGGCCCTCTTGAACCCTCCTCTTCGGCCATCGTGCGCTCCACCTCTGCCATCGAGCCCTCTCTCGCCCTCGCCGGTTCCGGCGTTCCCCACCACATCCCTTCCATCCACGACGACAACATCCAAAAATACATCAAGTTCAACTTAGATGCCTCCGCTACTAACCTCACCAAGTGGCGGCACTTCATCCTCTTCCTGCTGGATCGTCACCATGCACGGGATCCCATTGGACCCAACAACGAGCATCGCCACGCCGACGAGGAGTGGCACCAGGCCGATGTTGACATCATGATCTGGATCCTCACCACCATCTCCAACACCCTCCAAGAGGTTGTCATGTCTGACAACATGACAGCGTACTCGGCGTGGACGCAGCTGCACTCCTTCTTCTTCGACAATCAGGAGGCTCGCGACATGATGCTGTCTCGGGAGTTCTGGCAAACCAAGCACAACGACCTCTCAGTGGATGACTACTGTCGCCGCCTCAAGAAAATCGTCGATGCTCTCGCGGATGTCGGCGCTCCACTCTCTGATCGTGAACTCACGATGCAGATGGTTGATGGCTTGGGCAAGAAATTCGCCGTCCAATCCGAATTCATTGAGGGCACGCGACCACTCCCCTCCTTCACCGAGGCCCACTCCCGCCTCCATCTCGCCGAGATGAAGATCGACGCCGCTGCCAAGGAAGAAGCCGCCGGTGCCCAGGCGCTCGCCATCCAGCACGGTGATCGGGAGTCGGGCGCGCCACAGGGCTACCAGGGCGGTGGCCGTGGCCATCAAGGCGGCTACCAGGGCGGCTACGACAATCAAGGCGGCTACGGCAACCATGGTGGCGGCCGCGGCTATCAGGGCGGCTACCAGCAGCACAACCAGGCCGGCTACCAGAATGGCGGGCGCCATGGAGGTCGTGGACGCGGGCGCGGGCGAGGCCGCGGCGACCAGTACGGTGGCGCTCACGGCGGGCGCAACAACGTGCATCAACAGCCTTGGCTAGGCTAATTTGCGCCGATGGGGGCGCCTTTCTCTTCGCGTCCCCCTGGCAGCCCGCCGGCCTGCTCGGCGCCGGTCCTGGACAGCAGCACCAAGCCTACCCCATCGTCTATCCGCCGTCGCCCACTCCGGGATACCAAGCTCCCTCGCCACCGGTGTACCCGATGCCCACGTGGAACAACTCCGCCATGATCCACCACGCCTCCACCAACGGCTCCACGCTGCCTCCGAACGGAGGATGGCTCATGGACTCCGGCGCCTCGTCGCACATCACCGGCAACCAGGGTAACTTTACTTCATCCCATTCTCTTTTAAAGCATAATTCCAGTCATATTGTTGTTGGCAATGGATCTACACTTCCTGTAGTTGCTACCGGTTCCACACACCTCACTACCTATCCCTTTCACCTTCATAATGTCCTCGTTTACCCTAATATTGTCACAAATCTTATTAGCACTCGCAAATTCACTCGTGATAATTCCTGTTCGGTTGAATTTGATCCTTTTGGCTTCTCTGTGAAAGACCTCGCCACCAGGACAACGCTTATGAGATCCAATAGCTCCGGTGACCTCTACCCCTTCTACGACACTCCAAACAGCACCTTATCCTCGGCGCTCTCCGTCACCGGCAACCTCTGGCACCGTCGTCTCGGCCACCCTAGCTCTGGTGCATTATCATATTTGCCTTTGAGATCTCTCTCTGGTTGTAATAAGTCACCTCTTAGTCATTCCTTTTGTGATGTTTGTCAACTTGGAAAACAGGCCCGCCTACCATTCTCCACCTCCCACTCACGTGCTATAGCTCCATTTGATTTAATTCATTGTGACTTGTGGACATCTCCGATTGTTAGCTTTTCTGGTTTCAAATATTATTTAGTAATACTTGATGATTATTCACATTTTTCATGGACTTTCCCTTTGCGTAAAAAATCTGACACCTGTGACACGCTGCTGGATTTCTTTGCCTACGTTCATACACAATTTCACAAGACTCCCCGCTGTCTCCAATGCGACAACGGGGGTGAATTCCTCACCACACGCCTCCGCTCTCACCTCTCCCACCACGGCACCTCCCTACGCATGTCCTGCCCGTACACGTCCCCACAGAACGGATGTGATGAACGTCTCATTCGCACCACGAACGGCATCGTTCGCACCTTGCTCTTCCAAGCATCACTACCGTCCCCCCTTTTGGGTTGAAGCCTTACACACAGCCACTCACCTACTCAACATTCTCCCCTCTCGCGCCATCTCCAACGTAACATCCCACTTTCTTCTCCACGGACAACATCCAAACTATGACCACCTTCGTACATTCGGCTGTCTTTGCTTCCCCAATGCCTACGCCACCGCCACCCACAAACTATCCCCTCGCTCAAATCGTTGCGTCTTCATTGGGTACCCCCGTGAGCACAAAGGGTATAGGTGTCTTGACCTCGCCACTCGAAAAATTATTATTTCTCGTCACGTAGTTTTTAACGAAAGTTGTTTTCCTTATTCAGACATAGAACCAGCCACACAACAACCCAGCACAGCTGATCCCGACCTACCTGGCGCAATCCCTCTCGGATCCCACTCCCAATCATTGCGCAGAATCCCACCTACCTTAATTTCTCCGCCACCCAATCGCCACCCGCCACCTGTGCAGCAGACAACCGCAAACACCCGCACTCCACCCGATGTTGAGGCTGCGGATGCCCCACCACCCCGCCCACTCCTGGCTCTCCGCCCACTCGCGGTCCCACCCAATCCCCCTCGGGGTCTCCGTCCAACGATACTCCCGCCTGCGCTAGGCAATCCACCTCGGCCCTGGCGCCACGCTCATTCTTCCCACCTGAGGCCCGCGCGCAGATCTCTGCCCCCATTAAGACACCACCACGTCTCCCAACCTCCCCGCCCGGCGACTTAGCTACGTCAACTTCTTCAGGAACTTCACCGCCCCGCGACCCTTGCCATGGTTGTCTGTTGTGACAACGTCTCGGATACCTACCTTGCCACGAACACAGTTCAGCATCAAAGGACAAAGCATGTGGAGATTGACTTGCACTTTGTCCGCGATCGTGTTGCTCTCGGCGAGGCTCGTGTTCTCCATGTCCCAACCAGGTCGCAATATGCAGATATATTCACTAAGGGGCTCCCCACCTGGGTCTTCAAGGAATTCCAGTCCAGTCCAAACGTCGACGTCGGTGCCGTTCCGACTGCGGAGGGCTGTCAGAATACATAGTTGTGTCACCCATGTAACGTTATTATTCTCGACTGTAATTGCCTAGTCGTAGGGCCACTCCATATCGCTAGGATCCGATGCACATCGTGCGTACCCTGTATGCGCCTCCTCCTGTATATGTACTGGCTCTCTCGATGAATACTATCTGTCTTCTATATCATGATGTTCTCTAGTAGTTCGTCTGTGCTTCAGACCTTCAGTGTTGAATGGTCTATAGACTAGTGAGATTGTCGCTAAATGACACTCCCATGTCAGTCACGCAAAGCGAAGAACGCTTTTGTGCGATACATGCAAACCGGATTTTTTTCTCTCGAGACAATTGCAGTGCAAGCGGGTTTTGGTCGGGGACTGGTGAGGGCTTGGGCTGCGCTTCGAGTAGCACAGCGATTCGTGGGCCGCCTTTTGATGCTCCACGGTCCACAAGCGATGTTTAAGGTCGCGGCCGAATGCGCAAAGCAACGGAGAGACAGCGAGGACGTACGTTGTCATCCTCCCCCTCCATGGCTCCATCCCATCTCTTCTGTCAGATTCTCTGGCCATCTGCAACTCTATTACCATGGCAGCATGCTAGGGAAGATGATAAGAAGGTTTGCTGCGTCGGTGATGCTCCTCTAGGGGCACAGAAAGAAGTGTTGGCTGCTTCAGTGCTTCTGCTCCCGATAGGACGCGATGGTGACCACGTACAGTGATCTAGCTAATCGCAATACAGCTGTAAAGAAACCAAGTACATGTCATACAGTCTAAGACATACAAACGCAGAAATTCAATTTGATGCTCCTGTCACCGGAACAAAACATTTTAAAATGTCAAAAAAATTGAAACAAAAATTTAGCATATAAATGTCGACATTCTATATTGCATTTCTCTGCAAGACCTAAGAGTAAGTGGAACAGCGTAATACTAGCTGACAGGGAATAAGCATGTGATGGTAGCGGTCTGCCTAATTAAATTTCAACCGATGACGCAATAACATGCCATGAACCAAACCTACAAGAAGATCGTGGTCATATTTTGTATGATCATATCCACCAGACCTAAACCTATAGCAAGAAGGGTTTATTCATACAATTACATGATGTGCTAAAGTCCCCTCATTCAGTTAACCTTAGTGCCATAATAACATCTACTGTATCACTGAGTTTAGTGAACATAGTTTACATCAATAGTTCTCGTTGAAAGAATGAATGCTTTGTTTTTTTTTTCTCGAAATTGGGGAATACCATGAATGCTCTGTGAATGTCACGCGTTATTGTCTACCACAGAGAGACACGTTTCGCGCTCACTATGTGAACGAGAAGTCGAGAACTGCAGTCTATCTAAACATTTGAATGTTGAGACTACTTAACTCTATGCAAGCTGTGGTCCTATCCTACAGTTCATAAGCAAAGAAGAAAAGAGTGGTTTCCATTTTCCATTGTTCAGGTTAATTCAGTAATACCATTTCATACAATGACTTTAAGAACTTCCAGTGATCCAACAATAGCGATTGCAATAAGAACTACATACAAATGATAACACAAAGATGAGAAGTGTAAATGATTTGAGATGAAATCTCAAAATGACTTTCACATGGTAGATGGCATATTTAGAAGAGGACGGAGTCACGCTACCGGAAACAAGGTTGTTGCTGCCGTGTGCCACACACCGCAACGAGTACAGGACGACTAAAGGCACGACAACGTAGTCTTTGCCGCGTGCAAGATATCGAGACACACTACAAAGGCTGTTGGTGCCCACACTGCCACTTGACGCACAGATGGTAACGGCCGTGTGTTTGTCTTTGCCGTGTGCGGCACAGGGCAAAGACTAATTTTGCCGTGTGCCTGATATCTTGCACACAGCAAAGAACTTGGCACACGGCAAAGTCTCTGTTTTTCGTAGTGTCAGGGTGTTCTGTAAGCTCAGTACCTGGGTATAAATGGCAATGCCAGGCAGTGAAGATGAAGTGATCAATACTACTGTATTAAATAAGGGGTTGATGGAAGCCAAATCTACATGCCATGTTTACAAGAGATCAGACGATAAAAAATGATCCACGAGTATTTTGATAAACAGTAACAGACCAAATATTTCATTTAGCAATAACTATGTTCCTCAGATCCGGAAGCATCTCGATCGAGTAAATCTTTTCCCACCTTCACCATGTTACTAGGAATAAATGTTGCAGTTCACCAATCAATTCATATGGTTGCCTTAAGGAAATGTAGAGAAGGTCAGGGATCAGGGACGGACAGGATTTAGCATTAGAGGGGCCAAACGTGATAATAATCGGTTAGAGGGGGCCAAGCCTGTAATTTTTCCTCCTAATCTCATCTAAATCATCCTTTTATATGTAAAAAAAATCTTAATGTGCATGCCATAGGTGGGCGAAGCCCCCTGCAGGTCCCCCTAGTTCCGTCACTGCCAGGGATATATGAAAAAGAAAGCTACGAGCACCGACCTAACTGGTGATCTTTGTTGGTTATTCGGAGACCATTTACATTTGGTATACGCTCAACGGGTACGACAAGATAGTGCCCGCAAATGTTGCACAACAAGTGACCTTAACATAGATCTTCAATATTAAAAAAAATCAGCATGCACAAGCTGATCATCGCCCCCCTTCTCCTCTCCTCCCGTAACCATCCTGCGCCGCCCCGGTGCGACAGCGGGAGGGCGCCCCATATTCCGCCGCCAACACCCTCTACCTCCCTCTCCTCCCTCGTCGCCGCCAAGGGGCATGGCCGGGCACGGCCTGGTTGTTGTCGTTGGCGACGGGGTCTCTTCCCGTCCTCCCGTCCATGGAGTCGGCGCGGGTGGGCTAGGCGTGTAAGTGGGCAAACCCACTTAGCCCACTTATATCCACTTAAGTATAGGTATTTCAATTTTTGACACCAATTCATCTAAAATTGAACTACCTATAATTAAGTAGACATAAGTGGGCTTGCCCACTTACACCCCTACGGGTGGAGTCCTTGGGCCGGGGAGTGGCGCGGCGGCCGCTGTCACGGCGTTGCTGCTCTTGTCGGCGGTGCAACGGGTGGCGTGGTGGACTTCTGCAAGCAGATCGGAATGGCGGCATGGTGACCTATTTATTCAGATCCCGACCATCTTGGTTAATGGATCTTGGAGGTGAGGAGGGAGGCCGGTGCAAGCTGTGCTCAGTCCAACGATTACGGCACCTGTATGTGTCCTCTCCTTGTTGAAGGAGTCGCCACCGCTAATCACCCGCCTCCTGCACTGTATTTTGGGGGAAACCCTATATCTGGTTTTACCAGATCGGATGATGGCGGAAACTTCGGTGCCATTTACCCCCTTGGGGCATTGTTTTTGGAACATAGGCTGCCTGGAAAGGGTCTGCCGGTGGTGTGGAGTTTCGTCTTTGTTGATGAAGACACTGGGTCGTGGCGGCGCGGCTGAAAGTGCGGTATGGTCAACTAGAGGGGGGGTGAATAGGTGACTAACATTTTTTCTTCTTTTCCTTTTTAGTTTGGGATAAACAAGTAAAACACAAGGTTATTAGATGTGCAACTAGTTGAACAACCTATTTGATATGAAACAAAGTACGCAGCGGAAGAAATATGTAAAGCACAAGATAAACCACAAGTGTAAACAAGGATATAAGGATATGATTCTCGTAGTTTTTCCCAAGAGAAGTACGTCTACGTTGGAGAGGTGTGGAGCCACCTAGGAGCTCCAATAGCACGAAAGTGCATACCTTGTTCTCCTTGAGCTTCTCCGGTGAGGGAGATTCTCGTTTCTACTATGAGGTCACTTGAAGGTGTTGACCAAACCTTTACACAAGGTTGAAGCTACTCCACAAGATAGTTGGAGGATCTCAACAATCCGAAACTTCTTGAATCCAGGTGGAAGCAACAAGCACTAGGGTTTTCTCTAGGGTTACAAGGTACACAAGAGATCTCAAGATCCGGTGGGGTTGAGTGGATGGATTTGCAATTCCTTTGGTAGAATCACGGATCTAGGTCTCCTAAGGCACTCCACAAAGTATCGACACGATTGAGTGGTCGGAGTGGGAGATCTAGTCGATTGAAGCTTGCATTAAAGGCAAGGAGAGAGAGTGAAGCTTAGAGCTAGTGGAGGAAGAAGGAGTGCAATAAATACCCCCCTTTTCCCATCCAACCATTGGGCCCCTTCCCGCACAAGCGGTACCACCGGTGGGGTTGGATCCTAGCGCACAACGGCTCTCTCTCACTGTGAATCTGGTTCCGCACTACTGGTACCACCGGTGGTGGTAGCGGTACTACCGGTGTCTTCCACTAGGACCTCCGCAAGTTCCAACCCGAAGCAGGTTTTGGTGGTACCACCACCGGTACCTCCATCGGCGGTGCACAACCCGTGAGCGCATCTTCATTCGCCGGTACCACCGGTGGTTTTGGCGGCACCACCGCCCACCGGTACCACCAGTGGACTCCACTGGAACCTCCGCCACTTGGGAAGAGAAGGTCCTTTTGGCGGTACCACCACCGGTATCGCCACCGGTGCCTATAGAACACCACGCAGAGGGGTTGCACTTGTGCAGGAAATACCACGTAGCGGTACTATCGGTGGGTTCACCGGTACTACCGCCACCTGGACTTTGGCTTGACGGGTTCCTTCTTTTAAGCTCTTCTTCGAAGAAATCTCGTCATGGTGTCCTAGAGATATGAATAGGGACTACAGGGCACCATACACGAGTGTTGTAAACAAAGCCTGGATAAACTTCATAAGAGTGATTAGTCCTCTAATTGTGTTGTTATAAATTATCAAAACGGAAGATGATCACTCAATCTCCCCCTTTTTGGTAACCGATGACAACACAAAATTTGCAACACGATGTCTATACAACATGGACGGAGCTCCCCCTAGAGTTATGCTCCCTTCATGAAGAATAGACCGAGCAAGAGAAATATGAGATAACAAAATACCATAACTTGCTCACACACATAATAATGAACCTAAGGAGTACGAACGATAGTTAAAACAAGGTTCACATGTCTCACACCATGCATGACGAGGTTCAAAAATAACAACAAAACCATTTCACAAGCTAGAAGAAACAACTCGAATAACGGAGCTTGTGAAAAACCCTGCAAATACCCACAAACGCATCCTAATAGATCTCTCTCCCTCTTTGGCATCAAGATACCAAAAGGAGAGAGGTTGAGGCTATCATCCGATGGCTCACTCCAAGGAGTCGTCTGAGTTGTGTGGACGATGTCGGCAATGGGAGCTTGTTGATTCTTCTCCTTGTTCCTCATCAGACCATGTGATAAGATGACCCCGAGAGTCCTTGTCCTTCCACTGTCCCCTGGTGGTGACGTTGTCCTCAATGGGAGAAGCCACTTCTGCAATGTCATCACGACAAAGTTGCCTTGTTGCTTTGGCTGCTGATACATCTCCAACGTATCTATAATTTCTGATGCTCCATGATGATATTATGCCAATTGCTACATGTTTTCTCCCTTCTTTATGTCATTTTTACACGTTTTACGGGACTAACCTATTAACAAGATGCCAAGTGCCAGTTCCCTGTTTTTTGTTGTTTTTGGTTTCAGAAAAGTTGTTCTCAAAATATCCTCGGAATTGGACCCCACAAAGCCCGAAATGCCTATTTTCCCCGGAAGCATCCAGAAGACCGAAGGAAAGACGAAGAGTGGCATCAGGGGGCCCACACCATGGGGTGGCGCCCCACTTGGCCGCGCCAGGGGATGGTGTAGGCCCCCCAGAGGTCCACCACCTCTGCCCTTTCGCCTATTTAACCCCCGGGATGTAAAACCCTAAGCACCTGATCAATTATCCTCGAAAAGTTCCGCAGCCGCCGTCATCGTCAACCCTAGATCTGGGGGTTCTAAAGCTGTCTCCGGCCCCCTGTCGGAGAGAAAATCATCACCTGAGGCCTCTTCATCACCATGCCTGCCTCCGGAGTGATGCGTGAGTAGTTCATCCTTGGACTACGGGTCCATAGACGTAGCTAGATGGTTGTCTTCTCCTCATATGCCTCCATATTTAGATCTCGTGAGCTGCCTAACATGATCGAGATTGATCTTATGTAACTCTATGTGCTGTATTTGCTGGGATCCGATGAATACTGAACTTATGCCAAGTTGATTATAGTCTTTATTGCATATGTTATTTGTGATCTTGCATGCTTTCCATTGCTACTGGTTGCTCTGGCCAAGTAGTTGCTAGTGACTCCAAGAGGGAGTATTTATGCATGATAGTGGGTTCATGCCTCATCACCACCTTGCTCGAGTGACAGAAACATGAAGGGGGAGGATGTGTTGTTGCCATTAGGGAGAAAACAGCGGTGAGAGTGCCCGCGTGCATAATCATTGCTTACATTACACACTTCGTTTAATGCAGTTATCTGTTGCTTGCAACTTAATACCTACGGGGGTTCGGATGATAACCTGAGGGTGGATTATTAGTCATAGATGCAGTTGGATTACGGTCTATGTATATTGTTGTAATGCCCGCACTAAATATCATAATAGTCATCATGGCATGAATGTGCACTACGGTGCAACCTTTATTTGTAAATTACCCAGTTGTAATTTGTTCACCCAGCATGATATCTTTATTGGAGAGACACCACTAGTGAATCTATGAACCCCGGTCCATTTTCCTACACTGTTAAAACAAACCACCACAATTTCCTACTTTCTTTACTTACTGCAAGCATACATTATTTTCCACACTATACGTCTAATCTTTGTTTTCAGCAAGACCGGTGAGATTGACAGCCTCACTATACCGTTGGGACAAAGTATTTTGGTTGTGTTGTGTGCAGGTTCCACGTTGTTGCTGACACCGGTGAGCCATCACCACAGTCAGTGGCATCAACCTTCCGAAGGTCTTCTTTCTCCTACTGGATTGATAACCTTGGTTCTTAACTAAGGGGAATTTCCTACCGCTATGCTCATCACACCCTCCTCTTGGGGTATCCCAACACACAACATCAAGGAAATTTCTGGCGCCGTTGCCAGGGAGAAAGAAGTCTTCTGGCAAGGGGAGTCTCTCACTCTCAACCTCTTTATTTTTTTATTGTATTGTTTTTATTTTTGTCTTGTTTTGCTTCTCTTTATCAAAAACACAAAAAAATAGTTCTCATTCTAGTTGTTATTTTTGTCTGTACGTTGTTATTTCTCATCATGTTGTTCCCTAAGTTTACCTTGAAAGATTTGCTGGTAGGAAGTGGTTCTATACTTGGAAAGGACACTATCAAAGAATTCTTTGATCATGTTAGTAAGCATGATAACTTTGAGGAAAAATCCATAGTAGAACTTGCTCCCAATTACGAGACTGCTGCAACTTCTTTAGTTCACATGCTAGAAGATAGGTTTGTTAACCTCCATCCCATAATACAACATATGTTCCTCAACTTGAATAACATTTAAGATGTTGAGAAAAGAAACTTCATATTAGAAACTATGCTTAAAGAATTTGGAGATGTTATTATAGAAGCTAGAAAAGTCTTTGATCGTTTTAATATGCTTGGCTCATGTGTAGACATTGTTGGTGCTCTAGAAAAAACTGAATCCAATGATGAAAACAATGATAAAATACCAATCCCTTTTAAATTAGTGGCACTACACGAATCCCAAGAAAAGAATTTTGATTGGACTGTTCCTGAAAATTTATTTGATGAACATAGTAAGCCAAAAGTACTAAGAGAGGAACCTCTGAAACTCACTTAGATAAAATATAATGCGTTATTAAAGAATTGCCAAATCTTGATTTGAATGCCTCACTTGAAAATACTTGAGTTGCGCTTTTATGCCTAGTTGAAAGGCGTTAAAGAAAAGCGCTACCAGGAGACAACCCGTTTTATTTCGCTGTTTTCAACCTGTTTTCTTTCGTTTTCTTTGGTGTTCTTTGCACCTGGGTGTTGCATATTTCCTTAGCAACCCCGCTGTATCTTTTCTTTTGAGTTTTTTTTAGCCAAGTAAAGCCTCTAGTGGAAAGTTGAGGCTATATTTCGGATTTCTGCGCAGGAAACATATTTCTGTTGTCCACTGTTTATTCCGTATAAAATCACGGAAAATTCAAAATGACCTGAGTTGTTTTTTCCGTAATCTTGAGCTGTATACGCAACTTTTCTTAGTTGACCACTTTTTGATTTGAGCAACAGAAGATTTTCGAAAAAAAATCATCTTTACCTGTTGTCCTGTTTTGACAGATTTCTGCCAATAATTGCATTTGCATCTTAATCGCTTTATTTTGGTGTTCTTTTGAGAAAAAGAGTTTTAAAAGAAGTTGTGATAGTAGCTAATGTGTTTTTGAGTGTTATACATGTGTTGAAACTGAACCATGTGAATTTATTATTTCGATTACACTAACGTTGCTAATGAAGATTGTGAGAAGTTTGTTGTGAAGGAAGTTTTCAAGGGTCAAGAGAAGAGGATGATATGATGTGATCAAGAAGAGTGAAAAGCCTAAGCTTGGGGATGGCCGGGTGGTACATCCCAGTAAATTCCAAGAAGACTCAAGCATCTAAGCTTGGGAATGCCCAAGGCATCCCCTTCTTCATCAACAAATTATCAGGTCACTTCTAGTGAAACTATATTTTTATTCGGTCACATCTTATGTGCTTTACTTGGAGCGTCTTTTATTTTTGCTTTCAGTTTTTTTTTTGCTTTCAGTTTGTTTTTACTTTTTCAATAAACTTGGTTGTACCCCAGCATTCTTGTATTGGAGAGTGACATGCTCCACTTTTTCACGAGAATACTTCGTATTCTTAATCTCTGTCTAGCTGCTGCATTTATCTAGCTCTTGTTTTGCATGTATCTCTTATTAGAGTTGTTAATTTTAGTAGTATTATGTGAGTACTCTCATGTTTGCTTGTTGTAGCATTTAGAGAGTTTTTGTTAAAACATATTGTGTATGGTGCTTGTTGGGAGAAAAAAACTGTTGTTTAAAGTAGAATTTATACTGGTGCAAGTAGAAGCTTGTATAGACTGTTGCTAGAACTTTTTCATGCCATGCTAAATGTTAGTTTAGTTCTAAAGCCCTTGTGATGTTGAGTAGCATGAATAGCCTAAAATAGCTGAGAGTGTTTAATATGTCATTGAAAGATTTAGGTGTTGTTCTTGTCATAAGGAAGCATAAATTTTTGGTATTCTCTTTCGAATTTTTTATTTGGTTGACTTGGCACATGCTCACATCATGTTTATGACTATGAACCAGTCACAAATAGCCTCCATGACCACTTAGTTTTTGAACTATGATACTGCTTATGCTTTAATTAATGATACTTATGTCGCTATGCATGATTATGGCTCTTGTGCTCTCTTGATTTGTCGCTCCAAGTCTTTTGCTGGCCTCCACCTGTACTAAGTATGAGCTCTACTCGTGCATCCAACTCCCTTAAACCAAAGTTTTTCCCATTGTGTCCACCATACCTACCTACATGTGGCATTTAACTGTCACTCCAAAGTAAATTTCTCATGTGTTACCTTTAAAACTTTCAAAATTACTCCTGCTTTATGTTCCTGTTTTTGCTCATGAGGACTTCAATAGAGAAACTTTATCTCACTTGTTGATTGGATTTCACACCCTGGACTAGTGGCTTCACCTGCTTATCCAAATGATAGAAGAGCTGGCAGCGGGGTGCCCAGCCCCAAATTAATACACACAAGATCTCTTCACTATTTTTGCCCCTGATTTATCAGTCAAAGCATAATTGTGTAAAAAAAATAGAAAGAGGGATGAACTTCTACCCAGATGCATCCCTCACATGGGAGCCACTCTTGTGAATCAAGTTGGCTTGCGACGTACTGTATTTTCTATTTACCATTCATTGACTTTAACATACATCTCCCAAAATATAGACACTCCACGGTATGTGATTGTTGGCAGGCACCCGAGGATTCGGTTCGCCATGGTTTGTGAAAGATGGCTGGGAGGATTGTCGAACTTTTAATACCTCTATTTAATAAAATAAAAGCTCTAGCACATGAGTGATCCCTGCTTCCCTCCGCGAATGGCCTTTCTTTTACTTTTATGTTGAGTCTCCATCTTCTACTTTATGCACAGTTGAGACAACATTTTTGCCATTCTTAGTTCTACATGCATTGTCCCATGAACATCAATAATTACTTCATGATGTGATATCATTTGTTCTTAAATTATTTGCTCTAGTCTTCCTCATGAACTTTGAAGGTGTCCTGGCATTTATGCTTTGCCCCACTCTTAAGGACTAGCGAAATATCACCTTGACATGCTTTCTCTATACCTAAAACAAATGTTTATATTTCTTTGCTTTGTTTCTCATGATCCTTTATTTGAGATACACTTCATGATGAAAAGTTATTGCTTTGATTTATTATTAAAGTTCTGTTTATCATGTTTGTGTTTGAAGTTCTATGATCTCAGCTTGCATATGCCTTTAAATTTTTATGATCAAGATTATGTTAGTAGCATGTCACCTCAGAATTGTTTTATCATTTACCTACTCGAGGACGAGTAGGAACTAAGCTTGGGGATGCTTGATACGTCTCCAACGTATCTATAATTTCTGATGCTTCATGATGATATTATGCCAATTGCTACATGTTTTCTCCCTTCTTTATGTCATTTTTACACGTTTTCCAGGACTAACCTATTAACAAGATGCCAAGTGCCAGTTTCCTATTTTCTGTGTTTTTGGTTTCAGAAAAGTTGTTCTGGAAATATCCTCGGAATTGGACCCCACAAAGCCCGAAATGCCTATTTTCCCCGGAAGCATCCAGAAGACTGAAGGGGAGACGAAGAGGGGCATCAGCGGGCCCACACCATGGGGTGGCGCGGCCCCCCTTGGCCGCGCCAGGGGGTGGTGTGGGGCCCCCAGAGCTCCACCGCCTCTGCCCTTTCGCCTATTTAATCCCCCGGATGGAAAACGCTAAACACATGATCAAATATCCCCGAAAAGTTCCGCAGCCACCGTCAACCCTTGATCAGGGGGGTTCTGAAGCTGTCTCCGGCACCCTGCCGGAGAGGAAATCATCACCTGAGGCCTCTTCATCACCATGCCTGCCTCCGGAGTGATGCGTGAGTAGTTCATCCTTGGACTACGGGTCCATAGAAGTAGCTAGATGGTTGTCTTCTCCTCATATGCCTCCATATTTAGATCTCGTGAGCTGCCTAACATGATCGAGATTGATCTTATGTAACTCTATATGCTGTGTTTGCTAGGATCCGATGAATACTAAACTTATGCCAAGTTGATTATAGTATTTATTGCATATGTTATTTGTGTTCTTGCATGCTTTCCGTTGCTAGTGGTTGCTCTGGCCAAGTAGTTGCTAGTTACTCCAAGAGGGAGTATTTATGCTTGATTGTGGGTTCATGCCTCCTCACCACCTTGCTCGAGTGACAGAAACGTGAAGGGGGAGGATGTGTTGTTGCCATTAGGGAGAAAACAACGGTGAGAGTGCCCGCGTGCATAATCATTGCTTACATTACATACTTTGTTTAATGCAGTTAGTTGTTGCTTTCAACTTAATACCTAAGGGGGTTCGGATGATAACCTGAGGGTGGATTATTAGTCATAGATGCAGTTGGATTACGGTCTATGTATATTGTTGTAATGCCCGCACTAAATATCATAATAGTCATCATGTCATGAATGTACACTACGGTGCGACCTTTATTTGTCAATTTCCCAGCTGTAATCAGTTCACCCAGCATGCTATCTTTTATGGAGAGACACCACTAGTGAACCTATGAACCCCGGTCCATTTTCCTACACTGTTAAATACAACCACCACAATTTCCTGCTTTCTTTACTTACTGCAAGCATACATTATTTTCCACACTATACGTCTAATCTTTGTTTTCAGCAAGACCGGTGAGATTGACAACCTCACTGTACCGTTGGGACAAAGTATTTTGGTTGTGTTGTGTGCAGGTTCCACGTTGTTGCTGACACCGGTGAGCCATCACCACCGTCAGTGGCATCAGCCTTCCGAAGGTCCTCTTTCTTCTACTGGATTGATAACCTTGGTTCTTAACTAAGGGAAATTTCCTACCGATGTGCTCATCACACCCTCCTCTTGGGGTATCCCAACAGAGAACATCAGCTACCTCGCGGTGCTTGCGCTCTTTTTCATAGTGAACTTCCCACTGATGCTGCTCTACCTTTTTGTTCACCTTGAACTCCTTCTAGAGAGCACGAGCCATCCATAGAAACGCTCCTTGGGATGAAGGAAGAGAGGGCCCCGCTTCATCTTCTTCATCAACGACCACTCGTGGCTTGGCCTTGCCCTTACGGCTAGTAGGAATGGAGTGCTCCATGGGTTCGGTGTGGTCCTTTATTTGCAAGCGCTTGACCTTGTGCGTGACCCAATTATCATCATCACCAATAGGATCATCCGGAAGCTTGGCCTCCCATGTGTGCAAGATGATATCTTCATGATAAGAGTCCCATAGCAAGAATTCTTCTTCCAGACAATAGTAATCCACATCTCATATCAAATGAAATCCATAACATCGAGCCTTTGAGTGCTACCATGGATACGCTTCTCATGAGTGAGCATCATCAAGTTCTTGAGGTAGCCTTGAATCTCATCTATATTGCCCTTGGGGTTGAGGGTCTCACGGTAGATACGGTGCATGATATTATAGGTGTAGTAGAGCCCCTTGGAGAATCCAATGGCATACTTCTTCCAAGCATAAAGAGGCCCAAGAGCATCTTTGTTGAGTGAAGTGGAAGCGGCGTTAACACAGAACCAACTCACACACAAGGCCCTCATTATAGTCTTGATGCAGCTCCATGAGAGGACAAAGATCAAAAGCATCACAAATAGAAAGAGCCTCTCCAAAGTACCCGGGCTTTCTCTCCATGTGGTCAAGGAAAATAGCATGCTGAGAGGCAACATTGTACTTGGCCTTCCTCATGAGAATTTCCTTGTAAATTTGAGCTTGAAAGAGAGTGTGAAACCGAGAATCCCTTCCGTGAAACTGAGGCATCATATTGGCACGCTTGATGGTGTATGGATTCTCCCGACGAGTGGAAAGAAACACAACATCAGACACTTGGGAGGCAGATTTTTCTTTGCGGGGGAGAGCCTTCTCAGGTTGGTGAAACCTTGACTTGCGCTTGGGCTTCAAGGGATCAAGAGTCTCTCCAATTTCATCAACCCTAGGAGCCTTCCGAGATGCACACTTCTTAGTACGACCTCCCTGTGATCCACTAGCATCTGGGAATACAATTAGGGAGAAAAGTATAAATAAAAGGGATGCCAATGTTTATATGAGCACAAATTAAAGGAATCGGGAAAGAGAGTAGCGAGGAGAATCATCGACGAGTAGGGATACATGAACATGATACCATCCTAAAAATCGACGAAGATTATCCCTACTAATCGCACTCTAGATTCCTAGGATCTGTACAAGTATCATCACTACCCTCATACGCAAGAACACCAAAATACATGAAGCTCCTAGTGCATCTCCATCTACCAACTAGATAGGAGAGAGAGGGAACATACCGGAGTCCATGGCGTGGATCGAGGAGGGGAGAGGATGCACGGAGTCCGCGGCGGCGAGGAGGAGCCTCCTGGCAGCGGGGGAGCCCTTCCCGACGGTGGAAGAGGTGGTGGCGGCGGCGGCGGATCCTTTGGGGGAGAGGATAGGGCGAGTGGGGAAAAGTGAGATCTAAATGGATCCTTCCCCACTCGGCCTAGACCCTCACCGAAACCGCAGTGGGTGGTACTACCACTGGATCCACCGGTAGTACCGCCCCCTCTACCGCATGCGCCACGGGATATTGGCCCGCTGGGGGTGAGAATGCACACCAGCGGTAGTAATGGTGTGGCGCCGGTAAGCACCCCGCAGAAACCACAAGAATCACCACAGCCCAGCAGTTGACAGGCAACGGTGGTACCGGTGGTTTCACCGGAGCTACCACCGGACCACTTTTGGCGCGCCTAGAGTATAAAAATAGGGGCTTCAAGAAAGAAGTTGGCTTTTAGGGAGAGTTGTCTTAGGTTAGAAAAGCGACACTATCATACAAGAAACAAGAGTACACGCAAGTTCACAAGATGCAAAAAGGGGAAAAACCAAACTTGTGTGCTTCTCCAAGGAAGGAATAGATGACATAAAAGTCTAGATAATCAAATGAAAAACCAAATAGATCCAACTCCTCAAAAGAGGAGGTCGGTGGCCATAGCCATTATGTTTGAGTGTGTACCTTGGCACCGCGAAGATATATCTTGGGTCCAAAAAGCACTAATCACAATGAAGCACAAGGAGTCACAAAATGACTAGACATGCAAGAAAGCTTGATTTACGCATAATAAGAGGAGTGTTCACTCATGAGTTGAGTTATGATCCCCCTATGTCCCATGCCTACATCCAAACCTAATAGAAAGTATAATAGAGGTACTTATGCAAGGTATTAAGTGAAGTTAGACGCATCAATGACAATTAGTTCATTCCACAAGCCCCAAAATCTTGGTTAATCAAGGGCCTTCGTGAAGATGTCGGCAAGTTAATCCTTGGTTGATACATATGAGAGATCAATATCACCCTTCTCAACATGTTCCCAAATAAAGTGATGACGAATCTCAATGTGCTTTGTCTTGGAGTGAATGACGGGGTTGTAGGCAATCTTGATGGCGCTCTCATTTTCACATAGAAGAGGCACTCTATCAAAATTGACACCATAATCCTTCAATGTTTGTCTCATACTTAGCAATTGAGCACAACAACTAGCCACGGAGATGTACTCGGCCTCAGTGGTTAAGAGAGCTATGCAATTTTTCTTCTTAGAAGACCAACACACAAAGGAGCGACCAAGGAATTGGCAACCCCCAGATGTGGACTTCCTATCCGTTTTCTCTCCAACATAATCCGCATCCGGATACCCAATGAGTTGAAAGCTTTAACCCTTGGGATACCAAAGACCAAAGTTTTGGGTATGAACTAAATATCGAAAGATTCGTTTAACCACTTCAAAATGACTTTGCCTTGGGTATCCCAAATTTGGGGTATGAACTATGAGGTCAACTTGAAGGCGTTGACCAAACCTTTACACAAGGTTGAGGCTACTCCACAAGATAGTTGGAGGCTCTCAACAATCCGAAGCTTCTTGAATCGAGTTGGAAGAAACAAGCACTAGGGTTTGCTCTAGGGTTACATAGTACCCAAGATCTCTCAAGATCTGGTGAGATTGAGTGGATGGATTTGAAATTCCTTTGATGGAATCACGGGTCTAGGTCTCCTAAGGCACTCCACAAAGTATTGGCACAATTGAGTGGTCGGAGTGGGAGATCCAGTTGATTGAAGCTCTCATTAAAGGCAAGGAGAGAGAGAGGAGCTTAGAGCTAGTGGGGGAAGAAGGAGTGCAATAAATACCCCCCTCTTCCCATCCAGCCGCTGGGCTCCTTCCCGCATTAGCGGTACCACCGGTGTCTCCACAGGCACCAACGATGGGGTTGGAGCCCAGAGCACAACGGCTCCCTCTTGCTGTGAATCTGGTTCCGCACTACCGGTACCACCGGTGGTGGTAGCAGTACTACCGCCCACTTGTACTACCGATGTCTTCCGCTAGGACCTCCGCCAGTTCCAACCCGAAGCAGGTTTTGGTGGTACCACCACCGGTACCTCCACCGGTGGTGCACAACCCCTGAGCGCATCTTCATTCGCCGGTATCACCACCTACCGGTACCACCGGTGAACTCCGTTGGAACCTCCGCCACTTGGTAACAGAAGGCTTGTTTGTTGGTACCACCACTCGTGCATGCAGTACACCAGGCAGAGGGGCTGCGTGTAAAATCCCTCTTTTGCTAAATTAGGGTTTTTTGTGTTGTGTTCATGTCATACATGCATGAAACTAAAATTTAATCATGCTTGAACTTTGAAATTGAGAAAAATCCATAAAAGGCACTTAAAATGGTTTTAAAATTGTTGAACTGCAAATTATTTGAATTTCACCAAAATAAATCATGGTGAGGTTGGAAATTTTATAAGGTTCCGAAATATCATTTTTGCAAATTTTTTTGTTTGCAAAAAGGCCCTCAAAAACCTTGTTTCAGTCCTGTTTTTAAAGAGAAAAGGACCTCTGTGTGGTTTCCAGTCTTTCTAGGGGGGGTTTCAGAAAATCCCCTTTTAACGTCTTCCTCCTCCGGCCAGTAGACGAGAAGGCCGTCGACGGCGACGTTTCCACCTCTTGTTGGCCTCCTCCCGCGCGGATAAGAAGCAGAGGAGACGTCTGAATCGCGCCTCCTCCTCACTCGCCCCTCGCGCCGTCCCACTCTCTCTGTAACTCCTCCCCGTACGAAACCCTAGCCACCGCCGTGATTGGACGCCGCCGGGGACTGGAGCCCCGCCTCGCCGTGATTAACCCCTACGGAGCTTCGCCGTCGTCCCCTTGTCCTCCGCGAGCCAGGATAGAAGAGGGGATGGCCGGAGGGCCGGGGATTTCCTCGTTTTCCTCGCGGTCGTCTGAGCGCCGCCGTGTGCCATTGCCGCTGTTCTCGACCTCCTCCGTCCTCGCCGTCTGCCCCACCACCTCCACGGTGAGCTTAGATCCCTTCCAGGACCCTCCCCGCTTCCTCTCGTGGTCGGAAACGCCGGAACCGTGGGCGCCGCCGCTGCACTTGCTCGTCGGCTCACCGCCGGTGGCCTTTAGAGGGCGGCGCCACCACCACTAGGTCCTCCTGGACCCCCTCTCCCGAGTGGCTCCCTGGACCCCCTCCCCTGAGTGGCGCCCTCTGTTCGAGCCAGTTCGGTCGGAATCTCCGCCCGCGGCCGTGGGTGTGTCCCTGCCGGCCAACGCTGACGTCTTGATGACATCAGCGTGACATCGCTGCGGGCCCCAACAGTTAGCCGGTATTTCTTTTTGAAAAAATAAATGGTAAAAGAAAAATACCTGACACGTGGGCCCTTTGTTTAATTTAAGTACAGAAAATAATTAAATCTTAAAAAATGAATAACTTTTATTCTATTAATCAGAAAAATAAAATAAAAATATAGAAATGTTCAGAAAAATGGAAGCTAACTGAATATGTCATTTTCAAACATATTTGAGAAAGTTCAAAAATGAGCATAATTTAAATATTGTTTAATTCATTTAAAATAGAGAAAATAAGTTTTTATTCAATAAATTCAGAAAATTAAAAGTTATATACCAAAATGCTCAAAATGACGAATGCAATCCATTTATGATGTTTTCAAACTCATTTGAGCAATTAAAACTTGACACACTTTCACAATTGCCCGAAGTGCCCTCCGAGGTCCATTTCGGGGCTAATTTCAGTAAAATGCATAACTGCCATAGGAACCCTATCAGCCCATCGAACATGTTTAGGTATTTATTAAAGTGCATTAACTTTCTCATGCATAAATATTGCGCATTGCATCGATGCCATGTGTTGATTGTTGTTCCTTTTCGGTGTTTGTTTCTTATCGGTAGAATGCGATCCCGAAGTGAAGATCAACAACTCCAACGGTGAATACTTGATCTTAACCGACAAGTCAAGAACTTATCCCGGAAGATATTTATCTTAAGCAAGGCAAGCATAATCTCTTGTCTGCTCATATATGTTTCCGAACGACATTTGATTCTCGTACTTTGCATTCGATTCCAAAGTATTTGATGTTAGTAGATATAGTTGTCCTATATAATGCATAGACTAAATACCCTGATACACTTCTCCTAGCCGCCATAGTGTTTGCTTGTGCGCACCGACAAGGCATCATATCTGCTTCGTTTAGCTTTACATGTTTGTTTGGCTCTGCTCCATCCCGTTGATTAATCAGAGCTGCAAGAATCTAGAATGATATGATGACGTGGAAAGTTGAGCATTGTGTGGTTAATTTGACTAAGGATTGGACGGGAGGCCACTTGGGAAGTGGTTGTTTGTCTTGTATTTGCCAACCCTAGGAGTAAGGTCTCGCCGAATAAACCAAGACTGAGCACGCGGGGCCTAACAGACCGCGCTCGACCAACTAACTTGTTCGGGTATATCCGTGAGTCACGTAGTTTGGGATTTCCATCTGCGTATGAGTCAAAAACCTTTTGGAGGTGTTTAGGGCGTGACCGGGACAAGTGATGGACGTACACGGATCTTGATCTCGACTCACAGAACAGGTGCCGTCAGGAAGTGTCCAACTCCCTGTCGACGGGGTGGCCCTGTTAGGGTTGACTCATGGATATGGTCGAGCAAGGTAAAGGTCGTGGTCAACCACACTCTGCCGGCACATTGTCGGAAGTGTGCCAATAGCTTGGCATTAAGAGTCGTATGGTACGTGTGGGTAAAGTGTACATCCCTGCAGGGAAATATTTTCGAAAAGCCGTGTCCACGGTTAATGACGACTTGGTGGTAAATACGAGGAGATAGGTAGCATGAACGAGGAACTAAAACATGTTGACAATGAATGAAGGGTGCCTCCTCGGAGATGCCGAGAGGGGTGATACTTGTAGCATGAGATGCTGAGAAATGATGTTTGTGGATGAAAGGATGATGATTACAGTTGTTGAGTCGTTTCTCATCTGTTTTGAAAATACTTCATGTGACGTGCTATTCCTCCCCGATTTGGAAAACAAATGTTGCTTTACGCAAATGAACCTTCAAAAAACCCTTTTCCGAAACAGCAGATATATAATAGGTTAATTAAGTCTGTTGAGTACCTCATGTACTAAGGTTTGCTTAAATTTGGTTCAGTTGGAGTTCGTCACATTAGTGGTGGTTTCAACATGGACATCGACGAGTAGTTCGGGGTTCCCAGGTAGCAGACTGGAATCTAAGGGCTGGGACGTCACCTTATGTTGCGGCCTCTTAGGCCTTTTTGGTTCTTGTTGACTAGCAACATAACTGGCATTCCGTTGTCTGATGTAATGTTGGGCCATCTGACCTATGGTTGTAAAGCTTTACTCTAGTAATACATGTTTAACACAGCTTTCATGTCTAGAGTGCTGCTTTGATCTGTTGTTGGTTTCGATCTCATTGTTATAGAGTTTTGGCTATGCCTGCGTAGTTGTCACAGTCGAGGGGTTGTGGAGCGATGATCCATTTCCGAGCACGCTTGCCGATGTGATTCTGCCTAGGGCTTGGTAACCCCAGTAACCCTCGATTGTTGTTGCACTTCCTGGACACATAGCATCTCTGTATAGCTTTGGTCCCGTTCCTTCAATTTCATACGATATGTGGACGCTTTGATATGCATAGTTTGTTATGACTAGCATGGACACAAGGAGTAGTAGTACCGATGTTATCCGGCCTGCGTGCCGATGAATCCGGTCTACCTGTTGTTGTTTGTTGCGGCCGGGGCTGGTAACCCCGAAGCCCTTGTGAGTCCATGACTAGGAGCGCATAACAGTATGTATACCTCTGGGTCCGGGGTCGTGACATGTCATGGTATCAGAGCTGGACTGACTGTAGGAAAACCTTACGGCTTGGTCGATGGTGAGTCTAGTGTTTGTGAAAACTATTTTGAAACCCACAAATGAGTTGTGAAAACCTTCTTAGGATTCTTTTACTCCTTATCTGGTATCACTCTAACTCTGGGTTACCTTACCTGTTTTGATTTGAAAAGGTTCTAGTCATTCAAAACCTAGGTGCCTTCTTGAGCAAGGACGTCTTTTACCCAAGTTGACCTAATGTTGAAGTTTCTAGAGTCGTGTGTGTTCCATATTCTGTTGTCTTTTGTTTCAACTGGGAGATTTCCTTTCTGTCCTGATTTCTCACAGAATTGTGTGGATTCCGCATTTTTACATGTTTCAACGTTCCAAATCTTGAACCTCGAGATCTTCTTTACATCTCGAATGTATTCCTTGTCTTTTGATCAGATACTTCTGGAGCTACGTATGGTTTCTAGAAGATACTCCATGATTGCTATTCATAGTGTCCTTTAAAGCACTCAGATAGTTGTTCCTCATTCTATGAGTTTTTAACCCTCTGATACGTCTCCAGCGTATCTATAATTTCTTATGTTCCATGTTGATATTATGCCAATTGCTACATAGTTTCCGTATGTTTTCCTACGTTTTCTTACATTTTCCAGGACTAACCTATTGACAAGATGCCAAGTGCCAGTTCCCTGTTTTCTGCTGTTTTTATTTCAGAAAAGTTGTTCTGGAAATATTCTCGGAATTGGACCCCAGGAATCCCGAAGTTTTTATTTTCTCCGGAAGCATCCAGAAGTCCCGAAGAGCCCCGGAGGGGGGCCACAGGGTGGCCACACCATAGGGTGGCGCGGGTCCCCCCTGCCCGTGCCACCTAGTGGTGTGGGCCCCCAGGCCACCCCCCGGCATCGCCCTTTCGCCTATTTATACTGCCCCGAGGGAAAACCCTAAAAGAATCGGCGAAATTCCACGAAACCTTCCACAGCCGCCGTCATTGTCAACCCAAGTTTCAGGGGACAGATGTCTATTCTGGCACCCTGCCGAGACGGTGAAGTGCCCCCGGAAGCCATCTCCATTGACTCCACCGCCATCTCTATCGCCGTTGATGTCTCCTATGATGAGGAGGAAGTAGTTCTCCCCCGAGGCTGAGGGCTCGACCGGTAGCTATGTGGTTCATCTCTCTCTCCCATGGTGTGATCTATATATGATCGTGAGCTTTGTAATCTAGTTGAATAAGTAGATGTTACTCTTCATCTTGTGCTAGTCAAGTGTTTTATTAATATGAACTTTGGAGTCACCTTGTCCCGCGGTGTGAAGGTGACAGTGTGCACATCGTGTGTGTCTCCTCTATGAATTGTGGTGTTTGTCTAGTACCTTCTAGGGCGCTCATAGTGAAAGCGTGGGGTTAACTAGACATGGGAACACTTACTTTAAGGAACGCTTTTTTCAGCCCTACGCAATGATTAGTGTTCGTTATCCAACCGAAGAGGGTTAAGAGTAGCATAGTGAAGAGAAGATATTTAGTTATTCAATTATGTGATCATTGTTGAGAGTGTCCACTAGTGAAAATAGGATACCTAGGCCTTGTTTCCAAGCATTGAAACACCGTTTTCCGCCTGTTCTGCTACATGTTTGATTGCTGCCATATTTAATTCAGATTGCTATTATTACTTATAACCATCCATATTACTCGCATTTCACTATCTCTTCGCCGAACTAGTGCACCTATATACCTGACAAGTATATTGGGTGTCTTGGGGACACAAGAGACTTCTTGTATCTTAATTGCAGGGTTGCTTGAGAGGGATATCTTTGATCTCTACCTCCCTGAGTTCGATAAACCTTGGGTGATCCACTTAAGGGAAACTTGTTGCTGTTCTACAAACCTCTGCACTTGGAGGCCCAACAATGTCTACAAGAATAGAAGTGTGCGTAGACATCACCCTCTGACTTGAACCGAAGGTCTCGGAATATGCTGAATTACGGTGGGTTGAATCATGCGGTTCATAACCATGTGATGCTCACGCTATCAGTACAGGATGCTGACCTTTAAACCAAGATCTGTTCCTTTGGATCCTAAGGAACATGTTCTACCTCAGGATGGCTAGGTAATCTCAACTCCAATAGCCATAGGTTCTCTCTTGGAATCAAAAGGATCATGACAAGAGTGTTCCTCATGATTCCCACATCTTTGTTCTTGATTCAGCTATACCAATCTACCTAGCATGCGTTTTACAAAAGAGTATCACCCTGTGCATTCCCCATGATCTCTGGATTTTGCGAAGCATGTTCTTAATATTTAGTTACTTTCCTACCTTTGTCCATCAATTGGAAGCCAAGTTGCATATGTGTGTTGGATTATTCCAATGAAACTGCTCCTATGTTCCGTCAGAACATTCCTCCTTGGAATGTTAGGAGAAACAAACTCCAGTAACTCGTTCATCTTCAGGACCAGGTCAAAGTTTTGTAGTTCGCAGAATTAAAGAAGCTTCATTAACTTATGTTCAGTTGCACCTTCGAGTATCACACTCTTATGTATCAAGAGGTCGTGCCTAGCTTCATGGCCTTATTGATGAAGTGATGCTCTTACACATCTTTATTCCCCCTTCCTCCAAGCTTGACAGCTCGAGATTGGTCGGTGTCTGCATTGGTGTGGGTATCACATATTCTTAGCAATTCTTATTGCTTTGAAAAGTCTAAGAAACATATGTATCCTTCTTAGAACTATTGGTCACTCGGTCTCTACTTAAAGTTGACCGTGTTACCAAATCCGTTTATACTGGTGCATATGCTCGGTGAGAGAGAAACTTGTTCATGCCGAAGCTCTCAAGATCATATTGACTACTTAGAAAAGCAAGATTCCTTTCAAACTCTGAGACATATCGGTAGGTTGTGATATTCTGGTTGTCTTTCTAGAAGTATCACCAGGTTTGTTTGACCGTGAGGTCTAAATAAGGGGTAATTTGAACTACTCCTTTCTCCAAGAAACTATGCTGGATACCCTGAACTAGTTGGTTGAGTTTAAACAATAACTTGGAGAGTTGAAAGCTCTTCCTAACTTGTTCCTTTGCAATGGGATGTCCAGTTCCGTTCATGTTGAAGAAGGATAGTATCTCCTTCGTGGACATGCTATTATCCTAACTTTGATTTGGTTTGAGATATCATCCAACCAAGATTAGATCCAAGTACTATCTTGATGGTGTTTTCACTCATGATGTTTCTCCTACGTATACCTTCAGTCCTTTGGTCGGACCAATATTTTATCTCGTCCATGTACCATATGAATCCCTCTTCTTGGAGTAACTTGATAAGTCTGTTGTTTTGCCCATTGATGACATTATTATTTTATCCAAGTTTCAAGAGGTTCATCTTGAACCATTGGCATTAATGTTGGAAACTTTTGAAAACCATCTTTGTGTTATCATGAAGTTTGTGTTCTGGATGTTCAAAGTGACTTTCTCCGGTCCATGTGCTTATGTTGAAAATTGTCGTCGTGGATCCGAGTAGAGTTTTCTTGTTCCTTTCGTGATAACCCCAAGTCGGTCATGCATGTGTGGACTACTCTTGTGATGGTAGGTTGTTACCTCCATTTATTTGAAGAAATTTTCATCCACACTAAGCCACTGACTGATCCTTCGTAAAAGAGAAGAAGTCCTAGAACTTTGTTATCCTAGTAATCATCTTCTCAACAAGGACTCCGATGTGTTTCGTTGCAGGTAATCCATGTAGGTGCAACCGTCTTTCACAAGTTGCTAATACATGAGTTTTGCAATCTTGCTCATCTTCTTGGGTGTGGCATCATAGTCCATATCTTGAGAATCTAGTAAATGTATCTCGTTGGTAACCGGTGCAACCTCTTTGATCAAACATACCTAGTATGAGTTATAAATCCACTAACCAGAGCTGAATCTCAAGCAGTAACGATGGTTGGTGTTCCTCAAGGGTACGGGATTAGGTCTTCTCAAAACCGGTATGATTGAAGTTGTGGTTGATACAATTAGCCGGAAGGCCTAACATAATAACCCTTGAATCAACAATCATAACCACTCTCCGTAAGGATTCTTATGCGGCTTATCCTAGAAGTTTCCCTTATGGTTCTTTTGAACCAAAGTTTGACTTTCACTTGATGACCTAAAGAAGGCTTGTCATAAGCTTGATATTGGTATCTAGAACATCCAGGAGAACTTGGAAGTTGATTTGGTCAATGTCTCTTTATCAATCCTCCAAACCCTTCTCTCCCGTGGAAACAAGTTCATCGTGAGAAACATCTTGTGGTTATCTTAACTGTCGCTGAACAATTCTCGTTTTCTGTTGTTTATACTTGATGTCCTCATCAACTCACACGTTGTGTGAATTTGTCAGTTACTTCGGCCCTGTAGTCTTAACCATGTGGTAAACGTATTGCTACGTCAAATCCACAATGGAAAAGAGATTCCCTATTTCTTTAGAGGTTCCACTCCTCGTTGGTTATTCATCTTTACGGTGTGACCAAGGATTCTTTCTCCTTTATGGTTCTCCAATATATTTGGTTACTAATATTATGTTGTGAAGTAACATCATGATCCTTGACCAAAGTTTCGATAATCTTTGATGGAATGAAAGTTTCTTCATCTTCTGCGTCCGCTCCGAAGAGTGAACATGATTCCGTATCATACATTTATCTCGGACCTCCCTCGTCTACGAATAGTATGTTGTGGTATCCAAGACAATCCTTTCCATCTTGGTAATCTATTTGAGATAAAGAGTGAAACTTCCATGTCACAAGTTGTTCAACCTTTCTTTACCAAAAGGATTTAAGGTCTTGTGCAAAGTTCATATTCTAAATCCTTTCAAGACTAATCGTCCGCGAACTTGAAACCTTCTCCTATTCCCTCTGTTATCTTGATGTGTTTCATGTCTGCTAGCTCAAGTGTTGCCGACAAAACTATCCCCATGAGTTGGCCATGAGATACTCGATCTTAGTGAAGATCAAATCCCTAAGATATTCCCTCTTATCTAAGGTGTAGTTGCTCAACACTTCACGATGCTACGGATCAACCTCTTCAGGAAGAGAATCGTAAGGTTCGAGAAGATCATTCCAAACCGGTTTTCCTTCTTCCTTTCTCCTTCGGGAATATCGGGACGAGATTATTGTAAGGGGGTTAGTTTTGTAATATCCCTCTTTTTCTAAATTAGGGTTTGTTGTGGTGTGCTCATGTCATACATGCATGAAACAAAAATTTAATCATGTTTGAACTTTGAAATTGAGAAAAATCCATAAAAGGCACTTAAAATGGTTTAAAAAATTTTGAACTAAAAATTATTTCAAATTCACTAAAGCAAAACATGGTGAGGTTGGAAATTTATAAGATTTCCAAATATCATTTTTGCAAATTTTTCTGTTTGCGAAAAGGCCCTCAAAAACCCTGTTTCAGTCCTGTTTTTTAAGAGAAAAGGACCTCTCTGTAGTTTCTAGTTTTTCTAGGGGGTTTTCAGAAAATACCCTTTTAACGTCTTCCTCCTCCGGCCAGTAGACGAGAAGGCCGTCGACGGCGACGTTGCCACCTCCTGCTGGGCTCCTCCCGCGCGGATAAGAAGCAGAGGAGACGTCCGAATCGCGCCTCCTCCTCACTCGCCCCCTCGCGCCGTCCCTCTCTGTCTATAACTCCTCCTCGTACGAAACCCTAGCCGCCGCCGTGATTGGACGCCGCCCGTGACTGGAGCCCCGCCTCGCCGTGATGAACCCCTCGGGAGCTTCGCCATCGTCCCCTTGTCCTCCATGAGCAAGGATAGAAGAGGGGATGGACGGAGGGCCGGAGATTTCGCCGTTTTCCATGCGGCCGTCCGAGCGCCGCCGTGCGCCATTGCCGTTGCTCTCGACCTCCTCCGTCCTCGCCGTCTGCCCCACCACCTCCACGGTGAGCTTAGCTCCCTTTCGGGACCCTCCCCGCTTCCTCTCGTGGTCGGAAATGCCGTAACCGCCGGAACCGTGGGCGCCGCCGCCACACTTGCTCGCCGGCTCGCCGCCGGTGGCCTTTAGAGGGTAGCGCCACCACCACTAGGTCGCCCTGGACCCCCTCTCCCGAGTGGCGCCCTCTGTTCGAGCCAATTCGGCCGGAATCGCCGCCGGCGACCACGGGTGTGCCCCTGCCGGCCAGCGCTGACGTATTGATGACGTCATCGTGACGTCGCTGCGGGCCCCAATTGTCAGCCGGTATTTCTTTTTGAAAAATACCTGACACGTTGGCCCTTTGTTTAATTTAAGTACAGAAAATAATTAAATCTTAAAAAATGAATAACTTTTATTCTATTAATCAGAAAAATAAAATAAAAATATAGAAATGTTCAGAAAATGGAAGCTAACTGAATATGTCATTTTCAAACATATTTGAGAAAGTTCAAAAATGAGCATAATTTAAATATTGTTTAATTCATTTAAAATAGAGAAAATAAGTTTTTATTCAATAAATTCAGAAAACTAAAAGTTATATACCAAATTGCTAAAAATGATGAATGCAATCCGTTTATGATGTTTTCAAACTCATTTGAGCAATTAAAACTTGACACACTTTCACAATTGCCCGAAGTGCCCTCAGAGGTCCATTTCGGGGCTAATTTCAGTCAAATGCATAACGTCCATATGAACCCTAGCAACCCATCGAACATGTTTAGGTATTTATTAAAGTGCATTAACTTTCTCATGCATACATATTGCGCATTGCATCGATGCCATGTGTTGATTGTTGTTCCTTTTCGGTGTATGCTTCTTATCGGTAGAATGCGATCCCGAAGTGAAGATCAACAAGTCCAACGGTGAATACTTGATCTTAACCGACAAATAAAACACTGGTCCCGGAACATATTTATCTGGTTTTCTTAAGCAAGGTAAGCATAACCTCTTATCTGCTCATATATGTTTTCGAACGACATTTGATTCTCGTACTTTGCATTCGATTCCAAAGTATTTGATGTCAGTAGATATAGTTGTCCTATATAAATGCATAGACTAAATACCCTGATCCACTGGTCCTAGCCGCCATAGTGTTTGCTTGCGCGCACCGCCAAGGCCTCATATCTGCTTCGCTTAGCTTTACATGTTTGTTTGGCTCTGCTCCGTCCGGTTGATGAATCAGAGCTGCAAGAATCTAGAATGATATGATGACGTGAAAAGTTGAGCACTGTGTGGTTAATTTGACTAAGGCTTGGATGGGAGGCCAGTTGGGAAGTGGTTGTTTGTCCTGTACTTGCCAACTCTAGGAGTAAGGTCTCTCCGAATAAACCAAGACTGAGCGTGCAACTACACGCGGGGCCTAACAGACCGCGCTCGACCAACTAACATGTTCGGGTCTATCCGTGAGTCACGTAGTTTGGGATTCCATCTGTGTGTGAGTCAAAAATCTTTTGGAGGTGTTTAGGGCGTGACCGGGAGAAGTGATGGACGTACACGGATCTTGATCTCGACTCATAGAACAGGTCTCGTCAGGAGGTGGCCAACTCCCTGTTGACGGGGTGACCCTGTTTGGGTTGACTCATGGATAGGGTCGAGCAAGGTAAAGATCGTGGACGACCACACTCCGCCGGCACAGCGTCGGAAGTGTGCCAATAGCTTGGCATCAAGAGTCGGATGATACGTGTGGGTAAAGTGTACATCCCTGCAGGGCAATCATTTCGAAATGCCTTGTCCACGGTTAAGGACGACTTGGTGGAAGATACGAGGTCATAGATAACATGAATGAGGGACTAAAACATGTTGACAACGAATGAAGGGTGCCTCCTCGGAGATGCCGAGAGGGGTGATCCTTGTAGCATGAGATGCTGGTGGATGAAAGGATGATGATTACAGTTGTTGAGTCGTTTCTCATCAGTTTTGAAAATACTTCATGTGACGCGCTATTCCTCCTCGATTTGGAAAACAAATGTTGCTTTACGCAAATGAACCTTCATAAAACCCTTTTCCGAAACAACAGATATATAATAGGTTAATTAAGTCTTGTTGAGTACCTCTCATACTCAGGTTTGCTTAAATTTGGTTCAGGTGGAGTTCGTCATATCAGTGGTGGTTTCAACGTGGATATCGACGAGTAGTTTGGGGTTCCCAGGTAGCAGCCTGAAATCTATGGGTTGGGACGTCGCCTTATGTTGCGGCCTATTAGGCCTTTTTTGGTTCTTGTTGACTAGCAACATAACTTGCCTTCCATTGTGTGATGTAATGTTGGGTCGTGTGACCTCTGGTCGTAAAGATTTACTCTAGTAATACCTGTTTAACACAACTTTCATATCTAGAGTGTTGCTTTGATCGGTTGTTGGTTTCGAGCTCATTGTTATATAGTTTTGGCTATGCCTGCGTAGTTGTCGCAGTCGAGGGGTTGTGGAGCCGATGATCCATTTCCGAGTACGCCTGCCGATGTGATTTGGCCTGGGGCTTGGTAACCCCAGTAACCCTCGATTGTTGTTGCACTTCCTGGACACATAGCATCTCTGTATAGTTTTGGTCCCGTTCCTTCGGTTTCATACGATTCGTGGACGCTTTGATATACATAGTTGGTTATGACTAGCATGAAGACAAGGAGTAGTAGTACAGATGTTATCCGGCCTGCATGCCGATCAATCCGGTCCACCTACTTTTGTTTGTTCCGGCCGGGGCTGGTAACCTCGAAGCCCTTGTGGGTCCATGACTAGGAGCGTATAACAGTATGTATACCTCTGGGTCCGGGGTCGTGACACTGCGCCTGTGCGGGAAATACCAGACATCGGTACTACCGCAACCTGGACTTTGGCTTGACAGGTTCTTTCTTTGAAGCTCTTCTTCGACGAAATCTCGTCACGGTGCCCTAGAGATATGAATAGGGAATACGGGATGTTGCACGCAATAGTAAAACAACGATGAAATTAAGCAAGATCGAACCAATGGGGACACGAGATTTTAACGTGAAAAACCCTTCCAACAAGGAAGAGAAAAAACCACGGGCGCCGGCCATCAATACTTCACTATTTCGGGTAAGGTTACAAACGCGTCGGGATTTATAATGTGTGGTTTATCCCGTGCGACGGCTTACAAGAGGTATATAAAGGCGGTCCTGACCTAGTTCGGTAACGGTGAATCGTGCTACAACTCGGTAACAACTCGTACTCGAGGCGCTTCGCTCTACTCGTCAGAAGTTTGGTCTTTTATCAGCATAAGTGAATTTTGATCACCCAAAAATAAAACAGGGCACCGTGCACGAGTGTTGTAAACAAAGCCTGCATAAACTTCATAAGAGTGATTAGTCCTCTAATTGTGTTGTTATCAATTATCAAAACGAAAGATGATCGTTATGTGGTGCAACGGGGACTCACGATGATCGCGGCATGGTGGATTCGCCTAGGTTGGAGACGCAGTCTGGTGCACCATGGTGGCATCGATGGCAAGTTTGGTACAAAGTCAATGTGTTGAAAGGTTCTAAAGATAGGTTCGCGGAAGATGGCGGCGGCCTCTTTTGGAGCGTGCACAACGACGCTCGCTTTGAGTCTGCTAGACCGGTTAGTGCTCCCGAATCGTTGTTGGGCGGCTCAGTTTGAGGCCTTCAGTGTTTTAGACTATATGCGTTGGTGTGAGGTTCGAGCAGATAGTTCGGACCAGGTGCACTACCTTTATCGAGTTGGTAGGTGCAGCGATAGTGGTTTCTATGATGGTGGCTTCAAACTTTTTAATGTATTACTTTGTAAAGCACGTGGAATAATTAATAAAAAATGTCATGTGCATGCATCGATGCAGAAGCGGGGTTTTCAACCTCTATTTAAAAAAAACTGATCATAAATGATGGTTGAATGACCAACTCATAAATTCACGTTTATAACTTATAAAAAATCAATGGGAACTATTACAGATTGTGAAATAAAAATACAATTCTAAGTGTGAGTTCCGAGTGAAAAATATTTCACACTGTTCACGGGCAATTTTGTTCTTATTGGTTCTCTAAGCGTTAATTGATAACATAAGAGCATCTCCACGGACGCCCCCAATAGCGACCTCGACAGGGCTATTGGGTCGCTGACACGAAATGCCCCCCACTGGGCGATCCAATAGCGGTGAAATTGCCGGACGGGTCCAACCCTGCGTCCAGCAAGCCTATTTAGGCAATCGCGACAACACGCGTCACTTCGGATCCTGATAGGCGGGGCTTGCCAAACCCGTAGTTATCTGGGTGAAATTTCACGCTTTTACACTCTTAAGAGGGGTACTTCGACATCGACAACCTCGACCAGAACCACACAGATTCAAGAAGAGCAGAGCTCTTTGATCCGCTCACACACCGGACACATTGACATACTCGATATCGCTAGCTCCTAGATCCATCAGCGACACTTTTCAGACTAGGGCCGCCACTCGCGGAGAACTCAGTGAGTGCCATACCTAAACTGTGACCGATACAATTCAAATATTTTCATAACACCAAGTTTTACTTAAGAAAACCATTAATTTAATTTCCATGTTCAATATATGTGCCCAATACCTAGCTTGTATAGGCACCTCCTGGGGATCCATCACCGCATAGCTCATGTATATTCATACATCTCTCGTACCGGTAACTTAAATACCAAAGTATACTTTTTTTTTTGACGACTAAGAGGCAGGAGCTCTGCCGTTTCATGTAAGAAGAGGGAAAAACGCATTACACAGTCTGTTTTCAGGAACACGCGAGAGCACACATTTTTATATAAGGAGGAAAAAAATCCCAGAATTTTACAAACTCCACAACAACACACCCACGCACACAGACTCACACAAACCTACTCTCCCAAGAAGCCTACAATCTTCCACCTAGTCGCTTCGGCCATGATTGCGTCAAGAAGAGCCACCTCCGATCTGGAACACCTGTTGAAAACCCTGTTGTTCCTCTCCACCCAGATGGAGCGCAACACCAAAAGCATCAACGCCCGGATCTTGGTCGCCTCCTTCGTAGGCCAGTGCGAAGCCGCCGAGACCCACCATGCCTCCAACCCCTGGGCGGTCGACGGGGCGAGAAGGTCTCGAACCAAACCACCTGAGCGAAAGGGCAGCAGATGAGGAGGTGTTGGATGGTCTCCGACTCCTGCAGGTACATGTGACAGGTGTCACTATCCGCAAGGCCATGCCGGAGTCTTCTTTCACCCGTCCAACTTGTACTTTAGGGGCTCCTTACACTTCCAAATGGGAGTGTAAAGGGGCCAAGAGGTCCTGCCCACGAAGAAGGCCATGTAGGCAGAGCGTGAGGAGAAGTTTTTGTTGGCCGTCCAAATCCACTCAAAGGTATCCACCGTGTCCCCCAACTGGACCGTCTGAAGCAGATTCCAAAGGGATAGGAATTGCCCCAACGCCGCAACTGAGAGCCCTCTCGAGATGTCCCTTACCCAAGCATTACCCGTGAGACCCTGAGCGACAGTTCGGGAGGCGCGGTGCTTTGGCTCCACAAAGCTGAGAAGGTCTGGGGAAACCGTGCGGATTGCACTACCCCCAATCCACCCGTCGCACCAAAAGAGACAACAATTTCCATTGCCAAGCACAATCCTGGTCGAAGCGTCAAACATGGCTCTACAATTCTCAGACGCCGAGATGTGGATCCCAGACCACGACCTTGCATGATCCGTTCTCCACATCCAAAGCCATCTCATCCGCAAGGCGTCGTTAAGGACGTGAAGGTTACGGATGCCAAGGCCTCCCAGCCTAGTCGGAAGGCAGACGTTATGCCACGCAATCAGGCAGGAACCACATTCGCCGAGTCCTTGCCACTCCACAAGAAGCCCCTACAGATATTTTTTCAAATGCCTCGATCACTCCATAAGGGAGATCAAGAGCCATCATCACGTAAATAGACATTGTGGTAAGAACTGCTTTGATGAGAACCGATCTACCGGGCGCCGCACGGAGAGATTCCATCCACAAGGGCAGCCGCCTAGCCAGCTTATCCACATACGACTGCAGATCCTGCTTAAGGATGCGCGTCGGGGAGAGCGGCAAACCCAGATAAGTACAAGGGAACAACACCGTGCTGCACGGGATTAAAGCATGTGCGTCCAACACGTTCGCCGGCCCACAACTGAGGAGGGTCGCCGAGCTCTTGGTGAAATTCACCCGCATCCCCGAGGCATCTCCAAAGAGGTCAAAGAGACCCAGAGCGAGACAGATCTCCCCCTCTATCGGTTTAATCAGCAACACCACGTCATCCGCAAAGAGGGAGAGACGGTGCCGAACGGTTGCCGGCTCCAGAGAGCTGAAAAGTCCACTATGCTCAGCACGCACAAATAGGGCAGCCAGCATATCCATAAGAATGACGAACAATAGGGGAGAAAGGGGGCCCCCCTGCCGCAGCCGTAGCGTGACCATTCACCAAGATTTTGGAGCTGGTAGAAGCTAGGATCGCAACAATCCACGCACACCATCTCTCACCGAAGCCTCACGCCCTAAGCACCTCCAAGATGAAGGGCCAGGAAACCGAGTCGAAGGCCCTAGCAAGATCCAGCTTCAGAAAAATGGATGGCACCTTGCTACAGTGGATCGCACGAATCGCCCCTTAGACAAGCAGGAAGTTGTCCAAAATCGATACACGAGTAGAAAAACAGCGTTGAAAAATTTCTAGCCATAATGAACAGGTTGAACTCCTCTAACCTACAGAATTTCTAACCATCATGAACATGTTGAACTCCTCTATTTTGCAAGCCTAGCAACAATGTTTGCTGTGGCACTTTTACCCTTAAAGACTCGTCTGTTTCGTTGCTTCACACCACGTACAGCGCCACGGAAGCCCACTGTTTGTTGTACTCCCTCCGATCCATATTAATAGGTGCTGAAGTGGATGTATTTCGGAGGGAGTATTTGCTTCTGTTGAAGCCATGCATGGATCACGCGCCACCAATCAGCAAGGGAGGAAATTAAATTTCCAGCTTCAGCAACCTGCCGGTACGAGGTCGAAAATTCAGTCCAGACCTCTCTGCTCTACAAAATATATGAAAGAAGTAGAAGCACAGCTTGCCTGCAATAACAATCATCTGACGTAGAATCATCAGCTCTCAAATAACTCTTCTTATAAAATGCTGACATGCGCCTAACTATGCATTTGCCGGCCTAATTAATTTCTCTCTCCGTATTTCAGCAGCACCTCTATATATTTCCATCTCCTCCGAAATACGGACGCAGCTCATCGCACGCTCTCTCTCAAACTTGGATCTGCTGCCGCCTTGCCGACGATGGTCGTAAGAGCATGTCTAACAGGACCCGTAAACTTTCGCCCTCTAAATCGCGTGTAGAGGGCCCTGTATAGGAAATCTAGGAAAATCCGTGCTCAGATTTTCAAGTTCGTCTAGCAGTCCCCCTATATCCGCCCCGTATGTTTAAATTCGAACTACGCGGGAGAGAAGATAAAACTCGATTTCATTCATTGCTCAGATCACCATTGCTACAAGAACTGCTCGAACATGAAATCTAACCTAATCTAGTCGAGGAAGACGACGGGGCCGGAAGCCTCCATCGCCTTGAACTGCTCGACGACGGCGACGGCCTTCGCCTCCTCCTCCGCTTCCGCCCGCGCCCGCGCCTCTGCTTCCTGCTTCGAAAGCTCGAGCGCCGCCGCGAAGGCGGCCTCCTCCTCCTCCTCTGTCGCCGGTAAGGCCTCCTCCTGCGCTGTCGCCGCGCTTCCTCCTCCGCTGCCGCTTGCGCCGTCGCCGCCGCGCTTGCACTGCTGCAGCAGCTCCCTCTCCGCGAGCCATTTCTCGAATTTGCGGCCGCACATCGGCCGCGGCGGCGGGTCGACGCTGTAGTATCTCCCTCCCGGGGCGTAGTCCTTCAGCGTGTCCGGCATGGCCTGCGGCCACGCCACGTACTTCCAGACGCTGCGGCGGCTCCCTGCAACGGAGTGTTTGCAGTGGAGCCGCCACGCCTCCTCGAGCGTCTCCGGCTCGCGGCGGCGCTTGGAGCGGGCGGTGGAGGAGCCGGAGGCGTCGGGGGAGCTCATCGCGGTGGAGGAGCTTCGAATGCGGCGGCGGCGCGTGCGTAATTTCTCGCCGGAGCTGCGGCGGCGCGCGGCGGAGCTAGGGTTGCGGGTGGGGGGTTGGACCCCCACCCCAACCCTCACCCTCTATATGTACGGGGCGGAGGGGGCGGTGGAGCAGGCCCCGTAAAATTTTGGTAGGGGCCAAGCGGCATACAGGGCCTGCTAGACGGCCGTTTTGGCCCGCGCCCCGTATGCCGCCGGAATTTTACGGGGCGCTCGCATGATACGGGGCTGTTAGACATGCTCTAAGAGGCTGACATGCAACGTTCCACGTAAAAACAAAAGGATGACGGGCTATTCTAACGCACCATGACTTCGTGCCTTCCTCTAGCAGCAAGCCATGATCGTACTGCACGGTACTACTGCGGTACCAGTACGACGACGTGATACGTCAGTGCATGCGTATGCAAGTGCACGCTCATGCATACCCATGATTAACAACAATTAAGTCCATCCACACATATGCAAAGTACTGCTCCCTCCGTATAAAAAATAAAATGTTCTAGTTTTTTCTAGACAACAGGTACATAGACATGTGTAGGTACGTATTATCTAAAACGTTAAAACATGTTAATGTTATGTTTTGATATCGAGGGAGTACTAGCTAATTAACCTGAAAAAGCAAATAGGCTGATCAATTTTTTTTTATGTAGAATTAAAAGCTAGCTAGAATAAGCAAAATCAAATTATTAAAAGCTAAGCCTTACTTTGTTCAAATTAATCAATACCTTGAAAATTCGGGTTATCACAACACAAAACTTAGAGGATTTAAGAAACATTCTTTCAATCTTCTTCCTCGCCGCTTCTCCCTCCCTCACGTCTTCTCCCCTCCCTCGCTTGCTCACGACGCAATGGCGAACAACCACGAGGCTTGAGGCGGCTTCTCCCCTCCCTCGCTTGCTCACGACGCAATGGCGAACAACCACGAGGCCGGAGGCGGCGGCGGGTTCAAGAGCTGCCTAACCAGACCCGAGGCTTCCTTCTTCGCGTGACACCACGTCCCTGTGCCGCTTGGGGTGTGCCTCCCCTCTAGCGGTGACTGGGTGATGAGCGTGATGGACTACGTCGTCATGCCGTTCCGAAAGACGCTGGAGCGCTTCCTCGCAGCCGCAACCTGACGCCAGAGGAGCGAGCGGACCCCAACTACAACGAGGACATCGATCCCTGGACCACTATCTCCATGCAAAAGCGGGAGACGTCACTGAACGACTTGCCGTACCGGTTCGCCCCCGCCAACAGGGACGCTGAGCGGTGGCGGAACTGGTGGGGCGGCCGCTCCATCGATGGTGTCCTGCATGAGTAAGGGTACGCCCATCCGCCGAGGACACAACTGGTGCCCTGACTCGGCCCGTCCTCGCAGATGACGGCCTCGCAGTCGTCTTCTTCGAGGGACTCCTCCTCCAGCTCCGGCAGAGTCGAGGGAGGGCGGGACGGCACCAACGCCACCGCCAATGCGCATCAAAAGGGAGGCAGTGTCGTCATCCGCGACCGCCAACCCACGCAAAAGGATGCGCTGCCACCACCATCAAGATGGAGGTGAAGGAGGAGCGGGACACGCCACCGCGTCAACTCAGCCATGCGGAGCTCAATGCCCAATATGAGCTGCACATGGCGACAGTCTTGTCCATCTCTCACACAGTGATCACACCGCCGGACGACGTGGCGGAGGAGTGGTCCGCCCACGAGCACACCGAGGCGAACAACATCGTCTACGTCAGCGGTGACGACGACAAGGTCACCATCAAGACCGAGGTGAAGGATGAGCCGGATGAGCAGGTGCGGCGCGACCATGACGACGACAGCGACGGCGGGACGTCAAACTGGCGTAGAGAGCACGGCGAGCTAGTAGCGCAGTTTCCGATGCATTCATTTAGTTTTTTACTTTTAATCTCGACCAGCGTTTGTACAAATTCGAAAATATAAATAAAATCTGTCGTGTTTTATCAAATTTAGTTGAGTTTTTTATATCTAGTAGGAAGAAACGTCCCAATAGGTCAGCACCCATATAGCATGCGCCTGCAAGGCTTGCTGGACGGTGCACGGAGGAGATGCTCTAATATGTACTCCCTCATATTTTAGCATTTTGTAGACAAAACGTACTTAGACATGATTTAGTATAACATGCATATGAATTTACACCCTAAAACATGTGTAAATACGTTTTTTTAAAAATTGCTAAAACATCTTGTATTTTGGAAAGGGGAAGTATGTACTCACATGTCTTAAATTAATTGTCGCAAAGTTAGATAAAAGTGCATGCATCCAGCTTTGCGAGTAGTTTAATTTTAAAAAGAAAAACTTTTGCGAGTAACCTGCGTGCGGCGTCGGCATGCTCGCAAGTGGGGCCCAGCAGTAAGAGAGCAGACTTCTTCCGGTCCCGTCCCGTGCGTGTGCACAGCACATCCTTCCACTGTTTTCATTTTTTCGCAGAATGATCTTGGAAGTATCTTTTCCCAGATTTCATTTATTTAGCACCTTAATCGCCTTCCTTTTCTGCTGTGCTCATTTACGATCTCTCTGCGCGCGTGTTTACTGCCAGTTTGCCACCTACCAACCGAAAAGAGGAGAGAAATCTGCTGGGGAAGGTTGCTGGATTTGCTTTGGCTCCATCCCGAACCTCCCTTGCGCCTCCACCAAGATTGGTGCCGCTCCCCCTCGTGCGCCGACTTTCTTTCCGGCGGAGTTCGCATTTGCGGCCCTGCTCCTTTCAGTTTTGGCTGCTACGAGCGCGAATTCCTCGGTATGGTTTCGCCTCTGATCCCAGTTAATCCCCGTTCTTGATTTCCCTTGTCGAGGAGGCGGAAATTTCCATTAGGGCTTTCTCATGGGCTGATCTGATCTGATCTGGGGCTTGATTTTTCTCGCAGGATTCCCCGTTCCGTGTTCATGGCCTCGCTTTGATTTGCCGGGTTGCAGACTTGGGCTTTTCCTGGCAGAGGCTGGGATTCTGGGGAGCTCAGTCTGTTGGGAGATGGAGGGGAATTTGCCACCAAGAACACTGATGCCGGGAGCCCCTTTTGACATAGAGCCGGCGTTGCAAGCGTTTCAGTTCGCCCAGCCGGAGCTTCATCAGGGTATGTTCCCTGCCCCCGCGAATCCGTCGCAAGATTTGGGTGGTAAGGTGGTGAAGATCTCGCCGAGCGACGAGGAAGACATAGACGACCACGGTTGGGCGGCCGCCCAGTGGCAACGGGTGAAGTGGACCAGCGACATGGTCAAGCTGCTCGTGTCGGCCGTGGCCTACATCGACGAGGATGTCGACATGGACGGTGGCTCAAGCAGCAGGAAGAGGAAGCACGCCATGCTGAAGAGGAAGGGCAAGTGGAAGCTGGTTTCCATGTCCATGAACGGGAGGGGATTTGCTGTGTCGCCGCAGCAGTGCGAGGACAAGTTTAATGACCTGAACAAGAGGTACAAGAGGCTGACTGAAATTCTCGGCCGGGGAACAACTTGCCAGATCGTCGAGGACCCTCACCTTCTTCAAGGGGTGAGCCTCTCAGCAAAGCTCAGGGAAGAAGCTAGGAAGCTTCTGAGCTCAAAGCATCTTTACTATGAAGAGATGTGCTCATACCACAACCGGAACCGGCTGTGTCTACTTGATGATCCGGCCCTTCAGAAGTCGCTGTCTTTGGCCCTTAGGAGTAGGGATGATAATGGAAAGAAGATTTCATTTGGTTATGACGACGATGATGATCAGATGATGCTTTCTGATGATGATGACGACGAAGATGATGAATTCAATGATGACATAGCGATCCCAGCCGAAGATCATCATCACAGAGGTCATGGCACCAAGAAGCTGCAGCTTGATCAGGGCGAGACACGGTCTGGGTCATATCTGTCAGAAATCGCTGCTATTGATATGAACAAAATAAGCGAGAGATCCGGTGCTTCATCTGCTGAGAAGAGATCGCCCCAAGAGATTCAAATTGAGAAACATCGTCTCAAGATAAAAGGTCAGATGTTGAAAATTGAGCAGCGACATTTCAAGTGGCTGAGGTTCAGCAAGGAGAAAGATAGGGATTTGGAGAAGATGAGGCTGGCAAATGAAAAGATGAGGCTGGAGAATGAGCGGTTGGAGCTGGAGCTGAAGCTTAAAGAAATAGAGATGGGCATCAAACCAAAGATGATTTAGTTATTGGAGACTGGAAATGATAGAATTAGAAAGCCTAGAAGTGCTGGTAATCGTTTCTCTGTTTCAGGTGCTTACAGGTTTATCTGTAAATTGATCTGTGGCCCTGGATTAAATTTTATCTTAGCTAACTCCGTATCTTTAAAGTGAATGACTATTTCAGATGTCAGTTGTTTACAATGGGTACCAAAACGAGCCTTGCTATGCGTACCACATATTTCGTCTGATTTCTGTCCGACATTCACCATCCAACCGTCTATTATGTGTCCGAAAGTAAGACAAACTGCTGGATTTCTTGTCGGGCAGACATCGGACACCGAAGGTCGTACGTACAGAAGTTTCGATGTGTCTTTTATCTGTACATTGGTATGTGTCCTGAACTAAATTTTAGATTAGCTTTATCGCATGTCGATAATCTAAATGACTATTCCAGATGTTAAATGTTTACAATAGGTACCTCTTGATGTCTGAGAATACTTATGTGTCTATGCTGTCATTCTACTTGTCTTCTGTTATTCTCCGATATAGTTTTTGTGTTGCCATCGACCTGCCAGTAGTTTTTGTGTTGCCATCGACCTGCCAGTATGTTTCTTGTTCTTGTTTGCTACTGTTGTCATTTGTGTGGCATCTCTGCAGTTCTTTGGAGGTCTCTGTTGGTCATATCATATCACCACCAGTGTGTTATAACATGTTGATGAATTGACTGAACGTGTTTGTGAAACATCAGTATAAGAAGAGTTCTTTGGAGGTCTCTGTTGGTCATATCATATCACAACCAGTGTGTTATAACATGTTGATGAATTGACTGAATGTGTCAGCCCGGCCCGATGGCACAAACACGGCCCAGGGTTTTTGGGCCGGGTCGGGTCAGGCCGCCCATGGCCAGCTATACCTGCGCGCGACATCGGCATGCTCGCAAGTGGGGCCCAGCAGTAAGAGAGCAGACTTCTTCCGGTCCAAGTCCCATGCGTGTGCCCGCACATTCTTCCACTATTTCATTTATTGGCAGAACGATCTTTTGCGTATCCAGGCTTTGCCTAGATTTCATTTATTTACACCTTAATCGCCGTCCTTTTCTGCTCTGCTTATTTATGACCTCTCTGCGCGTGTTTACTGCCAGTTTGCCACCTACCAGCCAAAAAGAGGAGAGAAATCTGCTGGGGAAGGTTGCTGGATTTGCTTTGGCTCCATCCCGAACCTCCCTTGCGCCTCCAACAAGATTGGTGCCGCTCCCTCTCGTGCGCCGCCTTTCTTCCCGGCGGAGTTCGCATTTGCGGCCCTGCTCCTTTCAGTTTTGGCTGCTACGAGCGAAAGAAAGGAATTCTTCGGTATGGTTTCTCCTCTGATCCCAATTAATCCCCGTTCTTGATTTCCCTTCTCGAGGAGGCGGAAATTTCCATTAGGGCTTTCTCATGGCCTGATCTGATCTGATCTGGGGCTTTATTTTTCTCGCAGTATTCCCCATTCCGTGTCCATGGCCTCGCTTTAATTTGCCGGGTTGCAGACTTGGGCTTTTCCTGGCAGAGGCTGGGATTCTGGGAAGCTCAGTCTGTTGGGAGATGGAGGGGAAATTGCCACCAAGAACACTGATGCCGGGAGCCCCTTTTGACATAGAGCCGGCGTTGCAGGCCTTTCAGTTCGCCCAGCCGGAGCTTCATCAGGGTATGTTCCCTGCCCCTGCGAATCCGTCGCAAGATTTGGGTGGTAAGGCGGTGAAGATCTCGCCGAGCGACGAGGAAGACATAGACGACCATGGTTGGGCGGCCGCCCAGTGGCAACGGGTGAAGTGGACAAGTGACATGGTCAAGCTGCTCGTGTCGGCCGTGGCCTACATCGACGAGGATGTCGACATGGACGGTGGCTCAAGCAGCAGGAAGAGGAAGCACGCCATGCTGAAGAGGAAGGGCAAGTGGAAGCTGGTTTCCATGTCCATGAACGGGAGGGGATTTGCTGTGTCGCCGCAGCAGTGCGAGGATAAGTTCAATGACCTGAACAAGAGGTACAAGAGGCTGACTGAAATTCTCGGCCGGGGAACAACTTGTCAGATCGTCGAGAGCCCTCACCTTCTTCAAGGGGTGAGCCTCTCAGGAAAGCTCAGGGAAGAAGCTAGGAAGCTTCTGAGCTCAAAGCATCTTTACTATGAAGAGATGTGCTCATACCACAACCGGAACCGGCTGTGTCTACTTGATGATCCGGCCCTTCAGAAGTCGCTGTCTTTGGCCCTTAGGGGTAGGGATGATAATGGAAAGAAGAGTTCATTTGGTTATGATGATGATGATGATCAGATGATGCTTTCTGATGATGATGACGAAGATGATGAGTTCAATGATGACATAGCGATCCCGGCCGAAGATCATCATCACAGAGGTCATGGCACCAAGAAGCTGCAGCTTGATCAGGACGAGACACGGTCTGGGTCACATCTGTCAGAAATCGCTGCTATTGATATGAACAAAATAAGCGAGAGATCCGGTGCTTCATCTGCTGAGAAGAAATCGCCCCAAGAGATTGAAATTGAGAAACATCGTCTCAAGATAAAAGGTCAGATGTTGAAAATTGAGCAGCGACATTTCAAGTGGCTGAAGTTCAGCAAGGAGAAGGATAGGGATTTGGAGAAGATGAGGCTGGCAAATGAAAAGATGAGGCTGGAGAATGAGCGGTTGGACCTGGAGCTGAAGCTTAAAGAAATAGGGATGGGCATCAAACCAAAGATGATTTAGTTATTGGAGACTGGAAATGATAGAATTAGAAAGCATGTGCTGGTAATCGTTTCTCTGTTTCAGGTGCTTACAGGTTTATCTGTAAATTGATCTGTGGCCCTGGATTAAATTTTATCTTAGCTAACTCCGTATCTTTTAAGTGAATGACTATTTCAGATGTCAGTTGTTTACAATGGGCACCAAAACGAGCCTTGCTATGCGTACGACATATTTCGTCTGATTTCTGTCCGATGTTCACCATCCAACCGTCTATTATGTGTCCGAAAGTAAGACAAACTGCTGGATTTCTTGTCGGGCAGACATCGGACACCGAAGGTCGTACGTACAGAAGTTTCGATGTGTTTTTATCTGTACATTGGTATGTGTCCTGAACTAAATTTTAGATTAGCTTTATCGCATGTCGATAATCTAAATGACTATTCCAGATGTTAAATGTTTACAATTGGTACCTCTTGATGTCTGAGAATACTTATGTGTCTATGCTGTCATTCTACTTGTCTTCTGTTATTTCTCCGATATAGTTTTTGTGTTGCCATCGACTTGCCAGTATGTTTCTTGTTCTTGTTTGCTACTGTTGTCATTTGTGTGGCATCTCTCGGCAGTTCTTTGGAGGTCTCTGTTGGTCATATCACCACCAGTGGTGCTATAACATGTTGATGAATTGACTGAACGTGTTTGTGGAACATCAGTATAACCGAAGAGTTCGTTATAATGACCGTGTTCCATTACCAAGGAAGAAAAGAGTGGTTTTCAACATCCATAAGTGTTCAGGTTAATTCAGTAATACCATTTCATACAATATCTTAAGAATTTCCGGTGATCCAACAATAGCAATTGCAATAAGAATTACGTACAAATGACAACACAAACAAAAGGAAGATGAGCATTAACAAGAAGGAATGATCGCTAAATATTGGTGTTAACTGTGAACTTCAGCTTGTGGTTTTATTCTTTCCAATAGTTTCTCAGCATCAATAAAACCTCCCAGAGGACCCAAATGTGTATACTTTACTTGCTTCCAACTGCAAAGATGAGAAGTGTACATAATTTGAGATGGAATCCCAAAATGACTTTCACCTGGTAGATGCCATATTTAGAAGAGAAAGAAGTGAGGTGTTCTGTAAGTTCAGTACCTGGGCATAAATGGCAATGCCAGGCAGTGAAGATGAAGGTGATCAATACTGTTAAATGGGGGTTGATGGAAACCAAATCTACAGTCCATGTTTACAAGAGATCAGACGGCAAAAAATGCTCCATGAGTATTGTGATAAAAAGCAACAATAATAATTTTAGCAGCATATGAGAAGGCTTTCAAGCTGATCTACGATATGACAGAACAAATATATTTCATTTAGCAATACCTATGTTCCTCAGATCTGGGAGCGTCTCGATCGAGTAAATCTTTTCCCACCTTCACCATGTGACTAACTGAAAGGAATAAATGTTACAGTTTACCAATCAATTCATGGTTTTTTCCTTAAGGAAATGTAGAGCAGGCCAGGGATATATGAATCAAGTAGCTATGAGCACCCACCTAACTGATGATCTTCGTTAGTTATTCGAAGATTATTTACAGTTGGTATATGCTCGATGGGTATGACAAGATAGTGCCTGCAAACATTGCACAACAAGCGACCTTAACGCAGATCTTCAAGAAAAAAACAGAGCATGCACAAGCTGATCATAAGCGGTGGTTCTTGTGGTTATCAATGGAGGAACTGAACTCATATTGGTTTTGAGAGTGAAATTAAGGGAATAATCATTCTGCCACATCAATGGCTTACAGAAGAGGCAGGCATCACAAAGAGCTCAATGTTTCCTGGTATTCCTTGCATTGAATAAACGTCAAGATGCTACCATGCTTGCCACGACATAAGTAATTTAATAATACATCAAATATATGATTTGCAACTGCAAACTATGTCATTTTCCAATGGTTTTCTACCAAATTGCAACCGAAAACTGCAATTGCGAAGATATACAATATGCCGGTTATGTTACTACTCTATTTAAAGATTAATAAAATACATAATGCTAACCCTAATGCATACATAAATTAATAAAAACTTGCTAAAAAAATAGGTAATATTTCAGCTAGACGTCCACACAGATGTGAGGCTTGATGAACGATGGCTTGCACAAGGTACTCCATAGTCCACACCACACCAGCATATCCCTAATTTCTCCAACCAGTAGTGTGCTATTCAACTGATCAAGAATAGCCGCCATAATTTACACATCACTCTGACAGTGATTAGCAAACATAAAAAGATAGTATTTTTATTTATCACACCAATACAATAACACTTCCTAAAGACCAACTAAATACAGGTTTAAGGTAATCAGGAATTCAGAATGGTATAGTAGGCAGACAATTTGACGGGTTTTGGAAGAAAACAACAGTTAGAATACAAAGGAACGATTATAAGCCTGCCACCTTGCACTAGCCCAACAGAGATCTAATTAAATCTAAAGAACAATACTCGCTATGCTCGCCCGATGTCTGACGAAATGAACAGAAGCACTACTGCACTAGTACGTCCGATGATGTGTGCTCGATGCGGCATTCCAAGAACACGATGCAAAGACCAGAAAGTACCTGGACGCCGATGGGTTGATGTCCTGGAACGCGACGACCTTGTCATCCTGTGGACAGGAACAAAAGTAAGCGCGTTTAGTAAAAGCAAATCGAGATATGGCAGCGTTTTAGATAGGAGACGATGAGGGGACGGTGTACGGAACGGAGTAGAGGAGAGTAGCGGTGGAACCGGGGACGCGGCCGGCGATGTCGCAGAACACGCACCAGTCAGCCATGGGCGTCCTCTTCGCCGCGGGGCCGCGGAAGCAGAACGGGTTCTTCATGGTTCCCCTCCGACGCGTTGGGGGCTGGTAGACTGGTGGTGGTAGGTGGGAGGCAGAGGAGGGACGCGGCGCCGAATTGACCGATTCGGCACTGCGTCAGGACACGGCGGCCGTGGCCGGGGATGCTTGCCAATGCCGCCGTCGTGGAAGTAGTCGTCGGAGGCTTTGACGCGTGATTCCACGGCGCAGCCGACGCACGCAACCAGCTCTGTGCGGCCCAGTAACAGGCTAGCAGCAGCTCAACTGGGCTGGGCTCTGGAGGAGTAGGAGATATTTAGATGGGAGGAGAAAGCTCAAAGCCCAACTACTCCGTAATAATTTTAGCTTGGAATCACTATGTCTTGCGTAGGGATGTAAACGGATCGGATAATACTCTTTTCATATTCTTTACCATATTTTTTTGTCGAATGCAGAGCGGAACGGATAATGACGGATACGGATACGGATGCGGATGCGGATAATATCGGTCTACGGATTCGGATCGGAAACAGAGCGGATTAGGACCGGAAACGGGTAAAACTTATCGGATAAAATACGTACAAAGATATGTAATGTCACCATGAAAAAATAAAATTAGAGAGCAGCCAAGCATTTAAAATTACACCAAAACAAAGATATTAATTGAATAGTACTTAAAAGTGTCACAAAATGATTGATGATTTGGAATATGAATTTGCATCAAGAAACTGGGAACTTTTGTAGAGATAAGCTTACCTCTTGAGGGGTCTTTGCCGGAAGCAATTTGTGCATTGCGTCAAGATGTTGAATGTTGACTATAGATCATACTAATCTACGAGCGGATGATTTGGTCTATGGGTCAATGAATCAAATGTATATTTAAAATGATAGTGCTACGTTAATCGGATTATCCTAATTGATAAGGACGGATAATCCGTGAATAAGTGCGGATAATCAGTACCCGTCGGATAATAGCAATACCATATCCGTCGGATATCCGCTTGACCAAAATCCATATCCGTGTCCGTATCCCGCGGATTCTTATTATTGCATACCATATCCTTAAAAACAGATTCGGATACAGATTCGGGGTGAAAATTAACCGTACCATTTACATACCTAGTCTCGCTTATTGCGAGTCATAGTAGGACTCACCCGCAGTAGTCTCCATCATGGGCCGGCCCATCTTCTGGTTAGTTATCTTTTCTTTCTTTGTTTCTTGAAAAAATTGTTCATAGTGAAGAAAATCACAATTTTTTAAAATTGTTCATTTTCAAATTTTGTTCACAATTTCTAAAAAATGTTCATTTACAGATTTTTTTTTAAAATAGTTTATTTTTAGAAATTGTTCGCCATGTTAAAAAATTGTTCATTTTTGAAATTTGTTCGTTTTCAGAAATTGTTCACCATGTTATTTCTAAAATTGTTCATCATAAAAAAATATTCATTTTAATTTTTTCAAAAATATCTAAATGTTTTTTGAACTGTTCAAACTAAAAAAGTTCAAATTTATTAATTGTTTAAATTCGAAAATTTGGTCACCGTCTTAAATTTTATTTTTAAAAAAAAATCTGAACATTTTTCATACTTGAACAACTAAAAGTTTTTTTTTCAAAAAAATTGGAAATTGGTAAATAATGGACAAGGAAGAAAAAAAAAGAGGAAGATGTGATGAGGATGAGCTGGCTAGCTGGATACTAATTGGGCCGGCCCACGTGTGGGAGTGGTGGACTGGTGGGGAGACATATAGGGCGACCCCCCAAAAGGAGCAAACCAGCCTGTGGTCGTATGGTAGCCCAAGAATTTTGCAGCTTAGGCCATGTACAACGCTGGATGCTTAGTCAGGCGCTTAAAAAGTCAATTCTTCTGCGTACAGGACGTCCGACGCTATGGAAGGTTTTTTGTGCTTATTTCCTAAGCGTCAGGTGCTTACTTATGCATCGACGCTAGATTAACCGCCAGGATTTTGACGGAAACTGACAAAATAGCTGGGATTTCTTTCTTAGCGTCGCTGCATTAGCGTCCGCGTTGTACCTGCTCTTAGAGCAATTTGACCCTTCTTGCTCGTGTTTCAACATAAAAAAAATCCGGCAAAAATATTGTATTCTCGAACATTTGTACTAGCAGTTTCAACTAATCGATATCAATGGGAGCTATTTGATTATTTTATTTGCAAAAATGAAGATATGAAAAGGAGAACCACCGGTGAAGAGGAACGTCACATTTCCAAAATTGTGTACGTGCAGTGGCAAACTGAAGAGTCGGCACGGAGAGAAACTTATCCGGAACAAGGTCCAGGTCCTCTACCGCACGGAGTTTTTTTTTTTTTTGACAGGAAACAGTGAGCTTTATTAATCAATGAGGAATAGAGTCGGTACAAATAGTTTCACGGATGCAATCTGGGACAACACCACGCCAAACACAACTAGCTATAAGTTCAGAAGATTGCGCTAAACAGTGCGCAGCAACATTCAACTCACGACGCACATGAAATAACACGGCTGATGGAAGACTTCGCAGCAAGGTTTTGATGTCCTCGATTACCGCTGCACAAGATGAACGATCTCGGTCCGTAGCATTTGCCCTCTGAACCACCGAAAGGCAGTCAGAGGCAACCCAAACCCGAGCTAGGTTCTCCTTTTGAGCATGTGACAGTGCCATACGAATTGCCATTGCTTCGGCAAGGTCAGGTTGAGTCACGTTAGGAGCACTATCAGCGATCGCCAGTAGGCATTCTCCTGCATGATTCCGTACCACAACACCAAAACCCGCAGAGCCACTAGAGGAGAATAAAGCTGCATCCACATTGATCATCAGAAACCCCTCTTTGGGAGGTTCCCATCGAGTAGACATAGGAATGCCATTACGCTTGATCTGGGTAGGAGCATAGAGGTGGGCCACAACCATCTCAACATATGCCTTGATCTTCGTGGCCAACACAGATGGATTGCAGTGTGTTCCTTCTTCGCATACCTTGTTGCGATGGTCCCAAATATGCCAAGCTGTAACTGCAAGCAGTGTCGCCTCCAGTTTGGTACTCCGCGACAGAAACTCCATCAACCATTGTTTCGGTGTGGAGAAAGACCGGCGACAAAGACTGACACAGAAGTCCTTCTTGATCTCTGTCCAAACTGCCTGGGCAAAAGGGCAAAATAGCATGGCATGAGCTACAGATTCCGTCCTCGCGCAGTGGACACACCGATGATCTGGGGAGCCAATTCTCCTTTGCAGCTGCTCTCCAGTAGGTAAACAATCATGAGCTAAACGCCACAAAGTAATTCTCATCTTAGGAGGGGCAGTGATCGTCCAAAGATTCTTCCAGTGCTTCTCCTCCATCTCGCCGAGGGAAGACATACCTTGCCCCGTATTGCTTCGAGTTCGAAGATGCAGATTACGACGAGCCAGGAAATATGCCGATCGCACCGTGTACAGTCCACATTTGTTGTGTGGCCAGGTGGCAAAGTCATCACCGCCATGGCGGCTTATAGGAATCTGCAAAATCTGCGTTGCCACATCCTCCGAAAACAACTGCTGGACAAGGGCAGTATTCCAAGTGTTTGAGGAATCCAACAGAGAGTCCACCCGCTGATCCAATGGAATGGGAACTTTGGGTGTTAGAGCGCAAGGAACAATTCCTGGAATCCATCTATCAGACATAATCCGAGTTGAAGAACCATTGCCAATACCCCATCTGATCCCTTCCTCTAGGAGTTTTCGGCCATGTAGAATACTTCTCCAGGTGAAAGACGCCGAACGAGGACATCCAGCAGACCAAAAATTTCCATGGGGAAAATACTTTCCTTTAAGAACCCGAGCACACAGAGATTCAGGTGTGGTGATGAGTCTCCATCCCTGGCGACCCAACATTGCCTGGTTAAATAGCGACATGTCCCTAAAACCCATTCCTCCCATGGATTTCGGGGTAGAGAGCCAATCCCATGACCTCCAATGCATTTTCCTTCTCCCATCTTTTGAGCCCCACCAATGGTTGGCCACGATTTTTCTCATCTCTTCACAAGTTTCAATTGGGAGTTGAAAACAACTCATCACATATGTGGGCATTGCTTGAATAACAGCCTTGAGCATAGTCTCGTTCCCAGCTCTAGATAATGGTTTATCGGAGAGTCCATTCACCCTCTTCCACATGCGATCAAAGATATACCGAAAAGTGACAATAGGAGACCTCCCAACTTGAGTAGGCATCCCAAGATAGGAGTCTTGGAGAGTCTCATTGAAAATCCCAAAGCACTGTTTTACCTCATCCTTGATCACTGTCGGACAGCCCGAGCCAAAGAAAATGGTTGATTTATCCACATTAATCCTCTGACCAGACCCCGCACAGTATGTTGTGAGCACCGCTTGCAACGCCTCAACACTTCTCTTATCACTTCTAGCAAAGAAAAGACTGTCGTCTACAAAGAGGAGATGTGATATAGAAGGACCAAGTCTGCCATTTTTAATACCATGTAGCTCACCTTGGGCCTCCTTCTTTTGCAGTAGACACGACAAACCTTCCGTGCATAAAAGGAAAAGATACGGGCTGATGGGGTCACCTTGTCGAATGCCTCTCGAGGGTACCACTGGATCAGTAAGTTCACCATTGACTCTCACCGCATACCGGGTTGATGTAACACAGCGCATCACCGCATTGATCCATGATGAAGTGAAACCCAACTTGGTCAAACAGCCGTGTAGATAACTCCATTCCACACGGTCATATGCTTTCATCATGTCCAACTTGAGAGCAAAGAATGGTCTCTTGGCTCTCTGTTGTCTGATAGTGTGTAAGCTCTCAAAAGCAATCAGCGCATTGTCCGTAATCAACCGTCCCGGGACAAAAGCACTTTGATTTTCCGACACAATCTCCGGAAGAATCAATTTCAGTCTGTTGGCTAGCACCTTTGATGCTATCTTGTAAAGAACATTACACAGACTAATAGGTCGGAAGTTTTTCAGATGTTGGGGGTTTGTGATTTTCGGAATGAGAACAATCACCGAATCACAAAAACCTTCTGGTATTGAATCACCAAGCAGAAAACTCCGAACAGCGCCACAAACCTCCTTGTTGAGAAAATCCCAATGGGTCTGGTAGAATAGCGCGGGGAAACCATCCGGGCCCGGTGCCTTAGTGGGTCCCATTTGGAAGAGTGCCACTCTGATCTCTTCATCAGTATAATCCTTGATCAGCTCCTCATTCATAGCATTGGAAACTTTCCGTGGAATAGCATCAAGAACCAAGTCACTAGAGGGGCATGTTTCGGCTGTGAAAAGTTGATCATAGAAGTGCTGAACCATCCCCTTGATTTCGTCCTTGTCATGACAAAACGAACCATCATCTTTTATCAATTTACTGATACGGTTTGCTCTTTTCCTTGCAGATGCTCGGGCATGGAAGAAGGAAGTATTTCGATCCCCCTCCCGGAGCCAATCAACCCTGGAGCGTTGGCGTGCCATTATCTCTTCTCTCTCAAATAGCTCACATAATTCCTTCTCCACTGTACGAATATCAGAGGAATGTCCATCAACACGGCGGAGGTGTATGAGCTTCTTTTCTAGCACACTTATCTGTTTTCGGACAGACCCAAAGGACTCTTTGCTCCATTTCCGGAGAGAAGCAGCCAGCCTAGAAATGTTATCACATGTGGAGTGGATAGATGGTACTGCACTGCTTCCCTCCCTCCACGTCTTTTCCATCACTTCGGTATAATCCGGAGCCCGCAACCACGCAGCCTCGAAGCGGAAATGTTGTTGAACAGGCCCCTGTCGAGTATCTCCATCAAGGCCATTCAAGCTGATACATAAGGCCATATGGTCGGAAGTGGTAGTGATAACATTCTCCACTCTAAAGCCACTAAAGTGATCCAAAAACGCCGCATTAGCCACAACACGGTCTAGCCGCACACAGACCAGATCATTTCCAAGTTGTCGGTTTGTCCACGTATATTTCGGTCCTGTGAATCCGAGATCAACCAGTCCACAAACCTCCATACAATCCCTAAACCGAGCCATCTGGGTATCTGAACGGTCTGATGAGCCAAGATGCTCATCGGAGCTAACAATCTCGTTGAAGTCCCCACTCACCAACCAGGGACCTGTCCACGTCGATTGTAGCCTTCGGAGTAGCTCCCAAAATTCATGACGGCGATCACGACGAGGGTCACCATACACAAACGTGGAACGCCATTGTTCACTCCCTTCCTCAGATACGATCACATCAATGCAGTGGGAGTTGTAGCCTTTGAGAGTCACCGAGACTGAATGTAACCAGAAGAGTGCAAGACCACCACTGAGCCCCACACTGCTAACCGCGAAACTGCCCGAGTAACCCAGAGACCACATAAAGTTCTGCACACGAGAATCCTTCATCTTCGTCTCCGACAAGAAGAGGAAGGTGGGTCGAAAAAACCTCACTAACCAGCGAAGTTCGCCAACTGTCGCGTCCGACCCTAGACCACGACAGTTCCAGCAGAGGAGATTCATTGCGTGTGGCAGGGCTGCTCTGCAGCCTCTGCCTGATCCGCCGATCGAGAAGGTGTAGCTGGTGAAACGGTCTTTTGCTTCTTGTTTGAATCTCCTACTGCCTCTATTGATTCCCCTCCACCCCTAGAAGCAGCCGAAGTAGAGGGGGTTTTTGAGCCTGAAGGGATCAGAGCCAATGCCAACTTCGGGTCCTCACAAATCTCCTGGATAGCACCTGAAGCCTTGGCTTTATATTCCTTCCTCTTCTGGCCACTTGTTCGGGCTAACACTGCCTTCTCCTTTCCTTCCAGAGCTTTACCCATAGCTGGTGCACGCCCATTGGTTGTCTTCCTGGATGCTCTCGGGTTTTTAGGTTTTGTCGGAGAGTTCACTTCCACCGAGCCATCCCCCTTGCTCTTCTTAGTACAATTACCAGCCTGGCTGTCATGATGATTGAAATTACCACTGTGATTGCTGGAAAAGCTGCTCTGCCCCGATCTATCTCCAGAGAGCTTCCTCCTCTCATCGGGGACGCACAGCCTTGCTCCATGATACGGGAGTAGCCCTTCTGTGTCCCTCTCACCCGGAGACGAGCACATCCCCGATGAGTGACCGATCAGACCACACGAGTAGCAGTGGGTTGGCATCCTCTCGTACATGACTTGGTACACATCTGTACACGCTCTCTTCGGTGAGAAGATTGATACACACCGCAAAAGGGGCTTAGTCACATCAATGGATACCCTAACACGAAGGTAGTCCCCCCAGGCTCGGCCTTTGGCATCACTGTCAATCTTTTCAACAATACCTAGGCTACCAGCAATCCCCCGTCCACGATTCTCATTCATCAGATTAAAAGGGAGATTGAGGATCCTAGCCCAAACCGAGAGCCTAGTGAAAACGAGATCCCCTGGTCTCGTACGTGGATCAAAGTCCATGAGAAGCACTGCATGCTTACTAATAGTCCATGGAGAACCCTCCTTTATCCTTGTCATCTCCATCTTCGAAGCAAATTCCGCTAGAAACACATTGGAACCCAGCGATCGGAGCTCCAACCCTTTCGGGTTTCCCCACGCCGGTCGGAGCACAGACCGGATGTTGTTAATATGCAGTGGATTCGGCACCAGTACCTTCCCCACCACAGCCCACTCCGGGCAGCCCCGGAGGTCGTCATCTTCGTCCTCCAGAACGAAAGCCGCAGTCTCCTGGGCTGTTAGGTTGAGATGCCTGAGCATCTCGGCCACATTGTCACCTGCCGTCGATGAAGAAGAACCCGGGGCATCCAACCTCCCGCCCTCCGTGTTCTTGGTCAGCGCCGGAACGGACATGGACCTGCCGTCGACCGAGGTCGCGTCAGGAACAAGATCCACCGCCTCCGATCGAGCCTCCGCCATCACCGCGATCCGCAGACTACGCAACTGCCAAGGGTGGGCAGCGAGACCAGCTCGCCCCTGGATCACCCCGAACGGAGACGCAGTTGGGAGGGAGGGATGGGGTGGGCGATCCGATGAGGGGTGAAGAGAAGTCGTCGGCGAGAAAACGCGCTCACCGCCGGCAGAATTGGTCGAGGAGCCTAGGGTTTCGCCGCAGGAGTCGCAGGAGCCCTAGGAAACCGACACTTTCGGTTAGGATTTAAGGTTCGACCGGATGGTTGTTGTGCCTTACGCCGCGCGGAGTTTTTGACACAAGGAGCCACGAACCATCAAAGCTCTCAACCCGACGGAACATTCGGCTAGCGCGTACGTGGTCTGGTCCATATTGGCTCAACGCCACGGGAGAAAAGAATAATCGTGCATGGGTTCGAAACTTTTCGTGTCACGCTTGCCCACGCCAGGGTCACGTCCCATTTTTAGGCCTGGTGCCCTGGTCCGATATTTATCCGTACACGATCTGCTCGACCTGAGCATGAGCATGTCTACGATTTTGCCTTTAGTCCCATCGCGTCTCCCGTGGACAGATGGATGATCGATCGCGCCGCGGTTACGTATCACGTTATCACGTCGAGGTCGACTGGTGGTCGCCGGTTGATGCAACTAATGGTGGAGGAGAGGAGAGCCGGAGACGCACGGTCGCATCACGCATTGATCTTACGATCGACACATAACCGTCCAAGCAGTTTACTAAAAGAAGTCGACTCCTATCTCTCTGCAAAGACATACAGTACAGGGTCCTAATGTTGCCACCGAACATGGAGATGAACAGGTGCAGGGTCCGTTCGCAGCATGCACGCAAGCATTCAGATTCTGCCATTCTGGTAGTACCGTGCAACGCGCGCCGGCCGGATTATGCTCAACTCAATCTCTTATCCATCCGGCCATCATCATCCGTCGAGTCCCTGTCCGCGTATTAAACTTCCGCTGCAGGTGCTTGGATCGGAGGCTCTCCACGTAGTACGTGGCGTATCTCACTGGCCTCCCAATTATTTGGCACTCCAGCTAGACCGATAGTTGATTGACCAGCTGTTTAATTATGCCGTTTGACGATCCAGATACATCAATATGCCAGATCTTTCGCGGTTTCGACGATCCAGATCATCGTGTCATCGTGTGCAATTCGTTTGCTTCAATTAATCGCATCCGTTTCTGCTTCATTGGCAAGAATTTCTAGCTAAATGGTCGCATGGTCTTGGTCGTCAAACTCGGCATGCGTGTACGATCCAAACAAGTACGTAAGGTCGTAGCAGTTTGCTTCGGAGGGAAGAATTACATAGGCTATGTTAATGTTGGTATATTTCAACTAGAACGATACCCGGCGGGCATCTATTCAAGAAATCTAAGAAAATGCTTGGAACTTAAAGTTATCCATAGTAATTTGCAAGATTTGGTTGATTGTTAGCCATCGAGAGCTAAATTTATTAGACATGAAATGTATGTGTGTTTTACAATTTAAATGACGTTATGGTTCAAGGATGATGTACCTGATTTGATATAGATAAATTGAAAGCGGTTTGAAGAAACGAATGGTACAGATACCTTGCATGAAGAGGCCATGCATGTTGTCGTATAATGTTAATATAATTTTTTTTGAAGATCACATATCCACTAATATAAAACAATCGCAGTGGGGTACCATCCAAATGATAATAGCCATCCATCTCTACTAATACAAACGACCCAGATTGCTTCAATACTTTGCAATTTTTCACACAGCCCACGCACGCATCAGTTATACACAAAAAAAATTCAACGCCGGGAGTCCCACACAACCGCACGCTCAGGTACCATCCCCACGCTAGCGTTGCTGGCCGCCGCTCCAATCGGCGATCTGCCGGCCGAGGCCGCCGCTCCAATCCGCTCTTGCTGGAGGACCACAGCGGGACGGCAAGCTTCCGATCGGTGCGGCGTCGGCGAGGGAGCGAGTCCTGCAACCGCTCGGTGCTCCAATCGGCGCACTGCCGGCCGAGGCCGAGGCCGCCGCTCCAATCGACCTCTTGCTTGTCGGAGGACTATTAAATCGTGTTACAAATCGTAGGCGCTTAGTCGATCTACCGAGGAACAAGCAATCAGCAAACATGACGACACCGAGATTTGGTAACGCAGTTCGGCGAACTCGCCTACATCTGCGGGGCATGACTATGAGCGCTCCTCCCCATCGATACCGCTGCACCGGCCGCCTTGGTCGCCGGCACAAACCGCCGGCTCCCCTTGCGCGCCTGCTGCTATCAAGTCGCCATCGACGACAAGCCCGCCGAGGCAATACAGACGCGGCAGATCTCAACGCCACGCCGGTCCGGCCGCCCCTGCCACGGGCGTCGGACCGTCCCCTCGTGATCTTGTGTCTAGCCTACCAGATTTCGTCGTGTCTATTTGGGCTACTCCCGGTGCCTTTATATATTAGGCCAGGTTACACGTGTCTGACTCAAACATCTAACCTTCCGTTTAATTACAAGTCCTAGCGTAGCCCTACTCGTACACATATTCGACATATATTCCAACAAACTCCACCTTGGCGAATATGCCCTTCGCCATCTTGAAGCCGTCATGCCGAATCTTTGTATACGTGGACTTGAACCATTAATCATGAGGTCAGCTGCTACTCCCTTGACTCCAAATGACTCCACCTGCAACCGTACTTCCTTCATTGTTTCACCACAGTCAATGCTCTCACGAAAATTAAGTTCTTCCTCACTCTTGTCTTGTGCTCCCAACTCTCCGGAGTATCCGTCCACCGCCATCACACAACGATCATAAAGTCACCATATCGACAACGCCGTTGCATCGTCACCTTGGTAGCCTCGTCCTTGATCCATGTGAAAGTGAACAACTCACATATTAGGTGCCACAAATAAGAGTTACCTGAACTCATCATTCTCGCTATTGTTGACTGCATCTCTGAAACCTTGAAGAAATTTCGCCGTTGCCTTAAGTCATCTCCAGTCAAATTCACAACTATCTCATCACCGTTTTCGCAGATTCTCCATGGCCAACACTCATCCATCTTCATGGTCTCGATAGATAGTTACCATCATGAATCCGTTACTCGCCAACACTGCTTCAGCAACCCCTTGCACTTATGCTTGACCACATGTCTGACCACTAGTGCCGTGGTCTGTCACTGTGTCCCGTGCTTACCGCACGCCTCGCCGCTATTACAACGCCAAGCATCCGCAATGTTGGCCAAGATCTACCAGGTAGCTAACCCACACCATCTCAGGCCCCACTGCAGATAACCATCGGTCATACCTGACCAATGCCGAGTTCCACGCATCTCTCGAACCCTGAGCTCCAGTCCGAAACAACGTGCTTCTCGCCTTCCCGCTGACTAGGCTTCGACTCTCCGCGCTTACGCCGTAGCCCCTCCATCAGCTGAGTGGAATCGTCAGATTTCAGCTCCACCTTCAACATGCCTCCATGGTAGATGATCAGTCCACCCCGCGCCACGTCGACCTCAAGATATCATGCGTACACCATCTCGAATCAACCCCGCGCCGCCGCATGTCGAAGCACGCATCCCTTAGGCATGCGCCACGTGTTTCCACGTCACAGAATTCGGACACCATCAGCCGTCACGCTCCTACGTCGTCATCGCCGATCTTCACCGTATTCTGTCCCGTCAGACTGTCCAGTCCAACCCAGCCGAACGTATCCGACTGCAACCATGCTCCACCTTGCGCCTAGTCCACCCGCCATATTGCTGTGTACTGTCCGACGCCTTGTATATGCATGATCCTCCACGACGCCTTATGCGCACGTCGCCAATCTGACAACCACCTGGTAGAATCTCGTGTGCAATTAGCAACTAATCCAAAAGAAAAATAGCTTCCCTGGTAGCTTCCATGGGTACACCTAGTGTATGTCCTAAACTCCCAAAATTTCTTTCTTTATGTTGCCGATCCATGCATCACCGTATCACCATGTAGGTACAGATTGTCTTTTTTTTCACATAACAAATCCCGTAGTTTCCGTCGCTGATTGATCCTCCTGCGTACAACACACCTGCCTATGGCAGTGCTCACCTAGGCCACGTTAGGCCCTTGGCCCACATACACCACATGCATATGTGGTCAACATGCAACTAAATGTATGCGATTGACAGCACCAATTAGCCTGCCCTGCCGCATGCACCCACGGATCCATCTGCTGCCCGCCGAAACAATTTTGCTGTTCGCAATCGTCTAGGAAAAATCCGATCCTGCTGACTCCACGGGTACACCGCCCAGCTTCAATTCGCTGCTCCTCGTCAACTGATAATTTTTCCATACACCTCTAGATCAACAATCCGGTCTTCGAACCCCGCTCTGATACCACTTGTTACAAATCGTAGACGCTTAGTCGATCTACCGAGGAACAAGCAATCAGCAAACATGACGACACCGAGATTTGGTAACGCAGTTCGGCGAACTCGCCTACATCTGCGGGGCATGACTATGGGCACTCCTCCCCATCGATACCGCTGCACCGGCCGCCTTGGTCGCCGGCACAAACCGCCGGCTCCCCTTGCGCGCCTGCTGCTATCAAGTCGCCATCGACGACAAGCCCGCCGAGGCAATACAGACGCACCAGATCTCAACGCCACGCCGGTCCGGCCGCTCCTGCCACGGGCGTCGGACCGTCGCCTCGTGATCTTGTGTCTAGCCTACCAGCTTTCGTCGTGTCTATTTGGGCTACTCCCGGTGCCTTTATATATTAGGCCAGGTTACACGTGTCCGACTCAAACACCTAAGCTTCCGTTTAATTACAAGTCCTAGCGTAGCCCTACTCGTACACATATTCGACATATATTCCAACAAATCGCGGCCAGCGGCCAGCGACCGGCAAGGAGGCGGCGAGGGAGTGAGTCCCCAGAGACGGTAGGACTGGACGGGGAAGAGAGCGACCGCTCGCTGCCGCTCCATCTACACGAGCTACCGGTGGCCGCTCGCCTCTGCCTTCCCGGTAATTGTCTCTGAGCTGAAATTTTATCTACTAAGATGAACTCATGAATTTTCTGTTACTCTTATTTCGAACAAATCACATGCTTGTAACTACATAAGTGGACCTTAGATGTTAGGAGAACCAAAACCGGCTTATTTCCAGAAGCTGACGTAGACAAATTGTCACTAGATGTTCCATGCTCAAGCCTAGATCCATGCTTGGAAGCTGCCACATCCCAACCAGTTTTAGCAATTTCAGATTGAGACACAGACCACCCTGCCCCATTAAAAAGAAGTTTTGTTGGAACAAAGTCAGATGAGGTGTAGTTGCAAGGATGAAACCTTTGATGTTTTATGTTTTCAGCACTTCCGGAACAATCACTGAAAGGCTCAAACTGAAAAAAAAAAAACAGCTGGTCACATAAGAAGGAAAATAGAAATCTCAACAGTCGATGGGATCCAAAGCATCCTTCATATACCTTCCAATTGTACAACCTTTGAAGAGATATGTAGAGCAGCATTCGCGGAGCTTCTCTGTTCCAACCGGTGATGCCAAGAAAGGATATAGAAAAAACCTACAATAATTAACTTTAGTGAGTAAATATATGAAGCGTGTAGCGCTACTTATGTCAAATATTGAAATCACAGTGAAAATATGTGTTTCTACTTACACGAGATCAAATCTAGATTCCATTTTAATAGGTTCACTTGTGTTTCCTTCAGAAATTTTTAACCCTTTCATAGGAAGGCTAACAACAGAAGAGTCGTGAGAAAAGGCCAATTCGGCAAAAAGCTTTTAGATGTGGCCGGTCCAATTCGTAGACAAAGATCAAGAAATGCAGCTGCTGCCAGCTAATTAATAGAAGGCATATAAATTAACTTAGTCACATGAATTGAAGGTATGTTACTGGGAGAGATGACTAATACAGGAAAAATCGTGTCACTTTATTGGTGAAGAAATATTGCCTGAATCACACGAAGATCCAAATGAATCAGCATAAGAACCTTTATGTGAAGACAGACTTGGTCCTGTAAATGTGGTCAAAGTAGGAGTGAATACACATTTAAAGGTGACAACCGACAAGTATACAGTTCCATTTGACATATATCCCGAATTTAATGTAAGAATTTCATGGCCAGGCCATTCTCTATCCAAATTAGTAACATGATTCAATAAGTGAAAGATGATTTACGTATCTAATCTTAAAAATGACAAAATGATGCATTCGCACACCTGAATTCAACTTTATCGATGGTGAGACATCTTGCGCAATTTGTTATGTGTTGATTTCTTTAATGTTTTTACATCATACTGAGTTCTATACTTCCAATTGTTACATAGTCACTGAGATATGATTATTGGTGTCTAATAGTCACCAAAATAGTGCATAAAGTGGAGTGATATCTGAATTCAAATTGTGCTCACTATTGAAAAAAAATCCAATATTAGCATCGCTCCAGAACTCAGCATGTATCCATTTTCACCAACGATTATGTTTATACACCAAACTTTCTTTTCCGCAAAAATACCTGAAGAAGCTCCCTGAGAACTGCCTTAACTGGAAGAACTGATACAAAGCCTTCCAAAGCAGATAGGCCATCAATCAGAGCAAAAGAGTTCCAACTATGTTGTGGTTCTGGCTTAATCACCTTGGAGGAGTCGATACATAAAAGTATAACATTCCTAAGCAAGGGGAGAATTTGCTTGGCTATAAAACTTTCTCCAAGAAGTCCACCTATCTCCACTAATATAAAACAACCCAGTGGGGTACCATCCAAATGATAATAGCCATTATCGACTTAGAGCAGTCTTCCCGCGTGAATAAATTGAGTGTCCTTATATACTTTTGATTCCTTTGCCTGTCATGTCGATAGTGATGGATTTCTTCAGTAGCTGATGTCATTACTGGTTATGCTCATTCTGGATCTGCTGGAGTCAAAACTGTTGCTGGCTTTTGGAGGGACAAACCAACTATCCACACTGAAACAAATGCCATATAAAGTTTTTTTTGGCTTGCCCATGTAAGATATACAAGAGTTGATATCTGAATTGAACTCTAAAGTTCAGTAAAAAAATACTGAGTCTGATGACTGAATGTTCAACAGGTCAACCACTGATCGGAATAGTGAACCACTGGATATGTGTATCCTGTTTGAACAATATTGATGCAAGAATAACTTTGGAAATTGCTACTGATTCAACCACCACTTCATTTGCCAGGTGTATGGCAGCGGTTGAAAGGATACAAGCAGGTGCTTGATCCTTCACGTTAGCTACTTGATGCTCACTATACCTAGGGGATCCCATATCAATCAGATTCCAAGTTTGTTAGTGCTTGCCTTATGGTTTAAACTTTTCTTTTATCTGAACCCTCTGTATAAACAGACGACTAGTCATGTACTCACTTCAGCTATTAAACAACAAAATGGAGATTAGGCTCCAAACCCTAAGCACACGACATGTACACTACCATACCGTTGCATTATGATCTGGATTCCATATTATGGATAACTCCACTATGTAAAATTGCAAACTTCTAGGAATGAACACCAGACCTTCAGAAAAGTAGCAGCAGCAGCACGGTGCTTTTCTTTCCACTGAATTTTTAGCCGTACTTTGTCAGTTAGCTGCTGCAGTAGAAAAATTACATGGTTAGTGCGTAAAATACATCATGCCGATTTTAATATGACGAAGAAAAACTCATGTATTCACCACCTGGCAATTTGCGGATCTGCCGTCTAGATGCATAGCCTACTCTCAAAGAATACAATGAAAATCGTTGTGAAATTGATGGAAAAGGGGTCTTTTCATTTGGTTTCTAATTTAGTAGAGTAGGTGTTAACCAAAACTGAACCATCAAATCAGATCTAGGACGTTTTATGACAGCTGTCTGTACTGAGGCACATTTCTGAATTTACAAACTGCAATGTGGATACGTGTGCGAGTAAGGATAGAATGGAGTCATGACAATGTTCAAGTCAGGGAGCAAAGTGCATGCTTTGGCAGATTGATGGCTGATAACGAGGTCCTGAAATTGAGCTACACATGAATGCTAATTCTGGAGAAATAAATTGTCTTCAGTAGCACAATACACTACAACTAACCATTATTTTTTTAAAGGAAATTGTTAGTAACTTGGCCTTTGTTTAGAGTAATAACACCTCTACTGTAGCATATATGTTCAGTTTTCGACAACAAGACTCTGCATCTTGTTTGTTGACGGCACGGGCATCGATGCAGATGACGGTACTGCCACTGTAGTCGTTGATGTATTCACAGGTGTTAAGACAGATGTGTTGTTTCCCACACCTTCACCAGGTGGCTTCGGAGACTAATCACCTTTCTTACCCGTAGAAACTGGACTTTCCCCAGGTCTTTTCTCTTTCCGAGATTCCTCAAACTTGTGTACCTTCTCTTTTGCTTCTTTCATCACGGACAGAACATACTCCATTGCATCAGGATCAGCTACTCCCATTTCCACAATCTCAGCAAAGTATTGGTGACCATAATTGTAGAGGTTGTCCACTTTATCGTCACAGACATTTTCCGGGTGCGCACCCTTCCCTGTAAAGCAATATTTTATCTACATATATTACTAACAATAGCAACATGTGTACAACAATATGTCCGGGTTTTTGGCCCTAAAGTATATGCGGTCGTGGAATGATAAAGAAGTTACACGGCCTTTTGTGAGAGTGAGTATCTCAATATTTATGTTTCTTAATTATATTTTTCAGGTGTTCGTGATATTTATATGCAATCAACGTGCAGAACGCCTACGATCTACTCCCTCCGTTCCAAATTAGCTGACTTTAAAATGGATGTATCTACACATAATTTAGTGATATATACATCCATATGAAAGTCATCTAATACGGAACGGAGGGAGTACAAAGCAAGGTGCTGGTCCACATGTTGACTTACAAGGACAAATGAATGTCGAGCCAACATTCCTCAAGATGTGCAAGATTTGGTCAACCGCATTGGAATAGATTATTTTCTTTAAAATTATCATCTCTCGTTTTTTAATTACCCTTACGTTTCATTTATCATATCTATGTAAGAATTTTATTAAATTTACTATTATTTCACGTGTGTTACACGTGCACATTTACTAGTAATCTTAAATAACAGTTATATGATTTTCATCATAAAAAATAATTGAAAAAAAACTTCACTTGGTTGATGAAACTAATTCCGGTGTTCCACTTGCACATGATTTAATCTTGTAACTACCTAGTAGAATGGTGCGATCTTATCAATGGAACAACATAAAAAAAGAAATACGTGGAAATTTGATAGCTAAAAAAAATGACAGTGGATGCTTTCATATAGAGATATATAATAAATGATAAATGTTAGTTGGATGATGTGGACAATTGGCTGGATAAAAAAGTAAGTGGCGTGAATAGCTTACATGTTGAGACAGTCTACCATTAGTTGCAGTTACTGGGGTTTGGATTTATAAGAAGTATAAATTAGCATCTACCGGCTAGTTTATGGTTAATCAATGTTTCCTATGTCCAAGAACAAAGAAAGAAACAGAGGCAAATGTGCATCGACGATTGTGAGGTTACCAATTCCAATTTCCATGTTTGGGAGTAAACCTTATTTTTGCAAGATAAACAATATGGGGTAGACTATGATAGATGAGAAGTATCAAATTATAGTTATTGCTTGCTTCCTCCACTACGAGTTCAAATTGTGCTAGTATATGGCTTTATTTGTATTTCTTCAGTTGTAGTAGTTATACTTTATTTGAAGGGAAGTTGCTGCTTGCTTGGGATCTTCTATTTTGTTGGAAGAATTGCGACACACAACTGGTCAGAGAGCGCTTGAGTACAAATATGTCCAAGTAGAACGTCTCCTAGGATAGTAATCCAGTTGTTTCTAGAAATAACGATGTAGTGTTGTTTAATAAAAAAGACAATCCATCATTTTTATATGACTTGCCAACCGTAATCTTGTTTCCTTTTATATCTCATCGTGTCACCACATGCAAGTAAGAAAATTATAAGACCTCATAATACTATCTCTCGTGAGCTCGTGAGGGTAGAATTTGAATTTGTGCATCTTGCATTCATACATGTGAAAATTGAGGTAAATTTTAATTTGTTTACTTATGAGGGAAAAGAGATCGATGTGTCGCTCTATTTGATGAATTAAGATAAGTGATGTCTACACACGCTTCTATTCTTGTAGACGGTGTTGGGCCTCTAAGTGTAGAGGTTTGTATAACAGCAGCAAGTTTCCCTTAAGTGGATCACCCAAGGTTTATCGAACTCAGGGAGGTAGAGGTCAAAGATATCCCTCTCAAGCAACCCTGCAATTAAGATATAAGAAGTCTCTTGTGTCCCCAACACACCCAATATACTTGTCAGGTATATAGGTGCACTAGTTCGACGAAGAGATAGTGAAATGCGAGTAATATGGATGGTTATAAGTAATAATAGCAATCTGAAATAGATATGGCAGCAAATAAACATGTAGCAGAACAGGCGGAAAACGGTGTTTCAATGCTTGGAAACAAGGCCTAGGGATCCTACTTTCACTAGTGGACACTCTCAACAATGATCACATAATTGAATAACTAAATATATTCCCTTCACTATGCTACTCTTAACCCTCTCGATAACGAACACTAATCATTGCATAGGGCTGCAAAAAGCATTCCTCAAAGTAACCATTCCCATGTCTAGTTAACCCCACGTTGTCACTATGAGCGCCCTAGAAGGTACTATAAAAACACCACAATTCATAGAGGAGACACACACGATGTGCACACTATCACCTTCACCCGAAACTTGGGTTGACGATGACGGCGGCTACGGAAGGTTTCGTGGAATTTTGCCGATTCTCTTAGGGTTTTAACTCGGGGGAGTATAAATAGGCGAAAGAGTGATGCAGGAGGGTGGCCAGGGGGCCTACACCACTAGGTGGCGCGGACAGGGGGGACCCGCGCCACCCTATGGTGTGGCCACCATGTGGCCCCCTCCGGGGCTCTTCGGGACTTCTGGATGCTTCCGGGGAAAATAGGAACTTCGGGATTCGTGGGGTCCAATTCCGAGAATATTTCCAGAACAACTTTTCTGAAATAAAAAACAGCAGAAAACAAGGAACTGGCACTTGTCATCTTGTTAATAGGTTAGTCCCGGAAAACGTGTAAAAATGCTACAAAGAAGGGAGAAAACATGTAGCAATTGGCATAATATCAACATGGAACATCAGGAATTATAGATACGTTGGAGACGTATCAAGCATCCCCAAGCTTAGTTCCTACTCGTACTCGAGTAGGTAAACGATAAAACAAAATAATTTCTGAGGTGACATGCTACCACACAATCTTGATCATAATATGTAAAGTAGAGCATGTAAATTAGGATCAAATGAACTAAAGTTGTGATCTATATTTGATATCAACAAGTAATGCATAAACAAACAAGAAAGAATTAAAACTTTTAATGAATCAATACTAAAAGACTATCAACCGTGCAAAGTTTATTAGAGATGATTTAACCTTTCAAGAATAACAATATCATGCACGTCAAACGATCTTCACAACCCCTGTTAGGATCAAGTCAAGCTTTCCACACGATGCAATGCTTGAATCTTAAACTATTTGCGCACTAAAAACAAGCAAGTGTTCTACGTTGGTCCCTGGCACCAGGATGTTATGGCAAAGAGAACATTATGGGGGGTTTGGAAGGTCAATGGAAGAAAGGCTCACAAAGCTAAAAGTGGTCATTAGACAAGAGAAATTGTTACAACCGAAGCTATGCAAGGAGTAGGGATTGCCACACAATGGATGCACATAGAGCTATAAGTGTATGAAAGCTCTCCAATGGAACTAGTGGGGGTGCATCCAACTTGCTTGCTCATGAAGACCTAGAGCTCATTTGAGGAGGCTCATCATTGGAATATACAAACCAAGTTCTATAATGTAAATTTCCCCACATAGTTATGAATGAACGATAATATGAAAACTTTCTCCAAACTGAAGTATTGGTGCTAAACATGAAGCACAACTGTGGTATATAAAGGATAGTGATGCGCCCCCTCTCTCTTTATTCTCTCTTTGGCCTTTCTTTTTTTTCTTTTTAGGCTTTTTTATTTTTTTTATTTTTTATATATCCTTGATGCTCTTTGATGGTGCCTTGACGGGGAGGCTTCTTGATGATGATTAAGTCCCTGACAACGGCGCCAGAAATTCTTGTTGATGGCAGAGTTGATGAAATTGTTGGAAACCCCAAGAGGAGGGTGTGATGAGCAAGCGACAAGAATTTCCCTCAGTTAACAACCAAGGTTATGAATCCAGTAGGAGGAAGAGGATCTCAGGAAGGTTGATGCCACTGACGGTGGTGCTGGTGCTTCACCGGTGTCAGCAAAAACGTGGAACCTGCACACAACACAACCAAAATACTTTTTCCCGACAGTACGGTGAGGTTATCAATCTCACCGGTCTTGCTAAAAACAAAGATTAGACGTATAGTATGGAAAAACAGTGTATGCTTGCAGAAAGTAAAGAAAGCAGGAAATTGTTGTGGTTTGTTTAACAGTGTGGAAAAATGGACCGGGGTTCATAGTTTCACTAGTGGTGTCTCTCCATAAAAGATAGCATGCTGGGTGAACAAATTACAGTTGGGCAATTGACAAATAGAGGTTGCACCGTAGTGCACAATATGACATGAAGATTACTATGCTATTCAGTGCGAGCATTACAACTAGATACATAGACCAACATCCATCTGCATCTATGACTAATAATCCACCCTCAGGTTATCATCCGAACCCCCTCAGGTATTAAGTTGCAAGCAACAGATAATTGCATTAAACAAAGTGTGTAATGTAAGCAATGATTATACACGCGGGTACTCTCACCGTTGTTTTCTCCCTAATGGAAACAACACATCCTCCCCCTTCACGTTTCTGTCACTCGAGCAAGGCAACAAGGAGGCATGAACCCACTATCGAGCATAAATACTCCCTCTTGGAGTCAGTAGCAACTACTTGGCCAGAATAACCACTAGCAACTGAGAGCATGCAAGATCACAAATAACATATGCAAATAAAGACTATAATCAACTTGGCATAAGGTCAATATTCATCGGATCCCAGCAAACACAACAAAAAGAATTACATAAGATCAATCTCGATCATCATAGGCAGCTCACGAGATATAAACATGGAGGCATATGAGGAGAAGACAACCATCTAGCTACAGCTACGAACCCGTAGTCCAAGGATGAACTACTCACGCATCACTCCGGAGGCAGGCATGGTGATGTAGAAGCCTCCAGTGATGATCTCCTCTCTGGAAGGGTACCGGAAATAGCTTCAGAACCTCCCTGATCCGGGGTTGACGGTGACGGCGGCTGCAGAACTTTTTCGGGAATTTTGACCAGGTGTCTAGGGTTTTCCATCTAGGGGGCTTAAATAGGCGAAATGGCAAAGGCGGTGGAGGCCGAGGGGCCCCACACCCATAGCTGGCGCGGCAAGGGGGGTCGCGCCACCCTATGGTGTGGACCCCCGCTGCCCCTCTTCGGCTCCTCTTTGGTATTGTGGATGCTTCCGGGGAAAATAGGACTTCCGGGCTTCGAATTTTCCAATTCCGAGAATATTTCCAGAACAACTTTTCTGAAACTAAAAAACAACAGAAAACAGGGAACTGGCTCTGTGGCATCTTGTTAATAGGTTAGTTCGGAAAATCGATAAAAATGACATAAAGAAGGGAGGAAACATGTGACACCCCGGGATCGGGCACTATGCAGATTTCAGCATTCCCGCCAAAATCCATATAATAACCGATTCCAGGTTGCCACTTGTGATAACATTACAATAGTTCACGAATAATCCACAACAACAACAGAAAAGATATATACAAGATGACTCAAACGAGTCAGGGATACAACTGATACAATACAAAGATCCAAATAACAGCGGAAGAAACAACATATCGTCCGTCTACGGACAAGATACAACTTGGACTAAGAGTCCTGAAGATAACCGAGAGCGTCCAATCCCTGCCCAGGCCAAGCCGGAGGGATTCCCAAGCTAACGTCGTCAGAACTTCAAACCTGTTGACTGCAATGTTGAATATGCAGCCACGAAAAAGATTCGTGGGTCAGTACGGTTAAGTACTGGCAAGTGGATAACCCATACTCACAAGATACCGGCGTAGCCAGTCATCACAAGATACAAATACTTTGGGATCAACGGAAAGGAAGGGATCATTGCAAATAAGCGGCAGCGGGCTGCACTAACCAACTACAGAGACTCGATACAACATCCGGCTAAAAGAGGGGGATAAGATAGCGTATTGTAACCAACTACAACTACTCACCAAACAATACCCATCCAATGTCACCCCCTACTAAGGAAGCAACCCAAGGATAACTCACAATGTTGGATTAATGATGTTCAACTTATTGTGTCAATGAGACTATTACTAGTCAAGTTATTATCATTAGGTGTAAGTTGTCTGAGTACTTGTTAGCCAGTACTTTCACCAAGTAATCCATAACCGCGGAAAACATGGCTTCTCGAGAAGATTCATCCCTGCAGGGTGTGCTCCAGTACCCGTACACACTCGAGCCACCAACTAAAACTCAGGTTGGCTCGACACGACCCAAACCGTCTCTACAACCTATCCTAGGAGCCACGGAGCTATAAGGTCCCGGCCAGTCCGACCTAACCTAAGCGCAAGGGTGAAAACCACACCCCCCGGCACCACAGGCCTCGCCCTATATGCATCATCATCATCATCAGTAACCAAGGGGGGCCAACCCATTATGCAAAGGAGCAAATGGAACACCCGAACTAAGTGTGGCTCTTCGGACAAGCTGCAAATCAGGTCTAAGTCGAGGGGGGTCCCATACTACCTCCCGGATGCGGTGAGCACGCTCATCATGGATCAGTAGACAAGACTCTTTTCCTAGTTTCGACACCAGCCGGCTCCAAAACCCTAACCCGGGCCTCCTGCCGGTGCCTTAACATCAAATTATTATTACCCCAAACATTAACAGGTTGTTGATTGAATTGAAACCCAACTATCAACTAAACAGGTGATAAGACAAAGGATAACAAGACTCGAGCACGAACAAATCTAAGCATGCAACTACGACACGAGAGCCAACAGGGTAAACAAACAACAGGTGATAGGAAGTGGAAGGAAGGCTATATCAGGGTTGCAAGGTAAACAATATGATAGGATCGGGACACAAGCATCGAATCAACAGGCTAGAATAAGAACAACGGGAAGAATCGGTAACAAGTGATGAAAGGCAGCCATTTGACAACAAGTGAGTATACTTGCCTGGAATCCAGCAAGTAGAGGTACATCCGCAGAACTTGTCGTTGCTCACATCATCTCAACGTCCTATCCGAGAAGAAGCATCGAACCTCGAACAAACACCGGATGCAACAATTACTACTACGGCAAAAGATCCAGCATGATCAAGATATGGATGCATGACAAGTTTAAGGATGCATCAAAAATAAACTAGTTGACATGGTAACATGTTTAAATGGACCCATATGCAATTTGAGTTGCATATGAAAAGCCCATGCATTATGGTTGAAACAATTGTTTTACAACTAACCAACAGGTGAAAGTGGTTTAGTATGATGCATGGATGAGGAAAACAACAAAATAACAACAATAGAACCAATTTGAAATACAGTTTACCAAGTTTGGAAATTTATTTATTAAGTTATGAAATTTGGCTTGTTAAGTGAGTTACACAAACATTTGTTGTTTTCACCCATTTTAATTGTTCAAAACAGATAACAAAATTGATATTTGGAAAGAACACAAAATTTTAGATGGAAAACATATTTCATTTGTTGAATTTGGATTTAAAATGAGCAAGTTATTAATTTGGCAATTTTAATTGCATTAAATAAGAAACAGTTGTTTTCAGCAATTTAAATTATTCAAAACAGCAAACAAAGTTGATATTTGAAAAGTTCATGAAAAATGGGATGGAAAACATATTTTACATGTTGGAATTGGATTTGAATTGCCCAAGTTATGAATTTTGCAATTTAAAAGGGTTTAATTAAAGCATTGAATTATTGCACCACTTTTAATTAGGGAAAACAATAAAACAAATTGCATTGAAAAGGTTGAAAACATGTAGCAAATGTTTCACTGAACATTTTGAGCTATCAAACATAATTTTTGGGTTATTATTGAATTTATTATGCAATTTTCCATAAATAGTCTTATTCTGCCCTTTTTAGTAAACAGAGGAAAACATGTTCAAAATTAATTCAATTGTGTCCAAATAAAATACCAATGTGTATAGTTTGTTAAGAAAAAATTTTAGAGCCCAAGTTTGCTTAATTTGGATGAGCAGAACTAAAGTTATGAAATTCCAAAGTTTCCAATTTTTATTGCATTTTCAGTAATTAATTATTTAGTGCAAAAATTAATACAGAAACATGTTGCAAACTTGACATTAACAGAAAGGGCTCAAGATTATGAATCCACAGGATTTTGAATCATTCAAATTGGAGTAATATTTAATTTTATATGGATTTTAGAAGTAATGCCTCAGATCTCTGTTTCTGAAATTCGGGCAGAAAAAGAAAAGAACAGAAATAAAAGGGTGGCTTGGGGGGAATCGAACCCAGGACCTGGGGTTTGCGCGCAAGGGAGCCTACCAGTGCGCTACTGTCACGTTTGGTGATAGGTACAGAGGAGATTGATGTTTGAGGTGGCTTTCGGGCATGTTAACTGAACTAAGTTCAGTTTTCTGAACCTGGTCGAGGATGGTGATGGCGGACAGAGATGACTGCCGAGCTGCAGCGATGGAGGGCGGTCTGCCGCTCGATGGCGGGTCACAGAGCAGAGGGGAGGAGGAGGAAGCCCTAGGGCGGAGGGGGGCCTCACCTCGGGGTGTAGGCGACGAAGGGAAGCGAGGCGTCGTGGGCGAGCGGCAGTTGGCGAGGCCGCTCACGGCCCCTGCAAGGTCGGCGGCGATGGAGGCGCGGGGGGGGGGGGGGGTCCCTAGGGCTTCTCCGGCCCGGGCGAGGCGACGAGGAGGGAGGCCGGGCCCTCGGGGTTCCATTCCCGGCCCTTGGAGGAGGGAACCATGACCCCAGCGGCCACCTTGGAAGCTCCAATAATCGGCCATGGTGGCAAAGTTCAGAAAGTTCAGAAATTGGCAGCGAGAGGGAAGAGGAGGTGGAGCGAGGGGAAGTGGGTGGCGGCGGCGCTAGGGAGGAAGAGGGAGGAGGGGGGCGGCCTAGGGTTAGGGGAACCCTATGGGCTAGATAAGGGGAGGTTTTATTTAACAAGCAATTTGAATAATTTCAACTTCAAAACTATTGGAAATAAGTTGAGTGGTTTAGTTTGCACTTTTTAATTGGAAATTTTGGACAATGTGTGAAAGTTTAAAGTGGTTTGAATTTTGAGTTGTTTTGAAAAACATGGTGCAATGCATATGATGCATGTGATGCAAAACAAAAGAAAACAAACAACTTTCTAGCTTAGGGTAACACCCCAGGTGTTACAAAACATGTAGCAATTGGCATAATATCATCATGGAGCATCAGAAATTAGGGATACGTTTATGACGTATGAAGCATCCCCAATCTTAGTTCCTGCTCGTCCTCGAGTAGGTAAACGATAAAACTATAATTTCTAAGGTGACATGCTACTAACACAAACTTGATCAATCTAATGTAAAAGCATATGCACGCTGAGATCATAAGACTTTAAACACAGGCATGATAAATAAAACTTTAATAATAAAGCATATCAATTACTTTTCATCACGAAAAGTAACTCAAATAAAGGATCATGAATAATGATGCAAAGAAAGGTAAACGTTTGTTTCAGGTATAGAGAAAGCATGGCAAAGTGATATTTCGATAGTCCTTAAGAGTGGGGCAAAACATAAATGCCAGGACACCTTCAAAGTTCAAGAGGAAGATTAGAACAAATAATCTAAGAACAAGTAATATCACATCATGAAGTAATTATTGATGCTTATGGGAAAAATGCACATAGAACTCAGAATGGCAAAGATGCTCTCTCAACTGTGCATAAAGTTAGAAGATGGAGACTCAACATAAAAGTAAAAGAAAGGACCTTCGCAGAGGGAAGCAGGGATCACTCATGTGCTAGAGCTTTTATTTTATTAAACAGAGGTATTAAAAGTTTGACACTCCTCCCTTCCATCTTTCACAAACCATGGCTAACCGAATCCTCGGTTGCCTGCCAACAATCACATACCGTGGAGGAGTGTCTATATTTTGGGAGATGTATGATAATATGAACGAATGGTAAACAGAAAATACAGTACATCACAAGTCAACTGGATTCACAAGAGAGGCTCCCATGGTGAAGGACGCAACTGGTGTAGAAGGTCATCTCTCTTTCTCTTTTGTTTACACAATTATGCTTTGATTGGTAAATCAGGGGCAAAAATAGTGAAGAGAATTTGTATGCATTAATTTGGGGCAGGGCACCCCGCTGCCATCTCTTCTATCATTTGGATAAGCGGATGAAACCACTAGTCCAGGGTGTACAATACAATCAACAAGTGAGATAAAGATTCTCTATTTACGTCCTCATGAGCAAAAACAGGAACATAAAGCAGGAGTAATTTTGAAAGTTTTAAAGGTAACACATGAGCAATTTACTTTGGAATGGCAGTTAAATACCACATGTAGGTAGGTATGGTGGGCACAATGGGAAAATCTTTGGTTTAAGGGAGTTTGGATGCACGAGTAGAGCTCATACTCAGTACAGGTGGAGGCTAGCAAAAGACTAAGAGCGACAAATCAAGAGAGCATAAGAGCCATAATCATGCATAGCGACATAAGCATGATTAATTAAAACATAAGCAGTATCACAAGTTCAAAAACTAAGTGGTCATGGAGGCTATTCATGACTGGTTTGTAGTCATAAACATGGTGTGAGCATGCGCCAAGTCAACCAAATAAAACATTCGAAAGAGAATACCATAGATTGATGCTTTACTATGACAAGAACAACTCATGAATCTTTCAATACATATTAAACAATCTTAGCTATTTGAGGATAATCATGCTAATCAATAACCACAAGGATTTAAAACTAAAATAACATTTAGCATGGCATGAAAAAGTTCTAGACAGAGTCTATACAAGTTTCTACTAGTACTGTTATCAATTCTACTTCAAGCAGCAGTTTTGTGTTTCTTCCAACAAGCACCATACAAGACATGCTTTAACAAAAATACTATTTATGATATAGCAAGCAAACATGAGAGTACTCAAATGATACTACTAAAACTAACAGCTCTAACAAGATATGCATGCAAAACAAGAGCTGGATAAAAAATGCAGCAGTCAAACAGAGACTAAGAATACAACGTATTATCAAGAAAAAGCGGAGTGTGTCACTCTCCAATAAAAGAATGCTGGGGTCCAACCAAGATTATTGAAAAACTAAAAATAAACTGAAAGAAAAAACAAAAACAAACTGGAAACAAAAATAAAAGACGCTCCAAGTAAAGCACATAAGATGCGACCGAATAAAAATATAGTTTCACTAGAAGTGACCTGATAATTTGTTGACGAAGAAGGGGGTGCCTTGGGCATCACCAAGCTTAGACGCTTGAGTCTTCTTGGAATTTTCTTGGATGTACCACCGGGGAATCCCCAATCTTAGGTTTTTCACTCTTCTTGATCACTTCATATCATCCTCTTCTCTTCACCCTTGAAAACTTCCTTCACATCAAAATTCTCACAATCTTCATTAGCAACGTTAGTGCAATTGAAATAAGAAATTCACATGGTTCAGTTTCAACACAAGTATAACACTCAAAAACACATTAGATACTGTCACAACTTTTTTCAAAACTTTTTTCTCAAAATAACACCAAAAGAAAGAGATTAAGATGCAAATGCGATAAATGGCAGAAATCTGTCAAAAACAGAACAACAGGTAAAGATCTATTTTTTTTCAAAAATCTTCTGTTGCTCAAATCAAAAAGTGGCTTTCTTATAAAAGTTGCATATATAACTCAGGATTAAGCACAAAAAAGCTCAGGTCATTTTGAATTTTCTGTGATTTTTAACGGAATTAACAGTGGACAGAAGAAATCTGTTTCCTGCGCAGAAATCCGAAATATAGGCACAACTTTCCACTAGAGACTTTACTTGGCTCAATAAAAACTCAAAAGAAAATATTCAGAGAGGTTTATAAGTAAATAGACAACACCCAGGTGCAAAGCACACCAAATAAAACGAAACAAAACATGTTAAAAACAGCGAAATAAAACGGGTTGTCTCCCAGTAGCGCTTTTCTTTAACGCCTTTCAGCTAGGCATAAAAGGGCAACTCAAGTATTTTCAAGTGAAGAAGCATCAACATCATATCTTTCTCTAATAATATAGTCAAAAGGTAGCTTCATCTTCTTTCTAGGAAAGTGTTCCAAACCTTTCTTGAGGGGGAATTGATATTTAATACTCCCCTCTTTCATATCAATAATAGCACTAACAGTTCTAAGAAAAGGTCTTCCCAAAACAATAGGACAAGAATCATTGAATTAAATGTTCACGAAAACAAAATCAACAGGGGGAAGGTTATTATTAACCATAATAAGAACATCATCAATTCTACCAAGGGGTTTCTTCTTGGCATTATCAGCAAGATGAACATCCAAATAACAGTGTTCCAACGGTGGTAAATCAAGCATATTATAAAGCTTTTGAGGCATAACAGAGATACTAGCACCAAGATCACACAAAGCATTGCAATCAAAATCATTTAATTTTATCTTAATGATAGACTCCCAACCATCATCTAATCTTCTAGGGATAGATGTCTCAAGTTTCAACTTTTCTTCCCTAACTTTCATGAGAGCATTGGTAATATGTTTAGTAAATGCCATATTCATGGCACTAGAATTGGGACTTCTAGCAAACTTTTGTAGAAACATAATAACTTCAGAGATATTGCAATCATCAAAATCAATATTATTATCATCAAAAGTAATGGAACCATTATTTCCCACATCTCTAAAAATTTCAGCACTTTTATCAAAAGCAGTTTCAGCAGTTTTAGGCAATTTAGCACGATTCACCAAAGGAGTAGGGACTTTATTAACACCAACTACCTTACCATTGATAGTAGGAGGTTTACTAGAACTTGGAACTTAAGTTTTACGAGTGGTTGTGATAGTGCAAACTTTAGCAATATTATTCTTTTCAGCCAATTCATCTTCTCTTTCCCATCTAGCACGTAATTCAGCCATCAATCTAACATTATCATCAATTCTAACTTGAATGGCATTCAAAGTTATTTTGTTTAACATCTTGTGGCAAAACTTTCAGTTTTAGAAAATCAACATCAATAGCAAGGCTATCTACTTTAGAGGCAAGAACATCTATTTACCAAGCTTTTCCTCAACAAATTTATTAAAAGCAGTTTGTGTGCTAATAAATTCTTTAAGCTTGTTTTAAAGATCATAGATAGATCTTTTATTATTATTGTAGGAGTTTCCATAAGATTACCATAACCATTATTAAGAGGGTATGGCTTATAATCGTTTCCACCAAAATTATTTCTATAAGCATTGTTGTTAAAATTATTATTTCTAATAAAGTTTACATCAACATGCTCTTCTTGAGCAACCAAAGAGGCTAAAGGAACATTATTAGGATCAACTTGAGCTTTACCATTAACAAGCATAGACATAATAGCATCAAGCCTTTCACTTAAAGAGGAGGTTTCCTCAACATAATTTACCTTCTTACCTTGTGGATCTCTCTCAGTGTGCCACTCTGAATAATTTATCATCATATCATCAAGAAGCTTTGTTGCATTGCCCAAAGTGATGGACATAAAGGTACCTCCAGCAGCTGAATCCAATAGGTTCCTTGAGGAGAAATTTAGTCCTGCATAGAAGGTTTGTATAATCATCCAAGTAGTCAGTCCATGAGTGGGACAATTCTTCACCGTAGTTTTCATTCTTTCCCAAGCTTTAGCAACATATTCATTATCAAATTTCTTAAAATTCATTATGCCACTTCTTAGGGATATAATCTTAGCAGGACGATAATATTTTCCAATGAAAGCATCTTTACACTTAGTCCATGAATCAATAATATTTCTAGGAAAAGATAGCAACCATTATTTAGCTCTTCCTCTCAAAGAGAAAGGAAATATTTTCAATTTAATAATATCTCCATCCACATCTTTATATTTTTGCATCTCACATAGTTCAACAAAATTATTAAGGTGGGCAGCAACATCATCAGTACTAATACACGAAAATTGTTCTTTGATCACAAGATTTAATAAAGCAGGTTTAATCTCATAGAAAGCAGCAGGTGGAGCAGGTGGAGCAATAGGTGTGCAAATAATATCATTGTTGTTTGTGCTAGTGAATTCACACAACTTAGTATTCTCACAAGAACTCATTTTAGCATAATAAAAGCATGCAAATAAATAGCAGCTATGAAGTAAACTAATTTTTGTGTGTTTTTGATATAGAGAAATAAACTATTTTTTTGTGTTTTTGATATAGAGAAATAAAAACAAGACAAAAATAAAAGCAAGACAAAAAAACAAAATAAAGAGATTGAGAGTGAGAGACTCCCCTTGCCAGAAAACTTCCTTCTCCCCGGCAATGGCGCCAGAAATTCTTGATGCTCTTTGATGGTGCCTTGACGGGGATGCTTCTTGATGATGATTAAGTCCCCGACAACGGCGCCAGAAATTCTTGTTGATGGCAGAGTTGATGAACTTATTGGAAACCCCAAGAGGAGGGTGTGATGAGCAAGCGACAAGAATTTCCCTCAGTTAAGAACCAAGGTTATGAATCCAGTAGGAGGAAGAGGATCTCAGGAAGGTGATGCCACTGACGGTGGTGCTGGCGCTTCACTGGTGTCAACAACAACGTGGAACCTGCACACAACACAACAAAAATACTTTGTCCTAACAGTACGGTGAGGTTTCCAATCTCATCGGTTTTGCTAAAAACAAATATTAGACGTATAGTGTGGAAAAATAGTGTATGCTTGCAGAAAGTAAAGAAAGCAGGAAATTGTTGTGGTTTGTTTAACAATGTGGAAAAATGGACCGGGGTTCATAGTTTCACTAGTGGTGTCTCTCCATAAAAGATAGCATGCTGGGTGAACAAATTACAGCTGGGCAATTGACAAATAAAGGTTGCACCGTAGTGCACAATATGACATGAAGATTACTATGCTATTTAGTGCGGGCATTACAACAAGATACATAAACCAACATCCATCTGCATCTATGACTAATAATCCACCCTCAGGTTATCATCCGAACCCCCTCAGGTATTAAGTTGCAAGCAACAAATAATTGCATTAAACAAAGTGTGTAATGTAAGCAATGATTATACACACGGGCACTCTCACCACTGTTTTCTCCCTAATGGAAACAACACATCCTCCCCCTTCACGTTTCTGTCACTCGAGCAAGGCAACAAGGAGGCATGAACCCACTATCGATCATAAATACTCCCTCTTGGAGTCACTAGCAACTATTTGGACAGAATAACCACTAGCAACGGAGATCATGCAAGATCACAAATTAAGACTATAATCAACTTGGCATAAGGTCAATATTCATCGGATCCCAGCAAACACAACACAAATAATTACATAAGATCAATCTCCATCATGATAGGCAGCTCACGGGATCTAAACATGGAGGCATATGAGGAGAAGACAACCATCTAGCTACAGCTACGAACCCGTAGTCCAAGGATGAACTAGTCACGCATCAATCTGGAGGCAGGCATGGTGATGTAGAAGCCTCCGGTGATGATCGCCTCTCCGGCAGTGTACCAGAAACAGCTTCAGAACACTCTAGGTGTCTAGGGTTTTCCATCCGGGGGGGGGGCTTAAATAGGCGAAAGGGAAAAGGCGGTGGAGGCCGGGAGGCCCCACACCCATAGCTGGCGTGGCCAGGGGGCCACGCCACCCTATGGTGTGGTCCCCTGCTGCCCCTCTTTGGCTCCTCTTCGGTCTTCTGGATGCTTCCGGGGAAAATAGGACTTCCGGGCTTCGAATTTTCCAATTCCGAGAATATTTCCAGAACAACTTTTCTGAAACTAAAAAACAGCAGAAAACGGGGAACTGGCTCTATGGCATCTAGTTAATAGGTTAGTCCGTAAAATCGATAAAAATGACATAAAGAAGGTAGGAAACATGTAGCAATTGGCATAATATCATCATGGAGCATCAGAAATTTGGGATACGTTTATGACGTATCAATCCTCACCGGTAGGGGCAACATCCTATATTACAATGAATCATCACACTTTTAGTACTCATAACTCATAATGGAGTATCTCTGATGTATCCAACTGCATGCTCCTGCCAGTGTAGCAGTATGCATAAATAACCATGAAGCTAATCATCAAGTAACATAATGGAGGTGGATGTTGTGCAACAATATATCTCGGAATGGCTACGGAAATGCCATGATAGGTAGGTATGGTGGCTATTTTGAGGAAGAATATATGGGCTTATGTGTAGGAGAACAAAGTCCTCCCACGGTATTTGGATGCACAGGCAAAGTTTGCACCAACTCTCTATGTGAGAAAGGGCAATGCACAGTACCGAAGAGGCTAGCAAATATGGATAGTGGAAGTGCGAGGAACCGCAACATAGACTCACGAGTTAAAAGGTTGCAGCAAGCAAATCATCTTACAAGGCACAATTAAAATCACTCCAAGAGGGTCCGTGGCAGTGACAAGTCACTGTTAGCTACCCCGACCGTAGCGCGTAACAAAAGGCCGATCGGAAATGTATCACTCGTAACAATCATATACCATTGTTTCTATCAGCTGGTAATTTAAGTGTGGCAAAGCTTTAAGTTTCTTAGACCAACCATTAAAAGTTTATACTTACTAGTCCTTCCCGTTTATCCATTAAGCAAATTAATATCTCAAAACAACAGCAGTGATTCAAGTGAAGCAGTTTAGTGATCTACAAGACCATGCAATCTTTTCCACTATACCAACTACCACATAAGCATTTCTATTCCCAACCAAGCACATATATGAGACAAAAAAAACTCTATCTAAGCATGTAGAAAGGAAACCTAGAGAGTACTAACAGCTCTGAATAATAGATGAATGAAAAATAAAGGCCAAACGCAGTACTAGCAAAAAGTGAACACTCACAGAACAATACGAATGAAAACTACAGTGTTCTAAGCAATGAAAATGGAGCATGTCTCTCTCCCACACAAGTATGGTAAGATCCAACCATAAACTACATCAAAGAAAATTAAAAAAAACTGAAAGCAAAAATAAAAGACGATCCAAGTAAAGCACATAAGATGTGACCGAATAAAAATATAGTTTCGGTAGAAGTGACCTGATAATTTGTCGATGAAGAAGGGGATGCCTTGGGCATCCCCAAGCTTAGATGCTCGGGTCTTCTTGGAATTTGCTGGGATGTACCTCCGGGGCATCCCCAAGCTTAGGATCTTCACCATTCTTGATCATGTCATATCATCCTCTTCTCTTGACACTTTCCTTCACACCAAACTTCTCATAATCTTCATTAGCAACGTTAGTGCAAATCGAAATAATAAATTCACATGGTTCAGTTTCAACACAAGACTAACACTCATAAACACATTAGCTACTCTCACAACTTCTTTTAAAACTCTTTTTCTTAAAAGAACACCAAAAGAAAGAGATTAAGAGACAAATGCAATTATTACCAGAAATCTGTCAAAACAGAACAGCAGGTAAAGATGATTTTTTTGAAAATCTTCTGTTACTCAAATAAAAAAGTAGTCAACTAAGAAAAGTTGCGTATATATCACAGGATGACGCACAAAAAACTCAGGTCATTTTGAATTTTCTGTGATTTTATACGAATTTAACAGTGGACAGCAGAAATCTGTTTCCTACGCAGAAATCCGAAATATAGTCTCAACTTTCCACTAGAGGCTTTACTTCGCTCAAAAAAGACACAAAAGAAAATATAGAGCGGGATTTCTAAGGAAATATAAAATACCCAGGTGCAAATAAAACAAAAATAAACGACGGAAAACGGGTTGAAAACGGAGAAATAAAACGGGTCGTCTCCCGGAAGCGCTTTTCTTTAAAGCCTTTTCAGCTAGGCATGATAATTTGAGAATATGCTCACATGAGAAATATTAATTGAAGAAAAAGAGAGTACCAAGAAGCAAATTTAAAATAAATTTAAGTCTAACCCACTTCCTATGAAAAAGAATCTTGTATAAGAACAATTCAATAAAGCACAAAGTGGCTAGCATAGGAAGACAAATTAAGTGCAACTTTAAAATTTTCAACATAAAGAGGGGAAACTTAATATTGTTGAGATGCATAAAACCATGTTTCCCTCTCTCATAATAACTTTCAGTAGCATCATGAATAAAATTAACAATATAACTATCACATAAAACATTCTTATCATGAGCCACATGCATAAAAGAATTAATACTCTCCACATAAGCATAGTCATTCTTATTAATAGTAGTTGGGGAAATTCAACAAAATAGCTATCATTATTATTCTCATCACCATAATCATTAAATATAGGAGGCATATTGTAATAATAATTAAATTTCCCCTCAATAGTAGGTGGACTGAAAATATCATATTCATCATTGTAAACAGGTGGAACTAGAATACCACAATCATTATAATCATCATATATTGGAGGCAAGGTATCATCAAAGAAAATTTCCTCCTCAAAACTTGGGGGACTAAAAATATCACATTCATCAAAACTAGCTTCCCCAAGTTTATAATTTTCCATAGCAATAGCAATAATGGTGTTTAAAGAGTTCGTACTAATAACATTGCCACTAGCATGCAAATAAAGCTCCATAGGTTTTTTTAATTTTCTCTTCAAACACTTCATGTCGTAACTCAAGATAAAGATTATAAAGCTCTCTCATATTTTTGTTGTTTTCCATTAAGAATAACTAGTGAAAACAAGAAACAAAAAGCACTCACACCCGAGGATGTGAGTACCTTTTACCTTACCTCCCCGGCAACGGCGCTAGAAAAAAGCTTGATGTCTATGCACGCTTCTATTCTTGTAGACATTATTGGGCCTCCAAGTGCAGAGGTTTATAGAACAGCAGCAAGTTTCCCTTAAGTGGATCGCCCAAGGTTTATCGAACTCAGGGAGGTAGAGTTCGAAGATATCCCTCTCAAGCAACCCTGCAATTAAGATACATGAAGTCTCTTGTGTCCCCAACACACCCAATATACTTGTCAGGTATATAGGTGCACTAGTTCGGCGAAGAGATAGTAAAATGCGAGTAATATGGATGGTTATAAGTAATAATAGCAATCCGAAATAAATATGGCAGCAAGCAAACATGTAGCAGAACAGGCGGAAAACGGTGTTTCAATGCTTGGAAACAAGGCCTAGGGATCCTACATTCACTAGTGGACACTCTCAACAATGATCACATAATTGAATAACTAAATATCTTCTCTTCACTATGCTACTCTTAACCCTCTCGATAACGAGCACTAATCATTGCGTAGGGCTGCAAAAAGCATCCCTTAAAGTAAGCATTCCCATGTCTAGTTAACCCTACGCTGTCACTATGAGCGCCCTAGAAGGTACTAGACAAACACCACAATTCATAGAGGAGACACACACGATGTGCGCACTGTCACCTTCACACCGCGGGACAAGGTGACTCCAAAGTTCATATTAATAAAACACTTGAGTAGCACAAGATGAAGAGTGACATCTACCTATTCTACTAGATTACAAAGCTCACAGTCACATATAGATCACACCATGGGAGAGAGAGATGAACCACATAGCTACCGTAGAGCCCTCAGCCTCGGGGGAGAACTACTCCCTCCTCATCATAGGAGACAACAACGGCGATGGAGATGACGATGGAGTCGATGGAGATGGCTTTCCCGGGGGAACTTCCCCGTCCCGACAGGGTGCCAGAACAGAGATCTGTCCTCCGAAACTGAGGTTGACGATGACGGCGGCTACGGAAGGTTTCGTGGAATTTCGCCGATTCTGTTAGGGTTTTGCCTTGGGGGAGTATAAATAGGCGTAAGGGAGATGCCGGGGGGTGGCCAGGGGGCCCATACCACCAGGTGGCGCGGCCAGGGGGACCCGCGCCACCCTATGGTGTGTCCATGCTACTTTGTGATGGAAACCGTTGGAAACCCCAAGAGGAGGGTGTGATGAGCAAGCAGCAAGAGTTTCCCTCAGTTAAGAACCAAGGTTATCAATCCAGTAGGTAAAGAAAGCATGAAATAGTTGTGGTTTGTTTAACAGTGTGGAAAAATGGACCGGGGTTCATAGTTTCACTAGTTGATGGAGGGATGATAACCCGGTAGCCCAACTCCAAGGGGTAACTCGGCCCAAAGGACGCTGCGCAAAGACCCGGCTAGGATAAAGGAGCTTCTAGAAGGCCCAAGATCGTAGGCCTGGTAACCCGGATTGTGGGTTCCGGTAAGGAAGTTTAGGGTTTTGTGAGCAGTGTCCGTGTAGGACTCAGAGTATGCCTTGGGGAACAGGCCAGGGATCCGGATGCTTTATAAGCCGGCCCTTAGGTTAGGTTTAGGGACCAAGAGAGAGAATTAGAACAATATCGCTAGGTATCGAGTATCCAGTGTAACACGAGAGTTGAGATTAATATATCGAGATCGGAGACCCGGCGACTTATTCCACCGGCTTCCAGATCGCTCATCATCATGTTCTCTTCTGAGCTAAACCCTCTCCCGAACATCTGTGACGTCTTGCCCCAAGATAAGTTACCCCCGGTAACGTCTGCCGTGATTATCCCACGACAGTTGGCGCCCACCGTGGGGCCTGCGTCCAAAGGTGTTTACATCACGGGAGAAGCTCGGAAGAACATGGAGAATCTTGTCATCGGCGAAATCTACACCGACCACGAAGGAGAGAAGATGGTGGACGATTCCGGCTGGGGGCCGGAGTCGGATCACCTCGAATCCGGATCTATCGTGACGATTGGCCGGATCAACATCTTCATCGGTATGGTACGTACTTACGATTCAAGAGGACAATATCATGTGCATACTACAGGAACTTCTAACAGGGACAAAAAGATACTGAAGCAAGCGGTAAACTCGGTTTCCTCGGCTGTGCCGAGATACCTGAGGTGGTCAGAGCAGGATGTAACATGGAGCAGAAGAGATCACCCGGAAAGAATAGAACACCCGGGAGTTTTATCATTAGTAGTTGCATCGCAGGTCAATGGGTATGAGCTGAAAAAGGTCCTGATGGATGGTGGAAGTAGCATCAATATCCTATATTGGGAAACCTTTTTACGCATGGGTCTCAAGGAGTCTCAGCTACAGAAGAGCTCAACAATTTTTCATGGGATAGTGCCGGGTCACTCAGCGTGCCCCGAGGGAAAAATCGCATTGGAGGTAGCTTTCGGAGAATCAAAGGACAATTATCGAGTTGAGTGGCTCACTTTCGAGGTGGTCAAGTTGCGCAGCCCTTATCACGCGCTGTTCGGAAGGCCGGCTTATGCTGAATTCATGGCTAGGCCGTGTTATGTGTACCTACAGCTAAAAATCCCGGGTCCTAAGCGGACCATCACCATACATGGAAGTCGGGATATAGCAGCTGAGTGCGATGAAGGAGATTCAGTAATGGCTGAGCAGGCTTGCAGAAAAGAGGAACTCAAGTATTACCGGTCTCAAGTAGACCCGGATGACAGAACAACATTGAAAAGGCCGAATACCGAAGATGAGAGAGCAAAATTCAAAGCAGCACAGGATACCAAGATGATAGCTTTTGTTGAAGGCGATCCCTCTAAGCAGTTTGCTATAGGGTCTAACCTGGACAGCAAGCAGGAGAAGGCACTTGTGGAGTTTATCCGTTCAAATGCGGATGTGTTCGCCTGGACGCCTAGCGACATGCCGGGTATCCCCACCGAGTTGGCAGAGCACAGTTTGCACGTAGATCCCAAGTCCAAGCCTGTGAAGCAGGGCTTGAGGAAGATGAACGAGGAAAGAAGGAAAGCAATAGGAGAAGAAATCGCTCGCTTGCTAACAGCCGGTTTCATCATGGAAGTATTTCACCCGGACTGGTTAGCGAATCCGGTTCTCGTAATGAAAAAGACCAATGAGTGGAGGATGTGCATTGATTACACGAGTCTTAACAAACATTGCCCAAAGGATCCGTTCGCGCTACCGAGGATAGATCAGATCATAGACGCAGTGGCTGGAAGTGACCTATTATGCTTTCTAGACGCATATTCCGGGTATCATCAGATCAAACTCAAGAGGGAAGATTGGGAGAAAACATCATTTATAACCCCTTTTGGGGCCTTCTGTTACAAAACCATGACATTTGGGTTGAAGAATGCTGGCGCAACCTATCAACGGTGTATCCAGAAGTGCTTCGAGGATCAAATCGGACGCAACGTCCATGCTTATGTGGATGATGTGGTTATCAAGACCAGGAAGGCGGAGACATTTATCGATGATCTAACGGAAACGTTCAAGAACTTGAGGAGGTATCAGATGAAGCTTAATCCGACAAAGTGCGTGTTCGGAGTTCCAGCTGGGAAATTACTCGGCTTTATCGTTTCCGGGAGAGGAATTGAGGCAAACCCGGATAAAATCAAAGCTATCCAAAATCTGAAAAAGCCGGAAAATTTGAAGCATGTCCAAAAGCTCACGGGCTGTGTAGCAGCCTTGAGCCGATTTATATCCAGACTCGGGGAAAAAGCAATACCCTTGTACCGGCTCTTGAAGAAATCCGATAAATTCGTATGGGATCAGGAGGCGGATGAAGCGTTCGAAGCACTAAAGAAGTAGTTATCTGAAGCACCAGTCCTAGCGGCCCCGGGTCCTAAAGAGCCCATGTTGTTATATGTAGCAGCTGGCCCACGAGCCGTTAGCGTGGTAGTCGTTGTGGAACGTAAAGAGGATGGGAAAGGTTACCCGGTTCAGAGACCGGTCTATTACGTCAGCGAGGTATTATCAGAGGCAAAGCAGCGCTATCCGCATTGGCAAAAGCTGGTTTTCGGGGTCTTTATGGCTAGCCGGAAACTCAAGCCGTATTTCCAGGAACACCCCATAACAGTGGTTAGTTCGATACCAATGTCGGATATCATCAGAAACTCGGATGCAACAGGAAGAATAGCCAAATGGGCGATAGAGATGGGTGATTATCACATCAACTACGAGCCCAGGTCAGCAATCAAATCTCAGGCTCTGGTCGATTTTGTTAACGATTGGACGCACACAGGCATGCCCACCATGGTTCCAAACTCCGAGTCTTGGATCATGCACTTTGATGGATCCAAGCAATACGAGGGATCAGGAGCTGGAGTAGTGCTAACATCACCCAAAGGAGACAAATTGAGTTACGTGCTACAGATTCACTTTGATTGTTCCAACAACGTGGCCGAGTATGAGGCCCTATTGCACGGCTTAAAGGTAGCCAAGGAAATGAACATTAAGAGGATACGATGCTTTGGAGATTCGGACCTTGTGGTACAGCAGGTCTCAGGAACTTGGGATAGAAAAGATGCAACTATGGCAGCATACCGCAGAGAGGTTGATAGAGTTGCCGGGTGTTTCTCCGGGTACGAGGTGGAGCATATAGACAGAAGAAAAAATGAGGCAGCAGATCCACTCGCCAGACTCGGCTCGCGCAGAGAGCCGGTTCCACCTAATGTTTTCCTGGACGAACTATGGCGACCATCAGTTAAAACCGAGTCTGAGGAAGAACTGGCAAATCAAGACCCGGATTTGGAGCTCGTGGCCACAGTGCGTGCTGTTCCCGAGTGGACAGAGCCGTTCTTGGCTTACCTATTACGGGGCGAGTTACCACAGCAGGAGGTATTAGCAAGACAAATTCTGAGGCGAGCAAAAGGGTATTCTATCATCAATGGAGAGTTATACAAGAGAAGCGCAGCATGAGTCTTTTTGTGCTGTGTAGCACCAGAAGAAGGCCGACAAATCCTCAAGGAAATTCATGAAGGCGATTGTGGGCATCATGCATCCACAAGATCCCTTGTGGCCAAAGCTTATCGACATGGTTTTTTCTGGCTCACGGCCCTAGCAGACGCGGAGCGCTTGGTAGCAAGGTGTGACGGATGTCAAAGGTACGCTCGCCAAACCCATGTGCCGGCTATGGAACTACGGACTATCCCGTTAACTTGGTCGTTTGCTGTTTGGGGGATGGACATGGTTGGCCCCTTTCACATGTCACCTTGCAAAAAGACGCACCTCTTGGTGGCCATTGACAAGTTTACCAAGTGGGTCGAGGTTATGCCAATCACCAACTGTGAAGCAATTACAGTAGTCAAGTTCCTGAAAAAGATTATCTATCGGTTTGGGTATCCCCACAGCATAATTACCGACAATGGAACCAATATGTCTCTTGGAGAGATGGAGAAATTTTGTGGGAACAATGGAATCCGGCTTGACGTAGCTTCAGTGGCCCATCCACAGGCTAATGGACAGGTGGAGAGGGCAAATCAAGAATTGCTTCACGGATTAAAGCCACGATTGCGAGTTCCGTGTATCAGAGCTGCTGGTGCATGGGTTGAAGAATTACCTTCAGTGGTTTGGGGTATCAACACAACACCTAACAGATCCACCCAGATGACACCGTTTTTTATGGTTTACGGTGCAGAGGCGGTGTTGCCGAGTGACATCATCCATGACTCGCCGAGAGTCTCGGCCTACGTCGAGGTAGAGAACGAGAAAACCCGGCAGGACGCCGTAGATATGTTAGAAGAGCAAAGGGAACAAGCACTGGAAAGATCAGCCATATATCAGCAAGATTTACGGAGGTATCATAGCCGGCGCGTGAAAACCCGGGTCTTTCAGGAAGGAGACCTGGTTCTACGCCTGGTACAGTCAAACGAAGGAAAACACAAGTTATCACCGCCGTGGGAAGGACCATTTATCATAAGTCGGAATCTGCACAACGGATCATATTACTTGATAGACGCAAGGGAAGAGTCGGCTACACTTAACGACACCGCCCATACTACTTCATCTATGCAAGAAAGAGACAGACCATGGAACGTGGCCCAGCTACGTCCCTACTATACTTAGTATAGATTATATTGGCAAGTGGAATTACACGATGTAACAGGCGGCAGGTTTCAGACGCACTCTTTTCCTATCTAGGGTATCCTTGGGGACTGGATGGGTTTTTAATGAGGCGGCCTGCTGACCTAGCTTTCTCATATCAAATAAAGAAGTGATTGTTCGTATGTTCTTTACTCTTGGTATGTCGCATATATTTAGGTCTTGGGGGATGATTGCTCGAATAGCACAGTTACAAACTCAATGACCCGGCCTTGATGCCTATGAGTTATAAGGGCCGATTACTCGCAAACGAGTACGGCTGCAATCTTATAACTGGACGAAGGAGCCAAATTTTCTTGACTTTTCTTACTTAAGCTCGATGTGACTCGCACTAAAGTGGCATGATTTGCTCGCTTACGATTACAATCAGCCATGAAGCCCGATGGGACTTGCCTGACCCTGTTTTCGTATAGACGTAACAACATGATATCCACGCGAAAGCCGGCTTATAGTACAACATAGTCAAAAGGGTCATCCAAACCACAAGTTATGCAGAGTACAGGGCTAACAGCCAGAAACTCAACGTTTATCAAGCATAACTTCAATACCTATGTGAAATGGCTCTGGGTTGGGGCTTAGCAGCAAACAACTTGTTCTCTTGGAAAGACCACACACCCCAGACTCGGAATTTCGGGCCTTGGGAACTGAGGATTTTGAAAAAGAAAAAGTTGCTTAGTTGCTAAAACTCACAAAAACCCAAACATCCGAGTCTGGGGGACTTGGGGACTGTGAGAAAAGTCTGTTTGTCAAAACCCATGAAACTCGGAAACCGAGTCTCACAAAAGGAACCATAAAGAAAGTCGGATATCAAGAACAAGTGGACTCAAAAGTGGGTAAATTTAAATGATCAGAAGAAGCACAAAGTGTATCAAGAACTTAAAGTACATTACAAATTTAGGTACTAGTATCAAAGGTGCACAGGCGCAGCATCAAAAAATGATTGTTCAAACGGCCCATTGGCCGGCTGACGCATACGAAACAGCATCAGGTAGCAGGTATCACTCGGTATTCTGGGCTGCGGCATCCATCTTCTCCTTGCCCTTGCTATAGCCCTTGGTAGCAGCAACACCCGGATCAGCAGCAGTGCCGGCTCGCGCAGGAGGAGGGACGACGGGTGTAGAGGTAGCAGGCGCAGAATCGGCTTCAGCCTTCTTCTTTGCGGCTTCCTCCCTCAACTTGGCAGCTTCCTCCTTCCATCGGGCCAGCATGTCATACGGCTTGGGAAGATCCGACTTAACCGCTTCACCATCAGCATCATATGCAGGGACGATGGAATTGACATCCAAGCCGTCAGCAATCACGCTGGCCGGGTAACAAACCTCCTTCTGGATGGCCTTGAAATCCTTCGCGGAAAACTTGGACCCATCACGGTTGAATTCCGGAAACCCACCCATAAGCTTGGCTGGCTCGAGCTTAGGGAAGTAAGCTTTAGCAAGCGCAAGCCCCCGGGTTACTCCAACCCGGCAGGACGAGCGCTTCCAATGCCAAATCCACTCGGGGATAGTGGAGCAGGCGTCCAGCATTCTCTTCAGGTCGACATGCCCAACACCCGGCCACCGTATTTCTTGAAGGATCCATTTGGTTCCGGCGCATAACTGCCGGATAACGCTCTTGATAGTTTTCAGCCTGGCAATATCATCTTCGTCCGGCATCAATTCATCCGGACCTGCAGAAAGAAATGGAAACACGAGTAAGGAAACTCCGGCTATTTATCAGAAGGATAACCCGGATTAAGAATCGTACCGAGCAAAGCACGATACGTATCAGCAATTTGAACAGAAAGGCTCGTTAGATTATCTTCTGCTGTGTGAGCCCTCCTCCTATACTTCTTCATTATCTTCCCACTCCTCCTGGCCTCAGCTTCGGCCGCCTCACGCAGAGCCACCTCCTTTTCAATGAGCTTGGTGGCCTTTGCCAGTTTCTTCTCAGATTGAGTCACGAAGGACTGCACGAATGCAAGGAAGGGTTAGCCGGGTAAAGGGCAAGCTATCAGTCGGTTATACCGTAAAGTTCCAAGCAAATCGTCAATCAATTCACTCGGAACTTGGGGACTAGATAGGGACACAAGCAATATTATCCGGGTTTACCTCGTGTTTGGCTATTAAAGCCTCCAAGATATTTTCTTCATCAGCCCTCAAGGTGTGCAGGGCTTCGAGCATCTGGGCAAACGTCATGTCTTCGGGTCGAACACCAGAAGAGCCGGCAGCCTGGTCGCTTGGTTGGGGAGCTTTCCCCGCCTTTGGGGTCGAGACCCGGACAGTCTGGGTATCCGGGTTGGGAGAACCCATCCTCATATCCGGGACCTCGATCTCCTCGTCCACTGCTTCGGATGACTCTGGAGACCCGGCGGCTTGGTGAACTGGATCGCCCAAGGGGCCTTGTTCCTGGTTGTTCTCAGTATCACCGCCAGTCGCGGCGTCTACGTTTTCAGTCGGCCCCTCCGTCTCCCGGTTATCCGCCTCCCGGTTATCCGTCTCCACATTCTCCGGGTCACTAGTCGTGACTTGGGCGCTAAGGAAAAGAGAGGAATGGTCAACAGCAGCGGATGGAAACAATCAAGTGCGCAAAGATATCGTACATCGGAAGACTTACCCGGTGTTTACAGTGTAATCCGGCGGGAGTTCACTGCTGGAAGCCGATGAGTTTGTCATAGTAGTTGATAGCGGAACCCGGAGCTGCCCGGCCAAAGGATGGTTGGGGGAGGGGTGACGCCGAGGAGATTTGGAGGGGCGAGGAGGAGGAGTATCGGCCCGGCGGTTTGGCAAGGAGATACCCGGGTTAAGGGGATCGTCCCCCGGTGAACTCCGGGTCACTCTACGCTTGGTCGGGAGAGAGTCCTTCAAGTGCGATGAGTTGGATAGTCGTTGGTTAAGTCTGTGCATGTTATCGAAAGAGTAGGGTTCGGAAGACATGGTGGAATAGGGAACCTTGCACACCACTCCTCTAGTTTTCCTCTTGGCCCCGACCGTTATTTCTGGATCGGACTCGGTGGCCTCCGGCTCTTCCTCATCCTTCTCATCCTCGTCCTCCGGCCCTGCAAGCCGAGTATGTATCGATGGAAAAAGTTAAAATAAGGAAATTTATGCAAGTGAAGATGACACAAGATTCGGATAAATACCCTCATCATTGTCAGCCGGCTCGTCTTCCTCCTCCGGGTCTCCGGTAGTAGGAGAGGTTTCAACATTCCAGAAAGCGTCATCAGCCTGAGACAAAAAACAGGAAGGTGGGAATCAGTAATTGCATCAAGTCAAAGACGTGTGAATAAGGTTACATGTGTCGAGTCTTACCGCTGGGGCCGGGTTTTCCCGGGTAAATGGCGGCAACCCGGCAATGTTCTTGATCACTTCCAGCTTTTCCGTCAAGAAGCCCTTGATGGTTTTGTTGGTGTCGCCGGCTGGATAGTTCTTGGAGGAATACCGGAGCGCGTCCGTGGTATGCCCCGAGTAATCGCACATCAGCTTAGTGCGGATAGAGTTGGGTTGGATCCGGAAATCCACCCATGTCTTGACCAGATTGAGCCCAAGGAGGTCTTGGGCGGATAAGACAGATATTTTTGAGAGAAGGGGCTGGATTGCCTCCCTGTCCGAGTCAGGGGCGAAAGCGTTGAATTTCTCGGAAATGTCGAGGAGACCCTCCGAGTAACCCGGCAGTTTCTTCTCGCCGGGTGGGGAGGTGTCGTGGCAGTAAAAGAAGGATAATTGCCAGTGCTTAACGTGGGAGTTCAGATTAAGGGTTGGCATCGGTGAGTTCTTACGGCGTTGGATGGATACCCCGCCGCAAGTGAGAAGTGCTCCGTCACCGTTTTCGCGGCACGGCTTGCACTGGAAGAGTTCGATAAAGAGAGTCAAACTTGGCGGAGTGCACAAGTATGACTCGGATAAAACGATGAAATGGGAAATATTCAACATAGAGTTAGGCCCTATGTCAAATACCCGAAGGCCATAGTGGCTCATGACATCTCGAAAGAAGGGATGACCCGGAGGACGGAACCCCCGGGTCACGTGTTCGACAAAACAGATTACCTCGTCGTTGGCAGGTGTGGGCCGGGTCTCGTCACCCGGCACCCTCCAATGGATATCTCTTTGAGAAGGGAGAATCCCTAGCTCGGCCAGCTCTTCTAACTTGGCCTTCGTGACCGTGGATCGCGCCCAGTTGGCGGATATGGAGTTGGAGGTCTTGGCCATGGCGGGCTGCTTCCCTTGCCTTTTGGGAGCCATGGGATCAACCTGCAAAACACAAGGCAAAAAGGTGCAACAAGTAAGACTCGGAAACCATGGGCTATCCGAGTATCTGTGAGTGGTATCAAGAAAGTATGGAAGTTAAGCATTATCCGGGTGTCATTCTAGAAGGCAGGGTTACAAGTTATCCGGGTATCAAGCATCATTATACAAACTATGGGGTACTTACGTATTCAAAGGTGTTTGAGGAAGACGGATGATTGCCCATGTATCTACTGCAAGCAAAAGAACCGGAGGAAGAGGATTTTCCGGGTGTCAATGACATGCGCGGAAAATTGGGACGAAATGGATCTAGATTGGAAAACTTGCGGGCGATTCTACGAAGAAATTAATGGTTAATGATGATAGGAGAGTGATGTGTGGCCGTCAATCAAGCTATTGGAGGAGTTATCGAGCATCTAAGCGACCCGACCGGGCGCGACAGGAAGAATTGCCCGCGGGTTGACCTAGATCCAATCTAGAGTAAATCAAGAAATTGTGAGGTTGAATTGATGGGTACAAGAAACTTACTAAAGGGGATTGGAGTAGCACGCGACAGCGGTGAATAGCGCGGTCTGAATGATCCTTCGCAACTCCCGGCGGGCCAGATGAGGGTGTGGCGACGGAGCTCGGCGGCGGCGCAGAGCGGCTCGAAGATGAATGTGGCCGGTGGCGGTTTTGCTCCGGCAGGAGGCGTGAGGTTTTTCGCGGTGGTGTTGCGCAATCACGAGAGATGAGGAAAGGGAAAGAGCTGGAATGGATCGTTGGAGGGTTAGGTTATCTCCCGGGCGCCTATTTATAGGGTGCGGGCGGATAAGATCTAGTCCAACGGGAGGGAGCCGGAAATTTCGGGATAACGGCTATTTATCCGGATTTTGCGAGATACGCTTTAAGTGCTGGACGAGATATCTGGACAAAGATAAGAAGTAGATCTTCTTCGCAACATCGGGGTCAATTATCGAGTAAAGTGAGCCGGGTCTTTTACATTTCTGTCAGGACTATTGATCCGGAAAAAGTAACAGAAGGACCTAGAGAAAGCCGGGTTGCTGTATGGCCACCTTGGAGTTAGGCCTAGCTATTTATCAAAGCACCTTAACCCGGCCTCCGTGGACTTGTACGTTTGATATTTTTACAGGGAATAGCAAGCGCTTCAAGGAGGATCCCGTGAATCCCAGGCTATTCTGGGGACTACTGATGGAGGGATGATAACCCGGTAGCCCAACTCCAAGGGGTAACTCGGCCCAAAGGACGTTGCGCAAAGACCCGGCTAGGATAAAGGAGTTCTAGAAGGCCCAAGATCGTAGGCCTGGTAACCCGGATTGTGGGTTCCGGTAAGGAAGTTTAGGGTTTTGTGAGCAGTGTCCGTGTAGGACTCAGAGTATGCCTTGGGGAACAGGCCAGGGATCCGGATGCTTTATAAGCCGGCCCTTAGGTTAGGTTTAGGGACCAAGAGAGAGAATTAGAACAATATCGCTAGGTATCGAGTATCCAGTGTAACACGAGAGTTGAGATTAATATATCGAGATCGGAGACCCGGCGACTTATTCCGCCGGCTTCCAGATCGCTCATCATCATGTTCTCTTCTGAGCTAAACCCTCTCCCGAACATCTATGACGTCTTGCCCCAAGATAAGTTACCCCCTGTAACGTCTGCCGTGATTATCCCACGACACTAGTGGTGTCTCTCCATAAAAGATAGCATGCTGGGTGAACAAATTACAGCTGGGCAATTGACAAATAGATGTTGCACCGTAGTGCACAATATGACATGAAGACTACTATGATATTTAGTGCGAGCATTACAACAATATACATAGACCGACATCCATCTGCATCTATGACTAATAATCCACCCTCAGGTTATCATCCGAACCCCCTTAGGTATTAAGTTGCAAGCAAAGTGTGTAATCTAAGCAATGATTATGCACGCGGGCACTCTCGCCGTTGTTTTCTCCCTAATGGCAACAACACATCCCCCTTCATGTTTCTGTCACTCGAGCAAGGCGGTGAGGAGGCACGAACCAACTATCAAGCATAAATACTCCCTCTTGGAGTCACTAGCAACTACTTGGCCAGAGCAACCACTAGCAACGGAAAGCATGCAAGATCACAAATAGCATAAGCAAACAAAGACCATAATCAACTTGGCATAAGTTCAATATTCATCGGATCCCATCAAACACAACATATAGAATTACATAAGATCAATCTCGATCATGATAGGCAGCTCACGAGATCTAAACATGGAGGCATATGAGGAGAATACAACCATCTAGCTACAGCTACGAACCCGTAGTCCAAGGATGAACTAGTCACGCATCAATCTGGAGGCAGGCATGGTGATGTAGAAGCCTCCGGTGATGATCGCCTCTCCGGCAGTGTACCAGAAACAGCTTCAGAACACTCTAGGTGTCTAGGGTTTTCCATCTGGGGGGGGGGGGGGGGGGGCTTAAATAGGCGAAAGGGAAAAGGCGGTGGAGGCCGGGAGGCCCCACACCCATAGATGGCGTTGAAACTCCATATTTTGAAACTCAAGTTGATCCACTCAAATCACTTGAAGTTGACGTGGATAAAACCAAAAAGAAACATAAAGAAAGATAGTTGAAGAAACTCGAGGTAACATGGCACTCTCCTGTACTTTTCCATAGGCAAATTTTGAAGTGCTGCAATCTAACAAATGCACTTTGTAATTTGAAGACATCCAAGAGTGAATAAAAATGAAGCTTATAATATCGAAGATCTCAAGGCTGCATCGAAAAAGAAAATAAAAGTAAACATGGCACTCACATGCACTTTTCCATAGTCAAATTTGAAGTGCTGCAACCTAACAAGTGCACTTTGTATTTTGAAGACACCCAAGCTACCTCAAGATAAAGTGAATAAAATTGAACCTTCTAATATCGAAAATCTCAAGGCTGCATCGAAAAAAAAGTGGTAACATGACATCCTGTACTTCTGCATAGTTAGATTTTAAAGTACTGAAATCTCAAGATAAAGTGCACTTTCTACTTTGAAGACACCTCAAGATAAAGTGCACTTTCTACTTTGAAGACACCCAAGCTACCTCAAGATAAAGTGTTGGAGGCTTCTAACTTCGATGGTCCGAATGCTACATCGAATAAGATAAAAGAGGTAATAAGACAACAACGGGCCTAAAGTTAGTTCTAATGTTGGTCTCTACTTTAATGCTTTGTTGGCTTGTTGTGTCTAAAATTGAAGTTCATTCTTCCTTTTATGTAATAATACTTGCTAGACTGAACCAAGCTAGTTCTATATAATAATACTTGTTGCATCCTAACAGTTACCGTTTACAAAATGTAGGTACCCTATATAGTAAAAATGAAATTGGAAGCTAACAAGGCTGGCTGTATAGAATAAGAAAGCAGAGGTAATCTAACAAGGAATGGAGGTGCGCTCAGGTCACCAAACAGTTTGGTCCTGGCAACAATGGGAACAGTCCAAAATACCGACGAGAATGCATTGGGGCCAAATGGCAAACCTTTGTACGATTATATAGAGGTCTTGGTTAACTACATAATGAGAAATGAAACAAGGTTACCACGTGCATATGGGCGGACTAAAACTTTGAAGGGTGCTACAGCTAGGTGCATTCCATGGCCCAAAATCAATGTAAGATAAATCCGATGCATACATCGTATTGCTTTCTGTTGGTACATCCTTAATGCATCTCTAATGCATACATTGTATTGCAGATCAATCTGATCACAGAGACGGAGCTTGGTCATCGCAAAATGTGTGAAGACAAGAAAAAGAAAAAAAGAAGTCACAGTGAATCAATTGCGACAGATGGTGCAAATGCCAGTTCATCACAAGCTGCATAATGTTCACTTATCTCAGGTACTTATGCATAAACTTGATTCGAACTTATTAAATATCTCATTGCACAATGTTCATCACAAAGCTGCGTTAGCAAATGATTGATCGTGTTCGGTAGTGTTCCCATCATCAAGTCTTTTTTGCAGCTCGATTGACATGTCGGTCAAAACTAGATTATTTTCGAGTGTTGATCCAAGGAGGTTATGTCTTGGGAGAGATTGTGACGGACCTCCGACTGCTAGTTCAACCAGAGTATGTTACCAGATGCATGTTCACAACAACTAGAACGATTTTTCTTGTGATTGAACCTGACACATGTTCCCAACAGAGTTAGTTAGAATCTATAGCAACATTTCGTTCTTAGTGAGCTTCACAACCGTAAAGCCACATACATGTATCTACAGATGGTGCTGATAACCAGATGGTATAAAGGATTGCGATAGATACGTCATACCTGTACTTAAATTGCTCTATTCCATTAAACATCCGCACAATGTGGTGGTATACCTTGTTTAACCGTCTCTCCTGAATTATTCATTCACTCCATTTTCAATACAGTAGCATTAGTTTTTGCTATTGTTTTTCTCGAACTTTATGCACTCAAAATTAGCTAGTAGATAGCATATGGTTGCTCCCAGCTTGTGGTTTTTCTTCACATTGACCAAGAGATCGAAACATTTTGTTTTTGTAGTTGGAGGCAGACATATGGCTCATCAGGATGGATCAGAGACATTACCATGCTAGCCAGGGAATGCTATGAAGATATAACAAGCTAGTCGTTAATGTTACAAGCCTGTTTTGGATGGATTGGTTCTGTGACATCTTTAACCATGTTGGATGATGCTTCACCAGTTGTAATGTGATATGATTTTCATTCTGAATGGTTCTCTGATTATAATTGATATGTCTGCCAAAATTACCTTGAATTGAAATTGGGTAATGCCTAGAATGTTTTTAAGGCACAATTGCAACGTGCCTAGAATGTTGTTTTGAGGCATGATTTACTAATGCCTAAAATGATTTTTTGAGGCAATATTTCCTAATGCCTAGATTGAGTTTTGGGGCACTTTTGCCTAATGGCTAGATTGATCTTTTGAGACATTATTGCTTAATGCCTAGATTGATCTTTTGAGGCATTATTGCTTAATGCCTAAATTTATCTTTTGAGGTAGTTTTTTGCCTAATGCCTAGATCGATCTTTTGAGGCAATTTTTCCTAATGCTTCAAAAGATCTTTTGAGTCATTTTTTGTATCTAATAATAATATAAGGCATATTATATAGTGCCTTAAAAATGTATTTTTAGAGGCATAATAAAAAGTGCCTCAAAAATCAATTTTCTCGGGCACTATTTAGTAATGCCCTAAATGATCAATTTATGTGGCATTTTTTTCAAATGCCTTTTATGATTATTTGAGGCACTTTAGACATTTTTTTAAGCCAATTTTTTGTGCCTTTGAAAATCATCCGTGTTGTAGTGTCTTGCATGGCAGCCTTGATCGGAAAAAAACATGATCCGCAGGTTCTTTCCGTTGACATGAGAAGGTCCGTTGATTCTTTGACCCACATGAACCGGGCCTTGCTTGCGGACTAAACCTCCTAGCGCTTCGGATAGCCAATGCTTGACCGGTCCCACAGATCCCGTTTACGCAGCGAGCGTGTCGTTGCTCGACAGTAGAAGAGATTGTACAAAAAAAAAAAAAAAGACAGTAGAAGAGCTCGGCGTTTCCTTTCCTTTTTTTTCCCCGACTCATCCGGCAGCTAGCGATTTTCCCGACCGAAACAAAAGGCTCAAAAAGTTCGTCGCCACACTGCACCATCTGTCTCTTCCCCGACACAATAGCTGCCTATAAATATTTGCCCGGCTCCGCCCTTCGCTTCGCTCTCCCGATCCCGTCCATACTTTTTCCTTGAACACGTCCGTGAAACACAGAGCGTAAAGTGTCGATCGACCTCCGATCCCCCGCGCGTACATGCGCAAGCGCATGCATCCCGTCTACCGCTAGATCGATCGTGCTCTAGCTAGGGCGGAGCAATTAATGATCCCGCCCGTCTCGGCGATCATGGACGCCGTCGACGCCCCCCAGAGCGCGAACGCGCCGCTGCTTCCCGATACCAACGTCAACGGTCGGCGTGCTCCGGCGCGGCATAAGCGCCCGCAGGACATGCTCGCGGTCATCCTGTGGCCCGTGCTCATTCTCTCGCTCATCGGGGTTGCGCTTACCACGCCATGGCGTGACGGCGGGCAGGCGCTCGTCGCTCGGCCGGGAGACCAGGTCGCGCAGGAGGTGGCCGCCAGCCGCGGCGTCGTGCAGGGCGTTTCCGAGAAGACCACCGCTCCGGCGCTCCTCGGCGGCGGCCGCGCCTACGACTGGACCAACGCGATGCTGTCGTGGCAGCGCACGGCGTTCCATTTCCAGCCCGAGAAGAACTGGATGAACGGTACATACGTCGCCATCGCTATTCTTTTATCCAGTTGGTTTGGTTGAAACTTGGATACTTACTTATCTAGTTATCTTACGCAACATTTCCGGGACACCCCTTTTGTTGTTCTATCTCTAATTAACTTGGCATTGCGTTTTTGTCACGGACGTCTCGTGGGCTCACCGGCGCTGATCGATCTCCTCTCCAGATCCCAACGGTAAGTTGTTGATCAATCTAGCTAGCTAGGCATGCACATGCATGTGAACAGATGCTTTATATGGTTCTGAGCATTTCTAGCTAGGTCGTATTAATGCACGATCCAATAATCGTATGATCTTAGCTTTCCCGTATTAACGCCGCGAATCGTGATGCACCGGCCGGCCGGTCTTGCAGGCCCATTGTACTACAAGGGATGGTACCATCTGTTCTACCAGTGGAACCCGGAGGCGGCCGTGTGGGGCAACATCAGCTGGGGCCACGCCGTGTCGCGCGACCTCATCCACTGGCTCCACCTGCCGCCGGCCATGGTGCCCGACCACTGGTACGACATCAACGGCGTCTGGACCGGCTCGGCGACGCAGCTCGCCGACGGCAGGATCGTCATGCTCTACACCGGCTCAACGGAGGACGCCGTGCAGGTGCAGCTCCTGGCCGAGCCGGCGGACCCGTCCGACCCGCTCCTGCGGCGCTGGGCCAAGTCGGAGTCGAACCCGGTGCTGGTGCCGCCGCCGGGCATCGGGCTCACCGACTTCCGCGACCCGACGACGGCGTGGCTCAACCCGACCGACAAGGCGTGGCGGGTCGCCATCGGGTCCAAGAACCACGAGCACGCCGGGCTGGCGCTGGTGTACAGGACGGAGGACTTCGTGCACTACGACCTGCTCCCCACGCTGCTCCACGTCGTGCACGGCACGGGCATGTGGGAGTGCGTGGACTTCTACCCGGTGTCCACCGACCCGGCGGCCGGTGGCGACGTCGGGCTCGACACCTCCGCCGCGCCGGGGCCCGGGGTGAAGCACGTGCTCAAGACCAGCCTCGACGACGACCGCAACGACTACTACGCCATCGGCACCTACGACGCCGGGGCGGACAGGTGGACGCCGGACGACGCGGCGATCGATGTCGGGATCGGGCTCCGGTACGACTACGGCAAGTTCTACGCGTCCAAGACGTTCTACGACCCCGTCGCGCGGCGGCGCGTGCTGTGGGGATGGGTCGGCGAGTCCGACAGCGAGCGCGCGGACATCCTCAAGGGATGGTCGTCTCTGCAGGTAACAATTACCTTGCACAACCTTGGTTTCATTTCTTCTAATCCAATGTGCCCCAGTAGTTACGTACAGTATACACAAGCGCTTCTAATTATTTTTCGACAACAAACTGAGCGAGACACCGAGATCGATGGAGAGAGCTCCGAACTTGTCAACAATACAACTCCAAACGTAACAGCAGCATTAATTCTGTGCTATACAATGTTCTGTCTGAACAGTTGAAACAGACACGACCAGATACTTGGCGATCCCGTACGTACAAACTTACGGTAATTAAGCTAGAGCAGCACTGGCATTGCATCAGTCTCTGGTCTGAATCTGATCATGCATGACAATGTGCTCCGGCGTGGCGTGCATAAACACCACACAATACGCTTACTGTTAGCTCATTGACTGGCCAGCGGCCACGAGCACGAGGTGCACGCGGGCACTTACTTGTAGAAAACAAATCAAGTTTGTTCTAGACGAAAATCATGGGCGTTTATCCAAAACGGGCCGCACGTCTCTTCCTTGCTTAATCAAGCCAACTGTACCGGGGCCCAGCATGATCCGCAGGCATCCAATCGACTAGCGCGGAATTAAATTTGTTGTCCGCAATGGCGTGGGCAAATTAGCAATCGTTCCCTGCTGCTGCGTGACCGTGACTTCTCTTCGATTGTCTGAAGCAACTTGGAACCGTAAGCTAGCAGTAGAAGTCAGAGGCTCAAATTCGGGAGGGTTTTATATGTAACGTGTCTTAGCTGAGTAGTACTTAAGTTTGGGTTTTCCTTACATACAGAAAGAAAACTGATGTTTATGCTTAAGCTTGGCTAGCACAAGTCAGAGGCTCGAACTCGGAGGGTTTTGTCTGTAACGTGTCTTAGCTGGGTACTCAAGTTTGGGTTTTCCTTACATGAAGGAAACTTGGGATTTTGTTTTACTTCATGGCAAAAAAAGGTTTTGAATTGTTCTCGAGTTTAATATTCCAAACAGGAATGTTCAAATATTTCCTTCGATTTTACAAATCACATGGATATTGACCTGCACCAATCAATGAAAAATCCACCCTAATCTTTTCTTTCAAAGTGGATAGTGTGTAACACACTGGCATAGGGCAGATATAAATTAGTACTCATTCCGTCCGGAATTAAATGTCACAAAGTTTGATAAAAGTGGATGTATATTCCGGACGGAGGGAATACTTCTGTTCATATTACTTGTCCAGGTTTTGATGCGTTGACCCCATGTAGTATTCAAATCCTTTGGGCATTCAACCAAGTAAAGGAGCTGTCTTTTTCAGATGACCACATATACGTGCATATACACACATTGGCATCAAGGATTGGATAGATACGGCATACCTTGTTTAACGGCCTCTCCTAAAATGTTCATTTAGTCCATTTCCAATCCAATAGCATCAATGTTTGCTTTTTTTTTTTTTTTTTTTTTTGCCTCGAGCTGTACTGCCAGACATGCAGCGATGCAGAGCACCCATACACCGTGGCCATAACGCTAACTAACCACATTCCTCGTCCACGTGCAGTCAATCCCTAGGACGGTTCTGCTGGACACAAAGACAGGCAGCAACCTGCTCCAGTGGCCGGTGGTAGAGGTGGAGAACCTTCGTATGCGCGGCAAGCGCTTCGACGGCCTCGCCGTGCAGCCCGGCTCCGTCGTGCCCCTGGACGTCGGCAAAGCAACACAGTTGGACATCGAGGCGGTCTTTCATGTGGACGTGGATGCGTCGGCAGCCACCGCCAGCGTGGCGGGGTCAGGCGCGTCGTACAACTGCAGCGCGAGCGCAGGCGCGGCGGGGCGAGGCCTGCTCGGCCCGTTCGGGCTCCTCGTCCTCGCCGACGAGGGCCTGTCGGAGCAGACCGCCGTCTACTTCTACCTGGTCAAGGGCGCGGACGGCAAACTCAGCACTCACTTCTGCCAGGACGCGTTCAGGTACGAAGTCGATTCAGCTACCGCATCTCCTTGCAGTCTGCCTGTCGTCTGCACGAACTGAAGCCGATTCAGCTGATCTCTTGGCACCTTAGCTTGCTGACAGACTAATTGCGATATATCAAATCTTGTTTCTCAGGTCATCGAAGGCCAACGATCTCGTTAAGGCTGTTTACGGCAGCCTCGTCCCCGTGCTCGACGGAGAAGACCTGTCAGTAAGGATACTGGTACGTTTCTGGAAGGAACTTCAGAAGCATCCATCTTCATACGCCTATCGAGATATCATGACCGGGTCTTTAACTCATTATTAATTAACTCAATATTTTATCTGCCGTGGCTTTTGTGATTAGGTTGATCACTCCATTGTGGAGAGCTTCGCGCAAGGAGGGAGGACGTGCATTACATCGCGCGTGTACCCAACAAGGGCGATCTACGACTCCGCCAGAGTCTTCCTCTTCAACAACGCGACCAATGTTAACGTTACAGCAAGATCGATCAAAATCTGGGAGCTCAATTCAGCTTACATCCGGCCATATTCAAATTCTTTATGAGTACAGTAACTAGTATATATGTTAGTCTGCATTGTTTGTCTGTGCTCCTCCTTAGTATAGAAATCTTCATTTTCTTTTACTTTTTTTTTATGTGTGTGCATGTATAATAACGGGCAGAGAAGCAATTGGTGAACCACAGAATGTACATTTCCCACAAATAAGTGGTTCCCTTGTTTCGAAACTAATAAGTGGTTCTCTGTGCTAGAATAACTAGATGATGCCCTCCCCCCCCCCCCCCCCCCCCCCCCCCCCCCGCGTTGGTTCGGGACATTGTTATATACTAATTGAGCAGTACTAATTTGTTTAGTAGAGGTTTTGAATTTTCAGGGAAAAAACTGAATGTATCTAAAATTCCCATCCCAGTCTTATTGTCCTTATTTTAAAAATAATAAGATGATTGGTTCCACAACAATAGGTCAATGCAAAATAACTCGATGAGTTTTTATCTTAACATATCTTGGTACCCATAAAATGACCACTTACAATATCCTAGAGATTCACGTTGTTAGTAATTTATCATAAACTATACCCTTACTTTTATCATGACATTTTCAGCCGATATAAGATGAGCTGATTTCTTCCCTGCAATTATACATCCTTCACCATATTAAGAATGAAAGTGTCATTTATAAGAAACTCTTTACAACTTCCACTGCAAAGAGAAACATATATAAATAGTTAGAATCTGCCATTGTAGATCTATTACAGGAATTTACAAATCAAATATTGGTGACAAACTGATACTGTCGGGACAATAGTAAAGATGTTTAAACAAATATTAGGAGAAATAATACCCGCCAAAGTTATGTACCCGACGGAAATCTTTCTGCACTCTCCAAGCCTCCATTTTCAGTGCACTTATTAGATGAAAGATCATGAGCAAGACATATAGTGCAAGCTATGAATAATAATACTCATAACACTGCCTGGGAAAAGTCATAACTATTCAACAGGTACAGAAAAATAAGAGAAAACTATGGCATAAAGAGATAACAAACCATATGTGAGTCGGCCAGACTACTTGATCTGTGATGAGAACCAGTCTTTGATACTTCTGCCTAAGTCATGGTGTCAATCCAGATGTCGAATCCCTAACTCAACAAATCCCTTCGGTGAACCTATCGGGTTTCGATTAGGAGAACCCATGAGCGCTGGTAGAATCGTCGGCTAGACAGGGGGCGAGATTTACCCAGGTTCGGGGCCCTCGTAGAGGTAAAACCCTTACTCCTGCCTCGTGTCGATCTGTATTGAAGATTAGATCGGTTACAATGGTGTGCTCGAATCGAGAGTAGGTCTCGAGTTCAAGGCTTTTGGGTCGTGCGGTAATTGCTTGGTCCCTCTCCTAGGGGGCTCTCCTGGCCTTATATAGATGGCCAGGTCTCGAGTTCTACCCGGAGAGGATTCGAACTCTATCTAGGTCGGTTACAGATTTCCTAGCTTAACCCGCAAGTTAGTGCGGGTGGGCTTCACGTGGGCCTTCTAGAGTACTTCAAGGGCGCCTCTTCTTGGGCTTTGGCCTTGGGCCTGAGAGGGGGTGTCCTTACCCGCAGGGTCCAGGATCCATATCTTCGTCAGTAGCCCCCGAGCGTTTGCTCGATTGGGATTTTTCCAGTCGAGTAGACGGTCAAACCTTTCTTGATCTTTTTTGGAGGACCAGCTCGACAGTTACTGTTTTAAAGGGTGTGTTCCCTGTACCATAAGTCATCATGCTCGAGCATCGAGCAACACAAGTGCCTGTTTTTACGGCTTTTTTCACAGAAGGATGTGGCACAGTAGCTTGGCTCTCCCGAGAGATCAGGGCCAATTAATTGCGACTAGGGCAAAAACATTCCTGGCCTACACAGATTCGAGACCTCCGACTCGAACCCGATGAGGTGATCGTTGCGACTGGGCCGTTGTGGACTTATCAAGTCGAACTTAACCTATGGGGGTACCCGGCGCGTCCGCTGGGATTTTTCTTCGTGTTGTTGACACGGAATTATACCGGAGGACGCAGCTTTCGAGTGCGATTCCAGGCCCAAAAGAGAGATCTTTTTGGGTCTTACCTTCATATTCGAAGAATATGGCATCCGGATGTGCCTAGTCGGCTGAACAATCCAGGTTTTTATGATGTAAAATTATCATGTGTAAGAGAGGTAGGTTCTTCCTACCCGATCGATTTGTTTGAGTTCCACACGAAAGAAGTTTCGTGCTGGAAGAAAAGTTATGTCCATATGAAAGAGTTTTCATGTTTGGAATGCTGTGCCCATACGAAAGAGTTTTCGTGTATAGGGTATTTTTCTCTCGTTCGAAGAGGTTTTGCTTCATGAATTGTTCACGGAAAAGTTGCTTTTATCCGAAGGAATTGTTGTTCGTACGAAGATATTTTCGCGTTTGAACTTCCAATCGAAAGATCTTGATTTTGAATGATGTATGCCATGACGTCATGGCGCACTCCTCTTCTCCCGATGGGACGTGACAGAGTGGTAGCAGATGGTGGCCCACCTGGTCAGCTTTTTGACCGGGAAACGAGACGTCGTTCCCGGTTTTTACGCGAGCCGCGCAGTAAATGCGCACGATCTTCTGTTAAGATCGTGGCACGAAACAGCGCTGGCCGCCGCTTCGTTTCATCTTCACGCGTGGCGGCCGTGATAAGCGCCACGTAGCGCATCGTACGGCTGAGATCGTCTCGCTCCGTGTATAAGTACGGGTCTTAGCGCTACGGTGAAATTTTCCCAGCTCCTTGCCTTCATCTTCTTCCTTGCGCCCATCTCCTTCTTCCTCGCGCTCGAGCTCGTGCTGCAAGCAATGGCTGGCGGAAAAAGGCGTGGTGCTGTCACTTCTGCGTCCGGGGAACCCTCTGCGCAACCTATGCCCCGTGCCGGCGACTGGCGCTCCCCCAACACCACCGCGAAGAGCATCAAGGAGATGCAGCGGGAGGGGTTGCTGCCGGCGGAAACGGAGAAGCGGGTTCGCCTCGGAAAGAAGGAAGAGGTACCTAACCCGCAATCGAACGAGCGCGTGGTCTTTGTGGACCACGTGTCTCGGGGTCTTTCCTTTCCTCTCCACCCTTTCTTCCTCGGGTTGCTGTATGTCTATGGCATACAGCTTCACGATCTTCCTCCGAACGCGGTGCAGCACATATCGTGCTTCATCGTGTTCTGCGAGTGCTTTCTCGGCATTCGCCCACACTGGGCGCTCTGGAAGGCGCTTTTCAAAGTCCGGATCTTCCGCGAGAGATCGCGGGTGGAATCTGAGCCCGGCGAACCGCTTCGCACGGGCGGCTTCGGGATCCAAGCTCGACAGGAAGGCAGCTACTTCAACATGCACTTTGTCGACTCCGCCCAAAGCTGGCGGAAGAGGTGGTTCTACGTCATCGACAACAGCTCGGGTGGGATCGTAGAGTTCCACCCGTTCGCTGTTCTGACAAGGCGAAAGTCCTGGGGGCACAAGATGTCAGCCGAGGAGAATCAGACCGTTGCGCCCTTACTCGCAAAAGTAACCGCTCTCCGGGATCAGACTGCGGGAGTCGTGCTCAACGGGCTGCATTTGGCGAGCATCTTCTTGAAGCGCAGGATCCAACCTCTTCAGCAAAGGCCCTCCGCTATGTGGGAGTATCAAGGCTCAGAAGACCCCAGCCGAGTAAGCCGCGAGGAACTTTCGAATGTGGAATTCGAGAAGAAAATCGCGGGTATCACTCGACTGAAGGTGGGGGAGAAATTCCCCGATTGTTCAGTTGAAGCCTTTGCCGCTTCAAATCCTCCTCCAGCCGCGGTTAGTTTCTTCCTTCTTGTCTTTGAGTTGTTTCCTTTTTGTTCTGAGTCCTAGTCGACAAGGTTTTTTCTCGTCTTCTCTGTCTTTGTAGAGCCTGGCTATGGCAGACTGCTACCCGCCAGTTACGGGAGAGGAGGCTTCAGAGCTACTGGCGAGTCACCAGGATGGTGCGATTGACACCAGCGTTGCCAACGCTTCTTCGAGTTCTGAGCGTGATTCTTCGGATGACGCTGACGACTCGAATGGTGTCCCTCCCAAGCGTCGTCGGGTGGATGATGATGAGGCTACTTCCAAGGACAATTCCTTGGAAGCATCGCCCGGTCGGGCCCCCATCCTTGTGACTCCACTTCGTTCACTCGCCCCTTCGCCTTCGTTTCCAGTGATGACAACCGCCTGGAACGCGGACTTGCTGGATGACGACGAAGATGACGAGTAGGTCTTTTTCCTTGTTCTTGGTCGAACATTCTTTGTACTTCAATTCTGATGTTTTTTATCTTTTGTTGCAGACTGCAGACTATCAGTCCTCGCAGGTATGCTTCTGCCGTTCCTCCCGAAAAGAGGAACAAGGCAAGGAATGCGGGTGAAACTCGCACTGTGGGCACCGTCCAAAATTCTCCCAGAGCAGCTCCTAAAGCTGCGACTTTGGAACATGAAGCCCCCAGCTTTGCCGCCAGGACTTCATCTTCTAAAGAAGTGACGGACAGCTCCGCGGATCCGCTCTCTCGCGCCACCGGCCAGGTAAACTTCATCTTTTGTCTTCAAAATTTTATCGGGTGCACGACAGTGCTCCCGATGGGAGTAGCCCCCGAGGCTGTAGTCGATCGTAAGCGATCGGCTACAGGCTCAAAGTCTGGTTTATTTCTTCTTCATGATTTCACTTTTATCGGGTGCACGGTAGTGCTCCCGATGGGAGTAGCCCCCGAGGCTGTAGTCGATTGTGAATGATCGGGTACAGGCTCCAATTTAATCTTTTTAACTCTTTTATCTTCGTGCTTTTGCAGTCGCTCATTGATTCTCTTGCGGCGATTGGTCGCCGCGTCGTTCTCGCCGAGTCGGATTGCGAGTCACTTCGAACGGACCGTAGCCGACTTCAAACTGAGAACGACCTTCTCAAGGGTAAGTTTTATCATCTCCTTGTCTTCAGTATTCCGTGCATTCTTGATTTTTGATAAGCATCTCTTTGCAGCTCGACTTGAACTCTCGGAATCCGAAAAGGTCAAACTCTCTGAGCAGGTAACTGCTCGGGAGGCTGACCTGACGGCCATTCGACAAGAGCTGGAGGCTTCCCGCATGCAATCGGAAGATTTTAGTCGACAGCTTGCGGATGCGCGGAAGGCCTTGAAGGAGTTAGAGGAAGCTGGCAGTAAGGCCGATAACGACGTTGTCGCGTTCCTCCGTCCCCTCGCTGAGCGTTTCGCGGGTAAGTGTTTTGGACTCTTGCGACTTTGATCCTTCATTTTGCTGAACTTTGCTAAGTATTATTTTCTTCTTTTGTAGGTCTTCTGGATGTCCCTCTAGAGATCCCTGGGCTCCAGCGGGTAGATGTGGTAACCGACACACTTGCCCAGCTTAAGAGGCACGCTGATGGAGTTTTCTCCTTGATTAGCGATGCTACTCAAGTGCTGGTGCAACTGCATGGTCGCCTCATCGCCAACGCCACTCCTGCACCTGCGCTAGATGATCTGTTGAAGGTCTTCTCAGAAGGCAATCTTCTGGATGCCTTCGCGGTCGCTCAGTCGGAGTCTGGTGCGAAGACCGCGATCCAATTTGCTTTGGCGCACGGAGTCGAAGGTTTGGAGGAGGCCTACTCATCTCTTCCAGTCGACCCCTCCACGGGCAAAAAGGTACGGCTCTCTCGTTTTGGCGAGCAAGCCGCCATTCTTGCTCGGAAGCTGTCTGAGATATTTGCTCGGCTGAAAGGAGGGGCGACTGCCGCTAGCGGAAGCACTAATGTAGCCTCATAGTTTTTTCTTTTTCTTCCTTGAATGTAATGAACCTTGGGATGTATTCCCGTACCTTTGTTGTCTTTAATTGAAGAATTCGTTTTGAAATTTATTCCCCTTGTTTGTGCGTTGTCTCCCGATGGGAGTAGCCCCCGAGCGTTTGTCAGATGTGCGACTAGAAATGACTCGAGTAGGGCATCTTACTTCTTTCCTTGTATTCTTCCAGGCTACTGGGTTTGCCGCGGAAACTTCAGGTGGACGTGGTACTCCAGTAAATCCACTTGTTGCCGCTGTTGGCACTTTTGCGGGCCTTCGTGATAAGGTCCAGGATGGTGAGCGCAAGCTGAAAGCTTTGCGCGGGGTAGCCGATGTGGCGAAGTCCAAGCAAAAATTGGCGGCTGAACGTGAACAATTTCTGATGGATGAGTTAGCTTCAGTCACAAGAGATTTGATATGTAAGTAGTGCAGCCCCCGTGCCTTCTTCTTCCATGTTTTCCTTAGCTGACTAAGTACGTCTGCTCTTCAGTTGTTAAACCGAATGACAGGGAAGAAAAGCAGTGGGTAGAGAACCACATTCATCAAGAGGCTAGCAGCTCAAAACCTCATGCAAACAATTTTTGGTCTGATCGCAGTCGAGGTTTTGTGATGGCCACCTTGAAATTCCGAGTCCTCCAGGCAAGAATTCTCGTGAGCTCTTTTCACGAGGTCTTGGTTGCGATGAACGCTGCATTTTACCCACTTGAAAAAGGTCCCGAAGACTGGAGCTATCTTCTCAGGTTGTTTGGACGTGAAGGAGAAGTTCGCGCGTGTGTGCGCAATCAAATGACGTGCGGCGCGGTTGTAGCTCTCTCTTTTGTCCGAATATGGCATCCTGAGATAGACGTTAACTCTGTAGCTCGGCGCCCAGATTATGCAATCGAGGATATCTCGCCGTACTATGATGCTGTACGTCCTGCAGCGGAGAAAATTATCCGATTGACCTCTGAAGAGGTAGATAGAGTTTTAGCGACTGAGAATGCTCAGCGCTTTGATTGATTGTCGGATGTAAATATCGTGTAATCTGTTTATAGTTTGTAAAAACTGTTGTAAGGTGTACAACCTTGTTTGTATGATGTTTTTCTGTGATGCTTAGTTGTAGGTGTAGCCCCCGTGTGTTTTATGGGGTGTGTACCTGTAACTTTTAGCATGTAAAGAACGAGAAGCTTCGAGTGAATATGATGAAGGAATCATGTCTTTTTTGCAATGACTGAGAAGGCATGTATTCGAGCTACAGGACTGGCTAGTATAGCCTTATTTTGTTGCGATAACAAGTAAACCTATGGATAAAATTTGCGGAGATGTGCGATGTTCCACGGATTGGAATAGATCCCTCCGGTCGCCGGATTCTTTAGCCTGTAGGCTCCACCTGGGATGACTTCGTGTATGATGAAGGGTCCTTCCCAAGGTGGTTCGAGCTTGTGTCCCTCCTTCTGTTTGAGCCGCAGCACCAGGTCCCCAACCGCGAATGCTCTGTGGCGTATGCGGCGACTATGATAGTTGCGCAAGGATTGCTGATATACTGCGGATCTTGCGAGTGCGATGTCACGCATTTCGTCGAGTGCATCCATATCTTCTGCGAGTGCCTTGTTGGAAGTTTCCTCGCTGTAGGCTACAACTCGTGGGGCGCTGAATCGAACGTCCTCGGGAAGGACTGCTTCTGCCCCGTATACCATGAAGAATGGCGTGTACTTCGTCGATCGATTAGGAATTGTGCGGAGGCTCCAGAGTACGGAGGGTAGCTCTTCTGCCCAATGTCCTGCAGCGGGGTGTAGACGATCGAGTAATCGCTTCTTGATGCCAGCCGAAACTAAGCCGTTGGATCTTTCGACTTGTCCGTTCGTTTGCGGGTGAGCAACTGAAGCAAACTTGAAATTGATGCCTTTTTCCTCGCAGAACTGTTGTGTTTCCTTTGCTGTGAAGTTTGTATCATTGTTTGTAATGATGTCATGTGGCACACCAAATATGCATACAATGGAGTCGAGGAACTTGACGGCGCATTGGGCGCTAGCCGAAGTTACTAGCGTAGCCTCGATCCATTTGGTAAACTTGTCGACTGCGACCAGCAAGTGTGTGTATCCACCTGGTGTGGACTTGCGTAGTGGTCCAACCATGTCTAGCCCCCATTGTGCAAAGGGCCAGGCTATTGGTATCATGTGCAATTCCGTAGCAGGTGCGTGTGGTCTTGGTGCGAATCGCTGGCAGACGTCGCATCGTTCGACCAGGCTTTTTGCATCGCTGGCTGCTGTTAGCCAGTAAAATCCTGCTCGAAAAGCTTTTCCCATTATTGTTTTCCAGCTAGCATGATGTCCGCATCTCCTTGGTGTATGTCCTGGAGCAATTCCTTGCCATCTTCGGGTGCGATGCATCGCTGAAGTATTCCCGAGATTATTTGCTTGTATAATTCTCCATTGACCACTCGAAAGGACTTGCTGCGCCTGAGTATCTGTCGAGCCTCACGTGGATCGGCCGGGAGCTGTTTATTGAGCAGGTAGTCGAGATATTTCTGCGTCCAGACTGGCTCGACCAGAAAGACCTGTCGTGATATATTATGAATAAGCTCGATAAGCGCGACCTGCGGGCTGACCTCTGTTTCTGGCGCTGCTGGTGTTTCTGCAGCTTTCTTCAATTTGACCGATCGCTTGACCATCCGTTCGAAGTATATTCCTGGCGGTATGGGTGTGTTCGTGGAACCCATGTTTGCCAGTCTATCTGCTTCTTCGTTGCTAGATCTTGCAATGTGCCTCAGCTCGCACCCTTTAAAGCTTCCTTCGAGTAGATTGTACATGTCACGATATGCGACCATGTTTTCAGCAATGGCGTCACATTCTTTCATTGTCTGCTGCACTATGAGATTGAAATCACCGTAGATCATTAATCGGGTAGCTCCACAGGCAATTGCCATCTTCATCCCGTGCAGCAGGGCTTCATATTCTGCGTCGTTGTTCGATGCTGGATCATCTTGTGGAAAATCCAGTCGCAGGACGTATTGCAGCTTGTCTCCACGAGGTGAAATAAGAACGATTCCAGCTCCTGCTCCTTCGTTTCTCTTGGATCCATCGAAGTACATTATCCAATTGCTCGTGTACTCAGGCGGCCCGGGCGTTTGTAGCTCTGTCCATTCGCTGAGGAATTCCACGAGTACTTGAGATTTGACTGCGTTGCGTCCTGCATAGGTGATGTCCCAGGCGCCCAACTCGATGCTCCATTTTGCTATTCTTCCGGATGCCATAGGGTTGTTCATGATTGTCACGAGTGACGCATCATTAACCACTGTGATGGCGTGTTCCTGGAAATAATGTTTGAGCTTTCGGGCCATGAGAACAACTCCATATGCGAGCTTCTGATAATAAGGGTATCGTTGCTTGCATGGCGAGAGCACTTCGCTGATGTAATATATTGGTCGTTGGACTCCGTATGCTTTGCCGTCTTCAGGTCGTTCGACTACGATTGCTGTGCTGATGACCTGGTTTGTAGCGGCTAAGTATAGGAAAAGTGGCTCCCTTTCTTGCGGTGTTGCAAGGACGCGCCTGCTTTGCAACGATCGCTTCAAGTCTGCGAACGCTTGTTTAGCTTCGGGTGTCCACTCGAATTTGTCCGTCTTCTTCAGTAATTTGTAGAATGGTAACGCTTGCTCTCCCAATCGTGCGATGAACCTGCTTAGGGCGGCTAGTCGTCCTGCGAGCTGCTGGACTCCGCGTAGATTGGTTGGCTCCTTCATAGTCAGGATGGCTTGTATTTTCTCCGGGTTGGCTTCAATGCCTCTGGCGGATACCAGGTACCCGAGGAGTTTTCCTGCAGGGACGCCGAAAACGGATTTGGTCGGATTGAGCTTGATCCGATATGCATTAAGGGCGTCGAATGTTTCTCTAATGTCCTCGAGGAGTGTGTCCTCTACTCGAGTTTTGATGACAATGTCGTCAACGTACACCTCTACGTTCTTGCCAATGAGATTGGCGAGGCATCTTTGCATGCAGCGCTGATATGTTGCGCCTGCGTTCTTCAGCCCGAAGGGCATTGTCGTGTAGCAGTAGACATTGTGGGGTGTGATGAATGCCGTCTTATCTTCGTCTTCCCTTTTCATTCGGATCTGATTATATCCCGAATAGGCGTCCAGGAAGGAGAGGCGTTGGCAGCCTGCCGTAGAGTCCACGATCTGGTCGATTCGTGGTAAAGGAAAATTGTCCTTGGGGCAGTGCTTATTCAACGACGTGTAGTCGATGCACACCCGAAGGATATCCGTGTTCTTCTTGGGGACCAACACCGGGTTTGCTAACCAGGTGGATATCTTGATCTCCCTAATGAAATTTGCGGCTAGCAATCTGTTTACTTCTTCTCCAAGCGCCTTCTGCTTGGGTTCTGAAAATCGTCGAGTCGTCTGTTTGATGGGTTTGGCGTCAGGAAAAACTTCGAGTGAGTGCTCGGCAAACTCCCTGGGTATTCCTGGCATATCTGAGGGCTGCCAGGCAAAATCTCCCAGTACTCACGGAGGAGTTTGACGAGCGCGTCTTCCTACGCTGGCAAGAGGGTTGTTGAAACCATCGCTGTCTTTGCAGAATCCGTCGGGTGCACTTGATGCTTGCGAGTGTCGCTGTTGGCGCTGAATTCCAGTTCAGGCGCGTTTTTCTTCGTGAGGGGCATAACGGAGTGATCCGTGGTTTTTGCCAGCTCTTGAAGTTATTCTTGCATCCCGAAAGATTTTGCGATCTCATTAAATTCTATGTCGCACTTGTCCGATTTCTGGAAGTCTCCGTCGATGGTGATCACACCGTATTCGCCGGGTAGCTTGAGCTTCAAATACGCGTAATGTGGTACGGCCATGAATCTGGCGAACGCTGTTCGACCAAGAATGGCGTGGTACTGTGAGGGCCAGTCGACGACTTCGAAGTCCAGGAATTCCCTTCTGTAGTTGCTTGGAGAGCCCAATACGAATTCTAGATTGATTGTTCCGAGTGGACGGATTGCCTTGCCCGGAACTATCCCGTGGAAGGATGTTTCTGATTCCGTTAGGCCATCCAGATTCTTGTTCATTCGACGGAGTGTATCCGCGTAGATGATGTTAATGCCACTGCCACCGTCCATGAATACGCGGGCCAGGTCATAATTACCAATTTGAGCTTGGATGACAAGGGCGGCGTGTCCTGGTCGATAGACTCGTGGCGGATGTTCTTTCATCGAGAACGTGATTGGCTGATCCGCCATTCTCAGGTACTCAGTTTTTGTTGGTGGTGTCTGCACTGCCATGCACAATTGCCTTGTGTTAGTTTTTTGAGCTCTGCGAGAGGGGCATACCTTCTGTATCATCGCGAGTTGTCCTGCCGGGTTCGGGTATGCATTGGCTCCAGTGTTTTGTGGCGGTGGCGCAGGTAGTGCGGCTAGCGCCATGTTTGGATTTGCTGGTGGAGGTGGTGGTGGTGGCGGCTGGAATTGTTGTCCTCCTCCTGGCAGCGGCGGGTAGTTTTGGGTGGATGCAAATCTTTTCCTGGCGAGTGCATCCGAGATGTCATGAAACTTTCGGCAGTCCTTAAGAAGGTGTGTTGCCTTAGTTTTGCCCGTGCGCTTATCTGTAAATAGATGTAGCGAGCAATATGCATCAAGGTCCTCCTCGGGGGATTTTTCTTCTGCCTTTGGTTTCCACTCGCGGCTTCCGCGGCGACCAGAGTCGCGACTTCGCGTGAATTCTGCCGCCACTAATTCCTCCCTATCCTCGTGGTCATAGTATTTCCTTCTTTTTCTTCGCCCATGGCGGTCGTCTTCGTGTGCGGGTGATGACCCTCTTTCGTTGCGCACTGCGTCTTCTCCATTAGTCCATTTTTCGGCTATGATCATTAGCTCCCCGATAGTTTTAGGCGCTGCTCTGCCTAGTTCTTCCCGAAAGGCAGTTCTTCTCGCGCCTTTAGCGAAGGCCTCGATCGCCACTTCTTCCGAGATGGTTCCTGCGGTGTTCCTGAGTGTGGTCCACCGCTGGATGTATTCTCGGGTAGACTCGCCGCTTTTCTGTTTACAGGCTCGTAGTTCTTCGATTGTAGCTGGCCTCTTGTACGTCGACTGGAAGTTTTTGCAGAAATCGCGGTGCAAGTCATCCCACGATGCGTAGCAAGATCTTGGTCTCCTCTCCAGCCAACTGCGGACCGCTCCGACTAGATGCAAATTGAGGTATTGCATAGCCGTGTTCTTGTTCCCACGTTGGCACTTTACTGCCGTGAGGTAGTCGCTTAACCATTGAGAAGGCTCGAGCGAGCCGTCGTACTTTGTCACTTCCGTGCTGAGTTTGAATCGTTTGGGTAGGGGCGCTTCGCGAATACTGCGGGCGAAACAGAGTGCGCCGCAGGTTTCGTCATCCGAAGAGCCGGATGATGATCGGTCGCGATATCTCGACGCCCTTGCCCTGTCTACCTTGTTCTGCGCGATGTCGGATCGCGCGTCGCGTCCGGGCCGATCGCGGTCAGCGTCCTTCCGTGGCTCCTTGCTTCGTTTTCGCGAGTGGCTGCTGTGGTGCCGTGAGCTTTTCTCTCTCGGACTGTCATCGCTGCTGCTTCGACTGTCACCGCGGCGACGGGCTTCTTTTCCTCGACCACGACGTGGCGATTTGTCTTTTCTCGGGGAGGAGCTTCTGTGCCTGCGGGGCGTTTCCTTATCTTTGTCCTTCTCCTGTCGCTCCTTCTCCAATTGTTCTTCAGTCTTCTTGCGATCGTGAGAGGCGAGCCTTGCAGCCGCCAATCCTAGCCCCTTGCGAATTTGCTTGTACTGTTCCGCCCGAGGATCGCTTTCCGTCGGTTGGTTCATCTGCATGTAAGTTGCTGCGGCTAGGACCGCAGCAGCGGGGGTTTGCGGGTAGACGTTGCCGTCGTTATGACCCTCATGAAGGAAGATGTGGTCGACCTGCTGGTCCCAGCCATGGATTCGTAGTCCCTGGACGATGCTGCATGTCCCTTCCTTGCGGGCCGGGTACCGACCGAGGGCGCAAGGGACTGCTCGGCCCGTCGTAGGCTTGATTCGTCCGCTGCTCTTCTGCGACGGGCTAGATCTGCTCGGGCGTCCTTGATGGTCGAGGCCGCTCTCACTAGATGGTAGTGGTAGGCGGTTAGATCCTCCTGTGGCGCTCCTGCCGCGGGTGGCTGACTCCTTCGCATGGCCTCTTTGGCTCTGTTCCAGGCCTCCCGCGAGACGCCGATTATATTGCGCTCGGTTGCGCTGAATTCGGTTTCCGGGGGTGGTTCCGATCCGGCCATGCAGACTTGGGCCAATCGTGGCCCGTGCGTCCTAGGCGCAGATTGGAAAGCTTCCCGTACCCGAGATGGTTCCTCTGTCGAGAGGGCGTGATAGTCGGCTGCGTTGAGTCGGATGGACTCGCCGCTTTTCTCCATAGGAAAGCGCGAGTTGACGGCTCCAGATTCGTTGTCAGATTCATCCGTGAAGTGGAGGATTCCGTCTCGGTTCGTCACGAAGTTGAAGCTCCCGAACGTCAGGGTGACGCTCTTCTCCAGATCCTCGAATACCGGGCGTGATTCCGGCGAGTGAGGTGTGACCACGACAGATCCGATCCGTATAGGATTGCTCGGAGCCGTAGTCGATGGTTTCCAACGGGAGTTGGACGTCGATGAAGCCGAAGATGCCGGTGATCCAGCGCCCGCGATCCCCACGGTCGGCGCCAATTGTCGAATCCCTAACTCAACAAATCCCTTCGGTGAACCTATCGGGTTTCGATTAGGAGAACCCATGAGCGCTGGTAGAATCGTCGGCTAGACAGGGGGCGAGATTTACCTAGGTTCGGGGCCCTCGTAGAGGTAAAACCCTTACTCCTGCCTCTTGTCGATCTGTATTGAAGATTAGATCGGTTACAATGGTGTGCTCGAATCGAGAGTAGGTCCCGAGTTCAAGGATTTTGGGTCGTGCGGTAATTGCTTGGTCCCTCTCCTAGGGGGCTCTCCTGGCCTTATATAGATGGCCAGGTCTCGAGTTCTACCCGGAGAGGATTCGAACTCTATCTAGGTCGGTTACAGATTTCCTAGCTTAACCCGCAAGTTAGTGCGGGTGGGCTTCACGTGGGCCTTCTAGAGTACTTCAAGGGCGCCTCTTCTTGGGCTTTGGCCTTGGGCCTGAGAGGGGGTGTCCTTACCCGCAGGGTCCAGGATCCATATCTTCGTCACCAGACAAGGCGCCACTTTTCTAGTGCAAGAAGACCGGTGGTGTATCTCACGACGCTGCCGATCCAGGAAAAATTGGAAGAATAAAAAAACTAAAGTGGCAAATTAAACCAGTAAGGCAAGCAATGTGGTAGAACTTTTATCACTATGATAATACCGATGGTAGTTCGAATTGGATTGTGTGGGTTTAAGCCAAGGTGAAGGATAACAAAAATTTCTGCACAAATCTGTTGCACATTAACATATATACATACAGAGATGTCATTGCTGATGGCAGGCCGTGAATAGCAATCTACCTGCAATATAATTTCTTATTTGGAAGGTTTTTTTTTTGAAACGGGTAACCCCAGCTTCTGCATCAGGGTGATGCATACCGCTTATTTTATATAATAATAAGTGTTAACCAAAACAACGTACAAAAATCATGCATGCCGATAAAAATCAAGGACCAGACAACGTGGCTACATGAATGAGCCAACGGAAGAAAGGCAAAACACTATCACCCATAGTTTAATCTTCTAGTGTGCAACCAGCCACCCGTGTTGAAGATAGCCCGAACGACCGCCATCAGCCGAGTGCATCCAGAGTCCAAACGCTGGCATTGCTCCATAGGAACAAGGTTGGACCACTTGTTGATCTAGTAAATAGCTCAATGTACTACCTGCAAAAAATTTCCCGCTATCTCATTGTTAAAGACCATCCCATTACGGCTATTCCAAATCGCTCAAAGAAAAGCACATACTCCTATGCGTATAGCTGCTTTAGATTTCTTGTCCAACCCATTTAACCAATTACCGAACATATGTGGAATAGAAATAGACGATGCACTACTAAAAGTAAAGTGAATGAGACGCCAAATTTCTTTAACAAAATCACAATCTAAAAAAAGATGTTGAACCGTCTCATGTGAGCCACAAAAGACACACTTAGTGCAACCACTCCACTTTCTTCTAAACAGATTATCTTTGGTCAAGAGCTCCTTTCTAGATAAGAACCACATGAAAATTTTCATTTTAAGAGGCACTTTCAATTTTGATAGATAAGAACGTAAATTACCGGTAGAACCATTCATGAAATCAGAATATAAAGATTTGACGGAAAAAGATACCCGTAGGTGTTAATTCCCATCGAACTTTATCCGGACTATTTGTGAGAGTCACTCCCATGAGCTTTTCTACCAACATCCAGGCTACCCACGTATTACCAACCAAGTTACGTCTAAACTGAATATTTGGGTGTTCATGATTAAGTACCTCAGCAACCAAGGTATTCTTATGTCTAAGAATCTCATAAAGAGTTGGATATTGAGCTGCAAGAGAAGTGTTTCCAAGCCACACATCCTCCCAAAACCTAGTATCAACTCCATTACCAACAGAAAATTCAATCCTATAAAAAAACTCCTGTTTCACATCCATAATTCTTTCCAGAAAGGAGAATCAGTAGGCACAGCCTCAACCTGCGCTAAAGTTTTTGCACCCAAATATTTATTATGCAATAATTCAGACCACACCCCATCCTCAGATAATAGTTTAAACAACCATTTAGCCAATAAACACTTATTCTAAATATCTAACAACTCAATTCCCAAACCACCTTGATCCTTAGGCCTGCATATGATGTTCTACTTAGACAAACGATATTTTCTCTTTAGTTGGTCGCTTTGCCAGAAAAAACGAGATCTATAAAAGTCAAGTCTTTTAAGAACCCCAACGGTAATCTCAAAGAAAGATAACATACAAAACTGAATTAACAAGAACCAGGCGATCACCATACGACAATAGTTTACCCACCCAAGAACTTAGTTTTTGTTCGAAACGTTCCTCAACTGGCTACCGTTCGCTGTTGAGGAGTCTACGATGATGAACTGGAATTCCCAAATATCGAAATCGGAGGCTCCCAATTTCGCATGCAAATATACGACGATAGAGAGTACATTCCAGAGGTTATTAATCATTGATTTGTCGATAAAAGTAGCAGTAGAACAGATGCTGCCAAGAAAGGTACTGAATAGATGAGAACCTAGTACATGAGTATCCGAAGTTCATGGTGGCCGGTAAGGAGCAATGCGTGCAGCAGAGAGAAGGTTGTTCCTGGTGTTGTCATGAGGACTGAGGAGGATATAGGCAGTGCGTATGGGGATTATACAAAAATATTATATGTAGTGATGGCCCATGGATGCCGAAAGTGAAAGTGCACTATGGTCAACTAGAGGGGGGATGAATAGGTTGACTACCAATTTTTCTTCTTTTCCTTTTAGTTTGGGCTAAACAAGTAAGATAAGGTTCTCTAGATGTGCAACTAGATGAGGAACCTGTGTGGATATAAAGATACAGTACGCAACAGAAGCAATATGTAAGGAAACAAGATAAACCACAAGTGTGAACAAGGAGACTAGGATATGTTTGCCGTATTTCCTTCTCAAGAGAAGTACGTCTACGTTGGAGAGGTGGGGAGCCACCTAGGCACTCCTTAATAGCACGGATTTGCACACCTTATTCTCCTTGAGCTTCTTCGGCGAGGGAGATTCTCGTTTCCACTATGAGGTCGACTTGAAGGCATTGAACAAACCTTTACACAAGGTTGAGGACACTCCACAAGATGGTTGAAGGCTCTCAATCAATTCGAAGCTTCTTGCAACAAGGTGGAAGATCCAAGCACAAGTTATACTAGGGTTTTTAGGCCCCAAGTAGGTTTCTAGATCTACTAGAATGTGGTGGATGGATTTGCAATTCCTTTGGTGGAATCATGGATCTAGGTCTCCTTTAGCTCTCCACAAAGTATCAGAGTATTTGGGTGGTTGGAGAGGGAGATCGAAGTAGTTGAAACTCACATTAATGGAATGGAGAGAGAGAGAGAGAGAGAGTGAGTGAAGCTTAGCCAACTAGGAAGAAGTAATGCAACACACCTCATTCCACCAAGCTCGACACCCATTAGACTAATGACAAGATCACGAGCAAAGGCGATGCATGATAAGGTGAACTCAATCCTCTCTCTATGCCTTCGATGACTTGGTGAATGATGCACTACCTCATGGAACCACCCTATGTGTGCTCAGGTTTGATCCCACTTTGGAGCCCCAAGACGATACCCAAGATGCTCAAGAACATGCCAAAGATGGTGCCCAAGGAGCTAGCAAGGAATATCAAGAAGAGGGCACCGAGGAAGAAGAAGAGAAGAAGGAGGAAGAAGAGGTGCAGGAAACCCGGCCTAGGCCGGCCCCACGCCGGCCTATAGGCCGACCCCCTAACAGAGCCACCCGGCCTCTGACCCGGCCTAGGCCGGCCACCCTGCGCGCCAGGCCGGCGACCTCCCAGGGCAGCCCGGCATCCTGCTCGACCTCCCAGATCGGTGCCCAAACAGAAGCTCCCGGCCTCCAGGCCGGCCTCAGCCCGGCCAGCTCCCCTGCATGGGAAAGGGGCAATCTGCCCTTGAAAACCTACCTACCCCCCTTTATCCCCCTAGACTATAAATATACCACCTTGGCTTTAGATCTAGGTTAGAGATGAATTTAGACATTTGAACTTTGCTCTTGTATCCCTCTTGTGAGGATACTCCTCTGGTTTGTACCTAGGACCGTATCAAGACTACTCCTATGATGTGTATCTAGGATCGTATCAAGATTCATTGGGTTTCCTATCCTTTCCCCTTGGGATTCAGTTAGGGACTTTTCAATCTTCCTCAACTAACCCTTGAGGTTCTATTGGCGTGGTGGACCGGCCACGGGTGTGAAGCGGTTTCCGAAAAGGTGAGTTCGGTTGGATCGATCGTCCCGTAGGCGGCCGTTGCGGCTTAGTTAACGAGAGATTTGGGTTCTTCGGTTCTTACTAGTTATATCCCCTTTGCTTTCCCCACGATTCCCCTCGTTTCCCGTCTCGTGTTCATCGTTCGTTCTTCGTGTTCTTGGTCGATTCAGGAAGATCGGGCCACCCAAGAGGTTAACCCCTCCATCATCTGGTATCAGCAGCTAGATGGACACGAATTCGACCCACACTATCCCCCTTTCTACCAAATTTTTTCTTCCCCCATGCTAAATTCAAAATTTTCACCAAAAATAGCCAAAAGGGGATTTCGACCGATTTGTTGATTTGTTGAGTTTTTCATGGATTTGATCCGTGGATTTGTTGCTTGAGACCATTCCCCACCTTTCTATTCAGCCACTTTCCTCGAATTTGTCCAAAAAATTTCTTGGATTTGAAGGAATTTCGAAATTGGGCAAAAATCCTAGAAAATCCTGCTCTTCGATTCCTGGGCATATTTTTTAACGTGTTTTTCTTTGTCGTTGTTGGTCCGATTTGAGTGATTCAAGTTTCCACGCGAAGCCCACAACATCATCTATGCAACTACATCAAAGGATCGACACAACATCGACAACCCCCGGCCGCAAGTCCGTAATCATCCATCAAATAGGTATAACTTGCTTCCGCTTGAACTAACTCATTGTTTGTGTACCTTGCCATTCGGACTAGTTCTTTTACATCTCTTGGCATTGCACTAGTGGCACCTAGAGTGTGTGTTTGGCACTTGTGAGAGCATAGTTTCAAGTAGGCATTGGCATTTTGGAATCATCAAAAATCGAGAAATAAAAAAAGGAGAAAAAGAAGAAAAAGATCGATGCCAATTGCTATCACTTGTAGGAACGTGTCGCTTCACGTCGCAAAAGAGAAGAGAGTGACCAGTTTCCACAGTGTGAATCTTGTTGCCTCTTATAGTTTGTGGTTTGAGCTAGCGTCCTCCTTGCGTTGGTGTGGTATTGAGCTTAGTGTTCGTTGGGAACATTTCGTCTCAGCTCGTCCTTTGGCCGCACTAACCCCATTTATCACTTGTGTGTGTGTGTGTTCCATTTTTGTTCCCTCCACTAGGTTTGGTTCTTTTGCTAACATTTTATTTTGGTTCTTTTCTATGTTTGACAACAAACTTTTCTTCCGATTTGTTGAGTTTCCTTGCCACTTTCCTCACCCATTTTTCTTCCACATAAAGCGTGTGTGTTGTTGTTTGCGATTTTCTTTCGATCTTTTTGGACTCACTTTGGACATACCGCCCTACACCTAGGCTCGTCCACTAGCCTCAATACGACCAAAAAAGGTAACGTTGGGTAAGTGAGACATCCATTTATTCATATCACATTGTGTGTTTTTGAGATGGCTAGGGAAGGAGTGTTCACAAGTTCGAGCTCGAAATATGAAGGAAACCCTTTCTCTAATGAAAACTACCAAAACTTTGTCACCCACAACGACCATTTCCAACTCCGCCAACTTGTGAAGGACGGATTGGAGCGCTATGAGCGTCGTCTCCAAGAACAAGTGGCTCGATTGAATGATCAAATGACACACATCAACATCAACTTGGCTAACCTTGCCAACCGTCATGGATCATCATCGTCCTCAAGGTCGCGTCGTTCAAGCCACCACACTCAAGATCATCACCAAGCTCGTCGCCATGATCACAACCCCAACATGGAGGATGGTGGAAAACCACAACAACCAGCACCACCACCACCTCCTCCACCACAAGCTCCTCGACGACATTGGTATGAAGATAGCTCTCCATCACCACCTCCTCGACACCGACAAGGCCGTGCTGACCCTCTTCAACATCAACCTCAATGACCGGACCTTCGAAAACATCATCCACCAACTCCACAAGGCCATGCTACTGACTATGGTCACAATGACTTCGTGGAAGGTGCTCGCCAACATCGAAGGCCACCAAGGCGCAATGCGCAACCCCACCATAATGACCGTCAAGAACAAGAACTTCCTCAACACCCTCGCAATGAACAAGAGCGCCTCCACCACAATGACCGCCAAGAACAAGAGCTTCCTCAACACCCTCGCAATGAATAAGAGCGTCCTCAACAACAAAACCGTGACAATGATGATAGTGAAAGCCGAGAAGAACGACTACGTCACCATCAACAACCATCTCCTAATGACCACCAACGTCATCCTCCTCATCATGAACGCCACCGCCAAGACAATGAGGATGAAAAATATGATATTTCACCTCCTATCTATGATGAAGACCAACATGAGCGACCCCATTGACAACATGAAGACAACAACATGAGTGCCCTTTGCTTCAACGTCCCAAAGTTCAATGGTGAAAATGATCCCAAAGAATATCTTGCTTGGGATCTCAAGGTGGACAAGATCTTCGGCGTCCACAACTTTAGTGACAAGAAAATGGTTTCTATGGCATCTTTGGAGTTTGAAGGCTATGCAATATTATGGTGGGACTGTCTTTAAGCGGAAAGAGTCAAGAACCGAATTTCTCCCATCGACACTTGGAATGAGATGAAGCAATTCATGAATGTTCGCTTTGTTCCTCCACACTACAAGCGCGACCTCTTCAAAAAGCTTTAAGAGCTTAGACAAGGTTTGAAGTCGGTTGATGAGTACTACAAGGAGATGGAGACCGCTTTGATAAAAGCTCATGTGATGGAATCTCAAGAGCAAATAATGGCACGCTTCCTCAATGGCCTCAACTACCCCATAAGGAAGATTGTCGAGTATCAACCCTATGACAACATAGTTGCACTTGTTCATCAAGCTCTCAAGGCCAAACGTAAAATTGCGGAAGACCTCAAGTACAACAAGCAAAAGGCTTACTTTGCATCATGATCTTGTTCTTCGTCCCCAATGACACGAGTAACAACACCTACCAACACCAAGAGCACCTCTAGAGCTTCCAATGCTACCAACAAAACTCCGCAACCATTCAAGAAACAAGTGCCTCCCACCACCACCTCTAATTCTCCTCAACTCAAATCAAGCACAATTACTTGCTTCAAATATGGTGGAAGTGGACACAAGTCTTTCGAGTGTTCCAACAAGATGATCATGATTGTCAACCAAGATGGTGAACATGACTCCATGAGTGAACGCGAATACTATGCCTTGCACCAAGTTGCTCTTAATTCCTGGGACGTGCAAAACAATGACGACGAAAGTGTCTATTGCAAAGAGGACAAGAATCCATCACTAGTGGTGACAAGAGTCCCTACCACCTCTCCTCAAGATGAACATGGCCAACGGTGCAACCTCTTCCAAACTAGAGCCGGCATCAATGGAAAATCAATCAAGGTTATCATCGATGGCGGTAGTTTCCACAATTTGGCTAGCAAAGAGGTTTGCGACAAACTCCAATTGACTTACAAGCAACACCCACATACCTACCATGTCCAATGTCTTAGTGACTCCTACACCTTCAAGATTCAACACATGGTTTCCGTACACTTCAAGATTGGCCTCTATGAAGACACGGTTGAGTGTGACACTGTGCCTATGACCGTGTGTCATCTTCTTCTTAGACGACCTTGGCAATATGACAAGAGTGATATTCATGACGGACGGACGCACCAACCACTATAGCTTCAAGTGGAATAACAAGACGTTTGTGCTCCGCCCCATGTCTCCTAGCCAAGTGATCACCGACAACGCCAAGACCCTTGCACGCAAGCAAGAAGAGCTCAAATCTCGTGAGATGAGTGGTGAGCGAGTGATCCACCTCAAAGAGAGTGAGAGCAACAAGCCAAACATGAGTGGAAAATTTTCGAGTGCTCCCGAAGGCCTTGCCTTACTCGCCACCAAAAGAGAGATGCGAGAGTTATGTGATGACCCATCCATACTTCACTTTGTCCTCGTGTGCAAAGAAGAAGCACTTGAGACTAACGCCATAACAATCTTTCCTCCGTCTTTGTTGCCTTTGTTGCAGGAATTTGAGGACGTGTTTCCTGAATAACTATCACCGGGTCTACATCCCCTACGTGGAATCGAGCACCTCATTGACCTCATTCCGGGTGCTCCACTCCCAAACCGTGCTCCCTACCGCACCAACCCCGAGGATACTAAGGAGATAGAGCGGAAAATACAAGAACTACTTGAGAAAGGTTTCATCTGTGAATCTCTTAGCCCTTTTGTCGTTCCGGTTATCCTCATCCCTAAGCAAGATGATACTTCTCGCATGTGTATGGATTGTCACCCTATCAATGCTATCACCATTAGATATAGACATCCCATCCCTAAGCTTGATGATATGCTTGATGAATTAAGTGGTGCTACTATCTTTTCCAAAATTGATCTTAAAAGTGGATATCACCAAATTCGCATGAGCATAGGTGATGAATGGAAAACAACTTTCAAAACTAAGCATGGTTTGTATGAATGGCTTGTCATGCCCTTTGGTCTTCCGAATGCTACTTCAACTTTCATGTGTCTTATGAATCAAGTTTTGCGCCCTTTCATTGGAAAATTTGTCGTGGTTTATTTTGACGACATCCTTATTTGTAGCAAATCTTTGGAGGATCACCTTGATCATATTTCTCAAGTCTTGTTATCTCTTCGCAAAAGAAATACTTTTTGCAACCCTTTCCAAGTGCAATTTTTGCACCAACAAGCTTGTTTTATTGGGTTTTGTGATTTCCTCCAATGGCATTGAAGTTTATGAGAATAAAGTTGAGGCAATTAGAAATTGGCCTAACCCTACTTCCGTGGGTGAGATAAGACGTTTTCATGGTCCTTCCGGTTTCTATCGCTGTTTTGTGAAGGATTTTTCAACCATTGCTTGCCCTTTAAATGAGCTTACAAAGAAGAATGTACCATTTGTTTGGGGGAAATTCTCAACAAAAAGATTTTGACACCCTCAAGAAATGTTTGACCGAAGCACCTTTGCTTGTTTTGCCGGATTTTTAGAATACCTTTGAGATTGAATGTGATGCTAGTGGAATAGGCATTGGTGGCGTTCTTATGAAAAATGGACGCCCCATTGCTTATCATAGTGAGAAATTAGATGGTGCTAGACACAATTACCCAATTTATGACAAGGAACTATTTGCTTTTGTTCGAGTCTTAGAAGTTTGGCAACACTATCTTTGGCCTAGAGAATTTTTCATTCATTCCGATCATGAATCATTGAAATATTTGAAAAGCCAAGCCAATTTGAACAAGAGACATGATAAATGGGTAGAACTCATTGAGTCTTTTCCTTATGTAATTAAGTACAAGAAAGGTAAAGAGAATGTTGTAGCGGATGCTTTTTCTAGAAAAGAATGTCTACTTACCCGCCTTGACATAAATGTGATTGGTTTGGATGAGATCAAAGACTTATAATCTTCCGATGTTTTCTTTGGACCCATTTTTTAGCAATTCTTGCCCAATCAAGGTTTTGATGACTACTCTCTTCACAAAGGGTTCTTGTTTAAGGCTAACAATTTGTGTATTCCGGAGTCCTCTCTTCGTTTGTTGTTATTCAAGGAATCACATGAAGGAGGTCTCATGGGACACTTTGGAAGGGACAAGACCTACGCCATGCTCTCAAACCACTATTATTGGCCTAAGATGAGGCACCAAGTTGAAGTACTCGTCAAACGATGTCCTACATGTATCTGAGCTAAGTCCACTTCCAATCCTCATGGTCTTTACTTAACATTGCCAACACCACATGCACCTTGGAGTGACATTAGCATGGACTTTGTGTTAGGACTCCCACGCACTAAAACAAACATGGACTCAATCTTTGTCATTGTTGATTGTTTCTCTAAGATGGCACATTTTATTCCTTGCAATAGAATAGATGATTCTTCACATGTCGCAAATTTGTTTTTCAGGGAAAAATTGTGCCTACCACAAGGCCATGCTACTGACTATGGTCACAATGACTTCGTGGAAGGTGCTCGCCAACATCGAAGGCCACCAAGGCGCAATGCGCATCCCCACCATAATGACCGTCAAGAACAAGAACTTCCTCACACCCTCGCAATGAACAAGAGCGCCTCCACCACAAGGACCGCCAAGAACAAGAGCTTCCTCAACACCCTCGCAATGAATAAGAGCGTCCTCAACAACAAAACCGTGACAATGATGATAGTGAACGCCGAGAAGAACGACTACGTCACCATCAACAACCATCTTCTAATGACCACCAACGTCATCCTCCTCATCATGAACGCCAACGCCAAGACAATGAGGATGAAAAATATGATATTTCACCTCCTATCTATGATGAAGACCAACATGAGCGACCCCATCGACAACATGAAGACAACAACATGAGTGCCCTTTGCTTCAACGTCCCAAAGTTCAATGGTGAAAATGATCCCGAAGAATATCTTGCTTGGGATCTCAAGGTGGACAAGATCTTCGGCATCCACAACTTTAGTGACAAGAAAATGGTTTCTATGGAATCTTTGGAGTTTGAAGGCTATGTGTCGAAGAGTCGTGTCGACAAATCCCTCGGATGAACCGGTAGGGTTTCGAGTAGAGGAACGATGTACGCGCTGGTGACCTCGACGGCTAACAAGGAGAAAGATTTACCCAGGTTCGGGGCCCTCGTAGAGGTAAAACCCTTACTCCTGCTTGTCTGTTCTGTATTATGATGAGATAGTCGAGATGTTACAATGGCGATGCCATGGTGAGGCGTACGGGGTATCCCGTGTATTGCCTAGTCTAGTTGTGGCTTGTATCTTCCTTTCTCTAGATTGAATCCCTAGATTCGTCTTCCCTTTTTCTCTCCTCCCTCCTCGCTTTATATATGCAGCCAGGAGGGGGTTACATGAGTCCTAGTAGATTACGTATAGGAGTTCTTGTCTTGACCCGCAAGTCTTGCGGGTGGGCTTCACGTGGGCCTTCTAGAATACTCCAAGGGCTCCTCTTCTTGGGCCTTAACCTTGGACCTGAGACGGGGTGTCCTTACCCGCAGGGTCCAGGATCCATATCTTCGTCAGTAGCCCCCGAGTGTTTATTCGACTGAGAATAGTCGGGTAAGCACTCAAAGTCCGTTCTTGATTTCTTCGATTGGTCATTCAATCGCCTGTTTTTGAGGGTGTATACCCTGTGCGTGAAGCGCTTCTGTACTCGAGCATCGAGTGTTAAATGTGCCTTGTGTTGGCTGTTTTCGTAGAAGGATGTGGCTCAGTCGCTTGGCTCTCCCGAAAGATCAGGGCCAATTAATTGCATCTAGGGCAAACACGGTTCTGGCCTACACGAGTTCGAGACCTCCGACTCGAATTCGGCGAGGTGATCGTTGCGACTGGGCCGTGGAGGTCTTACCGAGTCGAACTCAACCTAAAGGGGTACCCGGCGCGTCCGCTAGGATTTTTCTTCGTGTTGTTGACACGGAAAGTTTACCAGAGGACGCAGCTTGAGTGCGATTCCAGGCCCAAAAGAGAGATCCTTGGGTCTTACCTTCGTACTCGAAAGAATACGGCATCCGGATGTGCCTAGTCGGCTGAACAATCCAGGTTTATGATGTGCAAACATCATGTGAATGAATAGCAGGTTCTGCCTACTCGAGTAGTTTTATCCATACGAAAGAGTTTTCGTGTTAGGAGTTTTATACCCATATGAAAGAGTTTTCATGTTTGGGATGTTGTGCCCATACGAAAGAGTTTTCGTGTGTAGGGTATTTTTTTCCTGTGAAAGAGATTTCACGTCATGACGTTCCCATACGAAAGAGATTTCGTGTCCATGCGAAAGAGATTTCGTGTCAGGGTGACTGTGCGAAAGAAATTTCGCGTCCATACGAAAGAGATTTCGTGTCAGGGTGCTTATGCGAAAGAAATTTCGCGTCTTGATTATGCCCATACGAAAGACATTGCGTGTTAGGGTGTTTATGCGAAAGAGATTCCGCGTCTTTGATGTGCCCATACGAAAGAGATTTCGTGTTAGGGAGCTTATGCGAAAGAGATTTCGCGTCTTCGATGTGCCCATACGAAAGAAATTTCGTGTTAGGGACCTTATGCGAAAGAGATTTCGCGTCTTGATATGCCTATACGAAAGAAATTTCGTGTTAGGGACCTTATGCGAAAGATATTTCGCGTCTTGATATGCCCATACGAAAGAAATTTCGTGTTAGGGAGCTTATGCAAAAGAGATTTCGCGTCTTGATATGCCCATACGAAAGAAATTTCGTGTTAGGGAGCTTATGCGAAAGAGATTTCGCGTCTTGATATGCCCATACGAAAGAAATTTCGTGTTAGGGACCTTATGCGAAAGATATTTCGCGTCTTGATATGCCCATACGAAAGAAATTTCGTGTTAGGGAGCTTATGCGAAAGAGATTTCGCGTCTTCGATGTGCCCATACGAAAGAAATTTCGTGTTAGGGACCTTATGCGAAAGATATTTCGCGTCTTGATTTTCTTTTGGACGCGTAACAAGTGATGTCTTTTTGTTTCGAGTGATGTGTCTGTACATCGTAGTGTGGAGTCGTGGTTTTTGCGGGAGCCGCATACTCACAATCTTCTCCCCGCTGCGTGGCGAGTGTCTTTTTGTTTGAAGATTCCGAAGAGACATAAGCCTGATGGCTGACAGTCGCGTGATGTCGTGGTGCACTGAGCACTTGTTCTGCCTCCCGATGGGACGTGGCGAGAAGTGTCAGAGACTAGACATGTCGGAGTCGACGCGGTGGAGGAGTACTCGACACGGCGGACGGAGTCGACGCGGAAGTCGTGTAGTCGACGAGGACGTGGCGGAGTCGCACGACGACGTGGAAGTCGTGTAGTTGACGCGGACGCTCAGCCACCGAGTCCACACAAGAAGATGGAGCCGAAAAGTCTTCAAGATGTTCTGATTTCGCGAATTGGCCCGCGTCGTATGTGTCTCGTCGAGACGGACAAGTTTGATGTTTTGCTTTTCTTCATCCGAATTAATATGCGGTTTGTAGGACCACAATAAGGACCTGGACGAAGATATCTGACAGAGCTCCTCAGATACGCGTCCAACGTGTTAGATGCTTACGACGTGGTAGTATGTTGAGTGCGCGTGTAGCGCTCGTCGGTTGCGCGGCCAGCGCTCCCGATGGGAGTAGCCCCCGAGTCTATGTGCGATTATTTGTAATCGGACATAGACTCAAAGATCTTGTAACGTCGCTTCTTCAATCTATCGGGTGCACGGCAGTGCTCCCGATGGGAGTAGCCCCCGAGGCTATGTTCGACTCGCAGAGTCGGGCATAGGCTCAAGTTGTTCTGAAGCTAACCCCGTGTGCTTGTCTTCTGTTGGCTCGCGGAGGAGGACATGCGTCGACTCCCGGAGTAGGATATGCGTCGACTCCGAGCGAAGGATATGTGTCGACTCCGAGCGGAGGATTGTGTCGATTATCGACTCCGAGCGGAGGATTGTGTCGATTGTCGACTCCGAGCGGAGGATATGTGTCGACTGTCGAAGTTGCAGCCGACGTTGTGGTTCTTATCTTTGTATGACACTGTCGTGGTCGGCGAGGCGGTGCTGAGTGATATTGCCGGAATCGATGAACCGAACTCGTGTGTCGAGTGCGGCTGTTTCGCGCCTCAGCCCCCGAGTGTCGAGTGCGGCTGCGGCGAATTCTCGAGTGCGTCTACTTTGCAGCGTAGCCCCCGAGCAACGAGTGTGGCTGCGGCGAAGGACAGCCCCGAGAAGCTTAGTCGAGAGAATTCGATGTAGCGGAGTTGTGCGGCGGAGTCGCGATGTTTCTCGGAAGGACCCGACGAGGCGGACAAAGTCGACGAGGTGGAGTCGCGATATTTGTCCGAAGGACTCGATGCGGCGGACCGAGTCGACGCGGCGGAGTCGCGATGTTTGCCCGAAGGACTTCGACGCGGCGGACCGAGTCGTTGCGGCGGAGTCGCGATGTTTATCCGAAGGACTCGACACGGCGGATCGAGTCGACGCGGCGGAGTCGTGATGTTTGCCCGAAGGACTCGACACGGCGGACCCATGTTTGCCCGAAGGACTCGACGCGGCGGACCGAGTTGACGCGGCGGAGTCGCGATGTTTGCTCGAAGGACTCGACGCGGCGGACCGAGTCGACGCGGCGGAGTCGTGATGTTTGTCCGAAGGACTCGACACGGCGGACCCATGTTTGCCCGAAGGACTCGACGCGGCGGACCGAGTTGACGCGGCGGAGTCGCGATGTTCATCGGAAGGACTCGACGCGGCGGACCGAGTCGACGCGGCGGAGTCGCGATGTTTGCCCGAAGGACTCGACACGGCGGACCCATGTTTGCCCGAAGGACTCGACGCGGCGGACCGAGTTGACGCGGCGGAGTCGCGATGTTCATCGGAAGGACTCGACGCGGCGGAACGAGTTGACGCGGCGGAGTCGCGATGTTTGCCCGAAGGACTCGACGCGGCGGACCGAGTCGATGCGGCGGAGTCGCGATGTTCATCGGAAGAACTCGACGCGGCGGACCGAGTCGACGCGGCGGAGTCGCGATATTTGCTCGAATGACTCGACGCGGCGGAGTCGCGATGTTTGTTGTGTGTACACGGAGGGCAATGTTGATGTCGAGCCCCCGGGCACTATTATGGCGAGTCGCCATGTTTTGTTGATTGACCTTTGTGTCGACTCGCAGATTGACGAAAATGGATCTGCGACTTGAATTCGCGGACTCGCAGAGATCCAAAACGTGTCGCAGTGCGCGAGCCGCTGACGGAGATCTAACCGTTGGAATTGACTCAAAAAAGACGGAGTGGTGCGGGATTGTATTCCGCAGCTGTTCAACGGTTTGATTGTCGAATTGATTTCCGAGTCGACTGTGAGAATTGTTTTCCCGAAGTCGCGCGGAGTTCCGTCAGATTCTGACAGGGCTTCGGTGTTCGGGTCATCCACGGAGATCTAACCGTCGGAATTCGCCGATTCTTTTTGGAGACTGTAGATAATTTGATTGCGCATCTTTCCACCGAAGGAATGTTCCAGATGAGTTTCGAGCCGCCGTTGATGGCGTCCGCAATATGTACGTTGCTGCTGTCCTGCAGCCTGCGCGTGAAGAACGGTGTTGATTTTCGATTGTAGATGATGAAAGCCGTGCGCGAGGCCGGCGAGTGCTCGATGAAGTTGAAGGAGCCGAAAGTAGATAGAATCCATGGGGTCGAGGACCCGAAGCTTGACGTAGATGAGGCCGGCGAGACCGTAGATCCAACGCGTGTCGTTCCCACAGACGGGCCAATTGTCGAAGAGTCGTGTCGACAAATCCCTCGGATGAACCGGTAGGGTTTCGAGTAGAGGAACGATGTACGCGCTGGTGACCTCGACGGCTAACAAGGAGAAAGATTTACCCAGGTTCGGGGCCCTCGTAGAGGTAAAACCCTTACTCCTGCTTGTCTGTTCTGTATTATGATGAGATAGTCGAGATGTTACAATGGCGATGCCATGGTGAGGCGTACGGGGTATCCCGTGTATTGCCTAGTCTAGTTGTGGCTTGTATCTTCCTTTCTCTAGATTGAATCCCTAGATTCGTCTCCCCTTTTTCTCTCCTCCCTCCTCGCTTTATATATGCAGCCAGGAGGGGGTTACATGAGTCCTAGTAGATTACGTATAGGAGTTCTTGTCTTGACCCGCAAGTCTTGCGGGTGGGCTTCACGTGGGCCTTCTAGAATACTCCAAGGGCTCCTCTTCTTGGGCCTTAACCTTGGACCTGAGACGGGGTGTCCTTACCCGCAGGGTCCAGGATCCATATCTTCGTCACTATGCAATATTATGGTGGGACTGTCTCTAAGCGGAAAGAGTCAAGAACCGAATTTCTCCCATCGACACTTGGAATGAGATGAAGCAATTCATGAATGTTCGCTTTGTTCCTCCACACTACAAGCGCGACCTCTTCAAAAAGCTTCAAGAGCTTAGACAAGGTTTGAAGTCGGTTGATGAGTACTACAAGGAGATGGAGACCGCTTTGATAAGAGCTCATGTGATGGAATCTCAAGAGCAAACAATGGCACGCTTCCTCAATGGCCTCAACTACCCCATAAGGAAGATTGTCGAGTATCAACCCTATGACAACATAGTTGCACTTGTTCATCAAGCTCTCAAGGCCGAACGTAAAATTGCGGAAGACCACAAGTACAACAAGCAAAAGGCTTACTTTGCATCATGGTCTTCTTCTTCGTCCCCAATGACACGAGTAACAACACCTACCAACACCAAGAGCACCTCTAGAGCTTCCAATGCTACCAACAAAACTCCGCAACCATTCAAGAAACAAGTGCCTCCCACCACCACCTCTAATTCTCCTCAACTCAAATCAAGCACAATTACTTGCTTCAAATATGGTGGAAGTGGACACAAGTCTTTCGAGTGTTCCAACAAGATGATCATGATTGTCAACCAAGATGGTGAACATGACTCCATGAGTGAAGGCGAATACTATGCCTTGCACCAAGTTGCTCTTAATTCCTGGGACGTGCAAAACAATGACGAAGAAAGTGTCTATTGCAAAGAGGACAAGAATCCATCACTAGTGGTGACAAGAGTACTTACCACCTCTCCTCAAGACGAACATGGCCAACGGTGCAACCTCTTCCAAACTAGAGCCGGCATCAATGGAAAATCAATCAAGGTTATCATAGATGGCGGTAGTTTCCACAATTTGGCTAGCAAAGAGCTTTGCGACAAACTCCAATTGACTTACAAGCAACACCCACATACCTACCATGTCCAATGGCTTAGTGACTCCTACACCTTCAAGATTCAACACATGGTTTCCGTACACTTCAAGATTGGCCTCTATGAAGACACGGTTGAGTGTGACACTGTGCCTATGACCGTGTGTCATCTTCTTCTTAGACGACCTTGGCAATATGACAAGAGTGATATTCATGACGGACGGACGCACCAACCACTATAGCTTCAAGTGGAATAACAAGACGTTTGTGCTCCGCCCCATGTCTCCTAGCCAAGTGATCACCGACAACGCCAAGACCCTTGCACGCAAGCAAGAAGAGCTCAAATCTCGTGAGATGAGTGGTGAGCGAGTGATCCACCTCAAAGAGAGTGAGAGCCACAAGCCAAACATGAGTGGAAAATTTTCGAGTGCTCCCGAAGGCCTTGCCTTACTCGCCACCAAAAGAGAGATGCGAGAGTTATGTGATGACCCATCCATACTTCACTTTGTCCTCGTGTGCAAAGAAGAAGCACTTGAGACTAACGCCATAACAATCTTTCCTCCGTCTTTGTTGCCTTTGTTGCAGGAATTTGAGGACGTGTTTCCCGAATAACTATCACCGGGTCTACATCCCCTACGTGGAATCGAGCACCGCATTGACCTCATTCCGGGTGCTCCACTCCCAAACCGTGCTCCCTACCGCACCAACCCCGAAGAGACCAAGGAGATAGAGCGGCAAATACAAGAACTACTTGAGAAAGGTTTCATCTGTGAATCTCTTAGCCCTTTTGTCGTTCCGGTTATCCTCGTCCCTAAGAAATATGATACTTCTCGCATGTGTATGGATTGTCGCCCTATCAATGCTATCACCATTAGATATAGACATCCCATCCCTAGGCTTGATGATATGCTTGATGAATTAAGTGGTGCTACTATCTTTTCCAAACTTGATCTTAAAAGTGGATATCACCAAATTCGCATGAGCATAGGTGATGAATGGAAAACAACTTTCAAAACTAAGCATGGTTTGTATGAATGGCTTGTCATGCCCTTTGGTCTTTCGAATGCTACTTCAACTTTCATGTGTCTTATGAATCAAGTTTTGCGCCCTTTCATTGGAAAATTTGTCGTGGTTTATTTTGACGACATCCTTATTTGTAGCAAATCTTTGGAGGATCACCTTGATCATATTTCTCAAGTCTTGTTATCTCTTCGCAAAGAAATACTTTTTGAAACCCTTTCCAAGTGCAATTTTTGCACCAACAAGCTTGTTTTCTTGGGTTTTGTGATTTCCTCCAATGGCATTGAAGTTTATGAGAATAAAGTCGAGGCAATGGTTTATTTTGACGACATCCTTATTTGTAGCAAATATTTGGAGGATCACCTTGATCATATTTCTCAAGTCTTGTTATCTCTTCGCAAAGAAATACTTTTTGAAACCCTTTCCAAGTGCAATTTTTGCACCAACAAGCTTGTTTTCTTGGGTTTTGTGATTTCCTCCAATGGCATTGAAGTTTATGAGAATAAAGTCGAGGCAATTAGAAATTGGCCTAAACCTACTTCCGTGGGTGAGATAAGACGTTTTCATGGTCCTTCCGGTTTCTATCGCTGTTTTGTGAAGGATTTTTCAACCATTGCTTGCCCTTTAAATGAGCTTACAAAGAAGAATGTACCATTTGTTTGGGGGAAATTCTCAACAAAAAGATTTTGACACCCTCAAGAAATGTTTGACCGAAGCACCTTTGCTTGTTTTGCCGGATTTTTAGAATACCTTTGAGATTGAATGTGATGCTAGTGGAATAGGCATTGGTGGCGTTCTTATGCAAAATGGACGCCCCATTGCTTATCATAGTGAGAAATTAGATGGTGCTAGACACAATTACCCAATTTATGACAAGGAACTATTTGCTTTTGTTCGAGTCTTAGAAGTTTGGCAACACTATCTTTGACCGAAAGAATTTTTCATTCATTCCGATCATGAATCATTGAAATATTTGAAAAGCCAAGCCAATTTGAACAAGAGACATGATAAATGGGTAGAACTCATTGAGTCTTTTCCTTATGTAATTAAGTACAAGAAAGGTAAAGAGAATGTTGTAGCGGATGCTTTGTCTAGAAAAGAATGTCTGCTTACCCGCCTTGACATAAATGTGATTGGTTTGGATGAGATCATAGACTTATAATCTTCCGATGTTTTCTTTGGACCCATTTTTTAACAATTCTTGCCCAATCAAGGTTTTGATGACTACTCTCTTCACAAAGGGTTCTTGTTTAAGGCTAACAATTTGTGTATTCCGGAGTCCTCTCTTCGTTTGTTGTTATTCAAGGAATCACATGAAGGAGGTCTCATGGGACACTTTGGAAGGGACAAGACCTACGCCATGCTCTCCAACCACTATTATTGGCCTAAGATGAAGCACCAAGTTGAAGTACTCGTCAAACGATGTCCTGCATGTATCTGAGCTAAGTCCACTTCCAATCCTCATGGTCTTTACTTAACATTGCCAACACCACATGCACCTTGGAGTGACATTAGCATGGACTTTGTGTTAGAACTCCCACGCACTAAAACAAACATGGACTCAATCTTTGTCATTGTTGATCGTTTCTCTAAGATGGAACATTTCATTCCTTGCAATAGAATAGATGATTCTTCACATGTCGCAAATTTGTTTTTCAGGGGAAAATTGTGCCTACCACCCACAAACGGATGGCCAAACCGAAGTGGTGAATCAAACTCTTTCTTCACTCCTACGGTCATTGATCAAGCCCAACCTCAAGAATTGGGAGGAATGCATTCCCCATGCCGAGTTTTCCTACAATCGAGCACTTCACAAAGCTACTAAGAAAAGACTCTTCGAGATCGTCTATGGCTTTAACCCCAACACCGCTCTCGACATCCTACCATTGCCTCTATGCGAGCAAGTGAACATGGACATTGACAAGCGCGCCAACTACATCAAGAAGCTTCATGAATCCACAAGAGCTATGCTTGAGAAGCATTCCGAGATCCGAGCATCCATGATGAACAAGAACAAGAAGCCCATGGTGCTCCAAGAAGGTGACCTCGTTTGGCTACACTTGCGCAAAGACTTTTTCCCACAAGAGCCCAAATCCAAGCTCAAACCAAGAGGTGACGGACCTTTCAAGATCATCAAGCGCATCAACAACAACGCCTACAAGCTCGACTTACCGCAATCTAAGTACCTGGTCCACAACTCCTTCAACGTCAAGGATCTCTCTCCCCTCCATGGATATCGTATTGACGAGGAAGACCACGAGTCTATGTCGACTCTTTTTCAAGGGGGGGCGGAGATGATGCAGCACACCCCATTCCACCAAGCTCAACACCCATTGGACCAATAACAAGATCACGAGAAAAGCGATGCATGATGAGGTGAACTCAATCCTCTCTCTCTATGCCTTCGATGACTTGGTGAATGGTGCGCTACCTCATGGAACCACCCTATGTGTGCTCAGGTTTGATCCCACTTTGGATCCCCAAGATGATGCCCAAGAAGCTCAAGAACATGCCCAAGATGGTGCCCAAGAAGCTAGTAAGGAATATCAAGAAGAGGGCATAGAGGAAGAAGAAGAGAAGAAGGAGGAAGAAGAGGTGCAGGAAACCCGGCCTAGGCCGGCCCCACGCCGGCCTCTAGGCCGACCCCCTAACAGAGCCAGCCGGCCTCTGACCCAGCCTAGGCCGGCCACCCTTCGCGCCAAGCCGGCGACCTCCCAGACAAGCCCGGCCTCCTGCCCAGCCTAGGACGGCTCCTCTATGCTCCAGGTCGGCGCCCAAACAGAAGCTCCCGACCTCCAGGCCAGCCTCAGCCCGACCAGTCCGGATCCCCTACGTGGGAAAGGGGCAAGCTGCCCTTGTAAAGCCTACCTACCCCCCTTTACTCCCTAGACTATAAATGGACCCCCATGGCTTCAGATCTAAGTTAGAGATGAATTTAGACCTTTGAGCTTTGCTCTTGTATCCCTCTTGTGAGGCTACTCCTATGGTATGTACCTAGGATCGTATCAAGGCTACTCCTATGATGTGTATCTAGGATCGTATCAAGATTCATCGTGTTTCCTATCCTTTCCCCTTGGGATTCAGTTAGGGACTTTCCAATCTTCCTGAAGTAACCCTGAGGTTCTATTGGCGTGGTGGACCGGCCACGGGTGTGAAGCGGTTTCTGAAAAGGTGAGTTCGGTTGGATCGATCATCCCATAGGTGGCCGTTGCGGCTTAGTTGACGGGAGATTTGGGTTCTTCGGTTATTGCTAGTTATCTCCCATTTGTTTTACCCACGATTCCCCTCGTTTCCCCTCTCATGTTCATCGTTCGTTATTCATGTTCTTGGTCGATTTGTGAAGATCAGGCCACCCAAGAGGTGAACCCCTCCATCAAGAAGGATAGGGTCCTTTTATACTCTCTCCATAAATGTGGTTTTGCAGAACCCGCACAGCCGGTACTACCGGACTAATTCCCGGTAGTACCAGGTCCTCCTTCAAATTCAATGGTCGAAACGCTGGCGGCTCCTTCTTCCGCAGCCCCTGTAGTACCGACAAGGCAGTAGTATCGGCCTACTACCGGGGCCACTACTGCACCAGAGCAAGTACCCATCTGTCCTGAATTTGGCCAAACGCGGTAGTGCCCGCGGTTGTACCGCGGACCCCGGTAGTACCGGCCTACTACCGGGGCCACTACCGCACCGATTCCAGTACGCTATTGTCCCGAAATACGCCGGATGCAGTAGTGGCGGTAGTACTACCACATGCCCGGTACTACCAGGCGAAACTGCGGTACAGCCGCAAATCAGAGCATCAAAGATTTCTCCGTGAAATTGAGCGCTCTTCTTTTTGGGAGGGGAAACCCCAGGTGATCCTCTAGACTATGAGAAGCACAAATACGGTTAGATACCCTAATTGTGTTGTCGTCAAACTCCAAAACGGGTATAGCACAAAATGCCCTTTCAATCTCCCCCTTTTTGGTTTTTGATGACAACACAGGTTAGTACACAAGGGGGATTGCTAAACATAGATATAATGAACTTAGATAAACGGATATAGGTTCAGACAACTGAATATAGATAGGTATCATAGATAAGAACATAGTTTGAATATGATAAAGAAATTAATGAGTCCACAAGAAAAGTGAGAAAAACATCCAAGAAAACATAGGCGTGTGGACCTCCCATGCAAACAGCCGCAATCCTAAGAGAACACTTCTCCCCCTTTGGCATCAAAGATACCAAAAAGAGAGAAGCGTGATGCTAGCGTCCCTAGGAGATCACTAATGAGAGCCCCTGGAAGGTGTACGATCCGGATCATCATCACCACCCTCAGGAGCCGTGGTCTCAGCATCATCAGGGGCATCATCGTTGTCACTCCAAGAAACACCATGAGCACGAAGCCAAGCAGCCGTCCCCGGAGGAGTAGGAGACATAGGAGAGTGGGGGAGGTGTAGTGCAGCCATGATCTCTTTCTGACGTCTCTCGGGGTGATGGAAAACAAGGTGAGCATCATAGAGACAGTCATTATGGAAGCACACTGAGGCCTTGACCTTGGAGGCAAACTTGGCAAACCAAATGGGCTTATCATCAGGAACCCTCGGAGAGGAGGAAGTGGCAGTGTCAGCAGCAGTCTTGCCATTCAGCTTGGACCTCTCCGAAGGAAGAAGATGTTCCTTGACCCGGAGACACTTGGGCTTGTGAGGGGTCAATGTGAGTCCATCCACAAGATTGGCACCATTCTTGGCCTCGGCATACTTGGCAATAAGAAGCTTCATCACGTACTGACCATAAGCCAGAGCCCTCCTATCAAGGACAGTGAACCACATCTCCTGGTATATGAAATCCACGACATCAAGGGGCTGCCCTTTGCCTTGTTGCTTGAAGGACAGAGAAAGGAGATCGAAGAAATAGCCATGGGCTTGATCCCAATTGCCCACCCTGGGAGCAATAGTATCGCGGTAGATGCGGTGCATAATCTCAAATGGGGGCACAAGATCCTTAGTTTGCCCACAGATACCTCCCACCATGGTGACATCACGAAGTACCTTCCTCCCATCATATGTACCCTTATCATGACAACACCATCCATCATCTTCACTGTTGATGGTATACCCAAGAACTGCAACGAACTCAGCCCAAGTAGCAACGAGCTTAGTGCCCTCGGTCATCCAAGTGAAGGACCTGGCATCATCATCATGAAAGTAGACTGTGGAGTAGAACTGGTTGATGTAGTAGTCATCATAGTCTTGATGCACCTTCATGAGAGGGATGAGGTTGAATTCTTCACACATGGCGAGTGCCTCGGCAAAGTAAGCAACATGCTTCTCAAGGCGCAAATGAGGAATGTTGATGAAGCATTGCTTGGTAACCCGGGTCCCCTTAGCTTGATATACTTGCTGATAAATGAGCTCTTGGTCATTAGTGTAAAAGTGGGGATTGGACACACAGTGGTTGCGTTGAATAGCATAGACATTCAGCTCCCTCAGCTTCTTGTAATCTGCCCACTTCCACTTGTCAAAGGACTTGAGTGAAGCAGGTGGACGCACTGTCTTGTTGACTTGAGCCTTGCCAGTTTGCTTGATCTTGTGCTTATCAAGTGTGGCCTGGCGAGAGGAACGTCTTGTGGGAAGTATGTCATCCTCACCCACATCTGAGGCAGAGCTGGAACTGTCAGTCTCAACCACACGAGGGCGCTTCCGGCGATCACGAGAGTACACCTTCGAAGGCTCAAAACCTGTGAAGTAACAGTAATACGGAGGAACAATAGATAAGTGAACAAGTTCAGAAGAAGGAAGACACACACACGAACACGTAAAAGTTCAACCAAGATCTAAAAATCTTCAAAAAGGCGGTAGTACCGCACCATAGTTCGGTAGTACCGGCCCAAAAGGGGCGATAGTACCAGAATTTTGAGCATTGAAGCCCTAACTATGGGGATTCACACCACATTTTCAGAAAATCGAAATATAGGAGAACTAAAATGTGCTACGTGGTCCACTAGCCAAGATGAGAGAGGGAAAAATATCATGGCATCACTAGTTAACTAGATTAGCACACCCCTAGATCTCCAATCGTTCAAGCATGAAGAAAAAGGGAGAGAGGGGATGCGGATACCCGATGCCATGGAGGAAGGGACCCTGAGCGGGAGGGACGACGCCGAAAACGAACGAGGGCGGCACCAGGGCGGCGCGGAGGGCCGGCCCGGCGTGGTGGTAGTGGAGAAGAGGAGCAGGGCGGACGGGAGGACGAAGAGAAGAACCGTTCTCTTCACTCGCCCCCTGCGTATAAGTGGAGGCGCACTTACTCACTCCTCGTAGTACCGCGGTGGAAGGGCCGATACTACCGGGTCTGCGGAGAATCCAAAAGAATCCCATAGGTCCAGTACTACCGCACTATTGGCCGGTACTACCGGGTGCCAAGGCAAAAATGGCTTAAAACTAGTGGACGGGAAGATGAACTTGTGAAAGTTTTTTAGAACGGAGTTCGATGGGATTGAGATGAAGGATTATTTTAGAGAGAGACCCACTGATAAGGAGAGGAACAAACACCCAAGTTTGCAAGATCGAAAGGGAAGAGCCAAAAATGGGTGGGTTCCCAAGGAAGAACAAATGCAAGACCTTACTAGGTCAAGATATACAAAATAAGATCAAAGAAGAGCCAACTCCTCACATGAGGAGGTCGGTGGCTGTAACCACCATGTTTGAGTGTGTGCCTTGGCGCCACGAAAATATATCTTGGGCCCCAAAGCACTACCCAATGTTGAAGCACAATTAGTCACAAAATGACTAGATATGCAATGAAAGTTTAATTTATGCATAATAAGAGGAGTGTTTACTCATGAGTTGAGTGACGCTCCCCCTATGTCCATGCCTACATCCAAACCTAATAACACGTATAGTGAAGGTACTTATGCAAGGTCTCAAGTGAAGTTAGACGAATCAATGGCATTTAGTTCATTCCTCAAAGCTCGAAATCTTGGCTCATCAAGGGCCTTCGTGAATATATCCGCAAGTTGATCCTTGGTTGATACATATGAGAGATCAATATCGCCCTTCTCAACATGATCCCGAATAAAGTGATGACGGATCTCAATGTGCTTCGTCTTGGAGTGAAGAACGGGGTTGTAGGCGATCTTGATTGCACTCTCGTTGTCACAAAGAAGAGGCACTTTGTCAAAATTGACACCATAATCCTTCAAGGTTTGCCTCATCCAAAGCAATTGAGAACACCAACTTGCCGCGAAGATGTACTCGTCCTCGGTGGTGGAGAGAGCAATGCAGTTTTGCTTCTTGGAAGACCAACACACCAAGGAGCGACCAAGGAATTGGCAACCCCCGGATGTAGACTTCCTATCCGTCTTCTCTCCCGCATAATTCGCATCCAAATACCCAATGAGCTGAAATCTTGAACCCTTGGGATACCAAAGACCAAAATTTTGGGTATGAAGTAGATATTGAAAGATTCGTTTAACCGCTTCCAAATGACTTTGCCTTGGAGAGGCTTGAAACCTTGCACATTTACCTACGCTATACATGATATCTGGTCTAGATGCACAAAGGTAAAGCAAAGAGACAATCATGGAGCAGTATGACTTTTGATCTACCTCTTTAACATTCGGATCGGGTTTCAAGTCAAGGGTTGTGGACATGGGAGTCTTCATAGGCTTGGCATCATGCATATTTAACCTCTTGAGCAAGTCTTGGGTGTACTTGGCTTGTTTGATGAAGGTTCCTTCATGATATTGATTCACTTCAAATCCAAGGAAATACTCCAATTCCCCCATCATGGAAATCTCAAACCTATCGGTCATTAGCTTGCAAAACTCTTCATTGAACAAAGTGTTAGTAGACCCAAAAATGATGGCATCCACATAAAGTTGGCATATGAACAAGTCACCTCCAACCGTCTTGGTAAAGAGGGTGGGATCGATTAAACCAACATTAAACCCACGATCCACTAAAAACTCTTTAAGGTGCTCGTACCACGCACGTGGAGCTTGTTTAAGTCCATAGAGCGCCTTATCGAGTTTGTAGACATAATCGGGGTGGTTGGGATCCTCGAAACCCGGAGGTTTCTTGACACATACTAACTCATTAATGGGACCATTTAGGAAAGCACTCTTAACATCCATTTGTTGTAGCTTGAAATTATGGTGAGATGCATAAGAAAGTAAGATGTGAATAGATTCAAGACGAGCTATGGGGGCAAAGGTTTCACCGAAATCAACACCTTCCACTTGAGAAAACCCTTGAGCCACCAATCTTGCCTTGTTGCGAATGGCGATACCATCTTTGTCCTGCTTGTTCTATAACACCCATTTTCTGCCAATAACATTCTTGCAATCCTTAGGTTTTGGCACTAAATTCCAAACCTTGTCGCGCTCGAAGTTGTTGAGTTCATGATGCATGGCTTCAAGCCAATATTGATATTCGAGAGCTTAATAGACTTTCTTGGGCTCAATGAAAGAGACAAAAGCATGAGCCTTGCTAAAATCCGCCAATTGCTTCCTAGTGACAACCCTTCCACGAACTTCCCCAAGAATCTTGTCCTCCGTGTGACCCGCACGCTCAAGATTTTCTAGACTTCTATTTTCTCTACAAGCAAGAATCTCCTCCAAAGATTCATTGGATATGGCTTGAGAATCACCTTCTTCATTAGAGTCGTGTCCATCTTTATCTTGGCCTTGATCAACAATGGGTGAAGGATCACCACTAGGTTGAGCTCTCTCAACAATGAGGGAATCTTGATCTTGGCTTTGATTGGAAGCTTGGACTTGTTCATTAGCTTGACCTTGATCACTTGCTTGGCCTTCATCACTAGCTTGAGGTATTGGTGCGTCTTGTCGGGTAGCTTGTGTATCGATGGGTGTAGTCAATGGATCCACTTGAGTGGAGCATAGTCCTTCTCCCTCCGTCATCCGGTAACCCTCAATGGGGATTATTTCACCAATCCCCATTCTTCTTATGATGATTGGAGGAATTGCATCTCCTACAACACCATGATCTATACGCCCCCCTTGGGAGCCATTAGCCTCATCAAACACCACGTCTATAGCTTCTTCAACTTGTCCGGTGGACTTGTTGTAGACTCTATAGGCGTGAGCATTTGTGGCATAACCAACAAAAATAACCTCATAAGATTTGGTCTCAAACTTTGACAAGCGTTTACCTCTCTTGCGAATGAAGCACTTGCACCCAAAGACCTTGAAGTAAGATACGTCCGGCTTCTTGCCCGTGAGAATCTCATAAGGAATCTTGTTCAAGATCTTGCGAAGATATAATCGTTTGGTGGCATGACATGCGGTGGAGACGGCTTCAGACCAAAATTTATAAGGAGAAGAAAAATCCGCAATCATTGTCCTAGCCGCATCCATCAAGGTCCGGTTCTTTCTTTCAGCTATACCATTTTGTTGAGGGGTATAGGGAGTGGAATATTGATGAGCAATGCCCTCTTCACTAAGAAAACCCTCAACGGTATAGTTCTCGAACTCCAAGCCATTATCACTCCGGATGGCCATGATGCTAGCATTGTGTTGGCGCTCAACCAAAGTGATGAACTCGATGACTCTCTTTTGAGTCTCACTCTTTTTCTTGAAGAAATACACCCAACAATATCTTGAACAGTCATCAATGATCACCAAGCAATACTTCTTTCCTCCGAGACTATCATAAGATAGTGGGACAAAAAGGTCCAAATGAATAAATTCAAGAACTCTTGTGGTGGAGATGGTTGTCTTGGTTGGGTGGAGTTCTCCATGTTGCTCCCAAAAGGTGCAAGAGCTATACACACGATCTTTAGCAAACTTAGCCTTGGTTAGTTCTAGAACATGATTGCCACTTTGAAGGTCATGCAACATCCTCATATTGGTGTGGGCTAACCGGCGGTGCGAAAGTCAACCCACATCAACTTTAGCCATTAGGAATGTCGCGGCACACGTGTCTCCTTTAGATAAGTCCACTACATACATGCCGTTCTCGACAAACCCAACAAAGGCTACTTTAAGAGTTGTTTCCCAAGTGACAATCACATTCTCTTTATTAAAGAATGAGGTAAAACCACAATTTGCAAGTTGAAGAACAGACATCAAGTTGTAACTAGGAGACTCAACAAGAAGGACATTCTCAACTGATAAATTATTTGAGATAGCCACATTTCCTCGTCCCAATACCTTAAGCTCGGAATTTTCACCAATAGTGACGCAATTGATATGAGGTGATGGAGGTTCAAGATTACTCATTGCGTCATTGCTTCTGGTCATATGTTGGGATGCACCACTATCCACCGTCCATCTACCTGACCCGGAAGCATTTCCCTACAAGAGATCAACTTCTTGATTTAGGTATCCATCCTTCAATGGGTCCTCTTTTGTTAGTAACAAGGGTCATAGGAACCCAACTACTCCAATGACAATCATCACCATAAGAAGTACCAACATATTTAGCGTAAACATGACCATCTCTAGATTTGATAATAACATAAGAGGGGTTATATTTTCCAGCAAAGTCATTGTGAGTGATGCTCCCCCTAGAGGTATCACCACCCACAATGGTGTTGGTCTCCTTCTCCTTGGTCACCTCTCCCTCTTTCACAAAGACTATTTTGAGAGGAAGAGGTGACACTCTTGGAATTCTTCTTGTTCTTCTTCTTTGACTTGGCAACAAAACCAAGCCCTTCCTTCCCATTCTTAGATCCTTGAGAGCTTATGGAATCCTTGAGAATTTTCTCCCTTCCTACAATGTTAGAAGTAGCACACAAAGTAGGCGTGATAACAATGCTAGTCGAGGAAGGTATCACTTGCTTATTAGATTGTTGACCTATAAGCTTATTACGAGACATGGTGAGTTTTTCATGGATTTCTTTAAGATACATGAACTCATTTTATACTCTTCCATGATGCTCAACAAGTCTCTCATGAGCCATTCCTAGCTTCAACTCTTCTTCTTCAAAAAATTTAAGAAGAGCAAGAGATTGTTCATTATCTTTCCTAAGTTTGGAAACACTAATAGCATAAGTCTCTTCTAGACTAGATAGTCTATCTTCAAGAGAGGCTCTCATGGATCTTTCTTTCTCAAGAGCTTCTACAAGATCCTTGTCATTGTTATCATGACCACCACCGTAACTCTCCAATGTCACGATGATCTCTTCCTTCTCATCTATAAGAGAGTTAGCGTCATCAAGTTGCCTCAAAAGGGACTTTACCTTTTCCTTGGTCTCTCCTTCAAGACTAGACAACCAAGAGCCTAGATTCTTGGCTTCCTCCTCATCATCAACAATATTTTCAACACAATATAATAATGAGGGAGGACTAGTTGCAGTAGACATGGATGAGGAAGGTATTACCGTGGTGGATTTTTCCATGAGACATGTTGGTCGGATAGATGCCTTCTCATTGGGGGATTCAAATAGAGAGACCGATGAAGAGGAAGGCTTAGCTATGGCGACGTGAGCAACACCTACGACTTCATCTTCTCCTTCATCTCCGGAGTAGTATGTTTCCAGTACGGCCCCTTATTGAACATATAGAGCCATTGGGACTCTTCTAGCAAGGTTCTTGTTTTGTGGAGTTTTAGTCCTTCCGAACAAGCTTGCCTTCATTCTCTTATCTTGGTTCAAAAGGACACTCTTTGACGAAGTTATTTGCACTTCCACAATTCTAGCATGTCCTTGGCTGATCCCCCTTCTTCTTGTAGATCTTATTTCTTGAGGGTCTAGGATCATCAGCCTTATGTGCCTCCCATCTCTTCCAATAGCCATGCATGGAAAGAGCAATGCACTTGTGAGCACCCTTGTATGTGTCCTCATACTACTCTTCATCATCATCATCCTCATCAACTTCCTCTATTCGAGCCATCGCCTTGTACTTAAAGCAAGGTTGGGAGACTTTCCCATTCCTCTAGAGAGAGCTAGAGCATCATCCGCACTCTTGTGAGATAAGGATATGGCTATGAACTCACTAAGAACACCAATGAAGTTGAGTGAATTGTAGCGCACTCTTGTTCAGATGCTAGTGGATATGTTCTTCTCAAAGGGAGTTATGGCCTTCACAAACTTCCTCTTGATCCACTCATCGGATATTTCCTCTTTTCCAAAGTCCCTTAATGGGTTGGCAAGAGTGAAAACTCTTCTATATAGCTCTTCGGGGCTCTCATCTTCTTGCACGACGAAGTTCTTGGACTTGTCAATGGCCACATCATACTTGGAGGATTGGATGCTAGCATTTCCTTTGAATAGGGTTTCAAGTTTATCCCAAGCCTCCTTGGCGGTCTTGATACCGCGGATGTGGGTGAGATGTTCTTTTGGGAGAGCCTTTTGAATAGTGACAAGGGAGGTCTTGTTGAGTTGAAATTAAATATCCTCTCTTGGAGTCAAATTGCTTGCATCACGAGGATGGAATCCATGGAGAACACTTCTCCACAAGGCGGTGCAAGAGCCGGAAATATGAGACTCCATTTCAAACTTCCGAGAGGAAAATTCATTAGTGTTAAGCATGGGAGGAAGTACAACATTTAAAATGTGTGGCATAGCAGCAATGGGATGGATAGAGTCATAATTGGAAGGTGGTGGAACTCTTGAGTTAGGCCCCTGATGGCTAGGTTGAGACTCCAAGTGCAGAGTGTGTAGCTAGTGGCAAGCCTTCTTCCCCACGAGGGTGACTCGAGGGTTTATATCGAACTCTTGGGGAGCCAGTATTTCAGAAGTTGTCTTCCAAGCTTCCTCCAGGATCCTGCAAACAAGTAGAGAATTTTGTGCCCTCAACCTCACCAAGTGGTTGTCAAGCACAAGGTGTGAGACTTCTAAATTGCAATGCAAAACTGAAAGTAAATATGCAATAATTAAATCTACTACTAAATGCAAATGAGAAAATAAATATGCAATGGATTGTTTTTGTATTTTTGTGATGCAAGTGGTGATGGAGATAATGTAAATTCGAATGGGAGATGCAAGTAAAGTAAAGTGCAAGTAAAGTAAATTGCAGCAAAGTAACTAGAGTGTTTTCTTATATTTAAAATAGGACCGGGGTTCATGGTTTCACACTTGCATTCTCTCAAATAAAGTAGTAGACGGTGGACATAAAGAATTACATGTGAGATTACAATAACATGTTTAACATTGAGTACTTTCATATGGGAATCACATCCTAGCATAGAGATCTCTACGGTCATAAGGAATTACAACGGTGCCTGTAATCATGTGAGGCAGCTCATACGGATCTAATTAGTGAAGCACATAGAGAGAGAGATACAAGTGCCACTTCCACAAACCCATAGCCCTGGGGTGGACTACTCCCTCTTCATGGAGATGTCGATGGAGATGACGTTGGAGGGGTAGGAGATCACACCGGCGGCGCCCCGCCGGAGTTTTCCCCCTCCAATCTGGAACTTCTGGTCTCTGTTTTGGTGTTTCGGTGTTTCGGCGGCGCTCCCCTCCGTAAGGGTACGGGGGACCCTTTTTATAGTCGGTTTTAGGTCAAGACGGAGTCGGTAAGTCGAAGATGGAAGGAATTGGGGCCAAAAGGGGGCCTCTCACGCGGCCAAGGAATCTGGCCGCGTGGAGGGTCCTCTTTTGGGCCTCCTTGCCCAATTCTCGTGGATCCTTCGCCCGCAAGTCTTCTCCTTCCAAGAAAATGACCCCCGCAGATTTTCAGGTGATTTCGCGGAAGTTTGCCCCCTGAAACGTCAAAAATATAGAAAACGGGGTTTCTGACAGGCCTGGGTTAATTCCATAAAACTTGGGGGACTTTGTAATTTAACCCCAAAATACTATAAAACATTGAATTATACCCTTATATGATGCAGTATGTAATAGAAAACCATGTGAAAATATGCAAAATTCATCTATGCATTTTACATGCATCAACATCCCCAAGCTTAACCCATGCTCGTCCTCGAGTATGAAGGTGATAAAACTAAGGTGGGTTTTTCATATTGAAACAATCATGGGATATAAAGGAGGATTATTCATGCTACATATAATCAAATGATTAATACTAGAAATGAGTAGCAATATACAATTCATGTTGTAAGAAATATCAAATATGCAAGCAAAGATGCTTCATGAAAGTTCACAAAGTGTATAATGAAATAAAAGCACTATGGACCAAATGCATACACAAAATGAAAAATAAAATCCTATATTGGTCAAAGAATAGCATAATGGAGAATAGAAAATATGGTGGACACTTTGGAGAAAATTGAGTAGAGGTAAAACATGATCAAGTCTTATTTAGCCCCTAAATTATTCAACTAAAATTACTAATTGAAATGTGGTATCCATTGATCTAGGACTCTCATTGCCCCTTTATCACTAGCATCTTAAAATTGTGAGTATTGAAGTAATGAGAATGACAAGGTGGTTGAAAGCCTCATGCCCCGTGAGTGTGAAAATCTACTCCATGATTACTCAACTTAAGATTCCTAATAAGCTTTGTACAATCATAATAAGTATTAATGACATCATAGAGATCCGCAAACCTCTTGCCCCATGACACGGAAACAAGCCCATGTTACAATGACAAGATGAACAAACGGAGTAGACTCATCATCCTTTTTATTTTCATTCACTATTATGCATAGCTTCTTATTTTATTATAGGATGTGTTGTAGAGTCACTCAAGCTGTAAGTAAATTTCCACCATGATAAAGCATGGCTTGGGTTAGCGGCCCAATGCGTTTCTCTAGTCATATAGATACTTACTCATCAAAACTTACTATTCCTCTATTTCATTTCGGCATGGCAGGAGTCCAAAAACAAAAGTACATGATATCAACCAAATGTAAATTTTTTTGTGCAATGTTGAAAGCTTTCCGGTGATACACGTTTATAGCTAGCTCCCAACCACACACTTGTCAAACGAAAAACTTGTGGCTCCCATTATTGGGTCATGTTTATTAGATGCATAAAAAGTAAAGTGTGCCTTCAAAAGTTCGTGAGAGTCCTATCCCAAGTTCAACCCATGACAATTAATAAAGTGAATATCTTAATTTAGAACATAAATAACACAATAACATGGTGAACATACTCGGAATAGCAATGAAGCTAATGGGAAGATATGGTGGACTCACTGGAAATACTTGGCTAAGGAGTGTTGGAAACAAGTTTTTACTTGTTGGAATTTTTAAATTTTTGGGCTAGCAAGAGGGAGATAGTTGACCAGCTACTATGCATGAATATGTCCATAGAACTACTCATTTCATGACAAACTAAATAAACCAGCAATTAACATCAAGGACATGAATAAGAGATAGCTCAAGACAACATTATTGCAAATTTCTACACATAAAAAGCCTATAAATCATGCAAACATATGTAGCTCTTCAAATCAACCATGGCATCCCTATTCCAAGTCACAATACTAGCATCCAATACATTCCAACCCCAAACTCCAGTAGATCAATCTCATATAAAATGATGGTGGTGGTCTTATATCAAAACAAAAATAAAAACAAAAACTAGACGCTTCAAGTCTCTACGATAAATGCTTTGCTTAGAAAAACAGAAAGTAGACGTGTGCTAAACAAAATAGTGTAGCTCCAGTGGGGTGTTCATCACATACCCAAGATTATGGCTTTCACCATTCTTGGATGTCTTGAGGCGCAGCTTCTCTATTCCCTGTGAAAAAACTTCACAAAACATGTTTCTCCCATTCTTTTTCTGTGGGGTGAGATTAGCAAGGGCAAACAAATCACATGCTTGCTGTGCAAAATTCCAAATCAAATGCTCCAGTAGATAGACAATGAGTTTCATTATGTTGTATGTTCACTCTTTTGCTTGAAAGAATCATGGAAATTCGATTCCCAAGCCCAAAGAGTGCATAAAGCAAAAGAAGGCAAAATCTGTCCAGAAAAGCAGCAACAGCAAAACGAACGTTTTTCCCTAATCTAGACCCGTCAAAAAATTAAGCCAATTTTTGTTCTTACAGAGAACGAAAATTTGCAGAACATACTAAAAAATTAGCTCAATCCGACATACCAATGAAAAACGTAAAATCATACGGTGATCAGACTCGTGCTGAAACAGAAATTTCATGCACTAGGATTGCAACTTATAAGTCCAAATGTGTTTGACTTGACTCTTTATTGAAAACTCCAGAATTAAAAAAAAAACTAATCTATTGAGACAGCAAGAGGACACTAGGAAAATCCAAACAAAAACAACCGGGTTGCCTCCCGTAAAGCGCTTTCTTTATAGCCATATAGCTAGGCTTTACTTACTTGATAATCAAGAGGGATAAAGCTCATGAGGGAGCTTGTTCTTCAGCGTGCCCCTCTTCCTTGGTAAGTGCTCCATGCTTTTCTTGTGAGGAAAATGAAACCTGACACTCCCTTCCTTAGAGTCTATGATTGCACCTGTAGTACGAAGAAAAGGTCTACCCAAAATAATAGGACTAGGGGATTTAGGCCCCATATCCATAATATTGAAATCAACGGGTACGAAAGTCATGTGCAATTCAATCATAACATCTTTTACTTGTCCTATAGCATGTTTAGTAGAGTTATCAGCAAGGAAAAATTCACTTGATGTCACTACTGAAGATGAAGCAACCAAGGCCACTACTGAAGATGAAGCAACCAAGGCCAGCACCGAGAATGCCGCCTCGACCTGAATCTGTCCTGCAGCTTATTCCTCAAACACTTATAAGATCCCCGGGATGCCGGGTGCAAATGTATCAGACTACTTATGCCGTTGCTACTCATTTTTATTCACACTTGTTGTTTTCAACTTAATCATTTTGTTCAGCCTTGGCTCGATGCCGGGTTGCGTTATCATGCGAGTCCCCGAGTTGCATTTCTTATTCACTCTCTCTTTTTGTCTCAGCTCTACCCGCAACTTGTTGCTTTTTTGGTATTCGAGTCACAAGAGTCAAAGAGCCGAGCTGCAAATACTTAGCCGCTTAGAAACAATCATAGTAACGCATCCCACCACTTAACCGAAAAGAAAAGACAGAGAACAAAAGTAAATGCACCCTACTCGGTTCCTGCACTCTTTTCTTCCTTGGCAATTTTTCTTGTGCTCATTGACCTTTTGCTTGTTCTCTTGCTTGCCATGAAGCCGGGTTTCGGACAGCAGCAGAGTCGAAGAGTTGGCATGTAGGTTTAAACACAGTACTCAATGTACCTTTGAATTTTGAAGTAGAGCAACCGAATAGGCAGAAGGTAAAGCCGAGTAGAAACACTTAGAGCAATTTTGGACGAGGGCAGTCCCCGAGTTCAATTTCAGATTGCAGAATAGAATTTCAACTCGGATAAGAGGGTACATACACATCTTTGCTCACGAATGGAAACGACGGAGTAGAGCTACATTCCAAGGACGCGGACGCCGGCGCGGGTGCTCCAGTTGGTGATGGTAGCTGGCTTGGCTGCGGACGCCGGCGTGGGTGCTCCTGGCGCTGCGGTCGTTGCTGAGGACCTTGCTGGCCCGAGTGTTGGTGGCAGGACTCACCGGCCCTACGAGAAGGAGTGCAACCTACCGCTTTCCACTACCCCGACTATCCCTGCGTCTGCTGCGCGCCCGGGCATGCCGCCTCCCACCGACCTCGAGCTCCTGAGCATGAAGGAGCAGCTCGAGCGGCAATGCCAGGAGCTGCTCGCCGAGCAGGCGGAGTTGGACAAGATCAGGCTAGAGCTTAGCTTAGATCAGCTTGAGTACAACAAGGCTCACGGCTTCACGCCAGTCACTAGGAGAGCTAGCAGAGTAGGCGCCACGCGGCGTAACCTTGGTGCCGAGATGGAAACGGTTGTAGAGCCTCCCGCGCAGTCCGCCACCGCAAACACCTTCAGCAGACCCCGATATAGCACCCCCGCCAAGACACTTAGAGCTGCTGAGGCTGTAGCCGCCGAGTTGCCGCATCTCGACGGCGACGCGCGCGCTAGGCAGCAAGAGAGGCTCAACGAGTTGGTGTTAGAGGCTGCTAGGCAGAATGAGGAGTTCCGGAAAGCCAACCCGGGTGCTGGAGCCTCGCAGGTGGTGCACTCGCACGCGGCTAGATCTAACGATCAGGCCTCATCTCCGCATCCCAGCCGCGAGAAGAGCCGCAGCGGACGTTCTGGCAGAGATAGGAAAATGCAGGTGTACGACCCGACTGCTGCCGCGAAACAGCTCGCTGTGCCGCAGCAGCCCGGTCAGGAACACAACGCTGCAAGAGCAGGCTCCCAAGCCCATAAAGCTCAAAGCCAGGCCCGAGGTGGAGCGCGCCCAGGTCCTTCTCAGCGTCCCGCTGCTCAGCCTACTCGGTAGAGGCAGCAGCCGCGCGCAGTGGCGCCAGTCGCCAACCCGGTGGAGCAACCTGCAGCTGTGCAGGTGGATAGGTATGATGACGGCTACTCGTCCATGGAGATGGCTGGCTATGATATTCTGGATCGTGTTGGCGAGCGCGTGCTGGCGCCTGGAGATGCAAGGCACCAGCTGGACCGGATCAGCTTGTCAGCCCGGCTAGAGAACACGGGTCCTCCTGGCCCCGAGTGCTTTGGCCCGCGCATCATGAACGAGCCGTCCGTGAAGAACTTCCAGCTCGCAAGGGGCACCAAGAGCTACAACGGCAGCACCAAGCCGGAAGATTGGCTCAATGACTATGTCACCGCAGTTCATATCGCGAACGGCAACAGGAGATGGGCGGTGCGCTATGTCCCGCAGATGCTAGAGGGTCCAGCTCGCACTTGGCTCAACAACTTGCCCAAGAACAGCATCAATTGCTGGCTGGACTTCTCGGACGCCTTCATCAGCAACTTCACAAGCACTTACAAGAGGTCGAATAGGCCACAGCAGCTGTCCGCTTGCAGGCAGCAAGAAGATGAGACGGACCGCGAGTACCTTACTCGGTGGAGCACATTGAGGAACACCTGTGAAGGTGTGAACGAGGCCCAGGCCATCACTTGGTTTGCGCAGGGTTGCAGACATGGCAGTATGTTGTGGCAAAGGTTGTAGAGGGAGATGCCAAACACTCTGGCGGAGACCATCAAGATTGCGGATCAGTACGCACTCGGTGATCCTACTCAGCCCCTGATGGACTCCTCTGAGCCGAGAAGAAACTTCAGCAACAGCAAGCGCAACGAGTTTCGCAACAAGCGCAGGGGTGACCGAATAGATACTCGGTACGACCCTGAAGAGGTGAATGCAGTGGCTGTTGGAGCGGGGGGTAGCCAAAGGCAAAAACCTGCTGGAACCTACGGGCAGAACCAGAACCAGGGCCAGGGCAACAAGAAACCATTCCGTGCTCCTCAGTCGGGTAGCGGCAACTCGGAGCAGCCAAGGAAGTTTGTCTTCAACGACATGAAGGATGGTCCATGCAGTTTCCACACGCAGCATCCGTCGAGGCCTGCTAACCACACTACTCGGTAGTGCGAGTGGTGGGACGAGATCAAGAATGAAGGCTTGCCTCCTCCTCCTCCTCTGCCAGCGGCCAATGCCAATGTGCAGCCTGCTCGCGCACCCGCAGCTCGGCCGCCAGTGTTTCCGAGAAGGGAAAATGTGAACCACGTGGCTTTAGGAGCCAACCGTCACTTCAACAATGAGGGCTACCGCAACAACAACAACAACTACAACCGCAACAACAACAGAGGCAACAACAACTACCAGGGCAACAACAACAACGGCAACAATGGGGGCGGAGGCTCCAACCAGTACCAAGAGCACCACGAGAGCTACATGATCTTGACTTCCGAGCCGGTCGACAAGCAATCACAACACAGGCGTGCCATGGAGGTCAATGCGGTGATTCCTGCTGTCCCTCACTACATGTATTGGTGTGACCAAGAGATCAGGTGGTCCCGAGTAGATCATCCCAAGGTGATGCCCAACCCGGGTAGCTACGCCTTGGTGCTAGATCCTACTTTCCTGGGTCCCGAGAAGAATGTGAGGTTCAGCAAGGTGCTAATCGACAACGGCAGCAACATCAACATTGTGTACAAGAACACACTTGAAAATCTTGGTCTGGCCGAGAACATGATGCTGCCCAGCAAGACCACCTTCCATGGCATTGTGCCCGGGATCTCGTGCAATCCGATTGGCCGAGTATGGATAGATGTGCTATTCGGTACAAGGGAAAACTGCCGCACAGAGCGCCTGCAGTTTGAGGTGGTTGATCATAAGAGCCCTTATCATGCTCTACTCGGCAGGCCTGCTCTGAGCAAGTTCATGGCTTCTACACATACTGCATATCTGAAGATGAAGATCCCTGGTCCCAATGGCGTGATTACCGTTGCTGGTGATTACAAGAAGTCCATGGAGTGTGCCTCTGCTGGTTCCCAGTTGGCGGAGTCGATGGTGATTGCTGCCGAGAAGAAGAAGATGTATGAGGTGGTGGCTATGGCGCAATCCGCGCAGGCTGGTGCGCAAGGCGTGCTGAGTACCCAACACGGGACCGCGTTCCAGGCATCTCAGGAAACCAAGAAGGTCCAGGTCGACCCTGAGTTCCCCGACCGCGTAGCCATCATTGGCTCCGGGTTGGCGGAGAAATAGGAAAGCGAGCTCATCCACTTCCTCCGTGAGAATCGGGACGTATTTGCCTGGTCCAATGAAGATTTACCAGGAGTCCCGAGGGAGTTGGTTGAGCACTCATTACATGTGCGTCCTGACGCCAAGCCAGTGAAGCAGGCTATGCGCCGCTTCGGAGATGAGAGAAGGAAGGCCATTGGTGACCAGATCACCAATTTGCTGATAAGCAATTTCATCATGGAGGTGCTGCATCCGGATTGGCTAGCCAACCCGGTTATGGTCGAGAAGAAGAAGGAGGACCCCAAGGCTGCCACTGCGTGGCGCATGTGTGTCGACTACACCGACTTGAACAAGGCATGCCCCAATGATCCCTTCCTGCTACCTCGCATCGATCAGGTGATCGATTCCACCGCTGGTTGTGAACTGCTGTCTTTCATAGATGCCTACTCTGGTTTCCACCAGATTGCACTCAATCCTGCTGATCAAATAAAGACTGCTTTCATTACCCCGTACGGGGCTTATTGCTATCGTGTCATGTGTTTTGGCTTGAGGAATGCGGGTGCAACCTATCAGCGATGCATGCAGAAATGTTTGCACGACCAGCTCGGCAAGAATGTGCAGGTGTACGTAGATGACATTGTCATCAAAACGAATAAAACACATACTCTGCTTGCCGACCTGGAGGAAACCTTTGCTAACCTACGCAAGTACAAAATGAAGCTGAATCCGAGTAAATGCACCTTTGGTGTCCCGGCTGGCAAGCTACTCGGCTTCCTGGTATCTAGTCGGGGCATTGAAGCCAATCCTTCAAAGATAAAAGCTATTGAGAGCATGTCTTTGCCGAGATCCCTGAAAGACGTGTAGAAATTCACTGGTTGCTTGGCATCTCTGAGCCGTTTCCTGGGCCGAATGGGCGAGAAGGCCCTGCCTCTATACCAGCTGATGAAGAAAAGTGACAAGTTTGTCTGGACTCCGCAAGCGGATGTGGCATTCAACGAGCTAAAAGCAATGCTGGCTAGCGCTCCCATCTTGGCTAGTCCGCTACCCAAGGAGCCAATGCTGCTGTGTACATTGCTGCCACTAACCGAGTAGTCAGTGTGGTGATTGTGGTGGAGCGAGAAGAAGAAGGCAAGAGTGTGCAGCGCCCAGTGTACTATCTCAGTGAAGTGTTGTCTAGCTCCAAGCAAAACTACCCGCACTACCAGAAGATGACCTACGGCGTGTACCTGGGCGCCAAGAAGTTAAAGCATTACTTCCAAGAGCATCCTATCACGGTTGTGAGCTCTGCGCCCATCTCGGATATCATGGGCAACAAGGAGGCGAGTGGCAGAGTAGCCAAGTGGGCAATCGAGCTGGCTGCGTATGCGCCTGCGTATGCGAGAAGAGAAGCTATCAAGTCTCAGATTCTGGCGGAATTTCTGGTGGATTGGGCCGAGGTGCAGTATGAACCTCCTGCTCCAGTTTCTAATTACTGGAAGATGCACTTTGATGGCTCGAAGGTGAAGGAAGGCCTTGGTGCTGGCGTGGTGCTTACGTCACCCAAGAGAGATCAACTCAAGTATGTGCTGCAGATTCATTTCAAGGCGTCCAACAACGTAGCAGAGTACGAGGCAGTGGTGCATGGCTTACGAGTAGCCAAGGAGGTTGGCGTGCAGCGCATCGTATGCTATGGAGATTCAGATCTGGTGGTGCAGCAAGTCTCTGGCACTTGGGATGCTCTAGATGCCAACATGGCATCATATCGCTTCCTGGTACAGTCCATGACTTGATTCTTCGAAGGTTGCGAGTTCCAACACGTTCACCGAGCAGAGAACGAAGCGGCAGACGAGCTGTCCAAGTTGGGGTCTTCTCGGCAATCCATCCCGGCGGGGATTGCCTTGGAGCACTTGAGGAAGCCATCCATCAAGCCGTCTCCCAACTCGGAATCCATATTTGTCCCTTCTCTGCCAAGCGAGGAATCTGATCCCATGGAGATTGACTGGGAGAATGCTGCTGGAAACCCGGGGACTGCCACTCCCAACTCGGGGACTGCCGTTCTCTACTCGGGGACTGCCACTCCTTACTCGGGGACTGCCACTCTTTGCTCTGGGACTGCCACTCCTTACTCGGGGACTGTCACTCCTTACTCGGGGACTGTCACTCCTTACTCGGGGACTGCCACTCCAAACTCGGGGACTGCTGTCCTTAACCCGGGGACTGTCGCATTCATTGAGGAAGTCCTTGCCAATCGATCAGGGCTCTAGAGAAGTGCTCCCAACCCTAAAGAGCAACCGGAGGTGCCTGTCCCAATGGAAGTGGACGAACCAGTGTTTCCCACACGGGAGACACCGAGTTGGGCCATGCCCATATTATCCTTTCTAAGGGACGGTACTCTGCCAGAAGATGAAGTGGCTGCAAGACAGATTCAGAGAAGATCCAAGGGCTACACTATATTCCGAGATGTGCTGCACAAAAGAAGTGCCACCGGCGTGCTGCAACGTTGTGTGGACCCAGAAGAAGGAGGAGAAATTCTGCTGGAAATACACCAAGGAGAATGCGGGCACCACGCCTCTTCTCGGGCATTGGTCAAGAAAGCTTTTCGGCATGGCTTCTACTGGCTCACAGCTCTGCAGCAAGCTGAAGACATCGTGAGGAAGTGCAGTGGCTGCCAGATGTTCGCGAGTAAGATTCACATGCCCGCTTCCGAGCTTAAGACAATTCCTATCACATGGCCGTTTGCTGTATGGTGCCTGGATATGGTTGGTCCTTCAAGCCGGCTAAAGGCAACATGACGCACATCCTGGTCATGGTGGACAAGTTCACCAAGTGGATTGAAGTGAAGCCTATTCGGAAGTGCGATGGGGCCACAGCTGTGAAATTCTTGAAGGATGTGATCCTGAGATATGGCTACCCGCACAGCATCATCACCGACAACGGCACAAACTTCACAGAGGGAGCAATGGTGCGGTTCTGCAGACATAAGCACATCCGACTAGATGTTGCGTCTGTTGCGCATCTAGCCTCCAATGGACAAGTGGAAAGAGCAAACGGCATGGTACTGGCAGGCATAAAGCCAAGGCTGATTGAGCCACTGCTGAAAACACCTGGGTGTTGGCTAGACGACTTGCCAGCAGTGTTGTGTAGTCTAAGGACTACCCCTAACCGGTCAACCGGCTACACGCCATTCTTCTTGGTATACGGGGCTGAGGCCGTATTGCCAATAGACTTGGAGCATGACTCCCCTCGAGTAACCCTTTACACTGAGGTAGAGGCGAGAGAAGCTCGAGAAGATGACGTTGACCTGCTCGAAGAAGCAAGAGAGCTTACTCTGTCACGTTCGGCTATCTACCAGCAAAACCTGCGGCGTTATCATAGCCGAAAGGTGAACCCAAGGGTTTTTCGAGAAGGAGACATGGTCCTCAGGCTTGTGCAGCGCACAGCCGGGATGCACAAGTTGTCTCCTCCATGGGAAGGGACTTTCATTGTGAGCAAAGCGCTGCACAATGATGCGTACTATCTTGTAGATGTGCGCCCAACACAGGCGAACAGGGCAGATAAAGCTGGAGAGGAATCTAAGCGTCCCTGGAATGTAGCTCTACTCCGTCGTTTCCATTCGTGAGCAAAGATGTGTATGTACCCTCTTATCCGAGTTGAAATTCTATTCTGCAATCTGAAATTGAACTCGGGGACTGCTCTCGTCCAAAATTGCTCTAAGTGTTTCTACTCGGCTTTACCTTCTGCCTATTCGGTTGCTCTACTTCAAAATTCAAAGGTACATTGAGTACTGTGTTTAAACCTACATGCCAACTCTTCGACTCTGCTGCTGTCCGAAACCCGGCTTCATGGCAAGCAAGAGAACAAGCAAAAGGTCAATGAGCACAAGAAAAATTGCCAAGGAAGAAAAGAGTGCAGGAACCGAGTAGGGTGCATTTACTTTTGTTCTCTGTCTTTTCTTTTCGGTTAAGTGGTGGGATGCGTTACTATGATTGTTTCTAAGCGGCTAAGTATTTGCAGCTCGGCTCTTTGACTCTTGTGACTCGAATACCAAAAAAGCAACAAGTTGCGGGTAGAGCTGAGACAAAAAGAGAGAGTGAATAAGAAATGCAACTCGGGGACTCGCATGATAACGCAACCCGGCATCGAGCCAAGGCTGAACAAAATGATTAAGTTGAAAACAACAAGTGTGAATAAAAATGAGTAGCAACGGCATAAGTAGTCTGATACATTTGCACCCGGCATCCCGGGGATCTGATAAGTGTTTGAGGAATAAGCTGCAGGACAGATTCAGGTCGAGGCGGCGTTCTCGGTGCTGGCCTTGGTTGCTTCATCTTCAGTAGTGGCCTTGGTCGCGTCTGCCTCCGAGCTGGCGTCAACGGTCTTCGCAGCTTCGTCCTCGGCACTGGCCTTGGTCGCATCTGCTTCCGCATTGAGGGGGATGGTCTTCGCTAGCTCGGCGTCGGGCTCGATGGCTGCTTGGTCTGAGGAGGCCGTGGCCACTGAGACGGGCTCTGTCGCGGAGGTGGAGCCAGTGGCTTGAGTGCGAAGGCTGACGGTGTCGTCGAGGGCAGCCCCTGACGAGGTGCCGAAATCGAGCGCGGCGGTGTCAATTTACATCTTCTCGTTCTCGTCCTCTTCATCGCTACCCGTGACGACCGCGGCCTTCCCCTTCCCGGTCTTGCCACCAGGAGACTCGAAGCAGCTCAGGTCCAGCTCCTCTGTGTCCGTCTCTTCGTCTTCGTCCTCATCCTCGCCTTCGTCCACCTCGGTGTCGGGCTCGGTGGGGCCGTCGATGAAGGTCGCAGTATCAGCATATTGAGCGACCTCGTGAGCGACCAGCTGGCGGATAGCCACGCAGTCGGGGTTCTTCTCCCACTTGGAGTCCTGGCGCATCTCGCGGACAATCTGCAGATTAAGGTTTTCATACCAGCTGGTGATAAATAGAAGCATCATGTCCGCGCCGGCCCGAGCTCCCGATGCGCGCCATTTCTTCAGCTCGGCTTTCACGCGTTGCAGCTTCAAGGCAAGTCCGGAGATTGTTGTTGGCGCAGAGTCATCAGGCCAGAAAAGGTTGTGGATCTGGAAGGCGACGCGCACCAGCTCGGTGCCCACGCCCGCTAGCCGCGGGAACTGCCCTTGCATAATCAGGATGCTCTCCTCAATTTCTTCTATGGTATCCAAGGGCTCGCCCTTCTCAGCGCGAGCTGCTCGGACCTTTGCTAGGGCAGGCACGCAAGAAGACTCGAGGTCGGGGAAGACTTCTGCAAGAGCTATCGAGAAGATCAGAAACAATAACAGAGTAGAGATGCGAAACGAGTAGCAGAGGAACAAGAGGAAGCAGTGAAGCAAAGAAAAGAGAACACTTACTGTTCAAATCATGGCGCAGCCCTTGCAGCTGGGTCTTCCATGTTTCCTCGTTGGCTAGGTGCCTCTCTTCAATCAGGCGGAGCCCGTTCAGCTGAGCAAAGAGATTAGCATTGCTTTTCTTCAGCACCTCGCACTCCTGCTCGAGGGTTTTCTCCTTGGCCTTGGCTGCTGGTTCGCTCTTTGCCTTCTCGGCGATTATTCTATCCCTCTCGGCAGCAATGTCAATAGCATCCTGGAGCGCAGTGCGCAGCTGGACTTGGAGCTTCTCCATCTCGGTAGCATGTTCTTTCTGCAGCTCGACAGCCTGGCTGGACAACTGCTGCTGCACCTCAGCAGGTTTGAGGCAATCTTGATGTTCCTCAGCAAACTTCTTATGATCTTCTGAAAAGAGCAAAGCACGGTCAGCAGAGTAGCGAAGAAAGAAACACAAAGACAAGCCGAGAAGACGGCAACGTACCTTCTAGTCGGTTAATCGTGGCTTGGCCACTCTCGACAAAGGCGCGGCATGTTGAGTGCTCCTCCGCCAGGGCCTTTAACTTCCCTGCAGAGTAGAAGTGGTTAGCGCAAAAAGCAGAAGCGGGCATAAACACCAAACGCAAGAACCGCGTAGCTAAAAGCGTACCTTCAACTTCAGAAAGCTTCAATGTGCTGTTCATCACATCCTTCTCGGCTGCCTCGCCGTCTGCGCGTTCTCGTTCCAGGGCCTCGATGCGTCTCTTGGCAATGGCATGGTTCCAGAGTAGCTGACGGTGCAGGCCGGTCCGCTTCAGTAAGCTATTCTGAGAAGCAAAAGGAAGAAGAATCAGGCAAAGTAATAAAGATTCGACCCGAGAAGGCGGCAACTCGGGAGTGTATCCGCCTACTCGGCCAGAATCTCGGGGACTGGGTGATGGATAAGGAAAAGAAGAAGAGTAGAAGAAAAGCAAAACGCAATTCGGGGAGGATGAGTAGAAACTTACCGCGTAAGATTGCTCGAGGTCCTCTGCATTCTTGCGGTGGACGAACATCTTGGCAGCAAGCGTGGCGGAGTTGGATGAGATAGTCATGGGTTTGTAACCCAAGTCCGCCTTGTTCCAATCGACACGCATATGGTCCAAGTCGCCCAAATCCATGCCGTCCCAGTTCGAGTTGCCAAGGACCTTGTTGTCCCACTTGGCATCGATGAAGCCAACCAAGTCGAGCACTTGCTCAAGGCCCTGGGATGTCACCGCCTGGTCCTGAACCTCGCGCGAAGAAATGGAGAGGGACTTGTCCTGATTTGGGGCCGGAGGTCTGGAGTCCACTGCCGCAGTTTTCTTCCCTTTCCGAACAGCAAGCTTCCTCTCCGCGGGGGTTAAGCCAACCTGGTGCTGCTGGCTGACCTTCACCATGTAAGGTGGAAAGCTGGGCGGATCTACGATGCTGGATGCGCCAACGGCGTCAGCAGCCGCGCCAGGCTCCCGGATAGCCAGCTGAGTGGACTTGGTGGTTGCATCTTGACCGGCGCCACGCGCCGGGTTCCTGCGAACAGTGCCTTCTGCCGTGTCTGCTGACTTCTCGGCAGCTCGCTTCTTCGAAATCTCCTTCTGGGCGGTTGGCTTCTCGGTGGTCTTCTTCTCGGTGGTCTTCTTGGCCCTCTCCTCGGCGACCTTCTTCTCGGCAGCTTCCTGAGCGTTCTTCCTTGTAACTGGCTTGGCCGGAGAGCTGGCTGTAGTCTTGGTTTTCTGCACCAAGGAGGAGTCTGGTGCAGTGGGCGGCGCCAGGGGCGCGCTACTCGGCGCGGCGTCGGGCTGAGCGCTACTCTGCGCGGCGCCTGGTTGCGCGTCGCTCAGAGGGTATTGTTCCGCCTCGTCAACTACTTCTACCCGCTGCTCGGCAGCGGGATCTGGCTGTGAGGCATCTGGTTCTTCTACCCGCGGCTGGGCCGCGGGGTCTTCTTGTTCAGCAGCCCCTGTTGCTGGCTGCTCTTCTTCTTCTTCCTGCCGCTCAAGGGCGGCGTCGTCGTGCATCTTGGTGTCTCGCTCCAGGTTCTCCTCGGCCGTGGTGGCCGGAGGAGAAGGAGGCCTATCTTGGTGAGCAGCATCCTGCGCTTCTTGATCCGCGCGGGACTGCTGCTCCAGCTCGACATTCTGGGCATCGGTGTCCATGTGTCCATGCGCGTTGGCGGCTTCGTTCTCGTCGCCGTCGAGGTCGATAAGCTTATCAACGTCGATGGCGGCCTGCTTCTTGGTCTCAGTGGGCGCACGAGCGGCGTCCGCATCCAGGGGGGCTCTGAAGAGAAAATTGCGTTCAGAAAATAAGAAGAAGGCAGAGGAAACTGAGAGGAAACAGCAAAGTAAAAGGATTGGGAATCAACCGAGAAAAACGAAGTGAACCAAAGTGTGCAATCGAGAAGAAACTTACCCCTTGCGGGTAGGGATCGCTGGTCGTTTTCTCTGCACGACCTTCTTGGTCGTCTTCTCGGTCGGCTTCTTTTTCTTGGCGGGGGGGTTCTTGGGCGCCGCTACCCGCGCGCTTGCGGGTAACAGGAGCAGCAACTGCAAGAGGATCGACGACCAGAGCTGCCTCGTCCTCGCCCTCATCCTCGCCGTCATCCTCAGCATCAGCACCATCTGAGAAATTGAAAGGAAGAAAGGCAATTCAGAAGCAGGAAGAAATTAGTTTGTGCTGCTCGCGATCAGACGGGATAAAATTAGTTACCTTCATCTTCGTCCTCGGACCAGTCGCGAAGAGATGCGTCGACGTGATGCTTACTCGTCTGGGCGGCTTCAGGAGGATCAAGCTTGTCCGCGGTCTCGAAGGAGACCTCATCGTCTTCCTCTCGGTCGTCTGACCAGTTGCCCTCGAAGCGCTCACTGCTCTCAGCGAGCTGGCGATCAAGGACCTGAAGAATAGAGAAACATCGCAAGTTAGCCGAGTAGCATGAAGGCACTCTACCCGACTAGGCGTGCAAACACCAAGCACACTAAGCCTAAGCGATTCGGCTGAGTGTCCTAATCGGCAAGGCGTGCAAGCATCAAGCACATTAAGCCTAAGTGTTTCTCCCAAGTATCCTACCCGACTAGGCGTGCAAACACCAAGCACATTAAGCCTAAGCGATTCGGCTAAGTGTGCTACCCGACAAGGCGTGCAAACAACAAGCACACTAAGCCTGAGCGGTTCCGCTGAACTCCCTACTCGGCGCAGAATGCGAATGCTAGTCGCAGCAAGGAGAGGAAGCTATCTACTCGGATTGCATATACGAGAAGCAGATTAAGAAGAACGTACCCGTGGAATCGGCTTTGTGCGGCTGTAGGGGATGAAGCCATACTGCCAGTTGTCGCGAAGGCCGGTGGTCAGGATGGACCGAGCGTAGGCGGCGACATCCGCGTTGCTGAGCTCGAAACTAGTCGTCCGAGTACAGTCACGAGGGCCGCCCATGTAGCACATGGGGTGGGAGCGGCGTTGCAGAGGCAGCACGCGGTTGCGAATCCAGCAGGCGACTGGATCGTCGCTCTTGAGCCCTTCTCCGATCAGATGGGCGAGCCGCTCCTCCATCTGCATCAAGTTCCTGCTGTTCGACGGCTTGCTCTTCCAATTCTGCCCGGTAGGAACTCGATTGCTCCAAGGGGGCAGGTTGATGCGGTCCTCGATCTTGGCCTCCTTCGTGGCGGGGATGTTCTTCACATACAAGAAGGACTTCTGCCATTTGCGGACAGAATCCAGGCCCTTGATGCGAGGATGATTGGTGCCCGGGCGCTGCACCATCATGGCGCTGCCGGTCTCGGTTACCCGGCTGCTGGTGTCCGCGCCATCCTTCTTGCCCTGGCTCTGTTGGCGGAAGAAGAAGTACTTCGACCACGACTCCGTCGTGGAGCGAACGCCGAGGAAAGCTTCGCACACCACTGCATGGTAGGAGAAGAAGACAACTGCATTGGGAGGAAGATGATGCATTTGGAGGCCGTAGTGATCCAGGAAAGAACGGAGGAAATTGGAGGCAGGAAGGCCGAATCCCTGCGCGAAGTGCGCGAGGAAGACGACGTGCTCCCCATCCTCTGGAGCCGGAACGATCTCGCCGTTAGACGGCCGGCAGCGAACACCGGGAGGAACCCTCCGGGTGTTCACGAGCCACTGGCAGTCCTCCGCGGTGACGTCGGAGCCCGCCCAGCCGGCGCGAGCACTGTCACCGCGAGCCATGGCGGCAAGCAGGAAGTTGGGAAAGGATGGGAAGGAACTGGTGGAGTGGACGAGCCCGCGGCGGCGCAAAGAGTTGCGCGGCGGCGGAGAGTTCTGAGACGGCGGAGGATCGAGGAGACAGAAGGGGAAAATGAAGCGGAAGGAGAAGAGGAACTTACCGTGGGGGTATTTATACCGCACCACGGATTACCGTTACAAATTGGAGTAGTGGGATCGATCGTGGCAATAAATCGTGCGGCGTGGGGTCTGTGGCCGGTTGGAAACGCACACAGCGCGGAACGCGCGCGTAACGGCCGCATTAGATCCCACGACGAGATCGTGGGCGATTACTGCGCATGATGGGACATTACGAGGTCGTGGGCCCGCTCCGTGAAAACTGGGCGCGTGGCCTGTCAGGTCCTGGGCAGCGAGGCGTCGCGGTCCTGGATGCGTGACACGTGCCCAGTTGCAGCACGGAAAGCCGGATTGTGCTCTGCGCTGCAGAGATTCGGTTGAAGAAATTCCCTAAGTCTTTTTACTCGGTTACCGAGAAGGAGGCTAGCTCTATTCGAAAGAGAGGAAACTCAAGGTACTCTTCAAAGTGCTACTCGGAGGTTTTACTCGGCATATTGAGATTCAAGGGCAAGGTTGCCAAGCTCGGTTCTAAGCTGGCAGGGCCCAGTGAACGAGTTCGCAGGGCTCTACCAGCTTCGGGGACTGCTGTCGGGGGGTTGCCCCCGAGTAGGGTAAAGGCAAGTGGTAGAGGCAACAATCAGAAGAGAAGTTTGGTCGAGTAGCCGCCTACCCGGTACTTGCTACCCGGTCGACTGCTACTCGGCCTCACAAAAAGATGACCAGAAGGAGATATCGAGCAAGTTACATCTGTTCGAGTAGAAGAGTTGGCCCGAGTAAAACTGGCGGGAACCTACTCGGGCCAGAAGTCAAAGGAGCCGTTCTGACACAGGATCCCGCGTATCCCGGGTCCGTACTTGGCACTGTTCACAGCACTGTTCATTTGGGGACGGCGTGCCTGACAGCGACAGTGTGTCAGCAGGGCGTCGCAGGATAGGGGGGACCTACTCTGTGTTCGCACAGTGATAACAGATTGGTTACTTGGTTTTGCCCACCGACTTTCTGCATCAGGACAAGCTTAGAAGCCAAAGCTGTCAGCGGGAACTCGGAAGAAGGACGGTGTGCACACAATGTCGACACTTGTTCATATTTGGCTGTATCGGGCTGGGCACCGGGTATATAAGGTGCCCAGCCGCATCCTGCGCGAGGGACGATCACACACGACGTTCACAAGGGAGCATTAGGAGAACACCCGTAGAGATTCTTGACCTAATCCTACCCGGAGAGAGAAGAGTGGCTACTCGGTAGCAAGAACATTTGTACTGTGGCTACTCGGTGAGACACCAGAATACATAAAGAAAGGCAGGAGTAGGGGTTTTACCTCCTCACGAGGGCCCTGAACTTGGGTAGATCGTGTTGTTTGCAGTGTTTGATCTTCACCTCACGCGTCTACTCGTCGCGTGATCCCTCCCCGAGCGCCTCCAGTGTCCTTCGTCCCACATCTTTAGCCATCCTATGGCATCTGCCGTGACACCACCACGACACTTGAGCACTTTTCTAAATTTTCTAGTTCTAGCAATTCATATAATTCTTTAGAGAGTACCGATACACTAGAACCTAGATCTAACATAGCATGGTGAATTTCTTTTCCAATTGAAACTAGCACCTTGGGGATCCATGCATCCCCAAGCTTAGGAGGTATCATGGCCTCATTCTTGTACCTAGCAATTTTTTCTTGCAAGACATGATTAACAATATAAGATCCAAAGCCAGGTTGATTAACATTTATAGTGGGATTACTAGCAAATTTTTGTAGAGTAGCAATAAGTTCTTGCAAGCTACTTTTTTATAAATCAAGCAATGGATCCTTAATTTCAGTAAGCATCATAATTTCCTCTACTTTACTCTCTAATTTAGCTAGCATGCTTGATTCATGAGGACTAATTTCATCTTTTCTAGCAAGATAAGACATATATGGAAGTAAATATTCAGGGTACTTCACTATTTCATTCAAAGTTTCTTCTAAGCTAGTAGGGACATGCTCACTTGTATTCTCAGCAATATGATAAATATTTTCAATAATAGGAGCAGCAATAGTAATAGAATTCATTCCTACACTAGGTTGTTCTTGTGGCTTTCCTGCTGACATGCTTAATAGAGTTGCTTGATTATCAGCTAATTTTGACAATGCTTTATCTAAATTCGAAGATTGAAGTTGCAATCCTTTAATATCACTACTAATGGATGCAATAGACTTATTTAACTCATGTATAATAGCATTGTGACTAGCAACTTGTTCCATAAGAAATTTATTAGATTCAGAAATTTCACTAGAAGGCTTCCACTTATTTTCATTTGCATTAGGATATGGAACAAAAGGTTTATTTGGCACATAAGGAGGTTTACTATATGAATTGTAAGAATTAAAAAAACCATTGCTACCATAATTCCTAACGAAATTAACATCCACACTTTCAGAATTACTACCAACTAGCTCCTGCAAAGGCACATTCTCCATATTTTGTTTATTAATAAAAAAGCAAGAATAGTGTCCATTTTAGAAGACAAATCATTGGTTTCTTCAATTGAGTTTATTTTCTTAGTGGGATTGGGTGCTCTTTAAGTATTCCATTGACTTTAATTTTGCAATATGCTTTCTAATATGCTCTTAGCCTCACCTACAGTTTTACTTATAAAGGCACCTCCAGCAGCAGAATCAAGTATATTTCTAGACATGTAGTTTAGACCATTATAAAAAGAGTGTAGTATGGTCCATTCATTTACTCCATGTGATGGGCATGTTCTAATCATTAATTTAATTCTATCCCATGCCATGGCTACATGTTCATTATCATTTTGCCTAAATGAGAGGATATTATTCCTATTTTGGAAAATTTTAACGGGAGGATAATATTTCTTAATGAAAGCTTCTTTTAAATCATCCCAAGACTTTATACTAGCTGTAGGTAGTGAAAGTAACCATTCTTTAGCCTTTCCTCTAAGTGAAAAAGGAAATAATTTCAGTTTTAAAACAATACTTTCCACATTTTTAAATTTTTGCATATCACATATTTCCATGAAATCATGAAGATGCATAGAGGCATCCTCCATAGCACTACCACCAAATTGCTCTCTAGTAATTAAATTCAATAAACTAGGACTTACTTCATAGCTTTCAGCTTGTATTTCACGTGTAGTAATTGGCCTAGCAATGAATTGGTCATTGGGTGTATTTGTGTAGTCACTTAATTTAGTTCTATCACCCTTTTTAACAGTTTTTATGTAGTTTTTAATTTTTTATGCAAAACTGAAAAGTAAAGTAACTAGAAAAATTCGAAATACTAAAATAAACTAGATAACTAAATGCAAAACTAAAATGCAAACTAAAATAAAATATGCAAGACAAAACAAAAACAAGAACAAAAACAAAACAAAAACAAGACAAGAAACTAAACAATCTACTTGAAAGAAGGTGGAGATAGAAAGGACGGTAATCACGTAGGTGCAACCTCCCCAAGCTTAGGTGTTTGCACACCTTGTTGGTGATTAAGACTTCTTGTGAGCTCCCTTGGACAACTCCTTCACCTATGGCTCCCCAGCAACGGCGCCAGAAAAACGCTTGATGGCTAGGCTGAGACTCCAAGTGCAGAGTGTGTAGCTAGTGGAAAGCCTTCTTCCCCACGAGGGTGACTCGAGGGTTTATATCGAACTCTTGGGGAGCCAGTATTTCAGCAGTTGTCTTCCAAGCTTCCTCCAGGATCCTGCAAACAAGTAGAGAATTTTGTGCCCTCAACCTCACCAAGTGGTTGTCAAGCACAAGGTGTGAGACTTCTAAATTGCAATGCAAAACTGAAAGTAAATGTGCAATAATTAAATCTACTACTAAATGCAAATGAGAAAATAAATATGCAATGGATTGTTTTTGTATTTTTGTGATGCAAGTGGTGATGGAGATAATGTAAATTCGAATTGGAGATGCAAGTAAAGTAAAGTGCAAGTAAAGTAAATTGCAGCAAAGTAACTAGAGTGTTTTGTTATATTTAAAATAGGACCGGGGTTCATGGTTTCACACTTGCATTCTCTCAAATAAAGTAGTAGACGGTGGACATAAATAATTACATGTGAGATTACAATAACATGTTTAACATTGAGTACTTTCATATGGGCATCACGTCCTAGCATAGAGATCTCTACGGTCATATTGATCCCTCTTATACTCCACCAAGATGCGAAATAAATCATAACACCTTGATAATTAAGGAAAAACTAGAGTATAGCTTTAAGCAATGTGACATGAAGTTGAAGTAAGAACTTGCTAGATCTAGTCATGGAGATTGATTAGTGTCACTTCAAATCCCCGGTAACAAGGTACTCCTTTTTATCCCTAGTGAGGTAACTAAGAAAGGTTTAACAAAACCTAAGTGGATCGCTGAACTTCTGTCACTTTCACAGCACTAGCCACCCCCCGTTACTCCAACTAATGCACCCATCACCCCACACACGCTCTCAAGAACTAGATTGATCAAAGCTAGCAAATAAGAACGGGGTATGATGACTCCCAAGTGCAGGAGATCAATTGTAGTACCTTTCGATAAGTATTTGAGTGTCGAACCCACGAGGAGCTGAAGGTAAGCTATCTATTCACTAAAGCCCTATAACCCTCTTATATGGCTATTTATGCAAAGCAATAAGTTTGACTAAAAGGAACTAACTAATTAAAAGCAAGTGACGTGGAGTGTGGTTTGTCTAGTAACTAATGAAGCAAGTAATCCTAGAGAAAGTTTCTAAAGCAAGTTTCTAAGCAAGTTTCACAAGTAGCAAGCATCAAAATCTCAAGTATCTCATATTGTACATAAAGATAATCATAGAAGATAACAAACTTGTATGCAACCAATCAACGAACTATTTCACCATTGCCAAGAACAATTCACTACTCAAACATAGACGGGGAGACACAATACATCAAGGGAATATAGTATTGCATCATACATCGTGTTTGCCAAGAGATTACAGTGGAGAGATGGAGCTGATCTTGCTGTAGATGTTGATGATGAACACGCCGGAGGGGGGTGGAGCCCTCCGGGGGTGATCCCGGCGGCGTTTCCCCCCTCCGATCTTCTCTGGCGGCAGCCTTCTGTCTCTCTGTTTCGTGGTTTCGTCTCTCGGCGCCGCCCCCTTCTCGAAAAGTCCAGGGGACCCTTTATATAGTCATTTTTAGGTCACGAGACACTCGGGAGAAGAAAGATCGACGGCATCGGAGCCACGGGGGCAAAAAGGGGGCCCCACACGCGGCCAAGGAATCTGGCCGCGTGGAGGGTCCTCTTTTCCACCTGGTTGGCCTTTTGGCCCTCTACTTTAGCCCATGGTCTTCGTCTCGAAAATTCTGAACCGTGCTCTTTGGCCTTGCCCTTTTTGGAGTCCCGAAGCTCCCGGAAAGTCTGAAACACTAAAAAGTACGTTTTCTGGAAAAACAGGGTTAGAACCAAAAGAAGGGGGATTGTTCAGAAAATCCCCCAAATCATTATAAAACATGAATATAAATTGCTAATATGTAGTAAAAAAAAGTAATAACATGCAAAGTTCATCTATGCATTTTACATGCATCAACATCCCCAAGCTTAACCCATACTCGTCCTCGAGTATGAAGGTGATAAAACTAACATGGACTTTGCATTTTAAAACAATCATGGAATATCAAAGAAGATCATTCATGCTACATATAATCAAATGATTCATAATGTAGATGAGTAGCAACATACAATTCATGTTATAAGAAAAATCAAATATGCAAGCAAAGATGAATCATGAAAGTTCACAAAGTGTATAATGAAATAAAAGCACTATGGACCAAATGCATACACAAAATGAAAAATAAAATCCTATATTGGTCAAAGAATAGCATAATGGAAAATAGAAAATATGGTGGACACTTTGGAGAAAATTGAGTAGAGGTAAAACATGATCAAGTCTTATTTAGCCCCTAAATTATTCAACTAAAATTACTAATTGAAATGTGGTATCCATTGATCTAGGACTCTCATTGCCCCTTTATCACTAGCATCTTAAAATTGTGAGTATTGAAGTAATGAGAATGACAAGGTGGTTGAAAGCCTCATGCCCCGTGAGTGTGAAAACCTACTCCATGATTACTCAACTTAAGATTCCTAATAAGCTTTGTACAATCATAATAAGTATTAATGACATCATAGAGAACCGCAAGAGGTACCTCTTGCCCCATGACATGGAAACAAGCCCATGTTACAATGACAAGATGAACAAACGGAGTAGACTCATCATCCTTTTTATTTTCATTCACTATTATGCATAGCTTCTTATTTTATTATAGGATGTGTTGTAGAGTCACTCAAGCTGTAAGTAAATTTCCACCATGATAAAGCATGGCTTGGGTTAGCGGCCCAATGCGTTTCTCTAGTCATATAGATACTTACTCATCAAAACTTACTATTCCTCTATTTCATTTCGGCATGGCAGGAGTCCAAAAACAAAAGTACATGATATCAACCAAATGTAAAATTTTTGTGCAATGTTGAAAGCTTTCCGGTGATACACGTTTATAGCTAGCTCCCAACCACACACTTGTCAAATGCAAAACTTGTGGCTCCCATTATTGGGTCATGTTTATTAGATGCATAAAAAGTAAAGTGTGCCTTCAAAAGTCCGTGAGAGTCCTATCCCAAGTTCAACCCATGACAATTAATAAAGTGAATATATTAATTTAGAACATAAATAACACAATAACATGGTGAACATACTCGGAATAGCAATGAAGCTAGTGGGAAGATATGGTGGACTCACTGGAAATACTTGGCTAAGGAGTGTTGGAAACAAGTTTTTACTTGTTGGAATTTTTAAATTTTTGGGCTAGCAAGAGGGAGATAGTTGACCAGCTACTATGAATGCATATGTATATAGAAATACTCATTTAATGACAAACTAAATAAACCAGCAATTAACATCAAGGACATGAATAAGAGATAGCTCAAGACAACATTATTGCAAATTTCTACACATAAAAAGCCTATAAATCATGCAAACATATGTAGCTCTTCAAATCAACCATGGCATCCCTATTCCAAATCATAATACTAGCATCCAATACATTCCAACCCCAAACTCCAGTAGCTCAATCTCATATAAAATGATGTTGGTGGTCTTATCAAAACAAAAATAAAAACAAAAACTAGACGCTTCAAGTCTCTACGATAAATGCTTTGCTTAGAAAAACAGAAAGTAGACGTGTGCTAACCAAAAGAGTGCAGCTCCAGTGGGGTGTTCATCACATCCCAAAGATTATGTCTTTCACAATTCTTGGATGTCTTGAGGCGCAGCTCCTCTATTCCCCGTGAAAAAACTTCACAAAACATGTTTCTCCCATTCTTTTTCTGTGGGGTGAGATTAGCAAGGACAAACAAATCACATGCTTGCTGTGCAAAATTCCAAATCAAATGCTCCAGTAGATAGAAAATAAGGTTCATTATGTTGTATGTTCACTCTCTTGCTTGAAAGAATCATGGAAATTCGATTCCCAAGCCCAAAGAGTGCATAAAATAAAAGAAGGCAGAATCTGTCCAGAAAAGCAACAGCAGCAAAACAAACGTTTTTCCCTAAGCTAGACTCGTCAAAAAAATTAATCCAATTTTTTTGCTTACAGAGGACAAAAAGTTGCAGAACATACTAAAAAATTAGCTCAATCCTACATACCAATAAACAACTTAAAATCATACGGTGAGCAGACTCGTGCTGAAACAGAAATTTCATGCACTAGGATAGCAACTTATAAGTCCAAATGGGTTTGACTTGAATCTTTATTGAAAACTCAAGAATTAAAACAAAAAAACTAATATCTTGAGACAGCAAGAGGACACTAGGAAAATCCAAACAAAAACAACCGGGTTGCCTCCCGTAAAGCGCTTTCTTTATAGCCATATAGCTAGGCTTTACTTACTTAACATCATGATGGTTGGAGTGAGGTGGCTCGGCATCCCCAAGCTTGGATTATTGTACTTATTTGATACATGTAGGGTGAGACCATGGGTACATCCCCAAGCTTGATTGGTTGTCCCTCTTGATCTTTGTTCATCTCACTCAACTCTTCCTTCTGAAAAATTCTTCTTACACAAATCTCAACATAAAACTTGATTAGAGGGGTTAGTGCCTCCATAAATAAAATCCACATAGGTACAGCAAAGACACATCATGAGTTTATTCTAAATATTAACTACTGTTACTACAGTTGTGCATTGCTCCTTGATCAAAAGAACCAAACAAAACACAAGTAATGAGAGCAATGCAAAATAAAGACATAATCTGCCAAAAACTGAACAGCCCGTAAAGAGTGAATTTTTAGAGGCACTTAAGTTGCTCAAATTAAAAAACTTAAAACTAATGAAATATGTAGTGATAACGAAATATTGATTTCGTCAATTACCAGGTCAAAATTCCACTTCTGTGATTTTAAACATTTTTCGCAGTGAAGTTTAGGAATCTGTTTTCTTGACAGCTAATTACTATTGTTTAATCCTATCTCTCATATAAGATTATTTTGCCATTTAAGATGAGAAATAAGACAGAAATGTGATGTTACAGTAGTGAACTAATATTTTTTTTATTGTTTTTAGCTTTGGAAAAAGTTTTAATGATAGAGACTTTGCAATGGTTTCATTGGCGTGAACAACACATGTTCAAGGTCGACCCCAACTTCTCCATTACTCATCCTTCTCATTTACTTTCCCAAATTTTTTATAAAATGAAAATCTTAAACTAAATGATACATAATAGTAGGTAAAGGCATTTTACATGTTGTAAAGACATAAATGTGTGCTCAAACCGAATAGGAAATTAAAGCATAAAGAACACACCAAAAAAAATATTAAACAATTTATTTTTAAGTCTAACCCATTTCCTATGCATTGGAATTTTGTAATGAAACAAATAAAAGAAGCACATAATAGCAAGCATAGAAAGGTAGATCAAGTGCAACTTCAATACTTTCAGCATAAAGAGGGGAAACTTAATATTGTTGAAATATGTGTAACCATGTTTCCCTCTCTCATAATAATTTTCAATGGCATCATGAATAGATTCAACAATATGAATATCACATAAAACATTCTTATCATGAGCCACATGCATAAAAGAATCACTACTCTCCACATAAGTAAAATCCTCATTAGTTATAGTGGGAGTTAAACATTCATAATTTTCATTGCAATCATCATATATAGGAGGCATAGTATCATCAAAGTGAATTTTATCCTCCAAGCTTGGGGAACTAGAAATATCGTGCTCATCAAAACCAACTTCCCCAAGCTTAAAACTTTCCATAGAATCAGGAAGTATATCATTTTTATCCTGAATGGTAGGGGGACTAAAAATATCATATTCATCAAGACAAACTTCCCCAAGCTCAAGGTTTTCCTTAGCAATAAAGGTGTTCAAAGAATTAGTACTACCACAAATATGATTGTTGTGGAAATAATTTTTCAATTTCTCCTCAAAAACTTCATGTCCTAATTCAAGGTAGATATTATACAGTTCTAAAATTGTTTGTTGTTTTCCATTTTATAATTTTTTTTGTGTTTTAGGTTTATATGTTAGTATGCAATGCAAACAAGAATAAAAGCTTAGCACAACGCTCCCCGGCAACGGCGCCAGAAAAGTGCTTGATGACTCCCAAGTGCAGGAGATCAATTGTAGTACCTTTCGATAAGTATTTGAGTGTCGAACCCACGAGGAGCTGAAGGTAAGCTATCTATTCTCTAAAGCCCTATAACCCTCTTATATGGCTGTTTATGCAAAGCAATAAGTTTGACTAAAAGGAACTAACTAATTAAAAGCAAGTGACGTGGAGTGTGGTTTGTCTAGTAACTAGTGAAGCAAGTTTAAAATGCAAGTAATCCTAGAGCAAGTTTCTAAAGCAAGTTTCTAAGCAAGTTTCACAAGTAGCAAGCAGCAAATATCTCAAGTAGAAAATGACCCCCGCAGATTTTCAGGTGATTTCGCGGAAGTTTGCCCCCTGAAACGTCAAAAATATAGAAAATGGGGTTTCTGACAGGCAGGGCTAATTCCATAAAAGTTGGGGGACTTTGTAATTTAACCCCAAAATACGATAAAACTTTGATTATACGCTTATATGATGCAATATGTTATAGAAAACCATGTGAAAATATGCAAAATTCATCTATGCATTTTACATGCATCAGCCCCGAACCATTAGCCGCTTGAGACTTGGAGCCTTCGGAACTTTCCCCGCTCTTAGCCTTTTTTTCGGGTTTCGCCTTGGCTAGAGCAATGTTAGCCTCCATTTCACCGATGTCCGGAATGGAATCATCATACTATCTAACATCATCGGTGGTGGAGGTAAGTTCCTCGGACTCCTTGGTTTTCCCCCATCATGGCCTCCAACATCTTCTTTATGGTAGAAACCTCCGAACCAACACTACATATAACCTTGGACAATTCGTCTTGGATAGTTGCAACCATTTCTTGTAGGTTAGTTATAGTGTCGTTCATTTTGGCGATTTCCGCATTAAAAGCGTCGGGCTCACTTTCATTGACCATTATACTCTTAGGTGGTTAAGCCCTTAAGAGCCGGGGCTCTGATACCAATTGAAAGTGCACTATGGTCAACTAGAGGGGGGGGTTGAATAGGTTGACTACCAATTTTTGTGCTTTTCCTTTTAGTATGGGCTAAACAAGTAAGATAAGGTTCTCTATATGTGCAACCAGATGAGCGACCTATGTGATACAAAGATATAATACGCAACGGAAGAAATATGTAAGGAAACAAGATAAACCACAAGTGTAAACAAGGAGACAATGATATGTTTCTTGTACTTACTTCTCAAGGGAAGTACGTCTACGTTGGAGAGGTGGGGAGCCACCTAGGCACTCCTCAATAGCACGTATGTGCACACCTTATTCTCCTTGAGCTTCTCTGGCGAGGGATATTCTCGTTTACACTATGAGGTCGACTTGAAGGCGTTGACCAAACCTTTACACAAGGTTGAGGACACTCCACAAGATGGATGGAGACTCTCAATCAATCCGAAGCTTCTTGCAACAAGGTGGAAGCTCCAAGCACAAGTTCTACTAGGGTTTCTAGACCCCAAGTAGGTTTCTAGATCTACTAGGATGTGCTGGATGGATTTGCAATTCCTTTGGTGGAATCACGGATCTAGGTCTCCTCTAGATCTCCACAAAGTATCGGAGTATTTGGGTGGTTGGAGAGGGAGATCTAAGTAGTTGAAAATCACATTAATGGCATGGAGAGAGAGAGAGTGTGTGAAGATTAGCCAACTAGGAAGAAGGGTGGGGTCCTTCTATACTCTCTCCATAAATGTGGCTATCCAGAACTCGCACAGACGGTACTACCGGACTAATTCCCGGTAGTACCAGGTCCTTGATGTCTACGCACACTTCTATTCTTGTAGACAGTGTTGGGCCGTCAAGTGCAGAGGTTTGTAGAACAACAGCAAGTTTCCCTTAAGTGGATCACCCAAGGTTTATCGAACTCAGGGAGGTAGACATCAAAGATATCCATATCAAGCAACCCTGCAATCAAGATACAAGAAGTCTCTTGTGTCCCCAACACACCTAATACAATTGTCAGTTGTATAGGTGCACTAGTTCGGCAAAGAGAGAGTAAAATGCAAGTAATATGGATGATAATAAGTGATAATAGAAATCTGAAATAAAAATGGCAGCAATCAAACATGTAGCAGAACAGGCGGAAAACGGTGTTTGAATGCTTGGAAATAAGGCCTAGGGCTCCTACTTTCACTAGTGGACACTCTCAACAATGATCTCATAATTGAATGCATAAATATCATTTCTTCACTATGCTACTCCGAACCACTCTCCGGTCGAATAACGAACACTAATCATTGCGTAGGGCTTTAACAAGACTCCTCAAGTCTATATTCCCTCTCTAGGGCAACCCAATGTCACTACGAGCGCCATAAATTAGTAAACAAACGCCACAATTTCATAGGTTCACCTTCCAACACAAAATATAAATATCATGCTAAACCACACGGAGCACATACTGTCACCTTTGCCCCGTGATCAAAGTGTTTAGGGAGATAACAAAAACACTTGAGTAGCATAACAGATGAAGATCAATCTACAGATTCAACTAGATTACAAAGCTCATGATCACATAAAGATCACACCATGGGAGAGAGAGATGAACCACATAGCTATCGATAGGGCCCTCAGCCCCGGGGGAGAACTACTCCCTCCTCATCATAGGAGACAGCAACGGTGATGGAGATGGCGGTGGAGTCAATGGAGATGACTTCCGGGAGGGTGCCAGAACGGATATCTGTGTCCCGAAACTTATCGGCGACGGCGGAGCTACAGCTGTATTTTGTCGAAAAGGTCGATCGTTTTAGGGCTTATGCCTCGGGGAGTATATATGGGCAAAAGAGCGATGCCGGGAGGTGGCCAGGGGGCCCACACCCCTAGGTGGCGCGGCCAGGGGTGGTGGCGCCACCCTATGGTGTGGCCACCCTGTGGCCCCCGACAGGGGCTCTTCGGGACTTCTGGATGCTTCTGGGACTTTTAGGACTTCTGGCTTTCGAATTTTCCAATTCTGAGAATATTTCCAGAACAACTTTTCTAAAACTAAAAACAGCAGAAAACAGGGAACTAGCTCTGTGACATCTTGTTAATAGGTTAGTCCCGGAAAAATATAAGAAAAGTAGGAAAACATACAGAAAACATGTAGCAATTAGCATAATATCAGCATGGAACATCACAAATTATAGATACGTTTGAGACGTATCAGTCCTCCTTCAAATTCAGCGGTCGAAACGCTGGCGGCTCCTTCTTCCACAGCCCCGGTAGTACTGGTAGGTAGTACCGGCCTACTACCGGGGCCACTACCGCACCAGAGCCAGTACCCATCTGTCCCGAATTTGGCCAAACGCGGTAGTGCCCGCGGTAGTACCACGGAACCCGGTAGTACCAGAAGTCACGCCAGTAGTACCACGAAGGAAGTAGTACCGGCCTACTACCGGGGCCACTACTGCACCGATTCCAGTACACTGTTGTCCCGAAATACGCCGGATGCGGTAGTGGTGGTAGTACTACCACACGCCCGGTAGTGCCGGGCGAAACTGCGGTACTACCACAAATCAGAGCAAAAAAGATTTTTTTGTGAAATTGAGCGCTCTTCTTTTTGGGAGGGGAAATCCTAGGTGAACCTATATACTATGAGAAGCACGGAGACATTTAGATACCATAACCGTGTGGTCGTCAAACTGCAAAAGGTTTATAGCACAAAATGCCCTTTCAGGAAGGCCAAAAGGTCGCATGTTTGCAGGAGTTGAAGTGGAGCATGGCATTTAACTGTGGAATTGGTTGCAAGAACTTCTCATTTTCTAGTGCCTCCATTGATTTGTGGGAGAGGAGGAGAGTTTGCCAAAAGGGGAAGCGCCCATTGACAGGAAACACAACAAATGAAACCTTAAGAAAGCTATATCCATGGGTTGTACATGGACTATATTTTAATGGCCTGCATCGGGTTATATTAATGGGCTGCCGGACTATCTCATGAAGTAAACTCAGCCCATGCAGAAAATGGAATGTGACTGTTTATCAGCAGCCTTTTCTAAAAAATAAAAATTCAGCAGTTTTTGATTAGGTGGCGTACAAATGAATACGTGAACTGTATAATGTATTTTTATGGCCTGCATCAGGGCATATTAATGGGCTGATGGACTATCTCATGAAGTAAACTCAGCCCATGCGAGAAATGGAACGGTACTATTTATCAACAGCTTCTTCTAAAAAAAATCAAAAGCTTTTGATTAGGTGGCGTACAAATGAAGGGTCGTAATTAGATGCATGCATCAAAACTGCTATATACACGTTTCAAAAAAACTGCTATACTGTGATGAGAGGTGGAAGTTGCTGAGGTGGATATCCTGCATGTCAAGATAAATGGGTTAGTGGGGACCAACTATTTAGTTATTGTAGATTATAAATGTTATTAAATAACTTATGTCTTTACCCAATGAAGTAATATCTCCTTTTTTCTTCATCATATACAACAGAAACCCCTTCAGTATTGTCATTGTGAGAAAGCTCTAGCGTGGCCGTCGAGAATGCGTGAGAAAGGCAGTGGTGGGCCCCACCATTCCCCTCTCATCTCAACCCCTGTCTTGCCATGTGAAAGATCGAGAGGTCAACTAGAGGGGGGGGGGTGAATAGGTTAACTACAAATTGTAGCTTTTTCGGTTTAACAAGATAGTGCTCAAATATAGATTGTCTAGATTATGCAACTAGGTGGACAATCCTATATGTTGAGCAAATACAACTAGCACAAGGTATATATATAACTAAGCTAGTAGTAACAAGTAAAGGTAAGTTGAGGGATAACTGAAAACAATGACGCGGAGATGTATCCCAAAGTTCACTTCCCAATGGAAGCCAATATCCGTTGGAGCGGTGCGGTGCCACCAATGTGGAACACCGAGTAGCCCTCAAATGGCACACCGTATCTCCTTCGAGTCGTTCCACCAATGTGGAGAGGCTCGAATCACTATGTTGCCATTGAGGTTGACAACTAGAACCTTTACAAGGATGAGGCACACTCCACAACTTTGGAGGGTCCTCACCAAATCCCCGGAGCCACCAAGACACCGGAAAGCAAGATCCACGAGCACAAGAGCTTCGGGGACAACAACAAGGCTCCAAGCTCCGATGAGCTAGGAGAAACAAGGTTCTTGGCTCCAAAGTACCAAGAACAACAACATCCCTAGGGGATGAGTGGGTTGATGATGAATCGTCTTGGTAAAGTTGTAGATTTAGATCTTCTCCTCCAAATCCCAAGAGATCAATGGCTTTGGTTGGGTATTTGGGGAGAACCGTGAAGCTTGGAGGTGGCCAACAATGGTTGTGAGAGAAAGCTTGTTTGACCCCTCCAAAAGGTGGGAGACAAGTCCTATTTGTAGTGGGGGGAAGAAAACGGCCGTTGGGGGGGGGGGTACTTGTGCTGCCAGAAAACCCGACCTGGAGCCTGGCCCGGCTGGCTAGGAGGCCGGCCTGCTGCCCGCGAGACCCGGCCTGTCGTGCAGGGAGCCCGGCCTCTGGACCGGCCTAGGCCGGCTACCTAGAGTGCCCGACCTAAGCGCAGAGAGCCTGGCCTGGGCCGGCAGCTAGGCTGGCCAGCACACCGACGCGGCGCGCCTCTAGCCCGGCCTGGGCTGGCCATCAGGCCGGCTAGGCAGCGCCCGGCCTGCACAGAGGAGAGCCCGCCCTGGGCTGGCCACTAGGCTGGCCACCTAACAGACGCGCTCGGCTTGTGGCCCGACCAGGCCGGCCAGACAGTTTCTTTGCCTTCATCTTCCCCTTTGATTTCTTCTTCCTCCTTCTTTCTTTGACTTTTTTCTTCAACAAACAAGTGTTTCAACTTGTTTTCCTTTCTCCATTTTTGTGCTCGTATAGCTTTGCATATTTTTCATTCTTTTCCTAGAACACTTAAGCACAATGGTCAAATACTTCTAAGTGTTTTAACCAAACATCAAAAACTAGGATTAGGAAACATGTCCTTTCAATTTCCCCCTTTTTGAAGTTTGATGACAACATATGGATTTTTTTTAAATGATAGAAGCATTTGTGAGGGAGTAAGAATATAGAGAGGATCCCCCTATGTGTGTGCCCATAATTATAAATTTTGTTATCATATTGAGGGCACACATAATTGGGGCTATTTAGATCTCCCTACATATTATAGTTCAAGATGATCTCTAGAGCTATATAGGTTTCCAAAATTGCTTTATGATAGACAATTAGGCATTTTAGCTCTAGGGATTTATCTACTCAATCCATTGAAATTTTATCATAATACTAAGGTAAGATATGTATCCATAACAATTAATCATGTATGCAAGGATATGATATCATCTCACCATACTTCTCATCAAGGAATGAATATTTCTAGGATAATAGTCTTGACCATAATATGGATATTTCGAGAATGGCATAGTCTTCAATATAGAAGAGATATTCTGAAAACGACATAGTCTTACGATGTCAAATAGGAGTAACAACCATAAAACAAATAAGGAGTTCAACTAGATAGAAAAAAACAGAAAATGGCAAATGGATGCATGCTATGCAAATGCAAAGATCACTAAGATAGCTCTCCCCCTTGGCATCAAGACACCAAAAAGAGGAAACTCAAGCCTCGAAGTCCTCGTCATCTTGATCATCATTGCCCTCATCATCATCATCATCATGGTGTGGTGGAGCCTGACTCGAGCTAGCCTGAGAGGGATTTGCTTCCCAAAACGGTTCAAGTGAGGTGGCATCATCGCCAAGCCAGTAAGTATGCTTGGACTGCCATGTGTGCTCATGAAGTTCTTCTTCAGAACTCACAGGATCCGGTGGGAGATGCAGGTGCTCCATGATCTCACGCTTTGTTGTTTATCCACAAAGAAGCAGTTCATCTTTTGTAGAGCCCGTTTGATGCTAAACTTCTGCGGACCCCTGAGAGCATGAGCTGGAGAAACATCTGGGGAGTAATCATGTGACACCGCAACCTGACGTGGAGCACGAGCTTGTGAGGAGCGTGGAGGAGGAACAACAGTGTCCTGGGATGCGCTGAGAAGTGGGTGCATAGTAGGAACAATCATGGAATAGTTGTTGATGAGCTGAGCCGGAATCTTTGTGTTGATGACGGTTTGAAGATAAGATCCATAGATGGGAACCTTCTTGTCACGAACCGTAAGCTACAGCTTGTTCCACATGTAATCCAAGGCATCCAGCTGCTTGTTGTTCTTTTTGGCAGTCACTATATGGTAGAGAAGATTGATCATCCACCAGCGAGCAAGCCCCTTTTCCTCAAACTTGGCATGGATGGTGTTCTGGAGAATAGTGTGTCACATACCAAAAATCAGAGAAGAATGCAACTTTGGGAATGTGTTGAGAGCCAAAACCAGCGGGATGGCAGTGTTTAAGTCCATCTTTGGCCTTCATGATCCTCCGTTCATCACCATGAATCCAAACATAGGAGAAGTGACATTGAACGGGCTCCACAATACCAAAGAGAGCACCAAACTCGGCCAAAGTGGCATGACACTGAGTACCTCCGCTCATCCAAGTCATGGCACGTCAACCCTCGGTGGAAAAGTGAACCGTGGCAAAGAATTCCCGAAGCAGAGCGGGAGAAAACTGAACATCACAGGTCATAAGCTTTCTAATTTGATGATAGTCCATGAGTTCCATTACCTCTAGCCATATTGCTCTAGCTGCATCAAGGTCAAAGAAATGTTGAGGCACATGATCATTCTTCAAGGTGCAGACCACAAACTCATGAACTTGCTGATGCATCTTGCAATAAAAGCGAGTGTCACGACAGGTACGATGAGGAAAAGCATATAGGTTGAATTTCATGCGATGATTTTCCCAGTCAACTGTGCTCAGACTCCCCCAGTTATCATGGACTAGCTCATCCTCATTGAAAGGAAGAGGTGGCCCATGTGGTTGAGTGGCAGTAGAGCCACAAGTGGCAACAACACTCCTCTTTGACCTCTTGCGAGCATAGGTGGTAGCCGCTGGTTCCTTGCCTGAGAATTAATGAACATGCAAGTGCATATGCATGATGAGTGTACATGGTCATAATGAAAACGTTGGGTTTATTTGATAGACTATTTAGAAGTGGATTAATAAGTGATTGTTAAAATGATAGTATGAGCAAGAAGATACATAACTAAGCATTGGGTGCAAACACATCACTAGAGTGGTTTTTTAGGTCATAGGGATAAGGTAACACTAGTGGCAACCCGAAACAAGAAATCCCCTACAAAAAGATGAGACTTAGAGTGCAATGAAGCATTTGGTGCAAACCAACTATTAGAGTGATTTCCTAGGTCATGGCCATATGGTGCAAACAAAATACTAGAGTGATTTCATATGTCATAGGGATTAAGTAACACTAGTGGAAACAAACCCTAAGCAATATGTAAGCAATATGCACTAGTGACACCACTAAACAAGAAATCCCTAAGCAATAGGCACTAGTGCAATACTAAACAAGAAATCCCTAAGCAATAACCCTAAATAACAAATCCCCCCCAAAAAAATTTAGCCACAATACATGAGATCCCTAAGCAAGATGAGACTAGAAGAGGCCAATTAGCAACAAACAAAAGAAATTAGTACCCGTATTGGAAGCCATGGGAGAGTCTTCAAACAATGAGATGGATCTCCTCCAAATCCCCACCAAGGAGAATTTCATTTGGAGGAGTATGGGAGATAGAGGATAGGGTATCATATCTGAGGAGAAGGGTGGTTGTGATCGAGTCTAAAGGGAGGGGGTGGGTGGAGAGAAGCTTGGGGCTGGGCACCCATGGTGGTTTTCGGGTGTGGGGGAGGGGAGAAGAAGATGGGATCTAACCCCCCCCCCCAACTCGGGGATTTAAGTGGCCGCAGGGCAGCCGGCCAGGCTGGGTCGCAGGCCGGGCACCTAACCGAGCCGGCCGGCCTCGACCCCGGCCTAGGCCAGGCATCCAGCGAGCGCCAGGCCGTGCGCCACACGAATAGAGCCGGCCTCGACCCCGGCCTAGGCTGGGCATCCTACGGGTGCTAGGACAGGCACCAAACCGACGGTGCCGACCCCTAGGCCGGGTTTTCTGAAAAAAATCCTTCCCCCCTATTTCTGTTTTTTTAATGTTTTTTTGTTTGGATTTTGAATGAATGTTCTTTTGAGTAAAAAAACATACTACCAGTTTTAACCAACATGAATACATGGATTTGTTCTAATTTTTAACAAGTTGTTTGACCATGTACTTAATGCAAAGTTTTGATGATGTATGAAACATGATGTGGTCACATGGAGCAAAGCATTAGTATGATGATTTCCTCACACATCCAATGGAGAAAATAATAAAACCACAAAAATAACAAAGAGCAACATTGGATGTGCTATGGAATAGAAGAGCGAATATGCATATGGGTTGAACACCAAATGTCTTATCCATATGAAAAAACAAACAAAACTTGAATCTTTGATTTGGGCGGTGGCCTTAGCCACCATTTATAAATATGCTCGATATGACACCGCGAAGATATAACGTGGGTGCATTGTCGAAACTCATCATTGAAGTACATTATGTTATTTCAAATGACCATTATGCATGATTTGTTTATTTATGCATTATAGGAGTAGTGTCGACTCATTGATTGAGCTAAACCCCCTATGTCTATGCGTACATATAAGAGCCAAATAAGAGTCTAGTAGAGGTGTGTATGCAAGATTTTCAATCAACTAAAATTTCTTGCACATACGATATTGAGCTCACTCCTTAATTGCTTGAATCTCTTCTCATCTAGAGGTTTTGTAAGGATGTCGGCTAGTTGATCTTTGGTGTTGACATAGGAAAGCGAGATATCTTCATTGTCCACATGATCTCGAATGAAATGATACCGAATCTCAATATGCTTGGTCTTGCCATGAAGTACCAGATTGTGATCAATCTTTATATCACTCTCATTGTCACATAAAAGAGGCATTGTCTTAATCTCAATTCCAAAATCCTTAAGACATTGCCTCATCCATAAGAATTGAGAGCAACAACTAGCAGCGGAAATATACTCCGCTTCCATGGAGGAGGTGGCAATACAATTTTGCTTCTTGGAAGACCAACACACGAGTGACCTACCAAGGAATTGGCAAGCACCCGAGGTTGATTTTCTATCCACCTTGTCACCTTCCCAATCCGCATCCGAATATCCCACAAGATCAAAAGTTGTGTTTGATGGATACCAAAGGTCATGTGTAGGAGTGTCAACCAAATACCTAAGAATCCTTTTGACCGCAATCATATGGCTTTCCTTGGGGTTAGATTGAAATATTGCACACATACCCACACTAAACATAATATCCGGTCTAGATGCACAAAGATCCAATGATAGAACGATAAAGTTTAGGATCAACCGGTATACCTTCGTGATCCATAGTAAGATTCATGGTTGTTGACATTGGATAAGCTAGTGGCTTGGAATGGTTCATATCAAATTTCTTGAGCATGTCTTGAATATATTTTGCTTGAAAAATAAAAGTTCCTTCATAATATTTCTTGATCTCAAAACCAAGAAAGAACTTCAATTATGCCATCATAGACATCTCAAACTCACTTGTCATTAGTTTGGAAAATTGGTCTACAAAACCCACATTAGAATATCCAAATATAATATCATCAACATATACTTGACATACGAAGAAATTTCCTTCTACACTTTTGGTAAAGAGTGTGGGGTCAATTACCCCAAGTACGAAACCACGATCTACTAGGAACTCCTTTAAATGATCATACAAAGCACGTGGGGCTTGTTTGAGGCCATACAAAGCGTTATGGAGGAAGTAGACATGGTTAGGATACTTGGGATCCTCGAACCCCGGGGGTTGTTTAACATATACGAATTCATTTAGAGGACCATTGAGAAAAGCACTTTTAACATCCATTTGATGCAAGATGAAGTTATGGCTAGTGGAAAATGCAAGTAATATACGAATGGATTCAAGTCTAGATACGGGAGCAAAAGTTTCACCGTAGTCAAGTCCTTCGACTTGAGAGTAGCCTTGAGCAACCAATCGAGCGTTGTTGCGAATCACTTTCCATGAGAGTCTTGCTTGTTCTTTAACACCCATTTTGTTCCAATGACATTATGATCCTTGGGTCTTTCCACTAGGGACCATACTTTGTTTCTTTCAAAATTATGGAGCTCTTCATGCATGGATTGAACCCAATCTTCATCTTGAAGAGCATCATACACTTTGATAGGTTCAACATGAGAGACATATGAGTGAATACCACAAAACTTGAGCACTTGTCCACGAGTGGAGACACTTGTTCCCAAGCCACCAATAATATTCTTTTGATAATGTGAATTTTGTTGCAATCTTGAGGCTTGACGAGTCATGATATGAATTAGTGCATCATCGACATTCTCATTTGGGGGAATATCCTCATCATTTCCTTCATCAAGACCATGATCTATCCGGAGTGGAGTTCTTGGTGAAGAATCACCAAAATCATTTCCACCATTATCATTAGGTGGATCTTGATCACTTTCTTGATGAGAGGTATACACTTGAAGGTCTTGTTCTTGGTCTACCATTTGATTGGTGGTTGATTTAGAGGGTTCCACTTGCATAGAGTTAGTCCCATACACATTTGCCACAAGGTGTCCCTCAGTGGGTATAAGTGGACCTATACCCATTCTGCCTATGGCTATGGAGGAAGGTTCATCACCTACATCATCACAATCAATTTGCTCCACTTGGGAGCCAATATCCTCATGAAACTTCACATTCATAGATTCTTCAACACACCCGGTGGATATGTTGTAGACTCTATAAGTGTGAGAGTTCGTGGCATAACCAACAAATATGCCTTCAAAAGTTCTAGGATCAAATTTAGACAATCTAGCCCCTTTAATGTAAACTTGACATTTACACCCAAAAACTTGAAGATACTTGAGGTTGGGTTTGTTACCGGTTTGGAGTTCATATGGACTCATACCAATCATCGGACGAAGGAAGAGTCGGTTAGATAGATGACAAGCGGTGTTGATGGCTTCGGCCCAAAAGCTATATGGGGATTTGAACTCGGCCATCATATATATTTCTTGCCATATCAATAAGTGTGTGATTCTTCCTCTCCCTTGTTCTTGGTGGCATTTGACCTAAAATCTCCCTTCTTCCACCACTTGTGTTGAGCAAGGGCCAAGCATTCTTCATGTGATGTCTTCATCTCTTTCTTGGAGATCTCATGTGTGGATCCACCATCATCACTTGAGTCATTCTCTTCATGGGGAGTGGCCTTGGCCTTCAAGGCAAGAGAGGGTCTCTTCATTCCGTTTACACGGGCCATGACATCATCAGAGGTTTGTTTCATGACTTTTAGAGTGATGAAGAGACCCAAAACATCATTGGGGGATAGATCCAAGTAATCGTCCCTTGATTGCACATTCATCACCATGTGTTCATTGTATGGAATCAAGGTGAGTAGAAATTTCTCCTTAACCCAATACTCCGTACAATCCTTGAATCCACAATCTCTCATGTCATTTACGAGAGCCTTGAGTCTTCTAAACATGTCTTCAATGTTCTCTCCATCACTCAAATGAAAGTGTTCAACTTGTCTTTGGATGATTGACTTCTTGGATCGTTGAAGGTTGATGTTGTCGTCATACATATCAACAAGGCAATACCAAGCTTTCTTTGCACTTGAGAAGGACCGGATGTGCTCAACTCCTTCCTTTTCCATTGCCTTCTCCAACATGTTCATGGAATGAGCGTTGAGTTGCTCATCTATGATGTCACTTGACCTTAAGTTCATGGGATCCTTTGGCTCATACCCCTTATTAACAATTCTCCATATTTGCATTGAAGATCTGCACATGTAAGACTTCATGGAAGCTTTCAAATTAGTAAAAAGATTCCTATCTACCATAGGAGGTGGACCAATATGATTAACATGTGGATGTTGAACATTAGGAGCATTGTTATAAGCAAAGCCAAAAGAATTCCCATTACTATACCATTTCCAGGTGCCGATGTTGAGGATGCTTCCTTAGATGCAATGTGATTTCCATGTTCATCTAAGACAACATTCTCTCTAGATTGATTAGATGAAGATGTCAATTCCTTTATTAGTTCCTCCATCTTTTCCTCGGGGCAATCAATCATAGCTTGGATTATCTTTTGAATACCCTCCATGGTGACGGGATCATGAGCCATCCTTTCCTCCTCTTTAGGCGGTAAAGCCCGTAATAAAGATACGAGGCTCTGATACCAATTGAAAGATCGAGAGGTTAACTAGAGGGTGGTGAATAGGTTAACTACAAATTTTAGCTTCTTTTTCGGTTTAACAAGATAGTTCTCAAATATAGATTGTCTAGATTATGCAAGTAGGTGGACAATCCTATATGTTGAGAAAATAAAACTAGCACAAGGTATATATATATAACTAAGCTAGTAGTAACAAGTAAAGGTAAGTTGAGGGATAACCGAACACAATGACACGAAGATGTATCCCTAAGTTCACTTCCCAATGGAAGCTAATCTCTGTTGGAGCGGTGCGGTGCCACCAAAGTGGAACACCGATTAGCCCTCAAATGGCACACCGTATCTCCTTCGAGTCTTTCCACCGATGTGGAGAGGCTCGAATCACTATGTTGCCGTTGAGTTTGACAACTAGAACCTTTATAAGGATGAGACACACTCCACAACTTTGGATGGTCCTCACCAAATCCCCGGAGCCACCAAGACACCGGGAAGCAAGATCCACGAGCACAAGAGCTTAGGGGACAACAACAAGGCTCCAAGCTCCGATGAGCTAGGAGCAACAAGGTTCTTGGCTCCAAAGAACCAAGAACAACAAGATCCCTAGGGGATGAGTGGGTTGATAATGAATCGGATTGGTGAAGTTGTAGATCTAGATCTTCTCCTCCAAATCCCAATAGATCAATGGCTTTGGTTGGGTATTTGGGGTGAACCGTGAAGCTTGGAGGTGGCCAACAATGGTGGTGAGAGAAAGCTTCTTTAACTCCTCCAAAAGGTAGGAGACAAGTCCTATTTATAGTGGGGGGGGGGGGAAGAAAACGGCTGTTGGGGGGTTTCTTGTGCTGCCAGAAAACCCGGCCTGGAGCCCGGCCTGGCTGGCTGGGAGGCCGGCCTGCTGCCCGCGAGACCCAGCCTGCGTGCAGGGAGCCCGGCCTAGGCCGGCTACCCAGAGTGCCCGGCCTGAGCCGGCAGCTAGGTTGTCCAGCACACCGACGCACCCGACCTCTAGACGGCCTGGGCTGGCCATCAGGCCGGCTAGGCAGCGCCTGGCCTGCACAGGGGAGAGCCCGGCCTGGGCTGGCCACCTAACGGACGCGCCCGACCTATGGCCCGGCCAGGCCGGTGGCTAGGCCGGCCAGACAGTTTCTTTGCCTTCATCTTCCCCTTTGATTTCTTTTTCCTCCTTCTTTCTTTGACTCTTTTCTTCAACAAACAAGTGTTTCAACTTGTTTTCCTTTCTTCATTTTTGTGCTCTTATAGATTTGCATATTTCTCATTCGTTTCCTAGAACACTTAAGCACAATGGTCAAATACTTCCAAGTGTTGTAATCAAACATCAAAAATTAGGATTAGGAAACATGTCCTTTCACCATGGTCGGCCCTAAAATAAGCTTCATCGCTTAAACCAAGCCGAGGTTGGGGCCGACGGATCTGCCCACTACGGCATGCACTCCCGCGAGGAAGAAATACCTTTTATCGGTGCGGGTCGGATGCTGGAAAAGAAACGACTGGGTGGGGTGACTGAATTCGTCGACCGTGATAGGTTCTTGGTGCTCACCAGTATCCTCTCTGGTGTCGACGCGAAAGTGATGTTGATCCCACTTTCTCCGTCCATGAACACCTTTTGTGTCTCAGATCCCCCTAGCTGTGCCGTTAGCACCGGAGAAGCTCGACATGGGTAGGGTACTTGCGGAGGGTGGTCACCCTTTGAAAATATGACGCTCATCTTGGACTAATTGAGGTAGTCAGGTGTCGCTGGAGGCACGAGCTCTGCTAGATTCACCTGGAGGCTCACTAGTCTTTGTGTTCTTTTAGACGACATCCCTTTCTGGATCATGTACACCTTTCCTCGCAGCTTCGGGTATCCTCCATCATATTATGCATGTTGCACTCTTGCGCGATAGTGAATGCATGCTGACTGTTGCGCCTGAGGCGCGGGTTGCGCCGGGGGAGCCGATAGTGTAGGTGGTGTTGATGCCCCCACTGCGACTGACCAGTGCATTGCTGGGTATCCAGCCCTCTGGGCTTCCTGCTGTTTTCCCAGGCTATTTTTGCGAGGAGCGTGAAATGGTGGCAATCCTTCAGTTTATGCCTAGACTTTCTCTCTCTGTTGTCATCAGTGTAGATATGTGTCGGGTCGGGCGCGTCCAGCTGTCGTTCAGCTGACATTGGCGGTAAATGATACGTCTCCAACGTATCTATAATTTCTGATGCTCCATGATAATTATTATGCCAATTTCTACATGTTTTCTCCCTTCTTTATGTCATTTTTACACATTTTCCAGGACTAACCTATTAACAAGATGCCAAATGCCAGTTCCATGTTCTCTGCTATTTTTTATTTCAGAAAAGTTGTTCTGGAAATATTCTCGGAATTGGACCCCAAAAAGCCCAAAGTGCCTATTTTCCTCGGAAGCATCCAAAAGACCGAAGAGGAGCCGAAGAGGGGCACCAGGGGGGCCACACCATGGGGTGGCGCCCCCCTTGGTCGCGCCACCTGGTGGTGTGGGGCCCCCTAGGCTCCACCGCCACTGCCCTTTCACCTATTTATTCCCCCCGGATGGAAAACCCTAGGCACGTGATCAAATATCCCCGAAAAGTTCTGCAGCCGATGTCATCGTCAACCCTAGATTTGGGGGTGGGGGGGGGGGGTCTGAAGCTGTCTCCGGCACCCTGTCAGAGAGGAAATCATCACCGGAGGCCTCTTCATCACCATGCCTGCCTCCGGAGTGATGCGTGAGTAGTTCATCCATAGACTACGGGTCCATAGAAGTAGCTAGATGGTTGTCTCCTCCTGATATGCCTCCATGTTTAGATCTCGTGAGCTTCCTAACATGATCGAGATTGATCTTATGTAACACTATGTGCTGTGTTTGCTGGGATCCGATGAATATTGAACTTATACCAAGTTGATTATAGTCTTGATTGCATATGCTATTTTTTAGCTTGCATGCTTTCCGTTGCTAGTGGTTGCTCTGGCCAAGTAGTTGCTAGTGACTCCAAGAGGGAGTATTTATGATCGATAGTGGGTTCATGCCTCCTTTTCGCCTTTCCTTGAGTAACAGAAATGTGACGGGGGAGGATGTGCTGTTGCCACTAGGGAGAAAACAGCGGTATGAGTGCCCGCGTGTACAATCATTGCTTACATTACACACTCTGTTTAATGCAGTTATCTGTTGCTTGCAACTTAATACCTAAGGGGGTTCGGATGATAACCTGAGGGTGGATTATTAGTCATAGATGTAGTTGGATTACGGTCTATGTATATTGTTGTAATGCCCGCACTAAATATCATAGTAGTCATCATGTCATGAATGTGCACTACGGTGCAACCTTTATTTATCAATTTCCCAGCTGTAATTTGGTCACCCAACATGCTATCTTTTATGGAGACACCACTAGTGAACCTATGAACCCCGGTCCATTTTTTTACACTGTTAAACAAACCACTACATTTTCCTGCTTTCTTTACTTACTACAAGCATACATCATTTTCCACACTATACGTCTAATCTTTGTTTTCAGAAAGACCGGTGAGATTGACAACCTCACTATACCGTTGGGACAAAGTATTTTGGTTGTGTTGTGTGCAGGTTCCACGTTGTTGATGACATCGGTGCAACGCCAGCACCACCGTCAGTGGCATCAACCTTCCAAAGATCCTCTTCCTCCTACTAGATTAATAACCTTGGTTCTTAACTGAGGGGAATTCCTACCGCTACACTCATCACACCCTCCTCTTGGGGTTCCCAACAAGTAGCATCAAGGAAATTTCTGGCGCCATTGCCGGGGAGGAAGAAGTCCTCTGGCAAGGGGAGTCTCTCACTCTCAACCTCTTTACTTTGTTTATTGTCTTTTTTTTTGATTTGCTTCTCTTTATCAAAAACACAAAAAAAATTAGTTTACTTTATAGCTATTATTTATTTGCTTGCTTTTATTTTGCTAAAATGAGTTCCTCTGAGAATACTAAGTTGTGTGACTTTACTAGCACAAACAACAATGATTTTATTTGCACACCTATTGCTCCACCAGCTCCTACTGCTGCTTTCTATGAAATTAATCCTGCTTTATTAAATCTTGTTATGAAAGAGCAATTTTCTGGTGTTAGTACTGATGATGCTGCTGCTAACCTTAATTTTGTTGAACTATGTGAGATGCAAAAATATAAAGATGTGGATGGAGATATTATTAAACTGAAATTATTCCCTTTCTCTTTGAGAGGAAGAGCTAAAGAATGGTTGCTATCTTTGCCTATAAATAGTATTGATTCATGGACTAAGTGTAAAGATGCTTTCATTGGAAAATATTATCCTCCTGCTAAGATTATATCCTTGAGAAGTGAAATAATGAATTTTAAACAATTTTATAATGAACATGTTGCTAAAGCTTGGGAAAGAATCAAAACTACGGTGAAGAATTGTCCCACTCATGGACTGACTACTTGGATGATTATACAAACCTTTTATGCATGACTGAATTTCTCCTCAAGGAACCTATTGGATTCAGCTGCTGGAGGTACCTTTATGTCCATCACTTTGGGCAGTGCAACAAAGCTTCTTGATGATATGATGATAAATTATTCAGAGTGGCACACTTAGAGAGCTCCACAAGGTAAGAAGGTTAATTCTATTGAGGAAACCTCCTCTTTGAGTGGAAGGCTTGATGCTATTATGTCCATGCTTGTTAATGGTAAAGCTCAAGTTGATCCAAATAATGTTCCTTTAGCCTCTTTAGTTGCTCAAGAAGATCAAGTTGATGTGAACTTTATTAGAAATAAAAAATTTAACAACAATGCTTATAGAAATAATTTTGGTGGCATTGAAGATCTGCACATGTAAGACTTCATGGAAGCTTTCAAATTAGTAAAAAGATTCCTATCTACCATAGGAGGTGGACCAAGATGATTAACATGTGGATGTTGAACATTAGGAGCATTGTTATAAGCAAAGCCAAAAGAATTCCCATTACTATACCATTTCCAGGTGCCGATGTTGAGGATGCTTCCTTAGATGCAATGTGATTTCCATGTTCATCTAAGACAACATTCTCTCTAGATTGATTAGATGAAGATGTCAATTCCTTTATTAGTTCCTCCATCTTTTCCTCGGGGCTATCAATCATAGCTTGGATTATCTTTTGAATACCCTCCATGGTGACGGGATCATGAGCCATCCTTTCCTCCTCTTTAGGCGGTAAAGCCCGTAATAAAGATACGAGGCTCTGATACCAATTGAAAGATCGAGAGGTTAACTAGAGGGGGGTGAATAGGTTAACTACAAATTTTAGCTTCTTTTTCGGTTTAACAAGATAGTTCTCAAATATAGATTGTCTAGATTATGCAAGTAGGTGGACAATCCTATATGTTGAGAAAATACAACTAGCACAAGGTATATATATATAACTAAGCTAGTAGTAACAAGTAAAGGTAAGTTGAGGGATAACCGAACACAATGACACGAAGATGTATCCCTAAGTTCACTTCCCAATGGAAGCTAATCTCTGTTGGAGTGGTGCGGTGCCACCAAAGTGGAAAACCGATTAGCCCTCAAATGGCACACCGTATCTCCTTCGAGTCTTTCCACCGATGTGGAGAGGCTCGAATCACTATGTTGCCGTTGAGTTTGACAACTAGAACCTTTATAAGGATGAGGCACACTCCACAACTTTGGAGGGTCCTCACCAAATCCCCGGAGCCACCAAGACACCGGGAAGCAAGATCCACGAGCACAAGAGCTTAGGGGACAACAAGGCTCCAAGCTCCGATGAGCTAGGAGCAACAAGGTTCTTGGCTCCAAAGAACCAAGAACAACAAGATCCCTAGGGGATGAGTGGGTTGATAATGAATCGGATTGGTGAAGTTGTAGATCTAGATCTTCTCCTCCAAATCCCAAGAGATCAATGGCTTTGGTTGGGTATTTGGGGTGAACCGTGAAGCTTGGAGGTGGCCAACAATGGTGGTGAGAGAAAGCTTCTTTAACTCCTCCAAAAGGTAGGAGACAAGTCCTATTTATAGTGGGGGGGGGAAGAAAACGGCTGTTGGGGGGTTTCTTGTGCTGCCAGAAAACCCGGCCTGGAGCCCGGCCTGGCTGGCTGGGAGGCCGGCCTGCTGCCCGCGAGACCCAGCCTGCGAGCAGGGAGCCCGGCCTAGGCCGGCTACCCAGAGTGCCCGGCCTGAGCCGGCAGCTAGGCTGTCCAGCACACCGACGCACCCGACCTCTAGACGGCCTGGGCTGGCCATCAGGCCGGCTAGGCAGCGCCTGGCCTGCACAGGGGAGAGCCCGGCCTGGGCTGGCCACCTAACGGACGCGCCCGGCCTATGGCCCGGCCAGGCCGGTGGCTAGGCCGGCGAGACAGTTTCTTTGCCTTCATCTTCCCCTTTGATTTCTTTTTCCTCCTTCTTTCTTTGACTCTTTTCTTCAACAAACAAGTGTTTCGACTTGTTTTCCTTTCTTCGTTTTTGTGCTCTTATAGATTTGCATATTTCTCATTCGTTTCCTAGAACACTTATGCACAATGGTCAAATACTTCCAAGTGTTGTAATCAAACATCAAAAATTAGGATTAGGAAACATGTCCTTTCACCATGGTCGGCCCTAAAATAAACTTCGTCGCTTAAACCAAGCCGAGGTTGGGGCCGACGGATCTGCCCACTACGGCATGCACTCCCGCGAGGAAGAAATACCTTTTATCGGTGCGGGTCGGATGCTGGAAAAGAAACGACTGGGTGGGGTGAATGAATTCGTCGACCGTGATAGGTTCTTGGTGCTCACCAGCATCCTCTCTGGTGTCGACGCGAAAGTGATGTTGATCCCACTTTCTCCGTCCATGAACACCTTTTGTGTCTCAAATCCCCCTAGCTGTGTCGTTAGCACCGGAGAAGCTCGACATGGGTAGGGTACTTGCGGAGGGTGGTCACCCTTTGAAAATGTGACGCTCATCTTGGACTAATTGAGGTAGTCAGGTGTCGCTGGAGGCACGAGCTCTGCTAGATTCACCTGGAGGCTCACTAGTCTTTGTGTTCTTTTAGACGACATCCCTTTCTGGATCATGTACACCTTTCCTCGCAACTTCGGGTATCCTCCATCATATTATGCATGTTGCACTCTTGCGCGATAGTGAATGCATGCTGACTGTTGTGCCTGAGGCGCGGGTTGCGCCGGGGGAGCCGATAGTGTAGGTGGTGTTGATGCCCCCACTGCGACTGACCAGGGCATTGCTGGGTATCCAGCCCTCTGGGCTTCCTGTTGTTTTCCCAGGCTATTTTTGCGAGGAGCGTGAAATGGTGGCAATCCTTCAGTTTATGCCTAGACTTTCTCTCTTTGTTGTCATCAGTGTAGATATGTGTCGGGTCGGGCGCGTCCAGCTGTCGTTCGGCTGACATTGGCGGTAAATGATACGTCTCCAACGTATCTATAATTTCTGATGCTCCATGATAAAATTATGCCAATTTCTACATGTTTTCTCCCTTCTTTATGTCATTTTTACACATTTTCCAGGACTAACCTATTAACAAGATGCCAAATGCCAGTTCCATGTTCTCTGCTATTTTTTATTTCAGAAAAGTTGTTCTGGAAATATTCTCGGAATTGGACCCCAAAAAGCCCAAAGTGCCTATTTTCCTCGGAAGCATCCAAAAGACCGAAGAGGAGCCGAAGAGGGGCACCAGGGGGCCACACCATGGGGTGGCGCCCCCCTTGGTCGCGCCACCTGGTGGTGTGGGGCCCCCTAGGCTCCACCGCCACTGCCCTTTCACCTATTTATTCCCCCCGGATGGAAAACCCTAGGCACCTGATCAAATATCCCCGAAAAGTTCTGCAGCCGATGTCATCGTCAACCCTAGATTTGGGGGAGGGGGGGTTCTGAAGCTGTCTCCGGCACCCTGTCAGAGAGGAAATCATCACCGGAGGCCTCTTCATCACCATGCCTGCCTCCGGAGTGATGCGTGAGTAGTTCATCCTTAGACTACGGGTCCATAGCAGTAGCTAGATGGTTGTCTCCTCCTGATATGCCTGCATGTTTAGATCTCGTGAGCTTTCTAACATGATCGAGATTGATCTTATGTAACTCTATGTGCTGTGTTTGCTGGGATCCGATGAATATTGAACTTATACCAAGTTGATTATAGTCTTGATTGCATATGCTATTTTTTATCTTGCATGCTTTCCGTTGCTAGTGGTTGCTCTGGCCAAGTAGTTGCTAGTGACTCCAAGAGGGAGTATTTATGATCGATAGTGGGTTCATGCCTCCTTTTCGCCTGTCCTCGAGCGACAGAAATGTGACGGGGGAGGATGTGCTGTTGCCACTAGGGAGAAAACATCGGTATGAGTGCCCGCGTGTACAATCATTGCTTACATTACACACTCTATTTAATGCAGTTATCTGTTGCTTGCAACTTAATACCTAAGGGGGTTCGGATGATAACCTGAGGGTGGATTATTAGTCATAGATGTAGTTGGATTACGGTCTATGTATATTGTTGTAATGCCCGCACTAAATATCATAGTAGTCATCATGTCATGAATGTGCACTACGGTGCAACCTTTATTTATCAATTTCCCAGCTGTAATTTGGTCACCCAACATGCTATCTTTTATGGAGACACCACTAGTGAACCTATGAACCCCGGTCCATTTTTTACACTGTTAAACAAACCACTACATTTTCCTGCTTTCTTTACTTACTACAAGCATACATCATTTTCCACACTATACGTCTAATCTTTGTTTTCAGAAAGACCGGTGAGATTGACAACCTCACTATACCGTTGGGACAAAGTATTTTGGTTGTGTTGTGTGCAGGTTCCACGTTGTTGCTGACATCGGTGCAACGCCAGCACCACCGTCAGTGGCATCAACCTTCCAAAGATCCTCTTCCTCCTACTAGATTAATAACCTTGGTTCTTAACTGAGGGGAATTCCTACCGCTACACTCATCACACCCTCCTCTTGGGGTTCCCAACAAGTAGCATCAAGGAAATTTCTGGCGCCGTTGCCGGGGAGGAAGAAGTCCTCTGGCAAGGGGAGTCTCTCACTCTCAACCTCTTTACTTTGTTTATTGTCTTTTTTTTATTTGCTTCTCTTTATCAAAAACACAAAAAAAATAGTTTACTTTATAGCTATTATTTATTTGCTTGCTTTTATTTTGCTAAAATGAGTTCCTCTGAGAATACTAAGTTGTGTGACTTTACTAGCACAAACAACAATGATTTTATTTGCACACCTATTGCTCCACCTGCTCCTACTGTTGCTTTCTATGAAATTAATCCTGCTTTATTAAATCTTGTTATGAAATAGCAATTTTCTGGTGTTAGTACTGATGATGCTGCTGCTAACCTTAATTTTGTTGAACTATGTGAGATGCAAAAATATAAAGATGTGGATGGAGATATTATTAAACTGAAATTATTCCCTTTCTCTTTGAGAGGAAGAGCTAAAGAATGGTTGCTATCTTTGCCTATAAATAGTATTGATTCATGGACTAAGTGTAAAGATGCTTTCATTGGAAAATATTATCCTCCTGCTAAGATTATATCCTTGATAAGTGAAATAATGAATTTTAAACAATTTTATAATGAACATGTTGCTAAAGCTTGGGAAAGAATCAAAACTACGGTGAAGAATTGTCCCACTCATGGACTGACTACTTGGATGATTATACAAACCTTTTATGCATGACTGAATTTCTCCTCAAGGAACCTATTAGATTCAGCTGCTGGAGGTACCTTTATGTCCATCACTTTGGGCAGTGCAGCAAAGCTTCTTGATGATATGATGATAAATTATTCCGAGTGGCACACTTAGAGAGCTCCACAAGGTAAGAAGGTTAATTCTATTGAGGAAACCTCCTCTTTGAGTGGAAGGCTTGATGCTATTATGTCCATGCTTGTTAATGGTAAAGCTCAAGTTGATCCAAATAATGTTCCTTTAGCCTCTTTAGTTGCTCAAGAAGATCAAGTTGATGTGAACTTTATTAGAAATAAAAAATTTAACAACAATGCTTATAGAAATAATTTTGGTGGAAACAATTATAAGCCCTATCCTCCTAATAATGGTTATGTTAATTATTATGGAAATTCCTATAATAACAATAAAAGCTCTACCTCTGACCTTGAAAACATGCTTAGAGAATTTATTAGCACACAAACTGCTTTTAATAAATCTGTTGAGGAAAAGCTTGGTAAAATAGATGTTCTTGCCTCTAAAGTAGATAGCCTACCTATTGATGTTGATTTTCTAAAACTGAAGGTTTTTCCACTTGATGTTAAAGAAAGTAAAACTTTTAATGCCATCCAAGTTCGAATTGATGATAATGTTAGGTTGATGGCTGAATTACGTTCTATGTGGGAAAGAGAAGATGAATTGGCTAGAAAGAATAATATTGCTAGAGTTTGCACTATCACCAACAACTAGTAAAAATGAAGCTCCAAGTGCTAGTAAACCTCCTACTATCAATGGTAAAGTATTTGGTGTTAACAAAGTCTCCACCCCTTCAGTGAAATGTGCTAAACTGCCTCAAACTGCTGAAATTGCTTCTCATAAAAGTGCTGAAATTTGTAGAGATGTGGGAGATAATGGTCCCATTACTTTTGATGATTGCAAGATCTCTTAAGTTATTATGTTCCTACAAAATCTTGCTAGAATTCCCAATGCTAGTGCCATGAATATGGCCTTTACTAAACATATTACCAATGCTCTCATGAAAGTTAAGGAAGAAAAGCTGAAACTTGAAACATCTATCCCTAGGAAATTAGATGATGGTTGGGAGCTTATCATTAAGTTGGAAGTAAATTATTTTGATTTCAATGCTTTGTGTGATCTTGGTGCTAGTATCTCTGTTATGCCTCAAAAGCTTTATGATATGCTTGATTTACCACAGTTGGAACACTATTATTTGGATGTTCATCTTGCTAATAATGCTAAGAAGAAACCTCTTGGTAGAATTGATGATGTTATTATTATGGTTAAGAATAACCGTGTCCCTGTTGATTTTGTTGTTATTAACATTGAATGCAATGCTTCTTGTCCTATCGTTTTGGGAAGACCTTTTCTTAGAACTGTTGGTGCTGTTATTGATATGAAAGAGGGGAGTATTAAATATAAATTCCCACTCAAGAAAGGTATGGAACACTTTCCTAGAAAGAGTATGAAGCTACCTTTTGACTCTATTATTATATCAAGTTATTACTTTGATGCTTCTTCACTTGAAAATACTTGAGTTGCTTTCTATGCCTTGCTGAAAGGCGTTAAAGAAAAGCGCTAGCGGGAGACAACCCGTTTTATTTCTCTGTTTTCAACCCGTTTTCCTTCTTTTTCTTTTGTGTGATTTGCACCTGGGTGTTGTCTATTTCCTTAGCAACCCCGCTGTATCTTTTCTTTTGTGTTTTTGTTGATCCAAGTAAAGCCTCTAGTGGAAAGTTGAGGCTATATTTCGGATTTCTGCGCAGGCAACTGATTTCTGTTGTCCACTGTTTATTCCGTATAAAATCACAGAAAATTCAAAATGACCTGAGTTTCTTTGTGCGTAATACTGGGCTGTACATGCAATTTTTCTTAGTTTACTGCTTTTTGATTTGAGCAACAGAAGATTTTCAAAAAAAAATCATCTTCACCTGCTGTCCTGTTTTGACAGATTTCTGCCAATAATTGCATTTGCATCTTAATCACTTTCTTTTGTTGTTCTTTTGAGAAAAAGAGTTTTAAAAGAAGTCGTGAGAGTAGCTACTGTGTTTTGGAGTGTTAGGCATGTGTTGAAACTGAACCATGTGAATTTATTATTTCGATTGCACTAACGTTGCTAATGAAGATTGTGAGAAGTTTGGTGTGAAGGAAGTTTTCAAAGCTCAAGAGAAGAGGACGATATGACGTGATCAACAAGAGTGAAAAGCCTAAGCTTGGGGATTCCCCAGTAGTACATCCCAGAAAATTCCAAGAAGACTCAAGCGTCTAAGCTTGGGGATGCCCAAGGCATCCCCTTCTTCATCGACAACACTTCTAGTGAAACTATATTTTTATTCGGTCACATCTTATGTGCTTTACTTGGAGCGTCTTTTATTTTTGCTTTCAGTTTATTTTTATTTTTTCAATAAGCTTGGTTGGACCCCAGCATTCTTTTATTGGAGAGTGACACGGTCCGCTTTTTCATTGGAATACTTTGTATTCTTAATTTTTGTCTGCCTGCTGCATTTATTTAGCTCCTGTTTTGCATGTATCTCTTATCAGAGCTGTTAGTTCTAGTAGTGTTATGTGAGTACTCTCATGTTTGCTTGCTGTATCATAAAGGTTATTTTTGTGAAAACTTATCTTGTATGGTGCTTGTTGGGAGAAAAAACTGTTGTTTAAAGTAGAAATTTTAATGGTGCAAGTAGAAGCTTGTATAGATTGTTGCTAGAACTTTTTCATGCCATGCTAAATGTTATTTTAGTTATAAAGCCTTGTGATGTTGAGTAGTATGAATAGCTGAGAGCGTTTAATATGTCATTGAAAGATTCATGAGTTGTTCTTGTCGTAGTAAAGCATAAATTTATGGTATTCTCTTTTGAATGTTTTATTTGGTCGACTTGGCGCATGCTCACACCATGTTTATGACTATGAACCAGTCATGAATAGCCTCCATGACCACTTAGTTTTTGAACTTGTGATACCGTTTATGCTTTAATTAATGATGTTTATGTTGCTATGCATGATTATGGCTCTTATGCTCTCTTGATTTGTCGCTCCCAGTCTTTTGCTAGCCTCTACATGTACCGAGTATGAGCTCTACTCGTGCATCCAACTCCCTTAAACCAAAGTCTTTTCCATTGTGTCGACCATACCTACCTACATGTGGTATTTAACTGCCACTCCAAGTAAATTTCTCATGTGTTACCTTTAAAACATTCAAAATTACTCCTGCTTTATGTTCCTGTTTTTGCTCATGAGGACGTAAATAGAGAATCTTTATCTGACTTGTAGATTGGATTTCACACCCTGGACTAGTGGCTTCATCCGCTTATCCAAATGATAGAAGAGCTGGCAGTAGGGTGCCCAGCCCCAAACTAATACACACAAAATCTCTTCACTATTTTTGCCCCTGATTTATTAGTCAAAGCATAATTGTGTAAACAAAAGATAAATAGGGATGACCTTCTACCCAGATGCGTCCTTCACATGGAGATCGCTCTTGTGAATCCAGTTGGCTTGTGACGTACTGTATTTTCTGTTTACCATTCATTGACGTTAGCATACATCTCCCAAAATATAGACACTCCTCCACGGTATGTGATTGTTGGCAGGCACCCAAGGATTCGGTTAGCCATGGTTTCTGAAAGATGGATTGGAGGAGTGTCAAACTTTTAATACCTCTGTTTGATAAAACAAAAAGCTCTAGCACATGAGTGATCCCTTCTTCCCTCCGCGAAGGGCCTTTCTTTTACTTTTATGTTGAGTCTCCATCTTCTAACTTTATGCATAGTTGAGAGAGCATTTTTGCCATTCTGAGTTCTATGTGCATTTGTCCCATTAACATCAATAATTACTTCATGATGTGAGATTATTTGTTCTAAAATTATTTTCTCTAGTCTCCCATGAACTTTGAAGGTGTCCTGGCATTTATGTTTTTCCCCACTCTTAAGGACTATCGAAATATCACTTTGCCATGCTTTCTCTATACCTGAAACGTTTATCTTTCTTTGCATTATTATTCATGATCTTTATTTGAGATACTCTTCATGATGAAAAGTGATTGCTTTGCTTTATTATTAAAGTTCTATTTATCATGTTTGTGTTTGAAGTTCTATGATCTCAGCTTACATATGCCTTTACATTTTTATTTATCAAGATTATGTTAGTAGCATGTCACCTCAGAAATTATTTTTATTGTTTACCTACTCGAGGACAAGTACGAACTAAGCTTGGGGATTCTTGATACGTCTCCAACGTATCTATAATTTCTAATGCTCCATGATAATACTATGCCAATTGCTACATGTTTTCTCCCTCTTTATGTCATTTTTACACGTTTTCCGGGACTAACCTATTAACAAGATGCCAAGTGCCAGTTCCCAGTTTTCTGCTGTTTTTTATTTCAAAAAAGTTGTTCTGGAAATATTCATGGAATTGGACCCCACAAAGCCCAAAGTGCCTATTTTCCCCGGAAGCATCCAGAAGACCGAAGAGGAGCCGAAGAGGGGCACCAAGGGGGCCACACCATGGGCTGGCGCGCCCCCCTTGGCCGCGCCACCTGGTGGTGTGGGGCCCCCAGGGCTCCACCGCCTCTGCCCTTTTGCCTATTTATTCCCCCGGATGGAAAACCTAGGCACCTGATCAAATATCCCCGAAAAGTTCTGCAGATGCCGTCATCGTCAACCCTAGATCAGGGGGGTTTTGAAGCTGTCTCCGGTACCCTGCCGGAGAGGAAATCATCACCGAGGCCTCTTCATCACCATGCCTGCCTCCGGAGTGATGCGTGAGTAGTTCATCATTGGACTACGGGTCCATAGAAGTAGCTAGATGGTTGTCTCCTCCTCATATGCCTCCATGTTTAGATCTCGTGAGCTGCCTAACATGATCGAGATTGATCTTATGTAACTCTATGTGCTGTGTTTGCTGGGATCCGATGAATACTGAACTTATGCCAAGTTGATTATAGTCTTTATTTCTTATGCTATTTGTGATCTTGCATGCTTTCCGTTGCTAGTGGTTGCTCTGGCCAAGTAGTTGCTAGTAACTCCAAGAGGGAGTATTTATGCTCGATAGTGGGTTCATGCCTCCTTTTCGCATGTGCTCGAGTGACAGAAACGTGACGAGGGAGGATGTGTTGTTGCCACTAGGGAGAAAACAGCGGTGTGAGTGCCTGTGTGTACAATCATTGCTTACATTACACACTTTGTTTAATGCAGTTATCTGTTGCTTGCAACTTAATACCTGATGCAGTTGGATTACGGTCTATGTATATTGTTGTAATGCCCGCTGATACGTCGAAAACGTATCTCCTTTTCCGAACACTTTCTTATTGTTTTCCTCTAAACTTGTGTGTTTTGAATACAATTAACATGGACTAACGCTGTTTTCAGCAGAATTACTTTGGTGTCTTGTTTTTATGCAGAAAAATCAACTTTCGGGAAAATGCCGAGAAAAGAGCCCATTGGTGTTTTCACCCCGGAAGACCGTGGGAGCCAGAAGGGGGCTAGGAGAGGAGCCACAGGGTGGCCACACCCCCTGGCGCGGGTCCCCCTAGGCCGCGCCACCTAGGGGTGTGGGCCCCCAGAGCCCCCCTCGGACTCCCCTTTCGACTACAAGTAGCCTCCAACCCTAAAACCCGAGGGGATTCGTCATATTCCACAGAAACACAACAGAGCGCCGCCGCCATCCCGAACCTCGATTCGGGGATCAGAAGTTCCTGTTCTGGCGCCCTGCCGGGAGGGGAAGTGGAGGAGATCATCGCCATCGTCATCACCAACGCCTCTCAATCGACCATCCATGTTTCCCCCATCCATGTGTGAGTAATTCCCCGCTGTAGGCTGAAGGGGATGGTAGGGATTGGATGAGATTGTTCATGTAATAATGTCGTGATTGTTAGGGGCATAGTGCCTAGTGTCCTCTATTAGTGCTATTGACATTGTTGCAACTTGTTATGCTTAATGCTTGCCACTTTGGGCCCGAGTGTCATGATCTCAGATCTGAACATGTTATTGAATTACGATGATAATCATTGTTTCTTGATCATACCTGCAAGTTGTTTACACATATCGTTGTCCGGAACCCGAGGCCCCGAAGTGACAGAAATTAGGACAACCGGAGGGGATGGCTGCGATGTGAGGATCACATGTGTTCACGAAGTGTTAATGCTTTGCTCCGGTGTTCTATTAAAAGGAACACCTTAATTAATAGTAGTTCCCTAGAGGTCCCACTGAAAACGGGCTGGTAGGACAAAAGATGTTGTGCAAGTTCTCATTGAGAGCACGTACGACAATTTACGGAACACATGCCTATGGTTACTTAGTGCTTGGATGCTTTATCTTATTTATCTGCAATGCCCGTGACATGATCATTATTGGAACTTTCTTATCCATGCAACGCCCTTTCATCCATCCCTATGCCTACAATATTTAATCCCGCTGTTTACTTCAAATACTACTGCTGCTGTTTTCATTCCACTGCTGCTATTATTTCACTACTGCTGCTACTATAAAACTGTTACTACTGATAAACCACTGCGAACAAAAGTACTTTCAGGTGCAGGTGAATTGACAACTCACTTGTTAAGGCTCACAAATATTCTTTGGCTCCCCTTGTGTCAAATCAATAAATTTGGGTTTTACTTCCCTCGAAGACTGTTGCGATCCCCTATACTTGTGGGTCATCAAGACTATTTTCTGGCGCCGTTGCCGGGGAGCATAGCTTTATTTGCGAGCTCACCGAGAGTATTATTATCTACTGCCATCATTCATCATGGGTAAGACTCGTGATGGGAAGTTTCCTATATTACCATCCACTACAAGAAGAGGTACAACTCTGAACACCTCTGTTGCTCTTGATTCACCATCTGTTGTGAGTAAGCTGCTTACACCACCACATGCTACACATGCTACTTCTGCTGAATCTGAAAATACTTCTGATACTTTTGATGATGCTTCTACTGTGCTTGATGAGAGTGGTCCTCTCAGTCCTTTCTTCGATGCTACTATTGCTAAAGCTAAAAATATTGCAAACACTGAAACTCCTGATAAAAATCTTGTTACTCCTGCTGTTTCACCTGAGCTTATAGAGAATCCTAGTGATGATTTAGATGATGCCTATGTTGAACTTAATGATGATCTTATTGATGAAATATATACTATGAAGGATGATGATGCTGTTATGAGACTTATTGAAAGTCGTGCTGTTAAATATAAATTATCTCCTGATGCTAAGTTTGCCACTTCTCCCATTAATATTAGGGACAAGGATTATGATTTCTCTCTTGATTTATCTTATATATCTAGTGTTGAGAAAGAACCTTTTTGTGATACTGAAAATGAAAGTGCTATGAAACATATGAATGAGCTCTCCTCTCTGAGTAGTTTGTTCTCTGATGATCTTAAGAAACGTAGCTACTTTGTTACTAAAATATTCCCTTTCTAATTAAAAGATGAAGCTAAAACTTGGTTTAACAATTTATCTCCTGGATGTATTGATAGTCCTATGGGTTTGGTTAATGCTTTCTTTCAGAAATATTTTCCTGCTAGTGCTCAACATGCTGCTTTACAAAATATATTTAATTTCAAGCAATTGGAAGGAGAGAAATTGCCTGTATCTTGGGCAAGGTTCTGTTCTTTAGTCAGAGCTACACCTGGGCATAAGCTAGAAGATCATAAACTTCTTGATATATTCTATAATGGACTAACTGTTGAATCTAGGACATACCTGGATAGTTTTGCTGGTTGTGTTTTCAGGCAAAGAACTCCAGAAGAAGCTGAGGAATTACTGTCTAAAATAAGCCAAAATCATGATGATTGGACCATGGTTGAGCCTGAGCCGACTTCTACTCCAGTACCTACACCAACACCCAAGAAGAGGGGAATGATTGAATTAAATGATGAAGTGATGAGAGAAGCCAAGAAATCTCTTAAAGAGAGGGGTATTAAATTTGAATATGTGAAGAATCTTCCACCTATAGAGGAATTATGTAAGCCAATCCCTCACTGACCCACTATTGAGGTACACTCTCTCCAATATTTTGATAGTAGAGATATTCCCTATAACAAACCTCCTGATCAATGTTTAGATGAATTTGATAAATATGTTATCAAGCAAGATAATTTTAATATGAGAGTGCAGAACCACCTTATGGAAAACTCTAGAGCTATTGATAATTTGCATGGTATTATAGAAAGAACCTCGAATGATGTTAAAATGCTTGTTAAACATTTTCAAATGGTTCAAACTCAAATTGATCAACTTGCTGAAGTGCAAAAAGATTTGCTAGTTAATGCTTCTAAAGAAAAACATGCTTACGAAATAAGAACTAGAAGTGGTATTGCTACAGAAGATCCTTTATATCCCGAGGGACATCCTAAAAGAATTGAAAAATAATCTCAGCAAACTAATGATAATGTTATTCATACTAAGAAGAAAAAGAAGAAGAAACATAAAACTGCTGTAGAATCCTCTGAACTTGCTAAAGATCCTAATAGTATATCTATCTCTGATGCTGAAACTGAAAGTGGTAATGAAAAGAATGATGCTTCTGATAAAGAAGAACTTGTAGCTGAACCTGAAAAGCAAACTAAAACTGCAAAGTATACTAAGGAAGTTTTCATTGCTAATAAACATGGTAATGAGAGAGAACTTTGGGTACAAAAACCAATGCCTTTCCCTAGTAAGAAACACAAATCTAAGGAAGAAGAACATTATAACAAGTTTTGTGAATGGATGAAACCTTTGTTCTTGCAAATTCCTTTAACTGATGCTATTAAATTGCCTCCTTATGCAAAATATATGAAAGATATTGTCTCTAACAAAAGGAAGATTCCTAATGAGGAAATCTCCACTATGCTTGCTAATTACTCTTTTAATGGCAAGGTTCCTGAGAAGCTTGGAGATCCTGGTATACCTACTATTCCCTGTTCTACTAAAAATAATTATGTTAGAAGTGCTTTGTGTGATTTGGGAGCTGGAGTTAGTGTCATGCCTTTTACTCTCTATAAAAGACTCCTCCTAGAAAAATTGATACCAACTCATATATCTTTGCAAATGGCTGATAAGTCTACTGCTATTCCTGTGGGTATATGTGAGGATGTTCCTGTTCAAGTTGCTAATAATTGTCTGATATTAACTGACTTCGTTGTGTTGGAAATGCCTGAAGATGATAATATGTATATTATTCTTGGAAGACCTTTTCTTAATACTGCAGGGGCTGTTATTGATTGCAATCAACGAAAAGTTACTTTTAATGTTAATGATAAAGAGCACACTGTTTATTTTCCCAAGAAGATTGATAGAAAATATGGTCTAAATTCCATTGAAAACATTGAGACCATCAAGATTGGAGAATTTTATTGTCCTATTCCGAAGCCACCCAAAGAATATGAAATCATTATGATTGGGACTATGTCTATCAATGGTGAGGTAACATGAGTATTTAGTGAGAAACAAAGTTTTGTTTCATAGAAAATTATTTTGGTAGCAAGACTTGATCACCCTTGTTAACAAAATGATTTTAAATGAAATGGGCAATGTTTTCACTATGTTTTCACCTTCTCCATTATTGTTTTCACCATGTTTACTTATGTTATCACATTGCTACTTGAGTACAATCATGTTTTCCACCATCCTTATGCATGTTTTCCTGATGTTTTCACCCTGTTTACTGAAGTTATGCATGTTTTCACCACCCATACTTTTGTTTTCACCACTACCACCTTTGTTTTCCTTGGATATTCTTTCATTAGAGTGTCATAGAACCTCTGTAGTGCTGGTTTTTGTTTTGTTTTCCACGTTTTCACTTTCGTTTTCCCGATTTTTATTAATTATTAAAATTCTGGAAATACCTCAAGAATAAAGTTTCTCGAAAAATTCCAGAAAAATTATAATAAATTTTTACGTAAAAAATGAGGCAGAAAGCCACCTAGGAGACCCAGGGGGGCCCACCAGGCAGGCACACCCCAGGGTGGCGCGGCCAGCCCCTGGTGGCGCCAGCACATGGTGTGGGGCCCCCTGGCCCTCCACTTACTCTCTCCACTGCCCAAGTCCTCTCTCTCACATACCAAACTGAAAACATTTCCTAGATCCCGTGTTCTTGGTGTTCTTCCTCTGGATTTTCGATCTATTTCTTCAGCCCATCATTTGTGCTGATTTTTGGTGTGTTTGATCTCCGGTATGTGACTCCTCCGATGATCCAAGTAGAATTTTGTTTAGTGAAGTATTTCTTGAGTATTTTGCCATAGTAGGTGACAGCTTATGTGAGTTTGCATGCTTGATTTGAGTATAAATAATATATTTTTGATGTATGCTTAGCTCTCATATAAGTCCCTATAGTAGTTTCCACCTTATAGTTGCTTGAAATTAGTTTTTACGATGATTGTTGAAAAATTTCAGAGATGGATAGTTACAACTTTAGTGAGATATTTAGGAGTGATGCTCCAAGAAGGACAAGGCCATCACACTCGTCTACTTCAGCGAGGCCATCATATAATGAAGATGTTATTGCGTCAACTATTGATGATGCGGAAGATGACGGTATCATTCATCCATCTAGCTTTCCTTGTCGTACATTTTTAGGAAGTGCAGGTCTTTTAGATGATTTTCTTATGCTTATTGAGAGAGTTGGTCTCACCAACTTTATGGAGGATGAAATCCCTCAGTATGCCACGCTCACAAAATCTTTTGTTAAGAGCTTTAAATTTCAGAACACTCAATATGGTCCAACTGTTGCATTCAAGTTATATAGTAGTCCTATGTCTTTGTCCTTGGTGGAATTTTGTGCTATTATAGGTATCAACACCACCGGGACGACAAGCAGGATTCAAGATAGACCAGTAGACCTCCAAGGGATCTACCGAGAGATCACCAACGATGACGGTCGCTCATCCCAGCGTGGGAAGATAAGGAACATTCAAATTCCTGCTCTTAGATACTTTACTTACTATATTGGTACTAGTATTTTTGGTAGGGAGAACACTAGCAACGATTCTTGTTATCACCTTGCTGTCATTGATGCTGCACTGAACCGTAGCACGAAGTATAACCTTGGTGCACTTGTTGCACGCCGCCTTGCTCCTTCTGGGCCTATTTTTGGTGGCATTATTGCTACACGTGTAGCAGCTGCTTTGCATGTTTCTATTGATCCTAATGATGAAATAATTGCTCCACATAGGCTTAACCTTGCTGCTATGAAATCCCATCAGCTTGTCACTTCTAACTCTACTAATGAACGTTTAGTATATAGAGTTTTATATATGGATGGAGAAGAGCGGAAAGTTACTTTGCCGCGGCCTGTTTTGTTTAAGATTGAGAGGTCACCATGGTCGCTCTCCAAGGAGCAGGTAGACGAGCATCTAAGCACCATGGAGTTTTACCGGTAGCAGGAGAGGTGAGATGCGCCTCCCGAGGACCACAACACGCAGTACACTGGCGCATCCTCGAGCACATATCTGGAGGAGGCTTCCTCCTCGACGTATTACGGGGCGGCACCTCTTGGGCCCCTTGGTGATTGATCTCCACTTAGGCCAAAAGACTAAGCTTGGGGGGAGATATACCGACATCACACTCATTTATATATCATGTTCGGTCGGTTCTTTGTATATCCATGTTTATCATTTCTTTCGTTTATTTTTGTTTCTCTTTGTTTCTTTCGCTTGTTTTCGTTTCTTTCGCTTCTTTTGTTTTTCTTGTTTTGTTCTTGTTTTCCAAAACACAAAAAGACCAAAAAGATTTCTGTTGTTTCTCTCTATTTGTTTCATTAGTTGGTTTGCTTTATCTTTTAGTTGCAGGTTTAATATTCAAAAACCCAAAAATATTTTGTTTGGTTTATTTTGTTCTTGTTTCATTTCGAAAACCCAAAAATATTTTGCCTTGTTTGCTTGTTCTATTTTGTTCGTGCTTTAATTGAAAAACCCAAAAATATTTGTTCTTCTTCTTTAGTTTTGTAAAGTTTGTTGCATAGTTCAACAGCCGTCCGTGATTCCATTGGAGCTTGGTTTTCATTATATATTATTCGAGCCACAAGTGAAGAGCAATAATGACGATATACGACAATTCAAGTTGTGGTGATAGGCTAGTATGAACTCTATTTGCTTTCATTTTTGTACATATATCCATCTATGTGAGAATGCTTAGTTTGTTTGTATAAGATATATGTGACTTAATGGCTGCTTAATAGTTCGTGCTCTCTCATGTTTTGTTCCAATTTATTAACAGTAAATGACTTGTCATATAAATATTTGTTCGCATTGTTCTATTCGTAGAAGGGTATGCTATTCTGGTAGCCTCCTCTGACTGTTTCATTTGAATCGACTTGGCACATGCTCACGCATGCTAAGACTGAAAACAAAAAGTCAATAATCCTCGATGATTTATTTTGCCTCAGGGTTCTAGTATCAATTTTATGCCTCGGTTAATTTTACTTTGTTGCAAACATGATTATGATAGTTGTCGCTCTCTTGATTGTCACTCCCTATCTATTTGCTAGCCTTCACCTGTACCGAGTATGAGCTCTACTCGTGCATCCAACTCCCAAAAACCAAAGTTTGCCAAATGTGTCCACCATACCTACCTATATGTGGTATTTAACCGCCACTCCAAGTAAATTGCTCATGTGCTACCTTTAAAACCTGCTAAAAATTATTCCTGTTTTGTGCCCCTGTTTTAGCTCATGAGGACGTAAATAGAGAATCTTTATCTCACTTGTTGATTGGATTTCACACCCTGGACTAGTGGCTTCATCCGCTTATCCAAATGATAGAAGAGCTGGCAGCGGGGTGCCCAGCCCCAAATTAATACACACAAATTCTCTTCACTCTTTTTGCCCCTGATTTATCAGTCAAAGCATAATTGTTTAAACAAAAGAGAAAGAGGGATGGCCTTCTACCCAGATCTGTCCTTCACATGGGAGCCGCTCTTCTGAATCCAGTTGACTTGTGACGTACTGTATTGTCTGTTTACCATTCGTTGACATAAGCATACACCTCTCTCAAAATGTTTTCAATACCTCTGTTTAATAAAATAAAAAGCTCTAGCACATGAGTGATCCATGCCTCCCTCTGCGAAGGGCCTTTCTTTTACTTTTATGTTGAGTCTTCGCCGTATTCTTTGAGCACTTTCTTGACAACACAATGGTCATTCTTAGTGTGATGTGTTTGTCCCAAAGTACAGTTGATTGTGATATAACTTTAATTCTTGTATCTTTGATATCTTTACTTCTAGTCTTCCCTTGAACTTCAGAGGTGCCCTGGCATTTATGTTTTGCCGCACACTTAAGGGCAAGCGAGATACCACTTTATTAGATCCTTTTTATGAATACTTCAATCTTGCAAATAGTTATGCTTCATGTTGTTTATTATTAATATGTTGTTATCTCTTCATGGTTTGCATAGCTATTAAGTGACAGTATCTTGCATGTATCTTATCATGAGCATAATTAAGTATTTGATCACATAGTGAATTTATTTACATCATATGAAAGAAATGTGTTCGTAAAAGTCTTTTATTGCACTCAGTTGTCACTGAATTGCTTGAAGACAAGCAATAAGCTAAGCTTTGGGGGAGTTGATACGTCAAAAATGTATCTCCTTTTCCGAATAATTTTCTTATTGTTTTCCTCTAAACTTGTGTGTTTTGTATACAACTAACACGGACAAACGTTGTTTTCAGCAGAATTACTTCGGTGTCTTGTTTTTATGCAGAAAAATCAACTTTCGGGAAAATGCCCAGAAAAGAGCCCATTGGTGTTTTCATCCCGGAAGACCCCGGGAGCCAGAAGGGAGCCATGAGAGGAGCCACAGGGTGGCCACACCCCCTGGCGCGGGTCCCCCTAGGCGTTGCCACCTAGGGGTGTGGGCGCCCTAGAGCACCCCTCGGACTTCCCTTTCGAATACAAGTAGCCTCCAACCCTAAAACCCGAGGGGGTTCGTCATATTCCACAGAAACACAACAGAGCGCCGCCGCCATCCTGAACCTCGATTCGGGGATCAGAAGTTTCTGTTCTGGCGCCGTACCGGGAGGGGAAGTGGAGGAGATCATCGCCATCATCATCACCAATGCCTCTCAATCGACCATCCACATTTCCCCCATCCATGTGTGAGTAATTCCCCGCTGTAGGCTGAAGGGGATGGTAGGGATTGGATGAGATTGTTCATGTAATAATGTCGTGATTGTTAGGGGCATAGTGCCTAGTGTCCTCTATTGGTGCTATTGACATTGTTGCAACTTGTTATGCTTAATGCTTGCCACTTTGGGCCCGAGTGTCATGATCTCAGATCTGAACATGTTATTGAATCACGATTATAATCATTGTTTCTTGATCATACCTGCAAGTTGATTACACATATCGTTGTCCGGAACCCGAGGCCCCGAAGTGACAGAAATTGGGACAACCGGAGGGGATGCCTGCGATGTGAGGATCACATGTGTTCACGGAGTGTTAATGCTTTGCTCCGGTGTTCTATTAAAAGGAACACCTTAATTACCAGTAGTTCCCTTGAGGCCCTTGGTGCAAGTTCTCATTGCGAGCACATACGACAATTTACGGAACACAAGCCTATGGTTACTTAGTGCTTGGATGCTTTATCTTATTTATTTATCTTCAATGCCCATGACATGATCATTATTGGAACTTTCTTATCCATGCAACGCCCGTTCATCCATCCCTATGCCTATGGTATTTAATCCCGTTGTTTACTTCAAATACTACTGTTGTTGTTTTCATTCCACTGCTGCTATTATTTCACTACTGCTGCTACTATAAAACTGTTACTACTGATAAACCACTGCGAACAAAATTACTTTCAGGTGCAGGTGAATTGACAACTCACTTGGTAAGGCTCACAAATATTCTTTGGCTCCCCTTGTGTCGAATCAATAAATTTGGGTTTTACTTCCCTCGAAGACAGTTGCGATCCCCTGTACTTGTGGGTCATCACCCGCACTAAATATCATAGTAGTCATCATGTCATGAATGTGCACTACGGTGCAACCTTTATTTGTCAATTGCCCAGCTATAATTTGTTCACTCAGCATGCTATCTTTTATGGAGAGACACCACTAGTGAACCTATGAACCTCGGTCCATTTTCTTACATTGTTAAACAAACCACTACATTTTCCTGCTTTCTTTACTTACTGCAAGCATAGATCATTTTCCACACTATACGTCTAATCTTTGTTTCCAGCAAGACCGGTGAGATTGACAACCTCACTGTACCGTTGAGACAAAGTATTTTGGTTGTGTTGTGTGCAGGTTCCACGTTGTTGCTGACACCGGTGAAGCGCCAATACCACCGTCGGTGGCACCAACCTTCCAAAGATCGTCTTCCTCCTACTGGATTGATAACCTTGGTTCTTAAGTGAGGCAAATTCCTACCGCTACACTCATCACACCCTCCTCTTGGGGTTCCCAACACGTAGCATCAGTAAACCATCAGCTCGAGTCTGGGGCTTCCGTTGTTGCCACTCGCGACCTTGCCTAGTTATCACGAGCTTCATGAAACCCTGTGATGTTGACGTGATCACACGCTCGTTGGGAGACCCAAAGTGGAAGGTATGATGTAGTCTGGCGAAATTTCCCCCTAGTGTGGAATCAGAGTTTATCGATCCAGTAGGACTTCGTAGTCTTGAAGAAGGTTGCTTGTATCAACGGTGTCGTTTATCAATGTTGACCAGGCGTGCAACCTGCACACGAGCACAAACTCTCTCTTGCCCCAACTTTCCGGAAGGTTGTCAGTCTTCCGGTCTTGCTGAAAACATAAGAATTCAACGTATGGAAAACAATGAAACTAAAGAATGAAACAGCGAGGAAATAATAATGAAAAGTTCTTTAAAGAAGGTTGCAATTATGAGGAAAATAGGACCTGGGGCCATAGGTTAACTAGTTATGTCTCTCCAAAGAAAACAAACATGTTGGGTGGACAAATTACATCTGGGAATCTGACAAATCATGAACATATAACAATACTATTATGACGAGATAAAATTCATGGTTCTAATATTATAGGCATTACGCCAAGGTATATGGACTTCTATCTAGCATGCATCCATATCTCAAAGTCCACCTCAAGAAAGGTATCCAGCAAATCTCTTTGGTATTAAGTTGCAGAAAGGAAGTGATTGCTTTGTGTGCAACAGACAAATGCATTAAGAACAATACATAATGTAAGCAGTGGTCCTCGTCCGTAGACAAGAGCACAACTATTTTCTCCCTAGTGACAACAACACATCCTCCCCCTGCCCCCCCTCCCCGGCATGTTTCTGTCACTCAAGCGCAGGCAACAAGGAGACATTAACCCAGTATCTAGCATATAAACCCTCTCTTGGAGGTGAAAATAACTACGTGGCCAAGGTAATCATAAACACCAGAGAGCATTACAAGATAAGATTAAAACTCTCTACGAATATAAGCGAAGCATCTCAGATTGACATTAACAAAATAATCATAATCTCATGGTTCATCGAATCCCAGCAAACACAACATGCACAATTACATAAAGGTGGTCCCGAGCATGTGAGGCGGCTCATGAGGCTCTAAACATGGAGGCGTAGGGGAGAGAACAACCATCTAGCTACTGATATGGTTCCGTAGTCCCGAGATAAACTACTCACGCATATGTCCAGAGGCGATCATGGCGATGCTGAGGCCTCCTATGACGACCCCCCCTCTCCGGCAGGATGTCGGAGCAGGACTCCAGAAGCCCTAGATTGGACTTTCGAGGTGATGACGCCTCTATGTATGTTTCGTGGAAAATAACTCCGTCCCCGTGATTTTTAGTGTTGAGGGCAATTTATGGGCGAAGAGCGGACAAGAGGTGGTGGCCAGGGCAGCCACCAGACGTGATGACCCACAAGTATAGGGGGTGTATCGTAGTACTTTCGATAAATAAGAGTGTCGAACCCAACGAGGAGCAAAAGGTGTTGACAAGCAGTTTCGATGAAGGAATAACTGTAAATACTAGAAAAAAGATTTGTAGGGGTTTTTGATATTGCAGATAAATAAAGTGCGATTAAATAAAATGCAGTAGTAATAATTACAGCAAGTGGCCCAATCCTTTCTTCAGCAAAGGACAAGCCGGTGGGTTTACTTATGATTAACAAACATTCTCTAGGACACACGGGAGGTTTCTGTCAAGTGCTTTTGTTCCATGTAGATGAATAATGTTAGGTGTTTTGATAAGTGTTGTGTGGGTGAACCGATGCTAATGTACCATCCCATCCAAGACTAATACATACTTGTGATTATACCCCTTGCAAGCATCCGCAACTACAAGAAAGTAATTAAGAAATAAATCTAACCACAGCTTTAAAATCCGGGATCCTACGCTCCCTCGTGTAATGGTTTCCTAACGGGGGTTTAGGTTTCTGTCACTCCGGCAACCCCACAATTAGTAGCCAAATACACGATGCATTCCCCTAGGCCCATAAATGGCGAAGTATCATGTAGTCGATGTTCACATGACACCACTAGGAGAATAACACCACAACTTAAATATCAAACATTAAATATTATTCAACGTTACTTCACTACTAACAACTTGACTTCTCCCATGTCCTCAAGAACAACACGAACAACTCACAATACATCATATGGATCATAATCACAGGTGATATAATGGATGGTAACAATCTGTTCATAAAGTGCAACAACCGATAAATCTCACAAGCATCAACTACTAACAAGTAATCCACACCGGGAGAGAGATCTAATGCAAAACAACGATAGAGGCCCCTAATTGTTACATCGAGATGACGGTGGATGATAAGGGTGATGGTGCTGGTGGTGATGATGATGATGATGATTACGATCTTGATGATGCCCAGAGCGATGACGGTAACGACGGCAGTGATTTCCCCTTTCCGGAGAGGAATTTCCCCGGCGGATTTCTCCCTGCGAGAGAGCTTTTCTCTCTCGGGTGTTTTCCGCCCCGAGGCGGTGGCAGAATAATTCTTCGACGATGGAATGAGGCTTAGGGTTCCCTCGGGGCCAAGCACGCAAAAAAATACCCCCCCGAGGTGGGACAGGGTGGCGCGGCCAGGGGGAGCGCCACCCCTAGTTGTGGGCCCCTAGTGGCCCCCTCCGGCTCTCCTTCTGGTTGGGTTCCTCCTCTGAACTTTTAGGACACCCCGGTGTCTCCCGTCTTCTTCTGATCTTCTGAAATATGGTATCTCGACGGTGCTTTTTCCATCAGATTTCCGGTCCCGGTGTTTATTCTCCAAAAATTATAAAACATGCAAAATAAGATATAATAACATAAGGGATGCATCATAACATGAAATATATCGATGAATAACAGAAAATTATGATATAAAATAGTGATGCAAAATGGATGTATCAGCTCCCCCCAAGCGTAGAACTCGCTTGTCCCCAAGCGAAACTGAACTCAGAAAACATGACCACAGGTTTATGGAGTGAAGAGTCGATAAATAAAATACGGACAAGAAGCATCACATCTATCTATGCACCAATCATTATAGACAGCAACTTCCTCTCATATGACCCAACTTGAAAGGAGTAATGGGAGTCACAAACAAAGATGCAAAAGAGAGAATCAAAATTGGTGATGGCAAACTTCATTCTTGGTGAGAGAACATTTAATGAAATCATACTTATCTTAGGTGAAGTCTTTATAACAAGGTTTATATTCTAGATCTTAACATGTTTAATTATAACAACTCTTTTACAGTGATTCATAGCTTTCAAAGTAATATTCATTCAGATAATAAAGCATGTGCTAAACAAAGAAGGATAGAAAACATGATTGAATAAATCAACATATAGATGATGTGATCACAACAACTCAAATGCTTTCTGGAGACAGAAGGAAATGGGTTTACTGACTCAACATAAAAGTAAAAGAAAGGCCCTTCGCAGAGGGAAGCATTGACCACTCATGTGATAGAGATTTTTATTTTAATAAATAGAGGTATAAAATGCACGACACTCCTCCCATCCATCTTACACAAACCATGGTAACCAAATCCTCGGGGTGCAACTAAATTTTTGGAGGTGTATGTTTATGTCAACGAATGGCAAACAGGAAATACAGTACGTCACAAGCCAACTAGACTCACAAGAGCGGCTCCCATAGAAGGATGCAACTAGTATACAAGGTCATCCCTCTTTCTATTTTGTTTACAAAATTATGCTTTGACTGATAAATCAGGGGCAAAAAGAGTGAAGAGAATTTGTATTATTATTTGGGGCTGGGAACCCCGCTGCCAGCTCTTCTAGCATTCGGATAAGCGGATGAAGCCACTAGTCCATGTGTGTGAGTCCAATCAACAAGTGAGATAAAGATTATCTATTTGCGTCCTCATGAGCTAAAACAGGATCACAAAACAGGGATAATTTGAAAGTTTTAAAGGTAGCACATGAGAAATTTACTTGGAGTGGCGGTGAAATACCACATGTAGGAAGGTATGGTGGACACAAATGGCAAGGTTTTGGTTCAGGGTTTGGATGCACGAGAAGCATTCCCTCTCAGTACAGGGTTTTTGGCTAGCAAGGCTGGGTAGCAAGCATAAGAGTTGAGGGAAAACAAATAAATATACATATGATGAAACCAATCATGCAATATTTATTGAAAGCCCAAGCGATCTTAACTTGTGAATACTAAGTTTATGAGCTAATAGGAAATTTCCTCTTTCTTATACTAGCATCTCAAATTATTATTTCTGCTGACCCAAGCTAAGTTTGCCAGAACCAACTAGATTAACTTGATGATCTCTACAGTGATACCAAATACTAATAACAAGTTAAACCATATGACAGAAATTGAAAACTAAAATAATGTGTGCATAAAGTAAATGACGAAATTCTCATTAATATTTCAAACCGGCAACTCACACCAACGAATACAACGATAACCAACTAGGGAGAGACACTTCCATACTGCAAACCATCCTATATGATAACATCTCTACTCATGATATGACTCTACTAAAAAAGTAAAAAGATGAAAGATAGTGATGTGATACCGCGGCACTCCCCCAAAGCTTGGAACAAGCCGAGGGGATGCCAAAACCAATGACGAATCAATTCTTCAGTGGTGGTGGTGAATCCTTCTCGATGAGCTTATCAATTGATTTCTTCAGATCTTCAATCGCGAACATAAGCATACGCATCACCTCCGTATTGCGATCAATACAGTTTGCATGCCTGTCAAACGGTGAATCCCAGCCACCAAGATTTTTCCCCCACTCTTCCTTCATCTACACGGTTAGAATGATTCATATCCCACATACAGGGCAAATCCCTATTGGGCACCTTTTTCCACTGATAATCGTGAATTAATGTGTGGAAGTAGTTCTTGACTCCGACAGCAGGTGTCCTCGAAGCTAGGGAGTGACGTAGAACCTTCCCTCTGGTGCTCATCTGTGCGCTTCTCTTGAGCTTCAAGGGGTTAGCCACCACCCTAATGCTTGCGACAGTGGCGCGTGGACGCACTCGTGGGTTTTCTTCTACATCTCCTTCAGCTCCACTCTCGATCTCCTCCTCCGTCTTCAGGTCTTGGGTATCATCTTCCTTTGGTCCCTTCCCCTTGTTGTCATCGGCGGAGACGATGATGCTTCTAAACCCCGAAAACAGATCCTGGCAGAGACAGCTCAAAACAGAAACACGACGAGAAAATGATATACGAACCTCGAGGGGTTCGGGGGATTATATAGTAAAAAGTTCCATAACGAAAGGAAAGTCCAGGTTGAAAACGAGTCGGAGAGGCGATCTGTTCGAGTTCAGTTAGCTAGCGTCGATGCAACCTCTTCTTTCGACAGTCCGCTGTACCAACACAAACATGCAGTCACCCCAGTGGTTCGAGCCCAGTTGCGCGCGGAGGGAGGTCCCGAGCCCGAATCCCCTCGGCCGCGCACGGCCTTTTTCCTTTTATTTGCGCGCACAGGGGCGGGCCCCGCTGGTCATTGACTGCGGTGGCCTGCGTGGCTCCACCCGCGCCAGTCAGCGCCTGCGTGGCCCTCGGGCCCGCAAGTCAGCCGCTGTGGCTGGCTAGCAGCGCGGTGACAAAAGAATTCCAGCACGTTTCTTTTAATCCAAGCCCTTAAAAAATTGCAGAATGGTCCCTAGATTTCAATTGCTCACAACTTTAGTTTTATAACTCCAATAAATGAAAATAAAATATGCACACTGGTCCAAATTTAAATCTCTATCCTTTGGTATCAATTGTTTTCTGTTCTGAATTTTCAAAATGCAATTTAAATTTGAATTCAAATAATTCAATTGTAATTTGCAACAATTCTTAAATAATTCATACTATTTCCAAATAAGGCAAATAAAATATGTTTTCCATACCATTTTGAATAACCTTTTCAAATATAAATTTTGTTTCATGGTTTGAACAATTTAAATTGCCTAAATAATTTAATACTTGTTTAATTCATTTAAATTTGATAAAATCATAACTTGCTCAAAATAAAATAATTTTGAACATGCAATATATGTTTTCAAACCATCAAAGTGTGAACTTTTCAAATGTGAGTTTGAAATTATGTTTTGAACAACTAAAACTTCAATTAAATTCAAACTTGTTTTAAATCCATTTAAAACTTGTTTAATATTGTTTAATTCATAATCAAATTACCCTAATTCCAATTTCAATATTTGAAACATGTAATCCACCTAAAATTTTGTGTTCTAATCAAATATGAACTTTGTTATCTGTTTTGAACAATTTAACTTGCTGAAAACAACAATTGTTTGTGTGACACCCTTAAAGGAACTAAAATTCTCTAACTTAATAAATAAAATTTCTAAAATTGTTAAACCTTATTTCAATTGATTCTATTGTTGTTATTTTGTTGTTTTCCTCATCCATGCATCATGCTAATCCACCTTCATCTGTTGATTAGTTGGAAAACAAATAATCTAACCATAATTCATGGGCTTTTCATATGCAACTCAAATTGCATATGGGTCCATTTAAATCTGTTTATCATGTCAACTAGTTTATTTCTATGCATCCTTTAAATTGTCATGCATCCATATCTTGATCATGCTGGATCTTTTGCCGTAGTAGTAATTGTTGCATCCGGTGTTTGTTCGAGGTTCGTTGCTTCTTCCCGGATAGGACGTTGAGATGATGTGAGCAACGACAAGTTCTGCTACCTTGCGGGATCTCAGGCAAGTATACTCACTTGCTGCCAAATGGCTGCCTTTCATCACTTGTTACCGATACTTTCCGTTGTTCTTTTCTGCTAGCCTTAGTAGTAGTTGTTTCTGCTACGAACCTATCACATGAATCCTTTAAACCTGATAATGCCTCATCTCCCTTCCTACAACCCATTGTTTGAGCCAGTGTCTTACTAGCATGCTCAGGTTGTTTTGCTCGAGTTTGTTACCCGTTACTTTCAGTTACTATATCGATATTTTGTTCTGGGGGCTCGATGTTTAATCAATCAATCAACCATGCTACTGTTATTGTTAAATAATAAATTTGATGATAAGGCACCGGCAGGAGGCCTTTGTGGTTTTGAGGCCTGCTAGTGTCGACCCTAATAGGAAAAGGGTCTTGTCTACTGATCCATGATGAGCGCACTACCCGCATGTGGGAAGCGAGTATGGGCGCCCCCCTCAATTTGACTCGATTCGCATCTCGTCCAAATCACCTCATTTAGTTCGGGTTTTCCATTTGCTGCATGCATGATCTTGCGAGCCCTTGGATCCCGGGTGGAACTTTCGTAGTCGGCATATAGGGGGACACGGTCTTAGAGTGCTATGAGGGTCCCTTTTCTTCGGGGCTCGATTAGCCGTGCGCCCAAGGTTCTTTGGGCTTGATGCGAAGAAGAGTTGAGTTGTGTAGAGTACCTCGCTTGGTGGGGTGATCTCCCATCTGGCGGGTTATTCTTGCGTGTACGGCTAAATTGGTGCAACCCTGCAGGGATAATCTTCTCGAGAAGCCGTGTTTTCCGCGGTTATGGATTACTTTGTGAAAGTACTGGCTAACAAGTACTCAGGACAACTTAAACCTAATGAATGACAACCTTTCACCCACTGATTAACAACTTGACTAGTAATAGGCTTATTGACACAATAATATGAACCATCATTAACTCAACTGTGTGAGTTATCCTCGGATTGCTTCTTTGGATAAGGGGCGAGATCCAGGATGGGTTTGTTTGAAGTTATCTTTCAGTTGGCTACAACACTCGATCTTATCCCCTTTCTGTTAGTGGGAAGTTGTAGTATCTCTCTGTAGTTGGTTAGTGCAGCCTACTCTCGCTTATTTGCAATAACCCCTTCCTTTCCGTTGATCCCAAAGTATTTGTATCTTGTGATGACTGGCTACGCCGGTATTCTTGTGAGTATGGTTTATCCACTTGCCAGTACTTAACCGTACTGACCCACGAATCTCTTTCGTGGCTGCATATTCAACATTGCAGTCAACAGGTTTGAAGTCTGACGACGTTAGCTTGGGAATCCCTCCGGCTTGGCCTGGGCAGGGATTGGACGCTCTCGGTTATCTTCAGGACTCTTAGTCCAATTTGGATCTTGTCCGTAGACGGACGATGTGTTGTTTCTTCCGCTGTTATTTGGATCTTTGTATTGTATCAGTTGTAACCCTGGCTTGTTTGAGTCATCTTGTATCTATCTGTTTCTGTTGTAATTGTGGAATATTCGTGAACTATTGTAATGTTATCACAAGTGGCAACCTGGAATCGGTTATTATGTGGATTTTGGCGGGAATGCTGAAATCTGCATAGTGCCCGATCTCGGGGCGTCACAACCATGAATAAAATGAGAACCCACATCAGCCATAAGATATCTAGGTACACCAAACCTAGGGAAAATGATGTCTTTAAGCATTTTTATTGAGGTTTCACCATCAGCACTTTTATTAGGTATAGCTTCTACCCATTTAGTAACATAATCAACATCAACAAGAATATGAGTGTAGCCTTTTGAAGGAGGGAAAAGACCCATTAAGTCAAAACCCCAACAACCAAACGGTTCAATAACAAGAGAATAATTCATAGGCATTTCATTACGTCTAGAAATATTTCCAACCCTTTGACATTGATCACAAGATAAAACAAATTTTCTAGCATCTTTAAAGAGAGTAGGCCAATAAAACCTGATTGTAGAACCTTATGTGCAGTTCTATCTCCAGCGTGATGTCCTCCATAAGCACTACTATGACATTTTCTCAATATTTCTTGTTGTTCATTTTCAGGAACACATCTTCTCATAATACCATCAACACCTTCTTTATATAAGTGTGGGTCATCACAAAAATAATGCCTCAATCATAGAAGAATTTTCTTCTTTGCTGAGCTGTAAAGGTAGGAGGCAAATACTACGAAACAATAAAGTTAGCATAATCAGCATACCATGGAATCTCTTGAGAGCTCACTTTTATTGCAGCCAACTGTTCATTAGGAAAACTATCATTAATAGGAATATGGTCATCAGAGATATTTTCTAATCTAGACAAATTATCAGCAACAGGATTTTCAGCACCCTTCCTATCCACAATATGTAAACCAAACTCTTGTAAGAGAATCACCCATCTAATAAGCCTAGGCTTAGCATCTTTCTTTTCCATAAGGTACTTAATAGCAGCATGATCAGTATGAATAGTAACTTTAGAATCAACAATATAGTGCCTAAGTTTATCACAAGCAAAAACTACAGGTAGGAATTCTTTGTCACTAGTAGCATAATTCTTTTGAGCAGTATCAAGGGTTTTACTAGCATAATGAATAACATTTAACTTCTTATCTATTCGCTGTCCAAGAACATCACCTACAACATAATCACTAGCATCACACATAATTTCAAACAGTAAATTCCAATCAGGTGGTTGAACAATAGGGGCAGATATTAAAGCCTTCTTTAAAATTTCAAAAGCTTCTTTACAATCTTCATCAAAAACAAAAGGTACATCTTTTTGAAGAAGATTAGTAAGAGGCTTTGATATTTTAGAGAAATATTTAATAAACCTTCTATAGAAACCAGCATGACCAATACTACGAATACCTTTGACATCCCTAGGACATGACATTTTCTCAATAGCTTCAACTTTAGCTCTATCAACTTCAATACCTCTTTCAGAAATTTTATGTCCAAGTACAATTCCTTCATTAACCATAAAATGGCATTTCTCCCAATTAAGAACAAGATTAGTCTTCTCACATCTCTGCAAAACTTTATCAAGATTCCGCAAACAATTATCAAAAGAAGTTCCATAGACGAGAAATCGTCCATGAAGACTTCCACAATTTCTTCACAAAAACCATGAAAGATAGCGGACATGCATATTTGAAAAGTAGCAAGAGCATTACATAAACCAAAAGGCATACGTCTCTAAGCATACGTTCCAAAAGGACATGTGAAAGTTGTTTTCTCTTGATCAGGCTTCCTAATAGCAATTTGAGAGAACCCAGAATAACCATCAAGAAAGCAGAAATGAGTTTTCTTAGACAACCTCTCTAACATTTGATCAATAAAAGGCAAAGGATAATGATCTTTCTTAGTAACTTGGTTAACCTTCCTAAAATCAATGGACATCCTATAAGCAACCACTACTCTTTGAGGAATAAGTTCATTATTTTCAGTTGGCACAACAGTCATCCCTCCTTTCTTAGGGACACAATGCACGGGACTAACCCATCTACTATCAGCAATAGGATAACTATACCAGCATCAAGGAGTTTCAATACCTCATTTCTTACCGCATCCTTCATCTTAGGATTTAAACGCGTTGATGCTCCACAACTGGCTTTGCATCAGGTTCAATATTAATAGCATGCTGACATATAGTAGGAGAAATTCCCTTCAAATCATCAAGAGTATAACCAATAGCACCTCTTTGTTTCTTCAATATTCCCAATAATCTCTCCTCTTCTTTACCAGAAAGTTTAGAAGTAATAATAATAGGATATAATTTCTTATCATAAATATGAGCATATTTAAGATTGTCAGGAAGGCTTTAAATCAAAAACAGGATCCTCCTTGGGTGGTAACGTGGTACCCAAGTCTTCCACCGGTAAATTATGTTCAGCATCGCTGGCTGATGTAAGAAAATCTCGTCAATTTCATTCCTTTCTTTCATAAAGACATCACTTTCGTGGTCTTCCATGTATTGCTGCAAAGGATTGTTAGGAGCAAGAGCAATAGCAGCCAATTGTTCAACTTTATAATTCTCATTAGGCAATTCAGCTTCATAAGGTGCTTTAGAAAATTTGGAGAAATTAAATTCATAAGACTCTCCATCAAACATTGTAAGAATTTTCTCCTTTTTACAATCAATAACAACACCACAAGTGTTTAAGAAAGGTCTACCAAATATAATAGGACAAGTATCAATAGCAGAAGTGTGTTGTACTAGAAAATCAGCAGGATACTTAGTTTTACCACATAAGACCTCCACATCTCTAACAATACCAATCGGAGAAATAGTTTCCCTATTAGCAAGTTGAATAATCACATCAATGTCTTCAAGTTCACAAGAACCAATTTCATGCATGATTTCTTTATAAAGCACATAAGGAATAGCACTAGAACTAGCACCAATGTCACACAAACCAAAATAGCAATGATCACCTATCCTCACAGATAACACAGGAACACTAGGTTTCCTAGATTTACTAGGATGAGAGACAATATTAGAAGCATCTTTACAAAATATAATGTGTCCCTCTCCTACATTTTCAGAAACAAGGTCCTTTACTATTGCCACTGTAGGTTCTACAGTTATTTATTCCTCAGGTTCTAAAGGTTTCCTTGCACTTTTATTAACCAGACTAGCTAGCATAGAAAGCTCTTTTACCTTAGCAGGGAAAGGCATTTTCTCGATATAAGGTTCAGGCACAATAGAATCAACAGTATGAACTTCTATATCTCTAGCAGGTACGCAATTAACGGTATCTTTATAAGGTGCATGGTACTTGTCCCATTCCTTTTTGGGAATATCGAAATAGGAAGCAAAAGCCTTATATAAGTTTTCAACAACTTGAGAATCAAGACCATAAACAATACTAACATTATCAAAATCATTGGATGACATAAAAGTTTTAATGCATTCATAGTCATAATTTATACCTGACTTTCTACCTTTGTCATTCTCCCATCCTTCAGTGTTTTCTTGAATACGGTCAAGAAGATCCCATTTAGCTTCATCTTTCATACGTGTAAATGATCCAGAACAAGAAGCATCCAATAAATCCTTATCATGAAGAGAAAGCCTTGCATAGAAATTATTAATAATAATATTACCAGGGAGCTCATGAACGGGGCATTTGATCATTAGTAACTTCAATCTACCCCATGTTTGGGAAATACTCTCTCCGTCACGAGGCAAAAAATTATATATATAATTCTGATCTCTATGAATTTCACTCGGACGATAGAATTTATAATAAAAGAGAGGCACAATTTCCTCCCATCCAATAGTTTGGCTATTTTTCAGCAGTTTGAACCATTCAGCGGCTCGGCCTGTCAATGATATAGAGAATAATTTCCTCTTCACTTGGCTCGTTGTAATACCTGCACACTTGAACAACTCGCATAATTCATGTAAAAAGAGCAAATGAGCATCAGGATGGACAGTTCCATCACCTGAATAGGAGTATCCCTAACATGTTTAACATTCTTTACAGGTATTTTATAAGGATCCAAATCATCAGGCAGTGGGTCACTTACTACCCTAGCAGTGGTAGCAGTGCACGCAAATAAGGACTCAAAAGGAGACCCAAACATAGTGTAATAAAGCATTAGACAGTAATAAAAACAACACTTACATCAATTCCACTTCCCAATAGCGCTTCACTCCCCGGTAACGGTGCCAGAAAATAGTCTTGATGGCCCACAAGTATAGGGGGTGTATCGTAGTACTTTCGATAAATAAGAGTGTCGAACCCAACGAGGAGCAGAAGGTGTTGACAAGCAGTTTCGATGAAGGAATAACTGTAAATACTGGAAAATAGATTTGTAGGGGTTTTTGATATTGCAGATAAATAAAGTGCGAGTAAATAAAATTCAGTAGTAATAATTGCAGCAAGTGGCCCAATCCTTTCTTCAGCAAAGGACAAGCCGGTTGGTTTACTTATGATTAACAAAAGTTCTCGAGGACACACGGGAGGTTTCTATCAAGTGCTTTTGTTCCATGTAGCTGAATAATGTTAAGTGTTTTGATAAGTGTTGTGTGGGTGAACCTATGCTAATGTACCGTCCCATCCAATACTAATACATACTTGTGATTATACCCCTTGCAAGCATCCGCCACTACAAGAAAGTAATTAAGAAATAAATCTAACCACATTGTTAAACTTCGGAATCTTACGCTCCTTCGTGTAATGGTTTCCTAACGGGGGTTTAGGTTTCTGTCACTCCGGCAACCCCATAATTAGTAGCCAAATACACGATGCATTCCCCTAGGCCCATAAATGGTGAAGTATCATGTAGTCGATGTTCACATGACACCACTAGGAAAATAACACCACAACTTAAATATCAAACATTAAATATTATTCAACATTACTTCACTACTAACAACTTGACTTCCCCCATGTCCTCAAGAACAACATGAACTACTCACAAGACATCATATGGATCATAATCAGAGGGGATATAATGGATGATAACAATCTGGTCATAAAATGCAAACACCGATAAATCTCACAAGCATCAACTACTAACAAGTAATCCACACCGGGAGAGAGGTCTAATGCAAAACAACGATAGAGGCCCCTAATTGTTACAGCGGGGTGATGGTGGATGATGAGGGTGATGGTGCTGGTGGTGATGATGATGACGATATAGATGATGCCCATAGTGATGACGGTGACGATGGCGGTGATTTCCCCACTCCGGAGAGGAATTTCCCCGGCAGATTTCTCCCTGCCAGAGAGCTTTTCTCTCTCGGGTGTGTTTCGCCCCTAGGAGACGGCGAAATAATTCTTCAACGATGGAATGAGGCTTACGGTTCCCTCGGGGCCAAGCACGCGAAAAAAATACCCCCCAGAGGTGGGCCAGGGTGGCCACACCCCTTGGTGGTGCGGCCAGGGGGCGCGCCACCCCTAGGTGTGAGCCCCTGGTGGCCCCCCTCCGGCTCTCCTTCTGGCTGGGTTCCTCCTCTGAACTTTTAGGACAACCCCGGTGCCCCCCTTCTTCTTCTGATCTTCTGAAATATGGTATCTCGACGGTGCTTTTTCCATCAGATTTCTGGTCCCGGTGTTTATTCTCCAAAAATTATAAAACATGCAAAATAAGATATAATAACATAAGGGATGCATCATAACATGAAATATATCGATGAATAACAGAAAATTATGATATAAAATAGTGAGGCAAAATGGACGTATCAGCAACCAAGAGAGGGGCCGCGCCTGGAACCCTCCTGGTTTCCCCCTGGCCCCCTCCGGCTCTTCTTTGGACTCTGTCTCTGTTCCGGGTAAAAAATGATCTCCGTGTATTTTTAGCCCTTCCCGAGAATATTTCCTTAAGAACTTTTCTGAAATATAAAAACAGCAGAAAACAACAACTAGCCTAGGGCATCTTGTTAATAGGTTAGTGACGCGGGGATGACTCCTAGGTCTGTCGGATGGGCCTACCTGGTCTAAGGCCTAGCACTGAAGCCCAGCGCAAAAGACCACCCCGTAGCTCTAGAAGGCCCAGTAGCGGCCCACCCGCAAGACTTGTGGGATAAGATGGGAAACTTCCACCGACTAGAGCTAGGGTTTGTAAACCCCCGGGTACGGCTTGAGACCCAGCCACCTATAAAAGGGTTGGGAGAGCCACCCAAGGGGGGACATCCAATCTAGACTTTGATCACCATAGCCATAGCTCGAGATCTAATCTCTCGACTTGTGCTCCACCACTGTAACCAATCTAATAATAATACAGATTAGACAAGCAGGAGTAAGGGTATTACCTCTACGAGGGCGCCGAACCTTGGTAAATTGTGCCCTCTGTTAGCCGTCGTAACCGCCAGCGTCTATTACATTCCTCCACTCAAAACCCTACCAGATCATCCGAGGGATTTGTCGACATGACTCATCAACAATTGACGACGTCTGTGGGAACGACATGCGCTGGTTCCACGGCATCACCGACTTCATCTTCATCGAGCTTCAACTGGAGCCCGGGATCCTCGGCTCCTTCGGAACCAATCTGCTTCGGGTCGTTCATCTACACGGCCCACTCGCCAGAATCTCGCCCGGTGTTCAGTGGTCTCTAGGAGAGCATCAACATGACGTTCGACAATCTCCACTTCCGCACCAGGAAGGAGGGAATCCTGCGCTTCCCCGACCAAACCGCGCTTGATGGATCAGATATTGAATCCGTCTCGAGCATGGAGACCCAAGAATCGCCACTCGGTGACACTGATCGCGACTCGGAGTCCATCAACAGCTCCATCCGTCGCAACAAGCTCTACTTCCACACTATCGCGACTGAAGAGCCCTCCGAACTCGGCGAGGATTGCTGGCCCACGCCAAAGACTCATGAGCCATATCTGGCTCATATCTATATGGCAGACCTAGTCGAAGAACCCACCAAAACGGAGGCCAGTCTCACGGCCAGACTACAGATCAAGGTCTCGCGAGCTGCCTGGGATAAAGCTAAAACAGCGGTGCAAACAGGCCACCCGCTAGAGCCCGGATCCTCCCAGGAAGATCTGATAGCATACCATTATCACATGTCGCTGAAAAGCCGCCAGTTAGCAGAAGCCGCAAGGAACTCGAGATAAACACGCAGCAGAAGATTCGAGTGCGCGCCATGTGGAGCTCTCAAGGACTCACTCGACAGGGAACCAACCCATCAAGAAGGGAAAGTAAGCCTCGAGGACCGCTCGCATGGACCAAGGGTCCCTCATCGAGATCAGCAAGACCATCGATACTTCCCTCATGCACGTTGACGACGAGGGAAACATGCACCCGACGACTCCCGCCGCCGCGGTCCTGGCCGCTGCTACCTATTTACACGCAAATCAGCCGCCAGAAAACGACCCCCGCGCGGAGCAACATCTCCAAGTCCAAAAGGGACTAGGCATGGCCGGAGCGGCGATCACCGCCCAAACTCGCAAGAATGCAGCAACCCCTGAAGCTGACAAGACACCTCGAGTGGACATAACACCCCGCAGACGCGGGAGTACGTCACCGAGAAGAGGAGACTCGCCTCGCCGCCCAGAGGCAAAGAGGCAAGGCGTCGTGGCGACAGGCCGCGCAACGATGACGATATCCCGCAACACCTGGACAGTAGCCCACGACACCACGGAAGCTGCTCGTGGCATCACAACAAAGAACCACGGCAAGGAGACGATCGCGACCGGACCCAATACGATGCGCGAGGAGACATCATGCAGAGCAAGGTCGACAGAGCCCGTGCACGAAGAAACCGCGCCCGCTCACTACCTACCTCCTCCGACGAGGAAGCCTGTGGCTCGATGTGCTTCAGCAGCAGCATTCGCGAAGCACCGATGCCCAAGATATTTAAGCTCACCTATGAAGTCCCGAGGTATGACGGCTCGCAGGAACCTAGGACCTGGCTCTCGGACTACCTAACCGCGGTGAAGTGCCAACGCGGAAACAAAGTGATGGCCATGCAGTACTTAAACTTGCACCTCGTCGGAGCTGCCCGGAGCTGGCTCGAAGGAAGGCCACGCGCGTGTTACAGATCCTGGGACGATCTCAGCCACGACTTCGAAAGAATTTCCAGGCAACATACAAGCGACCAATGTCTGTCGGGGAACTGCAAGCCTGCAGGCAAAAGAGTGGAGAATCAACCCGCGAGTACATCCAGTGATGGACTACGCTCAAAAAGAAGGCGGGAAACATATAAGAAGAGATAGCATTCGAAGCTTTCACCAAGGGCGCGCGACGCACAACCTTCCGAGAAGAATTGGGATGTTGCGCGTGTTGGGAATATGCCCTAGAGGCAATCATGTATGATGTAATTCCCACTGTATTCATAAAGTTATTAAGTTGTCCTTGTTTTGAACATCTTATATATGTCATTGAATATTTGATTCGATTGTGGAACTATATATTCATGTTGTTCATACTAGATTGTCCTTGGTCATTTAGGTTGTGCTGGACACACACCCTAGACAATGTGAGTGTTGGCTGATGACACGGTTCCACTTGTCATGGGCATGGTGATGCCATTCCAACGTTCACGGACTTGGCTAAAGAGTTTAGCAAGTCGGACTGACCCACATTGAGATGCAACGATCAAGTCGTCATTTGCATGTCTCAATCAATGTAATCCTTAGACCTGAGGTTGTCGCACAATCCGAGTTGTGGATCACCGACTTAGGTTCTGTCAAACGTTGTTCTGTGACAAGGCAACTATAAAGGCAGAGTTCGGGTCGAATGAGAAGCAAGCTGCGTGATGTGGATAATCAAGATGGGATTTTCCCCCTCCGAATGGAGAGATATTCTCTGGGCCCTCTCGAGTGATATGATTCAGGAAGCATGTCCATGCGCGACTCAATTAAGTGTTAACTGTGTCAGTTGACTAAGAGTTAGTCAGATGAATCACATGCCACAGATCGGGAAGAGAGTTGAGCTATTTAAGGGATGACGATAAATCGCCTATAGCTCGACAAGGTATATCGTGAGGCAAAAGGGACTAAGATGAATATCACATTGAAAGGTATGTCGTCATGACTCAATGGTACTTGGGAGTCGGCACGTTCTGCTAGGAGCCGCTACCGATTGATCGATTGGGAGTTGGACTCCAATCGTGTCCAAGTCGCCATGAGCCTGTAGGGTCGCACACTTAAGAGCGGGAGCAAGTATTGGTCGGGTTGGACCCGAACCGGAAATGGACTGGTTTTGTGAGTCGGACTCACAGAGGGAATGGGTCACAAGTGTTGTGAAGCCCATTACCATACGCTATATAAAGAGGGGCGCAGGTTGCCCAGCGGGCACGTTAGTCCACTCTCCCATGCGTTGGGAACCCTAGCCCCACTTAGTCCAGCCGCCGCACCGGACCTAGCAATCCGCCGTCAGAGCTCCTCCTCGTACGTGTGGATACCGGCAGAGGTGCTGTACGTTCAGCACTTCGACGTTCGAGGGATTGGATCGGCCGGACCGGATCGTGGGACTACACTGCCCCGACGCGCTGCATCGATAATCCGCACCTGCGCGTCTAGTGGTAATACTCGTGGCCTTCTACCTCGGCTAGATCTTGGAAGCATCACGTAGGAAAAGTTTTGTTTATCTCTACGCGTTCCAACAGTGGTATCAGAGCGGTAGCTTCTGGTATTAGGCCCGAGATCCGTACATATGTGATATGTAGTTAGCGTTAGATGTGATCTAATTGCTATTTTGGTGGTCGTTCTATGAGATAGATCGGTTTTGTACAAGATTGATTGGATCAATCGTACTCGGGGTTAATGGATGATCAGGTTTCCGTGATCATACTGCTAAGGTCGTGAAACAACATACCCCTACCGGTCGGTTTCCGCCATCGGGGTATACCGTGACACATAAGTCCAGTTGCGGTGATCGAAAATCAAAGAGTTTGATCGAATAGGAATACGGATCAGATTCGGGTAAAATCGTTTTATCCGATGAAGAAATCCATGATCGGAATGCAGATGAGATCTGCGTTTTCCAAAATCGTCGGGCGCTACCCGCACCCGCGAGGGGCGCTGCCCCTTCGATCCCTGCGGATAGCGGGACCGCCGGCTTCGCCCTGTCGTAGCGCCTTAGATGTCGTTACGAGTTTCACAACACCGGTAGATATCGTGTCTATGCATAACTTGTTTTTGCAGGAAGTTGTGAATGGTATGGCTTATGTGCATGTGATGTGTGTAATCCATACATGATCTGCATATCATGTTCTTGTCAGCCGGCTGGAGCCTAGGTGCTGTCATTTTATTGTATAACGACCTGCGTGTCGGATTATCTATGTAAATTTTTCATTTACTAGCTAGTGTAGCTTGTTGGAGAACCCGGTGGCATGCAAGTCGATGTACAAGTCGGCTACATGGAGTAAGATGGCACGTGACAAGAGTTGGCACGAGTCGACTTACAAGCTTTGTGGAGATGGAGATCACCATGAAGAGAGCCATACCATTTCACATTATATTTGCTTTATTTGTGTTATTGTTATGTCTCTATTTACCTCTATTTAGATAGTTGGTAGATTCTTTAATCCCTCAAAGAAGGTCTAGTCGGTCGCCCCGCCAGTGCTGCACCATCACAAGTCGGACATTCTTGGTAGTGGGCTCATAAAATTGAGGTGCTACCAATTGTTTCCGGTTAGGTGGGTTTGAGTCGGACTCTTACAAGCAGAAGCACTTGGTAATCTAGACGAGTCCATCACAACGGTTGTGGGGCTCGGGGCGAGGTAGGTTGGGAGCCGGGGCATGTGATGTCACCCAACTAACAGGAGTCGTATTGGATACGATTGGCAAGGTGTTGCCTACCTAGATCACTTGACGGCTAGCGGTGATGCTAAAGCTCACTAGTCGGCTTGCTTATTTAGGATCTTGAATCACTTAGCAACCATCAGAGGGGTGTTGGTTCTAGTGGGAGCATAAGTATTAAAGCGTTTAATATGCCTGCTCTTTTATGAATACATGGCTTAAGTGTTTTTGCGTATTTTCTGTTGTAGATCAATGGCACCTAACAACCTTCCTCAGTTGTCCGCGTTTGCGTTGAGGTCAATCCTAGAGAAAGATAAGCTTAATGGAACTAATTTCATCAACTGGTATCGTAATCTGAGGATAGTCCCCAAGCATGACAAGAAAGAACATGTTCTAGAAACTCCACTTCCAGAAGAGCCAGATGACGATGCGACTGTCGCTGTCATGAATGCCTACCGTAAGACTAGAGATGAGTCTACGGAAATTAGCTGTCTTATGCTTGCACACATGGAACCGGACTTGCAGCAGCAGTTCGAGAATGTTGAGGCCTACGATATGATCGAAAGCCTCAAAAGTATGTTCCAGGCTCAGGCAAAGACCGAGAGGTATCAAGTCTCTCAAGCTTTGCTGGGCTGTAAGCTGAAAGATGGCGATCCACTGAGTCCGCATGTAATCAAGATGATTGGTTACATTCAGTCTCTGGATCGGTTGGGCGTCCCAATTAACGAAGAGTCCGCTACTGATTTAATTCTGAACTCTCTTCCTAGTGCGTATGGTTCGTTCATCTCGAACTACCATATGCATGGTATGGATAAGAGTATCACTGAATTACATGGGATGCTCAAAACGGCAGAGGCTGATATCAAGAAAGGCGCCACTCAAGTGTTGATGGTGCAGAATAAGGCTAAGTTCAAGAAGAGTTCTTGGACTAAGAAGAAGAAGGATAAGTCAGGAGGTAGCGCCCATGGCCCTGTCCAGAGTTCTCCCTCAAAGACTAAACCTTCTCCTACAGCCGGAGCCAACTGCTTCTATTGCAAGCAAGATGGCCACTGGAAGAGGAACTGCACCAGGTATTTGGCCGACAGAGCCAAGAGTGGAGGTGTGACTTCCAACTCAGGTACGCTTGTGTGCAATATATATACATTTATCTTGCTAATGCGCCTAATAGTTCTTGGGTATATGATACCGGATCAGTTATTCACATATGCAACTCGTTGCAGGGACTGGTAAGAACTAGGAGCGTGGCAAGAGGAGAGGTTGATATTCGGGTCGGCAACAAGGCGAGAGTCGCTGCGTTGGAAGTCGGCACGATGCAACTTCATTTACCTTCAGGATTTATTTTGGAACTAAATAATTGTTATTATGTTCCAGCGCTTAGTCGAAACATTATTTCCGCCTCATGTTTGATGAGACAAGGTTATGAGTCGAATATTAAGAATAATGGTTGTTCTTTATATTTGAAAGATATGTTTTATGGCTTTGCACCCGTTCAGAACGGGTTATTTATTTTAAATCTTGATAGTGAATCGGTCTATAACATAAATGTTAAAAGGTTGAAACCAAATGATCTGGATATGACTTACTTTTGGCACTGTCGGCTTGGTCATATAAGTTTGAAACGCATGAAGAAGCTCCATGATGATGGACTTCTAACTTCGTTCGACTTAGAGTCATTCGAGACATGCGAATCATGCCTACTAGGCAAAATGACCAAGACACCTTTTGCAAGGAGCCGTGAAAGGGCGTCTGACTTGTTAGAACTAATACATAGTGATGTATGTGGTCCAATGAGCACGACAGCCAGAGGTGGTTATGAGTACTTCATTACCTTCACTGATGATTTGAGTAGGTATGGATATATCTATTTAATGAAACACAAGTCGGAAGCCTTTGAAAAGTTCAAGGAATTCCAGAGTGAGGTACAAAATCAACTCGGCAAGAAAATAAAGTTTCTACGGTCGGACCGTGGAGGTGAGTACATGAGCCATGAGTTTGATGACCATCTAAAGAGTTGTGGAATAGTTCCTCAACTCACTCCGCCGGGTACACCGCAGAGAAACGGTGTATCGGAACGGAGAAATCGGACCTTGTTGGACATCGTACGATCAATGATGAGTCGGACAGATCTACCTTTATCATTTTGGGGTTATTGTCTAGAAACTGCAGCTTTCACACTAAATAGAGTACCATCAAAGTCAGTAGAGAAGACACCACATGAGATGTGGACGGGCAAAAAGCCAAGTTTGTCTTTTCTTAAGATTTGGGGTTGTGAGGTATTTGTCAAGCGACTTCAGTCGGACAAGCTCACGCCCAAGTCGGATAAGTGTATTTTCGTGGGGTATCCGAGGGAAACCTTGGGGTACTACTTCTACAACCGGGAAGAGGGCAAAGTGTTTGTCGCTCGGAATGGTGTCTTCCTTGAGATAGAGTTTCTCAGTCGGGAAGTCAGTGGGAGCACGGTGCAACTCGAAAAAATTCGAGAGGAACCAGCTAGGGGCGAGTCGGCAATGGCCTTGGAGGCTGAGCCGGTCGTGGTACCTACACCGGTAACAACACCTGAACCACGGAGATCTTCCAGATTACAAAATGCTCGTGATGTTTTACTGTTAGACAGTGATGAGCCGGCAACTTATTCGGAAGCGATGGTGGGATCTGATTCCGAGTCATGGCTTGGAGCCATGAGATCCGAGTTAAAGTCCATGGATGAAAACCAAGTTTGGAACTTGGTTGATCTGCCTGACGGTGCAAGACCCGTCGAGTGCAAATGGGTCTTTAAGAAGAAAATTGATATGGATGGAAATATTTCCGTCTATAAAGCACGACTTGTCGAGAAGGGGTTCCGACTGGTTCAAGGAGTTGACTACGACGAGACCTTCTCGCCCGTAGTGATGCTTAAATCAATTCGGATCATGTTAGCCATAGCAGCCTATTTCGACTATGAGATATGGCATATGGATGTCAAGATGGCTTTCCTTAATGGAAATTTAACTGAGGACGTGTATATGATATAGCCCGAAGGTTTTGTCGATCCAGCTAACGCTGACAAAGTATGCAAACTTCAGAAATCCATTTATGGGTTGAAGCAAGCATCTCGGAGTTGGAACATTCGCTTTGATGAGGTAGTCAAATCGTTTGGCTACATCAAGAGCGATCATGATTCTTGTTTATACAAGAAGTTTAGTGGGAGCAAAGTAAACTTTCTAATCTTATATGTGGATGACATATTACTGATTGGAAATGATGTCATGATGTTGCAAGAAACCAAAGAGTCATTGGAAAGGAGTTTCTCAATGAAGGATTTGGGTGAGGCGACTTACATATTAGAAATCAGGATCTATAGAGATAGATCCAGGCGGCTCATTGGATTGAGTCAGAGTACATATCTGGACAAGGTTTTGAAGAAATTCAAAATGGAAGAGTCCAAGAAGGGATTCTTACCGATGTCCCATGGCATAAAACTTAGCAAGACTCGGTGTCCTTCGACGACTGATGAGCGAAGTCGGATGAGTGTGATCCCGTATACTTCGGCAATCGGATCCATCATGTATGCCATGATTTGTACTAGGCCAGATGTTTCCTATGCTCTAAGTGTTACGAGCAGATACCAGGCTGACCCTGGCGAAGCCCACTGGGCAGCGGTTAAAAACATCCTTAAGTACTTGAGAAATACTAAGGAAATGTTCCTAGTTTATGGAGGTGATGAGGAATTCAGTGTAAAGGGTTACACGGATGCGAGTTATCTCACCGACTCAGATGATTCTCGTTCGCAATCTGGATACGTGTTCGTGATGAACGGAGGGGCTGTGAGTTGGAAGAGTTCCAAGCAAGATACGGTGTCTGCATCTACAACAGAGGCTGAGTATATTGCTGCCTCAGAGGCGGCAAAGGAAGCTGTTTGGATCAGGAACCTCCTGATTGATCTTGGTGTGATTCAGGGCGCGTCCAATCCTTTGCACGTATATTGTGACAACAATGGTGCTATCGCACAGGCCAAGGAACCTAGACAACACCAGAAGAACAAACATATACTCATGCGGTACCACCTCATTCGCCAGTTTGTCGAACAAGGTGATATCAAGTTATGCAAAGTACACACGGATGCAAACATTGCAGATCCGTTGACAAAGGCGCTACCACAACCTAAGCATGAGGCGCACACGAGAGGCATGGGCATTCGATGCCTAGGCATATGATGCCAGGATGATTGACTCTAGTGCAAGTGGGAGACTGTTGGGAATATGCCCTAGAGGCAATCATGTATGATGTAATTTCCACTGTATACATAAAGTTATTAAGTTGCCCTTGTTTTGAACATCTGATATATGTCATTGAATATGTGATTCTATTGTGGAACTATATATTCATGTTGTTCATACTAGATTGTGCTTGGTCATTTAGGTTGTGCTGGACACACACTCTAGACTAATGTGAGTGTTGGCTGATGACACGGTTCCACTTGTCATGGGCATGGTGATGCCATTCCAACGTTCACGGACTTGGCTAAAGAGTTTAGCAAGTCGGACTGACCCACATTGAGATGCAACGATCAAGTCGTCATTTGCATGTCTCAATCAATGTAATCCTTAGACCTGAGGTTGTTGCACAATCCGAGTTGTGGATCACCGACTTAGGTTCTGTCAAACGTTGTTCTATGACAAGGCAACTATAAAGGCAGAGTTCGGGTCGAATGAGAAGCAAGCTGCGTGATGTGGATAATCAAGATGGGATTTTTCCCCTCCGAATGGAGAGATATTCTCTGGGCCCTCTCGAGTGATATGATTCAGGAAGCATGGCCATGCGCGACTCAGTTAAGTGCTAACTGTGTCGGTTGACTAAGAGTTAGTCAGATGAATCACATGCCACAGATCGAGAAGAGAGTTGAGCTATTTAAGGGATGACGAGAAATCTCCTATAGCTCGACAAGGTATATCGTGAGGCAAAAGGGACTAAGATGAATATCACATTGAAAGGTATGTCGTCATGACTCAATGGTACTTGGGAGTCGGCACGTTCTGCTAGGAGCCGCTACCGATTGATCGATTGGGAGTTGGACTCCAATCGTGTCCAAGTCGCCATGAGCCTGCAGGGTCGCACACTTAAGAGCGGGAGCAAGTATTGGTCGGGTTGGACCCGAACCGGAAATGGACTGGTTTTGTGAGTCGGACTCACAGAGGGAATGGGCCACAAGTGTTGTGAAGCCCATTACCATACGCTATATAAAGAGGGGCGCAGGTTGCCCAGCGGGCACGTTAGTCCACTCTCCCATGCGTTGGGAACCCTAGCCCCACTCAGTCCAGCCGCCGCACCGGACCTAGCAGTCCGCCGTCAGAGCTCCTCCTCATACGTGTGGATACCGGCAGAGGTGCTGTACGTTCAGCATTTCGACGTTCGAGGGATTGGATCGGCCGGACCGGATCGTGGGACTGCACTGCCCCGACGCGCTGCATCGATAATCCGCACCTGTGCGTCTAGTGGTAATACTCGTGGCCTTCTACCTCGGCTAGATCTTGGAAACATCGCGTAGGAAAAGTTTTGTTTATCTCTACGCGTTCCAACAGCGCGCCCAAAACTATCGGTGAATTAATGGCAATAGCTGACAAACGGGCGAACGGCGAAGAGTCCCTTCGCAACAAAAAAGCCTCCTTACCCGCGCACGACGATGATTTCAACAGTGACCGATCGAGAAGGAAGAGACGACACTATGATCAGGATGATCAATCAGAGCTGGTAGCGGCTAAATTCACAAGAAACGCGATAGCGGATCCCGTGGAAATCGCGAGCGGAAGCCAAAACCAGACGACAAAACACCCGAGGAAGACCTTGATGGATACTTCTCCTTGCATATGTTCACAGATAAACGAACATGCAAGCTCAAGGCCACTCATCTCCTCAAGGATTGCAGAAAGTTTCAAGACATCCATGAGGCGTATACAAAGAAGCATAGGATGGCAATAAACCAAGGATACCCGCAACTGCCGGGAGGAGGCGCTGCGCCCCACCCACTGCCCCTATCTCCACCCGCTGGACACCAAAACATGGCACTAGCCGCACTTCCTGCACTAGCTAATCCAGCCACAACAAACCAAGGAGGCAACGGATACTCGAATCCCCAAGGGCTCCTAGGCATGATACAGAAGGTCTGCCCGTCCCAAAGAGTCCAGAAGACCAACACTCCCACGTTAACATGGCAGTGCAAGCTCCACCGTCCAAGACTGATTACCTGAAGATGTTTGAGCACCCGATAACCTTATCGAGAGAGGACCACCCTCCACAGGTGCATCGAACAAGGCACACAACGCTCGTCATCCAGGCGCAAATAGGCACCTACGACCTAGCCAGAGTATTCATGGACGGTGGCAGTGGCATAAACATCATATACGCGGATACACTCCGTAAAATGAATAGGAATCTAGAGGGACTCACAGAATCAGAAACATCCTTTCACGGGATAGTACCATGCAAAGAAGTTCGACCACTCGAGACAATAAACTTGGAGGTGATACTCGGTGACCCAAGAAATTACAGGAGAGAGTTCCTGGACTTTGAGGTAGTCGATTGGCCATCACAGCACCACGCCATTATCGGCCGAACAACATTCGCGAGATTCATGGCAGTACCCCATTACGCCTACCTCAAGTTGAAACTACCAGGAGAATATGGCACAATCACTGTAAATGGCGATTTCCAAAAATCAGATAAGTGTGACAATGATTTCCACGAAATCGCAAAATCTTTCGGGATGCAAGAGGAACTAGAAGAGATGGCAAAAACCACGGATAACTCGTGATGCCGCTAACCAAGAAAAATGCCCCAGACCTTGAGTTTAGCTCCAACAGCGACACTCGAAAGCATCAAGTCCACCCGACAGATTCTGTGAAGACGGCGATCGTGTCGACCACCCTATCATCTGCATAGGAAAGCGCGCTCGTCGAACTCCTCCGTGAGTACCGGAAGATTTTCGCCTAGCAGCCATCCGATATGCCAGGGATACCCAGGGAGTTCGCTGAGCACTCATTGGGAGTATTCAAAGATGCAAAGCCAGTCAAGCAAACCACTCGACGCTTCTCCGAGCGAAAGAAGCGAGCACTCGGAGAAGAAGTAAAGAGACTCCTAGCCGCCAAGTTCATCAGGGAGATCAAGATTTCCACCTGGTTAGCAAACCCGGTGCTGGTCTCAAAGAAAAACACAGTCATCCTTAGCGTGTGCATCGACTACACGTCGTTGAACAAACACTGCCCCAAGGATAACTTCCCGCTCCCGCAGATTGACCAGATTATCGACTCCACGGCAGGCTGCCAACGCCTCTCCATCCTAGACGCCTACTCGGGTTATAATCAGAGTAGGATGAAACGAATACTGGCCAGGCCTCAGGAAGGAGAACCCCTCTACCTCTACCTAGCCACGACTAATCAAGTGGTAAGTACAGTAATCGTGGTCGAGCGACCAGAGGACAGAAAAGCATACGGTGCACAGAGACCAGTATACTACCTCAACGAGGTACTCTTACTGTACAAGCAGCGATACCCCCACTAACAGAAACTCGCGTATGGGGTGGTCATTACAGCTTGCAAGCTGAAGCATTACTTACAGGAGCATACCGTTACGGTGCTAAACGATGCATCACTCGGTAAAATCATGAACAATCCTATGTCATGCGGAAGAATCGCAAAGTGGAGCATCGAGCTAGGCACCTGGGACATAGTATACACAGGACGCAACGCCCTCAAGTCCCAGGTGGTCGCAGAGTTCCTTTGCGAGTAGATAGAGCTGCAAACTCCAGGACCCCCAGAGTACACAAGCTCCTGGATCATGTACTTCGACAGGTCGAAAAGAAACGAAGGAGCGGGATCCGGTGCAATCCTCATATCGCCAAGGGGTGACAAGCTCCAGTACGTTCTACGTCTCGACTTCCCCCTCGATGATCCAGCATCCAACAATGACGCCGAGTATGAGGCACTCCTACACGGCATAAAAATGGAAATCGCCTGCGGTGCTACCCGACTGATGATCTATGGAGACTCAAACCTCATCGTACAACAGACGATGAAGGTATGTGAAGCAGTCGCAGATAACATGATTGCCTATCGTGACATGTTTAATCTGCTCGAAGGAAGCTTTAAAGAGTGTGAACTGAAGCACATTGCACGATCGAGTAACGAAGAAACTAACAGATTGGCGAACATCGGGTCAACAAACGCCCAGTTCCACCAGGAATTTCCTTCGAGCAAATCAGTAAGAGATCGGTCAAACTAAAGAAGCACACGGAGGCGCCAACAGCAACGGAAACAGAGGCTAGTCGATAAAGCGCCATCATTAAACTCGCTCACAACATCTCGCGACAAGTCTTCCTAGTCGAGCCAGTACGGACGAACAAGTACCTCGATTATTTGATCAGAAAGCAGCTCCCGGAAGATATCCCTGAAGCAAGGGAGATCGTTCGGCGTAGCAAATCCTTCCGGGTGATAAAAGGATAACTTTACAAACAAAGCATATCAGGAGTCCTCCAGAGTTGCATCGCACCGGAAGATGGAAAGGAACTACTCCAAGACATACACCAAGGCGACTATGGACACCATGCAAGCTGGAGAGCCATATTGGGCAAGGCTTTCCGAGCAAGATTTTACTGGCTAACGACAGCCAAAGACGCCAAGGACCTGGTCCACAGATGCAATGCTTGTCAGCGATTCTCATCCAAGCCACATGCACCGGCCACAGAACTCCACATGATCCCTCTGTCTTGGCCCTTTGCACAATGGGGGCTAGACATGGTAGGACCACTACGGAAGGCGACACCCGGAGGATATACTCACCTACTGGTCGCAGTCGACAAATTCACCAAATGGATAGAGGCAGTACTAGTGATGTCGCATCACGCGGAGTTCGCAGTCAAGTTCCTCGAATCCATCGTGTACCGATTCGGCATCCCCGGTGGCCTTCTATTATCACGGATGATGGGACCAACTTCACAGCGAAGGGGACAAAAGCCTTCTATGAATAAAAGGGGATAACTCTCAGCTTCGCCTCGGTGGCACACCCCCAAACAAACGGCCAAGTCGAAAGATCCAACAGATTAGTTTCGGCTGGCCTAAAGAAGCGCCTACTCGACAGATTAGATACAGCAGCAGGACACTGGACTGAGGAGCTACCGTCCGTCCTGTGGAGTCTATGAACAACCCCAAACAGATCCACAAACTACACGCCATTTTTTATGGTTTACGGCGCTGAAGCAGTCCTGCCCGAGGATGTTCGATTCAGTGCTCCACGAGTCGTTGCATACAACAAAGAAGCCTCCAACAGAGCACTCGCGGAAGACATGGCGCACTGGATGAGGCCCGTGACGTCGCACTCGCAAGATCAACTGTCTATCAGCAAAGCGCTACGCAATCAACACAGTCGTCGTATCCGCAGCAGATCCTTCGTGGTAGGCGACCTGGTGCTACGACTCAAGCAAGACAGCGGACACAAGCTCGGGCCTCCATGGGAAGGACCCTTCATCATACACGAGGTTATCCCTGGAGACGCCTACCGCTTGAAGAATCCAAAAACAGGCGGTGTCTACTCCAACACATGGAACGTGGCGCATCTACGGAAATTCTATCCCCAGGAGAGTACTTTTACTCGCAAATAAGGCTGTTCCAGCCACACTGTAACCCAAGAAAATACATGGCTTCTCAGTCATCGCAATACAAACATGGTTTCTCAACCATAGCTATAAAGACTACTTAGTCGCACCTTTTTTTCTTTCTCTTTACATGCTAAACAACGGTCACACCCCAACACACGGGGGCTATGCCAGACTAGCGTAAATAATCTTCGAGTGCCTATGCACAACAAATATTTTACAAGGTTACAAGGTACACACCTTAACACACCTTAAATAACCGAGATAACACACAAGGTACATACACCTTAACAGACACAACTATCGTCGAGAAGCAGCCTCTCGGAGCAGTCGCTCCGTCTCCGCAGCAGTTAGCTGAACGATTCACTCCGTTACAGGCCGCACAACCTCATAGTGAGGAACAAAGTCAATGGCTGCTCATCGGGTCTCAGGAAGTTGCCCCACAGAGTTGAAGTTCACATTAGGATGCCACAGCCGCACAAACGCGAGCGCCACTTGAGCACCGCAAATAAGCTGCTGACGCACACACTCGCGAACATCTTCCACCTGACAAAACAGCCTTAGCAGACCACTCAGTCAATCAGGAATAACGTCGAACGGGTACATCGCCCGATAGATCGAAGCAAGGGCCTCCCGACAAGATTTGACGAAGATTTGCGCCTGACTTACTCGATACTGCAGAGTAGCCAGGACAAACCCCTGCTGTGGTCAGACCAGAAGTTGCACGCATGGATATTGGAGCTGCTCGATTCACAAGCCATCCTGTTATCCATCCAGTGACCTTCAGATGCTCCATCAGGTTTGACAACTACACGGACAGGGGACGCGTCAGTCCGCAAGCAAGAAAACACCGAAAATACTCAGGGGCTAGTGGGACTTACAGAGCAAGCTTTTTGCGACACCGGCCAGCTCTTCCATCACAAACTACTCGTGCTCGGCAGCAAGCTTCTGCTTGGACTTAGCAACATCCGCCACACCCTGCAGAGCCATAAGCTTAGGCTCACCATCCGCGACGCGACCACGAAGCGAAGCAAGCATACTCGCATCCCTAATCGACGGCGTAGTCGAAGGAGTAGCACCGCTTGACGGGCCACCGCCAGAATCCACAACCTGGAAAGAATACAGGGCACACGACAGTTTCAGTCACAAAGCTACATACCACTCGACTATATACAACGAACATATCTCCAAATGCTAGGGGGCTACTCCCATCGGGAGAACAAAAACTAAAGCAAACCAACGAATGCTGACACTTTAAAACTCTCCATTCAGAAATTAAAACATAGAGTACTTCCAAAGGTTCATTAAAAGACTAGACATACAAAAGCAGAAATTATATCTAAAGCCTAGGGAACCACGGACTTTCCGGAGGCGGCTCCGTTGGCGGATGGTTTCACACCACGACCGCGCGAAAGCAGATCAGAAAGCGTCTTCGCTAACTTCCCAACACGATCGCCGAAAGGATGGAGCGCTATCGTTTTGCCCAGGGCGTCTTAAGGAAGCTCCGAGTACACCTTCTCCATGTCACCAGAGACACCGTGCGCCAGAGCAAACTGGATAGCTGTCCTGGCTCCGCACTCGGTCTGGGCGAGAGTGTACTCCTGAAGAAGATCGTCTTCGCCAAGGAAAACTTGCAGGAGGCCCTCCAGGGTCGATGGAACCGGCTTCTCCGCAAGTAGTCGCTGGTGCAGCTGCGATAACACTCGAGAAGTATCACGAAGGGAGAGGCACGCCTTCTTCCCATGCTCCTGCAGCTGGGTGCACACGTCCGTCAGAGCATCAACCCGGACCCCTCCAGGAAGCTTTAAAGCAACACCAAGCGCATCTGCAAAAGGATGAAACAAATCACAAAAAGCAAGGAGAAAGCGACAAGATAAACGCGTGAATGGACAAGTAACGTACCTGCCAAGGCCTGAGCTATGGGACGAAGGATTCGGTCAGGTTGTTGTCATGCGCCACACCTGCGTCCTCCAGCTTCTTCAGAGACTCGCGAGATGCAGAAAGACGCTCGGCCGCTTCCTTGCGAGTGGACTCCAGCTCCCTTCGAGTAGACTCCAGCTTCTTCTCAAGATCTTTGATCCGAGAGTTAGCTCCAGTCTTCTCGATGTTCGCGTAGGTGGCCTCATCTGCGACATGGAAAAAGTACGTCAGACAATGATACGATCTGAAGAAACAAAGTGAAAAGCATGAATCGCATAGCAACTCACCTCTCGAGGAACGGGCGTCCTGAAGGCACTGGTCGCGCTCTTGACGAAGGGTAGTGCACTCAAAGAGTCAAGAATGGCCTGCAAAAACTTTGCGAGTTAGACAAGTGCTGCTTGAGTCTATACACGACTGCACGCAATCGAGTATAGACTCGGGGCTACTCCCATCGGGAGCACTGTCGTGTACCCGATAAAACTAAAATGAAAGAAGAAAAAACAACGAAATCAAGGATGCAACTTGAGCCTGCAACCGACCGCAAACAGTCGATCACAGACTCAGGGGCTACTCCCATCGGGAGCACTGCCGTGTACCCGATGAAAAGAACGACATCTACTCGAAGCAAAAAAAAGAACTTTACCTTGCCATTCGGGGTCGACAAAGGGTCAAGCGAACTAGCTGAAGCCTCTTTCTTCGTTGCCGCCCCGGCATCCAAATGTTGCTCGTGTGCCAAGCTCAGCATCGCATACGCAGAAGCATCGACCGTCCTCGCAGGGCTCGGATATCGTCGAGGAGGACTTGAAGCTCGAGACGGACTCGCGGCAACCCCCTTCTGCTTCACAGATTGGGCGGAAGATGCAAATTTATCCCTGCCAATGACCACAAGACTGAGCGAAAGTAAAAAAAGACAGAACTGAAAAGATAAACTTCGGATAGCAAAGGAACAAAACTTACTCGTCCTCGTCGTCCTCGTCGAGGTTCTCCACGTCCCAGGCGGTAGGAATCTTCAGCTCTTGGATCGAGGGAGGAAGCACGTTCAGAGGAGTCGCCATAGTCGGGTGAGTCTTCATCTCCTCGACAATATACTCACTCAAGGACCTGTCTTTGGAAGTCGCCTCGTCATCCTCCACTCAACGGTGCTTGCGATGCCCAAGCGACTCCTCCTCTTCCTCTAGCTCCTCCTGCTCCTCGCTAGACTCCACATCTGCGACACTCGCTTCGGGAGGAGCCTCAAAGTTGCTCGCCAGAAGATCCGAGCCTCCGTCCTCTGCGGAGAGTGGTGAGTAGCACTTCACCGCATCCCTATTCTGCAACGAAGAAGAGAGAAGGAAAGATGTGGTTCAATCGACAGAAATCCACAAAAGAAAGGAATAAGAAAAACGAAGAACAGAGAAATTTACCTTTGTTGGAGAATGTTGGGCGTCGAAAGGTGTGAAGGGACACGACGAGTGGCTCTCCCCCTTCTTCGGGTTGGTGAATGCAGCAATCTTCTTCTCGAACTCAGCATTCGAGAGGATGTCATCGCACGTCCGGCTCGGATCGTTGATACCCGAGAACTCCCACATAGGAGTGGGCCTGTACTGGAGTGGTTGGATCCTCCAATGTAGGAAGACGCCCGCCAGGTGCATCACGGTCAGCAGGGGCCCTTGATCCTTTCGACGGAGCCGCCCGAATTGTGCGAGCATGGGAGACACCGTCTTGGATTCCTCGGGTGATACCTTGTGCACCCAGGACTTCCTCCGCTTCGAAATCGCGAATGTCTTGAATTCCAGCATGCCACCCGTGTCGTCGTCCTGGACGTAGAACCACTTCCGGCACCATCCTTGCACCGACTCGACGAAGTTCATCTCCAAGTACGGGAACTACTTGGTCGTCTGGATCCCAAAACCACCAGTAGCCAGCGGATCCTCCACTCTCTCACCCGCCAGGGGCTTCTGCCGGAAAATCCTCACATGGAAGATGGCCTTCCAGAGCCCCCAATGCGGGCAAATGCCGAGAAAGCACTCGCACTGCACGACGAAGCAAGAAATGTGTTGCACCGCGTTGGGAGGAAGGTCATGCAGCTATATGTCGTATACATACAGCAGCCCGAGGAGAAATGGGTGGAAGGGAAAGACATACTGCTTGCGACGTGATCCGAGAAGACAACACGCTCATTGGCGTGCGGACTGGGCACCTCCTCGCCCTTCGTCGGCGTGCAGACACGCCCGGAGGCCTCTGAGGGGAGCATTCCCTCCCTCTGCATCTTCGAAATGCTTTTCTTTAACACATAGGACGAGCGCCACTCGCCCGTCCTCTTCGCTAGAGCCGCCGTGGAAGCGTTGGCCGCCTCCCCTCCGAAAGCCGCGGCCGTGCCATGTTTCTTGGTCGGTGCCATTGGTGTCCGCTCTCTCGCAGAGGAAGGTGGACGCGATGGAAGGAGGAAGAAGATGAATAGGGGGAATTGGAGGAGATCATCGCCATCGTCATCACCAACGCCTCTCCATCGACCATCCATGTTTCCCCCATCCTTGGGTGAGTAATCCCCCTTCTATAGAATGAAGGGGATGGTAGGGATTGAATGAGATTGTTCATGTAATAATGCTGTGATTGTTAGGGCATAGTGCCTAGTATCCTCTATTAGTGCTATTGACATTGATGCAACTTCTTATGCTTAATGCTTGTCAGTTTGGGCCCGAGTGTCATGATCTCAGATCCGAACATGTTATTGAATCACGATGATAATTATTGTTTCTTGATCATACCTGCAAGTTGTTTACACATATCGTTGTTCGGAACCCGAGGCCCCTAAGTGACAGAAATTGGGACAACCTGAGGGGGTGGCTGTGATGTGAGGATCACATGTGTTCATGGAGTGTTAATGCTTTGCTCCGGTGTTCTATTAAAAGGAACACCTTAATTACCAGTAGTTCCCTTGAGGCCCCTCTGAAAACGGGCTGGTAGGACAAAAGATGTTGTGCAAGTTCTCATTGCGAGCACGTACGACTATTTATGGAACACATGCCTACGGTTACTTAGTGCTTGGATGATTTATCTTATTTATCTGCAATGCCTATGTCTTGATTATTATATGAACTATCTTATCCATGCAATGCCCGTTCATATATCCCTATGCCTACAGTATTTAATCCTGCTGTTTACTTCAATCACCACTACTGCTGTTTTCATTTCACTACTGCTATTATTTCACTACTATAAAAATGTTACTACTGATAAACCACTGCGAACAAGTCCACTTTCAGGTGCGGGTGAATTGACAACTCACTTGTTAAGGCTCATAAATATTCTTTGGCTCCCCTTGTGTCGAATCAATAAATTTGGATTTTACTTCCCTCGAAGACTGTTGTGATCCCCTATACTTGTGGGTTATCAGGGGCTCCCGAAAAAACCACGACTCCGCACTACGATGTACAGACACATCACTTGAAACAGACCCAGGTCGTTCAGCCGCCAAGGCACGACTGGATGTCGTATTCCTTGAGTACGAAGGTAAGACCCAAGGATCTTTCCTGTGGGCCTAGAATCGCACTCAAGCTGCGTCCTCCAGTAACTTTTCTGTGTCAGCAACACGAAGAAAAACCCTAGCGGACGTGACGTGTGGCCCTTTTAAGGTTAAATTCGAATCGATAAGTCCTCCGTGGCACATTCGCCATGATCACCTCGCCGAGTTCGAGTCGAAGGTCTCGAATTCGTGTAGGTCAAAACTGTTTTTGCTCGAGAAGCAGTTAATTGGCCCTGATGTTTTGGGAGAGCCAAGCGATTGAGCCATACCCTTCTGCGAAAAAAGCCAACACAAGGCGCATTTACCACTCAATACTCGAGTACATCTCACACAGGGTACACGCCCTTTAGAACAAGTATTTGACTACTCAGTCGCGAGATTCAAAAACAAGCTTTGAGTTCTTACTCGACTATTCTCAGTCAAACAAACACTCTGGGGCTACTGACGTGGGGATGACTCCCAGGCCTGTCGGATGGGCCTACCTGGTCTAAGGCCCAGCACTGAAGCCCAGCGCAAAAAATCACCCCGTAGCTCTAGAAGGCCCAGCAGCGGCCCACCCGCAAGACTTGCGGGACAAGATGGGAAACTTCCACCGACTAGAGCTAGGGTTTGTAACCCCCCGGGTACGGATTGAGACCTAGCCACCTATAAAAGGGTTGGGAGAGCCACCCGAGGGGGGGACATCAAATCTAGACTTTGATCACCATAGCCATAGCTCGAGATCCAATCTCTCGACTTGCGCTCCACCATTGTAACCAATCTCATCATAATACAGATCAGACAAGAAGGAGTAAGGGTATTACCTCTACGAGGGCCCCGAACCTGGGTAAATTGTGCCCCCTGTTAGCCGTCGTAACCGCCAGCGTCTATTACGTTCCTCCACTCGAAACCCTGCCGGATCATCCGAGGGATTTGTCGACATGACTCATCGACATTTAGTCTATGAAAATATCTAGAAAACGAAGGAAAACGGAAGAAAACATGTGGGAAAAAAAGGTATTGGGTGGGAAACAAGCATGGAGCATAAAAATTATAGATACATTTGCAACGTATCAGCACCCCCAAGGTTAACTACTGCTTGTCCTCGAGTAGGTAAGTGATAACAAAATAATTTTTGAGGTGACATGAAGCCAACACAAATCTTGATCAACGTTATGTAAAAGCATTGCAAACTGAGATCAAAGTACTTTAAGAAAGCCATGATAAATATTATTTGAACTAATGTAAACTTAGCAACCATGTTGCACATGAAATGTAACACAAACAAAAGACAATCAATAATGAAGCATTGAAAGTGATATGTTTGTTTCAATCATAAAGAAAAATATAATAAAGTGGTATCCATATAGTTCTTCGTGTGGTAACAAAATATAAATGCCAGAGCACCTTCAAAGTTTAAATGGTGACTAGATACAAATAATTTGAGAGTAAGCAATACCACAATCATGAATCAATCAATAATAATTTTTTGGAACTATGCACATTATACTGAGAATGACAGTTATGCTCTCTTAGCTGGTGCATAAAGCAAGAAGATGAAGACTCGGCATAAAAGTAAAAGAAAGGCCCTTCGCAGAGGGGAGCAGAGATTACTCATGTGCTAGAGCTTTTTATATAACAAAACAAAGATATTGAAAACAATTTTGAGAGGGGTGTATGTCTATGACAACGAATGGTAATGAAAACTTATCATAATCCATGTCAAGCAAAGTGTTTAGACTATTGAGAGCGGTTTCCATTGCCTTTTTTTTGTTTATTGGTTGACACTTCCCTCCACCTTTCTTTCACAAATCAGGGCTAGCCGTATCCACGGGTACCCACCATATTTTATCAAACCATGGAGAAGTGCCTTTTTATTATTTGAATTCATATAATTTGGCATCAGCTCTCTATAAATTTAGATGAGCACAAATTACATACTCATCAGGTGAAATAAGGAAGAAGAACTTTGCTTGACATAAACCATAATAAACTTTAAACTACTTCCTCATGAGCTAAAATAGGAACACAAAACAAGTTAATAATTTTGAAGATTTAAAGGTAGCATACGAGAAATTTACTTGGAGTGGCGGTTAAATACCACATATAGGTAGATATGGTGGACACATTAGGCAAACTTTGGTTTTTGGGAGTTGGATGCACGAGTATAGCTCATACTCACAACATGTGAAGGCTAGCAAAACACCGGGAGCGACCAACGAAAATTATGAAGAATGTTTGGTAACTCTCATATTCAAACTGAGGATCACTTTGATGGTGTTAGGATTGGCAGTTACTTTCAAATGAAGAAAGCGTTCGCTGATAGATCCGATGAGGTTTGTAGTTTGTTCCAAATAGTTGTTTATTTAGTTAAAAAAGATCTTTTATAGGTGTTCACATTCATGTGCTGATGGTCTCATAACTGAAGCTCTCTCATTGTTTGAACAGTTCTCTGATATAAATTATGTGTTCCTCCCTTGAGACATTCTTAAATATATATATATATAAATAAAAATAATTTTATGATCCCTTGTCAAAATTCAGTTTACCCCTTTAATTAAAGTTTAACCCTTTAATGTGAAATTGATCATTATTTCCCTTTCGCAAATTCAATCATTGTGAAGAAAAGTTTTAGTTGTCATTTTTTTCTCAAGGTCCTTAATGAAAGACTCGTAAATATTGTCGTATTGCAATTCATGCTCTTCTCGTTTTAGGGGCCGACCTCAAAGATATGTTGTTTTCAGAAGCCCAAGCCTAACCCAATGCAGCCAGCTGCTAGCATTGCAGTATCTGTTGTCTCTGAAGTAAAAGATGAGTATTCCAGCTGGCAAGCTATTTCATATTCCAGCTTTATTGGTGAGAGTATCCTTGTAAAATATCGGGATAACGGGCAAGCTTCCTTTGGCTTCCTCCTGGCCATTACAGCTCATTTGCTGGAATTAGAGACAATGGCCATCACACGGTACAAGGAGAAGAAAAAGGAAAGAGAGTAGATACATTAATTAGTAATCTTGCTCAACATTTACCTTTTTATGTAAGGCATTGCACATTTTCTGGCAACAATGTAGTAACCTTTAACCATACAAGAAGTCTACAAGAAATTTGAACTTGTAGAATTTTGAGCAATCATAGCTTTCAATTTTCTTGCCTGATTTATCAGGCCTCCCATGCTAATATGTTACTTTTCTGAAATTGTATTGATGTTGTACCATTTAAAAGTTCAAGTGGTACTTTACACTTGTAGTTGCTCAATGTTCCATTTTATCCAGCAGAATAAAGAGTGGAAGTTCAGCTGACCACATACTTTTTGCATCACCAGAAGACACTAGATATAGCACGAAGAAATATGCACTTGGCTTCTCAGTAAAAAGTAAACTAAATACACTAGAAGAGTATAAAATTGTATAGACACAAACATGGCTATTCGGAACCGCCAAGTGAAGAACCCCACATCGGTGATTTCCGCGTACCCCTTCACCTACCTTAGGCGATTAGGGTTTTGGCGGCGACAGATGCGCCCGTGGATCTCGATCGACGGGGCGAGGGGTTCAGGGTCGGGGGATGGCTTCATCATCCGATCAGAATGGAGGAAAGGCGAAGGCGGCCACGCCTGATGAGGCGAGGTCTCGGTTGGAGGAGGCTCTGGGGAAGCTGGATATCACAGAGGAAGAAGCAACACCGTTTGTGATTGACGATCGCGAAGCACAGGAGGAGAAGAAGTGGATGTTGGCGGGGAAGATCCTTCATCGCAGCATCTTCCACATCCAAACTATCTCGAGTGCGCTTCGGCCTGCTTGGGGGAACCCTAGGGGACTTGTTTTCCGATCTTTCGGAGAGAATGTCTTCGTGGCTGAATTTGAGAGCCAGCGAGACCGAGATCGTGTGTGGGAGGGATCTCCCTGGCATGTCAGTAAACATGCCGTGATCTTGTCAGAATTTATAGACGGTATGAGGCCGACTGATTTGCGGTTCGACAGCCTCAAAGTTTTGGCAAGGATCATCAATCTTCCATATAATTTGAGGACAACGTTCTGGTGTAAGGAGATCGCCAAACAGATAGACAAGGAAGCCTCCAACGCTCAGTTTGATCACTTGGGGGGATATTTGAGGGCGATAGTCTCCATTGACATTGCCAAACCTCTCCGGAGGTGGGTGCTGATCGACTCGGCGAAGAGGAAAAGCATTGACATGTACGAAGTTCAGTACGAGAACATCCCCCACTTCTGTTTTGCTTGTGGCCGTATTGGGCATGCAGATATGCTATGTCCCACGCCGGGAACGAAAGATGATGATGGTAAGTGGCCCTTTGGACCAGAACTGCGCCCTGTCGAGGAGAGAAGAAAGACGTTGGCGTCTTCAAATGATAATTCTTCCAATGATCACTATGCATCTCAGAGTAAGAAAGAAACAAAGCAATCCAGCACTAACATGGAGAAGGGCCCGGAGGCGACTTCACCCTTTAAAAAGAAACATCTTAAACGGAAGGTGGAGCCCCAAGGGAAAATTTATCGAGAGGTTCCAAAACCTCTTATGATCGCTGATGCGCCGTTTGCTGCAGAGGGTGAATCTCCCAATGATCCACAGCGGGAAGAGACGGATGAAATATCGGGCACAGGTGGGAGCAATAAGAAACAAAGAACCCCTAGTGGGTCGGAAGATTTGGCAGCGGCTGCGATGCAGCCCTGCCCGGATCAATGAATGCTATAAGCTTCAACAGTCGAGGGCTTGGGAACCTATCGACTGTTCGTGAGCTTCGTAAAACTGCGAAGCAGGAAGTCCCCTCCCTCTTATTCGTTATGGAGATAAAAATCTGAGGGAAATGTGTGGAAGCCTTGCGTGTGTCGCTGGGCTTTTCTGGTTGTTTCGCTGTGGACAGCGATGGACTTAGTGGTGGCGTTGGCTTGTTCTGGACTGACGAGGTAATTGTTGATATAAAAAATTACAGCCAAGCGCATATTGATGCTACGGTCACATGGAAGGATCGAGGTCTGCCGCCGTGGAGGTTCACTGGCTTCTACGGGGAACCGAGGTCTGAAAATCGTCACCATAGCTGGAGTTTTCTCCGTACTCTCCACGGGATCCAACATGATGGGTTGATCTGCATGGGAGATTTCAACGAGACCATGTATGCGGAAGAGCACTTTAGTGTTCGTGAGAGACCGAACTGGCAGATGCAGGCGTTCCGCGAGGCAATTGATTTCTGTTCCTTCCAGGATTTGGGCTGGAGAGGAGTCCCTTTCACATGGGATAACAAACAACAAGGGGCTGCTAATGTCAAGGCAAGGTTGGATCGAGCGTTAGCAAATCTGTCCTTCCTTAACTTGTTTCGGTTCTCGAGCGTGAGACACATCGGTTCTTCCGTCTCTGATCACTGTTATGTTCTATCCGAATTGCGTGCTGAACAAGCAAATGCATGGCCGAAGGGGCCTCGGTCGTTTTGATACGAAAACGTTTGGCAGACTCACTGTGAGTACGACCAACTGGTTAGGAACACTTGGCAGTCAGGCTCGGTGCAGGCGGGTCTGACAGGTGTGATCCAAGCACTATCATCGGTCCAACACGAGCTCACTTCGTGGGGGGATCGTGAGTTTGGGAATTTAAATAAAAAAGTCCGAAAGCTGCAGAAGAAACTTGAAAGCCTACGGTCACGATCAGTTGGTCGTGGTCCAACGGACGAGGAGATAGCGGTGGCATCTAGGTTGCGTGACACACTCGAAGAAGAGGAAATTTGGATGCAACAGCGCTCTCGGGTTATGTGGTTACGTGCTGGTGACCGCAATACGAGTTATTTTCATGCGCAGGCGGTGCATCGGAAGAGAATTAACAGGATCACTTCTTTGGAAACTTCCAGTGGCCAAATGTGTGAAGATCCAGAGGAAGTTAAATCTGAAATTCTGAATTTTTATAAGCATTTGTACTCCTCCCAAGGCTACAATGACATGAGCAGATTATTGGAGGTGGTCTCTCCCCGGGTTAGCGAGGAGATGAATGACTCCCTCGATAAACCGTACACGGTGGAGGAGGTACGCACGGCTCTCTTTCAGATGGCGCCGTCCAAAGCACCGGGAGTCGACGGGTTCACCGCGGGTTTTTTCCAGCGGCATTGGGAGATTCTTGGTTCTGATATCTCTATGGCGATCTTGGATTTTATGCATGGAGGGGAGCTACCGCCGGGGCTAAACGACACGGCAATCACTCTTATCCCCAAGGTACGAAACCCGCAAAAGATTACACAATATCGACCGATAGCTCTATGTTCTGTCTTATACAAGATAGCAGCGAAGATGTGCACCAATCGTCTTAGACTCATAATGGACGAGGTTATTGGTGTTGAGCAGAGTGCCTTCGTCCCCGGCCGCCTAATTACTGACAATGTCCTAGTTGCTCACGAAAGTATACATGCAATGAGGAGGAGGAAGAGGGGCAAGGTTTTCTCGTGTGCTATCAAATTGGATATGCTAAAAGCATACGATAGAGTTGAGTGGCATTATTTGGAAGCTATACTAACCAAATTGGGTTTTTCTGATAATGTGGTACGCCTGATTATGAAGTGTGTGTCCTCGGTTCGTTTTGTAGTCAAAGTGAATGGAAACTTGTCCTCGTACTTTCAACCTACAAGGGGCCTTCGGCAAGGGGACCCCATGTCACCCTTTCTCTTCCTCTGTTGTGCGCAGGGTCTTACTTCTCTGTTGAATAACTACGGAGGAAGCACTATTGATCGTGGTATTCGTGTCAGCTGGCGATCACCATGGGTCAGTCATCTCTTATTTGCAGATGACAGTTTGATTTTCATGAAGGCTCAGTTAACAAGTGCGGATAGATTAAATGATATTTTGGGTATCTATGCCCAATGTTCGGGCCAAGCAGTGAACCGTGAGAAGAGTTCTATTTACTTCACACCTAATACCCCTGATACAGTTCGCCATGATATGAAAATTGTGCTGGGGATTAATGTGGAAGCATTTTCGGAGAGATACTTGGGTTTGCCAACGGCAGTTGGCAGAATTCTCAGTGGCACGTTCGATCACATTGGGGAACGGTGCAGATCAAAGATGCAGGGATGGTCTGAGAAAAATATGCCATGTTCAGCGAGGGAAATTCTCCTTAAATCAGTGATACAGGCCATTCCAGTGTACATTATGAGTTGTTTTAAACTTACAAAGAAGGTATGCAAGCAACTGACTTCCTTTATGGCAAAATTTTGGTGGAGTAGCTCTATTGATAGGCGCTCTATTCATTGGGTGGCTTGGGACAAATTGACGATCCCGAAGATCTACGGTGGCATGGGGTTTAAAGATTTTGAACTATTCAACTTAGCCTTGCTCGGAAAACATGGTTGGCGTCTTATAACACAACCAGATTCTCTGTGTGCACAAGTCCTAAGAGGGAAATATTTTCCACAAGGTAATTTTCTCGAAGCAACTGCACCACCATCGTCCTCGGCAACATGGAAGGCGATTATTGCGGGGCGAGCAGCTTTGGAGAAAGGTTTAATAAAACGAGTTGGTGATGGTTTGTCAATTTCGGCTTGGGATGATTGGTGGATCCCCAACTCCTCTAGTCGGATCCCTATGTTTAATCTTGGGAAGGATCAGATAGTACATGTTGCGGACCTGATAAATGCAGGAGAAGGTACGTGGAAAATACCTTTGATCCGCCGGAATTTTCTTGCTCCAGACGTAGATGCGATATTGAATATACCTCTGAGGGCGTCGGGGGGTGGAGATTTTCTAGCTTGGGCTCTGGAAAAGAGTGGAGTATATACGGTGAAATCGGCCTATCGTGCTCTCATGTCTCACAACGAGCGTTTTGCTCAAGAGGAAGGGCGGATAGAAGGATCCTCAGCAGCACAAAACCGTTTATGGTGTACCCTATGGAAGCTCAAAGTTCTACCTCGTGTGAGGGTATTTTGGTGGCGAGTACTGTCGTGGGATAATCACGGCAGACGTTACCGGGGGTAACTTATCTTGGGGCAATTCGACTCTGGTGTTTGGGAGAGGGTTTAGCTCAAGGGAAAACATGATGATATGCGATCTGGTAGCCGGCAATCAAGTCGCCGAGTCTCCGATCTAGATATATTAACTCAACTCTCGTATTACACTGGATACTCGATACCTAGCGATATTGCTCGAACTCTTGGATCTTTCTCGTCTAACCCTAGGGGCCGGCTTATATAATATCCGGACCCCCTGGTCTACCCTCCAAGGCGCACTCTGAATCCTACCCGGACACTGCCTACAAACCCTAAACTTCCTTATCGGAACCCACAATCCGGGTTACGAGGCCTACGTTCTTGGGCCTTCTAGAAACTCCTTTATTTTAAGCCGGGTCTTGTGCAGCGTCCTTTGGGCCGAGTTACTCCTTGGCGTTGGCCTACCGGGTTATCATCCCTCCATCAGTAGTCCCCAGAATAGCTTGGGCTTCATGAGATCCTCCTTGAAGCGCACGCTATTCCCTACAAAAAATAACAAACATACAAGTTCATAGAGGCCGGGTTAGATTGCTTTGATTAACAGCTAGGCCTAACTCCATGGTGGCCATATAATAACCCGGCTTTCTCTAAATCCTTCTTTACTCTTTCCGGGTCAACGCCCGGGTAAGAATGTCAAACATCCGGCTTACACCACTTGATAACCGATCCTGATACCGCGGGAAGATTTCCTTCATATCTTGTCCGGATATCCCGTCTAGCATTTAACGCATATCCCGGAAAATCCGGCGGATATCCTTTATCCCGAAATTTCCGGTTCCCGCCCGTTGGTCTAGGTTTATCCACCCGCACCCTATAAATAGGTACCTAGGGGACAACCTAGCTCCAACGGTCCACTTCTCCTTCTTCTTCCTTTCCTTCACTTCCGCGCCCGAGCTCACAGAGCGCCCCCACGGAGACCTTGCGTACGCCACCGGAACCAATCCGCCGCCGGCTTCGTTCCGCCACAGCTCGTCCCGCGCCGCCGCCATCCTTCGCCGCCGCGCCCTCGAGCAGCTTGCCGACAGTCGCAAAGGGGCATTCGGAGTGCGCCATTTGCCGCCGCCGCGCATTACTCCAATCTCCTCCGGTGAGCTCCTTGTTTCCATTAATCTGGCCTTGTAATTTTTCGAATCGATCTAGATTGGATCTAGTCAACCGCGGGCCATTTTCCTTTCCGCGCCGGATTAGGTCGCCTAATTCCATACTAGTTCGTCCAATAGCTTGGTAGATGGTCATATATTACTCCCCTATCGCCGTTAATCACCAATTCCTCCACAAAATCATCCGCAAATTTTTCAATCTAGATCCATTTCGCCCAAATTTTCCGCAACCGTCATCGACACCCGGAGAATCCACTTCTTCCAGTTCTTTTGCTTGCAGTAGATACATGGGCAATCACCCTTCTTCCGCAAATGATCACCAATACGTAAGTCCCCCATAATTTCTGTATTGCCACTCGATACCCGGATAACCTGTAATTTTCACCCCGTCCAGTGATACCCGGATAATTCATAGTCCTCATGCCTTCTTTTGATACTGCTTGCAAATATCCGGATAACCCATGATTTCCGAGTCTTACGTCTTGTACCTTTTTGTCTCGTGCTTTTGCAGGCTGAACCCATGGCTCCCAAGAAGCAAGGGAAGCAGCAAGCCAAGGCAAGGACGACCCAATCAATATCCGCCAACTGGGCGCGATCAACAGTCACCAAGGCCAAGCTGGAAGAGCTGGCCGAGTTAGGGGTCCTCCCCCCTCAGGAAGATATCCAGTGGAGAGCGCCGGGTGACGAGACCCGGCCTACGCCTGCTGCCGGTGAGGTAATCTGCTTCATCGAACATGTGACCCGGGGGTTTCGCCCTCCGGGTCACCCTTTCTTCCGCGAGGTCTTGAGCCACTATGGCATCCGGGTGTTCGACATAGGGCCCAACTCTATGTTGAACATAACCCATTTCATCGTTCTTTCCGAGTCATATTTTTGCACTCCGCCAAATTTGACTCTTTTTATCGAACTTTTCCAATGCAAACCGTGCCGTGAAAGCGGTGACGGAGCGCTTCTTGCTTGCGGCGGGGTTTCCATCCAGCGCCGCAAAAATTCCCCAATGCCAACTCTTAACCTGAATTCCCATGTTAAACACTGGCAACTTTCTTTCTTTTACTGCCGGGACACCTCCCCACCCGGCGAGAAGAAATTGCCGGGTTACTCGGAGGGCCTCCTCGATATCTCTGAATCCTTCAACGCTTTTGCTCCTGAGCCGGACAGGGAGGCCATCCAACCGCTCCTTTCAAAAATAGCCGCCCTTTCCGCCCAAGGTCTCCTCGGGCTCAACCTAGTGAAAACTTGGGTGAACTTTCGCATACAACCCAATTCCATCCGCCCAAAACTGATGTGCGAGTATTCGGGGCACTCTACGGATTCCCTCCGATACTCTTCCAAGAACTACCCGGCTGGTGACACCAACAAGACCATCAAGAGCTTCTTGACGGAGAAATTGGAGGTAATCCGGAACATAGCCGGGTTGGAACCATTTACTCGCGAGAAACCAGCTCCTGAGGTAAAATCCGGTTCTCATAATTTTACCTTCACACCTTGCTCTCGACACAACTACTGATCCTTACCCTGGTGCCTCTGACTTAGGCTGATGACGCCTTTTGGAAGATCGAAACGCCCCCTAACTCCGAGAGTCCGGAGGAGGAAGAGGACGCAGTTAACTCGGAGGAAGGTACATCCCGAGTCTTACTTAGACTATGCAAGCTCATTGCTGTTTATTCTCTGTTTTTCCGACAATATACCTTGGCAACTTCCAGAGCCAGAGGACAAGGACGAAGAAGAAGAACCAGAAGGCAAGGTGGAAACAGCAAGCGATGAAGATGAAGCTGAGCCGACAGTCAAGGTCGGAGCAAAGAGGAAACCCCGAGGGGTCGTTTTTAAGGTGCCATACCGTTCCCTTGCTTCTAAACCGTACTCCTTTGCTAATATGTGCGAGTTAAACCGAGAGTTGTCTAACTGGCCGTACTTGAAGGATCCGCCCGTGACCAAGCGCAGAATGCCCCGGAACTTTCCGGGTGAATCCGCACTTAATCCGGGTATTCCATCGTCCCCTCCTCGATGCGCTGGTATCTTTCAATCCTTTCCCAAATATCGAATTCTTTTTCTTTTCTAATCATCTTTTAATAGGACAGTTCCATGCCTTATTCCCTTGATATTTATCAGCTTCATCCGGGTCCAGCAGCGCGTTTCCCTCGGATTTCGCGGTGAATCCCGGGTAAGATTCTTCTCCTGATGTTCCATTACTTTGCCGTAACTTTCTCCAGTCTACATGCTAACCGCTTCTTTATACTGTCCACAGAGCCACGGTCACAATCAGTGACCAAGAAAATATGGAGACCGATGACCCGGGTAAGGAGAACCCGACTGACGACATGATGGCTGCAGCTGGAGGCGAAGGGGAACAACAAGCGCCACCAACACACCCGGCTGATCAGGAAGCCGAATACCCGATAGCCTCCCATGCGCGCGAGGAGGAAGAGGCCGCCGACCTGGGCATGGGAGGAGGCGACCCGAGCTCCGATATCCGGGCGACTCGGGTGCCTTCCCCTACCAGGGAGAAAACCTCCAATCCGAGTTATCAAGACCCCGGGTCTTCCAACTTGGGTAACCAATCCTTCGACCAAATATTGAACGCCCTCCTCGCCATGAAGGCCTCAGAGAGCAGCATGTTGGAGCGCATGGCCGTGGAGCATCAGGTACGTTAGTTGATATCTCATAGTGTCCACCTAGTCCCCAAGTTCCGAGTCTAACTTGTCAAAGTTACACTCGGTACTCCTTGCAATACTCGGCTGATTGCGATATCCGACTAATGTTTAACCTTCCATTCTTTTAAGCGCAGGCGTCTCGGCCCGAGGAGATTTTGGTCAAGACCAAGCAGCTCCTGGACACCGAGATAAAGCTAAGGGAAGCACTTGAGTCCGAGGTGGCAGCCTTGGAGAAAGATGTCACGACATACAAAGAGAAATACACCACTGCTCAAGCTGCGCTAAAGAAGCTATCAACCAAAGTGGCCGACACTTATCGTGTCCTCGTTGGTGAGATTTCGCTACTTACTGGTTCGTGCCTTGGTTTCTTGTTTTCTTGATACATGATACCTGGAATACTTTGATGTAACCTTTGTTGTTCATATTGCAGCTTCCAACCTTGCGCCTTCAGAAGAAGATGATATCGAAAAGGTAAAGAGATTGAAGAATGTCCTCTGGAGGTTCTGTGCCGGCACCAAGTGGATACTAGACGCCATTCAGTGGCCGACTGATCTATATCCGGGTATGGAGACCCTAATCCATGCATGCTCTACTGTCCCCGCATGGATTGAGCTCTGGAAACGCTCAGCATGCCGGGTTGGGATGACCCGGGGACTTATGCTGGCGAAGGCTTATTTTCCTAAGTTTGAGCCGGCAACGGTGGTGGCCGGATTTCCAGAGTTCAAGGCAGATGGCTCGAGATTTACCCCCAAGGATTTCAAAGCTGTACAATCCGAGGTACGTCACTCGGCAACTGCTCTTGCCGACAGTATGGACTTGAGTAGGTTTATGTCTCCATACGATGCTAAGGACAAGGCTGTGAAGGAAGATACGCCCGTGCCCTTCGATATTTTAGAAAAGTGGAATGCTGACTCGGCCAGGAGGAGGGAGGAAGCTGCAAAGAGGGAAGCCGAATTGCAATCAGCACCAACTTCCTCTACACCAGCTCTCCGTCCACCTGTTCGTCCTGATGCTGAAAAACTGGATGATGATGATGGGAACTCTTCTAAGAAGCGAACCCGAGAACAAGACCCGGAGGGCAAGGGTAAGGATGTGGACCCGACTCAGGAGGCCGAGTAAATTATTACCTGATGCCATCTTAATACCTTGTTCGCTCGATGCCCTTGTAAAGACATATATTCTTTTGATAGTGCAGATGTGCACTTTTGATACTATCATCACATCATATAAATACATTATGAAGCTTTAATAGCTTTCTTGGCCCTTCCGGCCTTTGGATGAATTTGATATCTATCTGCCTTTGAGCTTGTTTACTCTTGATACTCCGATTTACTTTATGGTTCCTTTTGTGAGACTCAGTTTCCGGGTCACATGGGTTTTGACGGGTGAACTTTTCTCTAAGTCCCCAAGTCCCCAAGACTCGGATTTGTGGGTTTTTGGTGCTTAATAGCTAGATAACTTGCCTCTTTTTTTTCAAAATCCCCAGCCCCAAGGCCCGAAATTCCGAGTCTGGGGTGTGAGGTTTCTCAAAGAAAACAAATTGTTTCTGCTAAGCCCAAAACCTAGAGCCGTTTCACATAGGTGTTGAAGTTATGCTTGATAGACTTTGAGTTTCCGGTTATTAACCCTGTACTCTGCATAACTTGTGGTTTAGATGACCCTTTTGACTTTCTTGTACTGTAAGCCGGCTTTCGCGTGGATACCATGTTGTTACATCTGTACGAAAACAGGGTCAGGCAAGTCCCATTGGGCATCATGGCTGATTGTAATCGTAAGCGAGCAAATCATGCCACTTTAGTGCGAGTCACATCGAGCTTAAGTAAGAAAAGTCAAGAAATTTGGCTCCTTTGTCCGGTTATAAGATTGCAGCCGTACTCGTTTGCGAGTAATCGGCCCTTATAACTCATAGGCATCATGGCCGGGTCTTTGGGTTTGTAACTGTGCTATTCAAGCAATCAGCCCCAAGACCTAAATACATGCAACATACTGAAGGAACTAATGTACTAAGAAAACAATAAATAATACTTACCTGGAAGAAAAAAATAAAAACATAACAGAAGAATAAAACTTGCGTAACCATCTCTTTATTGATATGAGAAAGTTAGGTCGGCAAGCCGCCTCATTAAAAACCCTCCAGTCCCCTTAGGTACCCTGGATGGGAAAAGAGTGCGTCTGAAACCTGCTGCCTGTTACATCGTGTAATTCCACTTGTGAATCTGGTCTATACTAGGTATAGTAGGGACGCAGCTGAGCTACGTTCCATGGTCTTTCTTTCTCTTGCATAGATGAAGTGGTATGAGCGGTGTCGTTAACCGTAGCCGACTCTTCCCTTGCATCTATCAAGTAATACGATCCATTGTGCAGATTCCGGCTTATGATAAACGGTCCTTCCCATGGCGGTGATAACTTATGTTTTCCTTCTTTTGACTGTACCAGGCGTAGAACCAGGTCTCCTTCCTGGAAGACCCGGCTTTTCACGCGCCGGCTATGATATCTCCGCAGATCCTGCTAATATATGGCTGATCTTTCCAGTGCTTGTTCCCTTTCTTCTTCTAGCATATCCACGGCGTCCTGCCGGGTCTTCTCGTTCTCTACCTCGACGTAAGCCGAGACTCTAGGCGAGTCATGGATGATATCACTCGGCAACACCGCCTCTGCACCATAAACCATGAAAAACGGTGGCATCTGAGTGGATCTGTTAGGTGTTGTGTTGATACCCCACACCACTGCAGGTAATTCTTCCACCCATGCACCGGTAGCTCTGATACACGGAACTCGCAATCGTGGCTTTAATCCACGAAGCAATTCTTGATTTGCCCTCTCCACTTGTCCATTAGCCTGCGGATGAGCCACTGTAGCTACGTCAAGCCGGATTCCATTGTTACCACAAAATTTCTCCATCTCGCCAAGGGACATATTGGTTCCATTGTCGGTAATGATGCTATGGGGATACCCGAACCGATAGATAATCCTTTTCAGGAACTTGACTGCTGTAATTGCTTCACAGTTGGTAAATGGCATAATCTCAACCCACTTGGTAAACTTGTCAATGGCCACCAAGAGGTGCGTCTTTTTGCAAGGTGAAATGTGAAAGGGGCCAACCATGTCCATACCCCAAACAGCAAACGGCCAAGTTAACGGGATAGTCCGTAGTTCCATATCCGGCACATGGGTTTGGCGAGCGTACCTTTGACATCTGTCACACCTTGCCACCAAGCGCTCCGCGTCTGCTAGGGCCGTGAGCCAGAAAAAACCATGTCGATAAGCTTTGGCCACCAGGGATCTTGTGGATGCATGATGCCCACAATCACCTTCATGGATTTCCTTGAGGATCTGTCGGCCTTCTTCTGGTGCTACACAGCGCAAAAAGACTCCTGCTGCACTTCTCTTGTATAGCTCTCCATTGATGATAGAATATCCTTTTGCTCGTCTCAGAATTTGTCTTGCTAACACTTCCTGTTGTGGTAACTCGCCCCGTGATAGGTAGGCCAAGAACGGCTCTGTCCACTCGGGAACAACACGTACTGTGGCCACGAGCTCCAAATCCGGGTCTTGATTTTCCAGTTCTTCCTCAGACTCGATTTTAACTGATGGTCGCCATAGTTCATCCAGGAAAACATTAGGTGGAACCGACTCTCTGCGCGAGCCGAGTCTGGCGAGTGCATCTGCTGCCTCATTTTTTCTTCTGTCTATGTGCTCCACCTCGTACCCGGAGAAACACCCGGCAACTCTATCAACCTCTCTGCGGTATGCTGCCATAGTTGCATCTTTTCTATCCCAAGTTCCTGAGACCTGCTGTACCACAAGGTACGAATCTCCAAAGCATCGTATCCTCTTAATATTAGTCTCCTTGGCTACCTTTAAGCCGTGCAATAAGGCCTCATACTCGGCCACGTTGTTGGAACAATCAAAGTGAATCTGCAGCACGTAGCTCAACTTGTCTCCTTTGGGTGATGTTAGCACCACTCCAGCTCCTGACCCCTCATATTGCTTGGAGCCATCAAAGTGCATGATCCAAGACTCGGAGTTTGGAGCCATGGTAGGCATGCCTGTGTGTGTCCAATCATTAATAAAATCGACTAGAGCTTGAGATTTAATTGCTAACCTTGGCTCGTAATTGATATGATAATCCCCCATCTCGATCGCCCACTTGGCTATTCTTCCTGTTGCATCCGAGTTTCTGATGATATCCGACATTGGTATAGAACTAACCACTGTTATGGGGTGTTCCTGAAAATACGGCTTCAATTTCCGGCTGGCCATGAAGACCCCGAAAACCAGCTTTTGCCAATGTGGATAGCGCTGTTTTGCCTCTGATAATACCTCACTGACGTAGTAAACCGGCCTCTGGACCGGGTATTCTTTTTCATCTTCTTTCCGCTCGACAACAACCACTGCGCTAACCGCCCGGGGCCCTGCTGCAACGTATAATAACATAGGCTCTTTAGGACCCGGAGCTGCTAGGACTGGTGCCTCAGATAGCTGCTTTTTTAGTGCCTCGAACGCCTCGTCCGCCTCTTGATCCAATATGAATTTGTCAGATTTTTTCAAGAGCCGGTACAAGGGTATCGCCTTTTCTCCGAGTCTGGATATAAACCGGCTGAGCGCTGCCATGCACCCTGTGAGCTTCTGAACATGTTTCAAATTTTCCGGCTTTTTCAGACTCTGGATAGCTTTGATTTTGTCCGGGTTTGCTTCAATTCCTCTCTCAGAAACGATGAAGCCGAGTAATTTCCCGGCTGGAACTCCAAAAACGCACTTTGTCGGGTTGAGTTTCATCTGATACCTTCGCAAGTTCTTGAACGTTTCCTTTAGATCATCGATAAATGTCTCCGCCTTTCTGGTCTTGATCACCACATCGTCTACATAAGCGTGTACGTTGCGTCCAATTTGGTCCTCGAAGCACTTCTGAATACACCGTTGATAGGTTGCGCCAGCGTTCTTTAATCCGAATGTCATTGTCTTGTAAAAAAAGGCCCCAAAAGGGGTTATGAATGATGTTTTCTCCCAATCCTCCTTCTTGAGTTTGATTTGATGATACCCGGAATATGCATCCAGGAAACATAATAGGTCGCTTCCAGCTACTGCGTCTATAATCTGATCTATCCTTGGTAGTGCAAACGGATCCTTTGGGCAATGCTTGTTGAGACTCGTGCAATCGATGCACATCCTCCACTCATTGGTCTTTTTCATCACGAGAACCGGATTTGCTAACCAGTCCGGGTGAAACACTTCCATAATAAAGCCGGCTGTCAGCAGCCGAGCAATTTCTTCCCCTATAGCTTTCCTTCTTTCCTCATTCATCTTTCTCAAGCCCTGTTTTACGGGTCTGGACTTGGGATCGACGTGCAAACTGTGCTCTGCCAACTCTGTGGGGATACCCGGCATGTCGCTAGGCGTCCAGGCGAACACATCCTGATTTGAACGAATGAACTCCACAAGTGCTTTCTCCTGCTCGCTGTCCAAGTTAGATCCTATAGCAAATTGCTTAGAGGGATCACCCTCGACAAAAGCTACCATCTTGGTGTCCTGTGCTGCCTTGAATTTTGCTCTCTCATCTTCAGTATTTGGTCTTTTTAACGTTGTTCTGTCATCCGGGTCTACTTGAGACCGGTAATACTTGAGTTCCTCTTTTCTGCAAGCTTGCTCCGCCATGGCTGCGTCTCCTTCATCGCACTCAGCTGCTATATCCCGGCTCCCGTGTATGGTGATGGTCTGCTTGGGCCCCGGGATTTTTAGTTGTAGATACACATAACACGGCCTGGCCATGAACTTGGCATAAGCCGGCCTTCCGAATAGCGTGTGATAAGGACTGCGCAACTTAACCACCTCGAAAGTAAGCCACTCGACTCGATAATTATCCTTTGATTCTCCAAAAGCTACCTCCAATGTGATCTTTCCATCGGGGCACGCTGAGTGACCCGGCACAATCCCGTGAAAACCCGTTGAACTCTTCTGCAGCTGAGACTCCTTGAGGCCCATGCGTAGAAAGGTTTCCCAATACAAGATATTGATGCTACTTCCACCGTCCATTAGGACCTTTTTCAGCTCATAACCATTAACCTGTGGTGCCACCACCAATGCTAAGACTCCCGGGTGTTCTATCCTTTCCGGGTGATCTCTTCTGCTCCATGTCACGTCCTGCTCTGACCATCTCAGGTATCTCGGAACGGCCGAAGAAACCGAGTTTACTGCTTGTTTCAGTATCTTTTTATCCTTGTTAGAAATTCCTGTGGTATGCACGTGATATTGTCCCAATTGCTTGGGGTTAGCTTGGAAACCTCCAGCTCCCCCTTGGTTGTTACCCGGATTTCCGCCTGCCGGGTTACCGGCTGGGGGTGGGCCGTTGCCCGGGTTTCCACCCGGACCCGGTCCTCCTCCACGACCTGCACCTCGCATGGCCTTGTTTATCTCCTCATTCTTCCATCTTTGTAGGTTCGCGCACTGCTCCAATGAGTGGTTAGCTGGCCTACCGTTCCTGCTGTGCTTTGGGCACGCCATTCTGAAGATATCCCAATTGTTACCCGGCCTCGGCGGTCCTTGATAATTTCCTCCGTTCTGGTTTCCAGCATTGAAATTTCCTTCAGCTCTAGGTCTCGAAGACCCGGCTTCTGTGCTAGCGACAAACTCGGAGCCTCCCTCAAACGGGCGTTTGTTCTGGTTGTTCCCATTGTTACCTCCATTGTTACCCGGCGTTGATCCATTGTCGGTTCTTCCACTATTATTTGTATTTTCTTTTGCTTTCTTGTCATCGACATCCTCTTCTGTAGTATCCGTTGCAGCGTGTTTATTGCATGCATCCATTAGCTCTCCCATCGTAACCTCTGAAGCATTTCGACTAGATTTCATGCGAGTTAACTTTTGCACTAAAGGTATGTACTTTCACGTCTTTGCCATAGCTTGTAGCGTATCTTTGGGCTGAATATCCGTAGAGGAGTGTAGTATCTCCATAACCCGGCGCACCCAGCTGCGTGCCGATTCTCCTTTCTTTTGTACACACCGCTCTAGGTCATCAATAGTAAATAGCTTTCTGCACGTCCCATGAAAGTGCTTGATAAACGCAGTTTTCAACTCCTCCCATGACTTGATAGATCCTTCCGGTAAATTATTGAACCATAACTTTGCTGCTCCTTCTGACATCATCAAGTACATGAACTTGGCTTGAAGATTTTCTGATGCATTGCGAATCGACATAGCCATCTCATAACTGCTCAACCATGTTTCAGGATCCATAGTCGGCTCATAATTCACAACTTTACCCGGTTCTTTGAATTTATCCGGGTAAGGCTCAGCCCTTATGTCAGCCGACAGACACTTAGGCCCAGCGAGATTAGTCGGAACTGGCCTCACCCGGGAAACATGTGATCCTGCGGGAGGTGCAGCTGGACGCGGTACGGATGGTGGCCCATGCACCGCAGACCCGGCCGCGGCCCTCCTGGCTCTGGAACTGTCCACGATAGCTTGTGCTGCTGATGCTGCCGGTACTGCCTGAACGCGGGGAGGAGGCGGCATTTGCTGCTGCTCTTCCCTCCGCCGCGCTAAACTTGTCTGGATATTGCCGGTATTGCCTCGTTGCTGGCTGATATATGGTGTCCCATGCATTCCACTTCTGTGATCCGGTGTCGCACCCGGACTTCTAGGGGATACTCACAGTCCGCTAAACAGTAGAGAAATGGCTTACGGGGCATACCGGCACCCGCATCTCAATATGAGTAGGCCAACACGTAAACGTGTGACAACCATTCTCTTACTATTCATCGTCTACGCAAACCATCCCGTAGAAATCCAGATACTTCCATTGACGTACTTCATAACATACACACATGGTACGTCAACGGCATTTGAACAAGTGATATCACAACAGATCTCTACGACACAAAAGATTGAAATAAGTTGCAAATAGCTCTCACTAGAGCAGAGATAGCAAATACAATCATCCAGAGGACACATGTCCCAACATATCATCATTACATCTCAGCGGGAGCATTCAAAAGGTCTGAGTACAGACAAATCCAAATAGGCTTAAGAAGCCGGAAACGAAAAGACGGAGCCCATCCACGAAGTCTCGGATCCTGCCCGGTCCGCTATCTACTCGTCAGCAGCCTCGTCATACTCCACGTAGTAGCCATCACGGGGATCCTCGGAAACGTAGTCTGCGGAAACCACAGCCCCAAAGGGGTCAGTACATAAACGTACTGGCAAGCAAGACTCACACTTCACCAAAGTGTAACCCGTCAACACCGAGCACAGATGCTTTGGGTTCAACGGAAGAAAGGGTGATACAAAAGATGCGGCAGCTGGCTGCACTAACCAACTACAGAAACATGCTATAACTTCCGGGTATCAGAAAGGAGATAAGATAGCGTATCGTAACCAACTACTACTAACTCCAAACAAACCCATCCTGGATCTCGCCCCTTATCCAAAGAAGCAATCCGAGCATAAACTCACACAGTTGAATTAATGATGGTTCAAATTATTGTGTCAATAAGACTATTACTAGGCAAGTTATCATTAGTTAGGTGTAAGTTGTTCTGAGTACTTGTTAGCCAGTACTTTCACCAAGTCAACCATAACCGCGGAAAACACGGCTTCTCGAGAAGATTTAACCCTGCAGGGGTGCACCAATTTGGCCGTACACGTAAGAATAACCCGCCAGATGGGAAGGCCTTTCCCACCAAGCGGGGCACTCAACACAACTCAACTCTTCTTCGCATCAAGCCCAAAGAACCACATGCTGTGTGTGCGCGGCTAATCGAGCCCCACGAAGAAAAGGGGACCACGCCGCCCTAAATGCCGACTACAAAAGTTACACCCTGGCGCCAAGGGTTCGCACCTGCACATGCATGCATCAAATGGAAAGCCCGAACTAAGTGTGGCGATTTGGACGAGATGCGAATCGAATCAAATTGAGGGGGGCGCCCATACACGCTTCCCACATGCGGTTAGTGCGCTCATCATGGATCAGTAGACAAGACCATTTTCCTAATTAGGGTCGACACTAGCAGGCCTCAAAACCACGCCGGGCCTCCTGCCGATGCCTTATCAGCAAATTATTATTACCTCAAGATTAACAGATCGTTGTTTAACATCGAGCCCTAGAACGTAATAGAAATATAGGAACAAAAAGTAACGGGTAACAGACTCGAGCAAAACAACCCTAAGCATGCTAGTAAGACACGGGCAACAAGCAACGGGGTTATAGGTGTGGAGGTGAGGCTATATCAGGGTTAAAGGATAACATGTGATAGGATCGAACAGAAGCAACGATTCATAGGGCTAGCAGAATAGACAACGGAAAGTATCGGTATCCAATGTTGAAAGGAACACAATGGTTCATGTGAGTGAATACTTTCCTGCAAACTCAGCAGCCTGGTACTGAGCTAGATCCTCAGAAGGGGTGTCGTAAGTATCGTCTGTCTCAACGTCGTCGTCTATTCGAGAAGAAGCAAACAAACAACGCAGAGAGGCAAACAATCAATAACATGGCATAGTGCACAATCATGGGATGATGCATGTCCATTTAATTGATGCATCAAGATAAACTAGTTGACATGGTAACATAACATAATTAAATGGACCCACATGCAACTTGGATTGCATATAGAAAGCCCATGAATTAAGGTTGGATTAAATGATCTACCACTAAGCAACAGGTGAAAGTGGATTAGCATGATGCATGGATGAAGAAAACAGAAAGGAAACAACAATAGGATCAATTTGAAATAAGGTTTACCAAGTTTGGAATTTATTTATTAAGTTTTGGAGTTTTGGTTTCTTAAAGGTGTCACACAAGCATTTGTTGTTTTCACCAATTTAAGTTGTTCAAAGTAGATAACAAAGTTCATATTTGATAAGAACACACAATTTTAGGTGGAATGCATGTTTCACTTGTTGAAAAAGGTTTTAGAATAAATTACTTATGAATTAAACAATTTTAAACAAGATTTAAATGAATTTAATTCAAACATGAACTTATTTGAAGTTTTATTTGTTCAAAACATTAAATAAAGTTCATATTTGAAAAGGTTATAATTTTATGGTTGGAAAACATATTTTATAAGTTCAAAAAGAATTTAATTTGAGCAAGTTATGAATTTAACAATATTAAATGATTTAAACAAGGTTTAAATTATTTAACCAATTTTAATTATTCAAAACATGAAACAAAGTTTATATTTGAAAAGGTGGTTCAATTTAGCATGGAAAACATATTTTATTTGTTAAAAATGGATTTAAAATGAGCAAGTTATTAATTTGGCAATTTTAAATGCATTAATTAGGAAATAGTTGTTTTCAGCAATTTAAATTATTCAAAACAGCAAACAAAGTTGATATTTGGAAAGTACATGAAAAATTGAATGGAAAACATATTTAGTTTGTTGAATTTGGAATTTTTATGCCCAAGTTATGAATTTTGCAAAATTAAGTGAATTAAAGAAGGATTCAAATATTTCACCAATTTAAAATATTCAAAACAGTAAACACATTTTATATTTGGGTAGAGCATTTAATTTGGTATTGAAAACATATTTAAAATGTTGAAATTGGAGTTAAAATGATTTATTTAGGCAATTTACAAGATTAAGGTGTAATCTGCCATTTAATTAGCTGCTAGGGACTTAGAATTTATTTGTAGGGACCTAGATTAGAACTGGCAGGGACTTGTTGGTGATTAGCAAGTTGTGCTGGGCTTGGAAAAAAGATGGAAAAATGTGGGGTTTAATCCCGGGGGGTGGGATTCGAACCCACCCCCTCTGCTGTGAGCGCAAGGGGCAGTACCAGTAGGGTGTGCTGTGAGTTGTGACAGGAAGGGGAACTCGGGGAGGATATGCATTCAGTTAGGCTGCTTAACTGAATTTTGTGTTTGCAGTTGCGCTTCTGAAACTCGACGGAGGCATCACGGTCGCCGGCAGCTGTGGCGTGGAGGCGAGCGGCCGTGGTGCGTGCGGGTGCGTGGTGCTGTGGGCTCGTGCATGAAAGAAATAGAGGGAGGAGAGGGATCGAGGGGAAGAGGGAGCTCACCGAGGGAGGTTCAGAGGGAGGCGGAGCAGGGAGGGTGGCCGGCGACGAGAGGATGGCGGCGGCGCTCCGGTGCCTCCCGGCCCGTGCTGTGGTGTGGAGGAGGAAGCTGGAGGGGAGGGGAATCCATTCCCGCCCCTTCCCAGCACGGTGGCACAGGGAAACGGCGGCGATCGCCGGAGGGAAAGGTGGGTTTCGGTGGAGAGGTTCAGTACAGAGAGGGGGATGCAGAGAAGGGAGATGGAGGTGGGAAGGAGAAATGGAGGCGGGGGGAGAGAGAAGAGAGGAGGAGAGGGCAGAGGGGAAACCCTAGGGCATCGAGCTAGGTTTATAGGGGGGAGGAGGTGGTCGCAGCCGTTGCTGCTCCTCTGCAGCTACGTGGATGCAGTCAGATGCGAGCCGTACGAGAGGTTGAAGAACGAGGGGGTATGGGCCTGAGGGAGTTGGATGGTGGGCTAGGCCTGCCCCTCTCTCCCTCTCTGGTTTTATTTTTATTTTTATTTTTTCTTTCTTATATTTTTTTTGCAGATTGGCATAGGAAAGAAAAGGGAGGTTTTTAGGAGTAGAAAAATTAGGAAAAATTGTGTAGTGATTATTTTTTTGTAACAGCAACTTAGTGCCACTTTGGTTTTCAAAGTATTTCAAAATATTTTGTTGTTTGCAATTTGGTTGAAATTTGAATGAATTTTTGATTAAGTGATTTATTAAAAGAAACATCTAATTATTTTTTGGACCCTCAAGTTTATTTGAAACAAATTGATTTGGAAAATATTTTGTTTCATTAATTTCAAATGGTTGCTGTTTGGAAAATGCAATTGAATTTGAATGCAATTTTGAATGAATTTTGACTATTAAGTGAAATATTGAAAGAAATAATTTAATTAGTTTGAACCTTAGTTTAATGGAAACAAAAGATGGAAGTGTTTTGTCATTTTCATAATTTTCAAAAGGTTGTTGTTTTTGGAAATATAATTGAATTTGAAAATGGTTTGGTATTAGATGAATTTTTGTTAGAAACAAATCAACAGTTTTGAAATCACAACTTTAATGGAAACAATTGATTGTTTTGATTTGAAATATCATTTTGGAAATTGTAACATCACAAGTATGAAACAAAAAGGTTTGAAATTTGGTTTGAAATTCAAATAGAAAACAAAGGAAAAGAAAGGAAAACAGAGGAAAACAAATGGAAAACAAAGCAAAACAAATGCAATGAACATGATGTCATGATGCAAAACATAAAATAACATAGAGCAAACATTCTAATGGCTATTTTTCATACTTGGGATGTTACAAAACTCCCCCCCTTGAAGGAATCGCGCCCCGAGATTCCTACTGAGAAAAGAAAAGGTCCGGATACTTCTTGCGAAGATCCTCTTGAGCTGTGACACGTGAGACACATCGTGCACCTTGGATAGTTTTTCTGGAAGTTCAAGACGATAGGCATTCCTGGCAACTCTTCTGGAAAGACGTCAGGGAATTCGCAAACCACCGGAACATTTTGGAGTAAAGATAGAGGTTTTGTATCGAGGGTGTATAGCTGAATAGAATTTGATTCATTTGGAGAATAGACTATCTGGCCAGAAGGGTGGAACAGAGTTATTGATTAGACGTCGGTAGAAAAACTGAAGTGGAAAGCAACAACAAGATTTCAACGGACGAAAAGGATGTTGAGAATAACAGGATAACGAAGCAACATCGGGAAACACGAAACCAAAACACTCCTGAGGTACTACGGAAAACCCATCCGGGTTTCTAAAGGATCAATATCTACTGCTTAAGGAATAGAGGATCTGCTTCCGGGGCTTACACGCCTCCGTTCTCAATCGTGAGTAGGCAACATGATAAATCATGTCACAACCACCTCCATTCCTATGGTCTAGTAGATATAACCATCCTAGAGAAACCAGGATACGTGAAATCCTAACTTGAAAGTTTAGATGAGAAGGGAAAACAACGTTGCACTTCCTTACCAGAAAAAGGGAGGGTGGGTGGGGAAAGAAATAAAAGAACAGAATTCCTACTCTCACGTTTCATTTTTCCTATATAGCTACAAAATAGTTTCTAGACTCAACTGCGACCAGTAAAAAGGGATCCTACAGGCAGACAGGCTCTGATACCATTTGTCGCACCCGGACTTCTAGGGGATACTCACAGTCCGCTAAACAGTAGAGAAATGGCTTACGGGGCATAGCGGCACCCGCATCTCAATATGAGTAGGCCAACACGTAAACGTGTGACAACCATTCTCTTACTATTCATCGTCTGCGCAAACCATCCCGTAGAAATCCAGATACTTCCATTGACGTACTTCATAACATACACACATGGTACGTCAACGGCATTTGAACAAGTGATATCACAACAGATCTCTACGACACAAAAGATTGAAATAAGTTGCAAATAGCTCTCACTAGAGCAGAGATAGCAAATACAATCATCCAGAGGACACATGTCCCAACATATCATCATTACATCTCAGCGGAAGCATTCAAAAGGTCTGAGTACAGACAAATCCAAATAGGCTTAAGAAGCCGGAAACGAAAAGACGGAGCCCATCCACGAAGTCTCGGATCCTGCCCGGGTCCGCTATCTACTCGTCAGCAGCCTCGTCATACTCCACGTAATAGCCATCACGGGGATCCTCGGAAACGTAGTCTGCGGAAACCACAGCCCCAAAGGGGTCAGTACATAAACGTACTGGCAAGCAAGACTCACAGTTCACCAAAGTGTAACCCGTCAACACCGAGCACAGATGCTTTGGGTTCAACGGAAGAAAGGGTGATACAAAAGATGCGGCAGCTGGCTGCACTAACCAACTACAGAAACATGCTATAACTTCCGGGTATCAGAAAGGAGATAAGATAGCGTATCGTAACCAACTACTACTAACTCCAAACAAACCCATCCTGGATCTCGCCCCTTATCCAAAGAAGCAATCCGAGCATAAACTCACACAGTTGAATTAATGATGGTTCAAATTATTGTGTCAATAAGACTATTACTAGGCAAGTTATCATTAGTTAGGTGTAAGTTGTTCTGAGTACTTGTTAGCCAGTACTTTCACCAAGTCAACCATAACCGCGGAAAACACGGCTTCTCGAGAAGATTTAACCCTGCAGGGGTGCACCAATTTGGCCGTACACGTAAGAATAACCCGCCAGATGGGAAGGCCTTTCCCACCAAGAGGGGCACTCAACACAACTCAACTCTTCTTCGCATCAAGCCCAAAGAACCACATGCTGTGCGTGCGCGGCTAATCGAGCCCCACGAAGAAAAGGGGACCCTCATAGCACTCTAAGACCACGCCGCCCTAAATGCCGACTACAAAAGTTACACCCTGGCGCCAAGGGTTCGCACCTGCACATGCATGCATCAAATGGAAAGCCCGAACTAAGTGTGGCGATTTGGACGAGATGCGAATCGAATCAAATTGAGGGGGGCGCCCATACACGCTTCCCACATGCGGTTAGTGCGCTCATCATGGATCAGTAGACAAGACCCTTTTCCTAATTAGGGTCGACACTAGCAGGCCTCAAAACCACGTCGGGCCTCCTGCCAGTGCCTTATCAGCAAATTATTATTACCTCAAGATTAACAGATTGTTGTTTAACATCGAGCCCCAAAACATAATAGAAATATAGGAACAGAAAGTAACGGGTAACAGACTCGAGCAAAACAACCCTAAGCATGCTAGTAAGACACGGGCAACAAGCAACGGGGTTATAGGTGTGGAGGTGAGGCTATATCAGGGTTAAAGGATAACATGTGATAGGATCGAACAGAAGCAACGATTCATAGGGCTAGCAGAATAGACAACGGAAAGTATCGGTATCCAATGTTGAAAGGAACACAATGGTTCATGTGAGTGAATACTTGCCTGCAAACTCAGCAGCCTGGTACTGAGCTAGATCCTCAGAAGGGGTGTCGTAAGTATCGTCTGTCTCAACGTCGTCGTCTATTCGAGAAGAAGCAAACAAACAACGCAGAGAGGCAAACAATCAATAACATGGCATAGTGCACAATCATGGGATGATGCATGTCCATTTAATTGATGCATCAAGATAAACTAGTTGACATGGTAACATAACATAATTAAATGGACCCACATGCAACTTGGATTGCATATGGAAAGCCCATGAATTAAGGTTGGATTAAATGATCTACCACTAAGCAACAAGTGAAAGTGGATTAGCATGATGCATGGATGAAGAAAACAGAAAGGAAACAACAATAGGATCAATTTGAAATAAGGTTTACCAAGTTTGGAATTTATTTATTAAGTTTTGGAGTTTTGGTTTCTTAAAGGTGTCACACAAGCATTTGTTGTTTTCACCAATTTAAGTTGTTCAAAGTAGATAACAAAGTTCATATTTGATAAGAACACACAATTTTAGGTGGAATGCATGTTTCACTTGTTGAAAAAGGTTTTAGAATAAATTACTTATGAATTAAACAAGTTTAAACAAGATTTAAATGAATTTAATTCAAACATGAACTTATTTGAAGTTTTATTTGTCCAAAACATTAAATAAAGTTCATATTTGAAAAGGTTATATTTTATAAGTTCAAAAAGAATTTAATTTGAGCAAGTTATGAATTTAACAATATTAAATGATTTAAACAAGGTTTAAATTATTTAACCAATTTTAATTATTCAAAACATGAAACAAAGTTTATATTTGAAAAGGTGGTTCAATTTAGCATGGAAAACATATTTTATTTGTTAAAAATGGATTTAAAATGAGCAAGTTATTAATTTGGCAATTTTAAATGCATTAATTAGGAAATAGTTGTTTTCAGCAATTTAAATTACTCAAAACAGCAAACAAAGTTGATATTTGGAAAGTACATAAAAAATTGAATGGAAAACATATTTAGTTTGTTGAATTTGGAATTTTTATGCCCAAGTTATGAATTTTGCAAAATTAAGTGAATTAAACAAGGATTCAAATATTTCACCAATTTAAAATATTCAAAATAGTAAACAAATTTTATATTTGGGTAGAGCATTTAATTTGGTATTGAAAACATATTTAAAATGTTGAAATTGGAGTTAAAATGATTTATTTAGGCAATTTACAAGATTAAGGTGTAATCTGCCATTTAATTAGCTGCTAGGGACTTAGAATTTATTTGTAGGGACCTAGATTAGAACTGGCAGGGACTTGTTGGTGATTAGGAAGTTGTGCTGGGCTTGGAAAAAAGATGGAAAAATGTGGGGTTTAATCCCGGGGGGGTGGTATTCGAACCCACCCCCTCTGCTGTGAGCGCAAGGGGCAGTACCAGTAGGGTGTGTTGTGAGTTGTGACACGAAGGGGAACTCGGGGAGGATATGCATTCAGTTAGGCTGCTTAACTGAATTTTCTGTTTGCAGTTGCGCTTCTGAAACTCGACGGAGGCATCACGGACGCCGGCATCTGTGGCGTGGAGGTGAGCGGCCGTGGTGCGTGCGGGTGCGTGGTGCTATGGGCTCGTGCATGAAAGAAATAGAGGGAGGAGAGGGATCGAGGGGAAGAGGGAGCTCACCGAGGGAGGTTCAGAGGGAGGCGGAGCAGGGAGGGTGGCCGGCGACGAGAGGATGGCGGTGGCGCTCCGGTGCCTCCCGGCCCGTGCTGTGGGGTGGAGGAGGAAGCTAGAGGGGAGGGGAATCCATTCCCGCCCCTTCCCAGCACGGTGGCGCAGGGAAACGGCGGCGATCGCCGGAGGGAAAGGTGGGGTTCGGTGGAGAGGTTCAGTACAGAGAGGGGGATGCAGAGAAGGGAGATGGAGGTGGGAAGGAGAAATGGAGGCGGGGGGAGAGAGAAGAGAGGAGGAGAGGGCAGAGGGGAAACCCTAGGGCATCGAGCTAGGTTTATAGGGGGGAGGAGGTGGTCGCAGCCGTTGCTGCTCCTCTGCAGCTACGTGGATGCAGTCAGATGCGAGCCGTACGAGAGGTTGAAGAACGAGGGGGTATGGGCCTGAGGGAGTTGGATGGTGGGCTGGGCCTGCCCCTCTCTCCCTCTCTGGTTTTATTTTTATTTTTATTTCTTCTTTCTTATATTTTTTTTTGCAGATTGGCATAGGAAAGAAAAGGGAGGTTTTTAGGAGTAGAAAAATTAGGAAAATTTGTGTAGTGATTATTTTTTTGTAACAGCAACTTAGTGCCACTTTGGTTTTCAAAGTATTTCAAAATATTTTGTTGTTTGCAATTTGGTTGAAATTTGAATGAATTTTTGATTAAGTGATTTATTAAAAGAAACATCTAATTAGTTTTTGGACCCTCAAGTTTATTTGAAACAAATTGATTTGGAAAATATTTTGTTTCATTAATTTCAAATGGTTGCTGTTTGGAAAATGCAATTGAATTTGAATGCAATTTTGAATGAATTTTGACTATTAAGTAAAATATTGAAAGCAATAATTTAATTAGTTTGAACCTTAGTTTAATGGAAACAAAAGATGGAAGTGTTTTGTCATTTTCATAATTTTGAAAAGGTTGCTGTTTTTGGAAATATAATTGAATTTGAAAATGGTTTGGTATTAGATGAATTTGAATTTTTGTTAGAAACAAATCAACAGTTTTGAAATCACAACTTTAATGGAAACAATTGATTGTTTTGATTTGAAATATCATTTTGGAAATTGTAACATCACAAGTATGAAACAAAAAGGTTTGAAATTTGGTTTGAAATTCAAATAGAAAACAAAGTAAAACAAAGGAAAACAGAGGAAAACAAATGGAAAACAAAGCAAAACAAATGCAATGAACATGATGTCATGATGCAAAACATAAAATAACAGAGAGCAAACATTCTAATGGCTATTTTTCATACTTGGGATGTTACATCCGGGTAATTATCTTGCTGCGCTACCGCAGTGCGCAATAGATCTATCGCCCGCCGGGTCTCCTCTGCGTGGGGTGACTCTCTCACGGGGATTTGATTCAATGCGAGCGTTGCTGCGTACACATTATCCATGGGGTTGTTGTAATGACCTGTTGGTGTGCGAAATCGTGATGGTGGTGGTGGTGGTAAAGTATTACCGGCAGCGACTCCAGTCTGCAATGTGGGTAACCCGGCTTGTACGTTTGCCGGCTGTGCTCCTCCAGTTGCAGGTTGCTGTACGGTTCCTTGGTTTGCTGCCGGAATCGGTTGATCCTGAGGTGTGATAAATAGGTTGGTCGGGTTTATAACTCCACCCGTTGCTGGTAACATAGTTTGGTGCCTTTGACGCACCCTGGTTGTCTCTTCTCGAAGCCGGGTTTCCAATGCATCCAGCTCACGTTGGCGGGTGGCCATCCCCTGCCTTTCTGCTTCTACTTGCCTTCTCTGTTGCTCCAACGCACGGCGGGCTACGTCCAGATCTCTGACACGTTCCGCCGCGTTTTCCGGAGTAATAACTGTGGCTAAAACGGTTGGATCCAGAATTAAGTTGTTGTTGAATAGGGCCGGGCGTTGCGGGTTTGAAGGACCCGCCCCTGGCGTCCGGTTTGCCAGATATCCAAACATGTTTGCCTGCAACTCGCTTTCCGCCGCGTGGCTGGTAACCGATGCCGATTCTCCGTCAACTCGGGTGAGAACCGGGTTTCCGTCAACCGGACCTTGCTGCTGGGCCACTGCTGGCGCTGTTCCGACTGTGCCCGCGGTCACGTTCCCCTGATTAAGATTGATCGTCGGGGCCGTGTAAACCGCAACCTGTCGCGTAATGCTTGGCGCAGATTCATACTCTTCCTCTTCGCTGCTATTTTCCTCGTACCGGTTCTCCAGCAGATGCAGGATGGACTCGGTATCATCTTCTCTCATGACCCGGCCACGCGGGGTCAATGCCGGCTCCTCCGGTTGTTCCCTCTTCGTGGGGGGCTCTTCTGTCGGATCTATCGTCCCGACCGATTCTTCCTCATCTGATTGAACGTGGGTAGCTTCCCCTGACACAGAATCAAATCCGAAATCGTCAGGGATAGAACCGGACGTACGTACCATGCCGATGAAGACGTTGATCTGGCCGATTTCACGACAGATCCGGATTCGAGCAGATCCGACTCTGGCCCCCAGCCGGAATCGTCCACCATCTTCTCTCCTTCGTGGTCGGTGTAGATCTCGCCGATGACAAGGTTCTCCATGTTCTTCCGAGCTTCTCCCGTGATGTAAACACCCTTGGACGTAGGCCCTACGATGGGCGCCAACTGTCGTGGGATAATCACGGCAGACGTTACCGGGGGTAACTTATCTTGGGGCAATTCGACTCTGGTGTTTGGGAGAGGGTTTAGCTCAAGGGAAAACAGGATGATATGCGACCTGGTAGCCGGCAATCAAGTCGCCGAGTCTCCGATCTAGATATATTAACTCAACTCTCGTATTACACTGGATACTCGATACCTAGCGATATTGCTCGAACTCTTGGATCTCTCTCGTCTAACCCTAGGGGCCGGCTTATATAATATCCGGACCCCCTGGCCTACCCTCCAAGGCGCACTCTGAATCCTACCCGGACACTGCCTACAAACCCTAAACTTCCTTATCGGAACCCACAATCCGGGTTACGAGGCCTACGTTCTTGGGCCTTCTAGAAACTCCTTTATCTTAAGCCGGGTCTTGTGCAGCGTCCTTTGGGCCGAGTTACTCCTTGGCGTTGGCCTACCGGGTTATCATCCCTCCATCAAGTACTGAGAGGCATTCTCCCCGATAATGCAACTCTGTCTCATCGCCATGTAAAACCGATGGCTCGGTGTGATCTATGCAAGGGAGGATACGAGGACCTCATGCATGCGCTTATATATTGCTCCCATGCACAGGAATATTGGAGGATGGCGAGAGTTTATTCCAGCTCAAACTTCCAAAGTTGCATCCAGCAACATGGTCCAAGGATATCTTATTGGACCAACAATTCTCGAACCAAGATAGGTGCACAATCATTTCCATTATGTATTCTATTTGGTCCTCAAGAAACAAATGGACACATGAACATGAGGGTTTTAGCCCAGCTCATGTGGTTCAACGTGTGAGAGATGATCTCGCCGTGATCGACATTCCGAAGACCACTTCAGCCCCAATGCCGGGGCAGTCATGGCGACCACCTGACTCTGGGTGGATCAAGGTCAACACGGATGGCGCAATCAGTATTGAGGCTCGAAATGGAGGAGGGGGCGGTGTCTTCCACTCAAACCGTGTTGTTTTGGGAGCCTGGAGCAAACCCTTCTTCGGTGTATCGGATCCCTTAACTGCAGAAGTACTGGATCTCCGCGAGGGAGTACTAATGGCAAGGCTAAGGGGCTTCTCCAAGATCATTGTCGAAGTGGATTGTATGGAGGTGGTGAACCTCTGGCGTTCGCGGCACATCTCGAGATCCTATGTGTCGCCTATCTTAGAAGAAGTGGGGGAGTTAGCCTCTAATTTTGATGATTTCGTTATAGTTCATGTGAAAAGGATTGCAAATAAGTGTGCGGACCTCTGTGCCAAGCATGCCTGTGGTCTCACGACCTCGGAGTGCTGGTTCGAGGAGTTTCCGTCGTTTTTGATCAGCTGCCTAAGGGCGGATTGTAATCATTTGTCTTTGAATCAATAAAGGACCCCAGTTTGAAGTGCAAAAAAAAACCGCCCGGTGAAGGGGCCGTCCGTGCAATACGTGTGCCTGTTTAGTTCCGCCTCGAGAACGGGAGGAACAAGCCCCGCAACATCCCGAGAAGATTTGGCAAGTAAATCTCCATGGTGCTCTGGAGCATTGTGTAAGCCATCGTGTGTGTGATGCGGTACTATGTAGGCTGACGTGGTACGGAATTTGGGTGCTCTAGTTCCTATATCTCTTGCAGAATTTCACCAAAAAATTTCCGAGGGCAGAGAGTTTGATAAAATTATCTACCTAATCCGTCATTTGGTTATGCATTATGTGTTTCAGGTTTCAGAGAGGCTTTGTTAGTCTCAACAATAGGATTTGCAGTTACCAAAAATGGATCACTAAAGATTATGGTGTTGTGCAATGGGTGATGCTGGGCGACTGAATGGTCCTTTTAAAGGAGAACACGAATTTCTTTGTTTTGCAAGGAATAAATGGATCTGCAGTTTGTTTTCGAACTGTTGGTGCTGAACTCACAGAGGGAGATTTCTTTGTCAGCAATGCCTAAGGTGACGCGGATAAACCTACAGAAAGTTTCTCACTGATCGAAAATGGTATAAATTGATTGCATGAAGGAAGGTAAGAGAAAATAAATACCTCTATTTCTGAACAAGCAATAGTTCCGTTCATGCATGTAAGTTTTGGACATGGGCTCTACTTGATAATGTCCACATGGATACAACATGCACAATTATATTCCAAGATATGCAGAACTGTATTACCAGGCAGCCACCATTATTCACTTATTTTGTAGATTGACAAAGGTGAATCACACCTGCCTATCCTGCCAAGGAATCGTAGACTATAGGTAGTTGAGTACATTCATGTAGAGCAGATACTAAACATTATTTGGAATACTTTACTAGCATTTCTTTCACATGAATGAGCAGCTTTATTTGTATAATTCAAAATGATAGGATGAACCGGTTCTATTTGCTCACATTTCAGTGAAGCTAGTTTATTTTATTACATACAGATTCTTTTTTTTTGAAGCGGGCAAAAGACTTGCCTATTTTATTGATATAGAAGGAGCAAACATGGTTTGGCCTAGGCCATCAGAAAAGAAAAAAAAGCACACACATGAGAGACGCCGCTACTGCACGATCTCTGCTAAATGTTTGGCCCCTGCCAAAATCTAGTTCTTGCTTTCGTCCTTAATTCTTTGCAGCAGTGCAGGAGGCGTGGAGGCCACGTTGTTGAAAACCCTAGCGTTCCTTTCCTTCCAGATTTCCCATGCAATTAGGATGACCGCCGTCTGAAGCCCCTTAGGGCAGCTGGACGGTGACCTAGCAATGGAGTGCCAGTATCGCAATACTGTGTGGCGTCCGCTCCCCAAGTCTTGCAGCAGAGTGGGGCAGGAGAGCCAGGAAGCCGCAGCCCTCCAGATACGCCTAGCGTATCGACATTCAAAGAGGATGTGTCTGGCGGTCTCATTGTGGCAGTTACAGAGCTGACAAAGAGGGTCATGCGGCCATCCTCTGGTGGCAAGGCGATCCGAGGTCCAGAGTCTGTTTTGCAGGACAAGCCAAGCGAAGAAATGGCATTTTGGCGGAGCCCAAGTCTTCCACACCATCCGGTCAAAAGAGCAGGGAGTGGAGCCAAGGAATTGGGCGCGGTAAGCCGACCCTGCCGTGTATCTTCCGCTTGTGGTTAGAGTCCACCTGATGGTGTCGTCCACATTAGGGTCCAGGGTGATGTCCTGCAGCTTTTCTCAAAGGATGGCACATTGCGTCATGTGCTCAAGCGTGAAATTCTGCATGGAGATATCCGCGATCCAGCTAAGGTTCTCTAGGGCTTCCTCAACCCGTTTCTTCTTCCTCACGGACGCCTTGAAAACCAGAGGCGCAATCCTCTTCGGACAAACGCCGTTAAGCCAGGCAGAGGACCAGAAAGACGCCTTCTTGTCGTTGCCTAAAGTGACCTCGGTTTCCGCGTTGAAGAGCTCCCTATCAGACTTGTCATTGGAAGTTTCCAGGCCGACCCAAGGTTTCTCTGGGGCCGTCCATTCATACCAAAGCCAACGAAGGTGAAGCGCGCGGGAGAATTTCTCGAGGTTGAGGATACCCATTCCATCGAGCTTCTTAGGGCGACACACCTTGTCCACTTGATCTTGCATTTGCCACCTCTGACCGAGTCACTTCCAGCCCACAACATTCTTTTGCGTAGCTTGTCAAAAGCTTTAAGGGTTCAATTATCCACTTTGATGGCAGTCAGAAGGATAGGCATGGAGGTGAGGACCGATTTCACCAGGCTGTCACAACCGGCATGGTTGAGCAACTTAGCCTTCCATGGCGCCAAGGTCGCTGCAGCTTTGTCAATCTACGGCTGCAAGTACGCCTTGCGAAGTCTCCCAAGGGAGAGGGGGAGGCCTAGGTACTTGAGGGAGAAAGGAGCAAGAGTAGCCGGGAAGTTCATCATGGCATTGGCGATGTCAATGTCGTCGCATCGAATGGGTGCAACAGAGCTCTTCTCCACATTAGTAACTAGTCCGGTGACCTCGCCGAAATTGTGGAGCAGTTCGGCAAGATTTGACATATCGTGCGCAGTGGGGCGTAGAAAAATCACCGCGTCGTCATCATATAGCGAAATGCGGGTTTTGACGAAGTTTCCAGGGACAGGCTCAAGTAGACCAGAATCCGTTGCAAGCTGAAGAATGCGCGGAAGTGGGTCCATGGCGATATCGAAGAGCAGGGGGAGAGTGGGTCTCCCTGTGTTAGCCCCCTGCCATGAGAGATGTCTACACCGGGGACCCATTCAGCATTACTTTTGAGGAAGCGGTCGAGAAGATCAGTGTTGCCCAAGCGCGCCACCGCGACGGAAAGCCATGGCGCTGCATGAGGTCCAGGATGTAGTTCCATTGTACTGAATCAAAGGGCTTGGCGATGTCAAGCTTGATGAGGAAAGCAGGAGTGTGGTTCTGGTGAAGGCGCCTGGCAACGTTGCGGACATACAAAAAGTTGTCGTGGATGCTTCCGGATTTGATGAAGGCGCTCTGGCAGCTGGAAACGATGTCATTCATCTTGGGGCGCAGCCTAGTGGCCATGGCTTTAGCGATGATCTTGGGAATCATTTGGATCAAGCTTATGGGTCTGAACTCGGAGATACAATCCGCATCATCCTTTTTGGGCAGCAGGGCAATGTTGGCGGTGTTGATGATCCTGAAGTTGTTCACAGTAAGTTTGGAGAAAGCGTTAACGATGTTCATGACGTCCTCCTTGATGATAGACCAACATGAGCGGAAGAAGTTGGATGTGAAGCCATTCGGGCCCGGCGCTTTGTCACAAGGGCGATCCAAAATTACGCTCCTAATTTCCTCCTCAGAGAAAGGGAGGCCCAACTCCTCAAGATCTTCGTGTTGAGGATCGATAGCGTCCCAGTTGAAGTCCAAAGGCCTAGCAGGCGGTGGACCCAAGGCAGAGGCAAAATGATCCTGGATCAGTTGCGCCTTCTCATTGTGATTGACAACCCACCCGCCGTCCTTTTTGACCCGCTGGATTACATTCTTGCGTCGACGGGAGTTCACTCTTAGGTGGAAGAATTTCGTTTTGGCGTCCCCCTCCCTTAGGAAGGTGATTCTAGAAGCCTGCCTTTTGTGAGTTCGTTCCATAACGGAGAGTCCCAAAACCCGTTGCTTTAGAGCAGCCCTGAGGTTGCATTCGGCGTCGGATAGAGGTCTTAAATCTTGGGCTGTATCTAACTGCAGGATGATGTCGAGGGCCATAATAAGCTGCTGCTTATGATTGGAAAAAAGGCCCCTGCTCTAGGATCGGAGACTCTTAGCCGTGGCCTTGAGCTTGTGGTTTAGGACATGCACCGGTTGAGTGTGAGTTGAGGGGGCGGCCCAAGCTAGGGTGACAATCTCCTGGAAGTCCGGCAACTTGATCCAAAAGTTCTCGAAACGAAAGGAACGAGGCTTGCGAGGATCACTATGATTTGACAGAAGCAGCGGGCAGTGGTCCGACAGAGATGAGGACAGTGCATGCAGGATGTGCGAGTCAAAAGCGATGTCCCAGTCTGCGTTGCAGAACGCCCGGTCAAGCCTGACAAGAGTGGGATCTCGGCGTTCATTACTCCAAGTGTAATTCCTGTTCTGGAGCTTGATCCTATCCATCGTTGTATAACATCGCTTCTCATAGAAACGTTATGGTTGCAGAGGTGCTAGCCCATAATCCTCTAGACATTCGGTTTCGGAGGAATTTGGTTGGTCACAGGCGGGACCGTTGGTTGCATTTGGTTGAAAGGTTGATGGGGTCTCCTTATCTAATATTACAGATGTGTTCTGTTGGAATCTCACAATGGATGGGGTTTTTACGGTTAAATCTTATTATGCTGACTTGATGCATGGATCCACAAGATTTTTACGAAAATATTTGTGGAAGCTAAAGGTGCCATTAAAGATTAAGATCTTTCTATGGTTTCTTAACAGGAAAGTTATTCTCACTAAAGACAATTTGATAAAGAGAAATTGGCATGGTTGTAAAAAATGTGTTTTTTGCGATACAGATGAGTCTGTCGAACACCTATTTATAACATGCCCTTTTGCCCGTCATATTTGGCGTCTTATACACTTCACATATAGCATTTATCCACCTACTAGCATTGCGAATATGTTTGGTAATTGGTTAAATGGTATTGATAGGAAAACAAAAGCACGAATACGAATTGGTGCGGCTGCTTTCCTGTGGGCAATTTGGAATTGCCGTAATGATTTGGTTTTTAACAAACAAACGAACATTCACTTTTTACAGGTTGTAAACAAGGCGGTCTATTCTATCCAGATGTGGGCTTTTCTTCTCCCCCTGGATCAGTGAGGACTTATGGATTCCGGCTGTGCTCGACTGATGGCGGTCGTTCGGGCTATTTACAGCCAGGCTGGGTGGCTTAATTCTAGGCGAATTAATGCGTAGTTCGTCTATATTTCGGTGGCTTGTCTTTGTGGCCACGCTTTCGGACCCATGATTGTAATAACTTACATACTCTGGATGCTTCTTTTGTTTATTTAATAAAAAACCGGCTGTGTGCATCATTTTGATGCAGAGGCCGGGGCCCAGGCTCCCATTTCTAAAAAAAAATCTCCTTGAGCTGGCAGGTGTTCAGACCCTGGCGGAATTGGCCCATGCGGCGGAGGTTCAGGTTACCGTTGTTTTTGTCCGCGTCTTGATAAATGAGCTCCCAGGATCAGCCATTTGCAGTTGTTCGTCGGGGCTGCAGAAATTGCCTCATCCAGAAAATTGCGCTTCTCCGCATCCAAGCTAGGGCCATAGACTGTGGTAATCTTGAAAGCCGTGCCGCAAGCACGGACCAGAACCTCGGCCGAAATCAAGTGGGTGCCAATGTGGATGTTGGAGACGTCGACGTGGTCCTCATTCCAGAGCAGCAGGATGCCCCCTCTAGTGCCCAGAGCTGGGCGATGAGCAAAAGAACGTAACTTAAAGGCCCCGATGTACGCCTCGGTTTGATGGTCGATGAAGTCGAGCTTAGTCTCTTGGATGCATGCAATGTGGCACGAGGTCTGGACCTGCATTGCGAGCTTGGTCGTTAAGACCGCGGACATTCCAGGAAATTATGTCGAGAATTAGGCCTAACACGTAGAGGCAAGGGAGCGCGTGGCGCTGGGCGTAGACTTTGCATAGGTGCGGCGTTGAGGTAGAACCACAAAGGTGAGATGACGCATGAAGTCGAGAAACCGTAGACAGAATGCAGTGAAGAGCAGTTGTAGCTTAAACGAGGCAGTGGGTTGGCGAGTCCAATCCCGAGAGACAAATACAGTACAATATGTAGACATCGAAGCAGTCGAAGATCGTAGCGGTAGAGGCGTGTGGCAGATGAGCTAGACGCTGGTGGCAATGGCAGTCGAAGCAGCAAGGTCGCCGCCGCCCGGACCAGCCAAAGCGATGAGGGCTGCATCTGCGGCCACAACCGACGGCATCTTGATCCCGAGGAGGTCCCCGAGCGCACCCACGGCGGTGTCCGGGAGAGGCGTGGCGAAGGATGCGACGTACTGTTGGCGGGCTTGCATAGGGGCATGAAATCAGCTTTGATGCCCATCCTTTTAGCGAGGACGTGAACCGCCTTGTCCAAGGCAGGCATGCTGGGCTTGGCACTAAGCTAGCTGCTTCTCCTCACAGCAACAGGCAGCGGTGGCGGTCTAGCGGCCACGGCGAGCTGCGGCGTGAAGGGCAGCAGTGGCCTTGGGGCGTTGCGAAAGAGGCCGCCCACCGCGGCCAAAGGCGTTGCATGTGCATGCTGCACCAGAGCCGGGTCGACGTACAGATTCAGAGTAGTGCTTCCGATGAATGAATGCATCACCACTATTTCAAATGTGGCCGACTTTAACTACAAAGTTAACTGTTCATTCCTCTCCGGTTTGTTATTGTTGTAGTAAAGAAAACGGTGGCAATGAAGGGGATCTTGTCATGACAGGAGATTCTTCTCCGGTTTGCCATGGGTTCCGGGAGCGAGATTGCACACAAGTTACAAAGTTTGGGCCCCTCGTCGATGCTGGTAAAACCCAACTCATGCTTTTTTAGGATTATAGACATGATTTCTTGGGAGATCTAAGGTTTTTGTACAAGATCAATGACAAGGTCTACTTCGTGTGTTGTGTCTATGTACCCTCAGAGGGTTCCTCTGCCGGCTTTATATAGGTAGTAAGGCTATGGTTAGAATATTGCGAGTTGGTTCGGCTATTAGAGTTCTACCAAAACCCGACAAACGTTTTCGCGTCGTGTGGTCAATTTCCAGCGTCATCGACGCTATCCTAGTATGGGATTAAACCACACTCCAACGAGCCAGTCGAACCTCTCAAAAATATGAGGTATATACACCATTAGTCCCACATCTTGTACCGTGTGTGCAATTTAGTCCCACATCTTGTAATCAGTGCGCTGACAGCCCCACAACTTGCTAAACGGGGACAATTAGGTCCCGGACCAATTAAAACGCGACAAGTGGACGCTTACGTGTATTAAATGGTTCCGCGTTGGATTGAGGCATTGGCAGAAAACCCCCTCTAGAGAATTGTGACTGCCATCTGGACCAAATCGTGAAATGTAATCGATTCCCCAATTGCGAACCCTAGACTGCACGCTCGTAGGCGATTTTCGTCGGCGGCGAGTCGAAGGCGATTATCACCGGCGGCGACTGGAATTGAAGGAGAATGGCAGATTGGGGCTTTGCAGCGAAGGAGAAAGGAGGTGGCTCAAGGGGACCACCTCGCTGCTCGGGGAGGCTGGCCGGCGGCGACTCGAGGCGGACGGAGGCGGGCGGATGGGAGATGACAAGCGAAGTGCACTGGTCTCCTCCGGCGACGTCGACGGCAACTAGGAGACGACCTCAACAGGTTAGCTGTGATTCCCCTGCTTGCTCGCTCGATTCCCCTGCGTTTGCGTCTGCGTCTGCACTTCTGCGTCTCCGTGCTTGCCCTGCTTGCTCGCTCGCTGTGATTCCCCTGCTTGCTCGCTCGCTGTGATTCTCCTGCTTGCTCGCTCGATCGCTCTGAGTCCCCTGATTGCTTGCTCCATATTATTTTTCGAATTATTTGCTGTACACTGGTAGACAGTTAATTGTCTTCTCTGAATGATGAACAGGGTGCAGTCAATGTGAGAGAAGTGCATGCCAGTAGAATTAATGTGAGAGAATTACAAGATGACAATGTGTTTCTGTTGAGGAAGATAGCTGAAGTTGAGCTGGAGGTGAAGAATCTAATCGAAGAGAAGAAGAAAAACGAGAAGAAACAGAGGAATGTGCTGATTTTTTTTTGTAGCTGTAGGTGTTGTTATGTATTGCATATCTAAGTAGTTTCTGTCTGTAATGGTGATCCAAATGTACCTACAGCATCAAGCATTCTGTGAATTCTGAATGGAATAAAATTATGGGATCTTTCATCTTATTCTGTGGTTGATATTTTAATTTTGCACATGCAATGCATCTGCACTGTCATTGTTATTGGCCTGTTATTTCGAATGGAATGAACCAACCATGCTCTATTCATCTTTCCATCATCTACTAGTCCTCTGTTTTCCAGTTCCTCGGGATCATGCCTGTGCTAAGCTAGTATGCAGCAGGTTTGTGCAGTCAGCCATGGGAAATGGATGAATGATGATATGCTTCATACTTTCCTGTGGATAATGCCACTGTTTATGTGCATGAATGTTTCATGCTTGTGCTGCTTTCCCTAAGTGAAGAAGCATTCATGCTTCAATGATTCCAACCTGGGCTAGAACTTAAAGAGAGGGATAAATATCAAAAGTTGTCCAGTCATGGATGATGGCACAGGTGGTGGTGCTGCTGCTGCCATCTAGGTAGCAACAGCAAGCAGTGATCAGTACCAAGGAAAGCAGTAGCAACATTGCAGCTAGAAATCTCACTGTGTTTCTCTCTATTTATCTGTTACTTCCTGATTCTCAACAAATGCATAGTACAAATAGCAATAGAAATGACAGTGAAACTGTGAAATAAGATTTTTGTTGCAATACCCAGGTATTTGAAAATTTGGAAGATCTTGAACAGCAATATTTTTGCATATGAAAACTACAGGTTTTTCTTTAATAGGAACAGAACTAGAGGCCAAAAATTAGAAAATGGCAAAATCTTCTACATGTCATCAGCAGGTGGTGCACTCTGGCTGAGAGGAAACTCATGGGCTTCATAATCTAGAGCAATTTCAACATTGAGATCCGGAATGTCTACTGCTGGTGCTACCCTTGGATGTTGTGCATCACCAAACAACAAATGGTGTGCACTCCCAGGACCAGTAGCATATGAGCCCCTCCTCTGTGTTCTTCTTCTTGTAGTTGGTGGAACAGGTGCATCATGTGTACTGGCACTTGTGGAAGCTTCTGCACTCCTTTTATTGGTCTTTCTTCTGCCTCTACCACTGTCGTGGGATAATCACGACAGACGTTACCTGGGGTAACTTACTTTGGGGCAAATCGACTCTGGTGTTTGGGAGAGGGTTTAGCTCAGGGGAAATCATGTTATCTGGTGATCTGGTAGCTCGGGCTGCAATGTCGCAGAGTCTCCGATCTAGGGTTACAACTATTAGCTCTCGTACCACAAGAATACTGGAATATCGGGTAAAACTCTCTCTAGACTCTCTGTCCCAGGAGCCGGTTTATATATATCCCGGCTCTCTGGCTTCCTATACAAGACATACCCGGAATCCTACCCGGAAACCGCACACAACCCCAAGTTTCCTAATCGTGACCCCCAAGGAACGGGTTACAAGACCTACGTTCTCCCTTGGACCTCCTAGAAACTTCTTCTCCTTGGGCCGGGTCTTGTGCGATTCCCTTCGGGCCGGGTTTCACCTGGGCACGAGCCTACCGGGTTACCATCCCCCCATCAGTAGTCCACAGAATAGCTTGGGCTTCTCAGGATCAACCACGAAGCGCATGCTATTCCCTGCAAAACAATAAACATTCAAATTCATAATATACCGGGTTAGAGTGCTTTAATTATAGCTAGGCCTGCTCTTTGGATGGTCCATATAATAACCCGGTTTTCTTTTTCAAGTCAGGGCACCATTTCCCGGGTCAACACTCCAAAGAAACGTAACAAGACCCGGCATTTATACCGCTATCAGTTAATCCGAATAATACGCCCAAAATCCATCTCAATCTTTATCCGGATATCTCGCAACGAATACCTTGATATGTATCCCCAAATATCCGGGCCGGATCATTTTCCTCCGAAAATTTCTCACTTACCGCTCAAAACCCTAGGTCCTTTCCCCCACGCCTATAAATTGGCCCCCGGGGTCAACCCAAAATCTCACCGGCCATTTCTTCTTCTCTTCTTCCTCTTCACTCCACCTCCGCGCCCACGAGCCCTAAACCGAGCCCGCGCCCGCCGGAGCTGCGCCATCGCCCACAAGGTCGCCACCGGTCGCCGCTGTCAACGCCCGCAAGCACGCCTCCATTCGCGCCACCGGATCTTGCGGAACAGGCCGCCACCATCAGCGAATCGCCGCCGCCGCGCTCGCCGTCGTTCCCAGATCGCCGCCGTCGCGCATCTCCTCCAAGGAACCATCCCGGTAAGTTCCTCCATCCACTAGATCTAGATTGCCATTTTCTTCAATCTCACGCTAGCGTTTTGGATCGAATTTTACCCGTAGTCATCCGCCACCACTCCATTGGCCAGGCGTTCTTTCGTATTTCCAATCTCATATTTTTTTCCACTATTTTTCTTAGCTAGATCCATTTCCATACCCCTCGCAAACATTTAGCCGGTTTACTTCTCCATTTCATGTTGTATCAAATAGTTCCACTCTTCGAATTTCTCTTACTTGCACTTTACCTTTATTTAGATCTACACTCCATGGCTCCCAAGGCTAGCGCTAAGCTGAAGGGCAAAAACCCGGCTGGGAAGCAAAAGCCGGGTTAGTCGATTTTCGCCAATTGGGCGAAATCGACTGTCACCAAGGCCAAGCTAGACGAGCTGGACGAGTCTGGTGTCTTGCCTGCTCAGCCGGAAATCCACTGGAGGACACCCGGCGAGGAGACCCGGCCTTCACCAGGCCCGGATGAAGTAGTTGTCTTCGTCGAGCACGTGATCCGGGGTTTCCGCCCCCCGGGTCACCCTTTCTTCCGGGATCTCCTAGATCATTACAAGCTCCGGGTATTTGATATCGGCCCAAACTCCATGCTAAATATCTGTCACTTCATAGTCCTCTGTGAGGCTTATTCATGCATTCCTCCAAACATGGCTTTATTCTTAGAACTATTCCAATGCAAACCCTGCCGGGAGAGCACGGACGGGGCCCTCCTGGTTTGTGGGGGGGTCTCGATTCAGAGACGTAAAAACTCTCTGATGCCGACTCTCAGTCTTCACTCTCATGTGAAGCACTGGCAGAAAACATTTTTCTATTGCCGAGACACATCTTTACCCGGCGAAAAGCCTTTGCCGGGTTTCTCTCATGATATTCTTTCTCTATCTGAAAATCTAAACTCTTACGCACCCGAGGCCGATAGGCAATCTATCCAGCCTCTTCTCCACAAGCTTGCTGTGCTTTCGGCTCAAGGTCTCATTGGGCTTAACCTGATAAAAACCTGGGTTAGCTGTCGGATCCAGCCAAACAGCATCCGGCCCAAGCTCATGTGCGATTACTCCGGGCACGTCACCGACTCTCTCCGATACTCGGAGAAAACCTATCCGGCCGCGAACATAAATAAAACCATGAAGAACTTCTTGGGGGAAAATCTTAACGTCATCAAGAGCATATCCGGGCTTAGCCCCTTTACTCGCTCTAACCCGTCTCCTCCAGTAAGAACCGACTAATACCCCTTTATCCGACTGATATTTCCTATGCACACATACTAACTTTTGTCTTTGCGCTTCTTACTCAGGAAACTGACAAATTCTGGAAGATAGTCACCCCTCCCCCTTCCGAAAACTCGGAGGAAGACGAGGAGCCGGCTGACAGCGATGAAGATAAATCTGGGTATTCTTTTTATTCTTACTTTGTTAACTTGTTAGACCAAAATTTTCCCTCTTCCGACAACGCTCTTTGTTCACCAGACCTAGAGGACGAGGACGACACTCAGTCGTAAGAAAGCGAGGCTGAGGTTGGAGCCAAAAGGAAGACCAGGAGAGTTGTTTTCAAGGTGCCCTATTCTTCCATGACCTCCAAGCCATACTCCTACGCCAATATGTGCGAACTTAACAAGTATCTAACCAGTTCATCATCTCTGAAGGAATCAACTCCGGCCAAATGACGGGCAACCCGGACATCTACGGGTGATGATCCCCTTCACCCGGGTATCCCTATGTCACCCGCTCGCCGAGCCGGTACTCCCCCAACTTATAAATCCCATATACCTCGAAAATGTCCATCTCCAAATCATCCCTTAGCCGGACAACTTCGGGTCTCACTTTCTGATTCTTTATCAGCATCTTCCGGGTCCAGCAACGATCTCCCATCCGACTTCGTCGTAAATACCGGGTAACTCGCTACCCTTTATTAACCAACATGCCTTTATTTTCCTTGTCTTCCGTCTATTACTCACTAACTTTTTCCTTTTCGTTCTCAGAGCCAAGGTCACACTTAGTGACCCGGAGGATATGCACATCGATAACCCGGCCATGGAAGACCCGGAGAACGTTGTGGAGCCCGCAGCTGGTGGTGAAGAAGAAGAAAAGCTGGAAGACCCTGTTGACCAAGAAGCCGAGTTTCCCCTACCAATGCATCAGTCGGCTGACGCTGATGTCGAGTTTCTGGGAACACAGAGGGGTGCCCCTGCTCCCAACACCCAGGCAACCAGAGTCGACTCGCTGAAGCAGGAAAGGACCTCGCCACCGGGTAACCAGAACCCGAGCTCCTCCAGGCCAAATCTAAGTGGCCTTGACTTTGAAGGGATGCTAGATGAACTTTTTTCTCTAAAGACCAATGAAAGAGATATTCTCGAATCCCTAGCAGCTGAGCATCAGGTAACTCTACTGATATTATTTGCATACTCATCTAGTCCCCAAGTTCCGGGTGAACTATACATAGTTTACTCGGTACTTATATAACCTTCCATACTCGGTTTTTACGCTGCGACCGACTAATATCTCCTTGTCCATTTTTCAGGCTTATGTGACCCGGTCGGAGGAGATGTTGGCGAAAACCAACGAGCTCCTCCGAGTTGAGACCAAACTTCGAGAGGAGCTGGAGGTCGAGGTGAAGGACCTTTCCAAGGATTGCAAGAAATACAAGAAAAAGCTCCACCATGTTGAGAATTTACTGAAGAAATTATCGACGTCTGTTGCCGATACATACAGCTCCATAATTGGTAAAGGAACTTAACTTCCTGACTATGACTCGGATTTATCATTTGATAAGGTCTATGACCCGGACCTTACCACTTTTATTTTCTCTTTATTCTGCAGGTCCAGGTGACAAAGTTGATGATGAAGATGATATAGAGAAATTGAAGACCTTGAAGGCGGTTATCCGGCAATTTTCTGCGGGACCCAAGTGGACCCTTGAAGCCATAAGGTGGCCTAGTGGTTATGGTGGTGTATCCCAAATGCTCGATGCGTGATCAACGGTCCCTGCTTGGATCGACCACTGGAAGCGCTCGGCGTGACGGGTTGGGGTGACCCGTGGCCTTGCGTTAGCCAAAGCCTACTTTCCTAAGCTTGAGCTGACAACGCTGGTGAATGGGTTCCCCGAATTCAACACAGACGGCTCTCGTTTCTCGGCAAAGGACTACAAGGGTATCCATACTCAGATACGTCACTCGGCAAGCTTGATAGCCGATAAACTTGACTTGAGCAAGCTTACCCCTCCGTACAATGCTGAAGATAAGCCGGTACCTTCTGATTTTCCGGCTCCCTTTGATATGCTAGATAGGTGGAAGGAGGAAGTTGCCAAGAGGAAGGCCGAGGCCGGCTCTGTGCCAGCGTCATCCACTCCAGTCATCCCTCCTCCAGCTCGTGCTGATACAGTGGTTGATCCGGATACGGAGGTAGGGAAGGCTACAAAAGAAAACACTGAAGACCCGGCTACCAAAACTGCTGCTGAAGACTCGGCTATGGATGCCGAGTGAAGTTTTATAATTTTTCTCTCACAAACACTTATTCGGCCAATAGGCATGTTTGTAATATGCCTGATACAATTATTCGTTTAATACTGCGCATGTGCACTTTTGATACTATTTCCTCGGTTTGTAACACGCTTAAACTTTAGTGGCATTGGTGGCCCTTTTGGCCATCCACCTTGATATGCTTTTTCCAGTCTTAAGCTTTTTTCCGCTTTTCTGATCTTTCCTCTTTTTCCACATCTATGAGACTCGGTTTCCGGGTCTCAGGATTTTTGACTGAGTGAACTTTTGCTTCTTAAGTCCCCAAGACTCGGACTTTTGGGTTTTAAGCTCGATAGCTAAACAGTTTGTTGCTTTTCTCAAATTCCCAAGTCCCAAAGGCCCGAATTTCCGAGTCTAGGGATTTGTAGTTTTTAAGAAAAAACTGCCTGTTGTTGCCAAGGCCCAAAAATATATAGCTACCCATATAAATTTTGAAGCTATGCTTAATACATTGTGAGTTTCCGGCTGTAGCCTTTTACTCCGCATAACTTGTGGTTTGGATGACCCTTTTGATCCTCTTTGTCGTAAGCCGGCATTCGCGTGGATATTCAGTGATGCTATAACTGTATAAAAACAGAGTCAGGCAAGTCCCAGTGGGCATCATGACTGATTGCGATTATACGTTAGCAAGACACGCCACATTATTGCGAGTCACATCAAGCTTAAACAAGAGAAACCAAGAAAGTTTGGCTCTATTGTCCAGTTATAAGACTGTAACCGTACTTATTGCAAGTAATCGGTCCTCATAACTTAATGGCATCGTGGCCGGGTCTTGAGATTATAGCTGTGCTATTCAAGCAATCAGCCCCCAAGACCTATATATGCAATCTATGAAATTTTAAACCTAGTGCGTTATAACTAAACAATAAATACTTACCTGATATGGAATAAAGTAAAACAGAAAAATTAAGAACAAACTAACAGAAAGAAATAAAAAAGAAACAATATCATAGTTTAACCATCTCTTTACTAATATGAGAAAGGTTAGGTCAACAAGCCGCCTCATTAAAAACCCTCCAGTCCCCTTAGGTACCCTGGATAGGAAAAGAGTGCGTCTGAAACCTGCTGCCTTTACATCGTGCAATTCAACTTGTAAACCTAGCCTATGCTAAGTGTAGTAGGGACGTAGCTGAGCCACGTTCCATGGTCTTTCCCGCTCTTGCATAGATGAAGTGGTGTGGGTGGTGTCATTGACAGTATCCGACTCTTCCCTTGCATCTATTAAGTAGTATGATCCATTGTGCAAATTACGGCTTATGACGAACTGGCCTTCCCATGGTGGAGATAACTTGTGCTTTCCTTCCTTTGACTGTACCAGGAGTAATACCAGGTCTCCTTCCTGGAAGACCCGGGTTTTGACTCGCCGACTGTGGTATCGCCTCAAATCCTGTTGATATATAGCTGATCTCTCCAAAACTTGCTCCCTATGCTCTTCTAACATGTCCACGGCATCCTGCCGGGTCTTCTCGTTCTCCACCTCAACATAAGACGCCACTCGGGGCGAGTCATGAATAATGTCACTCAGAAGGACTGCCTCTGCACCATAAACCATTAAAAATGGAGTCATCTGGGTAGATCTGTTAGGTGTAGTGTTAATTCCCCAAACCACTGATGGTAACTCCTCAACCCACGCTCCAGCAGCTCTGAGGCACGGGACTCGTAGCCGTGGTTTCAACCCACGAAGCAACTCCTGGTTTGCCCTCTCCACTTGTCCATTAGCTTGTGGATGGGCTACCGAGGCTACGTCAAGACGGATGCCATTGTTTCCACAAAACTTCTCCATCTCTCCTAAGGACATGTTGGTTCCGTTGTCTGTTATTATGCTATGAGGTATCCAAACCGATAGATGATCCTTTTCAGGGACTTGACTGCTGTGACTGCTTCACAATTGGTGACTGGCATAAATTCAACCCACTTAGTAAACTTATCAATAGCCACCAAAAGATGAGTCTTTTTGCAAAGCGACATGTGAAAGGGGCCCACCATATCCATACCCCAAACTGCAAACGGCCAGGTCAGTGGGATTGTTCGCAACTCCATAGTCGGCACATGGGTTTGGCGAGCATACCTTTGACATCCATCACACCTTGCCACCAAGCGCTCCGCGTCCGACAAAGCCGTGAGACAGAAGAAACCGTGTCGATATGCTTTAGCCACAAGGAATCTTGTGGAGGCATGATGCCCACAATCACCTTCATGGATCTCCCTCAAAATCTGTCGGCCCTCCTCTGGTGTTACACAGCGCAAAAAGACTCCTGCAGCACTTCTCTTATACAACTCGCCATTTATGATAGAATAACCCTTTGCTCGTCTCAGGATTTGCCTGGCTAAAACTTCCTGTGGTGGTAACTCGCCCCGTGACAGGTAGGCCAGAAACGGCTCCGTCCACTCGGGAATAGCGCGTACAGCGTCCACAAGCTCCAAATCCGGGTATTGATTAGCCACCTCTTCTTCAGACTCGGTTTTGACGGAAGGCCGCCATAACTCGTCCAGAAAAATGTTAGGCGGGACCGGCTCTCGGCGCGAACCGAGTCTTGCGAGCGCATCGGCTGCCTCGTTCTTTCGCCTATCAATGTGTTCCACCTCATACCCGGAAAAAGACCCGGCCACCCTGTCTACCTCTCTACGATATGTTGCCATTGTTGCATCCTTTCTATCCCAGGTTCCAGAGACCTGCTGTACCACGAGATCCGAGTCTCCATAGCACCTTATTCGCCTGATATTCATCTCCTTTGCTACTCGCAGTCCGTGTAATAGGGCCTCATACTCGGCCACATTGTTCGAGCAATCAAAGTGAATTTGCAACACATAACTCAACTTATCTCCTTTTGGTGATGTAAGTACCACCCCCGCTCCTGATCCTTCGTATTGCTTAGAACCATCAAAGTGCATCACCCAAGACTCGAAACTTGGCATCATTGTGGGCATGCTTGTGTGAGTCCAATCATTGATAAAATCAGCTAAAGCCTGGGACTTGATTGCAGACCGAGGCTCGTAGTTGATGTGGTAATCTCCCATCTCAATGGCCCACTTGGCTATTCTGCCTGTCGCATCTGAATTTCTGATAATATCTGCCATGGGTATAGAGCTAACCACCGTTATGGGGTGTTCCTGAAAGTACGGCTTCAATTTCCGGCTGGCCATGAAGACCCCAAAAACTAGCTGTTTCCAATGCGGGTAACGCTGCTTTGCTTCTGATAAGACCTCACTCACGTAGTAAACCGGCCTTTGTACCGGATGATCCTTTCCATCCTCATTGCGCTCAACCACAACCACTGCGCTAACCGCCCGAGGCCCGGCCGCGATGTATAATAACATGGGCTCTTTGGGACCCGGCGTTGCCAGAATCGGTGCCTCAGATAACTGCTTTTTCAGGGCTTCAAATGCCTCGTCCGCCTCTTGGTCCCACACGAATTTGTCGATTTTCCTCAAGAGTCGGTATAGAGGTATTGCTTTTTCTCCAAGCCTAGATATAAACCGGCTCAATGCTGCCACACATCCCGTCAGCTTCTGAACGTGCTTCAGGCCTTCCGGCTTTTTCAGGCTCTGGATGGCCTTGATTTTTTCCGGGTTTGCCTCAATTCCTCTCTCAGAAACAATAAAGCCGAGTAACTTTCCCGCAGGTACTCCGAACACGCACTTAGTCGGGTTAAGCTTCATCTGGTATCTCCTCAGGTTCTTGAAGGTCTCCTTTAGGTCATCTATGAAAGTTTCAGCTTTTCTTGTTTTAATCACCACATCGTCCACATAGGCATGAACGTTGCGTCCAGTTTGATCCTCAAAACACTTCTGGATGCACCGCTGATACGTTGCGCCGGCGTTTTTCAACCCAAAGGTCATGGTCTTATAACAAAAAGCGCCAAAGGGGGTTATGAACGAAGTTTTCTCCCAATCCTCCTTTTTGAGCTTTATTTGGTGATACCCGGAATAAGCATCCAGGAAACATAATAAGTCACAACCTGCCACTGCATCAATGATCTGGTCTACTCTCAGAAGGGCAAATGGATCCTTTGGGCAATGCTTGTTGAGACTCGTATAGTCTATGCACATCCTCCACTCATTGTTCTTTTTCAGCACTAGAACCGGATTTGCCAACCATTCCGGGTGAAAAACCTCCATAATAAAGCCGGCTGCGAGGAGCCGAGCTATCTCTGCTCCTATAGCCTTTCTCCTTTCCTCATTCATTTTTCTCAGACCCTGCTTCACAGGCCGGGACCTGGGATCAACATGCAAACTGTGCTCAGCTAACTCGGTCGGGATACCCGGCATGTCGTTGGGCGTCCAAGCAAAAAATGTCCTGATTCTCGCGAATAAACTCGATAAGTGCTTCTTCCTCCTTATTGTCTAAGTTGGAACCTATGGCAAATTGTTTGGAGGGATCACCCTCGACAAAAGACACCATCTTGGTGTCCTGGGCCGCCTTAAACTTCGCTCTCTCATCCTCCGTATTCGGTCTCTTCAAAGCAGTTCTATCTTCTGGGTCTACTTGAGACCGGTAATACTTGAGCTCTTCCTTCCTGCAAGCCTGTTCTGCCAGTGCCGCATCTCCTTCATCACACTCGGCTGCCACAGCCCGGTTCCCATGTATAGTGATAGTCTGCTTAGGACCCAGAATCTTTAGCTGCAAATACACGTAACATGGCCTGGCCATGAACTTAGCGTAAGCCGGCCTTCCGAACAGCGCGTGATAAGGGCTGCGCAATTTCACTACTTCGAACGTGAGCCACTCCACTCGGAAGTTATCCTTGGATTCTCCGAAAGCAACTTCAAGCGTTATCTTCCCTTCAGGGCACGCCGAGTGACCCGGCACAATCCCGTGGAAAACTGTAGAACTTTTCTGCAACTGAGACTCCTTGAGCCCCATGCGTAGAAAGGTTTCCCAATATAGAATATTGATACTACTTCCACCATCCATCAAAACCTTTTTCAGCTCGTAACCATTGAACTGCGGTGCAACCACCAAAGCTAACACACCCGGATGTTCTATTGTTTATGGGTGATCCCTTCTACTCCACGTTACCTCTTGATCTGACCATCTCAAGTATCTCGGAACACCTGAAGAAACCGAGTTTACGGCCCTTTTGAGTATCTTTCTATCTTTGTTAGAAGTCCCGGTAGTGTGAACATGGTACTGTCCTAACTGTTTCGGGTTGGCTTGGAAACCGCTAGCACCTCCTTGGTTATTACCCGGATTGCCACCTCCTGCGTTGCCAGCGGGGGGTGGCCCGTTGCCCGGGTTTCCACCCGGACCCGGTCCTCCTCCCCGACCTGCACCTCGTAGGGCTTTATGTATTTCCTCGTTCTTCCATCTATGTAAGTCCACGCACTGCTCCAATGAATGATTAGCCGGCCTGCCATTCCTGCTATGACGCGGACAGGGCATCCTGAAGGCCTCTATATGGTTAGCCGGCCTTGGTGGTCCTTGGTAATTTCCTCCATTGAAGTTTCCTCCGTTGAAATTTCCCTCTGCCCTGGGTCTTGCAAACCCGGCTTCTGTATTAGCAACAAACTCGGAATTTCCTTCGTATGGGCGCTTGTGTTGGTTATTTCCATTATTTCCTCCGTTATTACCCGGTACAGCCCCACTGCCGGGTCTTCCGTTATTGCTTGCGTTGGCTTTCGCTTTTTTGTCATCAACATCCTCCTCTGTTGTGTCTGTGGCAGCGTGCTTATTGCAAGCGTCCATCAATTCTCCCATTGTAACCTCCAAGCGTGCCGACTAGATTTCATGCGTGTCAGCTTTTGCACCAAGGGTAAGTATTTGCACGTTTTCGCCATAGCTTGCAGTGCATCTTTTGGCTGGATATCAGTGGAAGAGTGGAGAATTTCCATAACCCGGTGCACCCAGCTGCGCGCCGACTCTCCCTTCTTCTGGACGCATCGCTCTAAATCGTCAATCGTGAATAACTTTTGGCACGTCCCATGAAAGTGTTTGATGAAGGCAGTTTTCAGCTCACTCCATGAATTGATGGATCTTTTAGACAGGTTATTGAACCACAACTTTGCTTCTCCTTCGGACATCATAAGGTACATAAACTTGGCTTGGAGATTCTCTGATGCGTTGTGAATCGACATAGCCATCTCGTAACTGCTCAACCAGGTCTCTGGGTCCATGGTCGGCTCATAATTAACCACGTTACCCGGTTCCTTGAATTTATCCGGGTAAGACTCAGCCCTGATGGCATCCGATAAACACTTAGGCCCGGCGAGGTTTGCCGGTACTGGCCTCACTCGGGAAACGTGCGATCCTACAGCTGGCGCGGCGGGGGGTGCAACCGCTACCGGCCCTCTTACCGCAGACCCGGCTACTGCGCGCCTGGCTCGAGAACTGTCCACAATGGCTTGCGCCGCTGATGATGTAGGCGTTGCCTATCTATGGGGAGGAGGCGGCATTTGCTGCTGCTCTGCCCTCCGCCGTGCCGAGTTTGACTGAATATAACCGGTATTCCCATTCTGCCGACTAACATATGGTGTTCCATGCATGCCACTCCTATTATCCGGGTAATTTGCCTGTTGAGCTACTACGGTGCGTAACAGGTCTATCGCCCGTCGGGTCTCCACTGCATGGGGTGACTCTCCTACAGGGATGCGATCAAGTGCCAATGTTGCTGCATATACGTTATCCATAGGATTATTGAAGTGAACCGGCGGGGTATGAAATCGCGGTGGTGGTGGTGCGGTATTGCCAACAGCGATCCCAGTTTGCAGCGTAGGTAACCCGGCCTGCACGTTTGCCGGCTGTCCTCCCAGGGTTGCAGCTCGATATCCGGTTTCTTGATTCACAACCGGGATTGGTTGATCCTGAGGGGTAACGAACAACGTAGCTGGCTGTAAATTTCCACCGGTTGCCGGTAACCTCGTCTGGTGCCTCTGATTGTAAATCCTAGTCGACTGAGCTTGAAGACGATTCTCCAGTTCTTCCAACTCGCGCTGGCGCACGGCCATCCCTTGTTTCTCGGCTTCGACATCTCTCCTTTGTTGGTCCAATGCGCGGCGAGCCACGTCCAGATCTCGGGCACGTGCCGCCGCGTTTTCTGGGGTTATCACTGTCGCTAACACTGTGGGATATAAGATTAGGTTATTGTTGAACAGAGCCGGATTCCGCGGAAACGAGGCTCCCGCACCCGGTGTTCTATTTGCTGTGAACCCAAACATGTTCCTTTGCCGTTCGCTTTCTTTGGTATGACTGGTAACGGAGGCCGACTCTCCATCGACCCGGGCTATAACCAGGTTTCCGTCAACCGGTGCCTGCTGTTGGGCCAGCAATCGCGCCACTCCGACCGCGGCCGTCGACACATCCCCCTGATTAAGATTGATTGCGGGGGCTGTGTAGACCGCGACCCGGCGCGCGATGCCTGGTGAAGATTCGTATTCCTCTTCAGCACAGCTATCTTCCTCGTACCGGTCTTCAAGCAGGTGTAGGATAGACTCGGTATCATCTTCTCTTGTAACCCGGCCGCGCGGGTTCCATACCGGCTCCTCCGGTTGTTCCCTCTTCGTGGTGGGCTCTTCTTCCGGATCGGCTGTCCCAACCGATTCTTCTCCATTTGACTGAACGCAGGTCGCTTCTCCTGACACAGAATCATACTCAATATCATCAGGAACAGAACTGGATGTACGTACCATACCGACGAAGACGTTGACCCGACCAATCGTGACGATAGATCCGGTTTCCAGCAGATCCGACTCTGGTCCCCAACCAAAGTCGTCCACCATCTTCTCTCCTTCAGGGTTGGTGATGATCTCGCCGATGACGAGGTTCTTCATGCTTTCCCGAGCTTCTCCCATGATGTAAACACCATTGGACGTAGGCCCCACAGTGGGCGCCAACTGTCGTGGTATAACCACGGCAGACGTTACCTGGGGTAACTTACTTTGGGGCAAATCGACTCTGGTGTTTGGGAGAGGGTTTAGCTCAGGGGAAATCATGTTATCTGGTGATCTGGTAGCTCGGGCTGCAATGTCGCCGAGTCTCTGATCTAGGGTTACAACTATTAGCTCTCGTACCACAAGAATACTCGAATATCGGGTAAAACTCTCTCTGGCCTCGCTGTCCCAGGAGCCGGTTTATATATTACCCGGCTCTCTGGCTTCCTATACAAGACATACCCGGAATCCTACCCGGAAACCGCACACAACCCCAAGTTTCCTAATCGTGACCCCCAAGGTACGGGTTACAAGACCTACGTTCTCCCTTGGACCTCCTAGAAACTTCTTCTCCTTGGGCCGGGTCTTGTGTGATTCCCTTCGGGCCCGGTTTCACCTGGGCACGAGCCTACCGGGTTACCATCCCCCCATCAACCACGGTTCCCATCCTCTGGTGCTACATTTGGTCTCGGGGGGACAAAATGACCAATTCTTTCTCTACCTCTACGAGTCAAACTCCCCCTTGATGTAGCTGTTGTTACTCTCTCTCTTGGACTTGGAATGCTTTCTCTAGCTGCTGTTACCAGCTGGTGTAACCTTGCAATTGCCACTCCATTCTGTAAACTTATCTAATTTCTTTTTAATCTTGGGGCAAATCCTTCCTGGCCACTTCCCTGTTTCTCTCTGTTTGCTTTCATGCCTTTGAACAAGCTTGTAAAAAATTGTTTCTACATTGATAAGAATGGCATCTCCCTGGCATCAAGTATGTAGCTCTTGAACACCTCTGAATGGTTGTTCAACAACATATCACACTTCGGAAAATCACTGAAAAAAGCCTTAACCCATGTATTAGGGGGCAACTCTTCTATCCATGCAAAAGCATCTTCACTGTCAGTCTTCATCTTTTCCATGCTTCTCTCCCACTTGGGAATATTTGTTGACCTAGCTATTGCCCAAACATCATTCTTGAGTGTTTCTCCTCTATGCCCTGCCCTTTGAAAATTCTGGATCATATGCCGCACACAAAATCTATGCTCTGCATCTGGGAATACCTTTTGAACAACATTAATGAGACCCTGCAAAAGTGGAATAATTATTAACAAGAAGGAAAATTCACTACAATTACTAACATGAAGGAAAATTCACTACAATTACTAACATGAAGGAAAATTCACTACAATTACTAACATGAAGGAAAATTCACTACAATTACTAACAAGAAGGAAAATTCACTACAATTATTAACATGGAGGAAAATTCACTACAATTACTAACATGAAGGAAAAATCACTACAATTATTAACATGAAGTAAAATTCACTAAATAAATGAAAGCTAACATTTGTCACTCATACCTTCTGTTTGTCACTCATAATGGTCCAAGGGGATGTGTTGGTGATGTTTCGATCATCCCTAAGATTTGTGAGGAACCACTCCCAAGAGCTAGTGCACTCAACCTCGACAAGCCCAAATGCAATGGGAAATATACAATCATTAGGGTCTACTCCTACTGCTGTTAATAGCTGGCCCTTGTACTTAGTTTTGATAAAGCAACCATCAATACATATGAAAGGCCTACATCCTGCAAGGAACCCCCTTTTGCAACCATCATAACTCCAATAAGCAGTGGCCAAGTGTTTTTTCTGTTCTCCACTTGCAGGGTCATTTACTGTATTTGTAGTAATGAAGAATTTTGATCCAGGATTGCTAGTCCTTAGCTCATTCCCATAATCCATAAGCAAACTGAACTGTGCCTCCTCATCACCATGGATTTGGAGCAAAGCAGCTTTCCTCGCTCTGCTTAAAGTCCACCTGGGTGGGCACATTTTAAATTTTCGAACAACCTTTGCAGCAAAACTTGCAAGGTCTAACTTCTTGTTATCTATTAACTCATGCATAAATTTTTCTGCGAGTAATCTGGTAGTGATTGCTTTCAGTGGCCAAGTTCCCTCACAAGTGTGTGGGCCATCATATGAAGTAATTACAAAGCCACCTATCCTTTTACTATCATTTGATGCGTTCAGATACCAAGGACAACCTTCAACACACACAGCTTGTATTCTTCTTTTATCATTCTTCTTCTTAGTGAGTTTCACTCTATTCCTTATACTGTAGGTTGCCAATGCCTTTCTCACCTCCTTCACATCACTGAATACCATGCCAAGTGCAAATGTGGGGTTGTCCATGTCCACCTCTGGATTAAATGCCTTGAATTTAGCCTTCAACTTCTCCTTATCTCCATCTGCAAGATTTAAATCATCGTCCTCTAGGGTAGCCTCATCTTCATTTTCATCACTGACCTCCTGCTCGTTATTGTCATTGAGAGATTTATCAATATTATCGGCAAAAAGGTCATCATCACCACTTTCAGCATTGTAATCACTATCACACATCTGAAACTCACTGTCACTGTTATTCTGCTCCCTCCTCTCTTCAACTGAAACATTACATGGATTTGATGCTTCAGGTGTACTTGATGATCGAGGTACAAATGATGGTTCAGGTGCATCTGCTGCAAGACCACTCTGCTCCATTTTCACTGCCACAAGCTCATCTCTTCCAATGTGTGTGCCATGTATAATTGATGCTTCAAGTGGATTCTGTTGTGGTACTGCCACATTGCAAGCAGGTTCACCAAAACAGAATTCCCTGGGAATGTTTCTGCCAGTGCTGAAAGATCCATTATTGATGATTAACTCTGGTCTAAAATTTCTAAGAAAATTGGTATGATCAATAAACATGACAAGTGTTCTATGCAATCTGCTTGCTTTCACCATTTGCATTATCTGACCGTGGTTATTAATTAGCACCAATCCATTGTTAATATCCTTATCTGGCAAGCACCAATAAATCTGAAGTCTCACATCTCTATTGCAGTTCAGATTTGAAAGAATGGCATCTATCCATTTAACTGACCAAGTATCCCCTGTTAAGTTGTCAAAAAATGCTGTCGACGAACTGACATATTCTATTTCATCTCTTAGACCAGTAAAAAACCAATTGTGCACTACTTCAACAGAAAACAAGTTAGAATCTTCTCCTACATTTAAAACTGCAACAAAATTAGACCATTTACATACATTAAAACTGCAGCAAAATTACACCATTTACAGGCAAAATATTATAGCAGGCACAACATACTAGCAGTGAAGCAATTTCTGAATGCTCTGTTACTAAAAGGCAAAATTTACTAGCAGGAAAAATTTCTCATGCAATTTTATATGCACCAAAATCCATATATTAACGTGCAAAATATTATAGCAGGCAAATTATACTAGCCCCACCAAAATTCCTGAATGCCCTGTTAACTTCACCAATATTCAGAACGCCAGGTACTGCTCTGAAGAAAAGTTCAGACTTCCCCTGTCACAAACCCAATTCACGAACCCTCTACAAATTTCGAATGCCCAGTTGCTTCAAACTGCGAACAATTAGTGCGATCAGAATTCCATCATGCACAGTTCATCTGCGGACAGAGCACGGAGACGGCGGACAGAGCACGGAGACGACACCAATGCTACCAATTTGACCTAAATCCATCTACTTTAAGCAACTAAACCACTCTACCAATGCTACTAAGTCGATTTCCCAACGTAATCTCTGCTAATAACCACTCTAGTTCGACCGATCATCATGCACAGTTCATCCTACAGTCGGGCGGCGGCGCTGCAAGCTCACGGGGAGAAAAAAACGCTGCGGGCACTTACCATAGTCAGGCGGGTCCTCGTGGTGCTGCCGGTAATGCATCGCCGGCCGATTGTGGTCCGAATCGGCGGCGCCGCCTCCACGCCTCCGCTGTTGGGGTCGACTGTTTTACTACGAGAAAAAGAATGAACGGAAAAGGAAAAATCGATTTCATCCTATTTTGGTGGATCTGGATTGCAAAGAGGACTAAATCGCAAAAACGACGGTTGTCCTAGTCTGTCTCGTACACGGAAGGGCTTCGTCGCGAATTAATAGAACTCATCTTACTAAAGCGCAAGGTGACTTTTCCACGTCGTCCTCCACTTGTCGCGTTTTAATTGGTCCGGGACCTAATTGTCCCCATTTAGCAAGTTGTGGGGCTGTCAGCGCACTGATTACAAGATGTGGGACTAAATTGCACGGTACGTACAAGATGTGGTGAATTGCGGAGGGCGACCGTTGGGGCGTTTCTGGGCGATCTCGTCGCCGGAAACGACTGACGACGAATCTGGCGACAGAGACATCGAATCCGAGGGACATTTGGAAGGAAAGATGAGCGGGAATTGCGGAGGGCGACCGTTGGGGCGTTTCTGGGCGATCTCGTCACCGGAAACGACTGACGACGAATCTGGCGACAGCGACATCGAATCCGAGGTAAATTCGTATCTCCTTTCGTGCGCTACTCCCGTTTTTGCAGAGGGGAAGGTGTTATCGTCTACAAGCAATCGGGCATCGAAGAGGCTGGCCAAGGCAGTGGCGCAGAGGGACGCGGGGAAAGAATTGGCTTGCTCGCCGGTCTCGGCGGCATCTGGGGAGGTTTGGACGTCCGGGTTCAGCGCCAAGAGATTCAGAGGACTGCGGCTTCCATGTTTGGAACCCTCTACCTTTGCAGAGGAAGAGGGGGCGTCGGCAGGTGCATGGAGGGTCGTGCGCAGGAGACGTTCTACAGGGACACATTGCCCTTCTGGCAGTGATTCAGGTGAGCTCGCTGCTCTACGTCAGGCTGGAGTTCGTCGATCGTCTCCAGTTTCAAACCGCTTCAGATTTGGTAAGGAGCGTAATCACCGGCCGTTGGGCTTGGTTTCTCAGGGGGGTGGGACCGATCTGTCGAGGATCCAGGGCCACTCCCGAGGACGGATTGTGAAATACCCTACAAATTGTGGCCAGGGGCTTTGACGTATCCTAGGTCATATCTGGCGTTGCGCCGCCGCTCCTGCTTCACCTCGAGATCTTGTCGCTGGCGACATGGCTGGCCAAGTTCCAGGGCGTGGAGGGAGGAATCTTAATCCGTCTGTTGGAAGGGGGTGCGGCCGGTTTCGGAAGGAATTTCGAGGTTGGTGGTCCTAGTAATGCACCGGCCGCGGCGGCTGCGCGTGGAGCGGCTGGTGGTGATCGCGCAGGTGTTCTGGATCGGCAGGGAGTTCAAGGTGGTTTCATTGGCAACCAACAAGGAGGGGTTCAGGGGGAGTTCATTAGAGGTGTTGGAGGACAAGGGCAGGCTCGTTTTCAGAATTTTAATGGCGGTCATGGTTTCGTTCAACCTCAACAGAACTTTGCGTTCAATGCTCCTCAGATGAATAACCATCCTAATCAGGCGAATGGGCGCCGGGTTTTCAATAATGGAGGAGGGATGGCTATGCGAGGGCGGCAGAGGTATGACAACCAGCGGCGCGGGTTTGGTCGAGCTCGTGGTAATGGCAGGCCTTTTGGACAGCAGAGGTTTTCTCGTGTCGGTGCTCACGAGGTGGTGGGTCCTATGGTCAACCGTGCTGTGGTGGTGGCGAATTCTGGTGTACTGCCAAATCAGTTGGTGCAGCCTCAAGTTGTGCCAGTGGCAGCTGTTCAACAGGTGGCAATTCTGGCCGCAAGTGCTTCTCTTAGCCAGAGTGTGAATGCTGCACCAGAGCCTATTGTGGCTGCAGTGCCGGGTAATTCTGTTGGGGGGAATGCAGGGGTAAATGCATAGCCGTTTTCAGATGCTCTGAGAAAGAGATGTTTCAGATGTGGTTTATCTGGTCACTTTCTTAGGGAGTGTCATACAAACATTTGCATTATCTGCGAGGGTCCAGAGCATACTTGTGGTAGTTGTCCATTGCTCTCGGTAACGATACCACAATTGATTCAATATGGTTATGCGCATGAGGAGCTTGTTTTCTTTGGCATGCCTTGTACTGATACATACAGGCCCAAATTGCTTGATCATCGCTTGGCCTCTTTGGTGGTTCATGGGGGTGATATGTCTATCCCTCAGATTGTTATTCAGTTGCAAAGGCTTGTCCCGAGAAATAATTTTCAATGGGAGGTGCGTCGTGCTGGGCATAATATTTTCAAGGACTTTCCTTCTAGGCAAGATCTTGAAAGAATGAGGGAGTTTGGTCCATGTTGCATTCCAAACATTACTTGTCGGATTACTATTGATACTTGGAACAAGAAGATTGAGCCCACTGATACTTTGCCCGAATGTTGGATTAGGGTGTCTGGCATTCCAGAAGATCACATTGGCGATTATCTGGCTCTTTGGTCGGTGGGTTTTCTCTTGGGGAAGCCGTTGAGATTGGATATGGCTTATACTAGAGAGCATAAGGTACTCCAAATTTTAGTGGGATGTCTTGATTACACTAAAGTTCCGGAGTCGTTTCCTATGTTTATCAAGGATGGTCTCTATGAGCTTTTCTTTGAGGTGGAAGGGGAGCTGCTGAAAGTAGACAGTGATGTGGTCATGACTGACTCTAAGAAAGATGACGAGGAGGATGACGGGTCACACGATGATTTCCAAGATGCTTTGGCTAGAGAGGCGAGTGCTAAGAAGAGTGGTGGGAAGGAGAATACTGTTGCCACGGGGGTCGACCCTATGCTGGATCATGGTGTTTCTGGTTCGGCTGGTACTGGTAAACAGGAAAATTTTGGGGGAGGTGGTCTTGTTTTCTCCCCTTTGGTTTCATCGCAATTTGAGAAGGTTAGGGCTGAGCTCGTGCGTTTTGCTCACCAGGTAGAAGGAGGTATTGGTTTAGATGCAGTAGGGGGGCTGGAACTGGTTGATTCAGAGGCTGCTTTGCTTAAGGAGGTTGCAGTTGATGTGGAGGGAGGAGAAGGGTTACTCGTTGAGCCTTTTTCTGCTGCTGATGAGACAATGGTCGAGGCATCGATCCCTCGGGAGCTGTTGGATGGTGCAATACCGTTGTTGGAGGTTGCTGCTAGCAGAGGGAGTGCCTCTGCCGAGATTTCGAGGCAGTCTGCTGCTGCTGTCGTTGGGGGGCAGAGTGCTTCTGCCGTGGAAACCAGGCAGAATGTTTTCTCTGCCGTGGTAGTGGAGGGCAGGAGTTCGCTGCCATGGACGCCAGGCAGAACATTTTCTCTGCCGTGGCTAGTGGAGGGCAGGAGTTCACTGTCGTGGGTGCCGGTTCGCCTGGTGCAGTCACGGTGGGTGGTCTGGCTCAGGACCGGTTGGATGGAGGTCTGGGTACGGCTGTGGAGGTGGAGATGGGTGCAGGTGACGGTACAGGGGTGGTTTCGGCGAGTCTTGACCAGCCTACGACTAAAGAGGTTATTCTTTGCAATGCTAAACCGATGACTAGTCTCTCTTCTCGGTCTTCTTCGACTGGTGTCAACATTATTCAAAGGAGATTGGTAGACTCCCCTGTGACATTGGGGTCAGTTGATCCGAGTGTAGTGATGATCAACCATATTGATGGGGTCATGCATTCTTCTCCTACGGATGGTAACCATGTTGTTCTTTCTTGTTTAGATGTTGCAAGGATTTCGGATTTTGTGGTTCCTTTAGTTTCAAATCCGGTGATCCCTTCTGTTACAGGTTTGGAGGGCCAAGGTGGAGCGTAGGCCTTCGTCTGATCAGGTTATTGCTTATGGTGGCATTCAAGAACCTACCTCGGCAGGGTTGAGACCAAGTTCTCGTCTTAGAGCTCAACCTGACGCAAATTTATCTATTCAAGAGAGAGCATCCATCTGTGCTGAGAGGCGGTATGATTTACTTTCAGGTAACACAAGACGCCATCTCTCTTTTACAGAGTTTTCTAATGAGGAGATTATTAGCAGAGCATCTAGATTGGGTGTTTCATTTGGTGATTCTGTTGCTACGGTTAATAAGGCTGTTAGTGATATGAAATCTACTGAGTTGGCTAGGAATTTGGCTATCCAAGAGAGTGTTATAGGATTGGATGAGGGGGGATTCAGAGAGTGTTTTAGAACCTTGCACTTCTGTTGGTTCCGAGGAAGGTGAGGCAGAGGGGGTTCTCGGGTTCATTGATGCAAGTGAGTCATCGTTGGCTCCTATAAAGGCTAAATCTCATAAGAAGGGTTGCGTTGGCAAACAGGCTACTCGTAGGAGCTCTAGACTTAAGACTTCGATAAAAAAAAAGTAAAAATGAGAGGCATGTTTTGGAATTCTGATGGTTTTGCAGACACGGCTAAGCACATGGTTGTTATTGAGGCAGTCCGTGAGCATGATTTGGATTTTATAGTCTTATTGGAAACAGGTAGATCGAATTTTACTGCCCATTTTTTATCACATCTTGTTGGATGTCATGATTATAACTGGTTTTGTTTGCCTCCTCACGGTAGATCGGGGGGAATACTGGTTGGGTTTAATACCACTGTTTTTTCCGTTGAGGGAATTTTTTTCGGGTGATTTTTGTGTTAAAATTCACTGGAAGTCTAAGGAGGATAGTTTTCGTTGGGCTTTAGTGGCTGTTTATGGGGCAGCTCAAGATGTTAAAAAACCAGACTTCCTAGCGGAGTTAGTTCGTACTGTGGAGGGGGAATCACTTCCAATTTTGATTGGTGGTGATTTTAATATAATTCGTAGGCAATGTGAAAAGAGTAATGATAATTTTAATCCTAGGTGGCCTAATATTTTTAATGCTATCATTCAAACTTTAGATTTAAAAGAATTGGATTTATCAGGTAGACAATACACGTGGGTTAGTAGGCGTGTCGAATCTCTGACTCCACAAATCCCTCAGGTGACCCTATCGGGTTTCGACTAGGGGAAGTCATGAGCGCTGGTGAAATCGTCGGCTTGACAGGGGGCGAGATTTACCGAGGTTCGGGGCCCTCGAAGAGGTAAAACCCTTACTCCTGCCTTCTGTTGATCTGTATTGGATGATTAGATCGGTTACAGGTTGCTCGAATCGAGAGTAGATCTCGAGTTCCGAGGCTTTTTGGTCGTGCGGTATTACTTGGTCCTCTCCTTGGGGGCTCTCCTGGCCTTATATAGATGGCTAGGTTTCGAGTTCTACCCGGAGAGGACTCAAACCCTAGCTGGGTCGGTTACAAATTTCCTAACTTAACCCGCAAGCTGATGCGGGTGGGCTTCACATGGGCCTTCTAGAGTACTCCAAGGGCGCTTCCTTTTGGGCCTTGACCTTGGGCCTGAGAGGGGGTGTCCTTACCCGCAGGGTCCAGGATCCATATCTTCGTCAGTAGCCCCCGAGCGTGTGCTTGACTGGGACCTTTCCAGTCGAGTAGACGATCAAACCCTCCTTATTTTTATGGGGGATTGCCGTGACAGTCATTGTTTTCCAAAGGGTGTGTTCCCTGTATCATGGGTCATCACGCTCGAGCATCGAGCAATATAAGTGCCTGTTTTTACGGCTTTTTTCACAGAAGGATGTGGCACAGTAGCTTGGCTCTCCCGAGAGATCAGGGCCAATTAATTGCGACTAGGGTAATAACATTCCTGGCCTACTCAGATTCGAGACCTCCGACTCGAACCCGATAAGGTGATTGTTGCGACTGGGCCGTTGTGGACTTATCGAATCGAACTTAACCTATGGGGGTACCCGGCGCGTCCGCTAGGATTTTTCTTCGTGTTGTTGACACGGAATTATACCGGAGGACGCAGCTTTCGAGTGCGATTCCAGGCCCAAAAGAGAGATCTTTTCGGGTCTTACCTTCATATTCGAAGAATATGGCATCCGGATGTGCCTAGTCGGCTGAACAATCCAGGTTCTTATGATGTAAAATTATCATGTGTAGGAGAGGTAGGTTTTTTCTACCCGATTGATTCGTTCGAGCTCCATACGAAAGAAATTTCGTGCTGGAAGAAAAACTAAGCCTATATGAAAGAGTTTTCATGTTCGGGATGCTGTGCCCATACGAAAGAGTTTTCGTGCATAGGATATTTTTCTCTTGTTCGAAGAGGTCTTGCTTTATGAACTGTTCATGGAAAAGTTGCTTTTATCCGAAGGAATTGATATTCATACGAAGATACTTTCGCGTTTGAACTTCCAATCGAAAAGATCTTGGTTTTGAATGACGAATGCCATGACGTCATGGCGCACTCCTCTTCTCCCGATGGGACGTGACGGAGTGGCAGCAGATGGTGGCCCACCTTGTCAGCTTTTTGACCGGGAAACGAGACGTCGTTCCCGGTTTTTACGCGAGACGCGCAGTAAATGTGCACGATGTTTTGTTAAGATCGTGGCATGAAACAGCGCTGGCCGCCGCTTCGTTTCATCTTCACGCGTGGCGGCCGTGATAGGCGCCACGTAGCGCATCGTACGGCTGAGATCGTCTTGCTCCATGTAAAAATACGGGTGTTAGCTCTGCGGTAAAACTTTCCCAGCTCTCTGTCTTCATCTCCTTCCTTGCGCCCACCTTCGTCTTCCTCGCGCTCGAGCTCGTGCTGCAAGCAATGGCTGGCGGAAAGAGACGCGGTGCTGCCGGCTCTGCATCCGGCGAACCTTCCGCGCAACCCGCGCCCCGCGCCGGCGACTGGCGCTCCCCCAACAGCACCGCGAAAAGCATCAAGGCGATGCAGCGGGAGGGGTTGCTGCCGGCGGAGACGGAGAAGCGAGTCCGTCTCGGAAAAAAGGAAGAGGTACCCAATCCTCAATCGAACGAGCGCGTGGTCTTTGTGGACCACGTGACTCGAGGCCTTTCTTTTCCCCTTCATCCCTTCTTCCTCGGGTTGCTGTGTGTCTATGGCATACAGCTTCACGATCTTCCCCCGAACGCGGTGCAGCACATTTCGTGCTTCATCGTGTTCTGCGAATGCTATCTCGGCATTCGCCCGCACTGGGCGCTTTGGAAGGCACTCTTCAAAGTCCGGATCTTCCGCGAGAGATCGCGGGTGGAGTCCGAGCTCGGCGAACCGCTTCGTACGGGCGGCTTCGGGATCCAAGCTCGACAAGAAGGCAGCTACTTCAACATGCATTTCGTCGACTCCGCTCAAAGCTGGCGGAAGAGGTGGTTCTACGTCACCGACAACAGCTCGGGTGGGATTGTGGAATTCCACCCGTTCGCTGTTCTGACAAGGCGGAAGTCCTGGGGGCACAAGATGTCAGCCGAAGAGACTCAGACCGTTGCACCTTTACTCGCAAGAGTAGCTGCTCTCCGGGACCAGACCGCGGGAGTCGTGCTCAACGGGATGCATTTGGCGAGCATCTTTTTGAAGCGCAGGATCCAGCCACTTCAACAAAGGCCCTCCGCTATGTGGGAGTATCAAGGCTCAGAGGACCCCAGCCGAGTAAGCCGCGAGGAGCTTTCGAATGTAGAATTCGAGAAGAAAATCGCGGGTATCACTCGACTGAAGGTGGGGGAGAAATTCCCCGATTGCTCTGTTGAAGCCTTCGCCGCTTCAAACCCTCCCCCAGCCGAGGTTAGTTTCTTCCTTTTCATCTTTGAGTTGTTTCCCTTTTTGTTCTGAATCCTAGTCGATAAGGTTTTTCTCGTCTTCTTCTTGCCTTTGCAGAGCCTAGCTATGGAGGACTGCTACCCGCCAACTGCGGGGGAGGCTGCCTCAGAGCAAGTGTCGAGTCATCAAGACGGCGCGATTGACACCAGCGTCGCCAACGCCTCTTCGAGTTCAGAACACAATTCCTCGGATGACGTTGAAGACTCGAATGGCGCTCCGACGAAACGCCGTCGGGTAGATGAGGACGAAGCTACTTCCAAGGATAAATCCTTGGAAGCATCGCCCAATCAAGCTCCTGTCCATGCGACTCCACTTCGCTCCCTTGCTCCTTCGGCTTCGTTCCCAGTGATGACGCCCGCTTGGAACGCGGACTTGTTGGATGACGACGAGGATGACGAGTAAGTGCTTCTTCCTCAATCTTGGTCGAACATTTTCCGTGCTTCAATATCGATTGTTTCTATCTTTCGGTGCAGTCTGCAGACGATCAGTCCTCGCAGGTACGCCGCTGCCGTTCCTCCCGAAAAGAGGAATAAGGCAAAGGATGCGGGTGAAACTCCTACCGCGGGCACCGTCCAAAATTCCCCCAGAGCAGCCCCCGAAGCCGCGACGGTGGTACGTGAAGCCCCCAGCTTTGCCGCCAGGACTTCTGCTTCTAAGGAAGTGACGGATAGCTCCACGGATCCGCTCTCTCGTGCCACCGGCCAGGTAAACTTCATCTTCCATCTTCAAAAGATTTTTTATCGGGTGCACGACAGTGCTCCCGATGGGAGTAGCCCCCGAGGCTGTAGTCGATCGCATGCGATCGGCCACAGGCTCAAAGTCTAGTTTAATTCTTCTTCATGATTTCATTTTTATCGGGTGCACGACAGTGCTCCCGATGGGAGTAGCCCCCGAGGCTGTAGTCGATTGTAAATAATCGGGTACAGACTCTAATTTAATCCTCTTAACTCTTTTGTCTTCGTGCTTTTCCAGTCGCTTATTGATTCTCTTGCGGCGATTGGTCGCCGCGTCGTTCTCGCCGAGTCGGACTGCGAGTCGCTTCGAGCGGACCGTAGCCGACTTCAGACTGAAAACGTCCTTCTCAAGGGTAAGCTTTATCATCTCCCTGTCTTCCGTACTCCGTACACTCTTGAGTTTTGACAAGCATCTCTTTGCAGCTCGACTTGAATTTGCAGAATCCGAAAAGGTCAAACTTTCTGAGCAGGTAACTGCTCGGGAGGCTGACCTGACGGCCATTCGACAAGAGCTAGAGGCTTCCCGCATGCAATCAGAAGATTTTGGTCGACAGCTTGCAGATGCGCGGAAGTCCTTGAAGGAGTTAGAGAAAGCTGGCAGTAAGGCCGACAACGACATTGTCGGGTTCCTCCGTCCCCTTGCTGAGCGTTTCGCGGGTAAGTGTGTTGGGCTTTTGCGACTTTGATTCCTCATTTCGCTGTACTTTGCTAAGTATTTTTTTTTTCTTCCTTTGCAGGTCTTCTGGATGTTCCTCTAGAGATCCCTGGACTCCAGCGGGTGGATGTGGTAACCGACACACTTGCCCAGCTTAAAAGGCACGCTGATGGAGTTCTCTCCATGATCAATGATGCTACTCAAGTGCTGGGGCAACTGCACGGTCGCCTCCTCGCCAAGTCACTCCTGCACCCGCGCTAGATGATCTGTTGAAGGTCTTCTCAGAAGGCAAACTTCTGGATGCCTTCCGCGGTCGCACAGGCGGAGTCTGGTGCGAAGACCGCGATACAATTTGCTTTGGCGCATGGAGTCGAAGGTTTGGAGGAGGCGTACACATCTCTTCCAGTCGACCCATCCACGGGCAAAAAGGTACGGCTCTCTCGTTTTGGCGAGCAAGCCGCTATTCTTGCTCGGAAGCTGTCTGAGATTTTTGCTCGGCTGCGGGGAGGGGCGACTGCTGCCAGCGGGAGCACCAATGTTGCTTCATAGTTTTTTCTTTTTTCTCCTTGAATGTAATGAACCTTGGGGTGTATTCCCGTACCTTTGTTGTCTTTAATCGAAGAGTTCATCTTGCAATCCATTCCCCTTGTTTGTGCATTGTCTCCCGATGGGAGTAGCCCCCGAGCGTTTGTCAGATATACGACTAGAATTGACTCGAGTAGGGCATCTTACTTCTTTCGTTTTATGCTTCCAGGCTATTGGGTTTGCCGCGGAAACGTCGGGTGGATGTGGTACTCTAGTAAATCCACTTGTTGCCGCTGTTGGCACTTTTGCGGGCCTTCGTGATAAGGTCCAGGAGGGTGAGCGCAAGCTAAAAGCTATGTGCGGGATAGCCGATGTGGCGAAGTCCTAGCAGAAATTGGCAGCTGAACGCGAACAATTTCTGATGGATGAGTTGGCTGTAGTCGCAAGGGACTTGCTTTGTAAGTAGTGCAGCCCCCGTGCCTTTTTCTTCCTTGTTTCCTTATCTGACTGAGTGTGTTTTTTCTCTTCAGTCGTTAATCCAGATGACAGGGAAGAAAAGCAGTGGGTAGAGAATCACATCCTTCAAGGGGCTAGTAGCTCCAAACCTCATGCAAACAATTTTTGGTCTGATCGCAGTCGGGGTTTTGTGATGGCCACCTTGAAATTTCGAGTCCTCCAGGCGAGAATTCTCGTGAGTTCTTTTCACGAGGTCTTGGTTGCGATGAACGCTGCATTTTACCCACTTGAAAAAGGTCCCGAAGATTGGGGTTATCTTCTCAGTTTGTTTGGACGTGAAGGAGAAGTTCGCGCGTGTGTGCGCAATCAGATGACGTGCGGCGCGGTTGTAGCTCTCTCTTTTGTCCGCATATGGCATCCTGAGATAGATGTTAACTCCGTTGCTCGGCGCCCAGATTATGCAATCGAGGATATCTCGCCGTACTATGATGCTGTACGTCCTGCGGCGGAGAAGATTATCCGAATGACCTCTGAAGAGGTAGATAGAGTTTTGGCGACTGAGAATGCTCAGCGTTTTGACTGATTTTCGGATGTAAATATCCTGTAATCTGTTTATAGTTTGTAAAAAACTGTTGTAAGGTGTATAACCTTGTATTTGATATTGTTTCTTTGTGATGCTTAGTCGTAGGGTAGCCCCCGTGTGTTTTAAGGGGTGTGTACCTGTAACTTGTAGCATGTAAAGAACGAGAAGCTTCGAGTGAATATGATGAAGGAATCATGTCTTTATTGCAATGACTGAGAAGCCATGTATTCGAACTACAGGACTGGCTAGTATAGCCTTATTTTTGTTGTGATAACAAGTAGACCTAAGGATAAAATTTGCGGAGGTGTGCAATGTTCCACGGATTGGAGTGGACCCCTCCGGTCGCCGGATTCTTTAGCCTGTAGGCTCCTCCTGGGATGACTTCGTGTATGATGAAGGGTCCTTCCCAAGGTGGCTCGAGCTTGTGTCCTTCCTTCTGTTTGAGCCGCAGCACCAGATCCCCAACCGCGAATGCTCTGTGGCGTATGCGGCGACTGTGATAGTTGCGCAAGGATTGCTGATATACCGCGGACCTTGCGAGTGCGATGTCTCGCATTTCGTCGAGTGCATCCATATCTTCTGCGAGCGCCCTGTTGGAAGTTTCTTCGCTGTAGGCTACAACTCGTGGGGCGCTGAATCGAACGTCCTCTGGAAGGACTGCTTCTGCCCCGTATACCATGAAGAATGGCGTGTACTTCGTTGACCGATTAGGAGTTGTGCGCAGGCTCCAGAGTACGGAAGGTAGCTCTTCCGCCCAATGTCCTGCGGCGGGGTGTAGACGATCGAGTAGTCGCTTCTTGATGCCTGCCGAAACTAAGCCGTTGGATCTTTCGACTTGTCCGTTCGTTTGCGGGTGAGCGACTGAGGCAAACTTGAAATTGATGCCTTTTTCCTCGCAGAACTGTTGTGTCTCCTTTGCTGTAAAATTTGTACCGTTATCTGTAATGATGTCGTGTGGCACACCAAATCTACATACAATGGAGTCGAGAAACTTGACGGCGCATTGGGCGCTCGCTGAGGTTACTGGCATAGCCTCGATCCATTTGGTGAACTTGTCGACTGGGACCAGCAAGTGTGTGTATCCACCTGGCGTGGACTTGCGTAGTGGCTCAACCATATCTAGCCCCCATTGTGCAAAGGGCCAAGCTATTGGTATCATGTGTAATTCCGTTGCAGGGGCGTGTGGCCTTGGTGCGAATTGCTGGCAGGCGTCGCATCGTTCGACCAGGCGTTTTGCATCGGTGGCTGCTGTTAGCCAGTAAAATCCTGCTCGGAAAGCTTTTCCCATTATTGTTTTCCAGCTAGCATGATGTCCGCAATCTCCTTGGTGTATGTCTTGGAGCAATTCCTTGTCGTCTTCAGGTGCGATGCAACGCTGAAGTATTCCCGAGATACTTTGCTTGTATAATTCTCCATTGACTACTCGAAAGGACTTGCTACGCCTGATTATCTGTCGAGCCTCACGTGGATCGGCCGGAAGCTGTCTGTTGAGCAGGTAGTCGAGATATTTCTGCGTCCAGACTGGCTCGACCAGAAAAACCTGTCGTGATATATTATGAATAAGCTCGATAAGCGCGACCTGCGGGCTGACCTCAGTTTCTGGCGCTGCTGCAGCTTTCTTCACTTTGACCGATCGCTTGATCATCCGTTCGAAGTATATTCCTGGCGGTATGGGTGCATTGGTGGAACCCATGTTTGCCAGTCTATCTGCTTCTTCGTTGCTAGATCTTGCAATGTGCTTCAGCTCGCAGCCTTTAAAGCTTCCTTCGAGTAGGTTGTACATGTCACGATATGCGACCATGTTTTCAGCAATGGCGTCGCATTCTTTCATCGTCTGCTGCACTATGAGATTGGAATCACCGTAGATCATTAATCGGGTAGCTCCACAGGCGATTGCCATCTTCATCCCGTGCAACAGGGCTTCATATTCTGCGTCGTTGTTCGAGGCTGGATCGTCTGGTGGAAAGTCCAGTCGCAGGACGTATTGCAGCTTGTCTCCCCGAGGTGAAATAAGAACGATTCCAGCCCCTGCTCCTTCGTTTCTCTTGGATCCATCGAAGTACATTATCCAATTGCTCGTGTACTCGGGTGGTCCGGGCGTTTGTAGCTCTGTCCATTCGCTGAGGAATTCCACGAGTACTTGAGATTTGACTGCTTTCCGTTCTGTATAGGTGATGTCCCAGGCGCCCAACTCGATGCTCCATTTTGCTATTCTTCCGGATGCCATAGGGTTGTTCATGATTGTCCCGAGTGACGCATCATTAACCACTGTAATGGTGTGTTCCTGGAAATAATGTTTGAGCTTTCGGGCCGTGAGAACAACTCCATACGCCAGCTTCTGATAATGAGGGTATCGTTGCTTGCATGGCGAGAGCACTTCGCTGATGTAATATATTGGTCGTTGGACTCCGTACGCTTTGCCGTCTTCAGGTCGTTCGACCACGATTGCTGTGCTGATGACCTGGTTTGTAGCGGCTAGGTATAGCAGTAGCGGCTCCCTTTCTTGCGGTGTTGCAAGGACGCGCCTGCTTTGCAACGATCGTTTCAGGTCTGCGAACGCTTGTTTAGCTTCGGGTGTCCACTCGAATTTGTCCGTCTTCTTTAATAATTTGTAGAAGGGTAACGCTTGCTCTCCCAATCGTGCGATGAACCTGCTTAGGGCGGCTAGTCGTCCTGCGAGCTGCTGGACTCCGCGTAGATTGGTTGGCTCCTTCATAGTCAGGATGGCTTGTATTTTCTCCGGGTTAGCTTCAATGCCTCTGGCGGATACCAGGTACCCGAGGAGTTTTCCTGCGGGGACGCCGAAAACGCATTTAGTCGGATTGAGCTTGATCCGATATGCATTAAGGGCGTCGAACGTTTCTCTGATGTCCTCGAGGAGTGTGTCCTCGACTCGAGTTTTGATGACGATGTCGTCGACGTACACTTGTACGTTTTTGCCAATGAGATTGGCGAGACATCTTTGCATGCAGCGCTGATATGTTGCGCCTGCGTTCTTCAGCCCGAAGGGCATTGTCGTGTAGCAGTAGACACCGTGGGGTGTGATGAATGTCGTCTTCTCTTCGTCTTCTTTTTTCATTCGGATCTGATTGTATCCCGAATAGGCGTCCAGGAAGGAGAGGCGTTGGCAGCCTGCCGTAGAGTCCACGATCTGGTCGATTCGTGGTAGAGGAAAATTGTCCTTGGGGCAGTGCTTATTCAGCGATGTGTAGTCGATGCACACCCGAAGGATATCCGTGTTCTTCTTGGGGACCAGCACCGGGTTTGCCAACCAGGTGGATATCTTGATCTCCCTAATAAAGTTGGCGGCTAGCAGTCTGTTTATTTCTTCTCCAAGCGCCTTCTGCTTGGGTTCTGAAAATCGTCGAGTCGTCTGTTTGATGGGTTTGGCATTAGGAAAGACTTCGAGTGAGTGCTCGGCAAACTCCCTGGGTATTCCTGGCATATCTGAGTGCTGCCAGGCAAAAATTTCCCAGTACTCACGGAGGAGTTTGACGAGCGCGCCTTCCTATGCTGGCGAGAGGGTTGTGGAAACCATCGCGGTCTTGGCAGAATCCGTCGGGTGCACTTGGTGCTTGCGGGTGTCGCTGTTGGCGCTGAATTCCAGTTCGGGCGCGTTTTTCTTCGTGAGGGGCATGACGGAGTGGTCCGTGGTTTTTGCCAGCTCTTGAAGTTCTTCTTGCATCCCGAAAGATTTCGCGATCTCATTGAATTCTATGTCACACTTGTCTGACTTCTGGAAGTCTCCGTCGATGGTGATCACACCGTATTCGCCGGGTAGCTTGAGTTTCAGGTACGCGTAATGTGGTACTGCCATGAATCTGGCGAACGCTGTTCGGCCAAGGATGGCGTGGTACTGTGAGGGCCAGTCGACGACTTCGAAGTCCAGGAATTCCCTTCTGTAGTTGCTTGGAGAGCCCAGTACAACTTCTAAGTTGATTGTTCCGAGTGGACGGATTGCCTTGCCCGGAACTATCCCGTGGAAGGATGTTTCTGATTCCGTTAGGCCGTCCAGGTTCTTGTTCATTCGACGGAGTGTATCCGCGTAGATGATGTTGATGCCACTGCCGCCATCCATGAACACGCGGGCCAGGTCGTAATTTCCGATTTGAGCCTGGATGACGAGGGCGGCGTGTCCTGGTCGATAGACTTGTGGTGGATGATCTTTTTTCGAGAACGTGATGGGCTGATCTGCCATCTTCAGGTACTCGGTCTTTGTTGGCGGTGTCTGCACTGCCATGCATAGTTTTCTTGTGTTAGTCTTTTGAGCTCTGCGAGAGGGGCATACCTTCTGTATCATCGCGAGTTGTCCTGCCGGGTTCGGGTATGCGTTGGCTCAATTGTTTTGCGGTGGTGGCGCAGGTAGTGCGGCTAGCGCCATGTTTGGATTTGCTGGTGGAGGTGGTGGTGGAGGCGGCTGAAATTGTTGTCCTCCTCCTGGCAACGGCGGGTAGTTTTGGGTGGATGCAAATCTTTTCCTCGCGAGAGCATCTGAGATGTCAAGAAACTTTCGGCAATCCTTGAGAAGGTGTGTTGCCTTAGTTTTGCCCGTGCGCTTATCTGTAAACAGGTGTAGCGAGCAGTATGCATCGAGATCCTCTTCGGGGGATTTTTCTTCTGCCTTTGGTTTCCACTCGCGACTTCCACGGCGACCAGAGTCGCGATTTCGCGTGATTTCTGCCGCCACTAATTCCTCCCTGTCCTCGTGGTCGTAGTATTTCCTTCTCTTTCTTCGTCCATGGCGGTCCTCCTCGTGTGCGGGCGACGATGCTCTTTCATTGCGCACCGCGTCTTCTCCGTTAGCCCATTTTTCGGCTATGATCATTAGCTCCCCAATGGTCTTGGGCGCAGCTCTGCCTAGCTCTTCTCGAAATGCGGTTCTTCTCGCTCCTTTGGCGAAGGCCTCAATCGCCACCTCTTCGGAGATGGTTCCTGCGGTGTTCCTGAGTGTGGTCCACCGCTGGATATATTCTCGTGTGGATTCGCCACTCTTCTGTTTGCACGCTCGTAATTCTTCGATTGTGGCTGGCCTCTTGTACGTCGACCGGAAATTTTTGCAGAAATCACGGTGCAGGTCGTCCCATGATGCGTAGCAAGATTTAGGTCTTCTCTCCAGCCAACTACGGGCCGCGCCTGTAAGATGCAAATTGAGGTATTGCATGGCTGTGTTCTTGTTCCCACGTTGGCATTTTACTGCCGTGAGGTAGTCGCTTAACCACTGGGAGGGCTCGAGTGAGCCGTCGTATTTTGTCACCTCCGTGCTGAGCTTGAACCTCTTGGGTAGAGGTGCTTCCCGGATACTGCGAGCGAAACAGAGTGCTCCACAGGTTTCGTCGTCTGAGGACCTGGATGAGGAGCGCTCGCGATACCGTGAAGCTCTCGCCCTATCCACCTTCTTTTGGGCGAGATCTGATCGCGCGTCGTATTCGGACCGGTCGCGGTCGTTGTCTTTTCTTGGTTCTTTGCTTCGCTTTCTCGAGCGGCTGCTGTGGCGCCGCGAGCTTTTGTCTCTCGGGCTGTCTTCGCTGCTGCTTCGACTATCGCCGCGGCGGCGGGCTTCTTTTCCCCGACCGCGTCGTGGCGATTTGTCTTTTCTCGGGGATGAACTTCTATGCCTGCGGGGCGTTTCTTTATCCTTGTTCTTCTCCTGTCGCTCCTTTTCCAATTCTTCTTCGGTCTTCTTGCGATCGTGAGAAGCGAGCCTTGCGGCCGCCAATCCTAGTCCTTTGCGCATTTGTTTGTACTGTTCCACCCGAGGGTCGCTTTCCGTCGGTTGGTTCATCTGCATGTAAGTTGCTGCGGCTAGGATCGCGGCAGCTGGGGTTTGCGGGTAGACGTTGCCGTCATCGTCGACCCTCATGAAGGAAGACGTGGTCGACCTGTCGGTCGCAGTCACGGATTCGTGGCCCCTTGACGATGTTGCGTGTCCCTTCCTCGCGGGTCGGGTACCGACTGAGGGTGCGAGGGACTGTTCGACTCGCCGCAGGCTTGATTCGTCCGCCGCTCTTCTGCGACGGGCTAGATCTGCCCGGGCTTCTTTGATGTTTGAGGCCGCTCTTACTAGGTGGTAGTGGTAGGCGGTTAGGTCTTCTTGTGAGGCTCCAGCCGCGGGTGGCTGACTCCGCTGCATGGCCTCCTTGGCCCTTTTCCAGGCCTCCCGCGAAACGCCGATTATATCGCGCTCGGTTGCGCTGAATTCGGTTTCTGAGGGCTGTTCCGATCCTGCCATGCAGACTTGGGCCAGTCGTGGCTCGTGTGTCCTAGGCGTAGATCGGAAAGCTTCCCGTACCCGAGATGGTTCTTCTGTCGAGAGGGCGTGATAGTCGACGGTGTTGAAGCGGATGGACTCGCCACTTTTCTCCATAGGGAAGCGCGAGTTGACGGCTCCAGACTCAGGTTCAGATTCATCCGAAAAGTGGAGGATCCCGTCTCTATTTGCCATGAAGTTGAAGCTTCCGAACGTCAGGGTGACGCTCTTCTCCAGGTCCTCAAACACCGGGCGTGATTCCGGCGAGTGAGGCGTGACTATGACGGATCCGATCCGTACAGGATTGTTCGGAGCCGTAGTCGATGGTTTCCAACGGGAGTTGGATGTCGATGAAGCCGAAGATGCCGGTGATCCAGCGCCCGCGTTCCCCACGGTCGGCGCCAATTGTCGAATCTTTGACTCCACAAATCCCTCAGGTGACCCTATCGGGTTTCGACTAGGGGAAGTCATGAGCGCTGGTGAAATCGTCGGTTTGACAGGGGGCGAGATTTACCCAGGTTCGGGGCCCTCGAAGAGGTAAAACCCTTACTCCTGCCTTCTGTTGATCTGTATTGGATGATTAGATCGGTTACAGGTTGCTCGAATCGAGAGTAGATCTCGAGTTCCGAGGCTTTTTGGTCGTGCGGTATTACTTGGTCCTCTCCTTGGGGGCTCTCCTGGCCTTATATAGATGGCCAGGTTTCGAGTTCTACCCGGAGAGGACTCAAACCCTAGCTGGGTCGGTTACAAATTTCCTAACTTAACCCGCAAGCTGATGCGGGTGGGCTTCACATGGGCCTTCTAGAGTACTCCAAGGGCGCTTCCTTTTGGGCCTTGACCTTGGGCCTGAGAGGGGGTGTCCTTACCCGCAGGGTCCAGGATCCATATCTTCGTCAAGGCGTGATAATCCGACTTTTAAGAAGTTGGATAGAGTGTTGGCTAGTGTGGAGTGGGAGCAAAAATTTCCTTTGGTGACAGTTCATGCTCTTACTAGGACTTGTTCTGATCATGTCCCTTTGTTGCTTGATTCTGGATCTCCTGCTCATTGTGGGAACACAGCGGTGTTTTCTTTTGAGCTCTCTTGGCTTAAAAGAGATGGTTTCTTTGATTTGATCAGGAAGGAGTGGCAATCCATTTCGTGTGGAGGGTCACCAATAGAGATATGGCAAAACAAAATTAGGCATCTGAGAAGTTTTCTTCGAGGGTGGGCTAAACACATTAGTGGTGAGTATAAGTTGCAAAGGGATCGTCTCTTGTTTCTTATAAATGAGCTGGATAAAGCAGAAACTAGTCCTCTTAGTGAGGAAGAGATACGTGTTAAGAAGGAGGCTGATGTTTTCCTCGCTAGATTACGGAGAGAGGAAGAGGCTAAGTGGGCTCAGAGGGCTAAAGTTAGACACATCCAGCAAGGGGGTGATAATACTAGATATTTTCACCTCATTGCTAACGGTAAACATAGGAAAAAGAAGATTTTTCAATTAGAACAGGATGAGGGTACGATTATTGGTCATGAAAATCTTAAGACTTCATTTCGGATTACTATAAGAATTTGTTTGGGACGCAAGCACCATCTTCTGTAACTCTAATTGAGAGTAGAACTGAGGATTTGAAAAGGGTTTCTGTAGAGGAAAATAATATGTTAACTACGACATTCTCTGAGGATGAAGTTTTTGTTGCTATCTCTCAGATGGAACCTAATAAGGCGCCGGGGCCTGACGGCTTCCCGGCTGAATTTTATAAGTACTTTTGGTAAGTTATAAAATTTGATTTGATGAGTCTTTTTGATTATCTGCACTCCGGGAGTCTATCTTTGGCTAGACTTAACTATGGGATTATAAATCTTCTGCCTAAGAAGGAGGACGCTTGCAGGATAGAGCAGTATAGACCTATTTGTCTGCTTAATGTGAGTTTCAATTTTTTTACTAAAGTGGGGACTAATAGAATTACTGGTATTGCTCAGAAAATTATTAGGCCTACACAATCTGCCTTCTTGCCGGGTAGAAATATTCTAGAAGGATTGGTTGTGTTACACGAGACTATTCATGAGCTGCATAGGAAGAAGATGGATGGAGTGATTTTCAAGATAGATTTCGAAAAAGCATATGATAAGGTGAATTGGGCGTTTTTACAGCAAACTTTGCGTATGAAAGGGTTTAGTTCAAAGTGGTGTGACTGGGTTGCTCGTTTTGTACAGGGGGGTAGTGTAGGTGTTAGAGTCAACAATGACATAGGTCATTATTTCCAGACTCTAAAGGAGTTAAGACAGGGAGACCCGTTATCGCCCATACTTTTTAATTTAGTGGCTGATATGTTGGCGGTTTTAATTGCTCGTGCGAAGGAAGACGGCCAGGTGGGGGGACTTGTTCCGCATTTAGTTGAGGGTGGTCTCTCTGTACTGCAGTATGCAGACGACACTATTCCGTTCCTTGAACATGACTTGTGCAAAGCAGTTAATGTGAAGTTGATTCTCTCTATTTTTGAACAATTATCTGGTCTAAAGATTAATTTTAATAAAAGTGAGATCTTTTGCTTTGGCAAAGCTGCTAACCATTTATCGGATTATCGTAGCATCTTTGGATGCGAGGTAGGGAACCTTCCAATTCGTTATTTGGGAATTCCAGTTCACTACCGTAGGCTTCTCAACGGAGAATGGAAACCTGTTGAGGAGCGTTTTGAACAAAAGTTGAGCTCTTGGGTTGGAAAGCTTTTGTCCTATGGTGATCGGTTAGTTCTGATTAATTCGGTTTTGACTAGTTTGCCGATGTTCATGTTATCTTTTTTTTAGATTCCAGTTGGGGTTCGTAAGAGGATAGACTTCTTTAGATCTCGTTTTTTCTGGCAGAGTGACAAGCTAAAAAATAAATATCGTTTAACGAAATGGAATATTATTTGTATACCTAAGGATCAAGGTGGGTTGGGGATTGAATTATTAGAGATAAAGAACAAGTGTTTATTGGCTAAATGGTTGTTCAAATTAATGACTGAAGAAGGGGTGTGGGCTGAATTGTTGCATAATAAATATTTGGGTGATAAGTCTCTTTCTCAGGTTGAGGTTAGGCCTACTGATTCGCCCTTTTGGAAGGGAGTGATGGGAGTGAAACAGGAATTCTTTCATAGGACTGAATTTTATGTTGGGAATGGGTTAGACATAAAATTTTGGGAAGATGTGTGGCTGGGTAGTACACCCCTTGCAGCTCAATGTCCAAATCTGTATGACATTGTTAGACATAAGGGCATCTTGGTGGCGGAGGTTCTTAATCACGAACATCCTAATATTCAGTATAGGAGGAATTTGGTAGGTAACACTGGGTCTGCCTGACTGAATTTAGTAGAGAGACTCATGGGAGTGACTCTTTCGGATGCTCCTGATAAGATTCGATGGAAATTAACGACATCGGGCATATTTTCTGTTAAATCGTTTTATGCAGATTTTATGGATGGTCCCATTGCGAGTTTACGATCTAGGCTTTGGAAATTAAAAGTGCCTCTCAAGATAAAAAAATTCATGTGGTTTCTTTCTAGAAAGGAATTATTGACTAAAGACAATCTTGCTAGGAGGAAGTGGAGTGGTTGCACTAAGTGTGTCCTTTGTGGCTGACAAGAGACGGTGCAGCATCTTTTTTTGGATTGTGACTTTGTTAAAAAGATTTGGCGTCTCTTCCACTTTACTTTTAGCGTTGCAAAGCCTTCGTCTATTAATCATTTATTTGGGAGTTGGTTGGGTAGTCTGGACAAGCATGTTAAGGCAGTTATACGCATTGGAGTGTGTGCTTTTTTGTGGGCTGTTTGGAATAGCCGTAATGATGTGGTGTTTAATAATGAGGTGGCGGGAAATTTTTTGCAGGTGGTTCATCGGGCTATACATTGGATCAATCTATGGTCCAATCTGGTTCCTATGGAGCAACGACGGCGTTTGGATACTGGATGCATACGACTGATGGCGGTCGTTCGGGCTATCTTCAACCAGGCTGTCTGGTTGCGCACTAGAAGATTGGACTATGGCTGATTGGGTTGCTCCACTTTTTCGTTGGCTCGTTTTTTGTATCAACTTTATCCGACCCGTGAGAACGGTGCTTTCTTTGTATTTCGGGATGTTAAACTATTTTATTAATATAAATAAGCCGTATGCATCGTCCTGATGCAGAGGATGGGGTGACTCATTTCAAAAAAAAAAAACCGTACAAGATGTGAGACTAATAGTGTATATACCTCCAAAAATATCATTGTGCCAGCTCTCACATACTTTACGGCAACCTTCCTCATAAATAAGACCAGCGTACATAGCTGTACTAACCACCAATCACACCGCGGGAGAGATTGTATTATGACAACACTCACCTTGTTAGAATAACAATGTAGATCTAGCATGACAAACGCATATAATGTGTTGTTTGTGAACTCATGCTCGGACCTCAACGTTGGATCGATGTTGATGGAGAACTAACAAATTCTCAAGCATGTAAGAGAATCAACAAAACCGTATCATAAAGTCATGTCATTTACTAAAGACAAACAAGAAATACTGTAAGGACAAAAAAAAGAAAATTCTAGAGGGAAAAGGTGCACATGAAGTTCGAATGCTAGGCTCGTGTCGTAATGTGCTTACCCGCGAAACAGTTGATGATTTTTGGATATGCATGCCTCGCCGACCAACATTAATGGTCACATCGACAAAATGGCGCTAGAGCAGCCATCGGTAGCTAGTAGCTAGAGTGGTACAGTACTTGGCATCAACTGGTGCCAAGATTGATGTATCACAGGCACGGCGGGGTTACACAATTCTTCGCTTGATATATACGAGCAGGAGCTGGCAAGTGGCCGGCGACAAGCCAGCATCGGATGGGAAGCGCCATCCGAACACAAGTGGCCACGCCTCCTCATCCTTGCACCGAAACGGCTAGCTCAGCTTGGTCTGAGGATGAACAACACACCAAGGTGATGCGTGCGCGAGGTTCTTGCACGTCGCAGCGCAAGTGAAAAACATCAATGATTGACCCCCATCCCCCGACTCCGAGAAAGAAACAACCCAGGCGGTCGATACATTACAGCCGCTGGCAAGCTGCTTGCACCGATCCGGCCGAAAGTAACTTTCATTCGCAGGCGGTAGGACGAATGGACAGATGAGATGGAAAGCTCACGGCAGAGAGATCGAAAGCGCAGCGACGGAGGAGGAAGAGAGAGAGGCGCCGATGGATCGAAGAGGGTAGGTAGTCTACCCTAGCCAGGCGTACGTAAGTACTAGTATACGTACAGTAGTAGTCTACACTACACTGGTAGCAGCGCAGGATGCTAGCGCGCTAGACATATGGAAATGGTTGCACCGTTATATCCCTGTAGACGGTGGTGCGCGCAGAGAAGCATCACATCGGCCAATGGCCCGCCCGGCCCCTCATAATTGCGAGCGCAGCCGGCCATGATCCTGCCGCCCGTACGCGCCATCCTGCAGCAGCCGCAGTGCTAGCTACTATTACCAAACCGCCCCTCGTGCATGCGCGGTGCTGCGTAGTACGAGTCGCTCGCTACCTAGCTCCCCTACTGTCGCCGACCCCGGCCGGCCCGTTCTGCGCCGCGCAGGCTTTGACAGTCTGCCGCTGTATGCCTGCCTGCGTGGCCTCAGTTCTGATCGTCGCCTAGCGCTGCGCTGCGCGGCACGCTCTACTGTGCAGCTGACCCCGGCCGCGCGCCTCACTGACATGCACGCCGAACGATGCCCCCCTACCGTACCGGCACCGCACTGCGTTGGCCTTGTAACCATGTGTAGAACGCGGTCTGCTTGTCGTCCTGGGGGGATGTGCACGTACTTTCCTACAGACAGAGACTCGTCACGGCGGTTTCCCTCCCACCAGATGGATGGATGGAGATCTCATCTCCATCTCCATCTCCATCGATCGCTAGCTCCAACGATGGGCGCGGTGCAACGGGATAAGCGCGCTGCTACGCAAGTTTGGAGTGCATGTGAAGCCAACGCGCGAGAAAATTCTCCCAAAGCACGCGGCACAGTTACGGACCTAGTCTGATTTGGCTTTAACGTACAGTAGCTCAAATCCAATCTGAAACGGATAGGCGGTATCTATCACACGCAATAGCAAAACAACGATGAAATTAAACAAGATCCAACCAACGGGGACACGAGATTTTAACGTGGAAAACTCTTCCAACAAGGAAGAGAAAAAACCACGGGCGCCAGCCAGCAATACTTCACTATTTCGGATGAGGTTACAAGCGCGCCGGGATTTACAATGTGTGGCTTATCCCGTGCGGCGGCTTACAAGAGGTATATAAAGACGGTCCTGGCCTAACTAGGTCGGTATCGGTGAATCCAACTCCAACTCCAACTCGTTGCGCCTACGGCTCCACTCGTCAAAAGTTCGGCCTTTATCAGTATATACGAATACGAATTTGGATCACACCAAAATAACAGTATCGAGGATATATCAAAACGAAAACACACGAGAAAAAGGACATGCAAGATTGTGTACCAAAGGAGCCGCTGCCCAAGAAAGAGAATAAACCTAGTCGCCGCCCATCTCCTCCATCTCTGTCTAGACAATCGACGAGTCTCCTCTCCTCCCCTGGCTGCTCCAGTGGCAGAAGGGAGACCTAAACTAAAAGTTGTAGTTATATTGCTATAGTTAGAGTTTAGTCAACCAGAAGCGACGTTAATATCATATGTTCTCAAATAATACAAACTCCCTATCTTTAGGTTGAAGGTATACTTAAACACTTTGATTCACAACATAGCTCATAAAGATGAGAACTGAGTGCTAGCTCAGTGCCTAGAGGCTGCGAGTGCGCGCCAAGCCGCTCGGGTTTCAGTCCCAGGTTCGGTTGCGTGCGCTCTAATAAACCGGGACTCTCATCTACCTAATAACGTATAACCAAGGGAGGGATATTCCCCGTTGGCCACGTTTTTTAACATAGCCCATGAAGATCTATTGGTGTTATTTTTTCTTCTGTTTTATTGATATAGAAACTAAAAAATACCACAACTATACATTAACCTTACTAGACATATCATGGGAGGCATCATAATGTACAATATAACGGGCCGAGGATGAATGGTATATAACTACGATATATAATATAGTATTTGTATACAATGCCACATGAGCATTCTGGATGCACAACCTATATGCATATCCGGAAAGCATTTTAAGAGATACCGAAAGTAGCCCTGTGATACGTACTGATATCCTGCCAATTAAGAAAGTTCTGTTTAGGTCTATGGGTGTAGAGGAGTTCTACTCGGTGAAAGGATACGTAATGTGTACCAAGGCACTTCTGTATGACTATATATGAAGTAAAATGCCCCAAATAGAGGGTAAGCCAACTCCCGGAGATCGAGAGACTGGAGCCATATTATCGCCTAGTTATTGAAGAGTTGCAGATCCCTTTGTACTCGCCGAATCCACCCCTTAAACATTTTTTTTTATCTCAATACAAAGAGATGGGTGAACCTTTATAAATTATGGACGCGTCAAGCCATGAGAAGCTCATGTTTTATTAGGATTTGTGTTGGATTGTGATAACCATGTTGAGTGTGCCATGTTTTGCAATTGGATGTTCCCCACTTGTTTCTCAATCTTGTTATGAACTAATATATTTTTATATGTCTTGACCACAGAAGGTGAATATCTGATGGAAATATATTTTATTTAACAAATGGTAATATTACACTTTTATTTACTCCTTTCAACATCTACTTTAAATTTACAAGGACTGTTATTTTATCACGTACTCACTTTTTGGATCGAGTGTGTCTTGTTAAAATCCTATTCCATGCGCCAATATCAATCACTTTATTGATTATTCGAATCATCATACAATCAAATCACATTATTGATTATTCAAATTAAGCCAGATGTCTTGTCTCAAAAAGGTTCAACATACTCAATGATCTCCTTGAAATCACCTTGAGCTTCTTTAGGTCTATAACTGGATTGTGTTTGATATTGTAGTGCTTCAACATGATCTTGCTTGGTTAAGTTATTTTTGTATGTTTATTTTTTTTGGATAAGTCTTACTATTTAATTAATAAAAGTACTTCATATTCATGTTGTCTAACAATAAAAATTAGAAGGAATGATGACTAACTCTCAATTACCATAGTGATTTCTTTTCACAAGAATAAAATACCCCGATTGGCTGGAATGCCCCCATTCTCTTCTCATCTAGATACACCCAACCATGTGATATGCATTATCATTTTCATTTTGGCGTGAACTTTAAGAGGCATTATATTTCGACCTAACTTGTTTAACAGGATAAGAAGTTTTGCGCTAAAACTTTTCTAGAACAAATTTGATAGTATTTCAGCACCTAAAAGAAACCAAGTCCAAACTGCAAAATATAGAGAAATAAAAATTACGAAGAAATAACATTTTGCCTACCCATTTTCCTCGTGTGTATTAGTTTTCATCCGAGATAGATTGTGATATTTATTTATTTATTTGGATAAAGAGATATTTATTACTTAAAAGGTTTTAAGAATATAATATTTACTAATCAACTGTTTTTCTGAGATTGATGATGTTGATTTATATATGAAGCTAATGCGGGCAATAAGAGTTTTAAGTTCTTTATCCATGAACCCAGACTGAAAATTAGCACGACAGCAGTAATTTGTGGAATTTGTTGCTTGTATGATATGATATCTTCTATATATCATCTACTAAGTGAAAAACGTAAGCATAGGAATAGACATCTCATGTGTTTAATTATTCTGCACGCAGAAGAAAACCTTTTTTAGCTATCGGGATTATTAGCCAATTAAAGACGATGATGTACGCCAACTAGATTTATGACCATATATAAGATAAGACGCGCCAAACGCAGCGACCTCCAAGGCTCTGACAAGCGAATATATATGAGCAGAGAAGGACCAAAGACAGGAAGAAGCAACGAAAGCTAGACGGGTAATCATATCATACAATACATCTCAAGATCTCATGATACTGCAGCACCCTAGCTAGAATCTAAAGCAAATTCATTATATTCTATGGGTCGGAGGCCGTCAAAAGGGCGTGACCCCCATGCTAGATGCTGCTGTGGCTGCAGCTGCGGCGGCGGCCGCTGCGTAGAGACCGTCCTTGAAGAACATGCATTCCCCGCCAGGTCCGTCCTGCAAAACACAGAAGAGGTTATATGTGTGCTGTCCCGGCCTATATATGCTCGCTGGCTTTGATTCCCCAATAAGGGGCACATAAAATAGGATTATGTTTTAGGTTTAAGTACCTGCATTTGTATGCCGGTCTTCCTCATGCCCTGGTCCGGCATCAGACCGAAATGGATGTGCGGAAAATGAGCCCACTGATGCATGCACAGAGACAGGATGGAGATCGATGGTAAATACACAAAATGTTGAGTTAAGCACAAAATGTTGAGAATTAGAGAAAGAGAAAATTACATTCTTGGCAGCTGCGCTGAACGCCTCCCTGTGGGTGATGTCCGGATTGTTCGCCTTGATACGCTGTATCTCGTCTCTACATATATATAGCAACGGAAACCAGGTCATGCGTGTGCAGATCGTCAGAGGATGAACGCTAAAGAGGGAAAGTAGAATGATTTTTTTTTTCAGAACAGATCGAACCGCCGATCGATCACTCACTTGATGAATCGGTTGTATGCCGATGGAACTCTCTGCCTCTTCTCTGGATCTGCAGAACAGAATCACGGCACGGAATCAGTAAAACAGCTAGGTACAGTCGGTCGGCAGCTTCAGGATGGATCAATCAAGGAGCGACATAAGACAAGTGCATGCAACATGGCCCCCGCCTTGGTGCTCCTATATAGTACTGATCTACTAACAAGAATTAGTATTAAGATCGGCTGACACTCCGAGTACGATGCAAGCAGCATGATGTAAGTGTTTTGTTCCTGCTGACCCCCTAAATCCCATTTTAATAATTTCGTAAAGTTCTCCTACAGTACGACACACTGTGCATATATTGACGTTGGAGTTTGGGGGCAAATATATGACAAAGAGGCACTATTTGAGCCTGGCGAGCAAACTATTCAACTGGCCTCCCTTCCACCACTCGAAAACTCCATTGACCGCCCAAAAAGAATCGTTCAGAAAGGGAGACAGAATGCATAAAGAGGCGCTGTGTGCGTGCTACCAAGAACAGTGCGGCTGAACATGCTCCGGGCCGAAGCTCTCTCTCTCTCGGTCGACACGCACGCAGTTAACAATTTGCTTTGTTTGACTAGTGCATGCGATGCGAGCTATGAAGACGAAGAAGAAGAGTAGAGGGATTAAAAGTGAGGTTTACTCTTGGTCCCTGCAGATGAGACGCTCTTCCGCTGCTGCTGCTGCGACGACTCCCTCTGCGCGGCCTTCTTGGGCGGCGGCATCATGGACATGGCGGGGGTGTTGACGGCGCAGCTGTTGCTGCTGCTGGTTATGCTGCTCACGTTGGGGCTGGCCTGGTCGGTGAGTAGGCTGGACGGCGGCGCTTGGAGCGACGACATTTCATCCTGCATGAGATGAGATGAGATGAGTGAAAAATCCATGGCTCCACGTAGAAATTAATACAGAAAAGATGCGTACGTACCAGGAGGCTGTGCGGTGAGGTGGGGGAGAGGAGCCCCTGACCGCCGAAGGCGAGCTGGTTTGGTGGCGGCGGGAGCAGGAGGTTGCGGAGGTTGACGGAGAGCAGGTTGGCGCAGTGGCCGCATCGCACGGCGACGGTGGTGTAGAGGCTGCTGCAGGGCACGCCCACCTGCGCGCGTCACGGACGAACAAGATTATCAATGTTTTCTTTGAGAGAAAACGGCCAGCGTGAAGCAAGGAGCGAAGTGATGGGAGGGAGGGTGGTGAGATAGGTACCACGAGGATGGTGTCGCAGAAGTTGCAGTGGACGTAGCAGAGCTGCTCCTGCTCGGCGAAGGGTTGCTGGTGCTGCTCGTCCGCGGGGTGGTCCGGGAGGAAGAAGCAGCTGGTCTCGGAGTCGGCGGGCGACATCATGGTGGAAGCGCACAGTACTTGTTCGCCCCACCACCTGCTTGGGTCGGTGTGTGTGGTTTGAGATGGTCCGAGCAGCTGGAGAGCGGTGGTGGGGGGAGGAAGATGGGTTGTGTAAGGACTGAGGAGTGGGGAGACGGCCGGGCGGGGATGGGGTTTATATAGTGGTGGAATGGTTCGGTCCCCGCTTGGATGGATGGATATATGGTTTGTTGATGTGATGAGTTGATTTGATGGATGGATACGTGAGTCCCTCCTGATGGATTTGATTGACCTGCCCGATTCGAGAAAGCCTCGGATCTGTTGTTGCCCCTGCCCTGATTTGAAAGCCGGGAGACGCAAATCATGTCCCGTCCGGCCAGCCGGGAATGGCATGTGTGTGCGCGTTCGGGCAAGGAATGGGATGGATGGATGGAGTGGGCAGTGCGTGCGTGAGCGGGGCAGTTTGGGAAAGCCGAGGGGGGCAATAAAGCCAAAGCGTCCGGTCGCCATCTCTCTCTGGCCTGGGAACAGTGACCGGTAGCTCGCATCTTGGGACTGTTTCCGTCTGAAAAGCGGAATGCGTGGTGGGGATCCCGCTCCCTAGTGACGTGGTCTGGTCGCGACTCGACGCGTTCGTTCGGGGCCGCTACAGTGCCACACGGTCCTGCTAGCTTCGCGATAAGTGCAACCTTTGCTCCAGTCCGATCGCTTGTCCATCCATCCATCACTGTGTAATCTGTGTACTAAACCTGCCGCACTTGTTACTTTCCTCCTACAGTCCAGCAAGCAGACAAGGATTCAAGCTGGAGCACATCGGTTAATTTGTCATCGCACAGCAGGCAGAGGCGCCTTGCTCCTCGCGATGCATTATTGCAAACTTTCCGGAGTATCGCGCGCGCAATAGAACAAATAGAATGAGTGACATTTTACATAAATAACCTTTCGACGCAGCAAATTCACGACATGACCTTCATAACCAAAAAAAAAATTGCCTTATTACATAACGCCCCGCCTATAGGGCGTTATGCTCTGTCTATCGTAACGCGGAGGCCTAAGACGTTATTGACTGCACCACCGTGGATAAGGAGTTCCACGTGGCTGCCACCGTAACGCCTTAGACTGGAGCGTTATGCCCATGCGGGAGAATAACTCAAACCGTCCGTCCCGCGCCTCTCCCCATTCCAAACAGCTTCCTCTTCTCTTCTCTTCTTTCTCCCTGTTGACTCTCGTCTTCTCTCTCCAATTCACTCACAAATCGAGTCGATTGAAGCACGTTTGCTAGGGATTTGGTTTTCCTTGCAGTTCTTAAGATATGTCCCCTCTTTTCCCATCTTCTTTGTGGTTCAAATCGTGTCCCTACCCCTAGTTCATCCCGATCCTTAGTTCATCTTTTTTTATACGGTCACCGGGGGGAGAGGGTCCCCACCTGAATTTCATTGCATAAGAGGTATCGTTTTACAAGGAGGGAATACAGTCACTGCACTGCAGCGTTTACAAATCAGAGAGTACAGGGGAGATATGGTTTCTCCAAATGATGAAGCTCATTTTCTTGTTACCGCGGAGGCGGTGCGTCCATAGCGTGACGTCGGCGAGGATAGCATGGAGAGTGTATCTCGTAGTCGGGTCATGGTGTCTGAAGACCACGGAGTTTCGTGAGTCCCAAATCTTCCAAAGGATGGAGAATAGTCCGATGACCCAAGTGCGCGTGTCGAGCGCATGGTGCTTGGGCAGCGTCCAGAGGTTGTCGAGGGAGAAGGAGAGCGGCTGCATGCCGATCGCATTCCAGACCTGGTCCGCGGCCGGGCAGCAGAAGAACAGGTGCTCCCGGTCTTCGACGTGGTCCGGGTAGCGTGGGCATTTGTTGTGGTCAAGGATGGTCTTGTGGTGGAGGTTCTAGCGCGTGTTGAGCATGTCTTGTTGGAGAAGCCAGCCGAACACGTGGATCCGCTGAGGGGCAGCGGAGTGCCAGATTGGCATGGCATCGCTAGTGCGACGGTGGCGGTGGAGATGTCCATAGGCCGCCCTGGAGGAGAAGGGCTCCCCGCTGAGCATGCACCTGAGGTCAGGCCGATCGGACGCCGAAAAACCTTGCAAGAGAAGAGTAAGCGAGTCGAGCGTTGATTGAGCTGCCGCGGTTAGCCTGTTGCGGAGGTAGCCTTGGACTCCTTTATTCAGCACATCGACGACTAGGATGTATTGGTTGGTGGTGTGTGAGTGAAGTACAGGGAAGAGGGTTGCTAATGTTTCAGGTATGATCCAGCGATCGTGCCAAAAGAAGGTGGACTCTCCATTCCTAGCCTGGCAAAGAGTAATCTGGGAGAGAAGTGGTAGGTATTTGGCGACTATGGAGAAGAGATAGGATTGTGATTGAGGGGATACGGTGTGTGTAGGTGAGTGGTTAAGAATCCAATGCTTCTAGGGAAGATCATCCGCATGCAAGAACCTGGAGCAAAATTTCAACAGAAGGCAAATATTTTGTGTGCGCAAATTTCGGATGCCTAGGCCACCGCAGGTTTTTGGGGTACGCGCTTTCTCCCAAGCCACCAGGCATTGTGCCCCAGAGCAGCGGTCAGAGTTAGACCAAAAGAAGCCCTGCGTTTTTTGTCAATATTTTGGATTACAAGGATGGGGACGAGGAGGGGGGACATGAAGTAGGTGGGCAAACTATCAAGGACGGCAACGAGAAGGATAAGTTTGCCTCCTTTGGATAACAAAAATGCTTTCCATCCAGCAAATTGTCGATCAATACGGTCAATGAGAGGTGATGGTGCAGGTCTTGCACTCGTTGGGAGACCCCAAGAGGAAGGTATGATGAGCACAGCAACAGTTTTCCCTCGGTAAGAAACCAAGGTTTAATCGACCAGTAGGAGGAAGAAGTAACTTCAGAAGGTTGAAGCAGCTGAGATAGCAGGGCGCACTACTGGTTCAGAAGCAACGTGGAACCTACACAACACAATCAAATCACTTTGCCCAACGAAGCAGTGAGGTTGTCAATCTCACTGGTTTTGCTGAATACAAAGAGGTTAAACGTATGGTGTGGAAAACAGTAGGAAAACAGTATGAAAGCAGTATGAAAGAAGTATGAAAGCAGTATGTGTTTTATCAGTCGGAGGAAAAAGGACCAGGGTCCACAGTTCACTAGTGGTGTCTCTCCGTGAAAGATAAATAACATGTGGTGAACAAATTACAGTTGGGCAATTGACAGAAACAAAGGCTGCACCGTAGTGCATATGCAAGACATAAAGATTACTTTGTGATTCATGCGGGCATTACAATAAGATACATAGACCATTATCGAACTACATCTATGACTAATAATCCATACTCCGAATATCATCCGAACAAACGTTGGGTATTAAGTTGCAAGCAACATATTATCACCGTAAGCAAAGTATGTAATGTAAACAATGCAAGCTGGGTAAACACCGTTGTTTTCTCCCTAATGGCAACAAAACATGCTCCATCTGTCACGTTTCTGTCACTCGAGCACAGATGCAAAGGAGACATGAACGCACTATCGAGCATAAATACTCCCTCTTGGAGTTACTAGCATCTACTTGGCTAGAGCATCTACTAATAACGGAGAGCATGCAAGATCATAAATAACATATGCATGAAGATAACATGATAGATTGATAATCAGAAGACATAGCATTCAACATTCATCAGATCCCAGCATACACAACATGTAGCATTACATAAAGATGATCTCGATCATGATAGGCAGATCATAAGATCTAAACATGAGGTACAAAGTGGAGAGGACAACCATCTAGATACTGCTATGGACCCGTAGTCAAGGGATGAACTACTCACATATCACTTCGGAGGAGGGCATGGTGGTGTAGACCTCTCCGGTGATGATTTCCCCCTCCGGCAGGGTGCCGGGGAGAGCTCCAGAACCCTCCCGATATCGGTATGACGGTGACGGCGGCCTCGGGTGTTTCTCGGGAAAAAGTGGGATCTTCTTAGAGTTTACATCTCAGGGGGATTAAATAGGCGAAAGGGCAAAGGAAGTGGAGACCTGGGGGACCCACACCACCCCCCGGCGCGGCCAAGGGGGGCGCGCCACCCTATGGTGTGGGGCCCCTGAGGCCCTCCTGCGGGTCTCTTCGGGACTCCGTGGAACCTTTGAGAATTCTAAGACTTCCAGGCTTCGAATTTTCCAATTCCGAGAATATTTCCAGAACAACTTTTCTGAAACTAAAAACAGTAGAAAATTGGGAAATCGCTCTGTGGCATCTTGTCAATAGGTTAGTCCGAAAAATCGATAAAAATGACATAAAGTGTGTAGCAAACATGTGGGAAACAATAAGAAAACAACATGGAACATTAGAAATTAAGGATACGTTTATGACGTATCAACATCCCCAAGCTTAGCTCCTACTCATCCTCGAGTAGGTAAACAATAAAAACACAATAATTTCATAGGTGACTGATGTTGTGTGTTGGGATACCCCAAGAGGAGGGTGTGATGAGTACAGCGGTAGGAAATTCCCCTTAGTTAAGAACCAAGGTTATCCATCCAGTAGGACAAAGAGGACCTTCGGAAGGTTGATGCCACTGATAGTGGTGATGGCTCGCCGGTGTCAGCAACAACGGGGAACCTGCACACAACACAACCAAAATACTTTGTCCCAACGGTACAGTGAGGTTGTCAATCTCACCGGTCTTGCTGAAAACAAAGATTAGACGTATAGTGTGGAAAATAATCTATGCTTGCAGTAAGTAAAGAAAGCAGGAAATTGTGGTGGTTTGTTTTAACAGTATAAGAAAATGGACCGGGGTTCACAGGTTCACTAGTGGTGTCTCTCCATAAAAGATAGCATGCTTGATGAACAAATTACAGCTGGGCAATTGACAAATAAAGGTTGCACCGTAGTGCACATTCAGGACAAGAAGACTACTATGATATTTAGTGCGGGCATTATAACAATATACATATACCGTAATCCAACTGCATCTATGACTAATAATCCACCCTCAGGTTATCATCCAAACCCCCTTAGGTATTAAGTTGCAAGCAACAGATAACTGCATTAAACAAAGTGTGTAATGTAAGGAGTGATTATACACGCGGGTACTCTCACCGCTGTTTTCTCCCTAATGGCAACAACACATCCTCCCCCTTCACGTTTCTGTTACTCGAGCAAGGCAAAAAGGAGGCATGAACCCACTATCGAGCATAAATACTCCCTCTTGGAGTCACTAGCAACTACTTGGCCAGAGCAACCACTAGCAATGGAAAGCATGCAAGATCAAAAATAACATATGCAATAAAGACTATAATCAACTTGGCATAAGTTCAATATTCATCGGATCCCAGCAAACACAGCACATGGAATTACATAAGATCAATCTCGATCATGTTAGGTAGCTCACGAGATCTAAACATGGAGGCATAAGAGGAGGAGACAACCATCTAGCTACTGTTATTGACCCGTAGTCCAAGGATGAACTACTCGTGCATCACTCCGGAGGCGGGCATGGTGATGGAGAGGCCTCCGGTGATGATTTCCTCTTCGGCAGGGTACCGGAGACAGCTTCAGAACCCCCCTGATCTAGGGTTGACGGTGACGGCGGCTGTGGAACTTTTCGGGGATTTTTTATCAGGTATTTAGGGTTTTCCATTCGGGGGGGATAAATAGGCGAAAGGGAAGAGGCGGTGGAGCCCAGGGGGGCCACACCACCCCCTAGAGCGGCCAAGAGGGGCGTGCCACCCCATGGTGTGGGCCCCCTGATGCCCCTCTTCGTCTCCTCTTCTGTCTTCTGGATGCTTCCGGGGAAAATAGGCACTTCGGGCTTTGTGGGGTCCAATTTCGAGAATATTTCCAGAACAACTTTTCTGAAACCAAAAACCGCAGAAAACATGGAACTGGCACTTGGCATCTTGTTAATTGGTTAGTCCTGGAAAACGTGTAAAATTGACATAAAGAAGGGAGAAAACATGTAGCAATTGACATAATATTATCATGGAGCATCAGAAATTATAGATACGTTGGAGACGTATCAAGCATCCCCAAGCTTAGTTCCTACTCGTCCTCGAGTAGGTAAACGATAAAACAATAATTTCTAAGGTGACATGCTACTAACATAATCTTGATCATAAAAATGTAAAGGCATATGCAAGCTGAGACCATAGAACTTCAAACACAAACATGATAAATAGAACTTTAATAATAAAGCAAAGCAATCACTTTTCATCATGAAGAGTATCTCAAACAAAGGATCATGAGAAATAATGCAAAGAAAGATAAACGTCAGTTTCAGGTATAGAGAAAGCATGACAAAGTGATATTTTGCTAGTCCTTAAGAGTGGGGCAAAACATAAATGCCAGGACACCTTCAAAGTTCATGAGGAAGACTAGAGCAAATAATTTAAGAACAAATGATATCACATCATGAAGTAATTATTGATGTTTATGGGACAATGCATATAGAACTAGGAATGGCAAAAATGCTCTCTCAATTGTGCATAAAGTTAGAAGATGGAGACTCAACATAAAAGTAAAAGAAAGGCCCTTCGCGGAGGGAAGCAGGGAGCACTCATGTGCTAGAGCTTTTTATTTTATTAAATAGAGGTATTAAAAGTTTGACACTCCTCCCATCCATCTTTCACAAACCATGGCTAACTGAATCCTCGGGTGCCTGCCAACGATCACATACCGTGGAGGAGTGTCTATATTTTGGGAGATGTATGCTAATGTCAACGAATGGTAAACAGAAAATACAGTACGTCACAAGCCATATGGATTCAGAAGATCGGCTCCCATATGTAGGACGCATCTGGGTAGAAGGTCACCCCTCTTTATCTTTTGTTTACACGATTATGCTTTGACTAATAAATCAGGGGCAAAATAGTGAAGAAATTTTGTGTGTATTAATTTGGGGTTGGGCACCCCGCTACCAGCTCTTCTATCATTTGGATACACGGATGAAGCCACTAGTCCAGGGTGTGAAATCCAATCAACAAGTGAGATAAAGATTCTCTGTTGTCGTCCTCATGAGCAGAAACAAGAACATAAAGCAGAAGTAATTTTGAAAGTTTTAAAGGTAACACATGAGCAATTTACTTGGAGTGGCAGTTAAATACCACATGTAGGTAGGTATGGTGGACACAATGGGAAAAACTTGGTTTAAGGGAGTTGGATGCACGAGTAGAGCTCATACTCAGTACAGGTGGAGGCTAGCAAAAGACTGGGAGCGACAAATAAAGAGAGCATAAGAGCCATAATCATGCATAGCGACATAAACATCATTAATTAAAGCATAAGAGGTATCATAGTTCAAAAACTAAGTGGTCATGGAGGCTATTCGTGACTGGTTCATAGTCATAAACATGGTGTGAGCATGCGCCAAGTCAACCAAATAAAACATTCGAAAGGGAATACCAAAAATTTATGCTTCCTTATGACAAGAACAACTCATAAATCTTTCAATGACATATTAAACACTCTCGGCTATTTGAGGCTATTCATGCTACTCAACATAACAACATCACAAGTATTTATAACTAAAATAACATTTAGCATCGCATGAAAAAGTTCTAGCAACAATCTATACAAGCTTCTACTTGCACTAATATAAATTCTACTTTAAATATCAGTTACTTTCTCCCAACAAGCACCATACAAGATATGTTTTAAAAAAAACTCTCTAAATGCTACAAAACGCAAACATGAGAGTACTCACATAATACTATTAAAACTAACAGCTCTAATAAGAGATACATGCAAAACATGAGCTAAATAAATGCAGCAGCCAGACAAAGATTAACAATACAAAGTATTCCTATGAAAAAGCGGAGTGTGTCACTCTCCAATAAAAGAATGCTGGGGTCCAACAAAGTTTCTTAAAAAAGTAAAAACAAACTGAAAGAAAAAACAAAAACAAACTGAAAACAAAAAATAAAAGACGCTCCACGTAAAGCACATATGATGTGACCGAATAAAAATATAATTTCACTAGAAGTGACCTGATAATTTGTTGATGAAGAAGGGGATGCCTTGGGAATCCCCAAGCTTAGACGCTTGAGTCTTCTTGGAATTTTCTGGGATGTACCATCGGGGCATCTCAAGCTTAGGCTTTTCACTCTTCTTGATCACATCATATCATCCTCTTCTCTTGACCCTTGAAAACTTCCTTCACACCAAACTTCTCACAATCTTCATTAGCAACGTTAGTGCAATCGAAATAATAAATTTACATGGTTCGGTTTCAACACATGTATAACACTCAAAAACATATTATCTACTGTCAGAACTTTTTTTAAAACTCTTTTTCTCAAAAGAACACCAAAAGAAAATGATTAAGATGCAAATGCAATTATTGGCAGAAATCTGTCAAAACAGGACATCAGGTAAAGCTGATTTTTTTTCAAAAATCTTCTGTTGGTCAAATCAAAAAGGGGTAAACTAAGAAAAGTTGCGTATACATCCCAGGATTACGCACAAAAAAACTCAGGTAATTTTGAATTTTCTGTGATTTTATACGGAATAAATAGTGGACATCAGAAATCTGTTTCCTGCGCAGAAATCCGAAATATAGCCTCAACTTTCCACTAGAGGATTTACTTGGCTCAACAAAAACTCAAAAGAAAAGATACAGCGAGGTTGCTAAGGAAATATAGAACACCTAGGTGCAAAGCACATAAAATAAAACATAGAAAACGGGTTGAAAACAGCGAAATAAAACGGGTTGTCTCCCGGTAGCGCTTTTCTTTAACGCCTTTCAGCTAGGCATAGAAAGAAACTCAAGTATTTTCAAGTGAAGAAGAATCAACATCATAACTTGCTCTAATAATAGATTCAAAAGGTAGCTTCATCCTCTTTCTAGGAAAATGTTCCATACCTTTCTTGAGTGGGAATTGGTATTTAACACTCCCCTCTTTCATATCAATAACAACACCAACAGTTCTAAGAAAAGATCTTCCCAAGACAATAGGATAAGAAGCATTGCATTCGATGTCCATAACAACAAAATCAGCAGGGACAAGGTTAATGTTAACCATAATAAGAACATCATCAATTCTACCAAGAGGTTTCTTCTTAGCATTATCAGCAAGATGAACATCCAAATAAAAGTGTTCCAACGGTGGTAGATCAAGCATATCATAAAGCTTTTGAGATATAATAGAGATACTAGCACCAAGATTACACAAAGCATTGCAATCAAAATCATTTAATTTTATCTTAATGATAGGATCCCAGCCATCATCTAATTTCCTAGGTATAGATGTCTCAAGTTTCAGCTTTTCTTTCCTAACTTTCATGAGAGCATTGGTAATATGTTTGGTAAAGGCCATATTCATGGCACTAGCATTGAGACTTCTAGCAAGCTTTTGTAGGAACATAATAACTTCAGAGATATTGCAATCATCAAAATCAATATTATTATCATCAAAAGTAATGGGACCATTCTCTCCCACATCATTAAAAATTTCAGCATTTTTATCAGAAGCAATTTTAGCAGTTTGAGGCAGTTTAGCACGTTTCACCAAAGGGGTGGAGTCTTTGTTAACACCACCTAGTTTACCATTGATAGTAGAAGGTTTACTAGCACTTGGAGCTTCAGTTTTACTAGTGGTTTTGATAGTGCAAACTCTAGCAATATTATTCTTTCTAGCCAATTCATCTTCTCTTTCCCACGTAGCACGTAATTCAGCCATCAACCTAACATTATCATCAATTCAAACTTGAATGGCATTGGTTGCAGCAAAAGGATTATCTTCAATGGTTTCAGTTTTAGCATCCATTTTATTGATCAACGAAAATTGTGCCTCTGACAGGGCCGAAATACTAATCTCGGCATTTGAAATTTTACCTCGCAAACCAGATATTTCTCTATTCAAATTCCCAATTTGTTGGCTAATAGTTCTCAACATAGCAGATTGTTCTTCCATAGTTTTAGTAAACAACTTATTTTATTCATATTGCATTTTCATAAAGTTCTTAGTTGCTTTTTCAACTTCTACAATCCTTTCCTCACTAAGCACTCCATATCTACCATAAGAATAACCACTACCACTATTAGGAGGATAGGGCTTATAATTGTTTCCACCAAAATTATTTCTATAAGCATTGTTGTTAAAATTTTATTTATGATAAAGTTCACATCAACATGCTCTTCTTGAGCAACACAAGAGGCTAAAGGAACATTATTTGGATCAACTTGAGCTTTACCATTAACAAGCATAGACATAATAGCATCAAGCCTTTCACTCAAAGAGGAGGTTTCCTCAACAGAATTTACCTTCTTACCTTGTGGAGCTATCTCAGTGTGCCACTCTGAATAATTTATCATCATATCATCAAGAAGCTTTGTTGCATTGCCCAAAGTGATGGACATAAAGGTACCTCCAGCGGCTGAATCCAATAGGTTCCTTGAGGAGAAATTCAGTCCTGCATAAAAGGTTTGTATAATCATCCAAGTAGTCAGTCCATGAATGGGACAATTATTCACCATAGTTTTCATTCTTTCCCAAGCTTTAGCAACATGCTCATTATCAATTTTTTTAAAATTCATTATATCACTTCTCAGGGATATAATCTTAGCAGGAGGATAATATTTTCCAATGAAAGCATCTTTACACTTAGTCCATGAATCAATACTATTTCTAGGCAAAGATAGAAACCATTCTTTAGCTCTTCCTCTCAAATAGAAAGGAAATAATTTCAGTTTAATAATATCTCCATCCACATCTTTATATTTTTTGCATCTCACATAGTTCAACAAAATTATTAAGGTGGGAGGCAACATCATCAGTACTAACACTAGAAAATTGCTCTTTCATAACAAGATTTAATAAAGCAGGTTTAATTTCATAGAAAACAGCAGTAGGAGCAGGTGGAGCAATAGGTGTGCAAATAAAATCATTGTTGTTTGTGCTAGTGAAGTCACACAACTTAGTATTCTAAGAGGAACTCATTTTTAGGAAAATAAAAGCAAGCAAATAAATAACACCTATAAAGTAAACTATTTTTTTGTGTTTTTGATAAAGAGAAGCAAAAAAAGACAAAAATAAAAACAAGACAATAAACAAAATAAAGAGGTTGAGAGTGAGAGACTCCCCTTGCGAGAAGACTTCTTCCTCCCCGGCAACGGCGCCAAAAATTTCCCTGATGTTGTGTGTTGGGATAACCCAAGAGGAGGGTGTGATGAGCACAGCAGTAGGAAATTCCCCTTAGTTAAGAACCAAGGTTATCAATCCAGTAGGAGAAAGAGGACCTTCGGAAGGTTGATGCCCCTGACGGTGGTGATGGCTCACCGGTGTCAGCAACAACGTGGAACCTACACACAACACAACCAAAATACTTTGTCCAAACGGTACAGTGAGGTTGTCAATCTCACCGGTCTTGCTGAAAACAAAGATTAGACGTATAGTGTGGAAAATAATGTATGCTTGCAGTAAGTAAAGAAAGCAGGAAATTGTGGTGGTTTGTTTTAACAGTATAAGAAATGGACCGGGGTTCATAGGTTCACTAGTGGTGTCTCTACATAGAAGATAGCATGCTGGGTGAACAAATTACAGCTGGGCAATTGACAAATAAAGGTTGCACCGTAGTGCACATTCAGGACAAGAAAACTACTATAATATTTAGTGCGGGCATTACAACAATATACATATACCGTAATCCAACTGCATCTATGACTAATAATCCACCCTCAGGTTATCATCTGAACCCCCTTAGGTATTAAGTTACAAGCAACAGATAACTGCATTAAACAAAGTGTGTAATGTAAGCAATTATTATACACGCGGGTACTCTCACCGGTGTTTTCTCCCTAGTGGCAACAACACATTCTCCCCCTTCATGTTTCTGTCACTCGAGCAAGGCGAAAAGGAGGCATGAACCCACTATCGAGCATAAATACTCCCTCTTGAAGTCACTAGCAACTACTTGGCCAGAGCAACCACTGGCAACAGAAAGCATGCAAGATCACAAATAACATATGCAATAAAGACTATAATCAACTTGGCATAAGTTCAATATTCATCGGATTCCAGCAAACACAACACATAGAATTACATAAGAGCAATCTCGATCATGTTAGGCAGCTCACGAGATCTAAACATGGAGGTATAAGAGGAGGAGACAACCATCTAGCTACTGCTATGGACCCGTAGTCCAAGGATGAACTACTCACGCATCACTCCGGAGGCGGGCATGGTAATGGAGAGGCCTCCGGTGATGATTTCCTCTCCGGCAAGGTGTCGGAGACAGCTTCAGAACCCCCCTGATCTAGGGTTGACGGTGACGGCGGCTGCAGAACTTTTCAGTATTTTTGATCAGGTATTTAGAGTTTTCCATTCGGGGGGGGGGGGGATAAATAGGCGAAAGGGCAGAGACGGTGGAGCCCTGGGGTCCCACACCACCCCCTGGCGCGGCCAAGGGGGGCGCCACCCCGTGGTGTGGGCCCCCTGATGCCCCTGTTCAGTCTTCTGGATGCTTCCGGGGAAAATAGGCACTTCGGGCTTTGTGGGGTCCAATTCCGAGAATATTTCCAGACCACTTTTTGAAACAAAAAACAGCAGAAAACAAGGAACTAACACTTGGCATCTTGTTTATAGGTTAGTCTCGGAAAACGTGTAAAAATGACATAAAGAAGGGAAAAAACATGTAGCAATTGGCATAATATTATCATGGAGCATCAGAAATTATAGATACGTTGGAGACGTATCAGTGACATGCTACCAACATAAATTTGATCATCAATAATGTAAAATCATAAGTAAGCTGTGATCATAGAACTTTAACACAAGCATGATAAATAGAACTTTAATAATAGAGCATAACAATCACCTTGCATCATGAGAAGTAACTCAAATAAAAGATCATGAATAACGATGCAAAGAAAGATATACGTTTGTTTCAAGTATAGAGAAAACATGTCAAAGTGATATTTCGCTAGTCCTTAAGAGTGGGGCAAAAAATAAATGCCAGGACACCTTCATAGTTCATGAGGAATACTGGAACAAATAATTAGAGAACAAGCAATAACACATCATGAATCAATTAATAATGTTTCTGGGACAAATGCACATAAAACTCAGAATGGCAAAAATGCTCTCTCAACTGTGCATAAAGTTAGAAGATGGAGACTCAACATAAAAGTAAAAGAAAGGCCCTTCGCAGAGGGAAGCATGGATCACTCATGTGCTAGAGCTTTTATTTTATTAAACAGAGGTATAAAAACTTGACACTCCTCCCAACCATCTTTCATAAACCATGTCTAACCAAATCCTCGGGTGCCTGGCAACAATCACATACCGTGGAGGAGTGTCTATATTTTAAGAGAGGTGTATGCTTATGTCAACGAATGGTAAACAGAAAATACAGTACGTCACATGCCAACTAGACTTCACAAGAACGGCTTCCATAGAAGGACGCATCTAGGTAGAAGGTCATCCCTCTTTCTCTTTTGTTTACACAATTATGCTTTGACTGATAAATCAGGGGCAAAAATAGTAAAGAGAATTTGTGTTAATAATTTGGGGCTGCGCACCCCACTGCTAGCTCTTCTATCATTGGATAAGCGGATGAAGCCACTAATCCAGGGTTTGAAAGTCCAATCAACAAGTGAGATAAAGATTATCTATTTACGTCCTCATGAGATTATGATTATTTTGTTCATGTCAATATGAGATGCTTCATTTATATTTGTAGAGAGTTTTAATGTTGTCTTGCAACGATCTCTGGTGTTTATGATTACTGTGGCCATGTAGTTATTTTCACCTTCAAGAGATGGTTTATATGCTAGATAGTGGGTTCATGCCTCCCTTACATCTGCGCTCGAGTGACAGAAATGTGACGGATGGGGGATGTGTTGTTGCTACTAGGGAGAAAACAATGGTGCACTTGTCTACGGACGAGGACAACTTCTTACATCACGTTTTGTTCTTAATGCATTTTTCTGTTGCACACAAAGCAATCACTTCATTGCTGCAACTAATATCAAAGAGATTTGCTGGATAGATTTCTTGAGGTGGACTTTTCAATATGGATGCATGCTGGATAGCGGTCCATATGCCTTGACAGAATGCTTACAACGTTAGAACCCGTGAACTATATCTCGTCATTATAGTATTGTTATACGTTCACGATTTCTCAATTCCCCAGCTGTAACTTGTTCACCCAATATGTTTATTTTCTTTGCAGAGACACCACTAGTGCAACTATGGCCCCCGGTCCCATTTTTCTCATTATTGCAACATTCTTTCAAGACGGGGAGACTGACAACCTTCTCGAAAGTTGGAGACAAGAGAGAGTTTGTGTTTTGTGTGCGGGTCCATGTTTGTTGAGCCTGCTTCCAACAAGCAACTCCAAGACTTGAAGCTCCTACTGTATTAATAACCCTGGTTCCTTAATTGTGTGTGTGGGGTGGAGGGATTTCCGCTAGACTACATCATACCTTCCACTTGGGTTTACTCAACATGCGCCTGATCACGTCTGCATCAATGAACCCCATTCACGGTTAACTTTGAACCATCTCAGAATCCATGTAGCCAGACATTGTGGATCACTACCGTCATCCCATTACATATCGAGATCAGAAGCTAGTCTGCCAATTGAAAAAAGCTCCCAACTCTATACGGAGAGCACCAAGCAACCACCCATATTGCACTCAACCTTATTCTTACCCCGTTGGATCTTAGCCCGTGGGACTTTACCCCTTCGGCACGCCTCGTTCAACTGCATAAAGAATAAAATACGATTTACATTACATTACATCATACATAGGAATTTCAGATGGACTGGATATGAAAACGTGGTTACCAGTAGATAAATAAGCTAGTGCAGCCGTACCCCAACTCCATTTTTAGTCCCAACTAGCTAACAACTAGAGCCACATATATGGGGCATTCGAGTCACTGTCGTATGGAAATATAGCACAACAAAGGACATACGACAAGTATGCCCTGGCATACTGCTGCAAAACATCCTCATCTATATCCTCTGGGCATCTTCCAAAATGTTCACAAATCCAACCAAAGGGGGCACCGGCGGCTCTTCCTGCAATGCCCGACTCTATCCCGAGATATGAGATCATTCCCGTGCGCCATCCCTCAGTACCAGTGTTCAGACAAACAGGTTCCCCCTGATGGGAAGTGTCATGATCATTGAAACATCCTGCAGCGTCACGGTCATGTCCCCACAAGGCAGGTGAAAAGTGTGCGTCTCCGGTCGCCAGTGTTCTACGAGCGCGGTGGTGGCACATGGGTTGAACTTCGGCATCCCATTAATCACCATGTTGACAAAAGGAAGCATCCCGGTTGTCGAATATGCATCTCAGCAAGTCCCTCGGATGAACCAATAGGGTTTCGAGTAAGAGAACGAGTAGGCACTGGTGACAATCGTCGGCTAACAGGGGTAAGATTTACCCAGGTTCGGGGCCCTCGTAGAGGTAAAACCCTTACTCCTTCTTCTGTCGATCTGTATTAACGAGTAGATCGATTACAATGGGGGATGCTCAAGTCGAGAGTATGATCCCGATCTCAAGGCTTTGATGGTGCTGTATTGCATGGTCCTCCCCCCGGTAGTTCTCCTGGCTTTATATAGATAGCCAGGTCTCAAACCGTGCCCGAGGGGGATACAAAACCTAACCCTAAGTCGGTTACATGTTTCCTTTCTTAACCCGCAAGGCTTTGCGGGTGGGCCTTGATTGGGCCTTCTAGAACAGTTCATGGCGTTTCCTTTGGACCTTGGACCTTGGGCCTTGGGCCTTAGACCGGGTAGGCTCACCCGATAGGTCTAGGATCCATCCCTTCGTTAGTAACCCCCGAGCTTTAACTCTGCTGAGAATCTGTCGGGTGGACGCTCAAAGTTTATCTTGATTTCCTTTCGACTGGTGGCTTCAATCGTTTGAAGGGGGTGTGAACCCTGTATGTGATGCATTCTTGTGCTCGAGTATCGAGAAAATAAAAGTGCCAGTGTATTGGCTGTTTTCGCAGAAGGATATGGCTCAATTGCTTGGCTCTCCCGAAAGCTCAGGGCCAAATAATTGCATCTAGGGCAAAAACAGTTCTTGCCGACGCAAATTCGAGACCTCCGACTCGAATCTGATGAGGTGATCATTGCGACTGGGCCGTTGAGGTCTTACCGAGTCGAACTTAACCTATGAGGGTACCCGGCGTGTCCGCTAGGATTTTCCTTCGTGTTGTTGACATGGAAATACACCGGAGGACGCAGCTTGAGTGCGATTCCAGGCCCTCAAGAAAGATCTTTTGGGTCTTACCTTCGTATCGAGAGGATACGGCATCCGGATGTGCCTAGTCGGCTGAACGACCCAGGGTAAAGATGTGTATACATCGTATGTTAGAGTAGCAGGGACTGCTCACCCGCGAATATTTCCTCACAACTTTGCGTGTAAGGAGTTTTTCCTTGTTTGAATTTACGCATAAGGATTTTGTGTTTTTGTGTTTTCCTATCCGTACAAGAGAATTTTATTGTCCGGAAGCCTTGTTGTGCCTATACGTAAGAAATTTCATGTCAAGGGCTTTTGTACGAGAGAATTTTTCGCTTATTGATACGTCCATACGAAAGAAATTTCGTGTTATGGAGTTTATGCGAAAGAGTTTTCGCGTCTTGAAATATCCATACGAAAGAAATTTCATGTTATGGAGTTTATGCGAAAGAGTTTTCGCGTCTTGATGTATCCGTACGAAAGAAATTTCGTGTTATGGAGTTTATGCGAAAGAGTTTTCGCGTCTTGATGTATCCGTACGAAAGAAATTTCGTGTTTAGGATTCTACCCGAGAGAATTCTCGGGTTTGATGACGTACACAATGATGTCATTGTGCACTTTGCTCGCTCTGACACCTCCTGATGGGACATGACGAAGTGAAAACAGGGCACGCTGGCCCACCATGTCAGGTTTTGACCGGAAACGAGACGTTGTTTCCTGTTTTTCCGCGAGCCACGCGCAGTAAATGTGCACGATCCGCTGTTAAGATCGTGGCATAAAACAGCTTTCCACCGCCACTTCATTTCCACTCCCCACGTGGCAGCCGCGATGGACGCCACATCGCTTGATCTGCGGCCCAGATGGGCTCGGCTTGTGTATAAGTATCCATCCTTAGCGGAAAAGTAAAAACTTCCCGGTCATTTGCTTCCCGATCTTCTTCTTCCTTGCGCACATCTCTTCCTCTGCAAGCATCCACCAACTCTCATGGCGGGAGGCAAGAAACTCGGCGGTGCTGCTTCGTCATCGAGGGCGACCGAGGATGTCCCTGTGCTGCCCGCGGCGAGGACGGGCGACTGGCGCTCCGCAAACACCACCAACAAGAGCATCAAGGAGATGCAGAGGGAGGGGCTGCTGCCCCCTGAAGGCAACAAGCGCGTTCGCCTCGGCAAGAAAGAGGAGGTACCAAACCCTCACGCGAACGAGCGCGTGATCTTTGCGGATCATGTCTCGCGCGGGCTCTCGCTCCCCCTTCATCCCTTCCTTCTTGGTATGTTGTATGTCTATGGCATACAGCTCCATGACCTGCCTCCAAATGCGATTCGGCACATCTCGTGCTTCATCGTACTTTGCGAGTGCTTCTTGGGCATTCGCCTGCACTGGGGCCTTTGGAAGGCCCTATTCAAAGTGCGGGTCTTCCACGAAAATTCACGGGTGGAGGACCAGCTTGGAGAGACGCTGCGAACTGGCGGCTTCGGAATCCAGGCGAAGACCGACAGCTCCTTTGAGATGCACTTCATCGACTCCGCGCAAGGATGGCGGAGGAAGTGGTTTTATGTCATCGACAACAGCGCGGGTGGAGCCCATGAATTCCACCCGTTCGCTGTTTTGAAGCGCCAGAAGTCTTGGGCGCACAAGCTCCCAGTCGAAGAAAACCGGATCATTGCTCCGCTACTCGCGAAGGTAGCAGCTCTCCGCGACCAGACAACAGGGGTCGCGCTGAATGGTCTTCATCTGGCGAGCGTCTTCCTCAGGCGTAGGATCCAGCCTCTCCAAGAGAGGCCCTCAACTATGTGGGAGTACCAGGGCCCTCAAGACCCCAGACGTGTGTGCCAAGATATCCTCTCGAATGCCTAATTCGAGAAGAAAATTGCGGCTATCACCAAGCTAAAGGTAGGCGAGAAGTTTCCCGCTTGCCCTCTTGAAGCATTCGAGGCCTCAAGGCCTCCTCCAGCCGATGTAAGTTTCCTTCTATCTCTGTTTTAACATTGTTTGCCATTCGAGAGTTTGTCGACTGAGTTTTCTCTTTTCTTCTTCTCTTGTAGAGTTTGGAAATAGCCATATGCTATCCGCCAGTTTCTGTTGATGATGCTTCGGACTTGCCAGCGAGCAACGTTGAGGCTGCTCTCGACACCAGCGTTGCTGAGGCCGAGTCGAGCTCCGAGCACGGCTCTTCAGACGACGTGGAAGAGTCGGGTAGCGACCTCCACCACCGCAAGCGCCGCCGGCAGGTAGACGATGAAGGCACTTCCAAAGATAGGTCTTTGGGTGGTGGATCTGGCAAGGCAACATAGCCCCTTGTGGTGACGCCCTTGAACGTGCTTCCTCCTCCAGCCCCCAAGTCAAAGATTGGCACCGCCAGGAATGCGGATATGCTGGATGATGACGACGACGACGAGTGAGTTTTTCCTTTCCTATTATCCCTTAGTCGAATGTTTTCTCTCATTTTCCTTATGCTTTTGTTCGATTCTTCCTTTCATGTTAGGCTTCAATCCATCAGCCCTGGTCAGTTTGCTTCTTATATTCCTTCTTTGAAGAGAAAATAACCTGCTGCGGGCGAAACTCCAGTCGCCAAGGTCACCCAGAAACCTTCGAGCCCAGCACCGGCAGCTGCGGCTCCAGATTATAGACTGCCTGGATTCGCGGTTGGGGCTTCGGCGAACAAAGAAGTCTCGGGTAGCTCGGCGGATCCTTTGTGCACCGCCCAGGGCCAGGTAAATCTTGTCACTTCTTTCGTATCTTCTACTTTGTCTGTTTGCGTTTTTTTATCGGGTGCACGTCAGTGCTCCCGATGGGAGTAGCCCCTGAGGCCGTGGTTAATCGCTTGCGATTAGCCACGGGCTCAAGTTTAAGCTTTCTTCTTCCTTTGATGTTATTGGGTGCACGACAGTGCTTCCGATGGGAGTAGCCCCCGAGGCTATACTCGACTGTGTACAGTCGTGAATAGGCTCAAGAGCTTTTTTCTTTAACTTGAAATTTGTCTTGTGCTTTTGCAGTCTCTTCTTGACTCCCTAGACGCCATTGGCTGACGCGTGCTTTCGGTTGAGGCAGATTGCGTCACCCTTCGGCTGGATCATGATCGACTTGTCGAGGACGGCCAAGCTCTCCAAGGTAGGTTAATCCGCTCATTTTTCTTCCACTATTTCTTTTGAGCATATCGGTTTTCTTTAGGCTGAATTCACTGCTCGATAGCTCAAGTCGATCTCCTGAAGGCCGAGAAAACTGAAGCTGCCTCTCGGGTGAAAACCCTTGAGGCCGAGTTGGAGTCCACCCGAAAGGAGCCGGAGTCCACTCGCAAGAATTCGGTTGACTTTGAGGGGAAGCTCGCCGAGGCCCAGGATGCGCTGAAGCAGTTGGAGGATGCTGGTGCTAAACACGACAAAGATCTTGTTGGCATCATCCGCCCTCTGGCTCAGCAATTCGCGGGTAAGTTGTATTTGATTTTTGCTGCGACGCGATTTTGATTGGCTATCTCGGGAGTTTACGGTGTCCTTTTGTAGATATCCTTGGTGTTGCACTGGAGCTACCTGGGAGTTGGCGATTGGATGCTTTGACGGACTCCTGCTCCCAGCTCTAGAAACACGCTAGTGGGATCTGCTCCCTCGTTGGCGAAGCCATTCGAGTGCTGACGCAATTCCACGAGCGTCTTCTGGTGGATGCCGCGGTTCCGCCCACACTAGACGGCCTTCTGAAAGTTTTCCTGGAGGGTGATCTTCTTCAGGCTTACTCGGTCGCCCAGTCTGAATACGGAGCGAAGACTGCCATCCAGTTTGTGTTGGCGCACGGAGTCGAGGGCCTGGAGAAAGCGTACTCGAGCCTTCCTTACAACGCCGCCACGGGCAGAAAGGTAGCGTTTCGTCCTTTTGGCGATCCGGCTGAAGCCCTCGCCAAGAAGCTATCTGAATTGCTTGCCCGTACTAGTCGCAAGGGACATCCTGCTGCGAGCGCTAGTACCTCCGCAGTTCCATAGGATAGTCTATTTTTACTTTGCCCTTTCGATGTAATGAACCTTGGTATGCATTCCCGTATTTTGCTTTTAATTGAAGTGTTCTTTTGATGTCTAAAATGCCTGATTATTGCGATTGAAGCGTCACGAGCTCCCGATGGGAGTAGCCCCCGAGCACCTGTTAAGTAGGTGGTATATTTCTCGAGTGGGGTCTTGGAGTGTATCTGAACTTGATTCATTTCCTTCCAGGTTGTGGGTCCTCACGCAGAGTCTTCGAGTGGATCTGTTGCACGAGTAGATCCCCTTGTTTCCGATGTTAGTACATTTGCCGGGCTCCGAGATCGTGTCGCAGATGGCGAGCGCAAGATGAAAGCTTTGCGTGGAGTGGCTGATGTGGCTAAATCAAAGCAAAAGTTTGCGGCTGAGCGTGAACAGTTCGTGATGGAGGAGCTGGCAGCTGTTACCAAAGACATGCTTTGTAAGCATGCTAGCCCCTAGCACTTTGTTGTTTACCTTCGCTTCACCTCTTAACCTTCCGCGTTGTTTTTCGCAGTTGTTGAGCCCGACGGTCCTTGTGAAACTCATTGGATAGACAACCACATTGTTCATGAAGCAAGTAGCTCGAAGCCGCATGCGAACAACTTCTTGTCTGACCGCAGCCGCGGCTTTGTTCTGGATACGTTGAAGTACCGGGCTGGCCAGGCGAAGCTGCTTGTGGATTCTTCTCGTGAAGCCATTTCTTCAGTGCACCGGACGTTCTATCCGCTGGGTACCGTTCCAGAAAGGTTGAGCGACCTGCTAAGAGTTTTTGGCCGAGTTGGTGAAGTTCGCGAGTGCATTCGTCAGCAGCTTATCTGCGGTGCTCAAGTAGTGCTTGCTTTTGTTCGGGTGTGGCACCCTGAGGTCAATTTTCCTTCTGTGGATAGGCTTCCTAATGCTCCAGTCGATTTTACTCCTCATTACGCTATCGTTCATCCTGTGGCGGAGGAGATCATTCAACTGACTTCCGAAGAGGTTGACCAGATGCTGGCCGAAAGAACTGCTCGTCGTCAGGCGTAATCGTAGGATGTAGATATCTAGTTACCTTGTATAGTTTACTTGAGATTTTTTAAGGTGTTTTATAAGGAGTGACCCTTGTTTGTACCTTGTATTTGTAAATTTTCCTCTAATGCTTAGTTAGGCGTAGCCCCCGTGCGTTTGGGGTGTATACCTGTTGTTTAGCATGTAAAATGAAGAAACACGAATAGCTATGGTTGAGAAACCATGTGTATTTATTGATATGGCTGAGAAGCCATGTATTTTCCTCGAGCTACAAGATGGCTAGTATAGCCTTATTTTTTCGAATAGAATAATCCTAAGGATAGAACTTGCGGAGATGCGCAACATTCCATGGATTGTAGTAGATGCCACCGGTCTCGGGGTTCTTCAATCGATACGCGCCACCTGGGATAACTTCGTGTATGATGAAGGGTCCCTCCCATGGTGGCTCGATCTTGTGCCCTTCCTTTTGCTTGAGCCACAACACCAAGTCGCCTACCACGAAGGATCTGTGGCGTATGCGACGACTGTGGTAGTTGCGCAATGATTGCTGGTATACCGCCGATCTTGCTAGTGCGATGTCGCAAATTTCACCGAGTGCATCCACGTCTTCGGCGAGTGCCCTGTTCGAGATTTCTTCGCTGTATGCGACAACTCGGGGTGCGCTGCATTTGACATCTTCAGGTAGGACGGCCTCGGCTCCATAGATCATGAAAAATGGCATATAGTTTGTTGACCGTTTTGCGTTGTGCGAAGGCTCCACAGTACTGATGGTAACTCCTCTGCCGAGTGCCCTGCTGCTGGGTTTAGGCGATCGAGTAGCCGCTTCTTGAGGCCGGCTGAGATTAATCCGTTGGATCGCTTGACTTGACCATTAGTTTGCGGGTGAGCCACTGAGGCGAAACTGAGGGTGATTTCCTTCTGTTCGCAGAATTCCTGTGTTTCCTTTGCTGTGAAGTTGCTGCCGTTGTCGGTGATGATGTTGTGCGGTATGCCAAACCTGCACACAATGGAGTTGAGGAATTTCACGGTGCATTGGGCGCTGGCGGAGGTGACTGGCATAGTCTCGATCCACTTCGTGAATTTGTCGACTGCTACGAGCAAGTGCGTATATCCTCCGGGTGTCGACTTTCTCAGTGGCCCCACCATGTCTAGCCCCCATTGTGCAAAGGGCCAGGCGATTGGGATCATGTGAAGTTCAGTGGCAGGGCCGTGCGGCTTGGGCGCAAATCTTTGGCAAGCGTTGCACTTGTCGACTAGGTCCTTTGCGTCTCTGGCCGCTGTGAGCCAGTAGAATCCTGCTCGGAAAGCTTTACCCACGATCGCCTTCCAGCCGGCGTGGTGCCCGCAATCTCCTTGGTGTATATCCCGCAGCAATTCCGTGCCATCCTTGGGTGCTATGCATCTCTGCAATATTCCTGATATGCTCTGTTTGTATAGCTCTCCGTTGAGCACTCGAAAAACTTTGCTCCGTCGTACTATCTGTCGAGCCCCATCCTCGGGTGCTATGCATCTCTGCAATATTCCTGATATGCTCTGTTTGTATAGCTCTCCGTTGAGCACTCGAAAAACTTGGCTGCGTCGTACTATCTGTCGAGCCTCGTGAACATCTGCTAGGAGCTGCTTGTTGGACAAGTAGTCGAGGTATTTCTGCGTCCAGACTGGTTCGACCAGAAAAACTTGTCTTGAAATGTCGTGGCTGAGCTCAATCATAGCTGTTTGCGAGCTGACCTCCGTCTCCAATGCTGCGGGTGCTTCTGCTGGTTTTTTGATCTTGACTGAGCGTTTCATCATCCTCTCGAAGTATATTCCGGGTGGTATGGGTGTGTTGGTAGAACCCATGTTTGCCAATTTATCTGCTTCCTCGTTGCTGGATCGGCGACGTGCTTTAGTTCGCACCCTTTGAAACTTCCTTCGAGTAGGTTATACATATCTCGATAGGAAACCATGTTTTCTGCAATAGCGTCACATTCTTTCATTGTCTGTTGTACGATGAGGTTTGAATCTCCATAGATCATCAGTTCGGTGGCTCCGCAGGCGATTGCCATCTTCATGCCGTGAAGGAGAGCTTCGTATTCTGCGTCATTGTTTGATGTCGGGTCGTCGGGTGGAAAATCCAATCGCAGGACGTACTGCAACTTGTCTCCTCTGGGGGATATCAGGACAACCCCGGCTCCATCTCCTTCATTTCTCTTCGACCCGTCGAAGTACATTATCCAGTTGCTCGTGTATTCTGGAGGGCCTGGTGTTTGCAGTTCTGTCCACTCGCTTAGGAATTCCACGAACTTGTGATTTCACAGATTTGCGTCCTGCATATATGATGTCCCAAGCGCCGAGCTCGATACTAAACTTTGCAATTATCCCGGATGCCATGGGGTTATTCATGATAGTACCGAGTGATGCGTCGTTTAGCACCGTGACGGTGTGCTCTTGGAAGTAGTGCTTGAGTTTTTGAGCTGTGAGTACCACGCCATACGCGAGCTTCTGATAATGAGGGTATTGCTGTTTGCAGGGCGAAAGAACCTCGCTAATATAATATATTGGCCTATGGACGCCATACGCCTTACCATCTTCCGGTCGCTCGACCACGATTGCTGTGCTGATGACTTGATTTGTTGCGGCTAGATATAAATACAGTGGCTCCCGTTCTTGTGGCGTTGCCAGGACACGTCTACTCTGCAATGCTCGCTTGAGGTCTGCGAATTCTTTTTGCGCTTTGGGTGTCCACTCGAACTTATCCGTTTTCTTCAATAGCTTGTAGAAAGGCAATGCTTGCTCGCCCAGCCTCGCAATGAATCTGCTTAGAGCGGCCAGTCGTCCTGCGAGCTGCTGCACACCGTGGAGATTAGTTGGCTCCTTCATTGTCAGGATTGCTTGGATTTTCTCCGGGTTGGCTTCAATTCCTCGAGCAGACACCAGGTACCCGAGAAGTTGTCCTGCAGGGACGCCAAAGACGCATCTGGTCGGGTTGAGTTTGATTCGGTATGCGTTCAACGCGTCGAATGTTTCTCTGATGTCATCGAGGAGCGTGTCCTCTACTCGAGTCTTGATGACGATGTCGTCAATGTACACTTGTATATTCTTGCCAATGAGCTTGGCGAGGAATTTTTGCATGCAGCGCTGATATGTTGCGCCTGCGTTCTTTAGCCCGAATGGCATTGTGGTGTAGAAGTAAACACCGTGGGGTGTGATAAACGTTGTCTTCTCTTCGTCCTCCTTTTTCATCCTGATCTGATTATAACCCGAGTAGGCGTCCAAGAAGGAGAGGCGCTGGCAGCCTGCTGTGGAGCCCACGATCTGGTCGATCCGTGGTAGGGGGAAGTTATCCTTGGGACAGTGCTTGTTCAACGATATGTAATCGATGCACACGCGAAGGATGTCAGTATTTTTCTTCGGGACAAGCACCGGGTTTGCTAACTAGGTGGAGATCTTTATCTCGCGGATGAACTTTGCTGCGAGTAACCTGTTCACTTCTTCTCCAGGTGCTTTTTGCTTTGGCTCTGAAAACCATCGGGTTCTCTGCTTGATAGGCTTGGCATCTTTATAAACTTCGAGTGAGTGCTCGGCGAACTCCCTGGGTATCCCTGCATATCTGAAGGCTGCCAGGCGAAAATTTCCCAGTACTCACGGAGGAGTTCGATGAGCGCGCCTTCCTATGCTGGCGAGAGGGTGGTGGAAACCATCGCCGTTTTCGTAGATTCGGTCGGGTGCACTTGATGTTTTCGAGTGCCGTTGTTTGCGCTGAACTCGAGCTCTGGGGCGTTATTTTTGGTAAGAGGCATCACAGAGTGATCCGTGATTTTTTCTCTCTCTTCCAGCTCTTCCTGCATCCAGAAGGATTTGGCGATCTCGTTGAACTCGATGTCGCATTTATTGGATTTTTGGAAATCGCGGTCGATGGTGATGGTGCCATGTTCCCCAGGCAGCTTGAGCTTCAGGTATGCATAGTGTGGTACTGCCATGTATCTGGCGAATGCTGTTCGACCAAGAATAGCGTGGTACTGTGAGAGCCAGTCGACTACTTTGAAGTCGAGGAATTCTCGTCTGTAATTGCTTCGGTTGCCAAGTACCACCTCCAAGTTTATTGTTCCGAGTGGGCGGACTGCCTTCCCTGGTACTATCCCGTGAAAGGATGTCTCTGATTGCGCTAGTCCGTCCAGGTTCCTGTTCATCATGCGGAGTGTGTCCGTGTAAATGATGTTAATCCCACTGCCTTCGTCCATGAATACTCGGGCAAGTTCATAGTTGCCTATTTGTGCCTGGATGACGAGTGCGGCATGCCCTGGTCGATAGACTCGAGGGGGGGGGGGGATGGTCCTCTTTGGAGAAAATTATTGGCTGGTCGTACATCTTCAGATACTCGGGTTGGGATGGTGGTGCTTGGACAGCCATGAATACCTGTCGAGTGTTTGTTTTCTGGGCCCAGCGGGATGGGCAAACTTTCTGTATCATCCCTAGGAGTCCTGCTGGGTTCGGGTATCCGTTGGTTCCTTGGTTTGCGTCGGGTGGCGCTGGTAGCGCGGCTAGCACCGTGTTTTGGTTTCCTGGTGGAGGTAGGGCTTGCGGTGGGTGGAATCCCTGAGTTCCCCCTCCCGGGAGCTGTGGGTAGCCCTGATTGACTGCTGCTCTGTTTTTGTTTGGGAAGACCTCGTGGATGTCAAGGAACTTTCGGCAATCCTTGAGAAGGTGTGTTGCCTTAGTTTTGCCAGTGCGCTTATCTGTAAATAGATGTAGCGTGCAGTAACTATCGGGGTCCTCCTCGGGAGTTTTGTCCTCTGGCTTTGGCTTCCACTCGCGATTTCCGCGATATCCGATGTCGCGATTTCTTATGAATTCTGCTGCCACCAGTTCCTCTCGATCATCGCGGTCGTAATGCTTTCTCCTTTTCTTTGGCGATCGTCCTCTGGTGCTGGAGATGATGCTTTCTCATTGCACACCGCGTGCTCCCCGTTGGCCCATCTGTCGGCTATAGCCATTAGTTCTCCAATGGTTTTGGGTGTGGCCCGTCCCAGTTCTTGCCGGAAGGAGGTTCGCCGAGCTCCTTTGGCGAATGTTTCGACTGCAACTTCTTCTGATATATTTCCTGTTGTATTCCTAAGTGTGGTCCATCTCTGAATATATTCGCGAGTAGACTCGCCACTTTTCTGCTTGCAAGCTCGTAGTTCCTCGATGGTCGCAGGTCTTTTGTATGTTGCCTGGAAGTTCTTGCAGAAGTCGAAGGTTAGATCGGTCTTCCTTCGAGCCAGCTGTGTGCGGCGCCTACAAGGTGTAGGTTAAGGTATTGCATAACCGTGTTTTTGTTCCCACGTTGGCATTTCACTGCCGTGAGGTAATCTCACAACCAGGCTTGTGGCTCTAGCGATCCGTCGTATTTTTGCACCTCCGAAGAGAGCTTAAACCTTTTGGGCAACGGTGCCTCGCGGATGTCGCGAGCAAAGCATAAGGCTCCGCAGACCTCCTCGTCGGAAGAGGTGGATGAGGAACGGGCGCGGTTTCTGGCCGCTCGAGCTTTGTCAACTTTGTGCTAAGCGATGTCCGATCGTGCACTGTATTCAGGCTCGTCGCGATTGACGTCTCTCCGCGGCTCTTTGTCGCGGTGTCGCGAGCGGCTGCCGTGACGTCATGGGCTGCGGTCTCGATCTCTCCGCGGGCTGCGATCGCGACCTCTCCGCGGGCTACGATCGCGACCTCTCGGGCTGTCGTCACTGTCACTCGGACTATCTCCGCGTCGCCGAGCTTCTTTTCCTCGCGCGCGACGAGGCGACTTCTCCCTCCTGGGTGACGTGCTCCTGTGTCCGCGAGGTGCTTCTTTATCTTTTTGCGCAGCCGCCTTTCTGCGGTCGCAAACGGCGATTCTTGCGGCTGCCGTGCCTAGCCCCTTCTGGACCTGCCTATATTGTTCTGCGCGGGGGTCGTTCTCTCCTGGTTGGTTTGTTTGCAGGTAGGTGGCTGCAGCTAGTACTGCGCGTTGCCGTCCTCATCGACGCGCATAAGGGAGACCTCGAGTGACCTACTGATCCCAGTTAAGGATTCTCCATCCATACTCGCAGTTCTTGAGACGTGTCTTTTTCTCCCGGGATGGTTCCCGACAGAAGGTGTCTTCGAGAGCGCCGCACGGCGTTGACTAGACTCGTCCGCTAGCTTTCTTCGTTCAGCCAGGTCTTTTCGAACTTCCTTGATCAAAGTTGCTGCTCTCACTAGGTGGTAGTGGTATGTAGTCATATCTTCATGAGGGGCTCCGGCTTCGAGTGGTTTGCTTGTGTGGGTGGCCTCCTTTTCCCGATCCCAGGCGGCTCGCGACATGCCGATGGCTGCGCGTTCCCTTGCGCTGTCTTCAGTTTCTTCGGGTGGGTCTCCTGGTCCTGCCATGCAGACCTGAGCCAGATATGGCTCGCGGGTCCTAGGCGTAGTTTGGAAAACTTTCCTGGCCCGAGAAGGTTCCTCTGTGGAGAGGGTATGGAAATTGTGGGTGTTGAGGCGGATAGATTCTCCGCTTTTCGCTAAGTCGCGATCCGCCTAGTTGGGCCGTGAGTCGACAGCTCCTGGACTTGAGATCGACTCCGAGCCCGATCCGTCGAGGTTGGATTGCTCGGGGAACTGTAGAATTCCTTCTTTGTCGGCGTAGAACTGGAAGCTCCCGAACGTCAGCGTGATGCTCTTCTCCAATTCTCTAAACACCGGGCGTGATTCCGGCGAGTGAGGGGTGACGATGACCGACCCGATGCGGACCGGATTGGTTGTAGTCGAAGTTTCGGGGCTCCAGCGTGAGCGGTTGGTCGACGAGGCCAAAGATGCCGGAGATCCAGCGCCCGCCGTTCCCACAGACGGCGCCAATTGTCGAATATGCATCTCAACAAGTCCCTCGGATGAACCGATAGGGTTTCGAGTAAGAGAACGAGTAGACGCTGGTGACAATCGTCGGCTAACAGGGGGTAAGATTTACCCAGGTTCGGGGCCCTCGTAGAGGTAAAACCCTTACTCCTGCTTCTGTCGATCTGTATTAATGAGTAGATCGGTTACAATGGGGGATGCTCAAGTCGAGAGTATGATCTCGATCTCAAGGCTTTGATGGTGCGGTATTGCTTGGTCCTTCCCCCGGTGGTTCTCCTGGCTTTGTATAGATAGCCAAGTCTCAAACCGTGCCCGGGGGGGACACAAACCCTAACCCTAAGTCGGTTACAGGTTTCCTTTCTTAACCCGCAAGGCTTTGCGGGTGGGATTTGATTGGGCCTTCTAGAACAGTTCATGGCGTTTCCTTTGGAGCTTGGGCCTTGGGCCTTAGACCGGGTAGGCTCACCCGATAGGTCTAGGATCCATCCCTTCGTCATCGGTCCTCTAGATGTACGGTGTATACCTCTCATCGTAATGCATCGACCAACGACCTAGGGGGTCTACCGCCGGACCTTCAACCTTTGCGAACCTCAAATGCAGCATGGGTAAAACATCATCGGCTGCCATATAACGGCCACGATGGTCCACATCGTAAACATCTTTGAGAAGAGACATATCCCTATGAAAGAAAAAAAAGTGATTAAAACAACGAGGAAAAATATCACAATACTAAAAAGTAGTAATGATTCAAAAATCCTAACTATTTATAACAAATCTATTTAGCTATCATATACTAAGAATGTAATAAACTATCTAATACTAACAAATCAATGAGAAAATATTACAAAATAATATGAACTAAAATTTACCAATACTATCCAATTATATGAACTAACGATCACAATTATAATCTATTTATAACAATAATATGAACTAAAATTATACTGAACTATCAAATACTATCCATTTATGTGAACTAAAGATCACAATTATATGAACTATCCAATATTTATTTGCAATGAACTGAAATTTCCAAAAAAAAAAACTAGCATTTACAAAATGACTATACTAGTATTACTAATAGCAACCTAACACTAAATATCTCATAATAACAACGTAATAGTAACCACATATTACTAACAAATCAAATACGACAACTAAATCTAATACTTGAATCTAGGGTTTCCACTAGTAATATCAACCTAATACTAGCAAGATGAACAAGGGATATTAACAACATATTACTAAAAAAATAGAATTTGACAACTTAATCTAATACTAGGATGTAGGGTTTCCACTAGAAATAGCAATCTAATACTAGAATCTAGGATTTCCACTAGTAAAAGCAACCACTAATGCACTACTAAAAACTCATACTAACAACCTAAATAGTTAAGAAAGTAGATGAACTAGGGATCGAGAATTTCTAGAAAGATCAAATGAGGATTGCAACCAATAAAAAGAGGGAAAAATGTGTGGGGAGGGGGGGGTATACATTCACAACTCCAATGGGAACCAAATCCCCCACAGATTGCCTCCGATCTTGTCAATAGAAGGGGGTTTCAGGGAGAGGAGCAAACCTGGCCAACGGGCCGGCCCGGGCACGCGAAGCCTTAGGCGGGCCAGGCACGGCACTGTGCGGCACGTAAGCGAAACGTGCCGGGCCGTGCCGGCACGCAGGCCGCGGCTTAGGGCACAAGCCCGGCACAGACACTAAACAGGCCGGCCCGCGGCACGCCAGGCACGTGAGGCCCGCGAGGTTGTCGTCTTCGATCTAGCAGGAGGAAGCGCCGTGAAGGTCGTCGCTTCGATAGGAGGCGCCATGGAGCTTGGGTTTGGCGCTGTGGAGCTTCGATCCGGCAGGAGGAGCCACCGGCGGGAATCAAAGGCAGGAGGAAGCGGCGGCAGGAGCACCCACCGGTAGGAATCAGAGCTCAGAGGCAGCGGTCGTGCGGTCTCTGTCGCGAGATTGGGGGTGGCGCCGTGGAGCTTTGATCCGGCAGGAGGAGGACGAGCGAGGAAGAGGAGGAGGACGAGAGGCACGCAGCGCGGCGAGAAGCGGCCAAGTCCTGGCGGCGGCGGATGGAAGTCAACGAACGTTTCCTGTCTCCCTGCAACCCTGCGTACGTGCGAAGAAGAGGTACTCGGCCTTCGCGGGCCTTCACGGGCCGTGCCTTCCAGGCACGCGTGCTCCACTAGGAGGCACAGGCACGGCCCGTCTAATCCGTGCCGGGCCGTGCTCGCGTGCTCACATGCCGGCTCGCCAGGCACGGCCCAGATGGCCAGGTTTGGAGAGGAGGGGGTAGCGGCGAGATAGTTCTTTTCCCGGAGAAGAGAAGAAGAGGATGAAAGAAGAAGTTAGGGATCGGGAGGGAGTGGGCCCCGGTTAAGTTTACTCGCATAACGCCCTAGCCCAGGGCGTTATGGTGCTAGGGGCATAACGCCCCAGTCCAGGGTATTATGATGGCTGCCACGTGGAAGTCCTCATCCACGGTGGCACAGTCAATAATGCCTCGGGGCTCCGCGCTATGAAATAGGGTTATTTTTTGAATTTTTTTTTGGTTCTGAGGGTTAGATCATGAATTTACTAGACCGAAAGGCTATTAATGTAAAATTTCACATAGAACGAGGTCTGCTTCTTCTGCTATATGGTGGGGATGGGGTGGCCTGTGGCTGTTAGGATTTGTTCAATTTGGCTCCGTATTATTGATTAGCGGCTGGCAGGCCAGCATGAAGCACAGAAATCCGCAGGCTATATGGCCTGCCGAATTGATTCTCCTCCGGCGTGAGGCAGCCCCCTTTCACACACGCTGGCCGGGCTAGGTAGCCGCGGCGCGCCCCGTGGGGTTCCCGTCCGTGTGGCGTCAATGCGTGGGCCGGCCCTGTACGCCGCGTACTGGCTCTGGGTCTGGTGAATGGAACCAAATGGATGCATGGTCCCCGGCACGCTGCTGCTCCGTAACAGGTGTGGTGTACGTCCAGAAATAAGAAACGCTAGCTAGGCAGAGCGGCTGGCACGAGGAGAGAAAATGAAAAGAAACAAGAGGATGGCCAGCCCAGCCAAAGGTCGGGAGGGACCAGTTTGATCCGAATGCCGGAATGCGTCTCGGTGTCGTTTCTTGCATCGCATGGAATGGCATGCCATGGCAGGGACCGCGCGCGCGCGAGCAGGGCATGTACTAGGTGTGGCGTTGCCGGCCGGAGCCATGGCAGTGGTCTATAGTGCCTCGCAGCGCCGGCCCCGCGTGCTCTTTAGCCCAGGGCCGTGTCGGCACCTCGCAAATATGCACAGGCCGCCCGGTCCAAGCAAAAGAGAGCTCTGCAGGGCACTGCTTATAGTGTGTGTGAGTGTGTCGCCTTTCCCCTTTTTGTTCTTGTTTTTGCATGGGGAGAATCAACGTGCCGGTACGTACGTCCGTAGCAATAGCATGCACGTCGTGGCAGTCTCGTTTCCCTCCTGGGCTTGGGCAAGTAGTATGATCGATGGAGCGGCGTTTTCGATCTCTCCGTTTTGAAATTACGAGCTGTCGCCCGTCCTCAGAGAGGCTGCTGGCAGGACTGCAGAAATCAGCTGCGCAAGAAACCGACTTGTGTAGTGTAGGTACGTAGCCGCAGCAGCCCAGAACTTTTCTTTTTTCACGCCTACACTGCCGTACAATTAGCTGCCCAGATCGAGGAATGAGGAGGGGTAGCTGCGCCAAGCTACCTCTGCATGCCTTGCAGCCGAGCATGCACCACAGTCTACCCAAGCAAACGGTGATGAACTTCCATCTAGGTCAACTTAGCTTCCATCCTCTCTACTTGCCGAGACGATGCCATGAATAAGAAACTCGTACGTGATGTACGTTACACGTATTCACACTGACGTTCTAGCTAATACTAGCCAGTAGTCTCTACTAGCAACGAACTCAGTTCTAGCTAGCGTGAGCGCAATATTCTCATGAAACCTGCATATATACCAGCACCAAACGAAAATATATGGTGGGCTAGCTATTGTAAAAAAATGATACCGTTGGAGGAGGTAGTAGCTGTGATTGATAAAATGATGGCCTACGGGGGGGTTTTACAGAGCCAAGCGGCGATGACAGAGGGAACCGCTCAGTACAGTGCATCAGACTCTGAGTATCTACAATCGAAGATTACTTTGCGACTTGTAGCGTGCCTAGCTTCCTATCCTAGCGTACCATCGTTGAGGCCAAGAGAGTGCATGCTGCAGTAATTTATATATACTGTTCAAAAGAAAGGATAAAATAAGAGCGATGACGCGTACGGATGTGAAATGCAAAGGTCAACGATCGAAAGAATGTTACACGACCAAGTCAAGTCATGCCGGCGACATCGTTCAAGAGCTTCGATCCGCCTGTCTCCATAGATAAACATTCCTAGCTGTCGACTTTCGGTAGATTGTTCTTGCGCCTGTTTTTCTCAATATAGCTTGTCTAATAGAAATATTAAAAGAAAAGTCAAATCTTGCGTTTCCATTGTAAATTTGTAATGGAATTGACATGCATGAAGTACTCAAGTGAGAGTAAAACCAACAGGAATGTTTTTACCTAGAGCTAGTTCTACTGAACCTTGGACGGGCCATACGGCACTCGTTTAAACGAAATAAATGGGCCCAGCTAGTCTCAGACTCCAACCTCACAGCGGAAACACAGCTCCTGGCCCAATTTGCATCAGGTCCTGACTTTCCCTTAGCACCGCAAACCGGTCCACCGCCTAATTCGTCTCGAGGCAAGTACTCCTCCGTTCCACAATATAAGATCTTTTAGACATATTCCACATTCATATACATACACATGTATCTAGACACATTTAAGTATATGTGTTCACTTACTTTAGTCCGAATCTAGACAACACGTAGAACACCTAGAACATCTTATATTATGGAACAGAGGGAGTACTTTTAGCAGATCACCAGAAGGGCACCGCAGCATGTGAGCAACTTTAGCAGATTCACTATATTTTCATCCGGCAAATCACGTTTAGTATTGACCAAAAAAAAGTTTTTGGTGCCGCGAGGCATCCGACAGAAGAGATCAACTAAACTGGTAGCAGAACAGGTCCACTAAACTTGTATAGGTACCAATTTAGTGAATTTGTTCTGCTAGATGCCTCGCGGCACTGGGAAACTTTTTTTCCCTTCGACAAGTTTTTTTTATTTGAGCAAGATAGCGATCTACGCATACAAGAGTGTCTATGGAAGAGATGAGCCGGATATATCGGTACATCGGCAAAGTAGTCCTCATCAACAACTTGCATCCGATAGCTCAGTTCAACGGAATGCACAGACGGCCGATCTTCGAGCCCGCTCTCTTCCTCTTTCTACCGGTCTCGAGTCTCGTACTCGTTGGCGAAACGCACCATGAGCAATTCCTCAATGTTGTCGTAGAAGAGGAGCCGCTCGATGTCCGAACCGTCTGAATCGGACGAGTACAAGGACGACGAACTCCAATCCATCTACAAAAGAGCCAAATCCGTCCCAAATCGCTCTTCCACAAGCCGAAATCAAACGGAAATGGCCGAAACTTACCTTCTTCTTCGAAGACGGTAGGTACTCCGAGCCGATGGTGAGACCTGCTCCCACCAGCCTCCAATAGCTGCCTCCGAGAGCCGCGGGAAGAAGAGCAGGGTCCGCTGCTCATATAGGACTGGACTTTGCCCAGGAGGACGAGTTCACCGTGAGATCCACGGAGATGGGGTCGGTTGCGCACGTGCGGAGAAGTTGCGGCCCTACTACGGACGAAAGTGGGTGGAAACGAAGCGGCGAGAGGCGACGGAGATTTTCCTCGGTGCGGAAGCGGGGGCGGCGGGATTCGGCGGCGAGATCTGGCGGCGCGGTACCAGAATTGGAGCATGGGCTGAAGTTTCCGCTGCCGCTCTTGAACGCCATGGGATGGGGAAAACACGAAAGAAGACCTTCAACCCCGGAGATATGGTGGACTCAGGGAGAGATATCGCGGTCCCACGATTTTTTTCCGGGATGTCTTGTTTTAGGGGATCTGGAAAAGGCAATTCTCCATCCCGGTGCGAGAAAAAAACGGTTATTTCGGGATGGGGGTTTGCCAGGAACTGCTAGAGTTTCTCTTACCGAGTGAGGCCAATGTTCCCTACACGAATGCAGCATCGAGCGAGGCAACAAATCTTTTGCCTGTGTGCTCATCTCACTTCACAGTCGTGTTGCTCTTCTCCCGTTCTAGGGATGCTAATGGACGGAGGAGCCAGTATCAACATCATGTATTTGAGCACATTGGAAAAGCTAAATCTATCAGAAACACAACTGAATCACAACAATGTAACATTCCACGACATAGTACTAGGCAGGCAAGCATCCTCTTTGGCGGAAATATCATTGGATGTCACCTTGGGAAGCCGGACCACTGTCGTACCAAGAAAATCTCAATTGAGGTAGTTCCATTCGAGAGTGTATATCACCCAATCCCCGGACAGCCAACTTTTGCCAAGTTCATGGCTCGATCGTGCTACATCCACAACAAGCTCAAGATGCCATGAACAAAATGTGGATTAATCACCATTGCGGGAGACTTCGCTCTTGCAAAGGTACTTGACCTTGGAAACGCCCTTTGCGCTGAAAGGATCATTGCAAAGGAAGAACTGAAGGAGCTAGCTAAGTAGGTATCGTTGACAGAAATGTCGACAGGAAAAGACACCGCAAAGCCGACAAACAGCTCCAAAGCCTCAGAAAATACCAAGAAGACAATCATGGACCCAAAAGATCCGACAAAGTACGTCATCGTAGGCGAGGGAATGCCGGGAAAATAGGAAAGTGTTCTCATCGAGTTCCTCTGTGAGAACGGGGGTATTCTTTCCTAGTGTCCAGCTGATATGTCCCCCGGGAACTCGCTTAGCAAGAGATAAAAGTGAAACCAGGATCAAAACCCATCAAGCAGGGACTTGGGCGTTTCGACAGACCAAGACGGAATGCCATAGGTAAATAGATCATCCGGCTTTTAGCTGTCGACTTTATCCGGGAAGTAATTCATACCGATTGGTCCGCTAATCTAGTATTAGTCCCGACGAATGATACTATCATACTTAGGATGTGTATAGATTACACCGGTTTCAAAAAATTGTGTTTGAAAGATCGTTTCGCTTTACCACGAATTAATCAAATAATAGATGCCATTGATGGCTGTGAGCTTTTATGCGTTTTTGGATGCTTATTCCGGTCATCATCAGATACGTATTAAGGAGGAAGGTCAAATAAAAACCTCGTTCATAACCCTGTATGGTACGTACTATTACATAACCATGCCTTTTTGCTTGAAGAATGTCGGAGCTACGTACGAGCATTGCATGGTGATACGTCCAAAATTTATCTACTTTTGCGAACACTTTTGTTGTTGTTTTCTTCTTAACTTGTGAGTTTTGGATGCAACTAACACGGATTAACGTTGTTTTCGGCAGAAATATCTTGGCGTCTTGTTTTTGTGCGGAAAATCAACTTTGAGGAAAATACCCGGAAAAGATCCCGAAGTCCTTATTTTACCCGAAGACCACTGGAGCTAGAAGATGAGCTAGAGGGGGGCAAGGAGGGGCCCACACCACCTGGTGGCGCGCCCCCTAGGCCGCGCCACCACATGGTGTGGCTACCTCGGGCACCCCCTCGGCCTCCCCTTTCGACTACTTATACCCCATGACCTAAGAACCGAGGGGGTTCGTCATATTCGATAGAAAAACACAAGAGCATCGCCGCCACCTCCAAACCCAATTCGGGGATTAGAAGTTTCTGTTCTGGCACCCTGCCGGGACGGGGATTCAGAAGAGATCATCGATATCGTCATCGCCTCCCCTTCTCCTTTAACCATCCATGATTCTCCCATCCATGTGTGAGTAATCCCCGCTGTAGGCTGAGAGGGATGGTAGGGATTGGATGAGATCGTTCATGCCAGATTGTTAGGGCATGGTACCTAGTATCCGTTGTTAGTGATATATATCGTTGTTGCAACTTGTTATGCTTAATGCTTGTCACTAGGACCCGAGTGCCATGATCTCATATCTGAACATGTTATTGTTTCATGAGTATAATTATATTTCTTGATCATACCTGCAAGCTGTTTACACATGTCGTTGTCTGAAACCCGAGGCCCCAAAGTAACAACAATTAGGATAACTGGAGGGGATGGCTATAATGTGAGGATCACATGTGTTCATGGAGTGTTAACGCTTTGCTCTGGTGCTTTATTAAAATGAGCACCTTAATTACCCGTAGTTTCCCTTTAGGCCCCGCTGCAACGGGCTGGTAGGATAGAAGATGTTGTGCAATTTTCTCATTGCGAGCACGTACGACTAAATTGGAACACATGCCTATGGTTTACCTAGTACTTGGAAGCTTTATTATTATCTATCTGTAGTGCCCATGTTTTTATTATTATATGACCTATCTTATCCATGCAATGCTCGTTCATCCATCTCTATGCCTACAGTATTTTAATCCTGCTGTTTCCCACAATTTCTACCGTTGTTACTATTTTACTACAGCTGTTATTTTACTACTGCTACTGCTATAAAACTGTTACCACTGATAAACTGTTGCGAGCAAGTCTACTTTGAGGTGCAGCTGAACTGACAACTCATCTGTTAAGGCTTATAAATATTCTTTGGCTCCCCTTGTGTCGAATAAATAAATTTGGGTTTTACTTCCCTCAAAGACCGTTGCTATACCCTTGACTTGTGGGTGATCAAGACTATTTTCTGGCGTCGTTGCCGGGGAGCATAGCTTTATTTATTTGCTCACTTGAACGTGATATTGTTTGCTGCAGGCTTTTCATCATGGGTAAAACTCGTGATGGGAAATTTCCTATATTACCATCCAGTACAAGGAGAGGTACAACTCTGAACACCTCTGTTGCTCTTGATTTACCGTCTGTAATGAGTAAAGTTCTTACACCACCACATACACATGCTACACACGCTGCTACTTCTTCTGGGTCTAAAAATGCTTCTGATACTTTTGATGATGCTTCTACTGTGCTTGATGATACTGGTTCACTAGGTCATTTCCTAGATGCTACAATTGCTAGATCTAAACAAATTGAAAACACTGAAATTCCCGATGAAAATACTAGTACACATGTTAATTCATCTGAGTCTAGAGATAGTCCTAGTGATGATCTTGAGGAAACTTACATTGAACTTGATGATGACTTTATTGAAGAAGTTCATGCTACCACTAGTGCAAGTGCTATTAAGAGTCCTCTTGCAAGACGTGTTGTTAAATATAAACCTTCTCCTGATGCTAAGTTTGCTACATCTCCCATACACATTAAAAATAAGGATTATGATTTCTCTCTAGATTTATCTTACATATCAATTGTTGAGGAAGGATCTTTTTTTGGTACTGCAAATGAAAGTGCTATGGAACATATAAATGAGCTCTCATATTTGAGTAGTTCATTTTCTAATGATATTAAGAAACACACTTACTTTGTTGCTAAAAAAATTCCTTTCTCATTGAAAGATGAAGCTAAAACTTGGTTTAATAATTTGTGACCTAGATCTATTGATATTCCTATTGGTTTGGTTAATGATTTCTTTCAAAAATATTTTCCGGCTAGTGCTCAACATGATGCTTTGTAGAGAATCTTTAACTTTAAGCAAACTGAAGGAGAGAAAATGTCTAAATCTTGGTCAAGATTTTGTTCTTTACGAGGAGCTAGCCCTGGACATCAATTACCTAAAAATGAAATCCTAGATATATTTTATAATGGACCAACTGTTGAATCTAGGACATACCTATATAGTTGTGTTGGTTGTGTTTTCTAGAAAAGAACTCCAGAAGAAGCTGAGGAATTATTGGCTAATATAAGCAAGAATCATGATGATTGGACTATACCTGAATCAACACCAACACCAACACCAACACCCAAGAAGAGGGTAATGATTGAATTAAATCATGAAGTGATGAAAGAAGCCAAGAAATCTCTTAAAGAGAAGGGTATTAAATTTGAAGATGTGAAGAATCTACCACCTATAGAAGAATTATGTAAGCCAATTCCTCATCCATCCACACTTGAGGTACACTCTCTCCAATATTTTGATAATAGAGATATTCCCTATTCTAAACCACCTGACCAATACTTAGATGAATTTGATAATTATGTTGTTAAGAAACATAACTTTAATATGAGAATGCAGAGTCATCTAATGGAAAACTCTAGATCTATTGATAATTTGCATGGTATTATTGAGAGAACCTCTAATGATGTTAAAATGCTTGTTAAACATTTTCATATGGTTCAAACTCAAATTGATAAACTCACTAAGGTGCAAAAATATTTGCTAGCTAATGCTTCTGGAGAAAACATGTTTATGAAATAATCAGTAGAAGTGGTGTTTCTCCTCATGATCCTTTGTATAATGAGGAACATCCTAAAAGAATTGAACAATATTCTCAACAACCTAAAAACAACAGTACTCCTTCTAAGAAGAAGAAGAAGAAGAAACATAAAACTGTTGTAGAATCTCCTGAGCCAGCTAAAGATCCTAATAGTATATCTGTCTCTGATGCTGAAACTGAAAGTGGTAATGGTAAAAGTGATGCTTCTGATAAAGAAGAAACTCAAGTTGAACCTGAAAAGCAAGCTAAAAAATGCAAAGTACACTAAGGAGGATTTCATTGCTAATAAACATGGTAATGAGAGAGAACCTTGGGTACAAAAATCAATGCCTTTTCCTAATAAGAAACATAAATCAAAGGAAGAAGAACATTACAACAAGTTTTGTGATTGGATGAAACCTTTGTTTTTGCAAATTCCTTTAACTGATGCTATTAAGTTGCCTCCTTATTCAAAATATATGAAAGATATTGTCTCTAACAAAAGGAAGATACCTAATGAGGAAATTTCCACTATGCTTGCTAATTACTCTTTCAATGCCAAGGTTCCAAAGAAGCTTGGAGATCCTAGTATACCTACAAAAGTTAGAATTGTTTTATGTGATCTAGAAGCAGGAGTTAGTGTTATGCCTTTCTCTCTCTATAAAAGACTCCTCCTGGAAAAATTGATACCAACTGATATATCTTTGCAAATGGCTGATAAATCTACTGCTATTCTTGTTGGTATATGTGAGAATGTTCTTGTTCAAGTGGCTAATAATCTTTTAATATTAACTGACTTTGTTGTGGGAAATGCCTAAAGATTATAATATGTCTATTATTCTTGGGAGACCTTTTCTTAACACTGCAGGGGCTGTTATTGATTGCAATCAAGGAAAAGTAACTTTTAATGTTAATGATAAAGAGCACACAATTTATTTTCCCAAGAAGATTGATAGAAAATATGGTCTAAATTCAATTGAAAATATTGAGACCATCAAGATTGGAGAATTCTATTGTCATCTTCCAATACCACAAAAAGAATATGAAATTATTATGATTAGGACTATGTATATCAAGGTTGAGGTAACATAATCATTTAGTGAAATGCAAAGTTTTGTTTCATGTAAAAATTGTTTTGGTAACAAGACTTGATCAACCTTGTTAACAAAGTGATTTTGAATCAAGAGAACAATGTTTTCACTATGTTTCACTTTCCCTACTTATGTTTTCACCATGTTACTTTAGTATACTTATGTTTTCACCATCCACAATCATGTTTTCATCATGTTTTCACCTTGTTTGATGTTGTTACTCATGTTTTCACCATCCCCACTTATGTTTTCATTATGTTTTCTTATGTTTCACTCGTCATTTGCACAATGGAGTGTCTTAGAACTTATGTAGCTTTGGTTATGGTTTTGTCTTCCATCGTTCCATAACTGTTTTCCTGGATTATAATCATTTATTAAATTCTGAAAATTCCTCAAAAATAAAGTTTCTCTAAAAACTCTAGAAAAAATATATTAAATTTTTTACATTGAAAATGGAGCAGAGAGGCACCTGGGGAAATCCACGGGGACCCACCATGCCACCACACCACTTGCTGGAACGGGCAGCCCCAGGGCGCGCCAGCATATGGTGTGTGGCCCCCTAGCCCTCTACTTACTCCCCTTCCTGCCAAACATCCCCCTCTCTCCACCAAACTCAAAAACATTGCTCAAACCCGAGTTCTTGCTGTTCTTCCTTGTGATTTTTTGATCTCCTTGCTCAGCCCATATTTGTTGTTGAAATTTGGAGCATTTGCTCTCCAGTATGTGAATCCTCCGATTATCCTAGTAGAATTTTGTTTAGTGGAGTATTTCTTGAGTATTTTGGTACTGTAGGTCACAGGTTATGTGAGTTTGCATGCTTGATTTGTGTGACAATAAATTATTTTTGATGCATTTATAGCCCTCTTACAAGTCTCTATAGTAGTTTATATCATATTGTTTCTTCCAATTCATTTTTTGTGATGCTTGTTACAAATTTCAGAAAAAGAGGATGCATAACTACACCTTTGGAGAAATCTTTGAGATTGATGCACCTAGGAGGTCAAGGCCTTCAAGATCAGCTACACTGCTGAGACCATCTTACAGTGAAAATCTCATTGCACCGAGTATTGATGATGCAGGGGATGATGGAGATGCACATCCATCTACATTCCCTTGTGATAACTTTTTAAGTGATGCAGGGATTCGTGATGACTTCTTGCTTATTATTAGAAGGGTTGGTCTAACTGATTATATGAATGACGAAAGCGCTCAATATTTTATACTAACCAAAACTTTTATTGAGAGCTTTACTCTTGATAACTCCTCTTATAACCCATCTATTACTTTAAAAATCTATGATAGGCCTTTCACCATGTCATTGGCAAGATTTTGCAGTATCATAGGTATTAACTCTTCTGGGACGGCAAGAAAGATTCGAGGGCGACCTGCTGATTTGCTGGAGCTCTATCGAGGGGTGACCAATGATGATGACCGCGCAGCTCAGCGCGGCAAGACAAGAAACATTCAGTTCCCAGCCATTAGACACTTTACTTACTATCTTGCTACTAGTGTTCTTGGTAGGGAAAACACTAGTAATATTTCAAATTACCATTTAGCTTTTCTGGCTCCTGCACTTAATGATAACCATAACTACAACCTTGGTGCTCTCATTGCTCGCCGTTTAGCTGCTAGAGCACCCATTTATGGGGGGTATTATTGTTGCACATATTATAGATGTTCTTGGCCTTTATGCTGCTCCCAATGATGCGTTATTAGCCCCATAGAGACTTGATCTTGCTTCCATGAAAGCTCATCATTTTGTTACTACTAACTCTAGTGCTGGAAATCTAGTATATAGAGTCTTATTCACTCATGGATATGAAAGGGAAGTTCCTTTGTCGCATCCTTGTTTGTTTGTTATTCGCAGGGGCCGTGGTCACACCCAAAAGAGGAGCTGGATGAGCAGATGTGTTTGCTTGGTTTCCATGTGCAGCATGACCCCGAGTATCAGGGAGCTCAAGATGCACCCTCCAAGGACTACACCGTGCATTACACTCGAGTTCATATCAGGAGGATGGCCCATCCTCGTCGCACTATGGAGCCACCACTTCTTGACCCTCTTGGGATTGATCTCCACTTAGGCCAAAAGCCTAAGCTTGGGGGGAGGTATGCCGACATCACACTCATTTACATATCATGTTTCTGTCGGTTCTTTGTATATCCATGTTTTCGTTTCATTTGATTTTATTGTTTTGTTTCCGCTTTCCAAAATACAAAAGGATCAAAAATATTTCTGTTGTTTCTCTTTGTTTGTTTCTTTAGTTACTTTTATTAGTTTTCTGTACTTTCTAGTTTCAATTAATATTCAAAAACCCAAAAAGATTTCGCTTTGTTTGCTTGTTTACTTTTGTTCTTGTTTTAAATTCGAAAACCCAACAATATTTGTTGTTCTTATTTGGTTTCGTAAAGTTTGTTGCGGAGTTCAATAGTCCTTCGTGACTCCGTTGGAGCTTGGTTATCATTTCATATCATTCGATCCACACAAGTGAATAGCAATAATGACGATTTACGACAATTCAGGTTGTGGTGTGATACGTCATAAACGTATCCTTAATTTCCGATGTTCCATGTTGTTTTCTGATTGTTTCCCACGTGTTTGCTATACACTTTATGCCATTTTTATCAATTTTCCGGACTAACCTATTGACAAGATGCCACAGAGCCAGTTCCCTGTTTTATGCTGTTTTTAGTTTCAGAAAAGTTGTTCTGGAAATATTCTTGGAATTGGAAAATTTGAATCCCAGAAGTCTTAGAATTCCCGAAGTTTCCACAGAGTCCCGAAGAGAGCCTCAGGGGGGCACACCATAGGGCGGAGCCACCTCCTGGCCGCGCCATGGGGTGGTGTGGGCCCCCCGGCCTCCACCGCCTTTGCTCTTTCGCCTATTTATACCCCCCGAGACGTAAACCCTAAATATATCCCACTTTTTCCCGAGAAAGACCCGAGGCCGCCGTCATTGTCATCTCGAGATCAGGAGGGTTGTGGATCTCTCCCTGGCACAATGCCGGGAGGGGAATTCATCGTCGGAGGGGTCTACACCACCATGCCCTCCTCCGAAGTGATGCGTGAGTAGTTCATCCCTGGACTACGGGTCCATAACAGTAGCTAGATGGTTGTTCTCTCCACTTTGTACCTCATGTTTAGATCTTTTGAGCTGCCTAACATGATCAAGATCATCTTTATGTAATGCTACATGTTGTGTTTGCTGGGATCTGATGAATGTTGAATGCTATGTCTTCTGATTATCAATCTATCATGTTATCTTCATGCATATGTTGTTTATGATCTTGCATGCTCTACGTTATTAGTAGATGCTCTGGCCAAGTAGATGCTAGTAACTCCAAGAGGGAGTATTTAAGCTCGATAGTGGGTTCATGCCTCCTTTGCATCTGTGCTCGAGTTATAGAAACGTGATGGATGGAGGATGTGATGTTGCCATTAGGGAGAAAACAATGGTGTTTACCTAGTTTACATTGTTTACATTACACACTTTGCTTACGGCGATAATCTGTTGCTTGCAACTTAGTACCAAACGTTTGTTCGGATGATATTCGGAGGGTGGATTATTAGACATAGATGCAGTTGGATGAAGGTCTATGTATTTTGTTGTAATGCCCGCATGAATCACATAGTAATATTTTTGTCTTGCATATGCACTACGGTGCAGCCTTCATTTCTGTCAATTGCCCAACTGTAATTTGTTCACCACACATGTTATTTATCTTTCACAAAGAGACACCACTAGTGAACTGTGGAACCGGTCCTTTTTCCTCATATTGATAAAACACCTACTGCTTTCATACTGCCTTCATACTGTTTTCCACACCATACGTTTAACCTCTTTGTGTTCAGCAAAATTGGTGAGATTGAAAACCTCACTGCTACGTTGGGGCAAAGTGATTTGATTGTGTTGTGTAGGTTCCACGTTGCTTCTGAACCGGTAGTGCGCCCTGCCATCTCAACTGCTTCAACCTTCTAAAGTTACTCCTTCCTCCTACTGGTCGATTCAACCTTGGTTTCTTTTCTGAGGGAAAACTTGCCGCTGCACTCTTCATAACCTTCCACTTGGGGTTTACCAACGTTTGCATCAAGAGTTTCTGGCGCCGTTGCCGGGGAGGATGTGAATTTCTGCACGGGGAGTCTCTCACAATCTCTTTTCTTTGTTTTTGTTTTGCTTAGTTTATTTTATTTTGTCTTGTTTGCTTCTCTTTATCAAAAACACAAAAAAAAATAGTTCTTATTCTAGTTGTACTTTTATTCCTGTTTTTAGTCTTGTTAAAATGACTACCTCTGAGAACACTAAGTTGTGTGACTTTACTAGCACCAACAGCAATGATTTCATTAGCACACCTATTGCTCCACCTTCTCCTACTGCTGATTTGTATGAGATAAAACTTGCCCTGTTAAACCTTGTTATGAGAGAGCAATTTTCTGGTGTTAGTACTGATGATGTTGCTGACCATCTTAATAATTTTGTTGAACTATGTCAGATGCAAAAATATAAAGATGTAGATGGAGATATTATTAAACTAAAATTGTTTCCTTTCTCTTTGAGAGGAAGAGCTTGATACGTCTCCAACGTATCTAAAATTTCTGATGCTCCAAGATCATATTATGCCAATTGCTACTTGTTTTCTCCTTTATTTTTAGCATTTTTATACGTTTTCCGGAACTAACCTATTAATAAGATGCCAAGTGCCAGTTCCCTGTTTTCTATTGTTTTTTGTTTCAGAAAAGTTGTTCAGGAAACATTCTCGAGTATTGGACCCCACAAAGCCTGAAGTGACTATTTTCCCCAGAAGCATCCAAAACACCAAAGAGGAGTCGAAGACGGTCACCAGGAGGGCCACACCATAGGGTGGCGCGGGTCCCCTGATACGTAGAAAACGTATCTCCTTTTCCGAACACTTTTCTTATTGTTTTCCTCTAAACTTGTGTGTTTTGGATACAACTAACACATACTAACGCTGTTTTCAGCAGAATTACTTTGGTGTCTCGTTTTTATGCAGAAAAATCAACTTTCGAGAAAATGCCCAGAAAAGAGCCCATTGATGTTTTCACCCCGGAAGACCCCGGAAGCCAAAAGGGGGCCAGGAGAGGGGCGAGAGGGTGGCCACCCCCCGGCGCAGGTCCCGCCTGGCCGCGCCAGCACAGGGTGTGGGCCCCCCGGACCCCCCTCGGACTCCCCTTTAGACTACAAGTAGCCTTCAACACTAAAACCCGAGGGGGTACGCCATATTTTCCAGAAACACAACAGAGTGTTGCCGCCGTCCCGAACCTCGATTCGGGGGTTAGAAGTTCCTGTTCCAGCACCCTGTCGGGACGGGGAAGTGGAGGAGATCATTGCCATCGTCATCACCAACGCCTCTCCATCGACCATCCATGTTTCCCCCATCCATGTGTGAGTAATTCCTCGTTGTAGGCTGAAGGGGATGGTAGGGATTGGATGAGATCGTTCATGTAATAATGGCGTGATTGTTAGGGCATAGTGCCTAGTGTCCTCTATTAGTGCTATTGACATTGTTGCAACTTGTTATGCTTAATGCTTGCCACTTTGGGCCCGAGTGCCATGATCTCAGATCTGAACATGTTATTGAATCACGATGATAATCATTGTTTCTTGATCATACCTGCAAGTTGTTTACACATATTGTTGTCCGGAACCCGAGGCCCCGAAGTGACAGAAATTGGGACAACCGGAGGAGATGGCTGCGATGTGAGGATCACATGTGTTCATGGAGTGTTAATGCTTTGCTCCGGTGTTCTATTAAAAGGAACACCTTAATTACCAGTAGTTCCTTTAAGGCCCCGCTGCCACGGACTGGTAGGACAAAAGATGTTGTGCAAGTTCTCATAGTGAGCACGTACGACTATTTACGGAACACATGCCTATGGTTACTTAGTGCTTGGATGCTTTATCTTATTTATCTGCAATGCCCCTGACATGATCATTATTCAAACTTTCTTGTCCATGCAACGCCTGTTCATCCATCCCTATGCCTACAGTATTTTAATCCCGCTAATTACTTCAATCACTACTGCTGCTACTTTAAAACTATTACTACTAATAAACCACTGCGAACAAAAGTACTTTCAGGTGCAGGTGAATTGACAATTCACTTGTTAAGGCTCACAAATATTCTTTGGCTCCGCTTGTGTCGAATAATTAAAGTTGGGTTTTACTTCCCTCAAAGACTGTTGCGATCCCCTATACTTGTGGGTCATCATCCCCCTGGCCGCGCCAGCTTTGGGTGTGGGGCCCCTGGAGCTCCACCGCCTTTGCCCTTTCGCCTGTTTAATCCCCCCGGATGGAAAACCCTAGGCACCTGATAAAAAATCTCCGAAAAGTTTCGCAGCCGTCATCACCGTCAACCCTAGATCAGGGGGGTTCTGAAGCTGTTTCCGGCACCCTGCCGGAGGAGAGATCATCACCGGAGGCTTCTACATCACCATGCCTGCCTCCGGAGTGATGCGTGAGTAGTTCATCCTTGGACTACGGGTTCGTGGCTGTAGCTAGATGGTTGTCTTCTCCTCATATGCCTCCATGTTTTGATCCCGTGAGCTGCCTATCATGATCGAGATTGGTCTTATGTAATTCAATATGTTGTGTTTGCTGGGATCCGATGAATATTGAACTTATGCCAAGTTGATTATAGTCTTTTTTTGCATATGCTATTTGTGATCTTGCATGCTTTCCGTTGCTAGTAGTTGCTCTGGCCAAGTAGTTTCTAGTGACTCCAAGGGGGAGTATTTATGCTCGATAGTGGGTTCATGCCTCCTCACCACCTTCCTCTAGTGACATAAATGTGAAGTGGGAGGATGTGTTGTTGCCATTAGGGAGAAAACAGCGGTGAGAGTGCCCACGTGCATAATCATTGCTTACATTACACACTTTATTTAATGCAGTTATCTGTTGCTTGCAACTTAATACCTAAGGGGGTTCAGATGATAACCCGAGGGTGGATTATTAGTCATAGAGGCAGATGGATTTAGGTCTATGTATATTGTTGTAATACCCGCACTAAATATCATAGTAGTCTTCATGTCATATATGTGCACTACGGTGCAAGCTCTATTTGTCAATTGCTCAGCTGTAATTTGTTCACCCAACATGCTATCTTTTATGGAGAGACACCAGTAGTGAACCTATGAACCGCGGTCCATTGTCCACACTGTTAAACAAACCACAACTATTTACTTCTTTCTTTACTTACTGCAAGCATACATCATTTTCCACACTATACGTCTAATCTTTGTTTTCAGCAAGACCGGTGAGATTGACAAGCTCACTGTACCGTTGGGACAAAGTATTTTGGTTGTGTTGTGTGCAGGTTCCACGTTGTAGCTGACACCGGTGAAGCGCCAGCACCACCGTCAGTGGAATCAACCTTCCTGAGATCCTCTTCCTCCTACTGGATTGATAGCCTTGGTACTTAACTGAGGGAAATTTTTGCCGCTTGCTCACCACACCCTCCTCTTGGGGTTTCCAACACGCCATCCATAGCAATCAAGAATTTCTGGCGCCGTTGCCGGGGAGGAAGAAGTCTTCTGGCAAGGGGAGTCTCTCACTCTCAACCTCTTTATTTTGCTTATTGTCTTGTTTTTATTTTTGTATTGTTTTGCTTCATTATATCAAAAACACAAAAAAAAAATAGTTTACTTTATAGCATAGAAAGCAAGTCAAGTATTTTCAAGTGCTCTAGTTGTTATTTTTTGCTTTATCATGTTTGCTATCAATGTTTGATGTCTTTGAAACTAGATCTTTTAGGCAAGGTGGGTTCACGGATGAACGACAAAAACGTTATAAGGAACACAGCTTGACGAAGGGATGGATCCTGGACCTATCGGGTGAGCCTACCCGGTCCAAGGCTCAAGACCCAAAGCTCCAAGGGAGATGCCACAGACAGTTCTAGAAGGCCCAATCAAGGCCCACCCGCAAAGCCTTGCGGGTTAAGAAAGGAAACTTGTAACCGACTTTAGGTTAGGGTTTGTAACCACCCCCCCCCCGAGACGGTTTGAGACCTGGCTACCTATATAAGGCCAGGAGAACCACCGGGAGGGGAACCAAGCTATATCGCACCACCTAAGCCTTGAGATTGAGATCTACTCTCGACTTGAGCACCCCCACTTTAATCGATCTATCGTGCTAATACAGACCGACAGAAGCAGGAGTAAGGGTTTTACCTCTACGAGGGCCCCGAACCTGGGTAAATCGTGCCCCTGCTAGCCGACGATTGTCACCAGCACCTACTCGTTCTCTTACTCGAAACCCTATAGGTTCACCCGAGGGACTTGTTGAGATGCATATTCGACAATTGGCGCCGTCTGTGGGAACGGCGGGCGCTGGATCTACGGCATCTTCGGCCTCATCATCGCCAAAATTCAGCTGGAGCGCCGAAACTTCAACTCCAACCGATCGATCCGAATCGGGTCAGTCATCGTCGCGCCCCACACGCCGAAATCGCGCCCGGCGTTCAGCGACCTAGAGAAAAGCGTCACCCTGACGTTCGGAAGCTTCCAATTCTACGCCAACAAAGCGGGGATCCTGCACTTCCCCGAGAAAACCGATCTCGAAGGATCAGACTCTGAGTCGGTCTCGAAGCCGGAAGTTGTCGACTCTCTACCTAACTACGCGAGTCGCGACCTAGCAAAAAGCGGCGAATTCATCCGCCTGAATACTCGCAACTTCCACACCATCTCTGCAGAAGAACCCTCTTGGGTTGGGAAAGCTCTCCAATCCACGCCTAGGACTCACGGGCCATATCTGGCTCAGGTCTACATTGCTGGATCAACTGACCCACCCGAAGAGACGGAAGAAAGCCGCGAAGGAACGCGAGCACATCAAAGTATCACGAGCAGCCTGGCTCAAGGCGAAAGCGGCCGTACACTCAGCCAAACCGATTGAAGAAGGATCCCCTCAGGAAGATCTAATCGCATACCACTACCATCTAGTGAAAGCGGCAACATTGATCAAAGAAGCTCGCAAGGATCTGGCCGAGCGCAAAAAGCTAGCGGATGAGTCAAGCCAGCGCCGTGCGGCACTCTCCAAGACATATTCTATAGGGAACCATCCCGGGAGGAAGAGATACGTCTCAAAGACCGCGGCAATGGATGGTGAATCTTTGAGCGGGATCAGCAAGACACTCGAAACCTCCCTCATGCGCGTCGACGATGACGGCAACGTGCACCCTACGACTCCAGCCGCCGCGGTTGTAGCCGCAGCCACTTACCTGCAGGGGAACCAGCCAGGGGAGAACGACCCCCCGTGTGGAGCAATTCAGGCAAGTACAGAAAGGGTTGGGCATGGAAGCCGCAAGGCTCGCAGCTCAAAACCGCAGGAACGCGACTGAGAAGGAGGCCGAGAAAACCCCTCCGAAAGACAAAGGAACGCACCGCGGAGGCGGGAGTACATCGCCTAGAAGAGAGAAGTTACCTCGGCGCGCCCGAAGAAAAGAAGCTCGACGACAGCCCGAGTAGCAACGATGGCAGCCCGAGGGATCGAGATCGCAGCCCGCGTCACCACAGCAGCCGCTCGCGACATCGCAGCAGGGAGCCGCGGAAGGAGGTCGACCGCGACCAGCCCGGATACAACGCGCGATCTGACATCATGCAAAACAAAGTCGACAAGGCTCGAGTAGCTAGGAACCGCGCGCGCTCCCCATCCACCTCTTCTGACGTAGAGGCCTGCGGCGCACTATGCTTCACTCGCGACATCCGTGAGGCACCAATGCCCAAGAGGTTTAAGCTTACTTCGGAAGTGCCAAAATAGGACGGTTCACTGGAGCCCAAGTCCTGGCTGTCGGATTACCTCACGACAGTAAAATGCCAACGTGGGAAAAAGACCACAACTATGCAGTACCTTAACCTACATCTTGTAGGCGTTGCGCGCAGCTGGCTCGAAGGAAGACCGAAGGCGTGCTACGGATCATGGGACGATCTAACCTTCGACTTTCGCAAGAACTTCCAGGCAACATACAAGTGACCCGCGACCATCGAGGAGTTGCGAGCTTGCAAGCAGAAAAGTGGCGAGTCTACTCGCGAGTACATCCAGCGATGGACCACACTTAGGAACATGGCGGGAAATATATTGGAAGAGGTGGCAGTCGAAGCTTTCGCCAAAGGAGCTCGGCGAACCGCCTTCAGAGAAGAGCTAGGACGGGCCGCACCCAAAACCATTTGAGAACTGATGGCTATAGCCGACAGATGGGCCAACGGCGAAGACTCGGTGCGCAACGAGAAAGCATCTTCACCAGCACCTGAAGACGACCACCATGGTCGAAAGAAGAGGAGAAAGCATTACGATCACGACGATCGGGAGGAACTGGTGGCAGCAGAATTCACAAGAAACCGCGACAACGGACATCGTGGAAATTGCGAATGGAAGCCAAAGCAGAGGATAAAACCCCTGAGGAGGACCTCGATGGTTACTGCACGCTACATCTATTTACAGATAAGCGCACTGGCAAAACCAAGGCAACCCACCTTCTCAAGGATTGCCGGAAGTTCCTTGACATACACGAGGCCTTCTCGAAGAAAAACAGAGCGGCAGTCAATCAGGGCTACATGCAGCTCCCGGGAGGAGGAACCCAAGTTTTCCACCCGCCGCAAGCCCTACCTCCACCAGGAAACCAAAACACGGTGCTAGCCGCGCTACCAGCACCGCCCACCGCAAACCAGGGAGGCAATGGGTACCCGAACCCAGCAGGACTCCTAGGAATGATACAGAAAGTCTGCCCGTCCCGCAGGGCCCAGAAAACAAACACTCGACAAGTATTCATGGCAGTCCAAGCCCCACCATCCAACTACGAACTTTCCCGAGTGTTCATGGACGGAGGCAGCGGGATCAACATCATTTACGCGGACACACTCCGCAGGATGTACAGGAACCTAGACAGACTCGCGGAATCAGAGACATCTTTTCACGGGATAGTACCAGGGAAGGCAGTCCGCCTACTCGGAACAATCAATTTGGAGATGGTGCTCGGCAACCGAAGCAATTACGAACGAGAATTCCTCGACTTCGAAGTAGTCGACTGGCCCTCACAGTACCACGCTATTCTTGGCCGAACAATATTCGCCGGATTCATGGCAGTACCACACTATGCCTACCTGAAGCTCAAGCTACCTAGGGAACATGGCACCATCACCATCGACGGAGATTTCCAAAAATCCAATAAGTGCGACATCGAGTTCAACGAGATCGCCAAATCCTTCGGAATGCAGGAGGAGCTGGAAGAGATAGCAAAAACCACGGATCACTCTGTGATGCCTCTCACCAAAAAGAACGCCCCAGAGCTCGAGTTCAGCGCGAACAACAACACTCGAAAACATCAAGTGCACCCTACGGAGCCTACGAAGACGGCGATGGTGTCCACCACCCTCTCGCCAGCATAGGAAGGCGCGCTCGTCGAACTCCTCCGTGAGTACTGGGAAATTTTCACCTGGCAGCCCTCAGATATGCCAGGGATACCCAGGGAGTTCGTCGAGAACTCACTCAAAGTTTACAAAGACGCCAAGCCTATCAAGCAAACAACCCGGTGGATTTCAGAGCCAAAGCAAAAAGCACTTGGAGAAGAAGTGAACAGATTACTCGCCGCGAAGTTCATCCGCGAGATAAAGATATCCACCTGGTTACAAACTGGTGCTGGTCCCAAAGAAAAATACTGACATCCTTCGCGTGTGCATCGACTACACGTCGTTGAACAAGCACTGCCCCAAGGATAACTTCCCGTTACCACGGATCGACCAGATCGTGGACTCCACAGCAGGCTGCCAGCGCATCTCCTTCTTGGAAGCCTACCGAGGTGTGCAGCAGCTCGCGGGACGACTAGCCGCCCTGAGCAGATTCATTGCGAGGCTAGGCGAGCAAGCATTGCCCTTCTACAAGGTAGTGAAGAAAATGGATAAGTTCGAGTGGACACCCGAAGCACAAAAAGCATTCGCAGATCTAAAGCGAGCACTGCAGAGTAGGCGTATTCTGGCAACACCACAAGAACGGGAGCCACTGTACTTATACCTAGCCGCAACAAATCAAGTCATCAGCACAGCGATCGTGGTCGATCGGCCGGAGGATGGCAAGGCGTATGGCATCCAAAGACCAATATACTACATTTGCGAGGTGCTTTCGCCGTGCAAACATCGATACCCTCATTACCAGAAATTCGCGTATGGTGTGGTACTCACAGCTTGAAAACTCAAGCACTACTTCCAAGAACATACCGTCACGGTGCTAAACGACGCATCACTCGGTACTATCATGAACAATCCCATGGCATCCGGACGAATTTCAAAGTGGAGTATCGAGCTCGGCGCCTGGGACATCATATATGCAGGGCGCAAATATGTGAAATCACAAGTACTCGTTGAATTCCTGAGCGAGTGAAAAGAACTGCAAACACCAGGACCACCAGAATACACGAGCAACTGGATAATGTACTTCGACGGGTCGAAGAGGAACGAAGGAGCTGGAGCTAGGGTCATCCTCGTATCCCCCAGAGGAGACAAACTGCAGTACGTCTTGCGGTTGGACTTCCCACCCGACAACCCGACATCCAACAACGATGCAGAATACGAGGCCCTCCTTCACGGCATGAAAATGGCGATCGCCTGCGGAGCCACCCGATTGATGATCTATGGAGATTCAAACCTCATCATGCAGCAGACAATGAAGGAGTGCGATGCTATCGCGGATAATATGGTCGCTTACCGGGATATGTATAATCTGCTCGAGGGAAGTTTCAAAGGGTGCAAACTGAAGCACATTGCACGATCTAGCAACGAGGAAGCAGATAAACTGGCAAACATGGGGTCTACAAACACGCCCATACCGCCAGGAATATGCTTCGAGCGGATGATCAAGCGTTCAGTCAAGGTCAAAAAGCTAGCGGGAACATCCCCAGCACTGGAGACGGACGTCAGCCCGCAAATCGCTGTTATCGAGCTCAGCCACAATATTTCAAGACAAGTTTTTCTGGTCGAGCCAGTCTGGACGCATAAATACCTCGACCACTTGTCCAACAAACAACTCCCAGCAGACGTTTGCGAGGCCCGACAAATAGTACGGCGCAGCAAAACCTTTCAGGTGCTCAACGGAGAGCTATACAAACAGAGCATATCAGGAATATTGCAGCGATGCATAGCACCCGAGGATGGCAAGGAACTGCTGCGAGACATATACCAAGGAGATTGCGGACACCACGCCAGCTGGAAGGCAATCGTGGGCAAAGCTTCCTGGGCAGGATTCTACTGGCTCACGGCGGCCAGAGATGCAAAGGACCTAGTCGACAAATGCAATGCTTGCCAAAGATTCGCGCCCAAGCCACACGCCCCTGCCACGGAAGTTCACATGATCCCCATCACATGGTCCTTTGCACAATGGGGGCTAGACATGGTAGGGCCGCTACGCAAGTCGACACCCGGAGGATATACGCACCTGCTCGTAGCAGTTGACAAATTCACGAAGTGGATCGAGGCTATGCCAGTCACCTCCGCCAGCGCCCAGTGTGCCGTGAAATTCCTCGACTCCATTGTGTGCAGATTCGGCATACCACACAACATCATCACCGACAACGGCAGCAACTTCACAGCGAAGGAAACACAGAAATTCCGCGAGAAAAAATGAATCACCCTCAGCTTTGCCTCGGTGGCTCACCCGCAAACTAACGGTCAAATCGAGCAATCCAACGGACTAGTCTCAGCTGGCCTAAAGAAACGGCTACTCGATCGCCTAAACCCAGCAGCAGGGCACTGGGCCGAGGGGTTACCATCAGTACTGTGGAGGCTTCGCACAACGCCAAATCGGTCAACAAACTATACGCCATTCTTCATGGTCTACGGAGCCGAGGCCGTCCTACCCGAAGACGTCAAATTCGGCGCTCCTCGAGTCGTCGCGTACAACGAAGAAACCTCGAACAGGGCACTAGCAGAAGACGTGGACGCACTCGATGAAATTCGCGACATCGCAATCGCAAGATCGGTCTTATACCAGCAATCACTACACAATTACCACAGTCATCACATACGCCACAGATCTTTCGTGGTAGGAGATTTGGTGCTGCGGCTCAAGAAAAAGGAAGGACACAAGCTCGAGCCACCATGGGAAGGACCCTTCATAATACACGAAGTTATCCCAGGCGGCGCTTATCGACTGAAGAACCCAGAGACCGGTGGCATTTACTCCAATCCATGGAACGTTGCGCATCTTCGCAAGTTCTATCCTTACAATTATTCTATTCGCAAACAATAAGGCTATACTAGCCATTTTGTAGCTCGAGGAAATACATGGCTTCTCAGCCATTTCAATAAAAACACATGGTTCTTCAACCATAGCTATTCACGTTTTTTCATTTTACATGCTAAAACAAACGGTATACACCCCAAAGGCACGGGGGCTACGCCTAACTAAGCATTAGATGAAAATTTTCAAATACAAGGTACAACAAGGTTCACACCTTATAAAACACCTTACAAAATCCCGAGTGAGCTATACAAGGTTACATGATCTCTACATCCTACGATTACACCTGACGGTGAGCAGTCCTCTTCGCCAGCACTTGATCTATCTTCTCCGAAGTCAATCGAATAATCCGCTCTACTGCGGGTTGGACGGCCGCGTAGTGAGGAGAAAATTCAATCGGAGAATTGGGAAGTCGCGCCACCGAGTTAAAGTTGATCTCAGGATGCCACACCCGAACAAAGGCGAGTGCTACCCGCGCTGCACAGAAAAGCTGCTGGCGAACACACTCCCGAACCTCTCCTACTCGACTAAAGACCCTTATCAAACGGCTCCATCCTTCTGGAACGGTACCCAATGGATAAAACGTCCGATGCACAGCAGAAAGGGCCTCGCGACAGGACTCCAGAAGAACCTTTGCCTGGCTCGCCCGATACTTCAAAGTGGCCAAGACGAATCCTCGACTGCGGTCTGACCAAAAATTGGCCGCATGTGGTTTGGAGCTACCTGCCTCATAAGAAATGTGGGTATCCACCCAGTGAGTCTCGCAAGGACCGTCGGGTTCAACAACTGCAAAATTCACCAAAATCGTCAAAACAAGAAAGGGAAGCAAGCAGCCAAACAATCGGGGGCTTGCGGACTTACAAAACATATCCTTCGCAACGGCCGCCAGCTCCTCCATCACAAATTTTTCACGCTCAGCCGCGAGTCTCTCCTTTGACTTGGCGACATCAGCCACGCCCCGCAGTGCTTTCAGCTTGCGCTCGCCATCCGCAACGCGATCACGGAGCAAGGCAAATGTACTAGCAGCAACAACAAGGGGATCCACTCGCGCAGCAGACCCACTCGAAGGCTCTGCGCTAGGACCCACTACCTGGAAAGAAATGGAGCAAGTTCAGAAACATTACAAAACGCCACTCGAGAAACATACCGCCTATTTATCAGGTGCTCGGGGGCTACTCCCATCGGGAGCTCATAACAGTTAATCGCAACAATCAGGCATTCAAGATATCAAGAAACACTTCGATTAAGCAAATACGAGAATACATCCCAAGATTCATTACATCGACGGGCAAAAGGAAATATAAACTATCCTACGGAGCTGCAGAAGTACTGTCACTCGCAGCAGGCTGCCCCTTGCGACTAGCACGGGCAAGCACTTTGGAGAGCTTCTTGGCAAGGACCTTAGCAGGAGCGCCGAAGGGATGGAGCGCTACCTTTCCGCTGGTGGCAGCGTCGTAGGGAAGGCTCGAGTACACCTTCTCCAGGTCCGAGACTCCATACGCCAGCGCAAATTGAATAGTTGTCCTAGCTCCGCATTTAGACTGGGCGACTGAATAATTCTGGAGGAGATTTTCATCCTCCAAGAAAACTTTCAGAAGGCCGCCCAGCGTAGGCGGAACGACTGCATCCGCCAGTAGGCGCTCGTGGAACTGCGTCAACACTCGGGTGGCTTCACCATCGAGGGAGCAGATTCCATTCGCATGCCCCTGGAGCTGGGTGCAGGAGTCCATCAGGGCATCCACTCGCTGGCTCCCAGGCAGTTCTAGCGCTACCCCAAGGACATCTACAAAAAAGAAGGGGATATCGTCAGTTCCCGAAAGACCAAATTAAGGTACATTGCAGCAGAGAGATAATCAAGAATGACTTACCCGCGAACTTCTGAGCCAAGGGGCGGATGATGCCAACAAGGTCTCTCTGGTGTTTGGCACCTGCCTCCTCCAGCTGTTTCAGCGCCTCTTGAGCTTCGACAAGCTTGCCCTCGGAGTCAGCTGAATGCTTGCGAGTGGAATCTAGCTCCTTTCGGGAGGACTCCAACTCGGCCTCAAGGGTTTTCACCCGAGCGACAGCTTCAGCTTTCTCGGTCTTCAAGCGAGTAACTTGGGCTACAAAGCAACAGATACAGCCTAAGCAATTTTTGCGATCAATGAAAAAAACAAAAGGAGTGGGTTAACCTACATTGAAGAGATTGGCCATCCTGGATGAGTCGATCACAATCCACCCGAAGGGAAGCACAATCCGCCTCAGCCGAGAGCACTCGACGACTGATGGAAGCAAGGGAGTCCTGCAAAAGCACAAGACAAAGTTCAAGTTAGGGGAAAAATCTCTTGAGCCTATTCACGACTGTACACAGTCGAAGTATAGCCTCAGGGGCTACTCCCATCGGGAGCATTGCCGTGCACCCCATAAAATCAAGAAAAGCAAGAAAGGAAAAAGCTTAAACTTGAGTCCGTGGTCAATCGCAAGCGATTAACCACGGCCTCGGGGGCTACTCCCATCGGGAGCACTGTCGTGCACCCGATAGAAATCATAATCAAACAAAGCAGAAAATACGGAGGACGCCATGAAGGTTACCTGGCCTTGGGCGATGGACAGAGGGTCCTCCGAGCTACCCAAAATCTCTTTGCTCGCCGAGGCTCCACCCGCGAAGCCAGGCAACTGGAGATGCGGCTGCTTGTGCGGGACTTGAAGACTTTTGGATGGCCTCCGCAGCTAGAGTTTCGCTCGCAACTGCCTTTTTCCTCTTCACAGAGGGAATGGAAGAAGCGTACTGACCAGGGTTGATGGCTTGGAGGCTGTCACGGAAGAAATGAAATTATCAAACAAAGATACAAAGAAAAGGGGGAAAGATTCTCGACTAAAGAACAACAAACTCATCCGTCCTCATCGTCGTCATCCAGAATGTCCACATTCCAGGCGGTAGTGACCTACGACTTGGGGGCATTCACCTAGAGAGGCTCGGTCGCCTTGCCGGATCCGCCACTCAAAGAACTGTCTTTGGAGGTAGCTTCATCGTCTCCCTGCATGTGGCGCTTGCGGTGATGGAGCTGATCGCTACCCGACTCTTCCACGTCGTCCGAAGAGCCGTGCTCGGAGCTCGAGTCAGCCTCAGCAACACTGGTGTCGAGAGAGGCCTCAACGTTGCTCGCTAGGAGGTCCGAGGCATCCTCAGCCGAGACTGGCAGGTAGCACGTTGCTATTTTCAAACTCTACAAAAGAAGAAGAAAAGAAGAGAAAACTCGATCGATAGATTCTCGAGTGACAAAAAGAATAAAGAAGAGACAAGAAGAAAACTTACCTCGGATGGAGGGGGCTTTGAAGCCTCGAATGGCTCAAGGGAGCAGGTGGCAAAGGGCTCGCCTACCTTCAGCTTGCTGATAGCCGCAATTTTCTTCTCGAATTCGGCATTCGAGAGGATATCTTGGCAGGCGCGGCTAGGGTCTTCAACTCCCTGGTACTCCCACATAGTCGACGGCCTCTCTTGTAGAGGCTGAATCCTACGCTGAAGAAAGACGATCGCCAGGTGCAGGCCATCCAACGTGACTCCCATCGTCTGATCGCGAAGGTCGACACTTTCGCGAGTAGCGGGGAGACGATCCGGCTCTCCTCGACAGTGAGCCTGTGCGCCCAGGACTTCCTTCGCTTCAAAACGGCGAACGGGTGGAATTCGTGAGCTCCACCTGCGCTGTTGTCGTCGACGTAGAACCACTTCCTCCGCCATCCTTGTGCGGAGTCGACGAAGTGCATCTCCAGATAGGAGTTGTCCGTCTTCGCCTGGATCCCGAAGCCGCCGGTGCGGAGTGGCTCTCCCAGCTGGTCGCCTAGCCGCGACTTCTCATGGAAAATCCACACTTTCAACAGGGCCTTCCAGAGGCCCCAGTGCGGACAAATGCCCAAGAAGCACTCGCAAAGTAGGATAAAGCACGAGATGTGCTGTATCGCATTTGGAGGCAGATCATGGAGCTGTATGCCGTAGACATACAACAATCCAAGGAGGAAATGATGGAGAGGGAGAGAGGCCGCGCGAGACGTGATCCGCGAAAATCACGCGCTCGTTCGCGCGGGGATTCGGAACCTCCTCTTTCTTGCTCAGGTGATCGTGCTTGTCGCCTTCGGGGGGCAGCAGCCCCTCCCTCTGCATCTCCTTGATGCTCTTGTTGGTGGTGCAGGCGGAGCGCCAGTCGCCCGTCCTCACGGCGGGTGGCGCGGGGACATCTTCAGTAGCCTTCGATGACAATGCGGTAGCGCCGCGCTTCTTCCCTCCAGCCATGGGAGCTCGTGGGTGCTTGTAGAGAAAGGAAGTTTGCGCGAGGTGGAAGAAGGAGAGAAAATGGCCAGGAAGATTTACTTTCCACCTAAGGGCAATTACTTATATGCGAGCCAAATCGATCTGAGCCGTAGACCTGGTGACGTGGCACCCATCGCGGCTGCCACGCGTGGAGTGGAAACGAGGCGGCGCCACACTGTTACCTCTGCCACGATCTTTACAGCAGATCGTGTGGATTTACGGCGCGTGGCTCGCGGGAAAACCGGAAACGACCTCTCGTTTCCGGTCAAAGGCTGACAAGGTGGGCCATCACGCTCTGCTCCGCTCTGTCACGTCCCATCGGGAGGATCCAGAACAAACAAGTGCGCAATGACAACATTGCATACCTCATAAAATTCGAAAATCCCCGGGTAGGATCCCTGACACGAAATTTCTTTCGTATGGACATATCAAGACGCGAAAACTCTTTCGCATAAACTCCATGACACGAAATTTCTTTCGTATGGACATATCAAGACGCGAAAACTCTTTCGCATAAGCTCTATAACACAAAATCTCTTTCTTATGGACATATCAAGACGCGAAAACTCTTTCGCATAAAAGCCCTTGACATAAAATTTCTCTCGTATAGGCACAACAAGGCTTCCAGACACAAAAACTCTCTCGTATGGACAGGAAAACACAAATGCAAAAATCCTTATGTGTAAAAACAACAAGGAAAATTTCTTTACTCGAAAAATCTCGAGGCAATATTCGCGAGTGAGCAGTCCCTTCCACTCTAACACACGATGTATACACATCTTTACCCTGGATCGTTCAGCCGACTAGGCACATCCGAATGCCGTAATTTTTTGGATACAAAGGTAAGTCCCAAAAGATCTCTCTTGAGGGCCTGGAATCGCACTCAAGCTGCGTCATCCGTAAATTTCCGTGTCAACAACACGAAGAAAAATCCTAGCGGACGCGCCGGGTACCCCTATAGGTTAAATTAGACTCGGTAAGACCTCCACGGTCCAGTCGCAATGATCACCTTGCCGGATTCGAGTCGGAGGTCTCGAGTCTGTGTAGGCCAGAACTGTTTTTGCCCTAGATGCAATTAATTTGCCAAGAGCTTTCGGGAGAGCTAAGCAACTGAGCCACATCCTTCTACGTAACCAGCCAATGCACATGCACCTTTATTTCTCGATACTCGAGTACAAGAAACGCATCGCACAAAGGGTACACGCCCTCTTCAAGCGATTGAAGCCATCAATCGAAAAGAAATCAAGACAAACTTTGAGCGTCTACTCGACGGGTTCTCAGCCGAGTAAACGCTCGGGGGCTACTGACAAAGGGATGGATCCTAGACCTATCGGGCGAGCCTGCCCGGTCCAAGGCCCAAGACCCAAAGCTCCAAGGGAGATGCCACGGACGGTTCTAGAAGGCCCAATCAAGGCCCACCCGCAAAGCCTTGCGGGTTAAGAAAGGAAACTTGTAACCGACTTTAGGTTAGGGTTTGTAAGCCCCCCCGGGACGGTTTGAGACCTGGCTACCTATATAAGGCCAGAAGAACCACCGGGAGGGGGACCAAGCAATATCGCACCACCTAAGCCTTGAGATTGAGATCTACTCTTGACTTGAGCACCCCCACTGTAACCGATCTATCGTGCTAATACAGATCGACAGAAGCAGGAGTAAGGGTTTTACCTCTACGAGGGCCCCGAACCTGGGTAAATAGTGCTCCCTACTAGCCGACAATTGTCACCAGCGCCTACTCGTTCTCTTACTCAAAACCCTATCGGTTCACCCGAGGGACTTGTTGAGATGCATATTCAACACCGCTTGTCACAAAAAGGGATACATTTACGGGAGCAAATTAATAAATTGCATGACTATGCTAAGAACTTGTGCTCTACTTATAATGTTACTTATTGCTTTGATAAATCTTGTTGCTGTAGGAGGTATAAGCACCTCCCTTTTCAATGTGAGTATAATGATAATGTTACCATATCTTCTTATGTTAAGGGAAATTATGAATTATATGATGTGGAACAAATTGAAGAATTTATTGCTTGGAAGGGCGCATTCGAAATTGCCTATTTGCTTGAAAGTATTGATGATGCACCTTATAAATATGAGATTTATGCTATACTTGAATATTGCTTTGATAATTAAAAGGATTGTAATTACTACATAATGGGATATCTTAATAAATGCTCTCAACCTAAGTAAGAGACTAATGCCTTGCAGGAACCTATGGAAGAAGAAATTGCTGAATCTGGAAGCTCATTGGATGAAAAAGAGGAGGAGAGTGATGATCAAGAGGAGGAATAATGGAACCCATGTCTACCTTGCAATGATAGTAACTCTTTAACTCATACATTATTTGATTAAATTGATACTTGCTATACTTGTGACCTTGATACTACTATGAATGAAACTTGTGAGAATGATATTGCTATTGTTATTTATGATTATCCTTGCTACTTTGATAAATCTTATCATAATGCTCTAGATGATGGTCCTATGTTACTTGATGTTATAAATCATAATGTTACTGAAAATAGGATTGCTGTAATGTATCCTATAAATTTTATGAGTGATCAATCATCTCCTTTTGATATTGCTAAAAGTGGGAAGAAAGAGGAGCTGATTTTAAATTTTGATCCCACTATTTTTGAGCTTGATATGAATTGTGTGCTTTTAGACCCTGACAAACATGATTTATGTGATAATTATGTTGTTGAATTTGTTCATGATGCTACTGAAAATTACTATGAGAGAGGAAAATATGGTTGTAGGAATTTTTATGTTACTAAAACACCTCTCTTTTTGTTAAAAGTTTTGAAGTTGCTCTTCTTCTACCTTCCCATGATTTCTAGTTTGAGCTTCTTTAATTTATTTCTTTACAAGATTTCTATGCATAGAAAGTGGGTTAGACTTAAATTTGTATTATACTTGCTTCTTGATTCTCTCTTTTGCTTAACTCATATTTCTTATGTGAGCATCTTTGCTTTTTATGCCTAGTTGAAAGGCGTTAAAGAAAAGCGCTACCCGGAGATAACCCGTTTTATTTCGCTGTTTTCAACCGTTTTCTTTGGTGTGCTTTGCACCTGGGTGTTGTCTATTTTCTTAGCAACCCCGCTGTATCTTTTCTTTTGTGTTTTTGTTGAGCCAAGTAAAGCCTCTAGTGGAAAGTTGAGGCTATATTTCGGATTTCTGCACAGGAAACAGATTTCTGCTATCCACTGTTAATTCTGTAACAAATCATAGAAAATTCAAAATGGTCTGATTTTTTTTGCTTAATCCTGAGTTATATACGCAACTTTTCTTAGTTGACCACTTTTTATTTGAGCAACAGAAGATTTTTGAAAAATCGATCTTTACCTGCTGTTCTGTTTTGACAGATTTCTGTCATTTATTCCATTTGCATCTTAATCTCTTTCTTTTGGTGTTATTTTGAGAAAAAGAGTTTTAAAAGAAGTTGTCAAAGCATATAATGCGTTTTTGAGTGTTAGACTTGTGTTTAAACTGAACCATGTGAATTTATTATTTCAATTGCACTAACGTTGCTAATGAAAATTGTGAGAAGTTTGGTGTGAAGGAAGTTTTCAAGGGTCAAGAGAAGAGGATGATATGATGTGACCAAGAAGAGTGAAAAGCCTAAGCTTGGGGATGCCCCGGTGGTACATCCCAGCAAATTCCAAGAAGACTCAAGCTTCTAAGCTTGGGGATGTCCAAGGCACCCCCTTCTTCATCAACAAATTATCAGGTCACTTCTAGTGAAACTATATTTTTATTCGGTCGCATCTTATGTGCTTTACTTGGAGCATATTTTATTTTTGTTTTCAGTTTGTTTTTGTTTTTGCTTTCAGTTTGTTTTTACTTTTTCAATAAGCTTGGTTGGACCCCAGTATTCTTTTATTGGAGAGTGACACACTCCGCTTTTTCAAGAGAAGACTTTGTATTCTTAATCTCTGTCTAGCTGCTGCATTTATTTAGCTCCTGTTTTGCATGAATCTCTTATTAGAGCTGTTAGTTTTAGTAGTATTATGTGAGTACTCTCATGTTTGCTTGATGTATCATAAAGAGTATTTTTGTTAAAGCATTTTTTGTATGGTGCTTGTTGGGATAAGAAAACTGCTGCTTGAAGTAGAATTTATAACAGTGCTAGTAGAAGCTTGTATAGACCGTGGCTAGAACTTTTTCATGCCATGCTAAATGTTGTTTTAGTTTTAAAGCCTTGTGGTTATTGAGTATCATGATTAGCCTCAAATAGCTGAGAGTGTTTAATATGTCTTGAAAGATTCATGAGTTGTTCTTGTCATAGTAAAGCATCAATATATGGTATTCTCTTTCGAATGTTTTATTTGGTTGACTTGGCGCATGCTCACACCATGTTTATGACTACAAACCAGTCACGAATAGCCTCCATGACCACTTAGTTTTTGAACTTGTGATACTGCTTATGTTTTAATTAATGATGCTTATGTCTCTATGCATGATTATGGTTCTTATGCTCTCTTGATTTGTCGCTCCTAGTCTTTTGCTAGCCTCCACCTGTACTAAGTATGAGCTCTACTCGTGCATACAAACTCCCTTAAACCAAAGTGTTTCCCATTATGTACACCATACTTACCTACATGTGGTATTTAACTGTCACTCCACAGTAAATTGCTCATGAGTTACCTTTAAAACCTTCAAAATTAATCCTGCTTTATGTTCATGTTTTTGCTCATGAGGACATAAATAGAGAATCTTTATCTCACTTTTTGATTGGATTTCACACCCTGGACTAGTGGCTTCATCCGCTTATCCAAATGATAGAAGAGCTGGCAGCGGGGTGCCCAACCCCAAATTAATACAAACAAATTCTCTTCACTATTTTTGCCCCTGATTTATCAGTCAAAGCATAATTGTGTAAACAAAAGAGAAAGAGGGATGACCTCTTACACCAGTTGCGTCCTTCACCATGGGAGCCACTCTTGTGAATCCAGTTGGCTTGTGACGTACTGTATTTTTTGTTTACCATTCGTTGACCTTAACATACACCTCTCCCAAAATACAGACACTTAGTATCAAACTTTTAATACCTCTGTTTGATAAAATAAAAGCTCTAGCACATGAGTGATCCTGCTTCCCTCTGCGAAGGGCCTTTATTTTACTTTTATGTTGAGTCTCCATCTTCTAACTTTATGCACATTTGAGATAGCATTTTTGCCATTCTGAGTTCTATGTGCATTTGTCCCATAAACATCAATAATTACTTCATAATGTGATATTGTTTGTTCTTAAATTATTTGTTCTAGTCTTCCCCATGAACTTTGAAGGTGCCCTGGCATTTATGTTTTGCCCCACTCTTAAGGACTAGCGAAATATCACTTTGCCATGCTTTCTCTATACCTGAAACAAACGTTTACCTTTCTTTGCATTATTATTCATGATCCTTTATTTGTGTTACTCTTCGTGATGCAAAGTAATTGCTATGCTTTATTATTAAAGTTATATTTATCCTTCTTGTGTGAAAGTTCTATGATCTCAGCTTACTTATGCTTTTACATTATTGATGATCAAGTTTATGTTGGTAGCATGTCACCTTAGAAATTATGTGTTTTTATCGTTTACCTACTCGAGGACGAGTAGGAACTAAGCTTGGGGATGTTGATACGTCATAAAAGTATCCTTAATTTCTGATGTTCCATGTTGTTTTCTTATTGTTTCCCACATGTTTTCTATACACTTTATGTCATTTTTATCGATTTTCCGGAATAACCTATTGACAAGATGCCACAGAGCCAGTTCCCTGTTTTCTGTTGTTTTTAGTTTCAGAAAAGTTGTTCTGCAAATATTCTCGGAATTGGAAAATTCAAAGCCCGGAAGTCTTAGCATTCCCGAAGGTTCCACGGAGTCTTGAAGAGACCCGGAGGGGGGCCTCAGGGGGACCACACCATAGGGTGGCGCGCCCCTGGCCGCGCCATGGGGTGGTGTGGGCCCCCCGGCCTCCACCGCCTTTTCTCTTTAGCCTATTTATACCCCCAAGACGTAAACCCTAAATATATCCCACTTTTTCCCGAGAAACACCCGAGGCCGCCGTCATTGCATCCCGAAATCGGGAGGGTTGTGGAGCTCTCCCCGGCACCGTGTCGGGAGGAAAATTCATCACCGGAGGGGTCTACACCACCATGCCCTCTTATGAAGTGATGCGTGAGTAGTTCATCCCTGGACTACGCGTCCATAGCAGTCGCTAGGTGGTTGTTCTCTCCACTTTGTTCCTCATGTTTAGATCTTATGAGCTGCCTAACATGATCAAGATCATCTTTATGTAATGCTACAGGTTGTGTTTGCTGGGATCTGATTAATGTTGAATGCTATGTCTTCTGATTATCAATCTATCATGTTATCTTCATGCATATGTTATTTATGATCTTGCATGCTCTCCGTTATTAGTAGATGCTCTGGCCAAGTAGATGCTAGTAACTCCAAGAGGGAGTATTTATGCTCGATAGTGGGTTCATGCCTCCTTTTCATCTATGCTCGAGTGACAGAAACGTGACGTATGGAGGATGTGATGTTGCCATTAGGGAGAAAACAACGGTGTTTACCTAGTTTACATTACACACTTTTCTTACGGCGATAATCTGTTGCTTGCAACTTAATACCCAACGTTTGTTCTGATGACATTCGGAGGGTGGATTATTAGACATAGATGCAGTTGGATGACGGTCTATGTATTGTGTTGTAATTCCCGCATGAATCACATAGTAATCTTTATGTCTTGCATATGCACTACGGTGCAACCTTCATTTCTATCAATTGCCCAGCTGTAATTTGTTCACCACACTTGTTATTTATCTTTCACGGAGAGACACCACTAGTGAACTGTGGACCCTGGTCCTTTTTCCTCATACTGATAAAACACCTACTTCTTTCATATTGCTTGCATACTGCCTTCATATTGTTTTCCTACTGTTTTCCACACCATACGTTTAACCTCTTTGTGTTCAGCAAAACCGGTGAGATTGACAACCTCACTGCTACGTTGGGGAAAAGTGATTTGATTGTGTTGTGTAGGTTCCACTTTGTTTCTGAACCGGTAGTGCGCCCTGCCATCTCAGCTGCTTCAACCTTCTGAAGTTACTCCTTCCTCCTACTGGTCGATTCAACCTTGGTTTCTTTTCTGAGGAAAAAATTGCCGCTGCACTCTTCATAACCTTCCACTTGGGGTTTACCAACGTTTGCATCATGGTGAGAGGCTGGTATGAACTCTATTTTTTTTCATTTTTGTACATATACTCATCCATGTGGACATGCTTAGTTTGTTCGTGTAAGGTGTATGTTATTTAATGCATGCTTAGTTGTTCGTTCTCTCTCATGATCAGTTCCAATTTACTAATAGTAGATAGCATGTCATATAAATGTTTGCTTGCATTGTTTTATTCATAGAAGGATATGACATTGTGGTATCTCCCTCTGAATGTTTCACTTGAATTGACTTGGCACATTCTCACGCATGCATAAGACTGAATACAAGAAGTCAATTAAGCCTTGATGATTTAATTTTCCTCAGAGTATTTGTATCACTTTTATGCCCCTGTTAATTTTGTTTTGTCGCAAGCATGATTAGCTCTCTTGATTGTCCCTCCCAGTCTATTGCTAGCCTTCACTTGTATCGAGTATGAGCTCTACTCGTGCATCTAACTCCCCAAAACCAAAGTTTGCAAAATGTTTCCACCATACCTACCTATATGTGGCATTTCACCGCCACTCCAAGTAAATTTTCATGTGCTACCTTTAAAACCTTCAAAATACTTCTATTTGGTGACACTGTTTTAGCTCATGAGGAAGCAGTAGTTGGGTTTGTTATCTTCCATACTAATTGAGTACCCCAACTTGCATGCTTCATCTGCTCGTCATTAATCTTGCAAAGAGCTAGTTAGACCATTATAACATAAAAAGCTAAATAAATAAATAAGCACTCCTCCATGGTATGAGATTGTTGGCAGGCACCCAAGGATTCGGTTGGCCATGGTTTGCGAAAGCAAGGTGGGGAGGAGTGTCATACTATATAAAGAGCATGCTATAAAAGCAAGAGTCTTCGAGAATAAATATAGCCCAATTTATTGATTCGACACAAAGGGAGCAAAAGAATATTTACGAGCCTTAACCACTGAGTTGTCAATTTAGCTGCACCTGAAAATTATCTTGCTACACATAATTTATTAGTAGTAACAGTAATATAATGGCAGTAGTAGTTCAATAGTAACAATAGCAGTAAAACAATAGTAGCAATAGTAACAAAGAATGTAAACGGATTAAATAGTAGTGCTAAAAACACCGTAGGCATAGGGATGGATGTACGGGCGTTAAATGAATGAGATTAAATATGTAATAGAGGTAACAAAGGGCATCATAAATATATAAGAGAGTATCCAAGTCACAAACTATCATAGGCATGTTTCCCTAGAATTGTCATACGTGTTTGCACTAAGAACTGGCACGACATATTTTGTCCTACCATCCCGTTGCCGCGGGGATAAAAATGAACTAATGGTAATTAAGGCACTTGTTCTACCAAGCACCAGAGCAAAGCATTAACATACGGTGGAAACATGTAATCCTTGAACTAAATTCCATCCCCTCATATATTCGAACCATGTCACCTTGGGGTCTTGGGTTCCGGACAATAATAAGTGTAAACAACTAGTAGATATGATCCAAAACAACAATTATACTCGTGATAAAAAAATATGTTTAGATCTAAAATCATGGCACTCAGACCCTAAGAGACAAGCATTAAACACTCAAAGTTGCAACAAAGACAATAAAGAACAATAGTGGATACTAGGCATCAAGCCCTAACAATCATATATATGATCTATTACATGACTAACCTCATCCAATCCCTACCATTCCTTCTTCCTACAACAGGGAATTACTCACACATCAAAGGGGGGGGATCATGAAGGGTTGATGGAGAGGCGATGGCGATAACGATGGCGACGATCTCCCTCCAATCCCCATCCCGACAGGGTGCCAGAATAGGAACTTCTGTCTTCCAAACTAGGGTTTCGGGTATCGGCGAAGCTGTAGATCGTTTTCGGGAAAATCCTTCGGGAGAGGGGGTGTTCTCAATTTTAGGGACGATGGAGTCTTTATGCAAAGGGGACCCTGGGTGGTCCCAGTCACCCAGCGCTGCCCTCTGGCAACCCCTAGGTGACCAGTGGCCCCCCTCTAGCTGTTCTTCGGGATCCGACAATCTTCCATGGAATTTTATTTTTGAATTTTTCTAGAATTTTCTGATGAAATTGAATTTCTGCACAAAACTAGACACCAAGGGTAATTCTGCTGAAAACAACGTTAGTTCGTGTTAGTTTGATCCAAGTCATGCAAATTTGAGGGAAAACAGTAAGAAAAGTGGTTGGAAAAGTAGACACGTTTGCAACGTATCAACTCTCCCAAGCTTAGCTTATGGCTTGTCCTCAAGCAATTCGGTTGAAAACTGGACGGGATAAGGAAAATTTTCACGAACACTTTTCAATTCATATGGTGTGCATAAGACTATTCCATGATCAGTACTTAAATAGTACATGATAATTGCTACAAGGATAATAAAGCTTACAAACACATTCTAGCTCATGAAAAGTGAACAAATAATCAGGAGTAAACACTATGAAATTATAACATCAACTAGGTTGCAATGATCATAATAAAGCATGGTAAGATGGTATCCCGCTTGCCCTTAATTGTGTAGAAAAACATAAATGCCAAGACACCTCCAAATCTCAAGTGGCGACTAGATATAATAATTTCAGGAGAAACAATATTGTAAATATGCAATAGACAATAATATTTTGGGACAATGCACATTATACTCAGAATGACAATCATGCTCTCCTAGACGATGCATAAAATGAGAAAGTGGAGACTCAGCATAAAGGTAAAAGAAAGGCCCTTCGTAGAGGGAAGCGGAGATTACTCATGTGCTAGAGCTTTTTATTTAATGAAACAGAGATGTCGAGAACAATTTTGAGGGAGGTGTATGTCTATGTCAACGAATGGTAATGAAAAACTTACCATAATCCTTGTCAAGTAAAGTGTTTAGACGTTTGAGAGCGGTTTCCATTAGCATTTTTTTTCTTTTGGTTGGCACTTCCCCCCACTTTTTCTTTCACAAACCACGGCTAGACGTATCCATGGGTACCCACCAACATTCATCAATCCATGGGAAAGTGCCTATTTATTATTTGAGTTCATATTATTTGGCACCAGCTCTCGGTAAATGAGCACAGATTCCATACTCATCGAGTGAAATAAGGGAGAAGAACCTTGCTTGACACAAACCATGATAAATTTTAAACTACTTCCTCATGAGCTAAAAGAGGAACACAAAAGAAGTTTAATAATTTTGAAGGTTTTAAAGGTAGAACACGAGAAATTTACTTGAAGTGGTGGTGAAATATCACATATAGATAGGTATGGTGGACACATTGAAAAACTTTGGTTGTGGGGAAATGAATGCACGAGTAGAGCTCATACTCAGTAAAGTGTGAAGGTTAGAAATAGACGTTGGAGCGACCAACTTGCAGAGCAACAATGGTCATAATCATGCATTGCGACAAAACAATATTGAACAAAGAATGGATTTAATATTATAACCCTGGAAATAAGAGATCATCGAGGCTTAAATTGACTTTCTTTATAGTCTTACATGTGTGAACATGTGCAGAGTCGATCCAAGTAAGTTATTCAGAGGGGAATATCATCAAACTATATTGTCTTATGAACAAAACAACACATGTGAAATTCTAATAACACATTGAGCGTTCCTAGTCATTTGAGACTAGTCATAAAAAAGCATGAACTACTAAAGCAATATTATACATACAACTAGCTATCACGACAAGCTAATATAAGATCATGCGAATAAACATATGTACAAAAATGAAGAGAAAAGAGTTAATACCAGCTTTCTAATCTTGACCACTTCATATATCGTCACTTTTGCTTCTAAAGCTTGGCAACCATTAACTCATCTGAGGCCACCATATGATATATCTTCTCTCTCAAACTTGATGCCTCCGAGTCCCTCCTCATATTCTCTTTGGCTTTCTTGTTGCCCTCCGGCTTGTCCTTGTTTCTTTCTATGGCATCATTATCTTCTCATCGTCCAACTTGGTGAAGGGACCTCTCTTCGGTGGTGCTTCTTTGTCACTCACCTTCCACTTCTCACTATTTTTAAGCAATAGCAAATAATGCTCAAATGCAAAAGGCTTGCCCTTGGAGGACGGCATGTCCTTGTACCTTGCGGATGCAATTTTGTCCAACAAGCAAAGCACCTATGTCAAACACTTTCATTTGCAACATAGGCAACAAAAATATATAGTAAGAACACTCACCCAATCGGCTTCATTGGTGCCACTTGGAGTGGCATTTTAAACTTGCTCCAAACATCCACTCCACTGACTAACCGCCAGATTGATCACATACCAACGACCTTGGAGTGATATATAGGTGCGTGGTGTCTTCTCAACATTCTTTGGCATCATTCGGAAGAACTTTTCTTCTATCCTTTTCCAATACCTCTTGCCGGTTTGGTCGGCGCCATGGACGGCATCAAGTGGCACACACTCCCAAGCCTGGATCAACATCTCATCCTCCAATTGAGTGTAGCTCTTTGAAATCTTGCTACACTTTGCCGATTGCGATGCCTCTAACACCTCCCATTCGATCCCCTCCAACTCGTCCTCTTCTTCACCACCACCATGTACCCCGCCGTCCATGTCGTTGTATCCATAGAAGCCGAGCGGCGCATCCTCAATTTTCACTGCGTTCTCGTCGAGGAGCTTCACATATTCAGTTTGCACGCCATGGAATTGGGAGCTACAAATATAGCCACTGAATCCTTAAACTGACCCCAATGGTGCAAATAGAAAAGGCGTCCAAAGATGATCAGACATACCTCCGGGGCATACGTCGAACACCGGTTGGGCGCTGATTGTGGTGGGCTGAGAAATCGTGGCAGCCTTGTTGGCTGGAGGCGGCCGCTTGCGTCTAAATGCCACCGCCTTCTTCTTATTCCCCGGCGGCAGCACCGCATCACCAAGGTTTATGTCGCCGGCAGCAGTAGTGCGACCGCCCCTTTGCCGGCGGCTCCGTACACGGCGCCAGGAGCGGCTACTGCTCCCTGGATAATGACGTTACCAAGACGCTTCCGAGAAACGACATTGGAGGATGCCTCTAGCGTAGGCGCGTGCGGAAATCCACTACGGTGTCGGCGCCGGTCGATTGGGCTAACCCAACCTCCACGGTGAAGAGCACGGGGTCGGGGGTGTTCATGGCGCCGCTAGAGGGCGTCGGTGAGGTCGGCCGGAGCGGAGGGGGAAATCCGCGGCGGTGGGGGAGTAGGGAAGCTGGAACTACCGCGCTGAAATCTCCCTCCCACCAAACCGATCTCGGAATAGAGGGCACCACCGGGTCGATGGCACACTCCTTGTTTTCGCAGTTCTGCTGCTGGTGGTGGGGGGGGCGACTGCCGCGCCCCTTAAATTTATTTGTGGGCCGGTGACTTTTGCGGGGTGTAATCGGGTTGCGGTGTTGGCCGAGAACCGCAAAACGGCAGTTATTTTATAGTTCAGGCGGAAATGTGGTGTCTCCTAGCTAGAGGAGATGCTCTTAGATCCTCAACACTCTCTCGTCCCTTAACCCAACTGGTGTAGGTCGCTATAGGTATGTTTTCTTGGCATTGCACTTATAGAAAATTAGTGTTATAAATGATAGCACAAATAAATGGTGAACTAAGGGATCTAGCACGACAGGGACACGAGATTTTTAACGTGGAAAGCCCTTCTAATAAGGAAGAGAAAAAACCACGGGCGCAAGCCAGCAGAGGTTCACTATTTTCGGGTGAGTTACAAACGCCGGAGATTTATAACTTGCAACTGATCCCAACCGGCAGCTTACATGGGGTATATAAAGGGGTAAACCCTAGGCAAGGTAGAATCCGGATCCAACTCGTCAACTCCGGCGACGGGCCTCGCTTCGCTACGTCCGAACTTTTCTTTATCTTTATATCTTCATATGAATTTAGATCACCACAAAATAACATTCTACCTTGAGAAAAATTCCTTCATGTAGCATAAAACGAACCATCACTCTGAAACAACAAAGAAAAATACTTTTGGCATCAAATAGCCTCTTGGGCTAAACACTGATACCAATTAAGCTTGAGCAAAGCTCAAACTTAGTAATAGAACTGGCTTTGTCATCATACCAGCAGGATTATCATGAGTGCTTATTTTGCATACCTTCAGGTTGCCTTGAGCAACAACAACACGCACATAATAGTACTTGACATCAATGTGCTTTCTTCTCTCATGGAAGATCTGATCATTAGAGTAAGGTAAATAGCACTTTGACTGTCACAAAAAAGTTTTATGCAAGGATCATCTCCACAAAGCTCAGCAAACAAACCTTTCAACCAAACCGATTCTTCGCATGCTTCTGCAATAGCCATGTATTCTGCTTCAGTGGTATACTGGGCAACAAATGACTGTAACGTTGCCCTCCAACTGACGGCACAACCACCAAGCGTGAACACATAACCTGTGAGGGATCTCCTCTTATCCAAATCAGCAGCAAAATCTGAATCCACATAGCCTTTGAGTCCCTCATCAAGCTTGCCAAATTTTAAGAAAGCATCGGATGTGCCACGAAGGTACCTGAAAATCCACTGAACAACCTTCCAATATTCTTTGCCAGGTTTAGACATATATCTACTCACCAAACTCATAACATATGATAAATCAGAGTGAGAGCAAACCATGGCATACACCGAAGAACCAACAACACTAGAATATGGAACTCTAGACATGTACGCATATATCTTATCATTGCTAGCACATTGTAATGCTGATAATTTAAAGTGAGGAGCAATGGGAGTACTAACAGACTTTGCATCATGCATATTAAAACAAGGAAGAACTTTCTTAATGTAACTCTGCTGACTAATTAATAATAAACCGGAATTTTTGTGTCTAATAATTTCCATACCGAGTATTTTCTTGGCAGCACCAAGATGCTTCATATCAAACTCACTACTCAACTGTTTCTTCAACATAGTGATTTGTTTCTTGCTTTTGGCAGCGATCAACATATAACATCAAGTATATAGGTGATTCATCAACAAAACTTATGTACACACGGCTATCAAATTCAGACCTCTTAAACCCACGTGACAACATAAACTAATCAAACCTTTTATACCATTTACGAGGAGATTGTTTCAAACCATATAAGGACTTTTTCAACTTACACACATGATCCTTCTTCCCAGGTACTATGAACCCTTCTGGCTGGTCCATGTATATCTGCTCCTCCAACTCTCCATGCAAAAAAGCGGTCTTCACATCTAACTGCTTAAACTCAAGATCACACATAGCAACAATTCCAATGAATATACAAATATAATTATGCTTGACAACTGGAGAGAAAATATCATTGTAATCAACACCTGGGATTTTGACTAGAACCTTTTGTAACTAACATTGCCTTAAACCTTGGAGACTCGCTAGAAGATAAACCTTCCTTTCTCTTGAAGATCCACTTACAGCGAACGGACTTCTTTTTTTAGGCAAGCTCACAACATCCCACATACCATTCTTCTCAAGAGATTGCATCCCCTCTTTCATAGCGGAGACCCACTTCTCACGATCACCAAATCAAATGGCTTCAGTGTACGTGGATGGCTCATGATTGTTTTCCACCTGTTCAGCACAACTAAAAGCATAGTGAACAATATCACACTCACTACAACATAGTAGGCACGTAGAGACGTTCAATCTGAATGATAGAGACGTGATATTTCATCTCTAGAGGATTGTATAGTCGCTTGCTCAAAGCGTCGTTGAAACGTCTCCTTATGCACCGTCTCAAATGATTTAAAGACGCTTGCTAAACGTGTATACATATGTAAAGACGTTTGAGTGGGACGCTAGAAAGCATGTCTACACATGTAAAGACGATTTAATAGATACGCATGTGTAACGTCTCTACCAATATAGACACGCCATATTTGGGTCTCAACAAAGGTTAAAGATGTTTTTCCCCACATACCTTACGGTCTCGTATACACGAGTTCATACGTATTATGCATGCTTGAGGTAGAGACATTACACATGCGTGTATATATATAAAGCGTCTCATTACGTGCTAGCATAATTAAATTTTATTAAGAAGTTTAAGAGGAAACCAATCATGAACAAGTTATCATAAAAGGGTAGACCGTTATAATGAGGAAACACTGAAAATTGTAGCAAATCGAACAATTGGAATTGCATAAAAAAATTGGATCTGAATCAAAAATTAAATTAGTAATTTGCTGATACATCTGGGAAGATCATGAAAGGAAAATATTATAAAATATCGTATACATCATCGATTATGTTTCTAAACTTATTGTAAATCCCTCCATAATTTTGTCGAGGCATAAACTAATCCTTCAACCCCCGTCAATTTTCATTCAGTTCAATCTCAGTTTAGTTCCACGATTAGCCTGAAAAGCAATACACGGCGAAAGTGAGAAATCCGTGGAATAAGCTAGTACAGGCATTGTATCATATGCACCCAATGTGGTATAATATACCTTATGCATCAGTACTGGACATGGACTTGAATATAGTAGTGGACATGGACACATTGAGTAAACAAACTGATTCTAGATCATGTCTGCCGTTTCTTATCTCTGAGCAAAATCATGCAATATGGAGCGCCACCAATCTAATATTTAACCTGACATGTACATATGCCTCATCCAAATGTCAGATTACCTCAAACATGGACAAAAGGCCATCAAGGTTTAAAAATTACATTCTGCTTTGAGGTGTCTTATGGATAAAATATACAGTGGACACGTAGCTCAAAACCCAATGAGACACATATTACCTACTTTTTGCAGAAAGGGATAAATCCAATATCATATAGATAGGAAAAAAATGAACATTAAATATTGACTCCTTCCGCTGGTAATAGATTTATTAGATAATTTAATCTGAGTTGACCATTTCATCTCAAATAGTGAATTGATACTGATGATAATTTTCCAAAGTAATAAAAGTGAAACAAGCTGTGAGACTGATTGTCCAACTGAAGTAAACAAACACACTACAGTTTCCAACAGAGGAGGAAAAGTGCCAACTACAGTTTAGCAAATGAAACTGTACCTGGTGAGGAAAAAATCAGTAACCTTCTTGCATAAGAAATTTTGGTCTGGAGTTGCTCCTCCCACACCTTCATAAAATCTGTCATGACATGTCTCATAAAACATAGTGATATTAAGTTTCAGCTAGTTTACTATAATAAATATGCGGTATCTCTTAAGCTCACAAAATTTCCTTAGCAATTGCCATTTTGTTAACTGAGGCATGTTCCTTATCTCAGTCCTGCAACTAATATTAGAAGACTGAAAACAAAATATAAAGAGAAAAAACCTGCAAATTTGTAGTAACCGATTCGCATGGTGCGAAAATATGAGTGAGACTGGAACAACCAATATGCTTGCTATTAGATGCTCACCAAGTGATTTGTTTGCTTATGGCCATTATCGATCATCTTCGGCAACAATTATTTTGTAGACCACATACACATAGCAAATTGGCCAAAGTTTCAGATTTACACGCATAACAGAACATTCAGTATGTGACCTTGATCCTCTAACCTCACTCCTCCCCACAACCACCATGGTCGGTCACCATAGGAAAATGCAGGGGAAGCGGACAGCCAATGGGCTCGAGAAGTGCCTAAAGGAGAAGGAATTGATGGAGATGGGGATGCTGCCAGCAGCGACCTCGGTGTTAGATGAGATGCTGCAACTGCGAACAGGAAATAAGGAAACCTGGGATTAGATTAGAATGGGGAGGGGAAGGGATTACTTTAAAAAAGCAGTAAACTATCAAAAGATGAGATAATGCAAGGTTCTGAATATGTGACTTGAAGGAGCTAATTACTTATTCACAGGAGGCGGCTGTCGTTCATGGAAAAAAAATCGGACCAAATGAAATAGTTGGGGAATTAACATGGCATTGAAGGTGACATTATACTATAACCAATTTCCTGGATATACAACAGAATATGTTCCATTTGCATCTCAAATTCAGATTCGTGTGTAACTTTTTTTTTTGATAAAGGGAAGTATATTAATATCAAAGATACAAAATACACCCGGCCTCTGCAACAACCAATGGATGCACACAGCCGAAAGACAATAAAAAGAAGAAATAAAAAGAAAAGTCCCGCTACAGAGCTACAGTCCTCGCGGTATCCGCACAACCACCACCTAAACAACAGCTGATGTCCATCTCTTCGAAAGCAGCGTCTCCAAGAAGAACGGTAAGTTGAGAGAAATAGATGTGATCCAATCGAGGATTAAGTGAACTGGAATAATCTATGGGGATCAAAGCAAACAGGGGAGGGAGAGAGTGGCAATAAGATCTGCTAGTACCTGCATCTGAGATGTGCAAAAAAGACAACCATGTATAGATCTGGATCGTTCGTACCCTGTTAAATGATAGGACGGATATCGCTGTTACCTCGCGTCCATGGACAGCCTTGGCACCACCAGTGGCGCCTCCCGTCGCCGGTCCATAATGCTTGGCGCCTCCATGAAGTAGCACATCACACTGATACACCAACCGCATCTCCCGTAGAAACCTCATTATCCGTGACGGCACCGGCGGTGCCGTATTCACCTGCCAGCGCTAGATTAATCTAATGACAAAAAGGGTAACTCCAAATGAGATATAGATTTGAGGGAGCACGAACCTAGGAGGAATCACACGGCAGCAGATTCGATCTTGGATGAGGGAGCACGAATCTGGGAGGAGGCACACGCCAGCACGAACCTGGGATGGTGGCGGCTGGGATATGGAGGCGAGGGTTTCTGCCTTCGCCAAGAAAAGAAGTATGTAGGCGATGAAAAAATGTGAGCGACAATATATCACGGAACTGTTTTCTAAAAGAATGCGGGAGTAGTTTTTTAAAGGTAAACTAAAAAAGTTAGCGCCAAAAAGAAAAAAAATACGGATATTTTTTAGAATAAAATAGGGAAATTTTGAAATGAGTTGTAGACCAATAAATTTTACCGCCATTTTTGTTTAAAATGGGGCGGCCCGGCCTCTGCATTAAATGACCTTTTGTTTTTTTTATTATACTTATTTGTGTCTCTATAAATGGCCTTCTCCGTATTGTATCTGATTCTGGGATAGATAAAGAAATGGAAACAATAAAAAACAGTTGTTTGTTCGTTTGCGCGTATGGGTTAAAATAATGAATTAGTAATGTTCACTGCTATACATTCATATTTATGAGGTGCATTTTTACTATCCAACTTTTGATGACCTTGAAAAAATACGTAGTCTCATCAATCCGGCTAACCTTATTCACGCTAAAAAAAATTAGAAAGAGGAAAATGTAATAGAGATCCTAATTCTTTCATGTGTGTGTCAAGTTGCACCGTGATGAAATGCTTTGCCCGTATGGGTCCTAATTCTTTTTAGAAATTCATACTTTTAGTACTATATGTGATTTAAGTGGTTCATCCGTGGTCCTTTTGAGCCGAGAACTCGTCGTGTCAGTTCGTGCTTAACCTCAATTACCGACGCATTTGAAATGTCTCAAGAATCGTCCCTACGTGTTTGTAAATTACCAAATTTATTTTCTAGCTAGCTGATAAATAAAACAATTGAGACGCTATGTGGAACGTCTAAAGGAACGTCCCTACATCGAGCTGCTCTATTAACCTAGGGACGTAAACAAACGCGTCTCACACATAACGTCCCTACTTGTCGAGTTTGTTGTAGTGACTCCTCAATCAAGCATGTAGGTGGTCGTTTATTCCTTTTCTCTCTGCACTCTGCAATAGAATTTTTTTGTTGCTGCAAAATAGGAGGTGATTGTTGAGCAGTATGATGAACATTATCATCATCAACAATTTTAGTTTCTATATCATCTACGTGTTCCAACTGCACGCTAACTTCCTGCTCATCATCGGAACTAACATGAGAAACATCTGTGGGTAAACTGTTAGTCTACATAACAGATTCATTGAAAACTACACTCATGTTCATGAAAGACTTCTTAGTCTCGAAATTCCACAACTTATATCCTTTAACACCAGAACCATATCCAATAAGCTGCACTTAATAGATCTAGGTTCTACCTTTCCATTATCAACATGAGCATAAGCAGTGCAATCAAAAACTCTCAACTATGAATAATCAGCAAGTGTTCCAGACCATACCTCAATTGGAGTTTTCTTACCGAGTGGGATAGAAAGCGACATGTTTATCAACTAGCACGCGGTGGAGGCTGCTTCAGCCCAGAAACACTTGCTCACGCAAGCGTTGGATATCATGCAGCAAGCTCTTGAGATGCCGGTCCTGTTCATGCGCTTAGCCACACAATTCTACTGAGGTGTGTACGGGATGGTGTGGTGCCTCACCATTCCTTCTTCCCTGTAGAAATCATCAAAAGCATCCGAACAAAACTCTTCACCATTGTCAGCACGAAGTAATTTAACCTTCCTCTCAGTTTTCCTCTCTATCATAGTTTTCCACTCCTTAAACGCAACAAATGTTTCATCTTTAGTTTTCGGGAAATAAGGAAATACTTTTCTAGAGTAATCATCAATAATAATAAGCATGTAATGAGAACCACCATGAGAGGGCTTACGAGACGGCCCCCATAAATCAACATGCACATAATCAAGTATACCTTTGGTGGTATGAACGTAAGCATTGAACTTTAGTCTCTTGTGCTTACCAAACACGCAGTGCTCACAGAACGTGTCTTACTTATTGTGCATCCCTTCAGCAGTTTTATCTTCATAAATTCTTCCATACAAAGTTCACAGATATGTCCACGACGCATATGCCACAGCTTAGTATTACTTGGTTCATTATTAGAGACAGTAGAAGAAGCAACCTACCAGGTAAAGTACTACCTCTAAGAACATGTAATTTGGCAGAATTTAAATCACCGACCATGTGAATAAGAGAACTTTTTTATACCTTCATCACACCACGTGAACCGGTGTGCTTATACCCCCCAACATCAAGAGTGCTAAGGGAGATCGAATTTTTGGTAATGGTCGGCATGTGCCTCACATCCGTCAAAGTGCGAATCATCCCATCGTACGTCTTGATCCGAACAGAGCCTCTGTCCATAATGTCACGTGGGTTATCATCTCCCATACGCACGGCGTCTCCACTCTATATATGCTCATAACTACTAAACCAATATCTATTAATGCAAATATGAACCGAGCATGCAGAATCAAGAATCCACTCATCACATCCAACAACACAACCAGCGAAAACAACAAGAGCATCACCAGAATCAGAACTATCACCGACTGAAAAAGAGGCCTTACCATCACCATCGGATGTATTTTTCGGCTTATACATATCGGCTCTTTTCTTCTTATTCTGCAGCTTCCAACAATCATCAATAACGTGATTTCTTTTGCAATACCTGCATAATTTATCCTTGCCTCTAGACTTCGAACGGACTCAATCGTTCTGGCTCTTGTCACGGTTGTTGTTGTAGGTTTTCTCCTCGGGCCTGCCACGAACCTGCAAAGCTTCACCCCTGGAGGACGATCATCAAACAGAACCATACCTTTCGTTTTGAGTGTTCTTAGTTAGGTTCATGGCAAGGGGTGTCATAAGCCTGGTGGTAGAGTCATGGGTGAAAACGAAATGTAGGGGGAAACCGGAGGCGAGGACACAGTTTACCCAGGTTCGGTACGTCGCAACTAAGGTGGCGTTTCAACTCATGCAATCTCACTGGGCTGAAACCTGAAGTATACAAAGTACAATGTGAGTAGGGTTTTGTTATCTCGACGAGGTTATGCTCTCGCCGATATAACTTCTAACTTATTGAGTTCTGCCCTTGAGGCTGCTCCCGTCTGGCTTTATATAGATAGGCAGACTAGGGCTTACAGGAAGGAAACCTTGCAGTCTACGGAATGTGGTCCTATTCTTCGAAAGTAAGACATCCGGCTTCTTCTCCAAGACGGATTACGCGCCGGGCCGTAATCCGGGTTCTTCTAGAATCCACTTTCCCGTGTGTCGGGCTATTGTGCTACCCAATGGACTTTGCTCCATTACCTCCAGGCCAGCCTGGTAATCCGGCCTTTGGCCAATGCCGGATATTGCCCCTATTTTGCATATATCCGACATTTCATCTTCTCTCTTGTTTGGCGAGCCTCATATACTACCGAAAGTGTTAGTTCATCATGAGCCAATAATAAAGTATCACATAGATTTGTAAAAGAATTTGGCAGCGAGCATAACAGCAGAGGAGCTAGATCCTCATCATCATATTTTACCTCCATCGACACTAGGTCTGCAACGATCTCCTTAAAGATCGATATGTGGTTCATTACCGAACCATCCTCCTGCAGCTTGTGCATGAAGAGCTTCATCTTCACGTGCATCGTGCTGGTTACATCTTTTGGCATGCAGATCTCTTCCAGCTTCTCCCAAAGTGCTTGCGTGGATTCCTCCTTCAACACCTCTTGCAAAATCTCATAAGATAGACGGAGCTGAAGTATAGACAAAGTCTTACGGTCTTTACGCTTGTCAGTGTCGGTCCACTTCTTCGGATCCATTTCCTTGAATAGATCCAGCGCATCATCAAAATCTTCGGACTGGGAGAGAATCTCCCTCATCTTGACTTTTTACAGCGAGAATCTCGTCTTATAGTCCAGCAACGGTAGATCAATCTTCAACGCAACCATCGCAAAACCCTAATCTGCAAACCAGGTCTCTGATACCACTTGTTATAAACGATAGCACAAATAAACGATGAACAAAGCGATCTAGCACGATAGGATACACGAGATTTTGAACGTGGAAAACTCTTCCAATGAGCAAGAGAAAAAACCACGGGCGCCAACAGCAAAACTTCACTATTTTCGCGTGTGTTACAAACGTCGGAGATTTACAACTTGCGACTTATCCCAACCGGTAGCTTACATGAGATATATAAAGGGGTAAACACTAGACAAGATAGAATCCGGATCCAACTCGTCAACTCCGCCGACGGGGCTCGCTTCGCTCCGTCCAAAGTTTACTTTATCTTTATATTTTCATATGAATTTGGATCACCACAAAATAACAATTAGTACACTGCAATGTCTAGCAGCGCAATTATTTACTCACAAAATTATACTACATGCCTGAATTGGAATGCTTACAACCAGTGGCAATGCATGGAATCGATCATGCATTACAGCAGCGACTATATTTTTCACTATACAACATAAGACTACTGCTGTTACAGGATGGCTAATTATGGATGAAAACATGAGACCTGTATACCTGAACACAAATTGTGCACGTAAGTATAACCAATTCGGTTATACATACCACTTCTTTGCAACATCTATTAGTACATGCAACTTAATTATGATGGCATCGCTAGCTACTTTTAGGTACATATATAAATCGCATCACGCCACAATGTTATTAAGCTGTATATAGTGTGCCAGTGCTGCCCGTTAGTATATCTTTAGTATTTGTATCTCGTGCGTGTATATGCATGCCGTTATTTCCACAAGTCATTCTCCACTCCGCAGGAGGCAGATGTCGACACGTAATCCAAGGCCTCTTCCTGCTTCCCCTCAACCTGAAACTCCTGCACCGGATTGGAGTAGCTGCTAGACTCCTTGGGAGTCGAGCCATCGTGGCTGAGTTGAGATGCCATGAACTTGTCAAGATCCCTCCACTCCGCGGCAGACGCATGATCCGTCACATAAAGTGGCTCCATCTGAAGCTGCTGAGAAGCTTGGCCGTCATGTGTTTGGCTGCACGGCTGGAGAGTGGCAGCTACAGCGCCGATCAGGTCTGGAAGCCTGGGGCTGTCTAGCTGGGCTAGCTGCAGGAATCTGGCGGCCGGTTCCTGGGGAAGGAGGTGATGGTACTCCAGCTCCACCTTGCAAGGGTGGTGGTAGCTCTGGTGGTGGCCGTGATGGTACGCAGCGTTCTGGTCGACGCGAGGCGCCATGAACGCCGCATGGTCGTTACTGAACCAGAAGGGCGAGTCAGCGGAGGCCATTCTCTGCACCGTCGCCACTCGCTTCTTGAAGACCTTGCAGACCACCCATCCTTCGTCCTAAATTAATAGAACGGCACACAGATAATTAACCTTTTGTTAGAGATGAAAAGGTGCTGGAGAATGATACGGATATGATGTTTACATGCATGTGCCATGTACCATCACAATTCACACATTCAGAGATAGGCTTACGTACGTGGGGAGCTCCATTTACGTTGGACTCCAAGCGGTACTCGTGCATGATCCAGTCCGACTTTTGCCCGTTAGGAGCCCGGCCCTTGTAGAAAACCAACGTCTTTCGCATCCCGACGAGGAAGTGCTTGATGTATATCGGCTTGTCCCTGCCGGTAGCCTTCCAGAATCCAGCGGTGGTTGCCCTGTTGGTGCGAGTGCCCGTCGGATACTTCTTGTCCTTGTGACTAAAGAAGAACCAGTCGCTCTGGTCTTCGGTTCCAATCTTGCATTGCTCTGTGACATATCTTTGAAGTCATTAGTTCGTAAATTAAGTTTCATGCGTCATATATATACAGCAGTACAATCACACTGGCTCTCTGTTGCAAGGTCACACAGAGGCAAGCTACCATCATTATGAGTGGAGTTTTCAACTTGCGATTACCTTGTAGATCCCAAGGCTCAATTTTGTACAAATCAACATCTTTTATAATGTCCAAGTCTATCCTCTTCAGTGCTACCTTCTTCCTCAGGTAGTAATCTACCAGTTCCTCATCGGTGGGGTGGAAACGAAAACCAGGGGGAACATGCGAAAAGGCGTTCATCTTCTTCCTACACCTGGTCAGAGTAATATAGTTGAAGCAAGTTAGTTGACACTTGACACTGCATGATATAAAATATTTAATTCATGAGTCACTGAGATTCAATTATAGTTGTACAATTGCAAATAGTGCAGTTTAGGCTTAAATACAACAGGTCACTGAGATTTACAATTAATACAAAAGTGTTACTGATATGCAAGCATGTGACAGTAATACTTAAACAGCGACAAAAGTGTTATTGATATTCATTCGAACTCGCCACATTTTATGGGTCTCTGTGCATAAAGAGATGAAACTAGACAAACTATATAGGTTGATTTACATAACCATTTTTCATCTCACATTAGTATTAGTTCATCAAATATATGATTTTCTATTTGCTTGTTGCCTTACGTTTTTTTTGCCAATGCTATGAAAAACTTTTCTTGCATAAATTTTTCTTTTCAAGGACCTACAACCATGGTTGCTGTCATCTCACTAAGATTTTCTTGGATAAATATAGATGGCTAGCTTTGACAAGTTCATGATTAGACATACATATGCTATTCCAATGGTAAAAGAATACTTCAAGCACATAAACATATATATGATGTCGCAGAAATAGGTTTGACATGATAGAATAATATTGTTTACGCTCTTAGTTAGTTATGCTCAAATTGCACATTATTTAACCTAAAATTATTATCTGGCAACAAGTATGAAATTTTAGCCAAACATTTTGTCAATTTCAAGTATATGGTGCAAGTTAATGACTACAATTTTATTTTGAAGGTTAATGACTACAAATTTAGGATGTTGGTCCGAAGATTTGAAATCTGCTTTAGATTTAACGGTATTTCTAACTAGATGATGCATATAAAAAATTACTGGTCAAGGTTATCCATAAAAACAAACGTGAGAAATATGTTAATTTTTAGACCGGGTCGACCCGATCATTAATGATGTCAATATTAGAGCAAGTACAATAGTAGGCTATAAGCCCGCTTGCATGACACTTTCGACTATGTGGAGGAGAGAGACAAGTAAAACGAGAAGGAGTGAGCTCTCATGCAAGAGCCAGCCTATACGTGAGCTTCTAGAAAAAAAAAACTTTAAATGTAAGAAGAGATATAGACACAAAGTGAGAAAAAACTACTACACTAATAGCCAATCTTATAGACAACTCTATTGTATGAGCTGGGTATAAGACTAAATTTGATAACATGGCAGTTTTATATAGTCAACTACTGTCTATACTATTGAACTTGTTCTTAGTTGTGTACAAATTAAACAGAGTATTTACATAACTGCAGTAGAGAGTTGCTGGTTTCTCAACAACTTTTTTTTTATAAAATAAGGGACTGCGGCGGAAAGTACAGTACTTTCATCATGCATAGGATGATAGGAACCGGACCATGCATGCATAGGGATTGAGCCCCACATTTTTGCCTGCTGATTTTCTTTTGTGTGGTAGAAGCTAAACTTAATGAATGCATTCCAAAGAAACGGCCGCTCACAAGTCAATACACTAATTATGTTTTTCATGAGTATGTGGAACAGAACACACTGAAACAATTCATGGTGTATAAACGGGAGTGCACTATTCAGACACTGGAAATAAAGAAAATGAAATAATTTTGTTCCGTGTTATCTATTTATACGATCTGGGAACAAGTTGAAGGAGAGAGAAGAGAGAGGCGGAGAGAGAGAGAGAGAGAGAGAGAGAGAGAGGAATCTAGATAGGCAGGAAGAACGTACAGATGTTTCAGCACGCGCCACCCTAGCTAGCTAGCACGCCTTCTCCTCCGACAAACACCTCGAGCCTCGCGAACCCTACACCCTCGACGACAGAGCTGAAACGACAGCACGCTTGGGTCAGAACTCTGAACACTACAGCGCGCGCACGAGGAAGCAAAAGACAAGCAGAAATCACGATGTAAATTGACGCTGCTTCTGCTAGCTTGCAGCTTACCTGGCTGGCTAGCTACCTAGCTCGCCTCCTGCTGCTACCTTACAGCAACGGCCTTCAGTCTCCGATGCCCGATATGGAAGCCCGAAGTAAAGCTAGCGTGCAACCTCGGCTAGCTTTCTTCCCCGGGCGGCCGATCGATGGCGGGGAGGCAAAGGCGGGGTATATATACCGGTGGCCTGGGGCTGGGTGGGTGGCGCGGGCGGCCGGAAAGCGCGGATGGATTGCGGGCCAAGGCTTGGCTGCAATCCAGGAGCGACGCGGCGAGAGAGCGACCCCGGGATCTGCCACGATCTCTCTCACACACCTCCCTGCGCACCCGCGTTTTCTATTGGCCTTCTTCGCCGTAACCGCCACCTCCCCCCACCCGCCAACGACAGCGACCTGAGCTCCCCGGCTCCGGCGCGGTCGACGGATCACTCCCGGCCGGCTGGCCGCGTCTCCTCCTCCCTCCGATCAACTCCCGCTCGATCCCTCCAGCCAAAACCCAAAGAGTACCACCAGCGGCCAGCTTCCACTTGATCCTAGCTTCCCACTGTAATTTATGTGTGCTCATGTATAAGTAGAAAGCTAGCTATTCAGGGAGAGGCAGAAATGATGGCCTCAGTTGGTGTAAAGGCGTTGCTCCTTTCGCTCGTGGCCATGGATGCGCATACATTTGGTTGAACCTTAGGTGAAACGTGCATTTGGAGAGTGTGGCCCTGAAAGCCAAGTAATTATGGTTATCATGTGCAGCGCAATTAAGGTATCGACCACTTAGCCATACTGGGACCAAACACATACTGTTGCGCGTCTATGTAGGAGGAGATATGCCTGGTGCATATATAGTGGTAATTGTATGCTGGTGCACGGTCGAATTCATATATGCAATCATGCATGCCTGGAGCATATGGATCGGGGTTTGGGACCGTATTCTGTCAGCCCCTACAAAAGAGTAAATTAAGCACGGAGCACTTATATATTGTACTACTTTTTTAGTAAAATACTCCCTCCATTCCTAAGCCTGGTGCCAACGCAGGCGGTAGCGCGGGCGTTACCGCCCCGCGCGGGGCGAGAGGGAGGCGAGAGCGCAAGTCGCCCGCGTTCGAGGCGAGAGTGAGGCGAGAGGGAGGCGAGAGTGGAGGAGAGAGAAGTAAGAGTGGCACTACAGCCCGTGCACTGGCACCGTGGGGCGAGAGTGTGGTGAGAGTGGGGTGAGAGTGATGGTAAAAGCTGACGTGGCGAGGCTATAACGGGCGGTGCACTGGCACCAGCCTAAACGCAAGATGTTTTAGCCCTTTTCGATATACACACATGTCAACATGTATCTAGACAACTTTTAGTGCACATTTCACTCATATTAGCATTGTATCTAGACAATATGAGCAATAACTACAACATCTTATATTTAGGAACGGAGGGAGTATATTATACTGCTTGGTATGTAGATTCTACCTTCATTTCTCAAAATAAGACTTATAATATTTTTAAGTAAAACAATGTAAATATTGACCAAATTTTACAAAAAAAAACCTGTAATAAACGACTTGGGTGCTTTCTTTATAAAGTAGGGTAGTAATTGTCTTTTATCTAAAAAGAACTGTCAACAACTATAGTGCTACAAAGATATCATCTGAAAATATATTTCAATTAATTAACGATATTTATTTTGTATTTCAAACATTAATGTATATTCCTAAGTTTTTTTATCAAACTTTATGTATTTTAATTTTTTAATAAAATTTATAGCTCTTCCTTTGAGGAGGGGAAGTAGTACTACCTTTCAAGAAAATCTTACTCTTGCACATTTTATTTTAAAGTAAATCGTAGATGGTGTATACTAAAATACATTAAGAGTTATAATACACCATATAAACATAGAAGTTGGACTATACACAAATATATGGCATCTAATAATTAGCCCTCCTTTTAAAAAAAATGGAAGGCTCAAGAAAATCACGGCTTTAAGTTAATAAAGCCCCACAGGCAACATAAACAGCACAAACACACACAACACGAAGTGGAACAATAGTCCACAGAAAAGTCAGAGCTTCAGTACAATAGTAATTGAGAGGCCAACGTCCCCAAACGCAACGCCTACGAAGAGCACAACCAGATAATGGAAGGATGGGGAAGACTACTCCGGTCTATCCCACACAGATGTGTGGAGAGCACGAGTCCTGTCGATCGTCATCTCCAACGCCTCTCGGTCCTGTCTCCTAGCCACCGGCTTCCACACCTGCATATACATAGTTATTTTATAGAGGCAATCAGTTGGTTGAGTCGGAAAAATACCCTCGATGGTGTACTTATTCCTAATGTTTCATAGAGACCAGCAGAGCGCCACACAACAGATTCAGAACACTCGTTTCATTTGCCTCGCGTATCCCTGGAGGCATCGAAAGACGTCCACTAGGCATGAGGGGTTCCAATCGCACGCCAGCAGTTCCCTAACTGCACTCCACCTGAATTTGGCGAGCGTGCAACGGAAGAAGATACGGTTAGTATCCTCGGGCTCACCGCGGCGCACACAACCCTTTGGAAGGGCCATGGCGGAGGTGGATGTTGTCATTGGAGGGGAGGCGTTTTCTGCCTAGCTTCCATAGGAATATGCGCACTTTAAGGGGAATGGCAATCCTCCACAAGTCGCAAAACTGTTTTGCTAGCGATGCCATGTCACAGTTTACGGTATAGGTAGCGGACCGAAAACCTCCCAGAAGGTTCGAGAGCCCATGTAATATCATCCTGACCACGGGAGAGTCGGGTCCCCTCCAGATCTCTCATGAGGTTGACGAGTTCAACACGTTCAGGCGGACCCAGGGTCCGTCTAACGGGAATATCCCACTGGTCACCCTGCAAGGCCTGCGCTACTGACACCCCAGGGCTAGCGGAGATAGCATATAAGAGAGGAAACAGGTCTCGCAAGTGGCCCCTCCCCTGCCACCAGTCTCTCCATAGTCTGGTGGAGGTCCCCGCCCGAATCTGATGCTTTGCCCCCCAAGAAAAAGACATCTTTGATTTTCTGTATAGTGTTCCAGAATTGTGACCCAACTGGTGAGAGTCAACCCATAGATCATGGTTGCGGAGATATTTTTTTCGGAGGATGTCAGCCCATAACCCAGTCTCTCCGGAGTAGAGTTTCTAGATCCATTTCGCTATAAGGCAAATGTTCACGATCTTTGTGTCTATGATGCCCAGGCCCCCAAGGCCTTGGGTTTGCATACTGCATCCCACCTCACCAATGGTATTTGCGTTTCGGGTCGTTGCCCTCTCTGAAAAATCTGGAGCGGTATTTGTTCATCATCTTACGGACACCGTCTCCCAGCAGGAAAACACCCATGGCATGAAGAGGCATGTTGGAAAGGCATCATTTATGAGGGTAAGCCTGGCGGCCAAGGACATGAATTTGCCCATCCAGGGGTCTACAAGTTTTGCCACCCTCCCAATCATAGGGTTCCAGGGCTGTGAGAGCCCTGGCACCAATGCGAAGCCCTAGGTATGTGAATGGGAAGGAACCTTGTTGCAGTTGAGCATGTTGGCAATCCTACTCTTCTCGTCTTCCGTACACCCTAGTACCAGGACTTCGCTTTTGTGAAAATTGATCCGCAATCCGGACATTTCCGTGAAGCATAGAAGGAGGAATTTCAGGTTGGCGATCCCTAAATCATCCGGTTGTACCATTATAATCGTGTCACCCGCATACTGAAGGTGGGTGACCCCGCCGTCAATAAGGTGCGGGATGACACCACGGATGTGGCCTGCCTCGCTGGCAGAGCAGAGCATCGCTGCAGGGGCATCGACATTGAAGTAATTCTCAATGTCTCCATTGATGGCGATCGCCGTTTGGCCCTCCGAGACCAAACCCATCGCGCGGTGAACCCAGCGTGGTTCAAAGCCCTTCTGGAGTAGAACCTCCCTAAGGAATCTCCAGTCCACCCGGTCAGAGGCCTTTTCAAAAATCTAACTTCAAAGAAGACTCCCCAAAGTCTCTTGATTTTAGTCTCGTGCACAATCTTTTGAAGGGAAACCACCCCATTGTGAATGTGATGGCCTTTGATGAAAGCAGACCGCGTCCTGCTGATGATGCGGTTGGCTACATGGGAGAGACAAAAAAGAAGAAGGGATTTTAGTGGATTGGTCCACATTTGGTGGATGAGGGTCACAGATGATACACTTCTTTTTATGGACCATGACTTGAAAAAATCTACTAACTTAAAACTCATTTGACTGTTTCAAGGAGTTATCTAGTCGCAAAAGTCAACTTCCATCTGTAGATTTCGAGGGAAAACTGCGATTTGTTTTTGAGGGAAGAACTTATACTATACTCACTCCGTCCAGTTTTAATCTACATTCTAGTCTAGAAATTTGTCCCGTTTTAATCTACATCCTGGTCTCTGCATATTAATTCTCTCCTCGGTAATCAACACCAACACAAAAACGAAACAATTTTTATTTCCCTATTGGATGTCAATAGTTTTAATTTGGTTTGAATTGGTTGTTCATATATCTAGCCATAATTTTAAATGACTTATTAATTTGTCTTAAAACTTGTAGAATGTAGATTAAAATAGAACGGATGGAGTATTTCCGTTGGAGACCCTCCTCCAAATGGAAATGCAGTGACACACAACAGCCAAATACCTCATGCCATGCTCATCCTTGCTAAAAGTGGGACACGTAGGGGATATCAAGACTTTAAGGGCACGTAACATCCGATTAGGGAGCTGGATAGCTATAAATGATCCACTCCGTATGTATAATACACCATGCCTTTCGTTGTAGTTTAAACGAGACTAGGCATGTGCACAGCTTTGTACTGTATAATATAAGTGCCACTCCTTTTAACCACAATTAAGTGTTCAAAATGATGTACTGTATTAGAAGTAAGTAGGCAGGGATTGTAAGAAGAGCCTCGAGTCCGTCCCTTCAGGTGACGGTTAGGTTTTTGCTCTGGCGACTGCGTTGGCGATCTGGAGATCGCTCTTCCGATCGCAAGTGCACGGCCGATTCGCCAGCGCTCCGAGTTTCCGTCTCCGATCCCGGGTGTGAGTCCCGATCTCCCGCGTTTCCCTCCCATCACTAGCGATCCCAACACCCACCACCTCCGAGCCTTTCACGTGTGCTAGGGCGCGTGATCGTAAGACACCAAACCCTAGTCGGTTCCCAGTCCTCTGTTTCCAAACCTTGGCGGCGATGGAGAAAGTCGAAGGCTTGATGGACAACCTGCGGCTGACGGACGAGGAACGGAAGGGAGTCAGCTTCGCTTGGGCAGATTCATCGAGGTATGGTGTGATTGAACCACAAGCCCTTGGTAAGCTACTGTCGGAGAAACCAGCAATGGCAGAGGCACTCGAAAAATCAGTAGGCCGAGTCTGGTGTCCAATGAAAGGTGTGGACTGCAAAGATCTAGGGGGAAACGTGTTTCTGTTCACTTTCCACCAGCCAGCGGGGAAGAGATGGGCGCTTGAAGGGGGGCCATGGATGTTCAATGGGGAAGCTCTCGTCATGGAGGATTTCATTCCAACACGGACTCTGGATGAATATGCCTTTGACTCCTTTCCTATATGGATTAGGATTGCGAAACTGCCGCTGGGGCTGTTAAATGCGAAAGTTGGGGAGGAGCTTGGAGGGGAAATTGGTGAATTCATCGAGATGGAGAAAGGGGAGGATGGCATGGCTGTTGGATCAGACTTACGAGTTAAAGTCAGGCTGAATATCAAGAAGCCACTCAAGCGTGGACTCCTAGTCCCTGTTGGAGAGGATGGGAGGACGAGGTGGTGTCCCCTGGCATATGAGCACCTGCCGGACTTCTGCTTCACGTGTGGCCTGGTGGGACATATAGACCGTAGCTGTGAGATCAGGTTGAAGAAAGGAGATACACAACAGTACGGGCCGTGGCTGAAGTACAAATTGCCGAAGTGGCGCCCGGAGGCCGGTGGCCGCTCAAGTGGCAGTAGGAACTCGGGTCCATATCGACATCCGAACAGCAGGTCTGGGAGTGATAGTCTCACATGGCGAAAGGATGCAAGCTGCAGTAAACCAGGGGAAAGTAGCGAGGACAAGGAGGTTACGAGTCCTCTGAAACTACCGGCCACTGACAAGATCCCACCAACCAAACCTGTAGCTAGCAAACACCTGGCATTTGATGTAAAGGCTGACAGGGCAGGGGAGCCGCAGGTACCGGCAGCGACGGGAGTGACAGAAGGCAACCAAAGCATGATGGAGATGCATGTCTCGGTCCGCGGGTCAGCCATGCACGTCGATCACCAGGATGAGGAGCTGCCTGAGAAGGCGGGAGACAGGAGCAAAATAAAAAAATACAAAAGGATGGAGGGCCAAAAGAAGGGAAAGGAGAAGGGGGCAACCAGTGAGGTACAGCCTACCAGCAGTATAAAAGATAGGAAGAGGCCCTTGGGGGGTAGACTAGAGGAGGAGGACACCGGAGCGAAAAAAGCAAAGGTTGATGACAGTAAGCAGAAGAAAGCTGAACTTCAAACTCATGACGCGGGGCTGACGGATCAGCCCTGCGAGACCCAATGAGAATTGGAGCTCGGAACTGCCGGGGATTGGGGAATAGGCCGGCAGTTCAGAGTCTTCTGGAGTTCCAGAAGAGGGAGGACCCCGATGTTCTGTTTTTGTCCGAAACCAAATTGGATAAAAACAGGATGGAGAAGTTTAAGTATCTACTAGGAATGCCACACATGATTGTCAGAGATTGTGATGGGAGGAGTGGTGGATTAGCTCTCTTTTGGAAGAGGAGCGTGGATGTGACTCTGAGATGGCAAGGGCGAATGCATATAGATGTTACAATCAAGGAACAGGACGGATTTAAATGGCGCCTAACAGGGATCTATGGAGAGCCACGCATGGAGAACAGAGATAACACATGGCGGCTGCTGCGTACCCTGCACTTACAGGACAATCTCCCATGGGTCTGTGTCGGGGATTTCAACGAAATATTGTATAACCATGAAAAGCAAGGCGGGGTGGCGAGACCCCAACGGTGTATGGATGCCTTCCGTGATGCCCTAAGCTTCTGTAACCTCAACGACTTGGGCTTCGAGGGAGACATTTTCACGTGGAGGAACAACAACTTCCGTGCCGAGGGCTACATCCGTGAGCGTCTCGATCGTGCTGTGGCTAACCCTGCTTGGCGCAATAGATTTCCCGGATACAAGGTGATCCATGGTGAGCAAGGGCGTTCAGACCACCGCCCTATTATCATGCATGTTCGGGGGTCAGACAGGGTAACACACCACAAACCGGGACATGAGAACAAGAGGTTTGAGGCTCGTTGGCTGCTCGAGGAAGACTGCGACGCAGTGGTGGAAAATGCATGGAACTTGGCGCGAGCCAGAGGGGAGGTGCATGTGACCGATCTGATCAAGTCTGTGTCTAAGGAGCTGAGTTCATGGAATAAAAATGTCTTGGGAGACCTACAAAAACGAATAAAGAAGCTCAAGTTGGAGTTGGACGAGTGCAGGAAGGGGGATATTTCCCAAGCTCAGATTAATAGAGAACAAGTGCTACGTTTTAAACTGGATCGTTTGGAAGAACAAAATGATATCTTTTGGAGACAACGAGCTCATGTTCAATGGTTGGAAAGGGGTGACCGAAATACATCATATTTTCACTCATTCGCGTCGGAAAGGAAAAAAAGGAATGGGATAAAAAAGTTAAAAGGAGAAGACGGTGTCGAGGTGGAGGGGGAGGAGGGCTTGAAGGCCCTTATCACTAACCATTTCTCTCACTTGTTTACTCCCGTGGCAGGTTCCAATATTGGCGCGGTACTGGACCACATCCCTCACCGTGTCTCCCCGCAAATGAATGAGATGTTGACAGCTGATTTCACTAGCGAAGAGATCAAACAGGCACTGGATAGTATTGGTGACCTGAAAGCCCCTGGGAATGATGGCATGCCGGCGGTCTTTTACAAGAAGTATTGGGGAACGGTGGGAGACAGAGTTATTCACGAGGTTCTAGAAGTGTTGCGAGGCGGCAGATTACCGGAGGGATGGAATGAAACTGTGGTTGTACTCATCCCAAAGGTGCAAAACCCTAATTGCCTGAAAGACTTACGCCCGATTAGCCTTTGCAACGTCGTCTATAAGCTTGTGTCTAAAGTGCTGGCCAACCGCCTCAAGAACATCTTGGGAGAAATTATGTCGCCAAATCAGAGTGCCTTCGTTCCTGGTAGACTCATTTCAGATAATACCATCCTTGCCTATGAGATGTCTCACTTTCTGAGAAGGAAACGATCTGGTCGGAAGGGATACATGGCTCTCAAACTGGATATGAGTAAAGCCTACGATCGGGTAGAGTGGCCTTTTCTTCAGGGGGTCATGAGGAAGATGGGCTTTGATGAGTCATTTGTGCAACTGGTTATGCACTGTGTTAAGACTGTCAGATACAAGTTCAAGGTGAATGGTAGCCTGAGTGAGGAGATCATCCCGGGCAGAGGTTTGCGGCAGGGAGACCCAATATCCCCATATCTCTTTCTCCTGTGTGCAGAAGGATTCTCGGCGCTACTACACCAGGCTGAGCGAGATGGGGACCTCAAAGGCATCAGATTGGCTAGTGGAGCACCTTCGGTGACACACCTACTGTTTGCGGACGATTCACTGTTACTACTTGAAGCAAATGAACATAGTGCAGCCAAGGTGAATGAGATATTACAGGTTTACGAGTCATGTTCGGGTCAAGTTATTAACAGAGACAAATCTGCCATTGGCTTCAGTCCTAGTACGAAGAGGAATATGAAGGATGCCATCCTGAGCACCCTAGGATTAGCAACAGAAGCCTTCGGGGGAAAATACCTTGGATTGCCAACCTATGTGGGACGGAATAAAGTGGCTTGCTTTGAATACCTGAAAGATAGAATCTGGAAGAAATTGCAAGGGTGGAAGGAAAAATGTTTGTCTAAGGCTGGCAAGGAAATCCTAATCAAAGCGGTCGCCCAAGCAATTCCCACATACGCTATGGCGTGCTTTGATCTCACAAAAGGGTTGTGCGAGGGCATCAGTCAGCTTATTTGTAAATATTGGTGGTCGCAGAATGATAAGGATAGATCGATGCACTGGGTCTCGTGGGAGAAAATGATGCGTCATAAAGAGGATGGGGGCCTCGGTTTCAGAGACCTCTACATGTTCAACCTCGCCATGCTAGCCAAACAAGTGTGGCGCCTAACTCAGTCCCCTGATTCACTTTGTGCCAGAGTGCTGCGTGCACTGTATTTCCCGGATGGTGATGTGTTGAAGGCAACCCCGGTGCGTGGCATGAGCTATGTCTGGCGCAGCATACTGAAGGGAGTCGAGGTGTTCAAGCAAGGTTATATTTGGCGTGTTGGTGATGGCTGCAGCATCAAGATCTGGGATGATCCCTGGCTGCCCAGAGGCACGACGAGGCGCCTAATCACACCGAAAAGAGACCAAACTGTGGTCTGTGTCGCCGAATTACTTGACCACGAGAACAATTGCTGGGATGTACAAACTCTTCAGCACAACTTCTGTCACGAAGATGTCCAGGAGATCTTGTCAATTCCGGTGTGTGCAGACTCGGAAGATTGGATTGCGTGGCACTTTGACACAAAAGGAATTTTTTCGGTGAAGTCAGCGTATCGGGTCCAGCTAGCTTGCAGAGGGTCAAACAATCCGAGGGAGAGGGGTATGTCATCCTCTGGCCACTCCCATGACACAGAGACCTGGACGGGCCTATGGAATCTCCATTGCCCTGCGAAAGTGCATCACTTTCTCTGGCGCTTTACCCATAATAGCCATCCGCTACACATGAACATTGCAAGGAAGGGGGTGGAGCTGGATACGTCATGCGTGGTCTGTCGTGGTCTGTTTGAGGATGGAGGGCACCTGTTCTTTAGATGCAAGCATGTCAAACCCCTCTGGAGGGCTGTTGGGCTGGAGGATACACGCCTTGCTCTCATGGACTGTCATGATCCAATGCACGTGATGGAACAAGTTCTCAAAATGCCTTATGAACGGAAGATGCTGACAGTTGCCTTCCTGTGGTCTTGGTGGAATGAGAGAAATAAGGCAAACCATCAAACCACTCGTCTGTCTGTTTCCGAATTCCAATTCACAACCAGGAACCATGTTGAAGAGTGGGCTCAATTCTTCAAACCCAAACCGAAAAGGACTACTGGCAATACCATCTCCTGGCAACCCCCAAGTGACGATTACATAATGATTAATACTGATGGTGCCTTTGTTGAGGACAGAAGACAGGGAGGTTGGGGGGCAATTGCTCGTGATAGCAATGGTACAGTGGTGTTTGCGGCTGCAGGAAGGATCAATCACGCCAGCGATGCGCTGCATGCTGAGGCCATAGCGGTGGAAAATGGTATTCGCATTGCTGATCAATTGGGTATCGGTCACATAATTGTAGCCACGGATGCTGCAAACCTGAAACAGGCACTCACCTCTTCCTCATTTGATCAAGCTAGACTGGGACAACTGTTCCTGGACATTAAGTATACTCTCATCATGGAGTTTAACAGCTATAGTGTTGAGTACTGCCCAAGGGCTTGTAATAAACCTGCTCACTGGCTAGCAGCGTTGGGTTTAAGGGAGTCTCGAGCAGACCAGAATGTGTGGCTGTCGGACTTCCCACCTGATGTATCTCGTTTGGTGGCCGACGATCTTGTCGTGCCTTAATGGAATGCGTGCGTGTTTCTCTCAAAAAAAAAAAAAAAAAAAAAAAAAGTAAGTAGGCAGGAACGTCGTATGGTGAAACAAATAGGGCTAGCCGTGAGGCCAGCTAGAGGCGGTGCAGGTTGCACGCAGAATCGGCCGGGTGGTCCGGCCGCGTGGCTCGACCTGATCATCAGTAATCCCGCTTTACATGTTAATCTGGAACTAACCGTCTGGAACCAGGGCCCCACAAGGCGTCATAGCCCCATATATGCATGGTGGCCTTCCCTGAAAAAACATGTTTTCCTATTTGGGAATGGCATGCATCAATGGGCCTAGTTAGCCGAAAATACGCATGCGATCTCAGAAAGATGGTGACCACCAGCCTAATCCTCCCTAGAGATCCGTGATATAGCTCTCGATTTCACATGCTTTCTAGATATTAGAAAAACATAGTACAGTAGTATTTTGTAGCAAGACTCCTCCCCGCATTTGCCAATAATCCACGAGATTTGAGGAACAATACCAGGTCTCTGCCTAGTTAGATACTCGACTTATTATCGATTAGGGGAAGTGGCTAGCTATTTGCACCCCTTACAAAAAGCGGAGTGGTAGCAAATTGCATGTTCGCCATACTTGAACCAAATTAAAATAGGAAGGGATACTTTGGTATGTCAGATTCATGTGAAATGATACTGCCATAGTTGCAAGCGAGATTAGAGAGATAAACCCCAAAAATGTCATGAGCAGCCAACATCGATCCAAAGTAATTAGGCGGGCTAGTCCTCTCGGCCGGTCCCCTGGCTATACACAGCGATGGTGTGGTCCTCGGTGTGATACGCACGCCCTTCCGTCTCACGCAAAAATGAGAGCTCGCTCAAGCCTTTTGGCGCTGTTTCAGCTGCTGTTAAGATCACAATCTACACATGCGCGTTTCATCTCTCCGACCGACCGAACTATCGATCGAAAGCGTGCACACAATTCACGTGCGCACGTACGCAACAATCTCTCATCGCAACCATACAATCCAGCAGATTATCCTTGGATCTGTTCCAGGGCTTGCTGTTTCTGCTAGCTAGCTAGTTCTCCATGGTTAACCTCGGAGGAGCTTATATATCTAGCTTGAACCTGGGTTTTGGAGCATTATTGAGCATTCGACACGTATGTTGGACATACAATGATGGAGATACCCGGATGGTGCAGGCGCCGTTCTACCTGGAAGGGAGCACTAGTGTTAGCCTTTGGGAATACACAAAGAGAGCAAGTGGATATAGTAGATGCCGATTGACGGACGCTTTTGCTTGGATGGCGATACATTCTCGGATGCTTGTTTATTTATCTGGGTGGTCGACAGGGTATTTTGGAATAGTAGGTTCTGGTGTACCATTGGAGGAGAAGTGAAGCAAAAGGAGTAGACGCCATTTGTGGCGTCACCTCCTGCCACACGCACACGTATATGTAGGAGTACGCCCATCTCAACTTCTCAAGTGGAACGTAATACTGAAAGTTTGCCCGTGCACAAGGCATTTTCCAGGAGGCGGTCCCAACAGAGCAGCAGCTAGTCGCAGTGAACATACTACATAATTAATCAGATAAATGAGCACGAGAGGACCTTTTTCAGCTGAAGTGAAACGATTTGATTTGCTGGTCTTATCATGGTGGAACTCATGCATGCTAGTCTTATCGAATTCGATCGCGGGACCATCCGATCGACCTTTGACGCACACACTTGTGCTGCTGCCTGCGCGTGCATATATGGCAGATACTAGCCATCATCAGCCATCACCGCTCCAAGCTCCACAGAAACGCGGCGCGTCCGGCCGGCCCCGCACTTTATCCACTTGCATGCATTAACTATAATTTGTCCGAACGCACTACTGGAATCGGACACTTCGCCGTGTATCAGAAAGACTCGGCGAAGGATGAAAAATACTCGGCAACCTCTTTGCCGAGTGCCACACTCGGCACAGGTCACTCGGCGTCGTTCATCTCGGCAATCGGAACTTTGCCGAGTGTCAGACCACGGGATGCTCGGCAACCTTTTTGCCGAGTATTTTCAGTGCACACTCAGCAAAGTTTCCTGGAACAGGTTCCGTCCTTAGTCCCATAACGGAACGGTGCTCGACACTTTGCCGAGTGCAACACTCGGCAAAGTTCCTGGGCCCAGGCGTCCATGGTAGCGCCACGTGGTCTGTACGCCGAGTGTCGTGACACTCGGCAAAGAGGCAGGCCCTGTTCGCCGAGTGGCCGCTTTGCCGAGTGTCATTTCGCCGAGTAGCATAGTGCTCAGCCGAGTGGCCTGTACGCCGAGTGTCGTGGCACTAGGCAAAGATCAGAAACACTACGCCGAGTGCCTGAGTTTGCCGAGTGTCTGTTCGCCGAGCGTACACACTCCACCGAGTGGGGACTATGCCGAGTGTCACGACTCGGCATAGTCCCCTCCCGTGTACGCCGAGCCCAGGTTTGCCGAGTGTCGCACTCGGCAAAGAGGTTGCCCAGGCGACCAAATGGCAACTTTGCCGAGTGGAACACTCGGCGAAGTTTGCTCCCAGGTGCCATTTGGTCGCCTGGGCAACCTCTTTGCCGAGTGTAACACTCGGCATAGTGACCATTTGGGTCTTTGCCGAGTGCAACACTCGGCAAAGAGGTTGCAATTTTAACAGAAACTGTCTGCATTTGCTTCATTCCCTGCAATCAAATCACAAATCACATATTTTTCAAATGTTTCAGTACCACAATACTCAAAACAGACATATTTGCAACAAAAATAGCAAGAAATGCATAATATACTTCATATTTAGCTCCACAAACACAGAACACACATATTTGCACCAAAATAGAAACAAATGCATAATATACTTAATATTTAGCTTCACAAACACAGAATGCATGACACAAAGGTTTAAACGCCATCCTACACGCATCCTAAGTAGTTCAAAAGTTCACAAGTTCAATATGGCCTATGGCAGACAGTTTCATCATCGTCTATGGAGCCACAACAATGACGGAGGTCTACGGAGCCGACTCGTCACCGTCAGCTCGAGATCCGTCCTGCTCCATGTCGTTCTGGGTTCCCGATGATGAAGCATTTCCCTATAAAGATCCATATTAGTCGACTAAGCTGGAAAAATGATCAGTTAACAAGCTGCAAGCCAACTTACCAAGTTGAGGTTGAACGGCGGTAGAGGAGGTAGAGGAGGAGCTGATGGATCCCGTGGAAGAGCGCTGACCATCTGCAAAGATCAAAAGAGATAGACCGGTGAGTTTACACGCATATAATGATGAATGGAACTAAAAGGGGTGAAAATAATACCTGCATCATTGCCTGCATCCATGCATGCTGGCTACTCATCTGCGCCTCCATTCTTTGGACCTTCTCTTGGGACTCCATCGCGATCCGCTTGTTTTCATCAACTTCATCCTACGGGATGTTTAATGTCAACAATTGCGCAACGGAAACAAGATATACGGGTGCTGAAGAATGATTGTACCTGCATAGCGGCGATGGCATCTAGTCCTGGCCGTGGGCAGCGCTCGATAGAGGGCGATGAGCTGACCGACCTCGCACGGATCTGGGAGAGTGTAACATCCCAAGTCTGAAAAATAGCCTTTAGAATGTTTTGCTCTCTGTTATTTTATGTTTTGCATCATGGCATCATGTTGATTGCATTTGTTTTGTTTGTTTTCCATTTGTTTTCCTCTGTTTTCATTTGTTTTCCAACTGTTTTCCTTTGTTTTCTATTTGAATTTCAACTCAAATTTCAAACCCTTTGTTTCATCCTTGTGATGTTACAATTTCCAAAGTGAGAGTTCAAATAAAAACAACCAAATTGCTTTCATTTTATTCCATAATGCTCACTTGTTAAGTTAATGATTTTAATCAATCAATTGTTCCAAAATCACATTCAAAAATTCAATACATTGTATAAACAACACCCAATTGGAAAGTTATGAAAATTACCAAAACAATCTAATCTTTTGTTTCCAATTATTCCATGTTTGATCAACTAATAAAATGGTGCTTTCTATTCCAATTAAATAATTCCAAATTGCTTCCAAACTCACATTCCAAATCAACCAACAGCACCATTTTCAAATTGTGAAAAATACCAAAACAAATGTACTCCTTGTTTCCAATTAAACTCATTGGATTACCATAATTAACAATCTTGTTTTAGATAACAAATTATTAACCAAACTTCATTCAAATTCAAAGCAATTTACAACACAGCGAATCAATTTGATTTTTTTTCAAAAAACAAGGTTGGCATTGGTAGGTGTTGAGCTAACCAACTCACCCTAATTTTTCCTAAATTTTTACCCACCCAAAACCCTCCTTTTCTTCATTTGTCGATTCAGCAAAAAAAAAATGGAACAAAAGGAATAAAACAGAGGGAGAGAGAGAGGAGCAGCAGCAGCCCAACCCCATTTTTTCCCTCAGCCCATCTCCTTTTCTTTTCACCACCCAGCCCACCAACCATGGCCCAGTACCCCCCCTTCTTCCTCGCTGGCGTCACCCTCCTGTGTACGACCACCTTCAGAACCGTGAGATCCCTCCTCCTCCACTGGATGTGCTGCCGTACCCTTCTCCTCTCCCCATAAAAACAGCCACCGCCACCTTCCCCTCTGCCCTAACCCTAGGCCCTAACTCACCAACCCATCGCCGCCACCTCCCCTCTGATCTCCCTCTGCTTCTCTGTACTGAACCCACCATTTTTTTTTCCTCTCTGTTCTCCGGCGATCACCGGAGCTCCGGGCTCCCTCCGGCCCGGGCGACCGCGGGAATGGAACCCCGCGGCCGCCCTCTCCCTCCCCATCATCTCGGCGCGGACAGGGACACACCACACCGCCGCCGCCATCCACCCCTGTCGCCACCGTCGCCCTGCTGCAGTCTGCCTCGACCTTCCCTGTCCGCCTCCGCCTCCAACTGCCCCAAGGTGAGAACCTCCTTCCCTCGCTCCCTTCCCCTCCACTCACGGGCACACGCAGCAGCACAAGACCACATCGCCTCCACCCACGGCCAACCCCGCGAGCAGCAGCCCCCCGTCTATCTTCCTCCAGCAGCGAACTGCACGAGCAAAGTTCAGTTGGCGAACTGAATAAAATTCAGTTATGCCCGCATCTGAAGCATATACCCCCCCCCCCGAGTCCTAGTCTAACACCAACACAAGCCAACCCCACTGGTTCCACCCCCCCTTGGCGCAGCAGGAGGGGAGGGGTTCGATCCCCCTCCCACACAAATAAAAATCAACATTTTATTTTCAATTCTTTTGGTACTGTACTTCCTAGAATTCACCAATATGCCCCTGGTATCTAATCTAGACCCCTGAAATAATTATTTCTAAGTCCCTAATGGTTTAAAAGTGGCAGATTTGCACCCAATTTTGGAAATTGCCTAAATAAATCATTTTAACTCCAAATCCAACATTTTTTATATGTTTTCAATACCAAATTAAATGTTCTATCCAAATATAAAATTTGTTTACTGTTTTGAATATTTTAAATTGGTGCAATATTTGAAAACTTGTCAAATTCACTTAAAATTGCAAAATTCATAACTTGTTCATAAAAATTCCAAATTTCACAAACCAAATATGTTTTCCAATAAACTTTTCATGTACTTTCCAAATATAAATTTTGTTTGCTGTTTTGAATATTTTAAATTGCTGAAAACAACTGTTTCTTAATTATTGCATTTAAAATTGCCAAAATAATAACTTGCTCATTTTAAATCCAATTTCCACAAATGAAATATGTTTTCCATGCAAAATTAAACCCTCTTTCCAAATATAAAATTTGTTTCATGTTTTGAATAATTAAAATTGGTTAAATAATTTAATCCTTGTTTAATTCATTTAAAATTGGTAATTTCATAACTTGATCAAAACAAATTCTTTTGGGACATATAAAATATGTTTTCAAACCCTAAAAGTATAAACTTTTGAAATATGAATTTGGTTTAATGTGTTGAACAAATAAAAATTCAAATAAGTTCATGTTTGAATTAAATTCATTTAATTCTTGCTTAAGCTTGTTTAATTCCTAAATAATTTATTTGAAATCCTTTTTCAACAAGTGAAACATGCAATCCCCCTAAAATTGTGTGTTCTTATCAAGTATAAACTTTGTTATCTACTTTGAACAAATTAACTTGATGAAAACAACAAAAACTTGTGTGACATGTTTAGTAACCAAACTTTCCAAAAATTACTAAATGATTTCCAAAACTTGTTTAATCTTTCTATCACTTGCATCTATCATTGTTATTTGTTGTTATTTTGTTGTTATCATCATGCATGCATCATGCTAACAACTCTCACATAATAATTAATTGTAAATCATTTGTTTCCACTTATTTCAATGGATCTTTTCCATATGCAATCCAATTGCATATGGGTCCAATTAAATTGTGTTATCTTGTCAAGTAGTTTATTCTGATGCATCTATTAACATGACATGCATCATCCCATGTTTGTGCACCTATGCCATGATAATGATTGTTTATCTTTCTGCAATGTTTGTTTGCTTCTTCTCGGATACACGACGACGTTGAGACCGACGATACTTACGACACCCCTTCTAAGGAGTTAGCTCAGTACCAGGCTACTGGGTTTTGCAGGCAAGTTATCACTCACATGAACCACTGTGTTCCTTTCAACATTGGTTACCGATACTTTCCGTTGTTCTTTTCTGCTAGCCTTAGTAGTAGTTGTTCTGTTACAAACCTATCACATGAATCCCTTAAACCTGATATTGCCTCATCTCCCTTCCTACAACCCATTGTTTGAGCCAGTGTCTTACTAGCATGCTTAGGTTGTTTTGCTCGAGTCTGTTACCCGTTACTTTCTGTTACTATTTCATTATGTTCTGGTGGCTCGATGTTTAATCAATCAATCATGCTAATGTTATGATTAATAATAAATTTGATGATAAGGCACCGGCAGGAGGCCCATGAGAGGTTTTGAAGCCTGCTAGTGTCGACCCTAATAGGAAAAGGGTCTTGTCTACTGATCCATGATGAGCGCACTACCCGCATTTGGGAAGCGAGTATGGGCGCCCCCCTCAACTTGACCTGATTCGCATCTCGCCCAAATCGCCTCATTTAGTTCGTGTTTTCCATTTGCCGCATGCATGTTTTTGCGAGCCCAGGCCAGGGTGGAACTTTTGTAGTCGGCATATAGGGGGACACGGTCTTAGAGTGCTATGAGGGTCCCTTTTCTTCGGGGCTTGATTAGCCGTGCGCCCAAGGTTCTTTGGGCTTGATGCGAAGAATGGTTGGTTGTGTTGAGTGCCCCGCTTGGTGGGAGGCATCCCATCTGGCGGGATATTCATGAGTGTACGGCCAAATTGGTGCAACCCTGCAGGGATAATCTTCTCGAGAAGCCGTGTTTTCCGCGGTTATGGATTACTTGGTGAAAGTACTGGCTAACAAGTACTCAGGACAACTTCAACATAATGATTAACCATGTTACACCCAATGATTAATAACTTGACTAGTAATAGGTTGATGACACAATAACTTGATTCACCTTTATTACAACTGTGTGAGTTATCCTCGGATTGCTTCTTTGGATAAGGGGCGAGATCCAGGATGGGTTTGTTTGAAGTTATCTTTCAGTTGGTTACAATCCTCGATCTTATCTCCTTTCTGTTAGCCGGAAGTGGTAGAATCTCTGTAGTTGGTTAGCGCAGCCAGTTGCAGCATCTTTTATATCCCTTTTCTTCCGTTGAACCCAAGGCATCTGTGCTTGGTGTTGACGGGCTACACCTTGGTGAATTGTGAGTCTTGCTTGCCAGTACGTTTATGTACTGACCCCTTTGGGGCTGTGGTTTCCGCAGACCTACGTTTCCGAGGATCTACATGGTGGCTACTACGTGGATCATGACGAGACTGCTGACGAGTAGATAGCGGACCCGGGCAGGATCCGAGACTTCGTGGATGGGCTCCGTCTGTTTGTTTCCGGCCTCTTAGGCCTATTTGGTTCTTGTCTGTACTCAGACATGTTGAATGCTTCCGCTGTGATGTAATGATGAATTGTTGGGACATGTGTCCTCTGAATGATTGTATTTGCTATCTCTGCTCTAATGAGAGCTATTTGCAACTTATTTCAATCTTTTGTGTCGTAGAGATCTGTTGTGATATCACTTGTTAAACGCCGTTGACGTACCATGTGTGTATGGTTTGAAGTACGTCGACGGAAGTGCCTTTGATCTCTAGTGGATAGTTTACATCGACGATGGAATAGCATGGCTTGTGTTGTCGCGCATAAGCGCAGGCCTACCAGGAAGCTGAGACGTGGGAGCAGTTATGCCCCATAATCCAAGCATCTGCTATCCAGTTCGTACGGTGAGTATCCCCTAGAAATCAGGGTGCGACAAATGGTATCAGAGCCTGTCTGCCTGTAGGATCCATTTTTACTGGTCGCAGTTGAGTCTAGAAACTATTTTGTAGCTATATAGGAAAAATGAAACGTGAGAGTAGGAATTCTGTTCTTTTTCTTCTTTCCCCACCCACCCTCCCTTTTCTGGTAAGGAAGTGCAACGTTGTTTTCCCTTCTCATCTAAACCTTCAAGTTAGGTTTTCACGAATTCTGGTTTCTCTAGGATGGTTATATCTACTAGACCATAGGAATGGAGGTGGTTGTGACATGATTTATCATGTTGCCTACTCATGATTGAGAACGGAGGCGTGTAAGCCCCGGAAGCAGATCCTCTATTCCTTAAGCAGTAGATATTGATCCTTTAGAAGCCCGGATGGGTTTTCCGTAGTACCTCAGGAGGTTTTGATCTCGTTTTCCCCGATGTTGATATCCTGTTCTTCTCAACATCCTTTTCGTCCGTTGAAATCTTGTTGTTGTTTCCACTTCAATTCTTCTACCGGCGTCTAATCAAAGTTTACCCGTTCATCTGCTAAACTCTATTCCAGCTAAAGTGTTGTTTCATACCGGAGCATCACATTCCTTCGTGTCAACAATCTTTTCCACAACATACAACCCAATTCTGGTTCCACTAAGCAATCAAAACTCTGTTCACTCTCCGGGATCTCAAATGTTGACTTCCAAGATAAGTAAGAACAATCCAATAATAATGGGAGGCCACATATTCCTCGTTACTCTCATGTTGATGATTCTGACATTGATGATTATTCTTGGTGTTGCATTGATGTCAATAACTCTGTTCCACCATTCTAGCCAGATAATCTATTCTCCAAATGAATCAAGTTCCATTCAGCTATACACACTCAATACAAAAATCTCTCCCTTTACTTGAAAATGTTCCGGTGGTTTCCAAATTCCCTGACGTCTATCCAATGTGCACGAGGTGTTTCACGTGTCACAGCTCAAGAGGATCTCCCCAAGAAGTTTCCGGACCTTTTCTTTTTTTCAGTAGGAATCTCGGGGCGCGATTCCTTCAAGGGGGGGAGTTTTGTAACATCCCAAGTCTGAAAAATAGCCTTTAGAATGTTTTGCTCTCTGTTATTTTATGTTTTGCATCATGGCATCATGTTGATTGCATTTGTTTTGTTTGTTTTCCATTTGTTTTCCTCTGTTTTCATTTGTTTTCCAACTGTTTTCCTTTGTTTTCTATTTGAATTTCAACTCAAATTTCAAACCCTTTGTTTCATCCTTGTGATGTTACAATTTCCAAAGTGAGAGTTCAAATAAAAACAACCAAATTGCTTTCATTTTATTCCATAATGCTCACTTGTTAAGTTAATGATTTTAATCAATCAATTGTTCCAAAATCACATTCAAAAATTCAATACATTGTATAAACAACACCCAATTGGAAAGTTATGAAAATTACCAAAACAATCTAATCTTTTGTTTCCAATTATTCCATGTTTGATCAACTAATAAAATGGTGCTTTCTATTCCAATTAAATAATTCCAAATTGCTTCCAAACTCACATTCCAAATCAACCAACAGCACCATTTTCAAATTGTGAAAAATACCAAAACAAATGTACTCCTTGTTTCCAATTAAACTCATTGGATTACCATAATTAACAATCTTGTTTTAGATAACAAATTATTAACCAAACTTCATTCAAATTCAAAGCAATTTACAACACAACGAATCAATTTGATTTTTTTTCAAAAAACAAGGTTGGCATTGGTATGTGTTGAGCTAACCAACTCACCCTAATTTTTCCTAAATTTTTACCCACCCAAAACCCTCCTTTTCTTCATTTGTCGATTCAGCAAAAAAAAAAATGGAACAAAAGGAATAAAACAGAGGGAGAGAGAGAGGAGCAGCAGCAGCCCAACCCCATTTTTTCCCTCAGCCCATCTCCTTTTCTTTTCACCACCCAGCCCACCAACCATGGCCCAGTACCCCCCCTTCTTCCTCGCTGGCGTCACCCTCCTGTGTACGACCACCTTCAGAACCGTGAGATCCCTCCTCCTCCACTGGATGTGCTGCCGTACCCTTCTCCTCTCCCCATAA